>OX439484.1:83768036-85201536 GCA_949320155.1 Melangyna quadrimaculata
ATCACGGATAACATTTTCCAGGAATACTTTTAGAACTCCACGTGTTTCTTCATAAATCAAACCAGAAATACGCTTTACACCGCCACGACGAGCCAATCGACGAATTGCTGGCTTTGTGATTCCTTGGATATTATCACGCAACACTTTTCGATGGCGTTTAGCACCACCTTTACCCAAACCTTTTCCTCCTTTACCGCGACCAGTCATATTTTTTTATTTAATATTTTTAAAACACTGAACCGAACTGCACTTCACAATATTCACTGCCAAACTGTGCCTCATTTCAAAAAATCCACCACTATTTATATTTTGTTCTTCTGTTCGTAATTCCTTTCTCGTTTCTGATTGGTCAGTGAGAAATAGAACATTTGAACGGAGACAAAAATACCCTTAAAATACACTTAAGCTCTGACGTTTTTCTGATAAATAATATAAATACATAGTGAAGTGAAGTGAAGTGAAGTTTCTGAAAGTTTTTTTTTTTGAAAAAAATTAAAAAAAATATGGCTCGTACAAAGCAAACCGCCCGAAAATCTACCGGTGGAAAAGCTCCACGCAAGCAGCTGGCTACGAAAGCAGCTCGTAAAAGTGCTCCAGCGACAGGAGGTGTAAAAAAACCACATCGTTATCGTCCAGGAACTGTGGCTCTTCGTGAAATTCGTCGTTATCAAAAGAGCACTGAATTGTTGATTCGCAAATTACCTTTCCAACGTTTAGTTCGTGAAATTGCTCAAGATTTCAAAACTGATTTGCGTTTCCAAAGCTCAGCAGTTATGGCTCTTCAAGAAGCCAGTGAAGCTTACTTGGTTGGTCTTTTTGAAGACACCAATTTGTGCGCCATTCATGCCAAGCGCGTCACAATTATGCCAAAAGACATTCAATTGGCTAGACGTATTCGTGGAGAACGTGCTTAAATAAGCGTTACAAAAAAAAATCATAATAAAACGGTCCTTTTCAGGACCACAAAAAATCTAAAAGAGATAAAATTGAATTTCATGAATTTTTATTAAGGAAACAATCCTATTTTGTGCATATGCAGATAGTTTGTTTTAATGTACAGTAGGTACCCAACAAATGAATATAATTCTAAGAAGTAACGGGATAATGCAAGCATAGGGATTAAACCTATTTTATACATATAACTGTAGAATCTTTGAAATTGTTTGTAATAAAATCGAAATGAATGATTTTCGAAAGCGTAGGCACTAGGCATTACATTTTATTAGTTTAATTAAATGTTTCTGGACACCGAGTCAAAAGTATTTTTCTTTTAAACACAGTTTAGGTATAATAATATTTCTTCACAAAGAAAATAGAAATATATGTAGGTACCTGTATATTTTTCTAGTAAAACAGTTATTATTTATAAGAAAAGTACCATCATTTCATTATAACAATTCCAAACAAGAAGATATTTTACAATTCCGCATTTTCGCCATTTTTTTTCATACATTACCACGTGCTTTTAGATAGAGTACTTTGCAATCATAAAATAAGTTAATAAAAAATGTTGTTTAATAATTAAAAAACAACATTATTGTGTATATAGTATATAAATAAAGCAACAATTATTATGTATACGAAAAGAATCATAATTTCATTATTAAAATTCAAAGCAAGAAGATATATTTTTCTATTTCGCGTTTTTAGCTACTTTTTTTTTCATGGATTACCATGTGCTTTTAGATAGAGTCATTTGCAATCATAAAATAAGTTAATAAATGTTGTTTAACAATTAAAATAAAATAATATTAATGTGTATATATATAAATAAAAGTAATTTAATTAATTTTCTTCCTTGTTTTGATTAATAAACAGATGGAAAACTTCAATATATTCTTTTTTAAATGCTACTACCTAGAGAAAGTAGTTATGACACGCGGTTTCATTACTCAAATTATTCTAATTTAATTCATAGAAAATTGCCAATATTTTGAACAAATATTTAACTATTTGGTTCAAATGAACTATTAGCTTTATGAAAAAATTAGTTTTGATTTGAAAATAAGTTTCATTAATTAGTTATAGACATTCTTAAACGTAAGTATGGAAAAAAAATAACCAAACATTGACTTCAATTGTAATTTGTGCAGTGATAGATAATTTTATTTAAACAAAATTATAATATAAATTATCTATTATTATTGTAAGAATAAATTAGTGAAGTTATTTTATAGGTTTTTAGCTTAAACGATGTAAATTGTTTAAGTTTTAAGAGGAACCTAAGATGCATAAAGGTACAAATTATGTACAAAATTAATTTTTTTGTAGACCTTCGTTCTCGTTGATTCTCAGCAAAACAAGTATATAGCGATCTTTTTGAAAATTATTAAAAAAAGTGATTTATAAAGTGATAACTAATTTACAAAAAAGTCAAAATGTCTGATACTGTTGCTGCATCTCCTGCAATTATTGCAGAAAAAAAACCGAAGAAGGCTGCCGTTAGTGGTTCTAAGAAACCAAAATCAACGCCAACTCATCCTCCTACCCAGCAAATGGTAGATGCTGCCATTAAAACATTGAAGGAACGCGGTGGCTCTTCGCTTTTGGCTATCAAAAAATATATTGCCGCCACTTACAAAGTTGATGTTCAAAAACTTGCTCCGTTTATTAAAAAATATTTAAAAGGTGCTGTGATTAGTGGTAAATTAGTGCAAACAAAAGGAAAAGGAGCTGCCGGTTCTTTTAAATTGTCTGCATTAGCGAACAAAGAACCAAAAGCAAAGTCTGCCGCCGATAAGAAAAAATCTGCTGCTAAGCCAAAAGCTGCTGCTGCCGGTGACAAATTAAAAAAGTGTCTGGTGAGAAAAAAGTAAAGAAAGCTGCCGCCGGTACAACAAAAAAAAGTGCTGATAAAAAGAAGGTAGAAAAACCAAAAGTGAAAAGTGTTAAGAAAACTAGTGCAGTTAAGGCAAAGCCAACTAAAGCTAAAGCTGCTGCCCCCAAGCCAAAAGTGCCAAAAGCTAAATCAGCGACAGCATCTGCCGCTAAGCCTAAAAAGGCGGTTGCTGCAAAGAAAGCTAAGAAGTAATTTCAATGTAAATTTGAAATTAAAACAAATCCAGTCCTTTTCAGGACTACAAAAAAATTATATAAAGAGATATTAATTAATTTACATAAAAACAAAATCAGTTTCATACTACCAAAAATATAAAAAAGTTTCTATTGAGGCAGTGTCTATGAAATACAAAAAAACACTGTATTTTAATAACACAATAAAAAAAAAAACAGGAAAAACTTTTGGCAGGTAAACAAAAATGCTGTAAGTAGGTAGAGAAATTTTTTTTATAATACCACATTAACATGGCAATAAAATTTACCTACAGGTAAAAATAACTTTAATACATGTGACAGGTAATCAACAAAAACTAAGTAAGTGGACAAACTTTTTTCTACAAACTTTACACCACATGGCAATAAAATGTAAAAAGTAAAAAAAAAAAATTATTTTTGTGAACATGACAGGTAGTCAGTCCAAAACATAACAAAATCGCGCCAATTAATTAGTAACTAGATTATTGCATTTTAAAAAACAAATCATTTGTATCTCTTATTGATATTTTTGCGGCCCTGAAAAGGGCCATTTTTGAAGAAACTCAATAAATAAATTACTTCGAGCTTGTATATTTGGTAACTGCTTTAGTTCCCTCACTAACAGCATGCTTGGCAAGTTCCCCAGGCAACAACAATCGAACGGCTGTCTGGATTTCCCGACTTGTTATTGTGGAACGCTTGTTGTAGTGAGCTAAACGCGACGCTTCAGCAGCAATTCTTTCGAAGATGTCGTTCACGAAGCTGTTCATGATGCTCATGGCCTTTGATGAAATTCCAGTGTCAGGATGAACTTGCTTGAGAACTTTGTAAATGTAGATTGCGTAGCTTTCCTTCCTCTTACGCTTCTTCTTCTTATCGGTCTTGGTGATATTTTTTTGGGCCTTTCCAGCCTTCTTTGCTGCTTTACCGCTTGTCTTTGGTGGCATTTTATTTCACTTAACTATTTTCACTGTTTATAAGAACTGAATACACTGACGATTAAACGAAAACTGTGAAGAATCGCCCTTACGTTTCTCTATTTATTCCTTCTTTGAACGATGAATTTGTGTTATGACAACCCTCTGGTTTTATGTGCGAGCATTTAGAAAATTTTGTATAAATAAGAGCGGATTTTCGGTTTTCAGTCATTATACAGTGTGCAGTGCAGTAGTTAAGTTATACAGTGAATAAAGTGAAATAGTGTTAGGCTATTTCGTATTAAATTGAGTTCGTTTCTAAATAAAAAAAAAAACTTAAAATGTCTGGTCGCGGTAAAGGTGGAAAAGTGAAGGGAAAGGCAAAGTCCCGTTCAAATCGTGCTGGTTTACAATTTCCTGTGGGTCGTATTCATCGTTTGCTTCGAAAAGGAAATTATGCTGAGCGCGTCGGAGCTGGTGCCCCCGTATATTTGGCCGCTGTCATGGAATATTTGGCGGCAGAAGTTTTGGAATTGGCGGGAAATGCTGCCCGTGACAACAAAAAAACTAGAATTATCCCCCGCCATTTACAATTAGCTATCCGCAATGACGAAGAGTTGAACAAATTACTTTCTGGTGTAACTATCGCACAAGGAGGTGTTCTTCCTAATATCCAAGCTGTTTTGTTGCCAAAGAAGACAGAAAAGAGTGCATAAGTTTCGTGACGAAAACAAACAAAAAACCGTCCTTTTCAGGACGACAAATCGTTTCCACGAAGAGATATACTTTTTTTCAACATCATCGATTTGAAGTTTTTATTAATAGCAATTTATTTTGACATTGTTATGAAAATACAAAAAAATAAGTACTTTATTACAGTACGTTTTAATTTAACTACCATTTTAAATGGTTTTTATTATTCATACTCCATTATTTTGATTCAATTTTGTTTTATTTCGCTTACAACTAATAATAATCAGATTCAATTATTATAAACTTTTATTGGCATAAGACATTCTAAATAATTTATATACTACAATTTCACTTAAAACTAATAAGATACAAGGAATTTTTTTTTATATTGGCATTCGACATTCTACAATTTCTTAATTAATATTATCGAACATAATATTAACAATTTGACTAAAGATAATCTCTGAAGAACTAGGTATATTATGGTCTTACAAATTTGTTGGCATATAGGCGGCCTCACCTTATACATTGTCTTTAATAAAGACAAGAAATAAAGAACAATTATAGATTATAAATAAATTGCTTGTTAAAAAACTTTAAATTAAAAGTAGGTTGCCTTCATCACCGTCGTGGTGTTCCTTTACTTAATGACTCCATATTTTATACAAGTGATATAACTTTTGTATTTAATTGTGGTCCTGAAAAGGACCGATTGTTTGTTAAATCCTATCAACCGACTGAATTTAACCTCCGAAACCATAAAGAGTACGTCCTTGCCTCTTTAAAGCATAAACGACATCCATAGCTGTAACTGTTTTACGCTTAGCATGTTCGGTGTAAGTAACAGCATCACGGATAACATTTTCCAGGAATACTTTTAGAACTCCACGTGTTTCTTCATAAATCAAACCAGAAATACGCTTTACACCGCCACGACGAGCCAATCGACGAATTGCTGGCTTTGTGATTCCTTGGATATTATCACGCAACACTTTTCGATGGCGTTTAGCACCACCTTTACCCAAACCTTTTCCTCCTTTACCGCGACCAGTCATATTTTTTTATTTAATATTTTTAAAACACTGAACCGAACTGCACTTCACAATATTCACTGCCAAACTGTGCCTCATTTCAAAAAATCCACCACTATTTATATTTTGTTCTTCTGTTCGTAATTCCTTTCTCGTTTCTGATTGGTCAGTGAGAAATAGAACATTTGAACGGAGACAAAAATACCCTTAAAATACACTTAAGCTCTGACGTTTTTCTGATAAATAATATAAATACATAGTGAAGTGAAGTGAAGTGAAGTTTCTGAAAGTTTTTTTTTTTGAAAAAAATTAAAAAAAATATGGCTCGTACAAAGCAAACCGCCCGAAAATCTACCGGTGGAAAAGCTCCACGCAAGCAGCTGGCTACGAAAGCAGCTCGTAAAAGTGCTCCAGCGACAGGAGGTGTAAAAAAACCACATCGTTATCGTCCAGGAACTGTGGCTCTTCGTGAAATTCGTCGTTATCAAAAGAGCACTGAATTGTTGATTCGCAAATTACCTTTCCAACGTTTAGTTCGTGAAATTGCTCAAGATTTCAAAACTGATTTGCGTTTCCAAAGCTCAGCAGTTATGGCTCTTCAAGAAGCCAGTGAAGCTTACTTGGTTGGTCTTTTTGAAGACACCAATTTGTGCGCCATTCATGCCAAGCGCGTCACAATTATGCCAAAAGACATTCAATTGGCTAGACGTATTCGTGGAGAACGTGCTTAAATAAGCGTTACAAAAAAAAATCATAATAAAACGGTCCTTTTCAGGACCACAAAAAATCTAAAAGAGATAAAATTGAATTTCATGAATTTTTATTAAGGAAACAATCCTATTTTGTGCATATGCAGATAGTTTGTTTTAATGTACAGTAGGTACCCAACAAATGAATATAATTCTAAGAAGTAACGGGATAATGCAAGCATAGGGATTAAACCTATTTTATACATATAACTGTAGAATCTTTGAAATTGTTTGTAATAAAATCGAAATGAATGATTTTCGAAAGCGTAGGCACTAGGCATTACATTTTATTAGTTTAATTAAATGTTTCTGGACACCGAGTCAAAAGTATTTTTCTTTTAAACACAGTTTAGGTATAATAATATTTCTTCACAAAGAAAATAGAAATATATGTAGGTACCTGTATATTTTTCTAGTAAAACAGTTATTATTTATAAGAAAAGTACCATCATTTCATTATAACAATTCCAAACAAGAAGATATTTTACAATTCCGCATTTTCGCCATTTTTTTTCATACATTACCACGTGCTTTTAGATAGAGTACTTTGCAATCATAAAATAAGTTAATAAAAAATGTTGTTTAATAATTAAAAAACAACATTATTGTGTATATAGTATATAAATAAAGCAACAATTATTATGTATACGAAAAGAATCATAATTTCATTATTAAAATTCAAAGCAAGAAGATATATTTTTCTATTTCGCGTTTTTAGCTACTTTTTTTTTCATGGATTACCATGTGCTTTTAGATAGAGTCATTTGCAATCATAAAATAAGTTAATAAATGTTGTTTAACAATTAAAATAAAATAATATTAATGTGTATATATATAAATAAAAGTAATTTAATTAATTTTCTTCCTTGTTTTGATTAATAAACAGATGGAAAACTTCAATATATTCTTTTTTAAATGCTACTACCTAGAGAAAGTAGTTATGACACGCGGTTTCATTACTCAAATTATTCTAATTTAATTCATAGAAAATTGCCAATATTTTGAACAAATATTTAACTATTTGGTTCAAATGAACTATTAGCTTTATGAAAAAATTAGTTTTGATTTGAAAATAAGTTTCATTAATTAGTTATAGACATTCTTAAACGTAAGTATGGAAAAAAAATAACCAAACATTGACTTCAATTGTAATTTGTGCAGTGATAGATAATTTTATTTAAACAAAATTATAATATAAATTATCTATTATTATTGTAAGAATAAATTAGTGAAGTTATTTTATAGGTTTTTAGCTTAAACGATGTAAATTGTTTAAGTTTTAAGAGGAACCTAAGATGCATAAAGGTACAAATTATGTACAAAATTAATTTTTTTGTAGACCTTCGTTCTCGTTGATTCTCAGCAAAACAAGTATATAGCGATCTTTTTGAAAATTATTAAAAAAAGTGATTTATAAAGTGATAACTAATTTACAAAAAAGTCAAAATGTCTGATACTGTTGCTGCATCTCCTGCAATTATTGCAGAAAAAAAACCGAAGAAGGCTGCCGTTAGTGGTTCTAAGAAACCAAAATCAACGCCAACTCATCCTCCTACCCAGCAAATGGTAGATGCTGCCATTAAAACATTGAAGGAACGCGGTGGCTCTTCGCTTTTGGCTATCAAAAAATATATTGCCGCCACTTACAAAGTTGATGTTCAAAAACTTGCTCCGTTTATTAAAAAATATTTAAAAGGTGCTGTGATTAGTGGTAAATTAGTGCAAACAAAAGGAAAAGGAGCTGCCGGTTCTTTTAAATTGTCTGCATTAGCGAACAAAGAACCAAAAGCAAAGTCTGCCGCCGATAAGAAAAAATCTGCTGCTAAGCCAAAAGCTGCTGCTGCCGGTGACAAATTAAAAAAGTGTCTGGTGAGAAAAAAGTAAAGAAAGCTGCCGCCGGTACAACAAAAAAAAGTGCTGATAAAAAGAAGGTAGAAAAACCAAAAGTGAAAAGTGTTAAGAAAACTAGTGCAGTTAAGGCAAAGCCAACTAAAGCTAAAGCTGCTGCCCCCAAGCCAAAAGTGCCAAAAGCTAAATCAGCGACAGCATCTGCCGCTAAGCCTAAAAAGGCGGTTGCTGCAAAGAAAGCTAAGAAGTAATTTCAATGTAAATTTGAAATTAAAACAAATCCAGTCCTTTTCAGGACTACAAAAAAATTATATAAAGAGATATTAATTAATTTACATAAAAACAAAATCAGTTTCATACTACCAAAAATATAAAAAAGTTTCTATTGAGGCAGTGTCTATGAAATACAAAAAAACACTGTATTTTAATAACACAATAAAAAAAAAAACAGGAAAAACTTTTGGCAGGTAAACAAAAATGCTGTAAGTAGGTAGAGAAATTTTTTTTATAATACCACATTAACATGGCAATAAAATTTACCTACAGGTAAAAATAACTTTAATACATGTGACAGGTAATCAACAAAAACTAAGTAAGTGGACAAACTTTTTTCTACAAACTTTACACCACATGGCAATAAAATGTAAAAAGTAAAAAAAAAAAATTATTTTTGTGAACATGACAGGTAGTCAGTCCAAAACATAACAAAATCGCGCCAATTAATTAGTAACTAGATTATTGCATTTTAAAAAACAAATCATTTGTATCTCTTATTGATATTTTTGCGGCCCTGAAAAGGGCCATTTTTGAAGAAACTCAATAAATAAATTACTTCGAGCTTGTATATTTGGTAACTGCTTTAGTTCCCTCACTAACAGCATGCTTGGCAAGTTCCCCAGGCAACAACAATCGAACGGCTGTCTGGATTTCCCGACTTGTTATTGTGGAACGCTTGTTGTAGTGAGCTAAACGCGACGCTTCAGCAGCAATTCTTTCGAAGATGTCGTTCACGAAGCTGTTCATGATGCTCATGGCCTTTGATGAAATTCCAGTGTCAGGATGAACTTGCTTGAGAACTTTGTAAATGTAGATTGCGTAGCTTTCCTTCCTCTTACGCTTCTTCTTCTTATCGGTCTTGGTGATATTTTTTTGGGCCTTTCCAGCCTTCTTTGCTGCTTTACCGCTTGTCTTTGGTGGCATTTTATTTCACTTAACTATTTTCACTGTTTATAAGAACTGAATACACTGACGATTAAACGAAAACTGTGAAGAATCGCCCTTACGTTTCTCTATTTATTCCTTCTTTGAACGATGAATTTGTGTTATGACAACCCTCTGGTTTTATGTGCGAGCATTTAGAAAATTTTGTATAAATAAGAGCGGATTTTCGGTTTTCAGTCATTATACAGTGTGCAGTGCAGTAGTTAAGTTATACAGTGAATAAAGTGAAATAGTGTTAGGCTATTTCGTATTAAATTGAGTTCGTTTCTAAATAAAAAAAAAAACTTAAAATGTCTGGTCGCGGTAAAGGTGGAAAAGTGAAGGGAAAGGCAAAGTCCCGTTCAAATCGTGCTGGTTTACAATTTCCTGTGGGTCGTATTCATCGTTTGCTTCGAAAAGGAAATTATGCTGAGCGCGTCGGAGCTGGTGCCCCCGTATATTTGGCCGCTGTCATGGAATATTTGGCGGCAGAAGTTTTGGAATTGGCGGGAAATGCTGCCCGTGACAACAAAAAAACTAGAATTATCCCCCGCCATTTACAATTAGCTATCCGCAATGACGAAGAGTTGAACAAATTACTTTCTGGTGTAACTATCGCACAAGGAGGTGTTCTTCCTAATATCCAAGCTGTTTTGTTGCCAAAGAAGACAGAAAAGAGTGCATAAGTTTCGTGACGAAAACAAACAAAAAACCGTCCTTTTCAGGACGACAAATCGTTTCCACGAAGAGATATACTTTTTTTCAACATCATCGATTTGAAGTTTTTATTAATAGCAATTTATTTTGACATTGTTATGAAAATACAAAAAAATAAGTACTTTATTACAGTACGTTTTAATTTAACTACCATTTTAAATGGTTTTTATTATTCATACTCCATTATTTTGATTCAATTTTGTTTTATTTCGCTTACAACTAATAATAATCAGATTCAATTATTATAAACTTTTATTGGCATAAGACATTCTAAATAATTTATATACTACAATTTCACTTAAAACTAATAAGATACAAGGAATTTTTTTTTATATTGGCATTCGACATTCTACAATTTCTTAATTAATATTATCGAACATAATATTAACAATTTGACTAAAGATAATCTCTGAAGAACTAGGTATATTATGGTCTTACAAATTTGTTGGCATATAGGCGGCCTCACCTTATACATTGTCTTTAATAAAGACAAGAAATAAAGAACAATTATAGATTATAAATAAATTGCTTGTTAAAAAACTTTAAATTAAAAGTAGGTTGCCTTCATCACCGTCGTGGTGTTCCTTTACTTAATGACTCCATATTTTATACAAGTGATATAACTTTTGTATTTAATTGTGGTCCTGAAAAGGACCGATTGTTTGTTAAATCCTATCAACCGACTGAATTTAACCTCCGAAACCATAAAGAGTACGTCCTTGCCTCTTTAAAGCATAAACGACATCCATAGCTGTAACTGTTTTACGCTTAGCATGTTCGGTGTAAGTAACAGCATCACGGATAACATTTTCCAGGAATACTTTTAGAACTCCACGTGTTTCTTCATAAATCAAACCAGAAATACGCTTTACACCGCCACGACGAGCCAATCGACGAATTGCTGGCTTTGTGATTCCTTGGATATTATCACGCAACACTTTTCGATGGCGTTTAGCACCACCTTTACCCAAACCTTTTCCTCCTTTACCGCGACCAGTCATATTTTTTTATTTAATATTTTTAAAACACTGAACCGAACTGCACTTCACAATATTCACTGCCAAACTGTGCCTCATTTCAAAAAATCCACCACTATTTATATTTTGTTCTTCTGTTCGTAATTCCTTTCTCGTTTCTGATTGGTCAGTGAGAAATAGAACATTTGAACGGAGACAAAAATACCCTTAAAATACACTTAAGCTCTGACGTTTTTCTGATAAATAATATAAATACATAGTGAAGTGAAGTGAAGTGAAGTTTCTGAAAGTTTTTTTTTTTGAAAAAAATTAAAAAAAATATGGCTCGTACAAAGCAAACCGCCCGAAAATCTACCGGTGGAAAAGCTCCACGCAAGCAGCTGGCTACGAAAGCAGCTCGTAAAAGTGCTCCAGCGACAGGAGGTGTAAAAAAACCACATCGTTATCGTCCAGGAACTGTGGCTCTTCGTGAAATTCGTCGTTATCAAAAGAGCACTGAATTGTTGATTCGCAAATTACCTTTCCAACGTTTAGTTCGTGAAATTGCTCAAGATTTCAAAACTGATTTGCGTTTCCAAAGCTCAGCAGTTATGGCTCTTCAAGAAGCCAGTGAAGCTTACTTGGTTGGTCTTTTTGAAGACACCAATTTGTGCGCCATTCATGCCAAGCGCGTCACAATTATGCCAAAAGACATTCAATTGGCTAGACGTATTCGTGGAGAACGTGCTTAAATAAGCGTTACAAAAAAAAATCATAATAAAACGGTCCTTTTCAGGACCACAAAAAATCTAAAAGAGATAAAATTGAATTTCATGAATTTTTATTAAGGAAACAATCCTATTTTGTGCATATGCAGATAGTTTGTTTTAATGTACAGTAGGTACCCAACAAATGAATATAATTCTAAGAAGTAACGGGATAATGCAAGCATAGGGATTAAACCTATTTTATACATATAACTGTAGAATCTTTGAAATTGTTTGTAATAAAATCGAAATGAATGATTTTCGAAAGCGTAGGCACTAGGCATTACATTTTATTAGTTTAATTAAATGTTTCTGGACACCGAGTCAAAAGTATTTTTCTTTTAAACACAGTTTAGGTATAATAATATTTCTTCACAAAGAAAATAGAAATATATGTAGGTACCTGTATATTTTTCTAGTAAAACAGTTATTATTTATAAGAAAAGTACCATCATTTCATTATAACAATTCCAAACAAGAAGATATTTTACAATTCCGCATTTTCGCCATTTTTTTTCATACATTACCACGTGCTTTTAGATAGAGTACTTTGCAATCATAAAATAAGTTAATAAAAAATGTTGTTTAATAATTAAAAAACAACATTATTGTGTATATAGTATATAAATAAAGCAACAATTATTATGTATACGAAAAGAATCATAATTTCATTATTAAAATTCAAAGCAAGAAGATATATTTTTCTATTTCGCGTTTTTAGCTACTTTTTTTTTCATGGATTACCATGTGCTTTTAGATAGAGTCATTTGCAATCATAAAATAAGTTAATAAATGTTGTTTAACAATTAAAATAAAATAATATTAATGTGTATATATATAAATAAAAGTAATTTAATTAATTTTCTTCCTTGTTTTGATTAATAAACAGATGGAAAACTTCAATATATTCTTTTTTAAATGCTACTACCTAGAGAAAGTAGTTATGACACGCGGTTTCATTACTCAAATTATTCTAATTTAATTCATAGAAAATTGCCAATATTTTGAACAAATATTTAACTATTTGGTTCAAATGAACTATTAGCTTTATGAAAAAATTAGTTTTGATTTGAAAATAAGTTTCATTAATTAGTTATAGACATTCTTAAACGTAAGTATGGAAAAAAAATAACCAAACATTGACTTCAATTGTAATTTGTGCAGTGATAGATAATTTTATTTAAACAAAATTATAATATAAATTATCTATTATTATTGTAAGAATAAATTAGTGAAGTTATTTTATAGGTTTTTAGCTTAAACGATGTAAATTGTTTAAGTTTTAAGAGGAACCTAAGATGCATAAAGGTACAAATTATGTACAAAATTAATTTTTTTGTAGACCTTCGTTCTCGTTGATTCTCAGCAAAACAAGTATATAGCGATCTTTTTGAAAATTATTAAAAAAAGTGATTTATAAAGTGATAACTAATTTACAAAAAAGTCAAAATGTCTGATACTGTTGCTGCATCTCCTGCAATTATTGCAGAAAAAAAACCGAAGAAGGCTGCCGTTAGTGGTTCTAAGAAACCAAAATCAACGCCAACTCATCCTCCTACCCAGCAAATGGTAGATGCTGCCATTAAAACATTGAAGGAACGCGGTGGCTCTTCGCTTTTGGCTATCAAAAAATATATTGCCGCCACTTACAAAGTTGATGTTCAAAAACTTGCTCCGTTTATTAAAAAATATTTAAAAGGTGCTGTGATTAGTGGTAAATTAGTGCAAACAAAAGGAAAAGGAGCTGCCGGTTCTTTTAAATTGTCTGCATTAGCGAACAAAGAACCAAAAGCAAAGTCTGCCGCCGATAAGAAAAAATCTGCTGCTAAGCCAAAAGCTGCTGCTGCCGGTGACAAATTAAAAAAGTGTCTGGTGAGAAAAAAGTAAAGAAAGCTGCCGCCGGTACAACAAAAAAAAGTGCTGATAAAAAGAAGGTAGAAAAACCAAAAGTGAAAAGTGTTAAGAAAACTAGTGCAGTTAAGGCAAAGCCAACTAAAGCTAAAGCTGCTGCCCCCAAGCCAAAAGTGCCAAAAGCTAAATCAGCGACAGCATCTGCCGCTAAGCCTAAAAAGGCGGTTGCTGCAAAGAAAGCTAAGAAGTAATTTCAATGTAAATTTGAAATTAAAACAAATCCAGTCCTTTTCAGGACTACAAAAAAATTATATAAAGAGATATTAATTAATTTACATAAAAACAAAATCAGTTTCATACTACCAAAAATATAAAAAAGTTTCTATTGAGGCAGTGTCTATGAAATACAAAAAAACACTGTATTTTAATAACACAATAAAAAAAAAAACAGGAAAAACTTTTGGCAGGTAAACAAAAATGCTGTAAGTAGGTAGAGAAATTTTTTTTATAATACCACATTAACATGGCAATAAAATTTACCTACAGGTAAAAATAACTTTAATACATGTGACAGGTAATCAACAAAAACTAAGTAAGTGGACAAACTTTTTTCTACAAACTTTACACCACATGGCAATAAAATGTAAAAAGTAAAAAAAAAAAATTATTTTTGTGAACATGACAGGTAGTCAGTCCAAAACATAACAAAATCGCGCCAATTAATTAGTAACTAGATTATTGCATTTTAAAAAACAAATCATTTGTATCTCTTATTGATATTTTTGCGGCCCTGAAAAGGGCCATTTTTGAAGAAACTCAATAAATAAATTACTTCGAGCTTGTATATTTGGTAACTGCTTTAGTTCCCTCACTAACAGCATGCTTGGCAAGTTCCCCAGGCAACAACAATCGAACGGCTGTCTGGATTTCCCGACTTGTTATTGTGGAACGCTTGTTGTAGTGAGCTAAACGCGACGCTTCAGCAGCAATTCTTTCGAAGATGTCGTTCACGAAGCTGTTCATGATGCTCATGGCCTTTGATGAAATTCCAGTGTCAGGATGAACTTGCTTGAGAACTTTGTAAATGTAGATTGCGTAGCTTTCCTTCCTCTTACGCTTCTTCTTCTTATCGGTCTTGGTGATATTTTTTTGGGCCTTTCCAGCCTTCTTTGCTGCTTTACCGCTTGTCTTTGGTGGCATTTTATTTCACTTAACTATTTTCACTGTTTATAAGAACTGAATACACTGACGATTAAACGAAAACTGTGAAGAATCGCCCTTACGTTTCTCTATTTATTCCTTCTTTGAACGATGAATTTGTGTTATGACAACCCTCTGGTTTTATGTGCGAGCATTTAGAAAATTTTGTATAAATAAGAGCGGATTTTCGGTTTTCAGTCATTATACAGTGTGCAGTGCAGTAGTTAAGTTATACAGTGAATAAAGTGAAATAGTGTCAGGCTATTTCGTATTAAATTGAGTTCGTTTCTAAATAAAAAAAAAAACTTAAAATGTCTGGTCGCGGTAAAGGTGGAAAAGTGAAGGGAAAGGCAAAGTCCCGTTCAAATCGTGCTGGTTTACAATTTCCTGTGGGTCGTATTCATCGTTTGCTTCGAAAAGGAAATTATGCTGAGCGCGTCGGAGCTGGTGCCCCCGTATATTTGGCCGCTGTCATGGAATATTTGGCGGCAGAAGTTTTGGAATTGGCGGGAAATGCTGCCCGTGACAACAAAAAAACTAGAATTATCCCCCGCCATTTACAATTAGCTATCCGCAATGACGAAGAGTTGAACAAATTACTTTCTGGTGTAACTATCGCACAAGGAGGTGTTCTTCCTAATATCCAAGCTGTTTTGTTGCCAAAGAAGACAGAAAAGAGTGCATAAGTTTCGTGACGAAAACAAACAAAAAACCGTCCTTTTCAGGACGACAAATCGTTTCCACGAAGAGATATACTTTTTTTCAACATCATCGATTTGAAGTTTTTATTAATAGCAATTTATTTTGACATTGTTATGAAAATACAAAAAAATAAGTACTTTATTACAGTACGTTTTAATTTAACTACCATTTTAAATGGTTTTTATTATTCATACTCCATTATTTTGATTCAATTTTGTTTTATTTCGCTTACAACTAATAATAATCAGATTCAATTATTATAAACTTTTATTGGCATAAGACATTCTAAATAATTTATATACTACAATTTCACTTAAAACTAATAAGATACAAGGAATTTTTTTTTATATTGGCATTCGACATTCTACAATTTCTTAATTAATATTATCGAACATAATATTAACAATTTGACTAAAGATAATCTCTGAAGAACTAGGTATATTATGGTCTTACAAATTTGTTGGCACATAGGCGGCCTCACCTTATACATTGTCTTTAATAAAGACAAGAAATAAAGAACAATTATAGATTATAAATAAATTGCTTGTTAAAAAACTTTAAATTAAAAGTAGGTTGCCTTCATCACCGTCGTGGTGTTTCTTTACTTAATGACTCCATATTTTATACAAGTGATATAACTTTTGTATTTAATTGTGGTCCTGAAAAGGACCGATTGTTTGTTAAATCCTATCAACCGACTGAATTTAACCTCCGAAACCATAAAGAGTACGTCCTTGCCTCTTTAAAGCATAAACGACATCCATAGCTGTAACTGTTTTACGCTTAGCATGTTCGGTGTAAGTAACAGCATCACGGATAACATTTTCCAGGAATACTTTTAGAACTCCACGTGTTTCTTCATAAATCAAACCAGAAATACGCTTTACACCGCC
This sequence comes from Melangyna quadrimaculata, assembly GCA_949320155.1. Taxonomy (NCBI): domain Eukaryota; kingdom Metazoa; phylum Arthropoda; class Insecta; order Diptera; family Syrphidae; genus Melangyna; species Melangyna quadrimaculata. Next base: position 83,784,594 of record OX439484.1, read on the forward strand.
ACGACGAGCCAATCGACGAATTGCTGGCTTTGTGATTCCTTGGATATTATCACGCAACACTTTTCGATGGCGTTTAGCACCACCTTTACCCAAACCTTTTCCTCCTTTACCGCGACCAGTCATATTTTTTTATTTAATATTTTTAAAACACTGAACCGAACTGCACTTCACAATATTCACTGCCAAACTGTGCCTCATTTCAAAAAATCCACCACTATTTATATTTTGTTCTTCTGTTCGTAATTCCTTTCTCGTTTCTGATTGGTCAGTGAGAAATAGAACATTTGAACGGAGACAAAAATACCCTTAAAATACACTTAAGCTCTGACGTTTTTCTTATAAATAATATAAATACATAGTGAAGTGAAGTGAAGTGAAGTTTCTGAGTTTTTTTTTTGAAAAAAATTAAAAAAAATATGGCTCGTACAAAGCAAACCGCCCGAAAATCTACCGGTGGAAAAGCTCCACGCAAGCAGCTGGCTACGAAAGCAGCTCGTAAAAGTGCTCCAGCGACAGGAGGTGTAAAAAAACCACATCGTTATCGTCCAGGAACTGTGGCTCTTCGTGAAATTCGTCGTTAACAAAAGAGCACTGAATTGTTGATTCGCAAATTACCTTTCCAACGTTTAGTTCGTGAAATTGCTCAGAAGTAATTTCAATGTAAACTTGAAATTTCAACAAATCCAGTCCTTTTCAGGACTACAAAAAAATTATATAAAGAGATATTAATTAATTTACATAAAAACAAAATCAGTTTCATACTACCAAAAATATAAAAAAGTTTCTATTGAAGCAGGGTCTATGAAGTACAAAAAAACACTGTATTTTAATAACACAATAAAAAAAAAAAAAACAGGAAAAACTTTTGGCAGGTAAACAAAAAAGCTGTAAGAAGGTAGAGAAATTTTTTTTATAATACCACATGAACATGGCAATAAAATTTACCTACAGGTAAAAATAACTTTAATACATGTGACAGGTAAACAACAAAAACTAAGTAGGTGGACAAACTTTTTTCTACAATGTAGACTTTACACCACATGGCAATAAAATGTAAAAAGTAAAAAAAAAATTATTTTTGTGAACATGAGAGGTAGTCAGTCCAAAACATAACAAAATCGCGCCAATTAATTAGTAACTACGTTACGCATGCGTTACGCGTGCTTTACGCGTTAGTGGCGCCAGCATAAGTAAGTAAGTAAAGAGGTGCCACCTATCCATAGATGTATCATACTCTACGAAAACTACAATCCGCATCAAAGGCAAATTTAAGAACATTTCGCTGATTTGTGTTCACGCCCCCCATAAAAGGAGCATGCAGCTAAGGACGAGGCCTACCAGGCAATGCTGCAGACTCGAACAAGAGCTGCTGAGAGAGTGGCCCGGGAGCTCTACGGGCTGAAACGAAAAGAGGAACGCTGACTTCTCAGGAGGAAAAAGAGAGAGCACGAGAAGCGGGCTGTAGAGTCTATTGAGGGTTGTAGCGGTAGGGGAGATGTTCGAAAATTTTATCAGAGGGTGAAGCGATCCACCCAAGGATTCAAGGCTAGAACGGAAGCCTGCCGAGATGAGAGACTGCTTAATGGCGAAGACAGCCAAGATGCCGCTAATAGGCAGAACGCTCCATTCAACTTGGACGATGATGGCCAAGATTTCCGTCCACCCGACCTAACCGAAGTGCGGCTGGCGATATCCAAACTTAAGTCGTACAAGGCTGCTGGTGCGGAGGGCTTACAAGCCGAACTATTTAAATCAGCGGGAGATGAATTGGCTAGGAGCATACACCAGCTCATCTGCAAAATTTGGTCGGAGGAAAGTATGCCCAATGAATGGAACCTCGGTATAGTGTGCCCCATCCATAAAAAGGGAGATGTTCTGAAATGTACCAACTACAGAGGAATTAGTCTCCTAAACGTCGCTTATAAAATCTTGTCGGCCATCCTGTGTGACCGCTTAAAACCTTTTGTCAACGATCTGATCGGCCCTTATCAGTGCGGTTTTAGGCCAGGCAAGTCAACCGTCGATCAAATGTTCACACTCCGACAGATTTTAGTGAAAATCCCGGGAATTCCAGATCGATACACACCACCTTTTTATCGATTTTAAAGTCGCGTATGATAGCGTGAATAGGGACAAATTATACAGAGCCATCTCGAGTCGAGATGACGATGGAGAAATCTCGCTGCTCCGTCAAATTTGTTAAGAACACCACAGATTCCTTTGATTGTTGAGAAAGGATTGAGGCAAGGCGACGCGTTATCATGCAACCTATTCAACATCGTTCTTGAAGCCATTGTACGCAACGCACATGTCAACACCAGCGGTACAATCTATCAAAAGTCCGTGCAATTGCTTGCATATGCGGATGACATAGACATTGTCGGCAGAACGAAGCGAGCTGTGGCAGGGGCATTTGCGAGCATTGAATCGGAGGCGGCTAGAATGGGATTGGCGGTTAATGAGAAAAAGACGAAGTATATGCTGTCATCGAAAGAGGAATCTCAACATCGTCGACTCGGGCAAAATATCACGATGGACAGATATAACTTCGAAGTTGTCAAGGACTTTGTCTACCTGGGCTCCACTATTACATCGCAGAATGACATCAGTGCAGAGATCAAGCGAAGAGTTACTCTTGCCAACCGCTGTTTCTTCGGTCTAAGAAGGCATTTAAGTAGTAAGGCCCTCTCTCAGAGAACCAAGGAGACTTTATACAAAACCCTAATCATCCCGGTCCTGCTTTATGGGTCAGAAGCATGGACACTGAAAGATTCGGATAAAAATCTGCTAGGGTGCTTTGGGAGGAAGATTCTTCGTGTGATTTTCGGTCCGGTGTGTATCGAAGGAGTATGGAGGAGAAGATTCAACGACGAGCTATACGGGCTATACAGCGACGTTGACCTGGTCAAAAAGCTGAAAATACAGCGGCTGAGATGGCTGGGGCATGTGGAGCGTATGGACAGCAACGCACCTGCCCGACGAGTCTTCGAATCCAACCCCGATGGGGTACGCAGCAGAGGAAGAACCCGTAACAGGTGGCGCAATCAAGTGAATGACGACATCAAAGCACTCGGTGTGCGCAACTGGAAGCGGCTATCTAGGGACAGAGCTGGCTGGAGGGGCTTGTTAGTTGAGGCCGAAGCCCATCCTGGGCTGTGAGCGCCGTCAAAAGTAAAAGGGTAAAATAGATCTCATTTAAGTTCAAATTAAGAGAATCGAACCCATTTTTCATGTCAGAGAGATTTTCTAATACCGAGAAAGCACTTTTTATATCGGCAAGAAGCTTTGGTTGTATTAAGTAGCTATGCAATAATTGAACAGTTTTCACAAGTTCAGTGACCTTACACACAAAACCGAGAACTGGGACACTGGCACAGGCATTGCATTTCTGAAAGAAATTTATTGTAGAATTTAAAAATTTCAATGAACTTTCAGAAGGAACAGCACAACTGCCATGAAACTTTAACCCGCAAATACCACCACATGTCACATATTCAGTGTCAATTTTTAGATCGCACTTTGCACAGTTTCCAGTCATTTTAATTCAATCAGAGAGACTAAGGAAAACACGTCCGTTCAGTTCGACTATCAACTTGTTTGCTCAAACGATAATCGAAATTATTTCGTTCCAATAATAACAATAATAATAACAATAATAATAATAATAACAGTTTGTCCGAAAATCGTTTTTTTTCGGAGACGAGACCGAGACGAGACTTAATTATACGAGACCGACACGAGACCCAGACGAGACTGAAAATTTTCGATTTTAACGAGACCGAGACGAGACTTACAAAAGTCTCGCAGAGTCTCGTCTCATGGCCAGCCCTATACTTTACGATAGTAAGGGGTTTCGAGTATGCGTCATTTTTTTGCGCCAGCTTAAATGTCTAACTTTGACCACAGCATTGATGCAAATATTTCGCGGTGCACTTAATTAACTTTACCTCTCATATCGAACCTATCAGACCGATTTGAATAGGGGTTCAATATTTCAATTTGTAATTTCCTAGAGTATCTGGGTCCACATTTATAGTAGAATTGGACCATTTTTTATCTGTCAGTTTAGCGCTTCAAAACTACTCTGTTTTGTACAGCTTTTTCTGATGTCAACGCTGTATAGCAAGAAAAATATACTACTAGAAAGTTTTATATAATTGGCATCTTGTGGAGAATTTTATAACAAACAAATTTTGACTTGATGTTTTTTACCTAAGTTGCATGTTTCTAAAGATATATAGGAAAACAACAAAAAATAGGGAGTGAATAATGCACTTTCTTGCACGTTTTGATTCTTCCTGCAAATAGCACAACCTTTTTGAGCGGGAGCAACCTCATATTCTCGTTGTTTACATTATTTTCTGATCGAAGCCCATACAAAACTAAGATGCTATGTGTTACATCCACATATGCTTCAATTTTATCCAAATTTGCCTGGACTATTAATATTTTGAAACTTTGCTAGTTATTCAAATTGGACGAGGAATTTATGTTATTGCTTGGAGGTTTCTGTATGGAAAATTTTGAATCCGTAAGAAACTGTGCATATACCCAAACTTGCACTCACCCCAAATCCTATACTGAGCCAAGCAGGGGGGTTGCGGGGTGGGGCAGCAAATTTTAGCCCTTTGTATATTATTTGTATCAGCCCTGAAACTAACGAACAAGTATTTCAAGTCACTTCCAAGGATCGAATGGTACAACAAAGGTTCAAAGATTGAATCTAAAATTGGATTACTCTGTGCAATTTAACATACCCCAACGCCATTATCGGTTGTAGCCCGTAGCGTAATGGTTAGTGCGTTCAACTGTCACGCTGGAGGTCTCGGTTCGCTTCCCAGCCTCGTCCACCTTAAAACTAAAAAGCTTTTTTCAGGGCTACTGCCTCTTGCGAGGAATTGACAAATCCTCCAAGAGTATTACTTGTCACGAATAAGTGCTTCTCGTCTAGTCGTTCGGATTCGGCATAAAATTGTAGGTCCCTTCCATTCCTGTCGATAGGCGCACACAGGAATGTTTGCGAGTTGTTAGTCACTAGGCCCTGGTTCTTTATGAGCCGTTGTGCCACCCGATTTATTTTTTTTATTTATTCAACGCCATTATCTTCACATTATTTGTATACCTTATTATTTATGGAACTATGCTTGTATGTTTGAAAATCTTTAAAATTACATATTTACTTTTTTTGTTGGAAAAATAATATAAAAATATTTGGCTAAGCTTTCGGCAAATAAGATTGTGGTTATTGTTAGATTGTAGTATGTGATAAGAGCAGTCACTGATTTATTCTTTAACAGAATCTGCAGGTCCATTTTCAAAGTTGTATTACTGTTTCGATTTGGATTGGGAGTTAACGAGAAGCTATGGAAAATAAAACTGAAAATAAATCTATTGACGATGCTCTGGCCGAAACAAGTGAGTTAATCTTAAATGGCAATAAAGAAGCGAAAAAAATTCGATTTTTATATTTTTACTTGTTTTTTTCTTATAGAATTTGGCAGATTCAATCACTTCCTTATTTTTATATCAGGAATGATTTTGATAAATGTATCCCTGGAATGTGTGGGAATAAGTTTCGTTTTACCTGTGATCAATTGTGATATGGACTTATCTTACCAACAGAAAGGAATTCTTGGTGCTGTTAGTTTTTTGGGTATGATTTCAAGTTCACATTTGTGGGGTTTCTTAGCTGACACAACTGGACGAAGGAATGTTATAAGGCCAACATTGCTTGTTGGATATGTTGTAACTTTGATCTCAAGTTTTTCGCCAAACTTCTGGACTCTTGTTGTTCTTCGCTATACCAATGGATTTATGTAAGTTGTTGTTAATTATAGAGTTAGTGATTTGTCAAATCTTAAATTGCTTAACAAATAAAATGCGCGACTGAATCACAAGAGCTTACTCTTGTTATTCAAATCTTTAACATGCAAAGACATTGAAATTATCTGGTATAGATTTAATCATTCCAATGGGAAAGTTTAAATTAAGATTTTCTTGTTTGCAAAAAATAAAATATTTCTAAAATATTTAAATCGGAAATTATTTAAAAGTTCCGAAAATTGTTCACTTGGCATGTAAATATGTAATTTCGTGAATATTTTCGAAACTTTTAAAGTCACTTCATAAGTTGCTTAAAAAATGATATAAAATATTATAACTATATTTTGTGATAGTAAAGGGTTTCAAGTACCTACGTGTACAAAAATCAATGCCAACTTAAGTGTCCTACTTTGACCGCAGCAATGATGCAAACATTGCGTGTTGCACTTAGATAACATCATGTTTCTTGATAATACTTTTTGACCGATTTGGATTGAATTTTCGAATTTCGTCTTGTTATACTCTAGACTATTTGATTTCAATTTTTTAGCAGAATTGGACAATTTTTGACCTATTTTTTGAGTACTTCAAAATTACTTAGTTTTCAGATTTTTTTTTAATTCATGGTAGCAACACAAATATAACATGCATGAATTTAAAACTGATATGGTCTTGTAGAAAATTTTTTAACAAACAAGTTTATAGTGGATGGTTTTTCGCTAAGTTGCATGTTTTCAAATTTATTAAGCAAAATGTCGAAAAAATGCGGTGGTTTTAGCATTTTTTTCACTGTTGTATTTTTCCTGCAGCGAGCACAGGTTTTTCAAAGTTGCAAACTTAGCTACAGACTACTCTAGCATGCACCAACAACATATCAAAAATGCAGAACTACATCGCGCTTTGCGAATTTATTGTCGAGTTTGACTGGGCTTAAACCATTGGGTCAATAGAGATGAATTCAGGCTCAAATTGAAGCAAATTAAGTAACTTTTAAATCGTTGACCACAAAGCGGTTGATACTCGAGGTCGAAAACTTAGGTTATTTTTTAAGGCCAACATCCTGATCAACTCACCAAAAAATCAGAAATACCAGATTTGACGCAAACGGTTCCATCCATACAAACGACAAAGTTACTGGCTAACAGTCTAATCTTCAAATTTAAACGATAGACTTATATTACGACAGCAACAACCTTTATGATGCATATGTTTAAGTTTTTATACCATAGGATCAATTTTAAAATAAAACAAATTTCAATTTTGTGGTCATTTGGAAAAACAAACACATTTTTTTTTATAAAACTATAGAAATGTTGCGCCACAGGCAAACCGTTCATTATTTATGTATGTATGTATAATGTATATTCATTCTGTATTAAAAAAAAAATCGTTTTGATAACGGAAAAAATGTGTCATAATTTTGAAATACAGAATTTTTACATACAGAATTGTGTATTTTGAAAACAGAATTTTGACCATACACAGGTTCGACCCCAACCCAAAAATATTCAATAATAAAAACCCTTGAACGCAATTGTAGCTATACATAATAGAATCATGTGATCCATTGGTGAATATGTACAGTACATACATATGTATTTCCAATGAGGAGCGGGTCAAAACTCTGGATTTCAAAATTCAGTTTGAAATTTTTTTTGAAAATACTGTCACGGTTGCCACTTGGAAATAAATCTTGTGACCGAAATTGAAAATAAAAGGGACCAAAACGAGTAAACAGTGAACAAAATAATTAAATTCTGAAAACTTCATAGCACACAAAAAAGTAAAGTTAGCCATATTTTTCTCCTTTATATTTTATCATAAATAATTAATTAGAAATTAACAAAAATAAATAAACAAAAAGGTACAACATAATTCAAAAAATTACTTTAAGGGCAATGTGATCACCACTTCTTCATAATAAAGTTTAGACAGCACAAGGTGGAACTGCACTGCAGCGGAACTGCGATTCACAATAATTTGTATGAAATTTTATGAAGTTCAGTTGCCGCTTAGTGCGATATAGTTCATACAATTTCATGCAAATAATGTTTTGCCGCGTCGCGTCGTAATTTTAGAGCTGGTTCTAAGTTAAAAATAGGTTTAGTTGAATTTTCGGACGTTTATTTTATTTTTTTAAGTTAAGATTTGTTTCAATTACATGTGCAATGACTTATTCAAGCACGATCTATTGAAAAGAATGATAAAAACTTATAAAAGAACAAAAGGGATAGATATTTACGTCAGCTAACATGGTTTCGCTTCGTTTTTAGTACATGTTTATCCATAAATGTTTACCAAGATACTACAGGTAATATCACTAGCGTTTTCATTTTTGTTCAGTTCTGCGCATGTTGTCAAAAGCAATAATAAATCACCAAAAATTTGTTTTTGTTTACCGTGTACTTACACAAGGGGCAGCCATCTTGAAGTTTGACAAGCTGCGCCTGATAATACCTTAGATATGTGTACTGTGAATGTTCACGTCTTAATAAAAGCCCTTCCACAGTAGCCCACTGTGTATTAATACATGCCAAATTGAAAGTGGGAAAGAATTCCACGCGACTGCCAAATTTGTGGCAAAGAAATAACTTTTTATATTTTGCTTCCATACTTGCTTGTATTAATACATTACCAAAACCTAAAAAAAGTGTGATAGAATGTGGGATAGAATTAGAACCATTTCTAAAATTATTCGTGTATTAACACATGTCAAATCGTGTGGGATAGAATGTCTACATGATTTGTTTCCCACTTTTTCGACATGTATTAATACACTGTGGGCTAGTGTGGAAGGCCTTTAAATATAACAAATGTCAATTTTATTTTGATATTTACATGTTAATAAAAGCAGTTATAAATCAAAACAAAATGTCAATTATATTTTGGTACAGTAGACAATTTTGTGATCATTTGGAAAAAAATCAAAATGCTTGAAATGTTGGCAGTAGAAGAAGAATAGTTCTGTAATTATGTAGGTATGTTCATTCTGCATTTAAAAAAAAATCTTTTTGATAACGTAAAAACGTGCGCACTTTTTTACATTATCAAAACGATTTTTTTTTAAAATACAGAATTAAAAAAAAAAAAAAAACAGAATTTTGATCATACAATTCTCTCCATACAAAATTTTGAGTAACTAGAGTTTTGAAATGCAATATTTTGAAATACAGAATTTTGAAAACAGAATTTTGACCATACAGAATTTCTTTAATTATGATTGTGACCTTTTATAAATTGTAATAATTTCTTGTTTTGTAGGCTATAGGTCAATGAAACAAATTTTGATTTTTTCATTTCGACTTTCGGGTATGTTTATACCCTTCATCAGGCCTTTATTAAAATAAATACATTATAAATCAAATAAAATACAAATTATAAATACTTACAATTAATTGAGCCTCAAATTTGTACATACATGTGTATGATATCGAATAATATTTAATTTTAAATTTAGAAAATTATTGAAAACAAAATTTACATTAAATAAATTTAAAAAAAACAAGTTAAAAATCCCTTAAATTTTATTTTTTCGCAAGTTGGCTATATATGCTGCTTAAGCCATCGCAATCCGTACGTCTGTTAACTGCATAATTTTTTTGCTGTATATGCAGCATCTCCATCAGCATTCTTTTTTGAATAGTTTTTTTCAACTTCTAGAATTTTAATGGTAGCAAAGTTTAAATCAGCTCTATGGTTTTGTTCTACGCAATGTGACACTAATGCAGTTTTTTGATGGTTACCGTGTCTGATATCTGATTTGTGTGCAGCAATTCTATTTTGTAATGTTTGTTTGGATGTTCCCACATAAACTGAAGAACATGGAGATCGTCCACCTAAACAATTAATTTGATAAACAATATCACATTTTTCTTCCAATAAAGAATTCGCAGCATCTGTTACGCTAATCATTCACCAGACCCCTCGCCAAATTTGCATAAACCGTTCCGGAGGTATAAGACCGCTAGATCTCAAAAATCGTATCTGACAGAAAATTATTTAATGATCATTGACCTTAATTTTGTAGGTTTACTTTGCAAGTTTTCTTTTATAACCTAATTACAAAATTTTGAAATGAAAACTTGACTAGTGAACCTACCAAATTTAGGTCACTGATCATTGAATAATTTTGAGGTTCGTTGGTATTACTCTACTGAAAATATTTGATATTTAATATTAATAAACTAAGAACTAGACGTACTTTTGTCACTTCTTTTACGACAATCTTGTTAAGCAATGCTTTTTGTATATAGAAGAATCTGGCTTCATTTATAACATTTATATTTTTTGTGTGATAGTGTATATACAAAGATAATATAATCTGAACACTATCTGCTTTCTTTAGGATATCTGGTGGGTCAGCAACAACTTTTGCCTATCTTGGTGAATTTCACTGCAACAAGCTGAGAGACCGTGCTATTATGTCTGCAGGATTTATTTCAGCAGCCTCGGCTGTCTTCTTTCCGATATTTGCTTGGGCTGTTATAAACCAACATTGGTCATTTGAAATTCCAATTTTAGATATAACATATAAGCCATGGAGGATGTATATTCTTTTAATTGGAACAATTGGTTTAATTTGTTGGTTGAGTCTATTTTTCATACCTGAGAGTCCAAAATATCTTCTATCTGTTGGCAAAGAAGAAGATGCTATGCAAGTATTACGAAAAATATATTCAATCAATACGGGGAAAAGTCGTGATAGTTTTAAAGTAAGTACTTTTTTTTAAACATATACGGCTGCTGTGCTAATTTATCTTTTTTTCTATAGATCAATTCAATTAGGCCTGATAATGAAGAAATTCAAAGATTCAATGTGAAGAATTCGAAGAGTGTTTCGGCAATTTTAAATTCTATGTTGAAACAAACAGTCCCACTTTTTGTACGAGAACACTGTCGAAAGACCGTGTTGGCATGTTTTATTCAATTTTGCTGCTATTATTCAGCCCATGGGCTCTATATTTGGTTTCCTTTCATACTCAATAAGGTTATGCAGTTCAGTTCAGAAAATCCAACTGCGAGGCTTGACATTTGTGATATAGTATATTCTATGGAAGAGACCAACATTAGTAACGCAACAAACAGTGCTTCTGAAAATGTAAGATTAAATTCTAACATACATATGTATGTACAAAGATTGAAATTACTTATACCATATCAAATATTTATTTGGTTTTAGAAAAGCAGTTGCGATGCAGTTTTGGAATTGTCAACTTATAAACATACTTTAGCCCTTCAATTTATATATATAAGCTTATTTTTGTGCATGGGTTATTTTATAGGAAGAGTGGGAAGATCAGCAACTCTTTGTAAGTGTATTACCTAAATATTGTGAGAAATTCAATTTTTAGAATTATTTAAATTCTTTATAATTTCAGTCTTTATTTTGTTGGCTTGTGGTACATGTGGAGTATTGAGTGTAGTTACTACAATACCGTTATTGGCTGTGTACTTTCACATTATCTTTCTTTCATGCGGATTGGCAAGTGTAATAGTTAATATAATTGCTGTGGACATATTTCCTACTAATCTCAGGTGAGCGTCATATTTTGTTTAAGTTGAATGTGAAGCATTTCACAAAAACAAATCACATTTAGACCTGGTTACACAGGAACTGGTTACCCAGATCTTGGCAGGGTGAAAAATAGATAAAATCACGTTTTTCTTGTAATTATCTTGTTTTTGTGATAAACGTGTGCAGAAATTTTTATTTTTTTTATTATAAGTAGGTAGTATTTAATTTTAATTTTAATTTTAATTTTAATTTTAATTTTAATTTTAATTTTAATTTTAATTTTAATTTTAATTTTAATTTTAATTTTAATTTTAATTTTAATTTAATTTTAATTTTAATTTTAATTTTAATTTTAATTTTAATTTTAATTTTAATTTTAATTTTAATTTTAATTTTAATTTTAATTTTAATTTTAATTTTAATTTTAATTTTAATTTTAATTTTAATTTTAATTTTAATTTTAATTTTAATTTTAATTTTAATTTTAATTTTAATTTTAATTTTAATTTTAATTTTAATTTTAATTTTAATTTTAATTTTAATTTTAATTTTAATTTTAATTTTAATTTTAATTTTAATTTTAATTTTAATTTTAATTTTAATTTTAATTTTAATTTTAATTTTAATTTTAATTTTAATTTTAATTTTAATTTTAATTTTAATTTTAATTTTAATTTTAATTTTAATTTTAATTTTAATTTTAATTTTAATTTTAATTTTAATTTTAATTTTAATTTTAATTTTAATTTTAATTTTAATTTTAATTTTAATTTTAATTTTAATTTTAATTTTAATTTTAATTTTAATTTTAATTTTAATTTTAATTTTAATTTTAATTTTAATTTTAATTTTAATTTTAATTTTAATTTTAATTTTAATTTTAATTTTAATTTTAATTTTAATTTTAATTTTAATTTTAATTTTAATTTTAATTTTAATTTTAATTTTAATTTTAATTTTAATTTTAATTTTAATTTTAATTTTAATTTTAATTTTAATTTTAATTTTAATTTTAATTTTAATTTTAATTTTAATTTTAATTTTAATTTTAATTTTAATTTTAATTTTAATTTTAATTTTAATTTTAATTTTAATTTTAATTTTAATTTTAATTTTAATTTTAATTTTAATTTTAATTTTAATTTTAATTTTAATTTTAATTTTAATTTTAATTTTAATTTTAATTTTAATTTTAATTTTAATTTTAATTTTAATTTTAATTTTAATTTTAATTTTAATTTTAATTTTAATTTTAATTTTAATTTTAATTTTAATTTTAATTTTAATTTTAACTGAAAGTAGAGGGTATTTTATTTTATAAAACATTAAGATTTTTGTTAACTCAATGCAAATGTATGTATGTGTATATGTATGTCTGTACTACACTTTAATTCTTTGTTTTAATTTCAGAGCGATGGCTGTTTGTATTTCTCTCATGCTAGGGAGAATAGGAAGCGTAACTGGAACGAATGTTGTTGGTGCATTAATTCAGAACAATTGTAAAATTTCATTGCTATCAGCCAGTATTCCGCTAATAGTGTGTGCTTTTCTTTCATTACTTCTACCAAGTGGTATAGCACCAAAGAAGAATAAAAACAATAATGATGGCGCTGCCATTATGTAGATTAATAAAATATTAAAAAAAATAATATTTATTTAAAAATTGACTCAAAATGGAGCTATTGACTTAGCGCCTGTATTTCATAATAATGCATTTACTTAGTCATTTTTAAAGTGTGTCTAAATTAAACCTAGGATTAATTCCATTTTTTTTGTTTATCATGTTAATATATTTTAAGCGACTCGTGTAGTATTATTAAACTTATAAAAATATAAATAAAACAGTTGATGAAAATGGGTTCATTTCACCAAATTGTCTTTAAACTGTAGTTTAGTAAAATGGGAGTTAATCAGTGACTACGAATTTGCCCCAATATGTTTCAAATTATCTTTCTAAGGTCCAGATTTTCAGTTCAAAATTGTCCGATTTTTAGATTTTAATAAAACCAATTTCTAATTTTTTTGCATATACACTCCGCTCCACTTGAATAGAAACAAAATTTTGTTTGAGCGTGTAGCCCTTTGGTAAATTTATAAATTCACCTTTTGGTTTTACTTCCTATAAGAGGGATCTATTGCGAATAAAACTGCAGAGACAGACTAATTCAGGAAAATACCATTAGGTTATTTTTTACCACTTTTCTAATGACTTCATTTAAAACACTGTTTTTTTTTGCGCCACTTGAATAGAAACATTCTCTTAAATAAAGAAACAAATTGAAAAAGTGGAGTAAAATTGGGTAGTTTTCTATTTGTTGTCGTATTTTAATATGTTTGCTTCCATCTTTATTTGAAATAACTTGAAAACCCCAGTTGGAGACTGAATCATGCAGTTATTTTATATAATTTAATGAAATTGCACTTCATGCTTTTTTTATTGCAGCAATAAGTGATTCTTTGTCCTCATATTGTCGGTCAGAATCGTAAACTTTACGAACCATCCATCCTAATACGTTTCAATAATATTTAGGTCCGGAGAATACAGTGACCATTGAAGTAATGTAACATTTGTCTCGGATGTCCAACTTTTAATGATCCTTGCGTTGAGGATTGGCACGTTGCCCTTGTTTAAATGTCTATGGTATTGGTCCAAAGGCATCGAAAAACTTAGAGAAAGCTTCTTGCAGTATTTCCTTGTAGGAATTTGCCGTCATTTTCAATGTGGGAAAGTCCAGAACAATTGTTCAAAACCAGAAAATCGCACCCTACGCCATAACACCGCCTTCTCGGCTATGGTGGCGCTCCAGAAACCTGGGTTCCTCCATTATAATATGAAAATAGTAATTATATCCGTCCGGGCCATCAAAATTGATTTTTTTCGTTAGAAAATACCACTTTTGTCCACTCTCCCTTCCACGTCATATTCTTCCTACAAAAATCTATTATATTCTGTCTTCGTATTGGATTTAGCGGTGTTTTTTTCTTCAATTTTAGGTGCTTTAAATGTTGTGTTAAGACTCGCTGTAATACCACTCTTAGCCTTGATTTTGGCAGTAGAGCCGCTTGAATTTGAAGCCAGTCTTAGTATCATTCTTCGGTCTGCTTCTGTTGTGGCTCTTGATTGCCTCCCTTACACATTTTGCCATAGTTTTTTTGGCAACTGTGCGTAGGTGAAGCTTGTTTTCCGCGTGTACTTCTATTTTGGCTTTTTCTGCAGGGTTTAATGGTTTTCCGCGGCCCATATTTTCTTTGATCAAACAATTATTATTTTTAATCTACACTACTATTATTATAACCAGCAGGCGCGAACGCAGGAACAAATTTCGGGGGGGGGGGGTTTTTTGAAGAATTTAAGACGTTTTTAAATGTTATATTATATCGTGAAAAGTGAAATCTTGACTTGAAGATTGAAGGACAGGAATGTTTCAACTCCGATTAAATGAAAACTATTTTTAAAATTACAATTTATTTATAAAAAACATTTTCTCTGAATTAAAACACTACTTGCCACCCTGACACAGCACAAGATTTTGCAGTTTTTTTTTTTAATCGAAAAAAACTAATTATGTATTTCTTATGTATTTTTTAAGTTTAAGATTACGAACTCGCTCTTAGTTATTATCAAAATGTACCTTGTTATTTAAAACAATTTTTTTTAATCAAATAATATTCTTTTTAAAATATTGGTACGGAATGCTAACGTTTTCCAGAGGCGACTGCATATAAATTTAATAAAAATTAGTTAAGCCGTTTCAGGGAAATTCGAAGATTAAAAAAACATAGTTCTATGGAATGTATACCGTTAAAAACAGTTCTTTGGAAAATTACACGAAAGCCTGGGTCGCATTTCGGACATAAGAAAGTATAAAATTATCATACCAATGTGATTGTATTTGAATTTTTATGGAGTAGTGTGAATAAAGGCAAAAGTAGCATCAAATACTTTCTTCTCTTATTTAGCTTTTTTTATAAAAAGTTTATTTTTGTAAAATATTTGGAATTAAATATAATAAGTAGATATGTAAAGGTACCTACTTCTTAGAAGGACCTGTGTGATCCAAAATATTCTTAGACGTTTACGTGATAGGTAAAAAAAGATGTAAAAACCCTGTTTCCGTTTGAGTCAATCAATGCAGTTTAATTAAAATTAATTTATTCAATTCAGACACGAAAATCTGTATCAACCCCCAAAACCACCTCCTGCGTTCGCGCCAGCTTAAACCAGTATTAAAAATCCACCCCCTTATTTTTACAGAAAAAATAGTTATTTCAACTCCCGTATTTAGGAAAACTACACCATGGAATAAGAATTTTATGGACTCAAATTAATGGCGATTTCTTACTGCTCCATTTGAGTCCAGAACATTCTTTTTTCCTAAACACGGAAGCTTAAATAACTATAACTATCTTTATAAATAAGGGGGCCAATGTGGACAGGCATTGTGTCTATGTCTGCGCCAACGTGGTTTTATGGGTGAAATATTTTCAGGGAAAAAGAGATTTGTAGCAGGTACATAACTACATAGATATCTACTAAAGGCCATCTCTTCATTCAACTTTTATCTCGTGGGAACACTGGAAACAATGAAATTAAGACTGAAATTCTTATGCGAGGAAGTTAATTTGATACATTTCGGGGGAGGGGGGGGGGGGGGTAAGGTTGAACCCCTAAAAACCACCCCTGCGTTCGCGCCTGATTACCAGTGATGGTACACGTAGGGAAAAATCCCTACATGTAGGGATTTTGGTCTTGAAAAAGACACCGTAGAGGAAAAAGGACAGATAGTTGATATATAACAGTTTTCTATGAAAGCGTAGTAGCCCAGTCAATAATTACAAAAAAAAAGGGCTAAATTCGCAAAGCGCGATGTAGTTCTGCATTTTTGATATATTGTTGGGGCATCTTAGAGTAGTCTGTAGCTAAGTTTGCAACATCAAAAAAACTGTGCTCGCTGCAGAAAAAATGCAACAGTGAAAAAACCGCTAAAATCAGCCCATTTTTTCCGACATTTTCCCTTATAACTTTGGAAATATGCATTTTAGGGAAAAACCATCCAGTATATTCTTGTTTATTATAAAATTTTCTACAAGACCACATTAGTTTAAAATTCATGTATGATTTATTTGAGTTGCTATCTAACCATGAGTAAAAAAAAAATTCTGGAAAACTAAATTATTTTGAAGCACTAAAAAATTAGGTCAAAAATTGTCCAATTCTGCTAGAAATTTGGAATCAAATGGTCTAGAGTATTGTTAGTCGAAATTCGGAAATTCGATCCAAATCGGTAAAATAGTTTTGGCAAGAAACATTATGTTAACTTTGTGCAACAAGCAATGTTTGCATCATTGCTGTGGTCAAAGTAGGACGCTTAAGTTGGCACTTATTTTTGTACATGTACTTGGAACCCTTAACTATTATAAAATATAGTTATAATATTTATATCTTGTTATGAGCGACTTTGGAAGCGAAATTTTGTCTTATAATACTCTAAGCTATTTGATTGCAAATTTTGAGCACAATTGGACAATTGTTTACCTATTTTTTGAACGCTTTAAAATTACTTAGTTTTTCAGAATTTTTGTTTTTTCTCATGGTTAGATAGCAACTCAAATATAACATACATGAATTTTAAAAACTTTATAATAAACGAGAATATAGTGTATGGTTTTTCCTAAGTTGCATATTTCCAAAGTTATAAAGGAAAATGTCGGAAAAAATGTGGTGATTTTAGCGTTTTTTTTTCACTGTTGCATTCTTCCTGCAGCGAGCACAGGTTTTTCGAAGTTGCAAACTTAGCTAGACTACTCTAAGATGCCCCAACAATATATCAAAAATGCAGAACTACATCGCACTTTGCGAATTTATTGTCCAATTTGACTGGGCTAAAGGGATTTTTAAAATTTTATTATAAATAATTTTTATTTATTTTTTTAATCTTACCACACACCCTGCAATTATTATACTTTTATCTTAAAATATTTTTCTTTCTAAACATCTTACCACACATCTTTTATGAAGTATACTTTAATGTGCTTCCACCTTTTTGTTTCTGGTCTCTTCTGTCAAGTTCGCTGTCAATCAGTTCAATAATATAAATGTCTCTTTCTATCGTGAGCTTATAAAACAAACTGTGTGAGAAAAAAAAATCAAAACAAAGCAAGCAGCGTAAAAACGGTTCAAAATAATCACGTTTGTACATTTTCCAGAAAGAAGCAGAATCTACGCTGCTGTTTGAAAAAAAAAACGTTATTATAAATTGATCATAACAGTGTAAAAGTTTGTTTTATTTTGCATTTATTTTAATTTTTGCAATTTTTCGAAGCTTCCCTTTATTTATTATAACAATTATTATAAACTGCAATAGTCATAAAAAAAAAAGTTAAGTAAAATCATTAAACCAACATCTTATTTTTCTTTAAATGTGTTATTTTTTGGATTTTTTAGGTGTAGGGATAAAGTAAAGTAGGGATTTTTTGTGGATACCGTAAGGATTTATTTTGATTTCATGTACCATCACTGATTATAACAATATTTGTTTCATCTAACCGTAATCGATAAAGACAAAACGCACACTGTTTCTATTCAAGTGGCGCAAAAAAACAGTGTATTTTATGAAGTAATTAGAAAAGTGGTAACAAAATAACCTTATGGTATTTTTCTCAATTATCCTGTCCCTGCAGTTTTATTCGCAATAGATTCCTCTTTTAGGAACTAAAACCAAAAGGTGAATATATGAATTAACCAAAGCGCTACACGCTCCGATAGTTAAAAAAAGTTTGTTTCTATTTAAGTGGAGCGGAGTGTACCTATGTACATAAGTTTGTAAAAACAATCAAAAGATACCCAAAGGTTTAAAAGCTCAAAAAAATTACTTTGAATGCAAATAAACCAAAAATCTATACCTTGTAGAAAGGTTGGCTTTGGATGTGCTGATAGCATTTGACAATGGGAGACGGACACAATCCCGAAATTCTGAATCCCGAAAACCCAAAATCCCGAAAATCCAGAATCCCGAAAACCCACAATCCCGAAAATCCAGAATCCCGAAAACCCAGAATCCCGAAAAGCCAAAATCCCGAAAACCCGCAATCCAGAAAGTCCAAAATCCCGAAAATAAAATAGAAAAATTAAAAAAACTTCAAAATTGTCTGCTCAGTGAAACTTTTATTGAACAAGTAGCCCAGTCAACGAAGACTCAAATTGATAAAAAAATAGTGCTCTCTGGATTATTTTTTTATATGGTAGGGGATACCCCCAGGTATAATATACCCAAAGTCCGCAGCCCTGGGCCGAGAGCTAAGCTCAGGAGGGGGGGTTAAAGGTACCCCTTTTTAGATTTTCGTGAATATTGGCAAAACCTAGCATGTTAGCGGAAAAGTCTGTACTACAAAATTAGAGACAAATAAATTGTCTATAAAAAAGGTTGTGTTCATATTTTCGCTAGGGTTAATAATAAGGTTGATGCGGGGGGTAGAAAAGTCAACAAATCTGAAAAATCCTGTTATTGTCTTAGATATTGAATGTTTTCATAACAATTTACTTGGAAAAGACAAAAAAGGTAAATACATATTCATTCACTGTTATTTCATCATGTCATGAGCCTGAGAGTGGTTATAATTTCCTCTTTTTTCTATATATCCGAAACTATACCAAAAAGTTGATTTACACTAAATTAGACAAAATTTAATTGGCAAGACTGGTTTTCATACGGCCGGCGGCGCCAGTTTTTGGGGCCGCCGGCCGTATAACGTTATTTTTAAAGGAACACAATACAAAATTTTTTTGGCACAAAGGTGGGTTCTTTCTCCGCCATCAATACAGATTTTATCCCGTCCTCTATTCGTTTTTACCATGGACACATTCATTATAGCTATGAAACATAAAATAAAACACCATTTAAATAATAATTTAAACATATAATAACAACATTAGATAATTCTAGTTGTTATTAGATTACGCTAGTTGTCTCAATATGCAATTTATAAAGACAAAACCTTACATTGGGTGGGCATGATCAGGGGACCTCGGTGGCGCAATGCGTAGTGCATAAGCCCCAGAGGTAGCTGGTCTAGGTTCGATTCTAATTGACGGCACTAATTTATAAATTAAAATTGAACATAAAGACTAAGCACCACTGAAAGGAATCTGATGATTGGTGTGGCAGCCATGAAATTGCAATAATTCCAGCCAAATACAATGGTGGTAGCCCACTCAAGTGGTTGTTGAAAATTCAAACATTCAATAATATAAATTACGGAGCGAAAGCTATGCAGCCTAACTGCGAGTGTGTTATCACACAAAAAGCCCAATTTAACATTAGATAATGTTTATAGAGATATTAACGGAACTGATTGTTGTTTACACCTTTACTTCTTAACCCTACACTTACTAACTTAGGGTTATTTTTCCGATATCGGAATCCCGAAAAATTATATAAAATGAAAAATTTGATCAACCCTTTGACAATACCTTTCTATTTATGTACATTTCAAGGGTTGGGTACGAAATCCCGAATGCCAAAATCCCGAAAAAGCTTAAAGTCCCGATTGCTAAAAGTCCCGATTGCCAAAATCCCGAATAAACAAAATTCCGACTGGACAAAATCCCGACTGGCTAAAATTCCGTATGCCAGAATCCCGATTGCCAGAATCCCGAATTCCAAAATCCCGATTGCCAAATCCCGAATGGCTTAGTACTTTTTTTGGTATTAAAAATCGCACGCGCGATTTTAAATAAAAAAAAAAAAATATTAAGCCATTCGGAATTCTAACTTCGGAATACTTTTTTGTATATGTTCTCTCAGCTAAGTACAAATCATTTGGGATTCTAGCCTATAGAATTTACTTTTTCTCTATTAATTATCTGTGTTTTTGGTCTTAATCGATTATGAATTTCGTACCAAACCCCAAAAATAGTTTTTGAAAGTTAATTCTAATAGATTCTCAATTTTAAAAATAATATGTTTCTTAAGAAAATCGTTGTTTTAGGGTTTTTTGTTTATTTATTTTAGTTTGTTTGCCTTATTTGGCGGTGTAATTTCTGAAATAATTTGGTTCGTTCTTGTTGATTCTGATTAAGCAAACTTAAATGAATTTTCTTTTCAAATATGAAATGTGATCAGTGTTAGCGAAGTGTATTCAAATGTCTTCAAAGTAATTTTAGTGAAGTGAACAAAATGGATAGTAAAAATATTAATGTGATCAAATGGGAACGTTACGATTGGCCGCAGATCAGTTGACCGGGTAACGTTATCTCGCCAAATTTTTAGGATCATTTTTTGCCTCTAACCCGCCGAACGTAATCTCGCGGCACGATATCTCGCCAACTAATCTCGCCAAAAATTTGGCGAGATTGACAGTACTTTTAGTACTATGGAAAAAGTACTATTTGGTACTAGAAATTTTTTTTTTTTTTTTGTTGGGTATTTTGTAAGTTTTTTTTTTTTAATAAAATTAATGAAAATAATAATAATAGCAAGTTAAATCTCTTTAAGATTTTTTTTAGTTCTTAGAAGAACTGAAAACGTACAACAGGCCACAGTCTGGGGCATTGAATTTCATTTTTCATTCGCTTAAGTACATTCATTGGACGACGAATTTTTACACAGGAACGAATAAAATTTCTCGTCCAATGAAAAGTATTTAAGCAAGTTAAATTCCGGAATTTAATTCAGTTCTTCTTAGAACTCGGTCGTGGCAGGAACTAATAACAGATATCACTAAAATTGTGGTTTAATTTTGTTAGGTAAAAAAAAGAGTTTCTACAAAAAAATAATTACCTTTTTTGCAAAATAAAATTAACTCTTTTACAAAAAAAAAATTAACTTTTTTTCAAAAAAAAAATAACATTTTAACAAAAAATTTTTTTTTGGAAGAAAAACTACTTATTTGTTATTTTTACAAAAAAAAATAATTTTTTTTTACAAACAAAAAATTAACTTTTTTTCAAACAAAAATTATAATTTTAACAAAAAAAAAATAACATTTTTACAAGACAAATTAACATTTTTATAAACAAAAATCAACTTTCTTACAAATAAAAAAAAAAAAAAAACTTATTTTAACCGAAAAATTATTTTTTTTAATGAAAATACCACCTGCCGACTGAGCATACCATAAGCGGAGCGACGGAGAGAGGGACAGTGGACCCGAAAAGGGGGTTAAAATCCTTAAACCCGCGAAGCGGCCCACCCAAAGTACTGTTTACTACAAAAAACTTTGATAACAGATTGACTGACGACATAGGCGCCTGCCAGACGACTGAGCATACCCTAAGCGGAGCGACGGAGTCGCGTGAGCGGGACAGAGGACCCGAAAAGGGGGTTAAAATCCTTAAACCCGCGAAGCGGGCCACCCAAAGTACTGTTTACTACAAAAAACTTTGATAACAGATCGACTGACGACATAGGCGCCTGCCAGACGACTGAGCATACCCTAAGCGGAGCGACGGAGTCGCGTGAGCGGGACAGAGGACCCGAAAAGGGGGTTAAAATCCTTAAACCCGCGAAGCGGGCCACCCAAAGTACTGTTTACTACAAAAAACTTTGATAACAGATCGACTGACGACATAGGCGCCTGCCAGACGACTGAGCATACCCTAAGCGGAGCGACGGAGTCGCGTGAGCGGGACAGAGGACCCGAAAAGGGGGTTAAAATCCTTAAACCCGCGAAGCGGGCCACCCAAGGTACTGTTTACTATAAAAAAAACTTTGATAACAGATCGACTGACGACATAGGCGCCTGCCAGACGACTGAGCATACCCTAAGCGGAGCGACGGAGTCGCGTGAGCGGGACAGAGGACCCGAAAAGGGGGTTAAAATCCTTAAACCCGCGAAGCGGGCCACCCAAGGTACTGTTTACTACAAAAAACTTTGATAACAGATCGACTGACGACATAGGCGCGTGCCAGACGACATAGAAGCATCGTAGAACCCCCCAAAGTTTGCACATTCAAACTTGATTTGCGGCTAAACTAAGCATCATACAAAACTAAAAATTGCATATTCGTGGTCTAGGGACTGCCACCTTTCAATCGATGTATCGCATGATATGAAAAACCGACTTTTATTTTTAAACTCGATTTGCGAGCCATAGAAGCATCGTAGACCCCCCAAAGTTTGCACATTCAAACTTGATTTGCGGCTAAACTAAGCATCATACAAAACTAAAAATTGCATATTCGTGATCTAGGGACTGCCACCTTTCAATCGATGTATCGCATGATATGAAAAACCGACTTTTATCTTTAAACTCGATTTGCGAGCCATAGAAGCATCGTAGAACCCCCAAAGTTTGCACATTCAAACTAGATTTGCGGCTAAACTAAGCATCATACAAAACTAAAAATTGCATATTCGTGATCTAGGGACTGCCACCTTTCAATCGATGTATCGCATGATATGAAAAACCGACTTTTATCTTTAAACTCGATTTGCGAGCCATAGAAGCATCGTAGACCACCCAAAGTTTGCACATTCAAACTTGATTTGCGGCTAAACTAAGCATCATACAAAACTAAAAATTGCATATTCGTGATCTAGGGACTGCCACCTTTCAATCGATGTATCGCATGATATGAAAAACCGACTTTTATCTTTAAACTCGATTTGCGAGCCATAGAAGCATCGTAGACCCCCCAAAGTTTGCACATTCAAACTTGATTTGCGGCTAAACTAAGCATCATACAAAACTAAAAATTGCATATTCGTGATCTAGGGACTGCCACCTTTCAATCGATGTATCGCATGATATGAAAAACCGACTTTTATCTTTAAACTCGATTTGCGAGCCATAGAAGCATCGTAGACCACCCAAAGTTTGCACATTCAAACTTGATTTGCGGCTAAACTAAGCATCATACAAAACTAAAAATTGCATATTCGTGATCTAGGGACTGCCACCTTTCAATCGATGTATCGCATGATATGAAAAACCGACTTTTATCTTTAAACTCGATTTGCGAGCCATAGAAGCATCGTAGACCCCCCAAAGTTTGCACATTCAAACTTGATTTGCGGCTAAACTAAGCATCATACAAAACTAAAAATTGCATATTCGTGATCTAGGGACTGCCACCTTTCAATCGATGTATCGCATGATATGGAAAACCGACTTTTATCTTTAAACTTCTCGTCCAATTACTAGAGGTAAAGTTTTGTTCCTTCTAGTTGATTTCCACCAACGAACCAAACTTCTCACCCTAGCACACACTACCTACCCTTCCACCCGAAAACAATCACCCTCCTAAACACCTAAAACCTAGGCCAAACATTCTCTAACATCTAACCAGCACCAGCAACCCAAACAACCTTACAGGTCACACCACACAAGATACAACACGCAAGAAAATCAAAAATAATATCCCTTTAAGAGGTGCTATCTCCACTGAGTCCTAAGAAGAACTGATTAATTTCCGAAATTACTCTTGTTTATATACCCTTCGTTGGACGGCGAATTTTCAATTGGTTGTGACTGGCTACATTTATTTGAATTTTATGTTCGTTCTCGTCGATTCTCACTCAATCGAGTGACCTTTGATAAAAGTATTGACATTCTCAATACAGTGCTGTCTTCGAAAAATGCAAAAGGGATTTTGATTGGCTGTAATCACAAAGTCGGGGATTTTGATTGGCTGTCCATATGAAAATTGATAATTCAATACAGTGCTGTCGTTTTTTATAAAGAAAAGTAGGAATTGGCGAGATAACGTTACCCGAGCAAACGTGAGAAGAAATATCGTTACGCGGGAAACTGACGTACGGTCAAACGTTTGGCGAGAAAACGTGTGCGAGAAAACGTTACGCGGTCAACCGTTTTGCGGTAAAACGTAGCCAACCCGATCAAATCGATTAAGGGCAAAATTAAATTGTCGATTGATGGCTATATTTTTCATTTAGAGAAAAAACTAAAAGATCCAATTTTTTGGTGTTGTGGATACAGAAAAACTAAAAAGTGCAAGGGTCGTTTGTGACGTCACATGAAAGAGAAGGAACATTATGTGTTAAAAAAAAATACGACGATTCATAGTCACGATCTAAGCTGAAGGATCGCTAAAGACAATAAAATACGTGAGAAACGGTTCAGTTTCGGAACCAAAACACTTCAAGAAATTCAAATTCCTGAAAATTTAAGAGTTTTAGAAGGTGAAGTTTTTGTTTTGGCAGAATCTGACTATGAGAACGGAAAAAATATTCTTCTTGGCACTCCAAGTTCTCTAAAACTACTAAGTGAATCCACTCGTTGGCTTATGGACGGCACTTTTTTTTATCGTGCCATAGATAATTTAACAACTTTTTTCCATTCATGGATACGTCGAGGGGTCAGTTGTTTACCCCTCGTGTTTTGCTTGATGAGCCGTCATACCAAAGAAGCGTATAATAACGTGTTCATGGAGCTCTGTCCAGTTGAATTCTTTCCAAGTGCTGAGTTCAAGGTCTGTTTGTTCCACTTTGGACAAATTTAGTGGAGACGGTTACAGAAGTTGGGCTTTGCTCAAAAATACGGTACAAATGAAAGTTTAAGTCTTGAAATAAGGATGATAAAAAGCTTTGCTTTTATTCCCCATAAAGAGGTTGAACCATATTTCACGCCCCTCTTCAGATACTTCAAGCACGCGGAGAGTTAGATCGTTGGCAAGTGGTTTAAAGAAAACTATGTAAACGGTAAGCATCCCAATAATTTGCCCAAATATGATCCCAGTTTTTGAACCACAGGTGCTACTGCTGCCATGGAAAATTTCCCGCAAATTCAAAATAATGTTGAAGCATGGCACAGGCGATTAAAAGTCCTTGTTGGAAAGCATCATGCCGGCACATACAAAATAATTCAAGACTTATCAAAAAAACAACCTCCAAAATCAAAAATAATAACAAAAAATCAAAGAATTCAAGATATTTTAATAAATAGGTTGCAAATTGAAAAGGTTGATTTTTTGGAAAACATAGCGGTTAGGTTAGGTTAAAAGGGGTGATGAAGCGGCAAGCCGAATCATCTCACTCGGATCTCAGTGGATCCATTGTACTCCCCGGGAGGTGACTTGGGTAGGAGAAAGGATGAGTGAGGAGAGGACATGGTGGGTATCAGGTAGGGCATATTGTGGAAGGAGCCTCTCTGAACCATCCTGAAATCTGAATAAATTTCATGATGTTTGCAGATGGCAAAATAGAGACGCTATCTAAGTCGTCGAAGAAGTATTCTCCGAGAGTTGCTTTTCTGTTTCTAGCTAGGCTGGGGCATTTGCAAAGGAAGTGGTATGAGCCCTTCACCGCCTCCTCGTCTTGACACCCTCTACATAGGTCAGATGAGCTGATGCCCATTCTGCTCAAGTGGGTTCCCATGGAGTTGTGACCCGTGAGTTTACCAACTAAAAGGGATAATTGGGGCCTGCTTAGCTTTAGTAAATAGTCTGTCTTGTTCTTAGAGAGCAACGGCCACAAAGTCCTTGAAACTCGACAGGACTCCAGTGTTGACCACCGTTCGTTAGTAGCTTTTAAGAAACTATGGTGAATTCTACATTTTTCTTGTTCAAGAGGCTTAAGTACCCAGGGTATGACTTGGCTCGGTTCAAGTGTTGCCCCGTTTTTGGCCAGTTCGTCTGCCCTTTCATTACCAAAAATGTCACGATGTCCTGGGACCCAACTAAGGGTAACTGTGTTTGCTGCGCTCAACGATTTTAGTTCGCTGTGACAGCAATCAATCAGTTTGGATTTAGTGACGATTGATGATATGGCTTTGCTTGCAGTCTGACTATCTATGAAGAAATCAATGTTCTTTCCCGTCAATTCAAGCGTGGAGAGATGCTTTCCAGCTTCACAAACTGCAAGGACCTCTGCTTCAAAGACGCTACAGAAGTTCGGTAGTTTTATCGATTTGTTTATGGGTGGGTTTTCTGAAAAGATGCCAGACCCTACCCCCTCGTCTGATTTGGACCCGTCAGTGAATACCGAGTTATGATCTTCGTTAGTGACCCGGTTTTCCTTCCAGAGTTCTCTTGATGGAAAATCTGTAAGAACAACTGAGTTGAAATCAATATGCGGTAAAATGTAATCCGTTTGAATATTAATTATCGTCTTGTGACCATAGTGGCCCCCTTTCCAATAATTGCACTCTTTTAATCGAAGAGCGCTTTTGGCCGCCAGCTCTTTTGTAAAAAGATCAAGTGGGGCAAGCGAAAGGAAAGCTTCTAGGGCTGCGGTTGGTGAAGTTCTCATTGCACTTGTTGTACCTATACACGCGAGTCTTTGAATTTTTGTCATGGTCATGAGATTGGTGGCTTTGTCGAGTGCTGGCCACCAAACCAAACATGCATATGTTAATATTGGCCGTATGATGGCTGTATACATCCAATAGATGGTTTTAGGGCTAGGCCCCCATCTCCTACCAAAAATTCTACTGCAAGTGTAGAATGCTATCGACGCTTTTTTCTCACGTTCTTTAATGTTTTCTTTTCAGTTTAGTTTACGATCAATTATCAGCCCAAGATATTTTGCCGTACCCGTAATATGGAGCGGTGTCCCATTTATAGTGGGAGGGTTAATAGTTGGAATATTATGTTTACTCGTAAACAAAACTAGTTTAGTTTTAAGTGGGTTGACATTAAGACCACAGCTATTGGCCCAATTGCTGAGCTTGTCAAGGGCGATTTGCAAGAGATCACGAAGTGTGGAAACATAGCCATAAACATTGTTCTTTCCTAAAAAAAACTTTAAAAGTGAATTTAATATAAAGTGATATCTTAAATGTTGTGTAAATAATGTAAATAGTTTTAACCGAATGTTGCTTTGTTTTTTTGTTGCCTTTTTTACTATTTTTTTTTTTTTTATTTATGTGTGATATACAAAAAGTGGAATGTACTTTTATCGGATTTTAAGTTTATTTTTGTTTCGTTTGTTCGTTCTTTTAAGAACGAAAATGATTCTCGAAGAGAAAAAAATTCGGGATTCAATCCCGAATGTATTCGGGATTTTTTTTTAATTCGGGATTTCGGCTTTCGGGATTTTGGCAGTCGGGATTTTATCTATTCGGGATTCTGTCTATTCGGGATTTCGGCATTCGGGATTATTGAATTCGAGATTCCCAGTTTCGGCTATTCGGGATTTTGCGAAAGGGATTATGTCCCTTTCCCACATTTCAATGGGTTCCAGAGACTTTCGTGAAGAAATTTATTTTTTGGGCAGAGTCGTTTCGGAGAAACAGAAAATTTAGAATAGTGGAAATAGTGGTAGGTGTATTTAAACACCTTCTCTGTCCCCATACAAACTTATATAAAATCATCCATACGTCCATTATTTTTCAAAACATCAACCATACGTCCCATGAATTATATATGATACACAAAATTATTTTTTTTTTAGTCTCCTACGTCCATGTATCATATATGATTCATAAAATAAATTGTATAATATTTGTGACCTTTTATCGATAGAGATTGATATAACTTTTTGTGGGCTATAGGTCAATAAATTAAAGATGTTATTTGATGTGCAACGTTTCGAGCATGTTTATGCTCTTCATCAGGCCTTTATTTATAAAAATTATAAAAGTTATACATACATACATTAATATAAAAAGTATTATATATGACGTCAAGTAACTTACAAACAATATTTAAAGAATTTACGTTAAGGGAATAAACCACTCATTATAGTTACATGATAATCTCATGAAATAAAATCTATTACAAAGAAACACATTAATTAAAAAGTTTAAACTTTAAATTTGAAATTGAATTTACTGGTGGACAGGAAAAAAAAAACCTCCATTTATCAAAACAATCACCTATACTTTAACCTGCTGTATGTTGTTGGTCGCTTAATCAGTTGGCTGTATGCGCTGCTAAGCTTTTCGCAGTCCGATCTCCGGTTGACAGCATTGTTGTTGTTATTTATGTGTAGCATCTCCAGCAACATTCTCTTTGAATAATGTTGCTCTGTTTGCAAAATCTCCACATTGTCCAAATCTGGTTTGTGTTTTTCCTGTAAACAATGGAGAGCTAATGCAGTTTTTTGTGCAGCCCTGCTGTTCAAATCAGATCTATGACCAGACAGACGATTTTTTAGTTTTTGCTTGGAGGTACCTATATAGACCGATGAACATGTTGTCTCTTTCCCACCCAAGCAATTGATCTTATAGATAATGTTGGCTTTCTCCATCTTATCCACTTTCCCTTTGATGTTAGTGAAAAGCTTGTCTCTCAGGGGATTTGCAGACTTGAAAGCAATTTTTGTTTTCGTCTTGTCTCTTATAGGTGCGGTGACGATACGGTTGGAGAGGTGGGGAATGAAAAGTGCGCTCTTGTACAAAGTTACTTGTTGGGCATCAATTTTTTGTCTTTTTCGGTTTGTTGGTAGTTTTTGATGAGCTTGTTGACAATGATGGTGGGGAAGGAATTGAATAACAGGGTGTTCCGGATAATGTTTATATTCTTCTGGTGGAAGGAAACATCGCTTATGTCGAGAACACGGTTGACAAAGTTTTGTACCGTGTTGATAATTATTGGTTTGGGTTGTTTGGAGTGAAAATTAATAAGGCGACCTGAAGCAGTAGGTTTTTTTATACCAATCGAAAATCAGTCTATCATTCCGCCTTAAAACTTTCACATCCAAATATGGAAGTTCGCCATTTGATTCCAATTCGACCGTGAATTTGATTTTATTATTGAAAGAGTTCAATGCATTAAATGTATTTTGTACTTCTTGGGATTTGATCACAACAAACAGGTCATCTACGTACTTGGTAATGATCTTGGGTTTATAATCCAATTTACCCAATACATCTTCTAGTAAAGTAGTAAAGTTTCCATAACTAAATCCGCTAGAATTGGAGAAGCTGGACTACCCATAGGTATACCTTGTTTTTGTTGGTAAATGGTGCCGGAGTACTCTAAATAATTGTTGTCAATGACACAAAATCTCAATATTTCCATAAATTTCGCTTTTTTAATATTGGTATATTCTTTAATTTTATCCCAATTCATCTTTGTGATATCCAAAACCAACGCAATCGGAATGCTAGTAAACAAGGAAACCACATCAAATGAAACCAATATTTCTCCATTTTCCAGTTGGAGAGGTGCAACTTTTTCAATGAAGTCTTTCGAATTCTTTACATTGAATTTCGAATTGTGTGTCAGATTCTGAAGAATTTTCACGACAAACTTCGAAAGCTCATAACAAGGGACGTTCGTAGAAGCACAGATAGGTCTCAAAGGTACGTTATCCTTATGAATTTTTGGTAATCCATATATTTTTGGGCTGCTAGCAGTGTACGTAGTCATCCTTTTCTTCTCAAATTCGGAAATCTGACCTTCTTTAAACAAATATTTGACAAAATCATTGTTAGAAGTTTGCAACGTTGTTGTTGGGTTGTTTCTCAAAACCCTATAAACGTTCCTGTCGGTCATAAGTTCCTGCATTTTATTGTTGTAATCTGTTTTATACATAGCCACTGTAACATTTCCTTTATCAGCTGCGACAATATAAACATCTTTATGTTTTCTAAGGAATAATTGGGCTATGTTATATATTTTGTTTAAGAATTTGTCAAACGGAGGAATATATGTTGATCTTAAATGGTTTTGTACAATCTCTGTAAAATTAGATCGAGCTATCTCCTGGTCACCCTGTTCTAGAGTTTTAACCAATTCTTCTCCATCAGCGATAATTTTGAAGAGTGGAAGCTCACCTTTCTTTGTTGGTAAAGTGAATTTGGGACCTAATGATAGAAGCCATTTGACATCCGAAGGGAACTCTACAGCAGTATTGTTTACAAACCATTTATTGTGAAATTCTATATTCATCGTTTGTTTCAGATTATCCTTTAAACGTTCAAGTTTCTTTATGTGTCTGTTTTTTATGCTCTCATTTACATTATTGTGTTTGTTTTCTTGGCTATTGAAGAATGTAGAATATTCCCTTTGTGTAAGTTTATCGGTTATGAAGCTTTCTAATTTATGGAAATATTGAGATTTTGTGTCATTGACAACAATTATTTAGAGTACTCCGGCACCATTTACCAACAAAAACAAGGTATACCTATGGGTAGTCCAGCTTCTCCAATTCTAGCGGATTTAGTTATGGAAACTTTACTAGAAGATGTATTGGGTAAATTGGATTATAAACCCAAGATCATTACCAAGTACGTAGATGACCTGTTTGTTGTGATCAAATCCCAAGAAGTACAAAATACACTTAATGCATTGAACTCTTTCAATAATAAAATCAAATTCACGGTCGAATTGGAATCAAATGGCGAACTTCCATATTTGGATGTGAAAGTTTTAAGGCGGAATGATAGACTGATTTTCGATTGGTATAAAAAAACCTACTGCTTCAGGTCGCCTTATTAATTTTCACTCCAAACAACCCAAACCAATAATTATCAACACGGTACAAAACTTTGTCAACCGTGTTCTCGACATAAGCGATGTTTCCTTCCACCAGAAGAATATAAACATTATCCGGAACACCCTGTTATTCAATTCCTTCCCCACCATCATTGTCAACAAGCTCATCAAAAACTACCAACAAACCGAAAAAGACAAAAAATTGATGCCCAACAAGTAACTTTGTACAAGAGCGCACTTTTCATTCCCCACCTCTCCAACCGTATCGTCACCGCACCTATAAGAGACAAGACGAAAACAAAAATTGCTTTCAAGTCTGCAAATCCCCTGAGAGACAAGCTTTTCACTAACATCAAAGGGAAAGTGGATAAGATGGAGAAAGCCAACATTATCTATAAGATCAATTGCTTGGGTGGGAAAGAGACAACATGTTCATCGGTCTATATAGGTACCTCCAAGCAAAAACTAAAAAATCGTCTGTCTGGTCATAGATCTGATTTGAACAGCAGGGCTGCACAAAAAACTGCATTAGCTCTCCATTGTTTACAGGAAAAACACAAACCAGATTTGGACAATGTGGAGATTTTGCAAACAGAGCAACATTATTCAAAGAGAATGTTGCTGGAGATGCTAAACATAAATAACAACAACAATGCTGTCAACCGGAGATCGGACTGCGAAAAGCTTAGCAGCGCATACAGCCAACTGATTAAGCGACCAACAACATACAGCAGGTTAAAGTATAGGTGATTGTTTTGATAAATGGAGGTTTTTTTTTTCCTGTCCACCAGTAAATTCAAATTCAAATTTAAAGTTTAAACTTTTTAATTAATGTGTTTCTTTGTAATAGATTTTATTTCATGAGATTATCACGTAACTATAATGAGTGGTTTATTCCCTTAACGTAAATTCTTTAAATATTGTTTGTAAGTTACTTGACGTCATATATAATACTTTTTATATTAATGTATGTATGTATAACTTTTATAATTTTTATAAATAAAGGCCTGATGAAGAGCATAAACATGCTCGAAACGTTGCACATCAAATAACATCTTTAATTTATTGACCTATAGCCCACAAAAAGTTATATCTATGATTCATAAACATAAATCGGCTTCACTGTCCCCATACAAACTAATATAAAAACATCTCCACGTCCAATACTTTTTTTCAGAAAAAAGCATTATTGTTTAATAAGATGCAACATAGAATGGGTTGGTTGCATAAATAATTGTTCACTGCTGTTAAAAAAAGGATTTAGTTTCGTGTTCATATGTGATTAATGGGCGTATGCTAGCTCATTTCATATCAATAGGTCCAATGAATCATATATGATTGTAAAGTATGATAATCCATATGCTTCAAACTTGAAAACGAATGGACCGAATTGGAAACTTCTTTCTGCAGGTTTGTTTGAAATTAATACGCGAAGGCTAAGGAACAGAAGAACAGCCTAACAGTTCAAAAAGGGTGGCGCAATAGGCGCAAATTTCGTTTTTTCAGCAGCTTAGCTCGAGAATGGTTCGTTTGATTTTCACGATTATAGGTTTGATTGATTTCTTCGCATTTAATAGAGAATTGGGTCGATAAATGGATTTAGAACGAGGCGCATTGAGTCCTTATGTTCTATGAATGGATGCAAGTAGTCGAAAACGGAAATGGTGGCATTTCCTTCCTTGATACGTCCAGTGGAATTGGAAAAAAGACATTCCTGTTTTCACTGTCTTTATGGCTACGATTCGTACGAGTTCTGAAATCGCCTTGGTTTCGGTCTCTTAGGGGATTGAATACGTTGTTATAAGGGGGTCGAACCATCCTGCATTGAAATTGACATTGAATATGTAAGTGGATGAAGAACCTACATGCCACACATTTCAGAGAAGTCTGAAATGGCGAAAGTATTGCAGAAATGAAACATTATCACCAAGGAAAAGAGCGCAATGGCTCTCAAACACTTATTGGAATTGGAAACCTTGAATCGCACGTTGAAACATATACGAAATGATGAACGTTTACGTAATGCAATTATTATGCTGTCAGGCTATGATCTTCATACGCTGCCTGTCAGTGCAAGATCAACTCCGGCAAATGAATTGAACACTTGCCTAAAAGCGTCGGAGATGTGTGAAAAAATTGCAGTTGAAAACGAACAGGCGAGTTTCTTTACGAAATTATCAGTCTGCTGCAGATTTCTCCAGGCAATTGTCGGTGGTGGGCAATGGCGTAATTTCAGTCGACTTAGTCACCGGTGTTTTTGAATTTCCACCGAATTTTTGCCGAAATCACGATTTATTTACAGTATATGTTTTAGAATTATGCTGACCATAATTGGCTGAGCGCACGATTTTGGCTGCTAAAAACAAGAATGTCAATCATTTGAATTCGGTATTCAAAATCAAATCGACGAAGAGTTACATTCATTCTAATCAATAGACTCCTTGATGGATGAAAAATGTACAAATGTATGTCACCTTAGTAAAATATTTAGTAAAAAAAAAGTAAAAATTCACTTAAGAAAAAGTTTTTTTTCTTAAACATTTTTCCATTTGTTTTTGCAGTTTTGTAAAGTACCGGGTTTCTACTATACACGCAAATATAGTTAGGTTCCTAGGCAATTTTTTTCTTATTAAACATTTGTTTTTAAAAATACATGTTTATGAATCAAATATGATACATGGACGTAGGCGACACAACACAAAAAAAATATTGTGTATCAAATATGATACATGGGACGTATAGTCGATATTTTTTTTTTCTCAGAAAAAATAATGAACGTATTGATGTTTTAAAATCAGTTTGTATTGGGACAGTGAAGCCGAATTCCAAAATGTATCAAATATGATACATGAACGTGGGAGAGACGGGAAAAACAAAATTGTATGTATCAAATATGATACATGGGACAGTAAAGGTGTTAACCAACATTAATTTTTGAATTTTTAAAATCAAATATTAAAAGCGTTTTATTAAAGATAATCTACTCTTTGGTTGTTGTTGTTATTTTTTACTTTTTGTTGCATGGTGAAGCCTCTCAAAGAGTTAATCATTATTGTCAACCAAAATTTTTAAAATATCATTTAAAAAAGGTCAAATATTAGTTTGTTTTTATATTTAGCGCGCACTAAAGGGGTTTTTACTACCATTAAAATGTTAAAACACAGTGCGAGCGTTAGGAAAATGCAGTATTTTCAAAATGGATTGGTCAATTTTTTTTTAAGCTTGACTTAAAGTATTTTTTTTATTGATTCAAAATAGCTTTTAACGGCCTTTGGTCCTAAAAAATTGGCGTTTCGTCCCGGCGTTCTCACTTGGACTCTTCAGTTGACAGTGAGGGCCTTGTCATTATTTTCTACAATATTTGAAAAATCAGGCTTTTAAAATCATAAATAACGGCATATCTTCACATACAAATGTTCAAAAACCAATAAGAAATATTTTATTATTGCAATCTACTTTCAAATAAAAAAAAAACATTTTATTTTCCATTTTTATTAACAGTACAGAACCCCTTTTCATATTTTCGACTTTCTCAATATTGAATAAACCTGTTACAACTTTGTTTTGTATGCAGTTACTCCTAAAAAGTATTAATTATATTGCAAATTAAAATTTTTAAAATTCGATTTTTCAAATTCACTGTTTATCGAATTTGTTTTAAATTTAATTTTTATGTATGTCGTCGCCTGGATAAACTATTGTCGTATGTGCAAAACTGAGGTTTTGAGATTTTAATGCAGTTTTGTTAATTTAATTTTTCTCTACTAACCGGTAAAATCGGTTTTTCGATATATGTCTTATATGCCGTTTTCACTGGGCCAAATGAGGTAATTTCGTTGCAAATTTCCAAATGAGATCCCAAATTACCTAATTTCCCATACAGAATCACATTTCGAAAAGAGGTAATTTCAATCTCATTTGCACGAAATTAGGTTGGAAATTAGGTGAATGCATCCAGCGAGAATCAGTTTCAAAAGCTCTAAAAAATATTTTGTATACAAATATCAATACACTATACTCAACAACATAAATCAGAAAGAGAAAACAACAAAAATAAACGGCTAACACATATGCAGCGAATTGTTGCGGTGATAACGGAGAGGAGAAAAAGAAAGAACCCGAATGAATAACATCTAACTTGTGTGTGGCTTGTAAAAATGCTAGTTGTCCAAATGCAATTGTAAAATTAGAAAAAAACTTCATTTGGATGGGCACGATCAGGTGACCTCGGTGGTGCAATGCGTAGTGCAGCGGCCTCTGAGGTAGCTTGGTCTAGGTTCAAATCCAGTTGACGGAAAAATAATTTATAAATTAAAATTGGAACTATAGACTAAACACCACTAAAGGAATCTGATGATTGGTTTGTTGCATAAAGGATCTGAAAAAATGCAAGTAATGCACACTCTGACAACATAGTGCAGTACATGCATCCTACAAATAAATATGTATGTACATATGTATTAATATACATCTGTATGACACAGAGTAGTACCTGTTTTCTCTGACGCATAAATATATATTAAAGTGCGGCAACCCTGAGTTTTCACCAAGACTTTGTAGAAATTATCTGCATTTTGATGTTTATTTAGTTTATAAATTTAAAAAAAAAATATTTTTCAAAAATTCACTTTGCCAAAACCAAAAATTTAATTAAAAATTTGGCAGAAACCTAATATTTTTTTACTAATCAGCTTCATAACAACGCAACGTACCACCTATTTCAATAGAACGTCACACTGAGTTTTATAGTAAATTTTTTCAACATTCATATCTCGAGTTTTGAATTTTTATAACTTTTAAATAAATAAATAAATCGGGTGGCACAACGGCTCATGAAGAACCAGGGCCTAGTGACTAACAACTCGCAACCATTCCTGTGTGCGCCTGTCGACGGAATGGAAGGGACCTACAATTTTATGCCGAATCCGAACGGCTAGACGAGAAGCACTTATTCGTGACAAGTGATACTCTTGGAGGATTTGTCAATTCCTCGTAAGAGGCAGTAGCCCTGAAAAAAACTTTTTAGTTTTTAGGTGGACGAGGCTGGGAAGTGATCCCAGTCCTCCAGCGTGACAGTCGAACGCAATAACCATTACGCTACGGGCTACTACTGTATACATTTTATGTACTTAATAAAATCCATCGATTGCAAAAAAAAAATCATTTCTCTATCACTTACCGTAAAGAAAATAAGTTTTCTTCAATTTAAAATTTCAAGAAATCCCCTATTTGAAAATTTTTAAATTCCTTTCATTATTTGTTTTTATATCTTTATGGCCTACCACATAAGCTCAATCAGATAATTGAATAAACACAAAAATTAAAGCGTGGCAACCCTATGAAGGGCCCACTTTTTTGTATAGGCAACCCATGTGCAAACTGTTTGTAACTGTATGCATCTCATCCGGTAGAGATGAGGGTCATCCCATGGCTGGCGCCCAGACTATAAGGAGCACATACAAAAACTGAAGAATAAACTGACAACTAAATAAAAAAGTACGCATACGCCCGAGTAAACATTAAAATTCTCCTGCATTTAGTTTTTGTTGCTGCATGTGCATTTAAAAATAAACAAAAAATATTGGTTCACCAATTCCCCCCTCCAAGCTAAGCCATGACGGTTTACTATTTCAGGTTCGTAGCAAATCTGGACTGGGTGAGAATTCAGACAGATCTGCGGAAACAAATGCATATCATATTTTATACATTTTACAATTTAAAAAATTGCAAAAGTGGCGTAACCTTCATTTTTGTGTGACGTTGTTTGGTTAAA
The DNA here is from genome assembly GCA_949320155.1 of Melangyna quadrimaculata. Classification (NCBI taxonomy): domain Eukaryota; kingdom Metazoa; phylum Arthropoda; class Insecta; order Diptera; family Syrphidae; genus Melangyna; species Melangyna quadrimaculata. The sequence continues at coordinate 83,821,048 of OX439484.1, forward strand.
CAAATAATGTGACTCCAAGAGACGAAAAATAAAAGACAAAAGGTGTGTTTGTTGTACACATAATGATATCTAAAACATAATTTTCATGTAAAACACAACAACAATTCCGCTTAGTTCGCAGCGATAAGCTTCTTCGTTTTATGAAAAGAAAGTTGACTTAATTACAATATTATAACGGCTGTTTTTGTGCACTTTTATTTTAAACACGCCCAAGAGCGGGACACACACTTATCGAAACACCTTTATTCTGGCAACCTCACTGATGCCTCATAAATCACAATAACCTCATAAATCGTCTTGAACTTGCATCATAAAAACTTAAAAATTATGATCTGCGTCTTAACAGATCACAACTTTCTGCTTGTGAGGTTTCTTATTAGGGCTTCCACAGAATACGAAATTGTGACCGCCTCACAACGGCAGAATAGGGCTGTAAATATGGGTTAAACGACTTTTGCACTCAATTGAGCAGCACTTTGCTTATATTTTCAGCCTATGAATCTGACAAATCTGATAAAAAATTTTTAATTCGTTGCATCATCTGTCTCAATAAATAAAAGATAATATAGTCGTAAGCAAAAGCAAAAATTCACAAGGGTAGGTATAGTTAATCCAATTAATTTACCAGCTGAAATATTAACTTATACTATTAATAATAACAATTATTATTTTTGTGATTATATCAGTTAATTTTGAATTGAAAACAAAACAGGCATAGATATTAATATAGTTATGTACCTAAATACTTTGAGTGTGTAACGAAAGTATAACAAAATGATCACATCTAAACAAAAATTTTTCTGAAGTATTTTCCTTTAAAGCCAGATTAAGTTAAAACATCTTTGTAATCAGTTAAGTTTGGTAGAAATTTCAACACGCGTTAATATGACCAAATCTGTAAGAAACTCGCCTGTATCTATCGATGAAGCATTGGAAGCGACAAGTTAGTTTTTCAAAATACAAACATTTTTGTCCACGTGTGTTTAAAATATGTGAAAAATTGTTTCGTATATGTGTATGCTTATAGAATTTGGAAAATTTAACTACTTTATCATTTGTGTATCTGGATTCATATTAATAAATGTATTAATGGAAACACTGGGTATAAGTTTCGTTTTGCCAATTACAAAATGCGATTTGGAATTAACATATCAAGACAAAGGCATACTGGGTGCAGTTGGCTTTTTAGGAATAATTTCTAGCTCACATCTTTGGGGATTTTTAGCTGATACCAATGGACGAAGAAAAGTTATAACACCAACACTTTTTGGTGGATATCTGGTTACAGTAATGTCAAGTTTTTCACCAAATTTTGTAACACTTGTTATTTTGCGTTACTTGAATGGAATTTTGTAAGTATATCCTTCTTTAATTGTTAATTTTTCATGTTTTATGCTCGAACCTGTTCCAATTATTAGTAAATACATACGTCTGTGCATCTAGAGAAGCTTGAAAGGTTATATGCGCCTAGCGCCAAACAGTAACTCTTGGTTTTTTTTTATTGTTAAATTTAACCAATGGAAATTTCACCACTCTAGTTATACATTTCCCAATTAAACATAATTAATACTTAACAACTTGTTTTTGTAAAAAATAAAATACAAAAGTAAAAAAAACGTTCTAAAAAAGCCAAAAATTCGTATTGATAATAAATTGCGGAAAACCTTTATCCGCACAGAAAAAAGTTGTATGTCGGGTACAAATTCCTAACTGTTCTTGTGGTAATACAAGAAAATAAAGTTAAAGTTAGAGACAGTTAAGAGAAACCACATCAAGTCATAAATAGCGTTAAAAGTCAAAAAGGAAGCGAAACGTGAATATAATCAACTTAAATCGACCTCTGGAAACCATGGTTCTTGTCTGGGCAGGTGACTGTGAGACACCCTGTATGATTATATCCGAACCCAATTTTCAATTTTATTTTATTCTTAATAAATAAATCTCTAACTACATACATACATACTTACCTTCTCAAAAAAATAAATAACATATGTTTTTTTAAATAAAATGCAGAGTGTCTGGTGCCTCAGCGACCATATATGCCTATCTTGGTGAATTCCACTGCAATAAACTCAGAAACCGTGCCATCATGTCTGCTGCGTTTGTTTCTGCAGCAGTCGCTGTAGCCCATCCAATTATGGGTTGGGCGATTATCAACAGATATTGGTCATTTCATGTTCCAATTGTCGACATAGTTTACAAACCCTGGCGTATGCATATTCTGTGTGGTGGATTGCTCGGGTTTGTTTCCGGTTTGTGCTTCATTGGACTGCCTGAGAGTCCGAAGTATTTACTTTCAGTCGACAGGGAAGACGAAGCTGTTGCTGTTTTAAAAATGATTTATAGAATTAACACCGGTAATAAAGCAGAAAGCTTTGAAGTAAGAATCTTTTGAACACTTTTTTTATTTTGTTTTTAAACTTGAAATTTTAGGTGAATTCAATTGTCCCGGACGTTGAGGACGAACAAAGGTTGAAAATAACCAGAGGACGTGGCGAATGCTATGTTGTATTTCTTTTTCGATCTATGTGGAATCAGACGGTACCATTATTTAAACGTGAACATCTGCGAAAGACTTTTTTATCGTGTCTTATACAATTTTGGATATTTTTCACTGCTCAAGGAGTTTACATGTGGTTTCCATACTTGCTTAATACTGTTATGCAATTTACAAAGGATCATCCAGACGAAAGAAACCAAATCTGTGATATATTTTATAAAGTAGAAAGAGCCGAGACTGAGGTAAAAATAGTTTAAAGCCCCATTTCTCGACCCAGATATAGCTATTTTTGTTTAATGACAAGTTGGTTGCCCTAAGCACTTAAATTAAAAGCAAGCCTTGTAAACCAATGAGCCGTTTGCTGGAAAACTTTGTCCAAGGAAGCGATTCAACGCAAAAATCTTACTTTAATATTCTATACGAAAGATCCTAATACATTTAATGTGCTAGGAGTTTTTCTCAAAATATTGATTAGAATTAGTTTTACAAATTAGGACTGAAACACAACACTTACTACAGCCATCCACTTTATCATCGCACATAACTCTCATTCTAAAAGTAGGATCAGATTTGAATACATTATTTACTACGATTTACTTTTGGAAGTTAGATAGAACTTGGCAAAGAAATTGGTCAAAATCTTATATTCTTGCCTTAGTTCTTTTTTTCAAATTTGTATTTACTAACATTCATCATTTAAGGACAACAGCTGTGTACAGACTCTTGAAGGAACAACATTTGAGCACGCATTGGCCCTAGAATTTATATTTATTATTATTTTTATATTTATCGGGTACTTTACTGGTAGACTTGGCCGAAGACCGTCTCTATGTAAGTACATATTACAAAATAATTTTGATTTATGATTTACTATTACTTGAACCTGTAGTACTTAAACTAAATCCTTGTTTGTTTTTTTTAATTTAAGTTATAATTTTATTCATATGCGGAAGTTGTGGAGTTTTATCTGTGATCGTAGATATTCCAATTATGGCAGTATATCTCTTAGTAGTATTACTTGTATGTGCAATAAGTTCATCTGTTCTTAGTGCTGTGGTTGTGGATATATATCCAACGCATTTGAGGTAAGAAGACATGTTGTTAAAAATTATCAGTCGAAATCGATCCACTGATTTCTAATGCGAAGACTGTTTAAAATGTATTTGTTTGCATAGAAATATAATTAGCAATCGCACATTTAATTCAACAATAACCATATGAGTTTAACTTAAGCACCAAAAAGTTAGGTTAAACATATTGGCTAATTGTTTAATTTTATGTGCGAATGCTTTTTTTTATACTTTATTGTTCGTTTAAGCATAAATTTATACATATCCATTCGTTCATTCTCTAAAAATACATTAATACTAATAAAACTGTATTCCATTCTCTAAGTATAATTTTAATAATTTTACATACATAGATATGAATTTAGAAAAAAAAAAAAATAATAGGTATCATTCTATAGTTAAAAAACTAGACACGAATGAACCATATGAGGAAAATTAAAGCATATGTATAAAGTAAATGAATATATGGGGTACTTTGTTACATGCAATTAGCAAAACAAGTACACAAAAAAAAATAATTATTAAAAGAGAAGCAAAAAACAAATTGAAAGGAAAAGTAAATACTAAGGTAAAAACTTATGTTATATGCTATACTTAATATTTAACTTAAGAGCAGTTTCTTTGTCTGTTAAAAATTTGAACCTTTTTATAACTTAATAACTAAAATTACCTATTAATTTTATTACAGAGCAATGGCAGTTTGTATGTGTTTGATGATGGGACGTATTGGCAGCGTAACTGGAACCAATGTTGTCGGAGCATTAATTGAAAACCATTGTCAGATGGCCTTGCTTCTTGCTAGTTCGTTTTTACTTTTAGGTGCGTTTACAGCATTTCTTCTGCCCAAAGGTGTTTCATCACTTAAAAATCAAATCAAACAACAAGACCAAGTCTAGACAATTTGTCAAAATCAACATAATATTAAATAAATGTTGATGGTTTTAACTGTGATTAAAATGAAAAAATAATCTAAACGCCAGCTTTTGTCCAAATAATTGTTGATGATTCAATTTCTCTTCGAATGTAACGTAATCTCTCTAATGTATTGGTTTGCTGCTAAATGAAAATAAAATAAAAATCATTTTTTTGTCATATACATAACTATAAAGTATGTATATATATTTTTTTTATTTTAATATTGTTACATTAGTAATAATAATTATTTGTTTTTGTTTTTTGTTGTGTTTTTATAAATATAAACATACGATAAAAATTTTACGTTTAATCCTATTTTTTATTTTTTAATAATTTTAATTTATTTCATATTTTTCTGATTTCCAGAATTATTATCAAAATACATCAAACAACTACAGTCATATGTATAAATAAGATTAAAAAACAGAATCTTTGACCAATATTACTACTTAATAAATTTAATTATACATACATATGTATATAATACTATTTTTATCTTATGTAAAATAAAGTCTTTTTTGTATTTAATTGAGAAAACACTTATAATGTGGGGTATTCATTTGTGTTGGAACAGTATAAACATACATAATTTTTGTATGAGTGACAGTTAAAAAAAAAAAACTAATTTCAAACGATGCATTTATTATTAATAGCAATAATATTAAACAAAATCATTAAATGAGATGTTTATCTTGGAAGTGGTATAAGTCGTTTTAACACTTTAAACACAAGTTAATGACAACATAATAAAAACAACTGCATTTCTTTTTGTTTTTAATGCATTTGAATATGTATATGTTTCTCTATTGAATGATGAGATACCGTTACGCAAAACAATATTTTATTATTAATTTAATACATTTCTTAAAATGACTTATACCACCTTAAAATAAAACGCCTCAACTAAAGTTAACAAAAAGACCTTATGGTGTGTACAGTTGATAAAAAAAAAAAATAAAAGATTTATAGATTTGAAAAAGTTAAATAATAAAGACAGGACTGGAGGCCGCATGAGAGCTGGACTATAAATCAACCAAAATTTAAAATTGTATGTAACAAACATCAAGACACGAAATTGCCACAAGGGTTATAAAACCAATAAAGCTTGCACTTAGCCACATAGACGGAAAATGATCGGTCTACTACATTAGGAACAGTTAAAGTGTTACTTAAGGGCTGTTATCGAACATTTGAGGAATTTTGAAGATGAGAACGAGAACAATAGCATTTTCATTCATCAACAACTCATGTTTTTTTTTATGGTCTCTTCCTTTACGCTGATCAGTGATTCCTGTCCAAGGTCTTTTCAAGTTCATATAAAATAAACTTCATATAATTTTAAAATACTGGGAACTCTGACCTCTTTTTGTGTTCCGTTTTTGTATTGGTGTGTGCAAGAAAATAAGATTTTGGAGATTTTTCTCCGTTAAAAGCCAAACTGAGAATTTTTGCTGAAGAATCCTGTTCATATGATTACTGATCCTCCGAGATCTACATATCCTGAACATGCCTAATTAGTTGTAAAGATTAAAAGGAAACGGAAAAGAATGCTAGCAAAAAACTGTTCCAAGAAACAAACTAGATAGCCCGAGAGCTGGTGAAAATTTACACATAGTGTTGTTTTATACCGCTCCAAATTTTGTGGCCATTTGTATTAGTGCAAACTACATGCCATCGGTCTGGCAGCGATATCGTGGCCCTAGCACCACTAAAATGCACTTTCAAAATGCAACAACAGTAATAATCCCTCATGATGGCATGTAGTTTGCACTGATACAAATGACGTGGCGGTTTTAACTCAGAGCAGATCACGGAACTTGTCAAACAAAAATTCTATGTGTTTTTTTAGATCAGACATACAAAGCACAACAAATGTGTTTTTCTTTTTTCCATCTGAGCTAGCTCAGGGCTTGCTCAATTAGCTTCTCTTAAATGTCAATACGATGAATGAATTGCTTTTCATTTTGACGCAGTCAACTTTGAACATATTCTTCAAACAGTTACAATTTTCTGACAAAAGCACTATCTATCTAAAGTGGAGTTGGGTAGATTGTAGAGTAATTCCACTACCAGCCAAAAGCTAAAAATATTAAAGCGTTGTGAAAGAAGTAAGAGTTAAGGGATGTAACATTCTCTCAGAATGAATTATTTATGTTGAAGTAAAATATTAAATCTACCAAAAAGTGCATATAAAATATAAAGTCCGAGAGCTGGTGAACATTTATCCAAAGTTTTTTTATACCGCTCCAAATTTTGCGGGCAAGTCATGTCATTTGCCCAGTCAAAATAGACTTTTCCCTGAACAAAATTCCGATAACGCGTAAACTTGGTGGGGGCCTTGACTATAACGCAGCAATGACAAAAAGTCCCCGTCGATCCGACAGGATCATAACTTTTTAAACATGGTCAAGTGTCGAAAAAACAGTTTTTAGGAAATAACTTTTAAATGGCAAATGCTGTCGAATAGAAGTTCGAGTACAGTTTGTAGATCATCAAATTCTCTATAAAAAATGCCCATTTTTTTTCGTCCTACGACAATTGATAAAGAAGGTAAAGCTATTTAAAAATAACATAATATGACGAAAATATTGTTTTTTTAATATAACTGTTAAACCGTCAATGCTTTCGAAAAAAAAGTCTATCAACGCTTTGTAGACAACAAAATGTTCTATAAAAATGGTTAATACACTTTTTTCCTACGACATATAATTTAGAAAATAGAGCTTCTAAGAAATCAAAAAATTGATGAAATTATTGTTTCTCTGAGTATAACTGCTAAACCGTCAATGATATCGAAAAGTAGTCTAGGTACAGTTTTTAGACCACAAAATTTTCTTTAAAAAATATAAAACTTTTTTTTTCTACACGCAAGAATTTAGAAAATTTCTCCCAGCACTTTGTCCCTTTTCACCTATATGCAGCAATTTGCAAGGCAAGACCTCAGCACCGATGCTACAACATATACGACTCTTGTCGGTTGTACTTTTGAGATCCAACGTTGAAAAAAGCTTACTTCCTTTTTGTCGACAATGTTGAAAAAAAGTTTATAAATGTATTACAGTAAATGCCAGAAATACCCATAAAACAAATATTGTTGGTATTTTATGATTTTTTTCAAATAGCTTTATTTTCTAAGTTCTCGTGTAGAAAAAAGTTTATATTTTTTAAAGAAAATTTTGTGGTCTACAAACTGTGCCTAGACTAATTTTCGATATCATTGACGGTTTAGCAGTTATATACTCAGAGAAACAATAATTTCATCAATTTTTTGATTTCTTATGAGCTCTATTTTCTAAATTATATGTCGTAGGAAAAAAGTGTATTAACCATTTTTATAGAACATTTTGTTGTCTACAAAGCGTTATACTCAGAGAAACAAAAATTTCGTCAATTTTTGGTTTTCTTAGAAGCTACATTTTCTAAATTATAGGTCGTAGGAAAAAAAGTTTGTTATTCTTTTTTATAGAACATTATGTGGTCTACAAAGTGTTCCTATAGACTTTTTTGTGATAGGACTGACGGTTTAATAGTTATACTAAAAAAAAAAACAATATTTTCGTAATTTCCTAGAAACTAATTTTTTCGACACTTGACCATGCTTAAAAAGTTATGCTCCTGTCGGATCGACGGGGACTTATTGTCATTGCTGCGTTATAGTCAAGGCCCCCACCAAGTTTAAGCGTGTCTATTTTGACTGGGCTATCAGTGCAGACTACATGCTATCGGTCGGCCGCGATATAAAATGCATCAACAAAAATAACACCTCTAGAAGAGCTTTATACGGCTTCACATTTACATTTACATCACTAAGGAAGCAACGGTTAGTGAAGAACCAGGGCCTAACAACTCGCAACCATTCCTATGTGCGCTTGTCGACAAGAATGGAAGGCACCTACAATTTTGTATGCCGAATCCGAACGGCTAGACGAGACGAGAAGCACTTATTCATGAGTTAGGTGCGCGGTATTGCTGCCAGATTGATGGATTCTAGTTAGTATAGGTACAAGGTACTTAGTGATCTACATTGGAAGCCGTATAAAGCTCTTTTGGAAGGATAATCTTTGCTGTTGCATTTTGAAAACCGATGGCATGCTCACAAAATTTGAAGCGGTATAAAACACTTTAAGTAAATGTTCACGAGCTTTCGGACTAATGGACCTAGTTCCGAGAAGAACTGTCACAAAACCGGAAATAATGGAGTACAATAGTTGGTAGAACTCAAAGCCACACAGAGAAAATATGACACAAAATATTGTACAAAACATAATTGTATACCATGTATTGTGCTACAATGAATAACATTATCACATTTACAAATCTTTAAAAATTCACCAAAGACTGATTGTTATCTCTATTAAATTATTGCAGTTATGTTCTATTATTTTATTGCATATCCCAGATTTTGAGTTTGTATGTAAATTCATGTATGAATATTACTTTATGAAATAAAATGGATATGTAATACAAAAAAAAAATGTTTATAACAAATAATATCTAGACGTTTGACTTACTAAAAAGTGGCAAATATAAAGCCTTGAGACAAACAAGCGCAACAAAGAGGCAGAACTTACCAATTACAATACAATTTATTTTAAAATAATGCTATGCAACTTTGCTTTTTGCAGGTGAAATACAACAAATATCATTCAAAGTTTAGTTTATGTACTTTTTACTTTTATAAATATAATGTACATACAAATGTTCGACTCACTCCTTTGTTGCACTTTTCTGTCGGACTTTTTTTTAAGGCGAAACAGACAACACCATAATATTAATTTAATAGTATAATATTATACCACAAATACATCTCCACTTTGTCTTGTTCCGCTATTACAACTGCTATTCGCATCAAGCAATTCAGCCTCTTTGGCAATCTCAACAATGCCTTCGCTTGTCTTTTGCGTTTCATCTTCTACACTTTCCTCAGCACTATCTAATTTATCGGCTATTGAATTTTCTGTTATATTGCTTGTTGAGATTTTCTTTTTATTTGGAGAATTAGCTTTTTCATTGTCAACATCGTTAATTTCGGCATCATCAGAACTATCAGTATGGAATATTGTTGAGTTTTGTGGTTGATTTGCGACTGTTATTACTGGGGGAGCTGTTGTCACAGAAGACCACCAATTTGAAAACGCACCCTTTGCTTGCGATATTGCACCTCCTTTTGTTTTTTTGAGAAGAATAATATACTAAAATAAGGAATACGTTTTGTTTAAACTTACCAACTGCTTTACTTGTTGAAGTCACAGCAAGATTAATCTTTCGGCCACTTTCACTATTTTGCATTGAACTGAGGAAAGGGTAACAATTTAAAATTATGTATACTTGAGCAAAAGTTTGGTTTTTAATTTAGTCTTACTGAGCGATTTTATTTCTCATATCATTGTAAGAGAGTGTTCCAGCAAACAAATGACCAGAAGGTAGATTTTCAAAGAAACTTGACTCTGGTCGAACATCGAACCACTCTTGGAAACATTGGGTTCTTTTGAAAGTTGACATATAATTACTATTGAAATGATCACAATCTTTGGGGCTATCTGAAATTAAGAAACACAGTTTATATGTACATACAATCTTATGATCAATAAATTCTATTGACGAGTGCTCCGTATTTCTAATAAATTGAATTAAAACTGAAATATACTCTTACCTTGAATAACAGCCGTACGAAGCAGAGATAGCATGTAACCCTGGAACTGTTCTCGTATCCAGAATTCACTGCCTTGAGCATCTTCTTTGGGATTCTGCACATGACGCATTAAGTATTCCATAAAGCGTAAATCCTCAGTTGTCAGAGAAAGTTGTTTTCTAAGATCTGGGTCATGTGCTTCTATTGTGCAGTTTTCAACATCAACTTGTATATCGGCCAAGTTGCGTTTTTGTTGAAAAAGAACATTTGAAGTTCCTATGACATAACTGAGAACAGATGGATCTGAAAGAAGATCCATGTATGGCAATGAAAGATATGGCAAACAAAGATTGCCACTCGCGAAAATGGTTATAGGTGAACGATACTCATCGGGATTAATAGATGACATCGCAGACATATTCGCTGCAAAATAAAACTTCCAACATCTATATCTAATTCATAGTCAAAGTATAAAAACAACTTACATTCTAAGGTATCCATACTAGTTTCACGTGTCAATGAATTACTTCGATCTATTCTTTTGCCAATTTCGGTACAATTTGAATCGGTTCGAACAAACTCCCGATTCGATTCAGGGCTACTCTTAACAGGAGACGAAGACGATGAGATGCTTTCACTTAGTTCGCCTAGCTTCTCATTTGTAGGATGATTAATAGCACAACCATTCTCTTCTTCGATTATTGGTTCCGGTAAATCGCATTGTATTTTGTTATTATCATCATCAATAATTATTTGGGTATTTGAAAAATCTGGCATTGGTGACATTGGGCGCGAAGTTCGAACACAGGCGACTTCTTGAAATCCTTTTTCTAACAAACGCGGTATTAAAGATGATATTCCCAAAATTAAGCAACACATCCCGCGAACGGGCGAGGCAAAAAATACGACACGACGTTGCAATAGAAATAATTTAAACAATATCAACGTCTTATGCCGCCATTTAAGAACAATCTCCCGCAATGAAATACCAACATAAAAGTGGCGCAGTGCCCGTGGTTCTTCAACTAGGCAAGCATTCAATTGGTTGTAGGCTTTGACTAGAATTTCTGTACACGAGAAGTCACCTTGGTCGAAGAATGCATCAGCAATGAGTGAGAGTTTAACTTCTATGTAGCCGTAGATGGGGAGGCGTGACAAAATACAGACTGATTTTTGAACCGTACTTCTGGTTACATCTGCTGTGCGAATTTTCAGTTTCTTTAATTGAAAACAGAAGGTTTATAATCATTATATATGTATGTATCAGGGGCGTCGCGTGGATTATTTTTTATATGGGTGTGCAAATCGTGAAAATAACATAATTGTTTTTAAATATCAATAAATTGCGATTGTGGCAATAACTTGCATACAAAAATTTCCTATTTATTGTTTTATCTATAAAAATGAAATCGAAATAATTGTTTTCATCGTTGTCGTACGTATACGAACTAAACGCTTTTTCTAACAAACCATTGACACGATCTTCGTCATCACTTTCACTCATTGTTTATTTTTTCTTTTTTAAAAGCACCGCACCAAACTGTAGATACTTAAAAACTAATACACAAAAAGCAAATTAAATGATAAAATAAAACAAAATAGAAGCTCTGACTGAAGTGCACAGATATCCTTTGTACGCGTTCGCGTAAACTTGATCAATTACACAACCTATAATAATTACCTCCTAAGACACAGCCTTCATATATTTTCTCTTTCAAATTCCTTCATCGTTGCGTGAAAATAAACAGAACGAGTAAACTCGTACAAAATCTCACTGTGCACTTATTCTGTTATATTCGTCAAATAAATTCTTCCAAAATGATCAAACTGCAAACCTGTAGGTTGTATTTGTATAAGTGCACAGTGAGGTTTCGTACGAGTTTACTTGTTCTGCTTATTTTCACCCAACGATGAAGGAATTTTGAAAGAAAAAATATTGGAGGTGAGTATTACGGGTTGGGAAATTGGGCATATTTTTGTGTATTATTACATAACCTTGAATGGGGATGAAAAAATATGAAGAATGCGAATGGGTAGGCTGTTGGTGGGTTGTATAATTGTGCATGTTTTCGAGTAAAATTAAATAATGTGATCGGTGAGGGATTTTTTGTCGTTAGATCAGGGTGTGCAATGCACACCTTGCACACCCTGACGAGACACCACTGGTATGTATATATGTAAATAAATTAGAAATAAGAAACTCACCTCAACTGGTATTTGCCTGTAGCATGATACACCAAATATGCTCTCAGTTGGATCCAATAAGCTTGGCAAATTAAAAAACACCGTATCCTCGACATAATTATGTGAGCCATCTGGCAATGCAAGAGTTGGTAAGTATTTCCAACCAGATGGGCACTCATTTTTGCCCTCGGTATCAACAATTAGAGGCGGATACGAAAATTCAACCTAAATAAATAATTATTACTTTTTTAACATTTTTAACTAAATTTTATAAAATAGATATTTGAAATATTTTAAAGAAAGCTTTTTTCGAGTAATTTTTGTATGTTTGCTTAAAAGGTATTGAATACAAAAACAAATCTTGAATTCAATGAATTACTTTGCGATAAATTGAGTCTTAAATTTTAAAGATTTTTTGCGTCTTAAAATGAATTCGTAGGAAATACTTTATAATTAGCTTACTTCGAAAATTTAATGTTTTGTTTTTATAAAACAAAATTCTTCGGAGCGAATACTTTTCCTAAAAAGGGATCTATTAATTCTACTGATAGAAGATCCGTACACACAAAAATGTCTACCGAAAATTCATTAGTAAGATAAATAAATATTTTTTTTTAAAGTATTGGGGCATATTCATAGTCGCAGATAGACTCAGGTTTAATTAAAGTACAGTTGAAGATAATTTTGGCTCAATGAATACTGACCGATTTTAATTACAAATTGTTGATTTTATATTTTTATAAGATAATTAACTTGGTAAACTACACAAAAAGCTTCAAATATTTTGAAATGATAAACTTAAAAAAAATAGAATCAACGTCTGAAAATTTAACCAAAGCTGTGTTTAACTTAGACCCAGGTCTAAAATGACTATGAATACGCCCCATTTTGTTTCCAAGAATTTTTTGTGACAAATATTATTTCAGATGATTTCGCATCGATATAGACCGAGATATAGACCGAGCCCTATTGTGAGTTTTACCCGGAAAACATTTCGCCCGAAAATTTTTTGTTCGCCCGGATTTCTAAAGCTATTGCGGGTTTAGCCCTCAATTAAACAACAAGTGTGGCCTCGTTCGCAAACAAAAATTAAATGAAAATCTTGCTGTAAATGACATGACATATTTCACACGAACAAAATGCTGTCAATAGTACCAATAAGGGAATTTTTACAAACAGGGAACATTTTTCGCCCGAAACTCACAATAAGGAAAGAGTGAAGAGTAATTTTTCCGGGCCGATTTTCTTGAACGCGGAACTCACAATAGGGCTGAATGTTTTGGTTACGGTAGTTTCTCTAGAGATTCGTTCGGCACATTTTTCTATGACATTCACCTTACCCAACCATAAATTAAAAAATCTGCATGGCAGATTTTGTTTGCACATGTACCAAACAGGTACTCTGTTCTGGTTAAAAAATAACTGCAACGTGTCTTTTATACCTAATTGTTTGGCTACAGATTTTAAAAATATTACACACTAAAGTTATGCTTCGTCAAATCGACGAAGTTCAACCTACCTACTCTTTAAACTTTTGTAACATTGATCCTAAAAATTTTAAATAAAGTTCAGTAAATCAATTAAAAAGTGTTTTTTTTTAAAAGACATTTTTTTAAATAACAAATAAGACCTTTTGCAATTACAATGCAAATTTTCTGCATTTAAAAATAAGATTTAAGCTATCAGTTTATTTTGTTACACAATGATCGATTATTGATTGACTATTGATTATGTCCTAAAAAATAGGGCAATAATGAACTAAGACGTTACCGGGTTTTTATTGTAAAAATCATTGTATGGGTTATTGAAGATGAGAAAACCGCGAGGGAGTGGTAAGTGCAACCCTTTTCGTTTTTTGCATACAACTCGAAAACCAAGCTGAATGCCGTTAACCTTTTTGTAGAGAATAAAATGGGAAACACCCATAATCCCCATAACAAATATCTCCATCGGACGAAATCCCCAAAAAAATGCAATCCAACACGACAAAATTCCCAAGGGAAAGAAGCCCTATGGACAAAATCCCCAATACATTTTGTTTGCCAAAATCATCTCAAAGAATCGCAAAATATTTGTTTTTGCTTGAGTGATGCAGTTAATTAATTACTGTAATGATTTGACACATTTTAATCCAGTATGTGTTACGTGAGCTTTCCGAGGACGCAGAATTGTGTTTAGGCATGGCAGAGGCGAACAAAGGTCATCGTTTAATTAAAGGCAGGTGTTATGTTTTTTTTTTTTTTTTTGATTGATGAACTTTTTAAGATGAACTATGTTTTTTTTTTCTATTAGGTACTTTTTCGAAATCATGTTTTTTGTTTGTTAAATATAAAAAAATAAATGTAAAACGGATAAGGAAGCATTGTATTTTTATTTTAACAAAAAATAACTTCATAAAAGAAAATTTTAAAAAGGGAAGTATCAATAATAAACGCTGTTTAATTTGACCCGAAATAAGCAGTGCAAGTAGTGAATCAAGCATAAAATCGCTACTTGCACTGCTTATTTTGGCATTTTCTCTTGGGGATTTTTTTTTCTGTGAGATTTTTTCTTGGGGATTTTGTTTTTGGGATTATATTTTGGAGAAAACATCACCAACCCGGATAAAATTTACTATGGAATAAGCACATTCAAAAAATTTTAATTAAATATTTAATGTGCTAAAATAAAAAAAATTGATTTTTTTTACTTATGGGGCATTTCACGTGAAACGGACAACAAAAAAGGGGCATTTCACGTGAAACGGACAACAAAAAAAGTGGTGGGTCTTGAAATTGGTTAATTTTTGTGTTATTTATACTTCTTTTGGTTTTAAACCTAAATGCGGAAGGAATTTGAATTTTGAGGTCCGGTGCGGGTGTTATGGTCTTTTAAAGTTTAGGCATGCTATGTGCAAGGGTCCGCTACAAAAATGTGTATAAATTAAATGAAGCAATAGAAAAATAATTCTAATAGTGGAATGTATTGAAAATTAGGTGTTCTTTTTATTTATGAAATTTAAACTTGAAATATTTTTTTTTATAGAAAACCGGAATTTAACATTTCAAATGAGATTTTAGCCAACTTAGCCACCTTTTATATTTTTTCTGTTGGTCTCATTTTTAATCTTATACACTAGGGATACTACGTGCAAAGTTTGAGAGTGGCATCTTTGTTCGTTTAGAAGATACACATTTTTTTGTGCGTTGCTTTAGTCCAAAACACAGATTTTTGTAAAGAAAACCGGATGATAGCAATTTGATTAAAATTTTAAGAACTTTTTTTCTTTATTTTTTCTTAATGTTCCTTATATAATAGACATACCAAATAACAGGTTTGAAGATGGGATCTTGATAGTTCAGAAGTAACATAATTTTAGTGTTGAGGTGGGAACTCCGTGTCGTGCGAAGAGTACCACTTGGTCTAGTCTTCTCGCTTTCTCGCGAAGAGACGCCATCTTTTATTATTGTAAACTACTTCAATGATAGAAATAGATCAATTTAATATGGGCGACCTGCATCGTGCCTGATCGGGAAACTATTGATTGCTCAGAACTTGGTCTGGGCCAGTAGCGCAACAATCAGTCACGATGAAGTGCTTGTTTTACCTCCTCGTGGTGGTCCCCGGGCAACTATTTATGTATCCTAGCCTAGCTTTCTAGGATAGGTTACGGAGGTTAGCATTATCCGTAACTGAAATCAACCCGCTACCGAAACCAACACTACGTCTCGGATAATTAATGATAACTCGTTGACGACTTTTGGCTATTGTACCCGGACAAAGATTGGTTTCTGGAATGTGAAGACGCTTCTTGACAATGGAAAAGAAGGTCCTCAGAATGCCAGATTCCTGCAACTAGAGAAGGAATTCATGCGGTATAGGATGGACATCTTAGGGATAAGAGAAGTTAGATGGCTGGGTTCGGGGAAGTTCAAGTCACCAACCCGTAACACTGTACTATTCTATTCCGGAAAAACACCTGGAAGCGCTCGGGAATCTGGCGTTGGATTGCTGCTTTCCAAAACAGCTCTCAAAAGCCTAATTTCCTGGGAGCCTTTAGGTGACAGGATCCTGAAAGCCGGGTTCCGGACTAGAGTACGTCGCGTCACCATCATACAGTGTTACGCCCCAACTTTGCTCTCTTCTGACGAGGAGAAGGAGGCCTTTTATAACCGGCTGAGTGCTGCTTATGATAGCGTTCCACGAGGTGATATAGTTATGGTGATGGGAGACTTAAATGCCAAGGTTGGCAATGACAACACTGGGCTAAGGCATGTCATGGGAAAACATGGTGTTGGTAACCGAAACGACAATGGCGAACGATTTGTCGATTTCTGCAACGCCAACGGCCTTGTTATTGGAGGGACCATCTTCGAGCATAAGACGTGCCACAAAGTCAGTTGGGTGTCGACTGACAGACAAGCAACTTCCAACCAAATTGACCACTTCGCGATCAGCCGGCGTTTTAGAAGCAGTCTCCAGGACGTCCGTAACAGAAGAGGTGCTGACATGGGAATGGCCCGGGACCACCATCTGATGGTTGCTACCGTAAGATTGCGTACAGCTGCAGTTCGGAGATCCCAAGGAAACACTCGAATGCCCAAGTTTAATACAGATAGACTAAAGGATCCTGCAGTGCGCCAACAACTAGGGGACCACCTTTCACAAGGATTGAACGCAATCAGCAGCACGGAAACCACATCCATCGAAAATCATTGGTGTGCTGTGAAAAATGTGTTCATATCCGGTGCTGAAAGTATAGTCGGCCGGGCGCAAGGAAGAAATAGTGCTTGGCTTTCCGACGAAACTTGGGCAAGGATCGAAGAAAGGAAACACCTTAAAGCTCGCATCGCAGCTACCCCAGCAGCAGGGAGAAACGAGCTTGAGTCTACGTACCGCATGAAGATGAGGGAAGTTCACCGTAGTGTGAGACGTGATAAGCGTAACTACATCAACGCACTGGCTACAGAAGCAGAAGAAGCCGCTAGTAGGTGTGACAGTAGGACCGTCTACAGAATTACCAAAGAGCTCACTGGTGTCCAGAGCTCTAAACAACACCTGGTTAAAGACACAAACGGATCCCTGCTAATTTCGGATGAGGACCAGCTCATAAGGTGGAGGGAACACTTTTCTGCGGTTTTAAACCGCGTTTTCGCAAGTGAAGTGAACCCTATTCCCACTGAGCTACCCGAAGTAACAATTTCCCGAATACGCACCGTACCCCCCAGTAAAGAAGAAATTATCACCGCCATCAAAGCACTGAAGAACAACAAAGCGGTTGGACTTGATGGTATTCCTGCAGAGCTCTTAGGAGCAGCCCCAACGACATCGAGCGAGCTACTGCACCCACTCATTAAGAGAGCTTGGGAAACAGAGAGCTTTCCTGAAGAGTGGAAAAAAGGAATGATTGTCAAGCTTCCAAAGAAAGGAGATCTCACACAGTGCGAAAACTGGAGAGGAATATGCGTTCTGCCTGCAGTAGCCAAGATAATAGCAAGGATAATATTGGACCGAATTAAAGACCACCTCGAAGACACACTCGACGCCGAACAAGCAGGTTTCCGCACTG
The DNA here is from genome assembly GCA_949320155.1 of Melangyna quadrimaculata. NCBI lineage: Eukaryota > Metazoa > Arthropoda > Insecta > Diptera > Syrphidae > Melangyna > Melangyna quadrimaculata. The sequence continues at coordinate 83,838,897 of OX439484.1, forward strand.
GATCTTCCTGTGTGGATCACATCAACACCTTGCGGAATATCGATCACCACTTCACCTGCTGTTCATCGATTTTGAATAGGCGTTCGACAGTGTCAATAGAGAATTTATTTGGCTTGCTTTGCGCAGGAGAGGCATCCCAGATAAATTGATTGCTATTATCAAGGCTACATATGATGGATCCAAGTGTCACGTTTTGCACAAAGGTAGGCTGTCAGAGGAGTTTGAAATCCAAAGTGGAGTTAGGCAAGGTTCGTATACTGTCACCAATACTGTTCCTGTTGGTGATAAGTGACGTACTGCACGCAGCTTTGTCAAGTGGAAATGGAGGAATTCAGTAGACTCTGCAATCTCACCGCAAACATCTGGACTACGCGGACGAGGTATGCTTACTCTCTCATAGGATCATGGATCTCCATCAAATGACAACAAGGGTGGAGAGAGAAGCAGAAATCGTAGGGCTTAAGATCAACTCGGCAAAAACTAAAAGGATCAGCCTTGGAACTTCCTCATCAATCCAAGTAAATATTTCTGGACAACCGGCAGAGATGGTAGAGGATTTCCAATATCTTGGTAGTATTGTCTCTACGGGTGGCGGAACTGAACTGGACGTAAACAGCCGAATCAGAAAAGTTAAGGCTGCGTTCGGAATGCTGTCCAAAATATGGAGAAACAACTCTTTTAGCTTAAAGACCAAGTTACGACTGTTCTGCTCCAATGTTGAATCCGTTCTGCTTTACGGCTGCAGCACTTGGAATGTCACTGACACTGTCACTAGAAAGCTGCAAACCTTCGTTAATAGATGTCTACGAACTATCTTGAGGATTTTCTGGCCCAACCGTATCTCCAATGCCGAATTTCATGCGAGAACGGGTCAGGAACCCATAGACTCCATTATACGAAGAAGAAAGTGGCAGTGGATTGGCCATACGCTTCGAAAAGGCGATCGGTGCATTGCATCTCAAGCAATGCAGTGGAACTCGCTCACACAGGAGGGAAGACAAGTGGGCCGGCCTAGAAGTACATGGCGAAGAACGGTCGAACAGGAATCGGCACGACTGGGGAAAAGTTGGAGAGAGGTGAAATACATTTCAAGAAATCGTACACGATGGCGCGTAGGTGTAGTGGAGGTCCTATGTCCCGTAAGGGAAACATCACGGACGTAATAGGTCCGAGGACCTAAGTAAGTAAGTAATTTAATATGACGCCACGTTACAAAATTCTGTGTGGCCGTTACGCCATCGGTTTTACTTGGCTACTTAATTGTATAACATCGTTATCAAATATGCTTTTCAGATAAAATTCTTTTCCTGCAGGAATCACACGCGTAAGAACTTTAGTAACACCCACTTCTGTGAAAGATTCTTAGGGCCAGTTTTTCAGTTTTTTTTCAAGTTAACTCACCAAATTTGATGAGTTAGTTTAGATTAAATTAAAAAAATGTTAATATTTTATCTACCGTGTTTTTTAAGGCATTCTGCATTCATCATAAATTAAAAAACAGCTTCCTGACGTAATTGTAGACAGATCTATTTCTAGAGTTAAATAACTCGGGCTTAACACAACACTGAAAAACTGGGCCTTAGAAATCTTTCTAAAATTGGCATGATAAATGATTTATTATTCAATTAAAAGTCCAGAGGGAACTTAATAAAAGTTTAGTATTCAATTAGCGCAAGAAATTATTAATGAAACAAAAATAACGGTGACACAAAACGTTGTCACGTGGCGTCATATTATATTGATCTATTTTTATCATTGAAGTAACTTACAATAATAAAAGATGGCGTCTCTTCGCCAGAAAGCGAGAAGGCTAGACCAAGTGGGACTCTTCGCACTACACGAAGTGCCCACCTCAACACTAAAAAATATGTTACTTCTAAACTAATCAAGATTCCATCTTCAAACTTGTTATTTGGTATCTCTATTATATAAGGAACATTAAGAAAAAATATAAAAATGGCCTAAGGTTATTAAAATTTTAATTAAATTGCTATCATCCGGTTTTCTATACAAAAAGCTGTTTTTTGGACTAAAGCACCGCACAAAAAAATGTGTATAGCTATGATTAGACGGTCAACGAAAATGGTCAACGCATTGACTCTCTGACGTCAGAATGACGTCAAATTCCGTCCCACGGCTTTCAAGTCGTGTGATTGTCATTGCAAAACGTTGTCAACGCACTGACATCAGCGTTGACACTTGCGATGACATGGTTTGAAAAGTCAACGCGTTGACTGTTTTCATTTACCGTGTAATCACCCCATCAGAATTTTTCGGACACATTGACAGATATTTCCTGACTGCTCATCAACGCGTTGTCCAGGTTCCAACGTTGACACGCTATAATTTTCTGCTGTGTCAAAGTAGCTGGCGTTGACATTCTTTTCATTTAGAAACAGCAACAAAAAAAAAAACAGCAACATAAAAGAAAACAAAACATTTCCAAACAAAATTATTTAAAGTTAAATTAGTTTGAGTTAAAAAAAAAAAATGAGCCAAAGCACCAGTGAGTTGGATAAGTAAATGCGCGTCCTGCTGATGAATCGAAGGAAAAGTTGTCGGAGAAACGTAAAAGAAAATTACTTTACTCGTGGACCAAACAATACGAGGTCTCCGCTTTGATTGCGGCAGTAGAGAAACGACCAGCGCTTTGGGATGGAGGATGCAGCGACTATAAACTAGTTAAAACAGGCAACGGGGAGTCAAATAAGAGCAATCTGAAAAAAGTTTTGACGTCTGAAAAGTTTGAACGCAGTTTTGAAGAGGGGTTGCTTCTTAGCATAAATCTCGATTTGCGGGATTTTTGGTCTTGTGGGGCGTCCGCCATCTTAGAAAGAAGAAAGAATTTTGAGTTTGAAAATTATTTTCTCAAAAACTGTTTGCTCAAACAACTTGGTTTAAAAAGTTAATTTAAGAATATGTTTTTGGCTTTCAAAAACGCTATAACATGATATTTTGAGTGTTGCCGTTGATTTTTAATAATTTTGTATATATTTTAAGTCATTTTTTTTTAGAAAATTTGCCCCTTCTGCCGAAACCTAAATTGTCATTTCCATTTCGTTTGCTTTTAACATTTTTCCTTGCATTAAAAAAATTTAAACCGAAATAAATAAATTTTTTGACTGTGTCACAGCGCGCCACCACTATGTGTAGGCGTCAACTCGAAAAATTACAGATTTGTACTATTGTCAACGCTCAAAGCGCGTGGACATGGTCAAGCCGTGTGATCGTCAACGATTACTTGTCAGCGCATTGACACCGATTTGGATAAATCTCGTTGACACATATTGCCTGTCAACGCATTTTGGGACAACATTGACGGACTTGTGTCATTTGTGTGATCGTCAATATTTCAGGTGTTGACACGGTGAGCGTTGACGTTGCCATGTCAGTGCTTTGACCGTTTTTTGGTGACGTCAGACAGTCAACGCATTGACCGTTTGCGTTGACCGTCTAATAGTAGCTTATCTTCTAAACGAACAAAGATGCCACTCTCAAACTTTGCACGTAGTATCCCTAGTGTACAAGCTTAAAAATGAGACCAACAGAAAAAATATAAAAAGTGGCTAAGTTGGCTAAAATCTAATTTGAAATGTTAACTTCCGGTTTTCTATAAGAAAAAAAAAATCTATTTCCGATTTAAATTTCATAAATAAAAAGAACACCTAATTTACAATATATTCCACTATTAAAATTATTTTTCTATTGCTTCATTTAATTTATCAACATTTGTGTAAAGAACCCTTGCACATAGCATGCCTAAACTTTAAAAGACCATAACACCCGCACCAGACCTCAAAATTCAAATTCATTCCGCATTTAGGTTAAGAACCAAAAGAAGTATAAATAACACAAAAATTAACCAATTTCAAGACCCGCCACTTTTTTTGTTGTCCGCTTCACGTGAAATGCCCCTTATTTGACTTAAACTTTTTTTCCGGTAGAGATAGGTATAGAAATTGCAGATTATAAAATTTTGTTTAAAATGGCGTATTCAAAAAAATTTTGGTAGACAAAATTAACATAGATATAGTCGCTCAAAGTAAGCAATTTTTTTCGATTTTGATTGCGTTTACTTTGACATTATTTTAATTCTTATTTTTTGCAAAACAAAACTTAATTTTATTTAGGGTTTGTTTCACAATGTCTGAGTAAAGTGATAATATTAGTAACTCGACAATAAATTAACCGTAAAGTAAATCCTCCCAGTAATAAACTTTGCGTTTCACAATTATCAGAATTATAAATTTATGTATCAATTAGCTACTCGTAAGTTATTCTAGTTTTCCAGACAATATTATTTTTTTGACAGATTAAAAATGAAATTATTCAAAAATAATCTATAATAATAGTTGTCGGAGTGCTGATATTTAAGTGTTGTTGTCCTTTGTTAAAGTGTTTTGTATTTGGTATATTTTCTAATAAATACATACGTGGGTTCAAAAAAATAAAATGTTTCAGCTCGAAAGTATGGTATTTCAACCGTTTATCGAAGGTTTAGTGTATGTATAAATTTTGTTTTGTCAACTCGTTGACCATCCGCTTTGTTTACAAATTAATGTTTGCTTGTACCAAAAGTGTAATAGATTGTAAACCATACCACCTATGTATATGTGCATGTTTAATCTGGGTAACCTCCCTACTTTAGTGGTTTAGTAAAATGCAGTAAATTTTATTTTGGATTGTAATATGATATAAAATGTTATGGATTGAGGTAATGTCAAAATGTCGAGAGCTCAAAATGGTAAGCGGCACTATTGAGATACCTACGTTTATTTTAAAATAAAATAAAAACATAGGTACACAACGCAACTTCATTCAATAATTGCATTACAACTTTTTAAAAATTATGAAATCTGTCCTCAACACAACTTTCAAGCCCAGAACATTATATTTATTTGTTTTATTGGTCGCAATAACAGCTGAAAATATTTTAATTGCCAGTTTAGTTTTTTAATCAGTACTTCATCTGCCCAGTAAAATACTCAGAACTTTAATTATTAATTAAGACTGTTCGGATATTGTGAAACGTAAATAAAGATATTACTTGACGAGTAAGTTCAAAGTAGCTTAATTGAAACTTTACTCAGATATTGTGAAACAAGCCCTTAATAAAATAAGGGTTTTTTTCACAATCTACGTGTAAAGTAACTCGACAATTAAATTTTCCATAAAGTAAATCCTCCCATTAACAAACTTTGCGTTTCAAAATTATCAAAATTATAAATTTATGTGTCAATTCGCTACTCGTAAGTTATTCCAGTTTTCAAGACAATTGCCGTGTTTTTTTGCAGGTTCAGATAAAATTGTCGAAAAAAACGACATCCGAACTTAGCAGTCATCGAAGCAAAATTCACCACCACTATCACGAAACTCAGAAATCGCCATCACTAAACATTCAGCTTTTGGACATACTAAATAAAAACAGAATACATTCAAATAAAAAGAAATCTCGTAAAGAAAATTATTCCGATCGTTAATGAAACAAAAAATTGTGAAAAAAAACTAACCACTAATCAGAAAAATAATTAATTTACAAAACATTGGTCGTCCATTTTTTTTTGTTTGCAAAAAAATATTTTCATTCGTTGGGTCAGATATTTTGACATTTTTATACAAACTATCGATAGCAAAATAGTAATTTGAGCTAGCAGTACTTTTTCTATCTGAACTTAAGTTAAGAAGAGATAATTATCTAACTATCTGGACTTAGCTAAGTTCATATGGACTTCCGTTGTTTTTGTATTTTACATGTAAATTCCTTAGTTCAGATGTTGTTTTTTTCGTCAAATTCTATCTGAACCTGCAAAAAAACACGGCTAATATTTTTTGTTTTTTATGATTGAAAATTAAATTATTCAAAAATAATCGATAATAGTTGTCGGATTGTTGATATTTAAGTCGGTGTCCTTGTGTTAAAGTGTTTCTGATATGGTATTTTTCAAATACATACATACATACAGTTTCAAACAAAAACAAATTTGTAATAGGCGTGAAACTATGGTATTTCAACCGTTTACTGAACGTTTGGTGGATGTGACAATTTTGTTGTCAATTCGTGGACCATCCGCGTTGCGTACAAATTAATATTTGCTTGTAATAAAAGTGTTATAGATCGTAAACCTTAATAATAATAATAATACTAATAATAATAATATTAATAATTTTAACTATATGCCTGTAAGACCTCAGGTCTTTTAAATGCAATGCACGGCACTAGTTAGAAGGAATAGAAGGAATGATTTTTGTTGGCACAGTGGATTGAGATTAGATGTTAATTATTTCATGAAATACCACAGATGGCATCCAGTTGAAATTGGGGAATACAGAAAAGAATGCTACCTAGACTGGGGCTCGAACCGACACGTCCAGGTTAGCAGTCAAACACTATATCCACTGTGCCATAAACACATATGTATGTTTAATCTGCCACTTTAAAGGCTTAGAACCAATCTGAGAAGTTCTGGAAGTAAAATGCAGCAAATTTTATTTTGGACATGATAATTGAAAAAAAGGTGCCGTTATGGATTGTGTTATGAATGGTACGCGGTACTATTGACATACGTTAATTTTAAAATATAATAAAAACATAGGTACCTACATTACGTATACACAACACAACTTCATTCAAAAATTGTATTACAACATTTAAAAAAAGAGCGCGTGTAACTCAGTACTCGTGGCAGAAGTGAAACTTCTTTGACTATCTAAAAATCTCGATATTTATAGGGATATTAAGCTTATATGCGCAAGACGCAGCTTTGTGTTCTATGTCAAAATGATCGATGGGTTCTGGTTGTAAACTTGAAAATTAAATAATAATGGTGATAATTTATGGTAAAAAAAGGTGAACATTTAAAACATATAAATCAGTTTATTTGAGTAGGTTTTCCAAGTATTTCCAAAAATTCCTACACTCAAAATCTCTACAAAATAAAAAATTTGTATATGGCAACTTTAATTTGGTTTTATGATTTTGCAACCATATATAATTCAAATTTTTAGCGGACTCTCCTGATTTAATTCAATTTTTTGAAATTAGCCTATTTTGAGATAAATTTTTTAAAATAATTTACATATATCTCCATACCAGTAGGAGATAGACAAAAATCTTAAACTAGTAAGATTCTTAGAATTTCATTATCTATCCACCGAAAAAAATTCAAAACTAGCATTCTAATTAACGAAATTAGAAAAAAGACATAAAAGGACATTTTCCCTTTTATCTGCTTCAATAACATAGATTATCAAAAAATCCAAACTTATTGCACTATAAAATGTATTAGCCTATCAATAAAAATTTTTACTTTTACTCTACCTCACACCACTTAGCTAATCAATGATCACAGCGTTGCCCAAAAATTCTCAAAAATTCAACCTTGAAATTTCACTTCAAAAATTATGAAATTCGTCCCCAACACAACTGTCAAGTCCAGAACATTGTATTTATTTGTTTTATTGGTCGCAATAACAGCTGAAAATATTTTAATTGCCAATTTAGTTTTTTAGTCAGTACTTCATCTGCCCAGTAAAATACTCAGAACTTTAATTATTAATTAAGACTGTTCGGATATTGTGAAACGTAAATAAGGATGTTACTTGACAAATAAGTTCAAAGTAGCTTAATTGAAACTTTACTCAGATATTGTAAAACAATCCCTAAGAATAACAAGTTTATTTGTTAATTACAATTGATTATTTTTACAGCTTTAAACAATTCAACAATTAACAATTTTGAGAAAAATGAGAAAAAAATAAGAAATCAGACTTGTATAAGTTTTTCACACCCGTTGAAAATAATTGTATTGATAAATAATCCAAAGATATAATCCAAAGAGGACTAACAATTATAAGGAAATGGTGTCTTTCTGTAGGGCTAGATATTAACCCCACAAAAACTACGATAGTACAATTTTCCAAGAAAAGACTTCTACCACGCATGAAACCCATACGGTTAGCTGGCAAAGTAATTGAAACGAAGAGGGAGGTAAAATATCTGGGAATTACACTAGACAGTAAACTCCTCTGGAACAAGCACGTAGAAATAACCGTCGGGAAAGCGACAAAGGCAAGAGACTTGCAGGAAAATTTTGAGGTTGCAAGCCTAACATCCTTAGATGGATGTACACCATGATGGTAAGACCCATCATTCTATGGTGCGGTTGTTTGGCACAAACGAACCGAATTAGTAACAACTAGGAAAGCTCTAGAAAAATTACAAAGGCTCGCATGTTTATGTATAACTTGAGCAATGAGAAATTGCCCTACATCAGCTATGGAGGTTATCCTCCATCTATCCCCTCTACACGAGGTTATTGTAAGTGCTGCAAAGGGAGCCATGATGAGATTTGCCAAGGAGGAAACGGGGACTGGAAAATGCATCAGTCTGAGGGAAAGAGACTGTATTCCGAAATACTCAATAACAAACCAAGAGATGGTATGATTAAAAAATATAACTTCGTGAAAAACTTTCAAACGAAGCTAAGTTGCAAAAAAGATTGGGTAGGCGAAACAGTGAGCAAAAAACAGTAGCAAAAATAGGTCCAACAACTCCCTTAACGGGACCTGAACCATATTGCGGAATAGGAGAAAACGTGATAAGAAACAAAATCAAAAAATAAGATGAGGCAATAAGATCCAAACCTTGGAAAGAACTCCCAAAGCTAAAACAGGCTAAACTATTACTTGGGAATTATAACCAACAACGTTTTACAGACTGTATTAGCTTAAGCAGTAACAACCTAAGAATTATAACGGGTCTCCCCACTGGGCACTGCAAACTAAAAAGACACCATGGTATACTTGGCCTAGTAAGTAATGCCACATGCAGCTTCTGTGAAAAATATGAGGAAACGCCGGACCACATTCTAGGCAGATGTAGCACACTCATACATCAAAGAAAAAAATACCTGGGACGCTGCCAGTTAGAAGAGAGCAACTTACCATCTCTTAAAATACTCCAAATACACCAATTCTTGAGAGGAATACATCTGAAGGAAGAGGTGTAAGATGAGCAGGGCCCATCCAGCTCTAGGCCAAGACATTGATCTTTTTGTCATCATGTGTTTCTTTAGAGATTTCGTTTGGTACATTTTACTATGACATTCACCTTCTCCAAACATAAGTATTTTATGGTATTTTCGATTGGTAAATTCAGATTTCAATCTAAAAATTGATTTCTTTTGTGGCGAATCGAACGCCAATTCAAATTGTTTTATTTTTGTCATTGTATTCGTATAATTTTATGTATGTTTCATAACATCTCAAAACTCGTCATCACTTGATGCACTTTCAGAAGAAAACAATGAGCTTCATGAATTTATAATTAATTTTTAACAGCTTCCATTTTATATCAGAAACGCTTCGCTTTATATTTCGAACACAAATTTCATTAACTGAATTAAATTCAAACAATACAAACAATTTTGTAAAGTGCCAACTTAAAATTGTATTGGTATTAGTGGAGGAGGGGTAAATCTGCAAATTTGATTTTAAATCAAAAAATAAATCAATTTATTTGCCCATTGGAATGTAAAATCTGCGTTTTGACAGAATTAAGTACAAAATAAATTGATTTATTTTACCAATCGAAAACACCATTAAATTCATCTTACGGTTCGCGTACACTGAAACCGATTAACCGACCGAGTTCGGATCGGAGCTATACGGACAAAAGTCTCGGACTTTAATCTGCATACACTATTGCCGTTCTCGACCGATGTCTGTTTTTAACAATGCCGATTTTAAAGAATGCTAGTCGGATTGTGAAACGTAAAAACTAAAGCTGACACTATTATAGCACAATAAATAAGCTAGTCACTATTAATTTTATCTTATTTTAATTTTTTTTTTTAATTTAATTTTATTCTGGCATGAAATAATTGACAAACTGGCGTAAAATCAAAACAAGTTCAGATTTGTCGGTTGATCGGTTATTAACGGCCGACATCGGACGATGTCGGTTGTGTTGGTGTACGCGCTCTCTTCCTTTTAAATACGTTTGATTCAAACGACCGATTTCGGCCGACGACGGACGAGCATAATTCGGCCGATAACGAGTTATGTGTATGCGAGCCGTTAGAATCTACCTAATCTTTAAACTTTTGAACATTGATCCTGAAAATTTTAAATTAAGTTCTTAAAGTGTACTGTAATTCAATTAAAAATTGTTCTTAAGACATGCTTTCTGCATTTAAAAATATGATTTTAGTTATCAGTTCATTTTGTTACACATACAGAATGCAGCCAATGCATTTAGCATCCACAACTTTTACTATATCGTATATTTAACGAGTACACACATAGTTTCAAGAGCGGTATATTCATTTTGTTGAAGTGTGTTGAAAGTTCCCACTTCCAACACAATCGGTTAGCATTTAATCATCGTTTGAGTGTTATTTACAGACTCAGATTGCATTCTTCTATTTCCGTCTTACGCAAGAATTATGATTTATGAATGTACTTTGAGGGGCTTGCGTGTGATCGTATCTTTTATCTATAGGTTTATATTAATTTTCTTATTTCAATAATAACAAGTTTTAATTTTATTAACGCCCCTCATTTTACTGAGTCAGTGTGATACTCGGAAACGCAAACAGCATTCTTATCTTGGTTTGTTGTCATCTACTCTTAATGCAACGCGACCGCATCAGACCTGCGGTTGTCCCTTAACATTTTAAACTATTCGGAGTTTACCTATAGTTCGAGTATAGCCACTGCCATACAGACCGACCTTATAATTTTCAGCTTCGTGTTTTGTTTAAATAGTTTTAATAAAATGAATACTACATATGAGAACAGTTATGCATATTTGTATGCATTTTCTGACCAAAATGTATCTCCAGAAGCCTTAGTACTATTTATAGAAACTAAAATACAATGAACTTATCCCAAAGGGAAAAAAATCAATATTATATGAACACTCTATTTATCCTCATTTCCATTGATAACGCATTGCTTAGATGTAGAATTTAAACATTATGAAATGTATTTGATAAAATGTTTATTTATTCAGTAAAACAACAACTTTTTGTGTTTTTTGTTGTTTTAAATGAAGTGGTATACAAATTATGCATTGCGAAAATTATATTTTTTTACCTGACACCCGAGTTTGTGGTGGAATCCAACAACTAAAATGTGCAAAATCGGTGGTTTTTCAGACATTTTAACTTGAGTCGATTTTAATTTGAGTCGATCAAGGAATCACATAATATTTTAATTAGGAAATTGTTAGTTATTAAAATTGAATAAGTTACTTATTTCACTTTTATACAAATAGTATTAGAAAGGACAACAAAAAAATTAATTGAAATCGCAAAATTTTGCACACAAGACGTAGGTACGAACAATATTTTGACGTTTGACGTTTCTCGCAATTCTTTGAAAAAGAGCTTTTTCTCCGGCAAACAGAACTATCAAGTGCGAAGTTGGGTGCGATTATGATTTGAAATTAAAGCTTTTGAACTGTTCGATTAAAATTTCTTGCTATATCTTAAAAAACAGTCTGTTTGTAAACGACGCAACTTTTCCTTATGATTTTTGAGAACGTGGATTTCCCTCTGTAATTTTAAGCATGTGTATTATAATAGGGGTATTCACCATCCGATGCAACTGGCCTAGTATCATTGTAAAAGTGCAAAAGTGTAAAATCTTACAACACTACAACACAAAATATACAAGGTGCAATCTTACAACAGTTTCGCACTTTAGCAATACCCGAAACCTATTGCAACAGAAAAATACAACATTAGGGGTATTCACGATCCGATGCAACTGGCCTTGTATCATTGTAAAAGTGCAAAAGTGTAAAATCTTACAACACTACAACAACAAAATATACAAGGTGCAATCTTACAACAGTTTTGCACTTTAGCAATACCCGAAACCTATTGCAACAGAAAAATACAACATTGTAAAATTTGTAAATTGTGTTTTTGACAGCTCACTCATTCTTGATTACGTTAAACAGAAACAAAGGTATGTTCATTGGATACATCCAATTTGCTAGCTTGATTGTATTGATGTGACGTCGTCATCATCTTTTACTATTATCTTCCATTTAAAATTCGGACGATAATTAAGATTTGGTAATATTTTCTTTTTCCGTTTTTTTGGCATCTTTTTATGAACAAAATTTAAATTAAATCAAATTGAAATTTTCAGATATGTTCGAAACAAAAACAAATAACAAATGTCAAACTAATTTTGACATTTGCTTTAGTGTTGCAAGAAGATAAGAAAAGTGCGTTCACGATCCACTTAAAAAAAATAAAATTTCGCACTTTTACTAGGCTCGTTGCACCAGATCGTGAATACCCCTATTGTAAAATTTGTAAATTGTGTTTTTGACAGCTCACTCATTCTTGATTACGTTAAACAGAAACAAAGGTATGTTCATTGGATACATCCAATTTGCTATCTTGATTGTATTTATCTTTTGTATATCTTTTACTATTATTTTCCATTTAAAATTCGGACGATAATTAAGATTTGGTAATATTTTCTTTTTCCGTTTTTTTGGCATCTTTTTATGAACAAAATTTAAATTAAATCAAATTGAAATGTTCAGATATGTTCGAAACAAAAACAAATAACAAATGTCAAACTAATTTTGACATTTGCTTTAGTGTTGCAAGAAGATAAGAAAAGTGCGTTCACGATCCACTTAAAAAAAAATAAAATTTCGCACTTTTACTAGGCTCGTTGCACCAGATCGTGAATACCCCTAATATAAAATTACTACCTTTCCACATGAAGAAACAGAGCTGCTAACAACTTAAGGAATTTTGAATGGAGTAAACAAAATCACCCGGCCAAGGAATTGAAGGGATTTTTATCGCATTTCTTTCATAGTCGCCTTTCACACATGGAAAATAGTTTCTGGAGATTTTATTGCGTTGTCTACTACGTTTTCACTGGGAAAAATGAGGTAATTTCGTTGCAAATTTCCAAATCAGATCCGAAATTACCTCATTTCCCATACAAATTCTCGTTCTCAAATGAGCTAATTTCAATCAAATTTGCACGGAATGAGGTTCGAAATGAGGTTAAAGGCTACCCCAAACCAATACGAAACATTCGGTGCGACGAAGAAACATTCGCAGTTGGTTTGACCACCTGATGCCATTATCTTTTACACCGTATTTTGTATTAAGGCGCAGTTTAACTCAACTTTAAACGCTCAAGAAACAGATCAGTTCCAGCCTGATTTCGGTGGATCTTTCTAATGGTGTTTTCGATTGGTAAAATAAATCAATTTATTTTTGATTCAAATCTGTCAAAACGCAGATTTTTCATTCCAATGGGAAAATAAGTTGATTTATTTTTTGATTTAAAATCAAATTTGCAGATCTAGATTTTTCGGCAGATTTAAGGTTAGACCGCACACAACTGCAGCGGAACTACACTTCACGACGCGCCAAAACATTATTTGTATGAAATTGTATGAGCTATATCGCTCTAAGCGGCAACTGAACTTCATAAAATTTCATACAAATTATTATGAATCGCAGTTCCGCTGCAGTGCAGTTCCGCCTAGTGCGGTCTAACCTTTACCCCTCCTACACTAATACCAATACAATTTTAAGTTGTCACTTTACAAAATTTTTTGTATTGTTTGAATTTATTTCGGTTAATGAAAATTGTGTTCTAAATAAAAAGGGAAGCTTTTCTGATATAAAATGGAAGCCGTTCAAAATAATTAGTAAATTCATGAAGCTCATTGTTTTCTTCTGAAAGTGCATCGAGTTTTGTGATGTTATGAAACATACATAAAATAACACGAATACAATTGGCGTTTTTCTTTTTTGGCTCTAAATAAACCTCTGAGCAGAGGCTGAGCGATCAGAGCAGAGCTCTGAGCAGATTATGATCAGAGCCCTCAGACTTATTTATGAAACACATTTGAGCACTGAACTGTCTTTTCATAGGTGTGTTACTAAAATACATTTTTGTTTACCTGATTTAGACGGGCGACTGTCCTGGGAATCCATTTTTAATTTTTTGTATTTCTTTCGTCTATCAAATCACTGAAAAAAAGTGAAGTTGGCTTCGCTCAGCGTTTCGCTCGATTTGCTCGGTCATTATATTCTGAGCTAATCGATTAAGCTCTCAGCTAGCTCAGATGGAAAAAAGAAACGCACTTTTTGAGCTCTGATATGTCTGAGCTAAAAAAAAAACATAGAATTTTTGTTTGACAGTTTCGTGATCTGCTCAGAGTTAAAAAAGAAAAACGCAAAATGACAAAAATAAATCAGTTTGAATTGGCGTTCGATTCACCACGAAATAAATCAATTTTTAGATTGAAATCTGAATTTCCCAATCGAAAACACCATCCCCCATATTAATAAACGAAGCTATATTTAACTCGTGGATTAGGAGTAAGATTTCTGCCACTTACGAGCTAGTTAAACCACCAAGGGAGGTATATTTATTTGTCATAGTTAATCCTTCGCTAAACTACCTTCCTTGGTGGTTTAGCTAGCTCGTAAGTGGCAGAAATCTTATTCCTAATCCGCGAGTTAAAGATAACTCGCCGCTTGCTTCGTTTATTAATATGGGGGCATAAGTTTTCAGATGGTTGAAATGTGTGGCTTCCCGGACAATTTGATAAAAACCATTTTTGGTGGCTTTAATTTTTTTGCTAACTGATAATGTTGAATTTGAGACTTTTCGGAGTATGCGTTGTCTTTCTTTAGGTGATGTAGATATGTTCGCTAACGGTTTGTTGTTTTTTCATCGTTTTCCCTATATCGAAGGTAGCTGCATACTAAAGCCTGATCCACATCTGTGTTGTGTGTTGTGTTGTGGAGTCGTGTGTCGCTATCGCTACAATGTATTTCATGTGCGTACAACCGTATTTGTCTCGTGTGTTGTGTTGCAGTGCGACTCCACAACACAGCACACGACACAGATGTGGATCAGGCTTAAGTCCAATGTTGTGACCTTCACATCGACTGCTATGACCATTCTCCTGATAGTCTCGAATTTAAGCATTTTTCTCTTCGGTTAGAGCACTTCCATTTTGCAAAATTGTTAAATTCATGAGAAAATGTCTTTAACTGTTGATTATTTGATTTTTTGCATACTATTTTTAACGATTTTCTGAGCTACTTGTTGTAGCTTCAAGGTTGTTTTTCAAGGTGTATTTAAACGAATGACACAAAAAATAAGGTCAATTTTTTGACTAAAATTGTTCAAGGAGCCATAATACTAACAATTTCTTAGGAGGAAGAAAAATCTGTATTTAAACGAGTGAATTGCAGTGTATATCCAACATCACTTCTACAAACATTGAGAAACGCACAACATCGCTTACGAGTGGATTTACGGGATTTATACATTATGATGCGTGATCAACGTTATTTTGCATCTTTTAAATACTTCGGTTATTTTCTCTGAATTTTAAAAGGCAGGACAAAACTCGGCTTGATGTTTTCCCAGTAGGCATATCATTTTTTTTAAACTGGCAGCAGTTGGCTATTCTGTGTGACCGCTTAAAACCTTTCGTCAAGGATCTGATCGGCCCTTATCAGTGTGGTTTTAGGCCAGGCAAGTCAACCGTCGATCAAATGTTCACACTCCGACAGATTTTAGAAAAATCCCGGGAATTCCAGATCGATACACACCCCCTTTTTTCGAATTTAAAGTCACGGTTGATAGCGTGAAAAGGAACGAATTATACAGAGCCATGTCATGTCTCGGCATCCCTGCCAAACTCGTCCGCCTGTGAAATTTGACGATGGAGAAATCTCGCTGCAGAATTTTGAAAACAGAATTTTGATCACACAGAATTTCCATCTCAACCCGGTTATTTTCTCATTTTCGCTTCCTATTTGACTTACAACGGTTTATATGACTTGGTCTCGTTTCTTGAACTGGCTTTAACTTTGGCAAAATACAACCTTTCTTGTATATTTTATTTTATTTTGTTAATAATTTTAAATGAACATATATATGTATTTCTTTGTTAAAAAAAGATTAAGGGCAAGTTTTTCAGTGCGTGGTTAGACTTAAACCCGAGTTAACTTACCAAATTTGGTGAGATAACATTGGATTAATTAAAACAATGTTTTTGATATTTTATCTTCCGTGATTTTTAAGACATTCTGCATTCATCATCAATTAAAAAACAGCTTCCTGACGTATCTGTAGACAGATCTTTTTCCAGAATTAACTAACTCGGGCTTAATCCAACATTGAAAAACTGTGCCTAAGTATTTGTAAGAAAACGAATTGGGCTTTCATAAGTTTCATAAGTTTTTGTAAAAAAAAAAAAATGATACCGAAGTAAAAAAACGGCATAAAAACGCATTACTGGCTTTGATAATAAATTGTCGGAAACCCGTTATCCAAAACCCAAAACAGAAAAAAGTTTAAGGACGGGTAAAAATTGCTAAGTGGTTTTGTGTCAATACAAATTTAATTTAATTTAAGAATCGATTAGATTTTGGCAGAGTTAAAAATCAGTTAATGAAATGATACCAAAAAAACAGAAAAAATTACCTCTCAAATTGTTCGACTTAAAATCACCTCAGGAACCCATGGGTTTCATCTGGGCCGGTGACGTTGGGACACCCTGTATACGCACCAATTTTATTATGTACAGTTGTATACAGTTGGTGTGTTGAGAAAAATAAGATTTCAGAGATTTTGTTCCGTCAAAAGGTGAGCACGATAAATAAAAAAAAATTGTTCTTATAGGTACTATTCTGACACCCAACTAAGAACTTTTGTTAAGGAATCAGTTCACGCTACTGAGATTGCTGAGAACTATCAAATCCCCTTACCCAGACCACGCCTAATAATAATTATACATTTTTAAAATCCGGTTGTAAATTTATGAAATTACTCAGCAGCTTTATTTCTTCACTTTCAGGGGGGCGAATACAACACCAATCTTCAAAACGAGTGCCATGCTAATAAGTATGTAGCGGCATATTATTTCTTCACCAATTTAATAACTTAACTTTGAAGATCTGATTAATAAAACACAAGCTTTGTTTTGAAAAACAACCAATTGACGTTTTTTGTTTAAATTCCTTTAAATTACCTTCGTATTATTTTAGGAAAAGTTTGAAGCCACTCTACCAAGTAGTTGAAAACTTTGAGTATACATTGTTTTTCAAAGCTCTAACATTTCTCCTTAACTTGTCCATTTAAAATGCCTACTACATAATTCTTGGTTTTGTATCTCAGGAACTACGTTTGTTTATCGTTCACGTACCTTTTCTGTTCATTGATTTAAATAAAAAGTATTTCAAAGGGGATTTGTAATATTTTCAACTAAATTTATTAATCGAAATAACTTTAAAACAATTTAAAAATAAGAAGAAACTATCGAAAATGCAAATATTATAGCATACTCGTTGGTATTGGAATCCATCCTAAAAACAACTCTAATTTTCCGATGACTTAAAACAATTATATAATTTTCTTTTTTCGCCTTTTTTTGTAAGGAAAACTTAAAAATAGATTTCGCTTTCAGTAAAAAATATAATTATACAATATTATAAGCTTCATAATAGAGAAAATGTACATAATTATATAAAATAAAATTATTATAATCAATATAATGAAATGAATCGAACAATATTGAACAACTAAATACACTTTATTACGTTATCTTTTTTTTGCAAATATATAAATTTATATATATTTCTTTGTTTGTTTAATATTATTTATGTTTTTTTTACAACTAAATTTAAATAATTTTCTTAATCAGGTTTACGGCTTTACTCATTCTTCGTCTGACAGTACAATTCCTTAAGGGATTTCAATTCTTCGATAAGGGCTTTGTTTTGGTTCTCTAGCACCGCCACCCGATTTTCCAGGCACTTGATGTACTCCTTCTTTTTACGCCGACATTCTCGAGCTGCTTCGCGGTTCTTTTGCAACCGGATCTCTCGTTTTCTGGTTTGATCTTCGGCTAGGACTGAGTTATCTATTTATCGAAAGAATTCATTTAGGTGAATTAAGAGATCATAGGACCAAACCCAGACAAAAAAGCAAACAAAAAAAAAACGGGAAGAAAGGAGAGAGAAATAATCGCAAATTAATTGATTTTTTTGAAAATATAAATTACTAGTGTTGATTTTATTGATCCTACTAGGTAAATAAAATGCTGGTGCTGTTTCCTGGGTCAATTGGATTAGTGTACCGGTCGTACCGCCAGTCGATGCGATTGTGGGTATTCCGCCGCTTTCTTGTATTTGCAAAGTCGTTCCAGCTACGGAATTTCGTTTCGATTATTTTTCGATTTATCAATCAAAAATTAATTGAGAAATACTTATTACAAAAAATGAGGTTGTGTTTTCTTTCTTACAAACGAATTTTAATTATTTTTTTTAGTGGTGGTAGTAGCTTGAGATAATTATGTGAGATGCAATTTTTTTTTTAATTTGGCGGTATGATTTTGATGAGTTTGATAAGAAGCCAGCAGTTGATGTGATAATTTGCTTTACATTTTTTGTTTTATTTTTAACAGTAAGAAGTAGATGATCGAATTAAGACATGTATTTTTTTTAAAGCTTTATTTTGGTGGTGGTATTTACAAAAAGGAGAAACGGAGATTTAACATGAGTTAAACAGTTAGCATTTCCAAAATGTAGTCGCTCGATGTAAACCTTTATGTATTTACAAGTCGAAAGCATTATGTTATTGATATTATAAATGGCTGTTTGATTACTTATGTACATACATACTATTTTTCAGTTTACTTTCGATTGCATTTTCCCAAAAATCGTTTATGGTCTAAGAGATGATTGTTTTTATATGGAACACTGTATTTTAATTTGTGATAAATATATTTAAAATTTATCACAAAGCATGTGATGAAATTTTGCTACGCTTCAGTTCTCTTGCATCAGCTATCATTATTCATTTACTTATCATCTATTTATATATGTACGTATGTATGTTCATACATGTTAAAATGTTTTTATCCACTGAATCTTAACTAAAAAAAATTATCTTGTACTTGTCAACCAATATATTATTATAACGTAATGACAAATGCTCAAAAAATTAAGCCTTTAGAAGATCAAGGTGCTAAGCGACATTTTCTTAAAGAAGGAAGTCCTATATGGAAACTTTAATCGCCTCTATATTATTCAGCAAAATATGAAGGTGTTTTATACAACGGCTTTGCCAATAAACTTAGTATCAGCATGTGTTGCATTGTTGCGCTATCATTATTTGAAACCATTAGCGATCAAGATCATTGAAAGTGCTGCAAAGGGAGCCATTATGTGATTTGCCAAGGAGGGAACTGGGACTGGTTATTGTATAAATCTCAGAGAAAGAGCTAGCATTCCGAAGTCTGCAGTAACAAACCTTATTGACATTCCAAGAGATGGCATGAGTAAAAAATTTAACTTCGAGAAAAACTTTCAAACAGAGTTAAGTAGCAAGAAAGAGTGGGTAGGGGAAACTGTTTACTACTCCCTTAAAGCAAACGCCATCAAGTGGTACACTGATGGATCGAGAACGAACGAAGGGACTGGTGCAGGAATTTTGGTCCTAGAACCAAGATTTCTATACCGATGGGACAGTCTTCTAGCATTTTCCAAGCAGAAGTACACGCAATAGGGAAATTTGCATATCGTAATCTCGAGAGAAAATACAGAAACCAACACATTGCGATTATGTCAGACAGCCAAGCTGCACTCAAACCACTAAGTTCATTAACCAGCAGTTCTAAATTGGTGTGGGAATGTGAAAGCAGGTTAAATGAACTCGGGAAGTACAACAATGTCACTCTTCATTGGGTACCTGACCACGTCGGTATCCAGGGCAATGAATAAGCCGATTCCTTAGCAAAAATAGGAGCAATGTCCCACTTAACGGGGCCCGAACCCTATAGCGGAATAGGAGAAAACTTGATTAAAAATAAAATCAAAGAAGAAGAGGTGACCATTAGATCCAAAAATTGGAAGGAACTACCAGGGCTGAGACAGGCTAAACTACTTCTTGGGAACTAACCAAGAACGGCTTTCAAACTGTATCAGTTTAAGTAGGAACAACCTAAGGAAAATAACAGGTCTCCTCACTGGACTCTGCAAACTAAAACGACATCTTAGCATTCTCGGCCTAGTAAGCAGTGCCACATGCAGATTCTGCGATGTCGATGAGGAAACACCGAACCACATTCTAGGCAAATTTGATGCACTTGTGCATCAAAGACACAAACACCTGGCACGGTACCAGGTGGAAGAGAGTGATTTACCATCTCTGAATGTACTCCAAATACTTTAATTTCTTAGAGAAATATAATTCGGGGAAGAGTTGCAAGATGAGTACCCTGATCCAACTCCAGTAGGGGCCACAAAAGATTCTTAGGTCGAAGTGCAAAACCCCATATCTATCTTCATTCATTCATTCAACTATTGGAAAAAGGGCTGTACTCAAATGAGTCTATCCAATATGGTACTATTGTCTATACAATATGGGTAGTTAAAAGTAGTTTTCAGCCAAAAGAGTAGTTTAAGCTTTTTGTCTTGTGTTCTTGAACTCGAAAGTACTAGATGCAAGATTTTTTTTGAAAATAAATGTAGTAGAGTAAGAGCCCAGAGCCGCCAGACATACATACATTATTTTATAAAAGCTAAGATTTTTTCTGCAAATAGGTGCTATGGTAGCTAAGAACAAATGGATACTAATGCCGTTTTTCATTGGACGTCCGGATGCGTCCAGAAGCGTCCGGCATACAAATGTTGCACCATTGCGTTATTTTACCAAAGCTGAATTTTGGATTTGTCTTAGGGGATGGTGTCATTAACTTTGTTGGACACTTGCCATACATCTACAGTGGGGCCTAACGTGAACCAGACACTTAAAATATGTCAAACTAATCGTGCCATTTACGTTGTAGTTTTAAAGCTTATGTTTATATGTTTTATGGGCAACTGTTTAAAAATAATTCCCCATCAGCTATATATCTACAGTGGGGCGTATTCATCAGCCAGACATTTAAAAACAGCTAAAATAAGCGAAAAATAAACGTTTTAGTAACAAAGAATTTTTATTTTGACAGTTTTGAGGTGATGTAAGGCCCCGCTGTAGGTGTCTTGCTGATTAGAAAATATTGTAGAATATTTGCCCACAGAAAACATAAAATCTTGATTTGATTCTGTTAGGTAAATGCCACGATTAGTTTGACAGATTTTAATTGTCTGGCTTACGTTAGGTCCCACTGTAGATGTCTGGAAAGCGTCAAATAAATTAAATGACACCATCCCCTAACACATATCAAAAATTCAGCTTTGATTAAATAACGCAATGTTGCAATATTTGTATACAACTTTAACACTCGCTACCTCTTAATCGCACCCGGATTGAAGATTCTTAGTACCCACTTGTTCTTAGCACCTGTTCGCAGAAAAAATCTTAGCGTTGATAAAATGACTTATGTCTGGCGGTCCTGGGCTCTTACACCCGTATTCATAAAGAAAAAATAGTTATTTTAGCTACTTCTTGAATTGGTGCTTTGAATATGAATTTTATTTGGAATTTAGGAAAAACAGAGCTAAGCAATCATAGGACCTCATTATGAATAGCGAATCGAACTTAAGACTTTGCGAATTCGCTAATTTCGTATTAAGACTAGCGATTCACTAAAAATAAGTTCGCTTCAAATGTCAAAACTTTAGCGAATTTGATTATCACTGTATTACACATAACGAACTTTCGCTAATCTGTTCGCTAAAAAAGTTAAAACTTATCGAACTAAAATTCTATGTGATAACAGTATCGAATTAAAAGTTAAAGACCTTTTAATTATTTATTGTTTATTTTAGGCAAAAATTAAGAAATAAATAAATTGATATGTATTTTCAAACAAATGGCAGTCGATTTCCAAATTTGTAGGTCTTCCGCGTCGAATAAATGGTCGATTTGTAAGGCAAGTTCAGGATCTCAAAGGTCTCACTGTAAAAATACTGAGCAAAAAAAAAAATGTCTGCTCACGTCCGTCTGTTCGAAGATAAATTTGAGATCTCATTTTCCTTAACTTGCAAAAAGCCATTTAATTTGAGGAAGGGACACGGAATCACTCACTTATTTTGTAAGAATAATGAACATGAATGTGGAAATGTTATTTTTCCAATTAAAAAAACACAAATGCGTTCTTGCTATGTAGGTATATGTGAAGATAGAACATAAACTTCGAAAAACAAGAAATATGAACCGGCATAGATAGTTAAATTGGTCAAACAATTGCAAAATGCAAATAATCTGGGAGCTAAAACTAAAACCACACTAATTAACCACATCGTTTTGGAAACATTTCAGGACGAGAAATTTTATTTTGCAATCTTCACTGTACACTCACATTATACAAGTAGTACCGAATAATAAAATTATTTTAAATTTATTGGAAAGTTTAGCCAGCCATTTTATACAAAATTAATATGTGAGTATTGCTCCATTCGAATATTATATTCGATTTTAACAAACAGATAATCACAATTCACAAACAGAAATAAAAAGTCCAGCCATTTGACGTTTAACATGTGTAATTTCATATGAAAACTGTTGGCAGCATTGATTTCTGAAGCGAATCTACAAGTTCGCTAACGATAATACCGTGATAAGTGAAATTCGATAAATCGTTCGACTTTAAGCGAACGTTCGATTCGCTATTCATAATGAGGGCCATAGTCTAAGAGCCGACAGCAAGTTTTGGGAGTGGATTGATAACCAAAAAAAAAAACGTCTGGCAGGTTTCTTTTTCAGCCTTTGGCGGGGGTGGTGGTTTGAAAATAGCGATTTTCCAATTTATTTTGTCAGAGATATTACCACTTCAGTAAATTTAAACAATATATTCCCCGATGCTCTGGCATTTTCTTTAAGTCCAAACGTCATAATCTTGGCAATCCGACCAATAGAACTGAAGATATTAGGTTTAGGTCACTAATTATTTCAGGTGTGAAATTTCTCTCACACTGTGTTTAATAATTTTAAGGGTAGTAAACCCCCTTTATTACGTGCTCATAATAAAAAAAAACTCAAAACTTCAATACGCGTTGACATAGCCATAGTTTGGAAAATTAAGTATGACATTTTTTTAATCCTCCGGGCCGTAACAGCCGCAATAAAGGAAAATTCCCCGATTTCTTCAAAATCAGCTATACAAAACATAGTTATTCCTTAACGTAGTCCAGAGTTTCGCGTTGTTATATGCGTTTTTGAAGGGAAAAAGCCATAATCCCAAAAAAAAAATATCTCCATCGGACGAAATCCCCAAAAAAATGCAATCCAACACGACAAAATTCCCAAGGGAAAGAAGCCCTATGGACAAACTCCACAAATAAATTTTTTTTTTGCCAAAATCTCCAAAAACCTCCAAAATCTCAAAGAATCGCAAAATATTTGTTTTTGCTTAAGTGATGCAGTTAATAAATTACAGTTATGATTTGGCACATTTTAATCCAGTATGTGTTACGTAAGCTTTTCGAGGACGCATAATTGTGTTTAGGCATTGCACAGACGAATGAAGGTCATCGTTCAAAAAAAGGCAGTTGTTATGTTTTGTTTTTATTTTTTTTTTTTGATTTTGCCTAAGATGAACTATTTTTTTTATCTATTACTATTTCGAAATCATGTTTTTTGTTTGTTTAATAAAAGTAAAATGGATTAGAAAACAGTGCAAGTAGTGAATCAAGCAATAAAATCGCGCGCGCGATTTTATTGCTTGATTCACTACTTGCACTGCTTATTTTGAGATTTTCTCTTGGGGATTTTTTTTCTGTGAGATTTTCTCTTGGGGAATTTGTCTTTACTCCATTTTCTCTTGGGGATTTTGTTTTTGGGATTATATTTTTGGAGTAAACATCACCAACCCGTTTTTGAGTGATACTTTCGAAAGCTTCATAGAAATTTGTTCCGATATCTTCCAACAGAAATAGGGCTTTTTAGAAAAAAAGCAATATATCTCTGTCTCATAGCTTCTAAACGTCAAATAAAAATTTTGGGTTAATGACGTTTGAGTGCTTGGCGTTAATTGGATTAGTGGCGCGTTCTTTTTTGTAACTATGGTCAAAAACAAAAGTGGCAATGTCAAAATTAAAAAAGTGACTTTTTTTTAAGAACGATCAAAGTTAATAAAATGGGAAGGGGTTGAACAAAAATCGAAAAAATAAGAAATAATAAACAAAAGACAAAATGTTGATTGCGTTAAATTTATTGATAAATAATTCACTACCAAAAATGCATGGTTCCTACAAATTAAATAACTATCAACTTCATTTTTGCATGAAATTGAATCGCAATACAAAACATTTCTAATTTGTTTTAGCTTTTTTTTGTTAATTTTTTATGAGCCACACATTTCTTTATTGAAAAATTGACCCCAGCGGATGAATAAAATTTCGATGAAAAGTGAACTATTCAGAAAACAATTCCAAATATCAAATTCAATAATAAAACAATTAAATTTATAATTAATTATTATAAAATTGAAAACAATTCCAAATCCGAAGACGAAAAGCAAACACAATCTAACCCCAAAATGAAAACTCAAAGTAACTTTTTCTTATTAAAAGAACGATGAAGGTGAACTAGTTAGAAGAAAAAGAACGCACAAATGTCATTAACCCAAAATTTTGGCTGTCAGTTTTGAGTTTGACAATTCTGTAAAAATCTCCATTAGCGGAATTTTCCGATTTGCAGTAAATTGTTAAAAAAAAAATGTTTTTAATAAAAAAAAAATCAATTAGAGACTAGACAGAATTAAACGAAAAAACAAGCGCCAAATAATATTAGTTTTTCTGGTGAACCATGAACCTAATGTAAGAAAAGCCCGATTTAGCAAGAAAGTACACGCGGTCCTATTTTGTATTTTTCCATTTCGAATCGGCTACCTTCGGCGGTGTATGCGTTGCGGAGAATGTTCCGCTCATACGGACACCTCACACTTTTGAAGGCCATGATTAAATGTAACTAGCAGTATTTTCTCGAACTCAGAAACGGAAATGCTACCGCGGTCCAGATTTATACCCTTTGCGGTCTGCATTCGGTCAGCGGTCTGCCAATTGCCGATCCCCGATCTTAATCATATGACAGGTCTTAATATTGTGTGTATGTCTATAAGTATCGTGTATCTCGTTCAGCGAAACAACTGTTGGCTCACACTATCGCAAGTGTTGTAACAGTTTTTAACCTATATCATATGAAATGTCTCAATGAGTGCTTTTTTTGTACGTCCATAACTCTGTGTCTCATGCACTCTTTTGAACTGCACTTTAACACTTTTATTGCACTCACCATTTAAGAATATATAGGTCAAAATTTGTTAAATTACTTGAAACGGGACTCGTGGTGGGAAATTGTTATAACCCAGGTCAATAGGTTTCAGCTATGCCAGATTCCCTGAATCGAAAACAGATTTAAGGCCTGTATATAATATGGGTTACAAAATGATACAACAAATTGGTCGTATTTCGTACACCGCAGGTTAACGGTTTTAGGCAAACTTATGGCCAATCCATTGATACTTTTCACACGATGTATGTATGTAGGTCAAAACGTGTTACAACCTTCGGACACAACCCATACAAAAATGTCCATTCTCCTTTAGTCGAAAAGTGGATATAAATCGAAGCGACTTCAACATTTTGCAAACACCACTTGAATGACATAATACTAATAATTTTATACATACATATATATTTATATATAACAACATTTAATAAAACGTGTTTCTAACAAGAAGAATATAAATAGTGCAAATCTATTTACAAAACATACACACACATAAATATGTAAAACCACCAAAAATATTTTTGAGCCCTTATAGTACAGCCCCCTAATGTTTTCTTGTGACTTAATTTAAACGAACCTTAAAATATTTAAAACGTACCTGAACCGTTTCATGTACGTATAACATAGTCTAGCACTAATTCGAAAATGTTCGGATTTCAAAAGTATTTATAAGTAATATTATAATTCTTCTCAGAATTGTTGATTATTTTGTCCGAATTGAGACAGAAAATGTATTGTTTGTTTGAATGATAACATTCTTCTTCGTCGTTCAATAAAAGCTCTCTAAGTCTATTTTTCCAAAACCGAAATATTTTTCGTCAAAACGCCCTAAGCGAATCGAACTAAAATGCTTGCCAATAGCGATTTACTAAAATAAACTAAGCTCGATTATCGACTTATTATGAATAGCAAGAGTTCGATAAAATATATCAAAATCATCCGAATCAAAAACATTCGAATAGTCGAACGTTCTATCAGGTATTCATAATGAGAAGATTAGTCATATATCAACATTTAAGCTCTATAAAAGGTCTCCTTTAAAATATCTAAAAAAAAATAAGAAATGTTCATACTCTTGTAAATGTCGAGTATTTCGGTAGTACATTTGTATATAGAATTTGTATTAAAAAAGAACATTCATATGTAAACAATGCCAGGCCAGATTTCAACATTTTCAAAAAATTCCTAATTAGAGATTCTAATTGGATTGGATTTACATAGTTCAAATTTAATTTTCGCCGTCGAATTGATGTAAGTTGGATTTTGGACTGAACCTACCAATAATTGGGTATTGACGTGAAAAATTTGATCAAATTAAATGCAAATACTTTGGGGGCAAGGAAGATAAAACAAAACTTATTTTGTTGGTAAACATTTAATTTTGATTTCAATTCGCATTATTTAGGTGTGAAGTGTATAAGTACACTTATATGATAAACAAGAATCACGGAGTATTATAGAACGTAGAATTTAAGTTTACTAGCACTTGTGTACAATACTGGAAGTCTTATAAAGTATACCTGGCTTTAGAAATACATAAGTTAATTTCAACAAATGAAGGATGAGAAAAAGCTTTTTAAAGGACGAATATAAACAAAATGTCATTCAATAGATATTTAAGACCCGTTCGCTGATACGAACATAAATACTTAAGCTCATCTTAACACTTATACACTCCGCTCCACTTGAATACAAACAAACTTTTTTTTACTATCAGAGCGTGTAGCGCTCTGGTAAATTTATAAATTCACTTTTTGGTTTTAATTCCTAAAAGAGGGATCTATAGCGAATAAAACTGCAGGGACAGAATAATTCAGGAAAATACCACTTCTTACCACTTTTTTAATTACTTCTTTAAACACATATTTTTTTTGTGCCACTTGAATAGAAACAGTGTGCGTTTTGTCTCTATAGATTACGGTAAGAAGAAAAAATATTGTTCTAATTATGAAAGTGTAGATTAAAAATAATAATTGTTTTATCAAAGAAAAGATGGGCCGCGGAAAACCATTAAACCCTGCAGAAAAAGCCAAAATAGAAGTCAACGTGGAAAACAAGCTTCCCCTACGCACAATTGACAAACAAATAGGTAGAAGTGTGAAAATTGTTTGGTCGAACCTTAGAAATAAAGAAAACTATGGAAAAAATGTGTAAGGTAGACAATCAAGAGCCACAACAGAAGCAGACCGAAGAAAGATAATAAGATTGGTTTCAAATTCAAGCGACTCTGCTGTTATAAGGAGAAGAGTTGTATTACAGCGAGTTTTAACACTATTAGATGTGTTATTCGTGGATCACAACATTTAAAGTGACTTAAATTAAAGAAACAACAAAATACGAAGACAAAATATACATAATAGATTTTTGCAGGAAGAAAATGACGTGGGGGAACAGTGGCAAAAAGTTGTATTTTCGAACGAAAAAAAATTTAGATGGCCCGGACGGATGTAATAACTATTTTCATTTTATGAGGAAGGAACCCAGGTTTCTGGAGCGCCACTATAGCCAAGAAGGTGGTGCAATGGCGTGGGATGCGATTTTCCTGTTTGGAACAATTGATCTGGACTTACCCACATTGAAAATGACGGCAAACTCCTACAAGGAAATATTGCAAGAAGCTTCCCTAAGTTTACCGATATCTTTGGACCAATACCATGGACATTTCAACAAGACAACGTGCCAATCCTCAACGCAAGGATCAACAGTTGGATATCCGAGAAAAATGTTACCTTACGTCAATGGCCACCGTATTCTCCGGGCCTAAATTATATTGAAAACGTATGGGGTTGGATGGTTCGTTGAGTTTACGATTCTGACCGACAATATGAGGACAAAAAAAAACTTTCTGCTGCATTAATGAAGCATGAAGTGCAATATCTTTAAATTATATTAAATAACTGCATGATTCAATCTCCAACAGGGTTTTTCAAGTTATTTCAAATAAAGGTGGTAGCACACATTATTAAAATGTGATTAAGAATAAGAAGTAACCCTCTTTTACTGCATTTTTTCAATTTGTTTCCTTATTTAAGAAAATTTTTCTATTCAAGTCGCGCAAAAAAAAAAAACAGTGTATTTAATGAAGTAATTAGAAAAGTGGCAAGAAATAACCTAATGGTATTTTCCTGAATTATTCTGTCTCTGCAGTTTTATTCGCAATAGATCCCTCTTATAGGAAGTAAAACCAAAAGGTGAATTTATAAATTTACCAAAGCGCTACACGCTCAGAGAGTAAACAAAAAGTTTGTTTCTATTAGTGATGGGCGCATTCAAATGATTTAATCGATTATAATCGATTCATGCAACATCATGAGATATCTCGATTCTTTTTCACCCAAATCATTCGAATGATTTTCCATACCCATCCTACCTACCAATACCAACGTAAAAATTTAATGTTATAAATAATTGTAATAGCAGTGCGAGAACGAGAAGTCAAATACACATAATTGATAAATTGAGTGTTGATTGTGCTGTTCGTGTTTGTATAAATGAATTCAACGCGTATTAATCGTAACCGTAAGTCGTACACAGATACAGCCATTGAGTGTGTTCTGTCTGCATCTGTATTATTTTATTTATGTTTCTCTTTGTTGTCTTTCAGTCTTATTTCTTTTTCCGGCTGTTGGATCTCGAGCCTCCTCTCACTGCAGTGGATGTTCTGTTGAGTCCTATATCCTATAGATATAGGTATATAGTGTATCTAAGATTTTTGTTTCTATGGAGTGGGCTGACCGAATGAAAATGGAAGAATCGAATGATTTCTTTTCTTCATTTTGTATGAATGGACAAAAGAAACGAGTGGTTTTATAGAATTGGCTGTGGTCATGTTGGATGTTGGCATTTGTTAAGCATCTTTTTGAATATTTGTTCAATCTTTATTTTATGTTACCCTTATGTTTACCAATATTTTGGATCGTTTTTGGACGTGGCTTTCATGTTTTTGACTGGTTTTGTCTTTTTATTTTATGGTAGGTCATTAATTAATTATTTAATTATACTAATTAATTAATTTTAAAGGTAGGTACTTAAAATTTAAAGGCTTAAGTATCTGGTAGGTAGGTAAGGCAAAAAATTGGTGTGAACCAGTCCGATTGTGTTACTATTTTTTAATTCGAATGATCATTCGATTATTTTGATCACTCGAATACGAATATCTCGATTATTGAAATCATTCTATTATTCCCATCACTAGTTTCTATTCAAGTGGAGAGGAGTGTATTTCCCACTGAAGTTATTCGATATTTGTGGATGTTAGTTTTGAATCTCGCTGGTGTATAATTTTTGATCGATTAATGAATTTGTACAGTTCTTCATCGAAATATTCAACATTTTATGAACATTATGTATATTTAAAAAATAAACGGACAGAAAATGCAACAACATCAATTACAACTGCCAGAGCAAATTTTATGTATGTGACGAGCTGTCGAACGAAATTAGTAAAGTTTATACGAAAACACGTTTTCTTGTATTCTAGCAAAAGTATTTTTTCGAGCAAGTGACCAATCCTTATTAAATTTAAAGCGATAGGTTCAGGCTGTACAACACAGTGCAGTATTTCATTAATTTTGCTATTTATTTATTAACGCGGATTGTCTTTAAAACAAAGTATACATAAATAAATAAGATAAAATATTGTTTTATCAAGGCATTGAGCGTACGTATGTGTACTATAGTACACAGATAACATTTTATCATAATCGCAGGAACCGTTTCCGATATTTATAATTTTATTTCAGAAATTTGTATCTCAGTTGAATGGGCTCAAAGTTGAATGGGCAGATAAACTCATGAAAGGAGAATGAGCATTTTGGTCTACCTATTGACCACGAATGAGATATATATCGTTGGAAAGCTTAGCCCTAGTAAATCATTTTTTGTATGGACACAAAGGAAAACAATGGGGTTAAGGCAGTATTTGACAACAAAGATTGCAATTAGAGCAAAACTTAACTGCAATAATGTTCCATTGAAATGACAGTATTGGTCACAGTCCCCAAAATAAAGCAACTTTTATACCAATGGACAATAATAGCGGATAACATCATGGTTGGTTAATAATTCGCTTAACAGTATGAAAATTCTAAGTTTTTTTTATTTTTAGTCGCTTATTTTAGCTAATTCACATTCTTTAGGACACAAAAAATACTCGTACGCTGGTCCACTCCATAGTACCTAATCATTTTCATAGGTCTCGTTTCTGGGCACTAGGTAGACCAGGTCCAATATATTTTTGCCCATTCTTCTTTATTTGCTCAAATATTACTGCCGAGAACAACTGAATGAACAAAACATTTGTTAAAAGTTATTTCTTCTACCAAGACAATATAGATACATATGTATGTATGTATATGCTAGCATAGCAAGAACTTGCTTTTGTGGTTCAAAACTCTAAAGTGACAAGACATTGAAAAAAAGTCATACGTTCTTTATAAACAAATAAATTAGTTGAATATGTATATGAATTACTCAGAATTACTTGTGAGCTAAATTGTATTATAATCGGTTCGGCCATTAACAAGAAATAAGTATATATTTCAAAAATAAGACAACTTCTTCAAAAAAAAGGAAGATTCTAAATCCTATTTCCGTTGTTTTAAATATTCATGACAAAGTTGAAACAAAAGCCGTTCTCGAGGAAATAAAAAATAAATTAAAGTAGTTGTGTATTCCGTTTTTACCAAATTTCTAGAAAACTGGTCAATCTATTTAGACTTAAGCACACCTGGACGAACGGCCAACAGACGCACAGACCGACGGTCGACATTCAGAAAGTAAATTCTCTGAAATTTTCTATCTATATCATAGACCTCGATAAAATAAAAATAATATTAATAAGGATGTTACTCGCAAAAAAGAAATCCACTTTGGTTCAAGACCCCCCGGCAACCTTGCAAGAGGTTGGTGGTCGAATATTCGGATTTAAGTTATTTTTATGGTACCACCAGCCTCAAAAAAAAAAAAAATCGTACCCAATTTCATAGTAAAGAAAAACTACACTGGACAACACTATATTCGGAGTGTATGCTGAGGGACAGTATGAGTCATAAAACAAAACTTGACCTAGGGATCAAAATTAATCCCGATGAATTTTCGTTTTTGTTCAAGATTTTTCTGAAGAATCTGGATTTTTAAAATTCTTTTAATGAAGATAATTTTTCTTTATTTCTTTACGGATATAAGAAACACTCATATAAGAAATTCTCGCTAATAAGAAACGCAGTCCAAAACACCATGTGGCGTACTCATAGTCATTTTAGAGCTGTGTCTAAGTTTAGTTGAATTTTCGGACGTTGATTCTATTTTTTTAAGTTTATCATTTCAAAATATTTGAAGCTATTTGTGTAGTATAAAAAGTTAATTATCTTATAAAAATATAAAACCAACAATTTATAATTAAAATTGGTCTGTATTCTTTGAGCCAAAATTGTCTTAAACTGAAGTTTATTTAAACCTGGGCCTATCTGCGAATATGAATATGCCCAAATATCTTTTTGTTTCAATTCTCTTTGAAATTTATCGTATAAAAGAAAGTCACATATAAGAAAACAACGGTTATAAGAAATTCTCTTCTTTGCACAAATATTAATTAAAAAGTGCGCATATTAAAAATTTACTTCAGCATTTTGTGAAAACTTGTTTGTGTTCATAAATATGTTTCCACCTTTAATGGCATCTTCTAATTTTCTTTTATCACTTGTCACGAATAAGTGCTTCCCGTCTAGCCGTTCGGATTCGGCATAAAATTGTAGGTCCCTTCCATTCCTGTCGAAAGGCGCACACAGGAATGGTTGCGAGTTGTTAGTCACTAGGCCCTGGTTCTTCATGAGCCGTTGTGCCACCCGATTTATTTTTTTTATTTTTATAATTTTCTTTTAGAATTACAGAAATAGTTTGCGATGCACCCTTTGTGAATATTTTGGTGCTAAATATATATTTTTTAAATACATATTTCTATTTGATGTGTGATTGCATGGTTTTGTCTGTTTTTATGTCTGTACAAGACATTTTCTTTCTTATATCCGTTTTTCCGTTATGAAAAACTCATTTTCAGAGTTTCTTATATCTGTGTTATAGTGTATAGTATTTGTTCAACAAAATACTGATAAAATAATTATTCTAATATAAACGGGACAGCGTTTCCTTACACATTTTTTCTTGACATTTCACTGGTTTTTAGTTTTTACTTAGAAATTGTTTTCTGTTTTCAGAACTACCAACAAATTATTATTGAAGAAAATTGTACAGAAAATGTTCGTTTCGATTTTAATAGTTTTTTCTTAGACATAGCCCGTTTCTCGCGGTTGTCTTTTTTATCGACACTTTCTTAATTTTGTTGTTCCTACTGTGCTATCTGAAATACATTGCAATAAAAATATGAACTCAAAAAGAATTAATTTTTAGAAAAGCGATTCAATATGAGTTTATTCTTACAGCAATAATTATAGGTAGCTAAAAGTGATGCCAAACGCGTACTTTTTCTACAAATTCACCACTTTTGGTGTCAAATGCTGAAAATGTTTTTGATTTTCTTGCTTAAATTTTGTTTGTCCCAGTTGAGTAATTGAAAAAAAAGATTGTCAAAATTGTTTGACTTTTAATTGAAATTGGATGTGAAGTCGGTGAGGCAACACAACCAAGTGCGCTTATTCTGTGCGGGTAATAGGTTATATCCGTTTAAAATTTTGAGATCAGATAAAAAAGTTGAACATGTTTTCTGGACTTAGATAATCCTAACAAATATGAACAGTAATAAATCATTCAAAATTTAAATAGACAACAAATATTCAAACCTATTCTGTGATTGAAAATTACCATTCGTAGAAGTACTTTGTGTTGAACTGGTCGAAGAGAGTGCAGAGTTTTTAATAACAACTACCAGTAATTGATTTAGAGCTACCAATTTCAAATTGCAACTACCATAAAACATAACAACTACCACTTATAACAGTCCCTGTTGTGGAGGATGAACCAGATCAAAATTTACTAAAGATAAAGAGAAAGAAACTAAACTATCATCTGTTAAACGATGGATAGAGTAAATTTAGATATCCCTCAGTGTTTACTTTTTGTCCAATATCCAATTTATTATTTATCCAGCTCACGTTACTAGATCTCACAAAAAAAAAGATCTAAGCAATCCTCTTCTTTTTATGTTAAAAAGCCATCAAAAACCTAAAACTGAGATCTCAGTGTGTAACGTGTATTGGCTGGCTGTAGTTAAATTTGTAATTACTGACATTTTCCGTTACAGTAATTTGTTATAAAGAAAGTTTTTCCGAAACTCCTTGTTTTTTAGTAAAGCAAATATTTAAAAATATTTTTTGTATTTTCAATTATTTAGTTTAAACAAGTCTTCACTACAAAATTACCATAAGGGTAAGTTGCGATTCCACCATTTATTCAAGCCGCATGTATATTTAGACTAAGATGATCTTAAAATAATAATAATTAAACTTAGTGAGACTGTACTATGAGCAAAAACATAAACCAATTTAACTTTCTTTTTTGTTTCTTTTGTTTTAAGGAAACACGCACAACATTTTATGAACAATAGAAAAAGATAATTCAAAATATTAGTATTATAAATTTAAATGAAGGATTAGAAACTATAGTAAATGTACTTGACTTTGCAATACCAACACAATTCGAAAGAACATACAAATGAGATGAGATGTTGTTGTTTCTTTGTATGTAAAGAGTATGTTTTTATGAGAGAGGTAGATGTTGTATTTTTTTTTTTTTATCTTGGATGGGATGAGGAACAGCGCAGCAGTATTGTTAGATTAAAACAAAAAACTATACAAAAACAATGAATCACCTGCAATGTCTGGACCACTGATATCATTTAAGATTTTGTGGTATGAAGGTCTCCTTGTGAATTCTCTTTGTCTTCGGGGTGAGTCGTCATCAGTAAGACTCTCCTCGCTATTTGAATCCATAATTTGTGTGTTGGGTTCATGTTTTATCTAAAATAGTGATTGAATATCCAAGGATCATTCAGATTTTGTTGTACAAAAAAAAAATTAAAAATAAATTCCAACCTGAACTGTATTACCCGATGTTGTGTGAATCACCGTGTTCGGTTTACCTACATAGAGGACACCGCCTTTGGACATAGTCACTGGTTGAATATTCGCAGTAGCTGTTTGTATTACCGACGACTGGTTTGCCTGTATTACAGATTGGGGCTGAAATTATTATGATTGGTTTTTGTTTTGTTTTTATTATTTAAACATTTCAATTTTATTTGAACGTATTCGGTGTGGTCACCTGGATATTGTGTGTTGGCATAAATTGAACAACGTTCGATCCGGTCGTTAGAACGGTTGTCGTCGTTGTGGAATTAGGTGTATTAGATGATGCTTGCGATATACTCACATCTGATAGGGTTTCTATGTTATTTGAATTGTTGCCGTTTTCCTCCACGATGCTGTCCATTTTTTCGATTTTCAACAGCACCGTTGCTTCCGAGAGTTGCTTCAGTTTGACGATTTAAATGTAAACTTTTGGTGAAAGTTTATGTATTTTTAAAAGAATTGGTTAGTGTTTTCCTACTGTGGTTTTAATTTTGTAAAAATTCTGAAAAAAAAAATAAGAAGTTATTGAAATTTCGAACTGATTTATATAGAAGCCGTATTTTTTGAAAGCCTGACTAGCAATTCAGTAAAAGTTTTACACGGAAAACACAAACAAAATTCTCTATAATAAATTGTTTTATTACTGTTTTGCGTGTAAACATTTTGCTGAGTTGCTAGTCACTCTCTCAAAAAACACGGCTAGAGATTTTGTTTGTTTATCATTCTGTTGAAGTATTTTTCCGTAGTTTATTTTTGAACTGTTAAGCATTCTAAGGTCCGTTTGCTGATACTAAAAATAAATTTTTAAGTTCCACATAGACGCTTGTGTTCTAATTTTTCCTTAGCATAAACTGTCACTTTAGTTATTATGTTGAACTTAAAGGCTTAGTTTTCGTTTCAGCAAATGGGCCTTAAAGTTTTTTTGTGCCATTAATATTAGCACAAAAAATATCATACCCTTTGTATTACAGTTATGATATTTGTAATTATGTTATATAAGATCTGCATATTTCATAAGCGGGAATGTTGTTGTATTCTACATAAGCTAAACTAAGGGGCACAACAAGTTCCACCACCATCCAGAAAAGAAGAGGTAGGTATAGAGGTTGGCTACGACAAAATGTCTACTGATAGCAGGTAGTTAAGAAGTCTATCTACAAAACATTCGTCATTTACTCCACAAACAGAATCTTAGTTTAGTTCAAAGAAAAGAAAATTCACGATTTGTCAATCAACAGTTAAACTATCAGAGGATTAAATAAATACTATAGCAACAGGAACACATTTTTATTGTATTCGAAGAATAGGTTCTATCTTGGATTTAACTGACTATTGAAAAATTGGCTCATCCTCTGGTATCTTTTTGGCAACAAGTGTGTTAGACTAGAAAGGGCTAGTACAAAAACACTCGCTCTTCAAACCCTACAAGACAATAAGCATAGGGAGTTGATTCAGAAATAAAAAAGATTCAGATCAAACACCTATTATGTAGAGAGTTTTGCTTATTATGCAGCCGCTGAAGGGTTTCTGGCTTCCTGTCTACATGTGAACTTTGTAAGATAGAACCTAATAAACCAAAAGTGTTGTTGAAACTCATACTCATAATATTAAGAAGTAACATAATGCTTAAAAAAGTAAAGTCCTGCTACTTTCTAAGGAATCTTTTCTGTAAAATACGATACTTTAACTATCGAAAGAATGACGTATGTACATACATACGTCATTGGAAAATTATTTCGTTAATGGAAAATTATTTCGAAACAGAATAGGTAGGTACCCAAGTTTGGCTAAAATACATGAAACTACCTATCTGTTGTTCTTGTTATTAGGTATGTATAAATAATATCAAAGACCATCGAACCTCAGTTTTCATGTTGGTCTACAAAATTGTCTGTTCTCATGACTCATTTTTTAGGACACTCAAAGCCGTAGGTATTATTAAAATAAAACAGCTGTTGACAAATTTGAATCAAGTTTGCCCTATACCAACCTACCTAGTACTATGCAATGAGGTTGAGGGTTTATAGTTTCACTGTTTGAACCCCATTCAATCTATAATTTTTGATTTGATAGGAAAAGTCCTTTTGCTTTTTGACTGAGTACAGACTTATCTGACCTTGAGTCTCAGAAAATATTAAAACAAAATTATTTAGGAAACGAGAATTCCCTGAATATTCGTAAACTAGAAAGAAACTCATTTTTGTTGTAAAATCAATTACAGTAGGTACAATAATAATAAATTATAGGCACAAAATATTATTTTGCTACATTTCACTACTTTCATTTCTCCTTTTATGCTTTAGTTTTATTTTACAGATGACGTCATAAGAAAAAAAAAGCAGAACAGCGGAAAACTTATTGAGACTTCCTGGTTGATTTGGTAGTTTCTTCACTTTTTGCCACTGGAGTACTCCCACCAACCCCCTTTAAAGCAACAGCACACTTTACATATTAAACATTTTCTTTCATTTTTATCAAATTTGGAAAAACACTTGTTCAAAATGTTCTGTCTTAAGTTTTTATCCATATTTTAATCAAAAAAAAAGTAATCAAAAGAAAATGCACATACAAAAAAAAATCCCACAAATCTTTTCTAATGTGGTGAATGAAACTTTTCTGATGACATCACTAAAAATTGTTGTAAACAAAATGTCAAAAAAAAAAATATATATTTCTTTTTATGTAGGTATCCTACTAGTCGTGCATTTTGGGCGAATTGAAATTTCTTACACTTTTTTTAGTGCATTACACCAAATTATTGCTGACAAAATCACGTGTTGCACGAAATGGCTTGAATGTTCGTCAAGTTAGTGTAGATTATGAATTTTTTGGAATTAGATTTTCTACTACAGTAGGAAATCGCGAGGGAAAAATTTTCTTTTCCTCAACAAAAAAATACACAACACATACGACATACACGACGACGACAACGACGGGTCTTTTTCGTTTCTCGTTCCTTTTTCAGTCGACAACGACGACGACAGCAAAAGGAAAGGCTGATAATTTTCATAAGGAAACGTCAAAAGAAAAAATTTCCCAGTCCAAAATGGGAATTTATGTTGAACACCAAACTCACCACGATTACTGTCAAAATGGGGTACTTTGCGTTTGCACCACAATTTTTCTTCAATAAGTTTGTTTTCCTCTAACATATATACAGCGTTAATATGAGAGAGTGAGAAAATCATACTAACGTTAAACTGTGTAAATGTCAAAAATAAAAAAAATTACATGATGAAAGCAGCAGGGTATATTTATTTTTATTTTTTTGTTGTTAAAAATTTTAAAAAGACCTATTTAAAAATAAGCAATGCCACTCGCGCCTTGAACCACAAGTAGTGAGATTGTCAATTTTGACAATTTTTTTAAACCTGCCCATAGGTAAAAATAGATGACACCCCCTTAATAACGTCGACTCTTTTTTCTTGCTAAATTAGGTACAATCGAGTACACCGAGAGTGTGAGGTAGAGGAAATGACAGGTTTTGTATTCGTAATGCTGAAACTATTACGACACAACAATATTTAATGCATTTTAAAATGTTCATTAATCTAAAACCGCACTAAAAAAAAAAACATTCAAATCGAACACCAATGCTGACATTAACAAAAACTAAAATTATTGCAAATGAAACTTTGTTCGTATGAAGGTAATTGATACCGTTTTCTTTATAGAAGACGTAATAAATAAATATTTATGATGTCAATTTTGAGAGATTTGAGTTATACCACATTATATTTTGTATGCACCACAACCACATCGACCCCATCCACTGTGTCAGCGTGTCTTATGCATATGACAATGACAAATAGTAGAAATATTTAGGTATGTTGAATTATATTAGGAATTTAGCAGGCGATTCCTGATCCGATTATGACTGAAAATCTAGAGTAGATTTACTACGAGAATAAGAAACCACTCCTTACCAACGTCAAAACAGGTAGGAAAGTAGGTAATAAAGAGGTTTATCAACTAATGAGCGGGGAGGCGCGGTACTGGTATACGTGCAAAATAACGATACAATTGACTGAGTAAACCACCGCCGTCAGCATCACAAACTGAACCTAGTGATTACGTCAAAGGTTTCGTATTCGGCTTTGTTTCGTATAAATGTTTGTCGCCAGTGGCCAGTGGCGTATTTATATAATGTAGTTCTTTGTGTGGCTTTGGGGCCTCGTATTGTGTGCATGAAAACGTGAACTTGTTTGGAATCAAGCTCGATTAATTGAGAATAGGTTAAAAAAGTTGTGTGTTGAATACCAACGTTTTGGTACACGATAGGCTTAAGTACTGTTCAGAAAAAGAAATTATATTCACCTCAGGAAATAACCTACCTCTTTGCAAATTTCTTTTATTCGAGCAGTTATACCTTAAAGTTAAAATTCTGTTATAAAATACGCATAGGTATTTCATAAGCGGATATGTTAATCGCCGCACCGCGAACAAAATGGGATTGCTGTTATATTTTACATGGAAATAATGCCTAGACTTACATACATAAGGTCTCTGATGTTTAGTAACGTTTCTTAAGAATTTGTAAAAAAAATTATAAATTGTTACATAGGTATTCCTTCAAAAATTTGCACCGAGAGAGTTTAAAATTAAATTTTTGTTCGCATCTGAACACTAATGCCGTTGTTCATTGGACGTCCGGAATCCTTCTGAAACCATTTCATTGGCACAAAAAATACGCTTCTGACGATTCTCAGAAGAGAAATTCGATTCTGGATTTCAAATCAGAATCCACTCAAGAAGCACTAATAGATTCAAACTCAAACGTCACAACAAACTGCAATGTAATGGGGTTTTCGATTGGTAAAATAAA
This sequence comes from Melangyna quadrimaculata, assembly GCA_949320155.1. NCBI lineage: Eukaryota > Metazoa > Arthropoda > Insecta > Diptera > Syrphidae > Melangyna > Melangyna quadrimaculata. The sequence continues at coordinate 83,878,062 of OX439484.1, forward strand.
TCAATTTATATTTTGATTTAAATCTGTCAAAACGCAGATTTTACATTCCAATGGGCAAATAAATTGATTTATTTTTTGATTTAAAATCAAACTTGCAGATCTAGATTTTTCGGCAGATTTACACCTCCTACACTAATACCAATACAATTTTAAGTTGTCACTTCACAAAATTTTTTGTATTGTTTGAATTTATTTCGGTTAATGAAATTTGTGTTCTAAATATAAAGGGAAGCGTTTCTAATATTTTTTGTATTGTTTGAATTTATTTCGGTTAATGAAATTTGTGTTCTAAATATAAAGGGAAGCGTTTCTAATATAAAATGGAAGCTGTTAAAAATTAATTGTAAATTCATGAAGCTCATTCTTTTCTTCTGAAAGTGCATAAAGTGATGACGAGTTTTGTGATGTTACAATTACACGAATACAATGACAAAAATAAATCAATTTGAATGGCGTTCGATTCGCCACGAAATAAATCAATTTTTAGATTGAAATCTGAATTTGCAAATCGAAAACACCATAATTCATGTTCTTTTTTAACTATCCATTTTAATTTAATTTGCATCCAAAATCAAAGTTTTTGGTAAAATTAAATAAACAAATTAAAAAAAATCAAACAAAAAATATTATTTGGAAGTTCTGAGTTGATACACTCGTGTTTTACATTTCACTTTTTGTGTTGTAGCAAATAATTTTTATTTGACGATTCACCTATACAGATATCAAAGCCCGGAATTGAGTAGATGCATCTTGGAATGTTCCATTTAAACCAAAGATAATAAAATATCAATATGCCAAAATTTTACTGTCACTTGGGTATTTGGGTTTGTCTACAAGCTGAATACTGCTCAATTTGCTGAATATCTTTGCTCTAAACTAGGCGTAATTGAAAAGTATTTTGCATGCACTTCAATTGTAAACTAGGCTTAAAAAAAAATAACAAATAACAACATTTTGCTCTTTTGTGATATCACACTTGTTTTAAAATTTATTCAAGGAAAACAAAAGCAACGAACCGAAGTAGAATTCGAACTTCCGAACAGGGGTGATTAATCGAATTTTCAAAAAATGATTTTTTAAAAATTCTATATTCCAAAAATGGGTTTAAAATATTTTCTTTTAAATATTTAGTTTTTGTTTTAATGTTTTGTGAGAAAATCAAAACAGCGGTTCTTGGTTTGTACTACCTATATCAGTAACACTCTTGTATTGTATAAAAATCTTTAGAGCCGATTTGAAAAATATTCCCGTCGTTGCGTTCTTTTTTTTTCATTTGTGTGGCAGGTACCCTTATTTTTAGTCGTATGAAATTTATTTTATAAAACACCTTTGGGTAGTATACAAAAAGTGCTACGTTGTTAGTCGTTTTCGTATTATGAAAATATTTTTTCCAATGAAATGTACTTGTTTATACAACACAAATTGATTTTTATTTTAATGATTTGTAGGTAGGGTGACATGGTCGACATTAGTGATGTGTCAACTTGGTTTGCTAACCCGAGTCAACTCGAGTTAAGCACAACTCGAGTTGACTCGGTTTGATTTTTTTAACTCGAGTTAGATTTCACCCGAACCGAAAGACAACTCGGTTTGAATTGACCGAGTTGATTCGGTTTAAATTTTTTTTCAAACTCAAGTTAGATTTTGCCTGAACCGAAAGACAACTCGATTCGGTTTGTAAAGGGAAGTATTAGAAAATACTAATAGCATTCGGTTTAATCAACTCGGTTTTTGTTTCGGAATCGACTCGGGCTTAACGTATACTGTTTGTTATTTGGGTTAAAAAAAATCGTATATATAAAACTTTAAACCGAGTTGCAAGTTGATTGATGGAATAATGGACTAATAAAATATAAAAACCGATACAAATCAGAAATTTTCACGGTTTTTACTGCTTCACACAAAAGTGATTTGAGGCAAACTATCAAATTCCATTGAAGGATGGCTACGATGACGATGGATTAAAAAACCTCTGAAAAATCAGATTTTTTCCTATGAAAATCCGATTTTTATAAAACAAGCCATTTGAAGGCTTTAGGGTGACATATGAAACGAAATATATATTAGACGTCAAAATATAGTTTGCTGCCCATCTGTCAAGCCATAAACTGTCAAATTCCATTGAAAAATGGCTAGGATTTTGATGGATTAAAACCCTCTGAAAAGTCTGAATTTTTCCTATGAAAATCCGATTTTTTTTAAACAAGCGATTTAAAGGCTTTAGGGTGACATTTGAAACGAAATATATATTAGACGTCGAAATATAGTTTGTATTAAATTCAATATAGCTTTTTCCAGGTCTCGGGAGTATTTTCTGTCTGATTAATATTGGCAAGTTGAACGGCCAGTTTTTGGCAATCTTTGGCAGTGATGATATAAAAAATACTTGCACAGTACCTGCTCAATGTATTGTTTGTGATGTTTCCTGCTCCTCAGTAAAAATTATTCTGATGTGTTGGTAATTTGGAGTCAAACAGATTTCGAAAAGAGGATCAGAAAGAATTCTTCGATTTAAAAAAAATATCTTCGTACAGTGTGTTACGAAAGCTTGCATTCCTTTACAGCCTTTCGAATTGACATTCCGGAATCTATATGACAAATAGCTTGTTTCATCTCATTTTTTGTGTGGAATCCCTTTTTCCTATTTGAAACCTGCTTCCGTGGCATCTTTAATTAAAACAGAAAAACTTGAGTGAACATCTAATGAGGTGGGTGCAAAATGTATCATGGTGCATTTATAAACATGCTGTTGTGGTGCATAGTGCACTAACCCCTCACTTCATCTTTAAGTCGAAATAAATCGCTAACTACCCAAATATATTATAATCTATTTTATTGCACCAATAAATAAAACAACAAAAATTATTTTTATCATTTATTTTTATTATAAAAGAAAAAAGACACCACAATTTAAATGAGAAAAAAACCACTTACTTCAATTTTGTTTGTAAATTGTGACTTGTGCACGTCCTCATACACCAACAAACAGCACTAGACTGACATTAACAAGAGGCGCATAAAGTTAAGTGAAGCTTACACTGATGCAATTGTCCGTTTGTTAGATTTCGACGTGGTGCATGGTGTAGGGGAGACTGGGTACGGTTGAAACAATTTTGCTTATATCGTCCATAGTATTGCCATTTGAACACCGAGCGATGTTAATGGTATGTTAAATGCAAGATCGCGTTTTTATCCACATATGGACAGTGTTATTAAAGAACCATGTGCACTACTTTAAGTGTACATCAAATTTAAAAAAAATAAAATTTGTTTCAACCGTACCCATACCAGGGGCGGGCGGTTGAAACAGTGATGGGGGTCAGTTGAAACAAATGTAAATAGTGCTTAATATTACATAGTTATACATGTGTATGATTTTCTTTTAAATTATAACGTAAATTATGACATTGTATGACAAGTTTTATTAGTCTTCAGTGTTTCAATATTTATCAAAACAAAAAAAAAAACCATAAACAATAAGAATGAAATAATTTAAAAATAAAACGTCACTTCATTAAAAAATTTAAAAGAAACTTAAAGAAAAGTTGTCTTCAGTTTTGATTGGTCAGAAGCCAATAAAATTACTATTTCGGAATATTCCAGGTTACAACTGTCGTACTCAGATACATTGTTTCAACCGTCTCCAACCCCTCCTGTAGGTAAACAAATATAAATAGTGTCGGTAATAAAACTGACACACTAAAAATAGTCATCATATTGTATTCTACACTCTTCACTTCGATCACAAAAATAAACTCAATACTCTCTAACGAATAGATAACACGGTAATAGAAAAAACATTCGAACAAAAAAACTTACTTTTGGATGTCAAAAAAACAAAAAGGCCTCCCGTAGAAAACTGAAGCATGCTACGACCGAAGCAAGATTGAAGTTCGTCTTTTAACCTGTTGCCGCTTCGTGCGTCTCTGAGACCCATCCACCCACCATCCATGGTTTGCAAGATATTTGCATTGATTCAACCATCCTGTGTTTCAACCGTACCCAGTCTCCCCTACCCCTGGTGCATTTTCGACCATGTCACCCTATATTTAAATAAAATGATATGCGTAAAGGGAGACTTCCATCTACGGCCTACATGGTAGCCGAAAACTTGAGGATATTTTTTGAAAATTTCTTGCGAAGGAACTAAACATGATAATTAGAAACGTTTTTTTGCTTTCTGTTCGTACATCCTTCGATTTTGAAAATCTATATTTCTAAACAAACAGTTGAAAAGAAACGCGGTGTTAGACCGTTTCATTTATTTCAATTTGTTTTGGCATCACTATGAAATAAGTAGATGTTTAAAATATCGGATAAGTTTTTGTTTTGAACTATTACTACGTAGATGTGCTATAAGGACTGGAAACAAGCTTTTTCAAAGTTCAAAATTTTCATAACTTTAAAAAAAAAGGTTTCTTAAAAAAACAGATATAAATATTTTAAATATTTAAACTTTATTTTAATTTGTTAATGGTTACAAGTACATGTACAAAAATCTGTGCCAACTTAAGTGTAATTTTATAAAAAACAAGTTTATAGTGGATGGTTTTTTCCTAAGTTGCATATATTTCCAAAGTTATAAAGGATCATGTCGGAAAATTGGGGTGTTTTTAGCGTTTTTTTGAACTGTTGCATTTTTCCTGCAGCTAGTACAGGAATTCGAAGTTGAAAGCTTAGCTATAGAAATGCAGAACTACATCGCGTTTTGCGATTTAAGCCTATTTTTTGTAATTATTGACTAGGCTGTTATTGAGTTTTCCAAAAATAAAAATTTCTAATCAAATTTTTGAAATTTTGCGTCGATACCAATGATAATTTTATGTAATCCTATGGAGGAATACCTATGTGGAGTATCTCTATGCCCTTCCGCATAAGAAACGTTGGACCTCAAATAAATGCAAATCTAATTATTATATTTTCAAAAATTGTATTAAAATGTTACGCCTATAAATAATTTTGTTACGTACAAAATGTGCCTTTTTGAATTCACATTACTGAAAGGTTATAGAAAGCAACATGAAACAAAAATTAACAATCTAAAAATAATTGTAAAAACTAGTTTTTACCGTTGTAAATTAAACGCGCACGGGAAAACACAAAGTCTCAAACCAGACTATACCTACCCGCATTCTAATCGAGGGAGTTAGAAGAATTTGTCTATGTTGCTAGCTCTCGTTATATTTTTAATAATAAATTTATCAGATATTAACGAGATATTCGAAATATTTAAACTGAATTTATGGTTCGAGTAAAGTAATGGTTTGAGAAAATTTTGTATATTGTTAATGAGAAATTAATAAAAACAAGAGAAAATAGTAATTTTGAATTTTTTGATTTAATACAATTGGAGCATATTCATAGTCACAGATAGACCCAGGTTTAACTAAACAACAGTTTAAGACAATTTTGGCTCAATGCATACATACCTACCTATTTTAATTACAAATTGTTGGTTTTATATTTTTATAAGATAATTAACTTGGTATACTCCACAAATAGCTTCAGATATAATGATAAACATGAAAAAATAGAATCAACGTCCGAAAATTCAACTAAACCTATGTTTCACCTTATACATATGTAGCTCTAAAATGACTATGTTGAATATAGTCTGAGAGCTAGTGAACTACACTCAAACTGTTTTACACCGCTTCAAATTTTGTGGCCATCTTGTTTGTATCAGGCTTTAGTGATAAAAATTTGGAGCCGTATAAGGCTCTTTTAGATGGATTATTTTTGTTGTTGCACTTTGAAAGTGCATTTTAGTGTTGTTGGGGCCGCGATATACATAGCTGCCAGACCGATGATATGTAGCTTGCACTGTGGTGCGTTCTTTTTTGTTACTATAGTTAACTATAGTTAATGTGTCAAAAACAAGAGTTGCAATGTAATAGTTAAAAAAGTTACTCTTGGTTACTTTTCATTTAGGAACGATCAAAGTTAAAAATATGTATAGTTAATCTGTCAAGAGAAAGGGGTTGATACAAATGACATGGCCACAAAATTTGAAGCGGTATAAAACACTTTGAGTAAATGTTCATCAGCTCTCGGTCTAATACGCTCCAATGTGAACAAAAAGTTTAAAATGAGAAATAATTTGTTTATAATAATAAATAAGTATTCATTCAAATTTTAAAGGCAATATTTATTGACTAACTTAAAAGTACCGAAGAAAATAAATAAAAAACAGCAATTTACTTAAATAAAACCTCAAGGTTTTATATCTGTTATTCGATTTTGTTAGCAAAAATCTGGTATGTATAAAATTGTTTAAACTGTTCTAGAGTTTACATGTACGAAGTTTAATCGAAATCGTTGGAGCCGTTTTCGAGATAACTTGATAAAACCGTAATCGTTGTATGGCAGCTACTAGGGAATCACATAGAAATGCTTCACTCTTAATTTAAAGCGAATCAATCCAATCGTTTATGATCTAGTTTGATGATTATGAGGAAGGACAGACGCACAGACAAGCAGGCCGACAGAAAAAGTATGCACGACTGGATCGCACAAACTTACTCTTGTAGCTGACAACTAAAATGTAGCTAGACAACGTGATAGTTTACTAATATTCTTAAAGACCTTCCACACTAGCCCACTGTGTATCATACATATCAAAAAAGTGGGAACAAATCATGTGGAAACAAAATATGAAAGCCCAGCCTACACAACCCCACATTCTATCCCACACGATTTGACATGTATTAATACATGAATAATTTTAGGAATGGTTCTATTTCCATCCCACATTCTATCACACTTTTTTTTAGGTTAAGGTAATGTATTAATACAAGCAAGTGTGGAAGCAAAATATGAAAAGTATTTCTTTCACACAAATTTGGCAGTCGCGTGGAATTCTTTCCCACTTTCAATTTGACATGTATTAATACACAGTGGAGTAGTGTGGAAGGGCTATTACATCGTTAACAAAAAAGTAAAGCCGGAACCACACTGATCTCGTGTGTTGTGTTGTGGAGCCGTATGTCACTTTTATTCCATATATTTCATGCACCACAAAGCGACACAACACACGACACAAATGTAGTTCTACGGATATGAAATACATTGGAGCGATACACGACAACAAACAATATAAGTGTGGATCCGACTTAATAAAAACATGTATAGCAATTTTCATTAGGTAAACGTATTTTTTGGTAAAAGCGTGGTATTCAGTATTATTATGACTGGTCTTAAGATGACATGTACAAAGTTTAATCAAAATCGTTGGAGCCGTTTTCGAGAAAACTTGATGAAACCGTACCCGTTAAATAAAATAATAAAAATTCAAATTTCTCCACTCTAGGCAATCACATAAAAACACATTACACCAAATTTGAAGCAAATCCGTCCAACCGTTTAGACTGACGGACGTCTTGACGAAAATCATTTTTATGAACTTCTCCATCATCTTAATGCTAGATTTAATAAAAACCTCAATTTTTTTTTGACACGATACCAAAAAATGTTAATTTAATTGGCCATTGTACATACAATTTTACCAACCAACGATTACGCCCCAAAAAGCTCATATCTAAAATATCGGAAGCTCCGCCCATGTTTCTGTAAAATTATTCACCACCACCAAGCGCGAAACTTTTCCAATAAGATTTGTGGGTTGTTGATGGTTTGCGTAGTTGTTTATGTTCAGCCAGAGCCACGTCAAAGTTATGTAAATGTATTTCGTTTATTATTTTTTTTGCGTTAGCACTTTTGTGTCATAGTTACACATTTTTTTTGTTGTTGTTGAAAAAATAAAATGCGGGTGAACGTGAGAGGTATCTTAGAAGGTAATATCGTAGCGTAGTGCAACAGAATTGGTTTTTCGTCGTCGTGTCGACAGCTCTAAGCTATGTTCTCCGCTGTTGATATAAACTGATACAAATTAAAAGTTACTCCAAGAAATAATAAGTTTCTGTTAAGAATTCGCTTATTTAAATTGGAAATTGAAAAGTATAGAACATGCGCCCCTATTGCGATGGTCAATCAGATTGATAAATACTGAAATTCGATATTAAACAAGCCAACCGCTAAAAGTTTTAGTCATTGAGAATGATGCAGACCGTCGTTTATTACAATAAAATAGGCAAGAATCGATGAAATGTTGATTAGATTTTGAATAAATTGACTTCTAAAATGCAAAATTTAAATATTTATCAACTATGTACTATCAATCAGTAATTGACAATCGCATTAGGGGTGATGGTCATTTTTTCCCGAAACCTGTCAAATATAATGCAGACTTCGGTCAATTTGAATTTTTTGTAGGTAAATAAACTTTGATAGAACTTTGAACTGGATTAGTAGAAATATTGGCGCCATAGTTCAATACACACCCACCCGGGCGTATACGTACTTTTTCTTGTTTTCATGAATTTTTAACGTTTTATTTCTACAAATTTCCGTTTGTTTTTTTTTTTGCTTTTTAAGTTGGTTAGATAGTATCAATAAGAATAGCAATACAGGGTATCCCTTAATTCGTCAAGAGTATTTTAGGGTTTGATTCTGGGGTATAGTCTTAGAAAAAAATTCTTCTACAGTTAGGGCATATCTCCAATTTTGATATCATTTATCGGGAAATTAAGAAAAGACTTACTTTGGGGTACCCTGATCCATGTTACCGGTAATGGCGCCGTAAGTACTTATGATAGAAAATTCATTTAGGCCTTTATTTTTAAAAGAAATACCAGCCTTTGTAGTTGCGTTTAAATAAATTTGATACCTTGTTTCAGTCTTAAGATATCCAGTTTTTAGCCTGTTTAATTTTTCTTGCCCATCCTAAATTTTTGACTTTGGGGTCAATTTTCTCCAAAAATTGTGTAGTCAACATGATGTTTTAATAGTTTTTTTGAACGTATTTAACACTACTAAAAATAAAAGTCACTTACAAGTTTGCCGAAAAACACATAGATTTTATGATAATTTGGAAAACCAGCGGCGGGTAAAATTTAATAAAAACGTTTTTTTTTGCTTAACGCTCGAATGGCTATGAATAAAAAATGATATGTGTGGTTATCGATAATTTTTATTTTATGTGTGAACTAAAACAGTTATAGCAGGTGTAAAAATAAGTCCTCTTTGATTTTGTATGCATGCTATAGCCAGTAAGTGATGCCGTTGTTTTAAAATATTCTTCTATTTTACTAGCAAATTGCTCTTCCCGCCAAAACGGGGGAAAATTTTTTCCTTTTCATGCTACACAATTCTTGCATTTAAATTCTCTACAAAAATCTGTTACTACTTTTCGTCAACTACCCACATAAGTTATCGTTATCTCCTCTTGTTAATATTTCTCAAAAGATAATAAGTGGCAGTAGGTTTTATCAGTGTTTTCCCAATATATTCAAAATATATTAACCATCATACTTATCCCCTCTACCGATTAAACAAAAAAACCCATAATTAAAGTTTTCCATTTTATTAATTCCGACTGAGCTAATAGGTCCCGATTGCGGTTTTCGATTCGCTAATTGATAAATGAATATTTCCGATTACCAATCTTTAATTTCTGTATTTCATAACTTGGCTGTGGTTTTTGATTAAAATTTGTCGATTTTAATTTTTCGATGCGTCAGGCTCGAACCGAAGTGTTCGGCCTTCTAATCTAGATGGTAGCTAAATTTTTATTTGTAAACAATAAAGTTATTCAGACTACACCACACGTTGGATTTGCTACCAAATAATTTTTAATTAAAAACGCACAAAAACAATTGATAAGGTGTGTTACATAATAATAGGTACCAAACATGACAAGTAATCGATAAAATCAAGAACTGTCAGTTTGATTTTTATAGGAACTTAATATTTCCTTAAAAAATAAAATTTTGTTTTGCCCTTTCGTTATCTTATTGGAAGTTTAAATCTGAGATTTGCGTCACCGACCCCTTGCAGAGTTTCCGCCAATTTGCTTTAAAGGGACATCGAATTTTGTTATTTTTTAAAGGAGATAAAGTAGACATTTTTTAACGTACAAATCTTTCAAAGGCGTAAACATTCAATCGCAGGGTTGCCACTATATTAAAATAAAGAGTGAATTCTAAGGCAAATGGCTTTTCAATTTTTGACTCGATCAAAATCAAAAAAGGCTTAAATATTGAAAAATGTTACAAAATTAACCAGTGACAATTAATTGTTTAAACAAATTAAAGTTGACATTTTTTTAGGATAGATACACTTGTCTTCTTGAAAAAAAAAATTATTGATAATGTTTTAGTATAAAATGAAAAATACGTATGTTATTCGTGATACATAAAATCAACCCCTAATTAAGTTATCGGCTCAAGACAAGCCTGAAAGGTGCTGATGGTCAAAAACTCGGATCTAAGCTTTATATTGCACTTCTATAAGCCTAACGAAGTCGAAACAAAAAATCTTACTAATGGTGCATTCCATGAAAATACGTTTATTTATAAGGCCGTGTGTCAATTGCGTTAAAATTTTGGATAGATTTGATCCCACTTAAATTTGATCCGTATTTATAGGAATGAATTAAATTAAAGGGTGTTGCTGTGTCAATTGCATTAAATGAGATTTTTTTAAACATACATTTCCCATTGACGTTCCTTGCGCTAAGCAGTGTTGCCAGAAAATATTTTCTGAAATCGGGAGATTACCGCATTAGAAATCGGTGTAAATCGGGGACATGTTTTTAACCTTACAACTCTTGACAAAGATTAGCTTTTTGTCATTTTTTTCTGAATGTTTTTTAACATTGAAAATAGGCTCGTTTTGCACAAATTATGGTGTTACCAAAATTAATAAAGTACAAATGAATACAAATGAAAATGAACTTAAGCGTAGTAGGGGCATTTTGCCAAAAATGTGGTTGGTGTTACCACAGAAGCTACCAACAAAATTAAAATGAACATCGCATTGTATAGAATTGTTGGTTGGGTCGGTGTGTCGTGCTTGTTCAATTTTATTGTGCTACCAAAGAAGAGAATGAAAAATAAAATATGACAGAAATAATGAGCTACATGTTTGTAGGTCTTCTATTGACTGCAGGCAGAGCACTACTACAGTACAGCTGAGTATCGAATTTTCGGTTGTTATGTTGTTTACAGTCAAAGTGCGTGTTTACAGAGTGTTGTGGCTAGGAAAAGCCCACAGGATAGGTACCTACCACAGTAGAATTTACAAAAGTTTTGAACCTATTTACTATTACGTATATAATAATAAATGTAACTTTCCTACAAAAAAAAATAACTTTTTTACAAAAAAAATTAACAACTTATATCCAAAAAAAAAAATGCTTTTCTACAAAAAAAATTAACGTTTTTACAAAAAATAAAAAAATAAGTTTTTTTAGTTTGTCAACTAAATTTTATATATATTTGCACTCAGCCCTGACTAACATAATATGTTCGACGGGTGCCTTTGTGGTCCTGCAACCAACTAGTCTTTTATATTAAGATTTTAAAATACTTCATTAAGCCAGACATATTCATTAAGCCAGATATAAGAGATTAATTGACAAAAAACAACAATCTACTATTCTATTGAATGGAAACTTCGAAAAAAATGAAAATCAATTTGAGTTAATGTTTTTGTACCTCCCTAAATCACTTATTTATTCAAAACTTTATACGGAAAATTGATGTGGTACAAAAGTTGTCATTTAAGATTGTTGGTAGCATATTCTCTTTTTGAATTATGATTAAAAAAGATGAGCATTTTGTGACACCGCATCGGACAGGTACAATCGTTCCTAACTTTATTTTTTCTTGGGTTTCAATGAAAAAATCTATTCCGTAGGTCGTACCACTGGAAAAATAGAAGTACTGTACAGTAGAAGTACTATACAAGAAGATGAGAGCCTACAAATGCGGCTGTGCTTGTACCCAATTCTGAAGATGGTGTGTTCCAAACAAAAAAGATCAGATCTTTATGAATGAGGTGAAAAATTAAAGCAGGGATGACTTAAATTTGTATGCAAACTTAATCGGAAAATGTTGAACAAATTCATTCTAAAAATGTGATTGAGTTAATAGTCGTTTCAATAAATTAGAGCTTATTGACTTAAACCTCCTACGATTAGGTATAAGATAATGTTGAAAAAAATTTGTTGGTTAATTTTAAAAGAGCAAAATGAATAAATATAAAATAAATTCGTAAATTACGAAATTGTAAACGGATCCTACAGATTAAGGTTAAAAAATACTGCCCTTAAGATTTACAAAAAAAAAAAAAAATACTATCTACAAATTCTTGAAAACTACGAAAAAATTAAAAACAATTTGAGTTAATATTCTTTTTTATCTACCTAATTTACTTAATTATTCAGAAATTATTAATTTAAATTCGTTGTTAGGCATATTCTTTACATAAACTAGAGATTACAAAGTTGGAAATCTAATACAAAATTCAAATTTAATGCTTTTTGAATTATGGTTATTAAAGACAAGCTGTTGTGACACTCAATCTGACAGATAAAAACGTTCCTTACTTTATATATACTGAAGGATTTCAATCTTCTATTTCTCTTGTCAGCAATTAAGCGCTTATGTTAAGCAAACATAGCTGTGCACTTATTGATAGCTCCAAACGTTCTGAAACAAACAACAAAAACTATTCTTATGGGAAGAATTAACTGGCTGAACATCAATAGCAGTAGGTTCACTTGTATAGTTGAAGATAGCTAGTACAATTGAATTGACGAAGTCGAAAGGAAGAAAACAGTCACAGTCGAGCCCGTTCATAGCCATATGAAGATAAAATAAAAAAATGTGCTTTTATCCGACTGCAAAGTTGGTTTGGCGCACAGAAAAAAAGATTAAAATGACGATAACAAACAAAAAAAAGTTCCAGTGTTACTTGTAGATGTAATTAACATCAAACAAAATTCGGTGCAGTGTAAAATTGAGAAAACTTCAACTTTTTGCTAAAGGTAGGTTAAGCAGTCAATTAAGTCGGAAAAAGTCAATAGTCTGTAAAAGTAGAATAACAGATTGAGGCAAGATGATATTTGCCAAAAAAATTAGTAATGATAGGAAGAGGTACATAATTCGCTTGGATCTTCGACCTTCCAATCACATTGGGAAATGGTTAAGCCTAATGGTGTAGGTACCTGTGGATGAAGCTTGTACATCACTGTCAAAGTAAAAAGATATGAAAATTGTGAAGAGCTCTACAATACAACGTTTAAGTTGTTGCAAGAAATGTATGGTATGACACAAAGTTGAGCACTGTTGGTTAAAGTTACAGTCTTGTGTTCAGCCATCAGTTACCTAGTACTATTTTTATAGCTTTCACAAATGAAAAGCTTACCAAATTTAAATAATTATAATGTACCTTATTGCATCGCGATAGGTTGTCAAAATTACCTCTTTACAAGAATTTAAAAATTCAAAAAGATATGGAATTATATACTTTTATTGTGTATTTATATAAAAATAAGGAGTTCTTCTATTTAACTAACATTATCGTTTTCTTATATAACATATCTCGCTGCAACTTAATTTTAATTTATTTAATTTTGTTGCAGTGCAGTGCAAACAATTAGTCTTGTTTTTGTTTTATCTAGCAAATGCAAGTCATTTTCAATGCCCCCATTCTTACTCTATGAGTGAAATCTGTAAATATTTTAGATTGTGTTTTTCTTCGGATTTCCTATGACATGGTAATATTGCTTGCACACAAATTGTAATGTTAAAATTATATAATTTCTATTCGGAGGTACTTATTACATTTACACCCATATTTATAAAGAAAAAATAGTTATTTTAGCTCACGTGTTTAAGAAAACTACACCACGGAATAAGAATTTTCTGCTCAAAATAAAGGCAATTGCTTACTGCTTTATTTGAGTCCGGAACATTCTTATTCTATGGTGTAGTTTCTCTAAACACGGGAGCTAAAATAACTATTTTTTCTTTATGAACAAGGAAGTTAATAAATAAAAATTGATATTTATTTGTCTTATTATGACTTTTAATTTAAATTCATATTGTTTGAACCCATTGAGTAAAACTTAATAATTAATAACCAATATTTCCCTTGATATATATAAAGTCTTTTATGCGGCATTTGCTTACAAGAAACTTAATTATTTAGGGATTATAGCTCCTAGCTAGCTTAGAAATGAATAAGTAAAACATAAGCTAACAAATACTCCAAAGATTCAAATTTCTTATAAACCGCAACGGCTATGTACAAAAGCATCTTAATTTTAATTACTTTTAAAATATTTATTTTTAAATAGTCTGTCACAAACAAACTTTGTTGTCCCAAACGATTTCTTTGCTAAATTCCAATTAAATAAACAATTTTCAAGATAATGATTACAAATTTAAACCAGCCATTATTTTTTTTTTTTTTAATTTTCTTAGATTATAGTGGTTCATATGAAAATATCTGAAAATCCTAGAAACTTCCTCCTTTTGTATTTATGCAAAAATAAAAAAAATACGAGTATGTAACTGTGTAGGTATGTAAAAAAAAATCTGATGTAAAAATAAAATATAAACAAAAAGGAGACAAATAAAAGTACATATTACAGTAATGACAGACTATTCTGGCTGGCAGGCTGGCCCTTTGCAAACTGTTGATTTGCAAACCCATGCTTTCATTTTATTGCGTGCACGCAAACGTATGCGTGCACGCAAACGTATGCGTCCACGCAAACGTGTGCGTGCACGCAATCGTGTGCGTGCACGCAAACGTATGCGTCCACGAAAACATATGCGTGCATGCAAACGTATGCGTCCACGCAAACGTGTGCGTCCACGCAAACGTATGCGTCCACGCAAACGTATGCGTGCACGCAAACGTATGCGTCCACGCAAACGTGTGCGTGCACGCAATCGTGTGCGTGCACGCAAACGTATGCGTCCACGAAAACATATGCGTGCATGCCAACGTATGCGTCCACGCAAACGTGTGCGTCCACGCAAACGTATGCGTCCACGCAAACGTATGCGTCCACGCAAACGTATGCGTGCACGCACACGTTTGCGTGGACGCATACGTTTGCGTGCACGAAAACATATGCGTGCATGCAAACGTATGCGTCCACGCAAACGTGTGCGTGCACGCATACGTTTGCGTGGACGCATACGTTTGCGTGGACGCATACGTTTGCGTGGACGCACACGTTTGCGTGGACGCATACGTTTGCATGCACGCATATGTTTTCGTGGACACGTGTGCGTGCACGCAATCGTGTCCGTGCACGCAAACGTATGCGTCCACGAAAACATATGCGTGCATGCAAACGTATGCGTCCACGCAAACGTGTGCGTCCACGCAAACGTATGCGTCCACGAAAACGTATGCGTCCACGCAAACGTATGCGTCCACGCAAACGTGTGCGTGCACGCAAACGTATGCGTCCACGCAAACGTATGCGTCCACGCAAACGTATGCGTGCACGCAAACGTATGCGTCCACGCAAACGTATGCGTCCACGCAAACGTATGCGTCCACGCAAACGTGTGCGTGCACGCAAACGTATGCGTCCACGCAAACGTGTGCGTGCTCGCAAACGTATGCGTGCACGCAAACGTATGCGTCCACGAAAACGTATGCGTGCACGCAAACGTATGCGTGCACGCAAACGTATGCGTGCGTGCAAACGTATGCGTCCACGCAAACGTATGCGTCCACGCAAACGTGTGCGTGCACGCAAACGTATGCGTCCACGCAAACGTATGCGTCCACGCAAACGTATGCGTCCAAGAACGTATGCGTGCACGCAAACGTATGCGTGCACGCAAACGTATGCGTCCACGCAAACGTATGCGTGCACAAAAACGTATGCGTCCACGCAAACGTATGCGTGTACGCAAACGTATGCGTGCGCGCAAACGTATGCGTCCACGCAAACGTATGCGTCCACGCAATCGTGTGCGTGCACGCCAACGTGTGCCTGCACGCAAACGTATGCGTCCACGCAAACGTATGCGTCCACGCAAACGTATTCGTGCACGCAAACGTATGCGTCCACGCAAACGTGTGCGTGCACGCAAACGTATGCGTCCACGCAAACGTATGCGTCCACGCAAACGTGTGCATCCACGCAAACGTATGCGTCCACGCAAACGTATGCGTCCACGCAAACGTATGCGTCCACGCAAACGTATGCGTCCACGCAAACGTATGCGTCCACGCAAACGTATGCGTCCCCGCAAACGTGTGCGTGCACGCAAACGTATGCGTGCACGCAAACCTGTGCGTCCACGAAAACGTATGCGTGCACGCAAACGTATGCGTCCACGCAAACGTGTGCGTGCACGCAAACGTATGCGTGCACGCAAACGTATGCGTGCACGCAAATGTATGCGTGCACGCAAACGTATGCGGCCACGCAAACGTGTGCGTGCACGCAAACGTATGCGTTCGCGCAAACGTATGCGTCCACGCAAACGTATGCGTCCACGCAAACGTGTGCGTGCACGCAAACGTATGCGTCCACGCAAACGTATGCGTCCACGCAAACGTATGCGTCCACGCAAACGTATTCGTGCACGCAAACGTATGCGTCCACGCAAACGTGTGCGTGCACGCAAACGTATACGTGCACGCAAACGTATGCGTGTACGCAAACGTATGCGTCCACGCAAACGTGTGCGTGCACGCAAACGTGTGCGTGCACGCAAACGTATGCGTCCACGCAAACGTGTGCGTGCACGCAAACGTGTGCGTGCACGCAAACGTATGCGTGCACGCAAACGCATGCGTCCACGCAAACGTATGCGTCCACGCAAACGTATTCGTGCACGCAAACGTATGCGTCCACGCAAACGTGTGCGTGCACGCAAACGTATGCGTCCACGCAAACGTATGCGTCCACGCAAACGTATGCGTCCACGCAAACGTATGCGTCCACGCAAACGTGTGCATCCACGCAAACGTATGCGTCCACGCAAACGTATGCGTCCACGCAAACGTATGCGTGCACGCAAACGTATGCGTCCACGCAAACGTATGCGTCCACGCAAACGTATGCGTCCACGCAAACGTATGCGTCCACGCAAACGTATGCGTCCACGCAAACGTATGCGTCCCCGCAAACGTGTGCGTGCACGCAAACGTATGCGTGCACGCAAACCTGTGCGTCCACGAAAACGTATGCGTGCACGCAAACGTATGCGTCCACGCAAACGTGTGCGTGCACGCAAACGTATGCGTGCACGCAAACGTATGCGTGCACGCAAATGTATGCGTGCACGCAAACGTATGCGGCCACGCAAACGTGTGCGTGCACGCAAACGTATGCGTTCGCGCAAACGTATGCGTCCACGCAAACGTATGCGTCCACGCAAACGTGTGCGTCCACGCAAACGTATGCGTCCACGCAAACGTATGCGTCCACGCAAACGTATGCGTCCACGCAAACGTATTCGTGCACGCAAACGTATGCGTCCACGCAAACGTGTGCGTGCACGCAAACGTATACGTGCACGCAAACGTATGCGTGTACGCAAACGTATGCGTCCACGCAAACGTGTGCGTGCACGCAAACGTGTGCGTGCACGCAAACGTATGCGTCCACGCAAACGTGTGCGTGCACGCAAACGTGTGCGTGCACGCAAACGTATGCGTGCACGCAAACGCATGCGTCCACGCAAACGTGTGCGTGCACGCAAACGTGTGCGTGCACGCAATCGTATGCGTCCACGCAAACGTATGCGTGCACGCAAACGTATGAGTCCACGCAAACGTATGCGTGCGCGCAAACGTATGCGTCCACGCAAACGTGTGCGTGCACGCAAATGTATGCGTCCACGCAAACGTATGCGTCCACGCAAACGTATGCGTCCACGCAAACGTGTGCGTGCACGCAAACGTATGCGTCCACGAAAACATATGCGTGCATGCAAACGTATGCGTCCACGCAAACGTGTGCGTCCACGCAAACGTATGCGTCCACGCAAACGTATGCGTCCACGCAAACGTATGCGTGCACGCACACGTTTGCGTGGACGCATACGTTTGCATGCACGCATATGTTTTCGTGCACGCAAACGTATGCGTCCACGCAAACGTGTGCGTGCACGCATACGTTTGCGTGGACGCATACGTTTGCGTGGACGCACACGTTTGCGTGGACGCATACGTTTGCATGCACGCATATGTTTTCGTGGACGCATACGTTTGCGTGCACGCACACGATTGCGTGCACGCACACGTTTGCGTGGACGCATACGTTTGCGTGCACGCATACGTTTGCGTGCACGCAATAAAATGAAAGCATGGGTTTGTAAATCAACAGTTTGCAAAGGGCCAGCCTGCCAGCCAGAATAGTCTGTCATTACTGTAATATGTACTTTTATTTGTCTCCTTTTTGTTTATATTTTATTTTTACATCAGATTTTTTTTTACATACCTACACAGTTACATACTCGTATTTTTTTTATTTTTGCATAAATACAAAAGGAGGAAGTTTCTAGGATTTTCAGATATTTTCATATGAACCACTATAATCTAAGAAAATTAAAAAAAAAAAATAATGGCTGGTTTAAATTTGTAGTCATTATCTTGAAAATTGTTTATTTAATTGGAATTTAGCAAAGAAATCGTTTGGGACAACAAAGTTTGTTTGTGACAGACTATTTTCCAAAAACTCGTAATGGCTGGTTTAAGTTTATACTAATTCCATTGAAAAACGAGTTTTCGGAAAATAGGCTGTCACAAACAAACTAGGTAGCCACAAACGATTTTATTGGTAAATTCGAAATTTGTTAAAAAAAATTCAATCTAATGAAGTAAAACATTGTACAAGCTCTATGGCTAGAGCCTTTTTTTTTGTCAATAAATTCATAATTCAAAATCCATTTCCCATCTTTGAAGTGGCAACAACACTGTTTTATTTTTAAAATTAATCTTTTATACTTAGTTATCATTGCAGCATGTTGCTCACCTCAAAGCATAATAACTTACCTCGGCATCATGAATCACGGTACACATACACCAGCACTAACCTATGCATATCTCCGCCCATAGCAATAAACAAAATGAAAGTGTGGTGAACTGAAATCAGTTTTTCTAATTTTTCTCGAAAACTACGTTGTCACAAACGATTTTATTGATATATTCAGAAGTCACAAACGATTCCTGATCGATTGAGTGTAAAAAAGTCTATACTACTACAGTTTTCAAAAAAAAAAAATGGCTAACTAGTACATTTTTTTGATTTGTTAATAACTTAATAACTAGCGAGTCACAACACTTTTTATTGCTGTCACAAACAGTCACAAACGAATCACAAACGATTGGCACAAAAAAAAATTCAAAAATTTGATTTTTTAAAAATTGGAATGGCTCTGGGATGATCTGATATTTTAAGTTAGACAAAGCCAGATTAAAAAGTGTTCAAATTTTTAGTAAAATTATAAATAAAGTAAATTGCAGATACTATGAAACATTGAAAATCGGGGAAAAGTGTCATATTAAGATCAAAAATCGGTGTATCAGAAATAGGTCTAAAAATCGGGAGAATTACGATAAATCGGTGTTTCTGGCAACACTGGCGCTAAGAAACCTATCCGAGACGGTGTCAACCTATCCAAAAATGTTCACACACCTTGATTTGTTGTGGCAATAGCTTTTTTCAGAAGAAATTGCAACACAAATCTATCCAAATCACTTTGGATACGGTCTTGTACGCGTTTTGAATTTTGACAGTGGCAATCATGGACCTAGTATACCTGGACTGCTAGTCGATCGTCATTCTCATACAAAAGTAGCATTGAAGATGGTCCCACCGATTAAAAGCGACAACAGTGCCTATTGTGCCGTGCCGAATGTTTGGCGTTGGTTTGGAAAAGCCTTACACATTATCAAACTTGTTTGACAAATCTGTTCACGTTTGATAGTGTGTACTCAGTATTTGACAAACACAAAAATTTGACTTGTTGTGAATTTTTAAAAAGTTTTTAACATACATATATGTATAAATATATTTTGTATTATATTTTATTATTAAAGAAAAAACAATTATCAATCATTTGATGTACCATGTACCAATGTTGTTTCTAAATCAATTATCCAAAGATATACATTATAAAATTTAGAAACTTGTATGGAGCCATGTTTTTGTTTTCTGGTGTTTTAATAGTGTCTGAAGAGTGATACCTCCTATTGGCACATGGAGTCACGGCACCTAGCAGCCAGCGCGTGAAACTAACAAACGAGATAGATTTCTTTTCCATTTGACGTTCAATGCATTTCCCATAAGAGAAAAACAAAAACAGCTCGTAGAAACATTATTTTAACAAATTAATTTTATATGAACGGTTGTTTGTATTATAATTGCAATAAAATAATTAAACATGCTTGTTTGCAAATCAAACGTAAAATATATCGAAACAAATTACTAATGTGCTTTATTTTTCAGATGAAATATGTAAACAAACGTGCTTTTTTGTTGTTGTTTTCCAAAATGGATGCAAGGCATCAGTCAGAACGATATCATGTGCGTAGTCAGGTAGAAGTTTAGGGGGCTAGAGTTTCTTATGGATATAAATAAAACATTAATTTTCCATGTTATTATAAGTAAAGAAAGAAGTAGAAATGTCAAAGGTCCACTTGAGTGATCATAAGAAAAAAAGATAATACCAGGAAATTATGTGTTGCACCAATAATTGCGGTTTGCTATTTCTCGATAAGTTTCGTTCACTTTTTGTATTAGGTACGCGCAGATTAATATAAAGTTAATATAAATTATAGGGGCATAATTTAATTTCCCTGTATTCGTTTGTTTTATCCGACCACGTAACTTTCTAAGAATAATTTTGGAAAGTAATTTCGGGCAAGAAAAAACTTTTATCCTCCATTTAGTTTCAGTCAAGTAAACTCTTCTTTAAAATAGAACTAATTAAGAGTGATCGAGCATGACCTTCATTCATACCTTGCCTCTTTTGTAAGCCAAGAAACAAATGTGTAAATAGACAATTGAATAATATTTTTTTTAACAATTGCTTCACAAGATTTTTATTCAAATAACTTAATTTTACGAACAAACATATTTTTTTAAATAATCGTGACTACGCCTCTGCCTTTCTCTTTTTCTAATCGAGTACTTTTGTAGTTGTTTCTGGTTGTAAAGGTGGTTTGTTTACATTTTTCATTTACAAAGCAAAGCATTTTAGCTATCTATTTTAATAT
The DNA here is from genome assembly GCA_949320155.1 of Melangyna quadrimaculata. Lineage (NCBI taxonomy): Eukaryota > Metazoa > Arthropoda > Insecta > Diptera > Syrphidae > Melangyna > Melangyna quadrimaculata. The sequence goes on from OX439484.1 coordinate 83,899,170, forward strand.
ATTTTCGGGTTGATTTACAAGCTTACACATTTTTTGATTCTATTTCAATCATAATATGGATACCCGTTGATATAAAATAATTTGGTAATACTAATTTTCATCTGGTGCTATTTTCGTTTTAGCTTATGGGAAATACATTGAACGTCAAATCGAAAATACTTCTATCGCCTTTTGAAGCTTAAGCGCTTGAGATGCAGGTGGCGTGGAAAGCAACTTACCAGGTGTCAATGGCCGCATTCAGAAACCTATGCGATAGCCTATCTAAGATAGGTTCGTAACCATTTAGGTTTCTGAACAGCCAACTGTTTTTGACATTTGGCTTTTGGATACAAACGTATACCTAAATTTTTCCGATAGCTTGGATAGCTATCCAACAGCAACAGCTGTTTTGTCATCAGCTGTTTTTTTACACGGGATTACAACAACACGAACCTATCTGGATAGCTCTGCATAGGTTTCTGAATACGGCCAATACCTTTACCTAAGCTACGTTAAACGCCATTTTCAAAATGGCGGTTGAGGGATTTTTTGTTGAAACTGTGGTTTTTCGGTAATAGGTTTGATACTTACCTACATACATATATTATACCTAATACCATTATATGACTTTTCAGAAATATCCCCACCTGTGCGAGTGTTGAGGAAAAAATAATAACGGTATTTTAGTCTGATTTTTTTTAATTTCTGGGAATTTTTCGTTTAATTATAATAGCTATAACTTTGAAAATGTATTGATGTAGAAAAAAATTTGATTGTTTGTGCTTAAATAATAAATTATATAAATAACAAAATATATTTATGCGTAAAACTTTTTATTAATATACACAAAATTTCAATTTTTTGTAAAAAAAAGTCGAAATGGATGGACATCTGCTGGCGGGGCACTCTTTTATACGTGAGACACCACTTGATAAAACACGACCGTGGAAAGAAGAGGTTGATTGCTTATCTGCAGTTCAACGATAAAAATTGCCCGGGTAAAATGGCATACTAGTATGCAATCTTACCCATGCAAGTGACCCAACCAGACAAGTTAACCAAAAACCATTTTCAATTTAATTTAAACTTTATTTAAAACAAATCAAAGTTTAAAGTAAAATAAAAATAAAAAATACTCAACAACAAAATAAAATCAATAATTCATTAAAAACAACTTCAACTTATATAAGTAAAATAAACATAAGAAAATTTAAACAGCGAACATTGAACGTTTTGGATGTATTTATGGCTTTTGATTATACGTCCTCAGTCCAGGACTGCACCTCTATAGATCCTTCATATTTTCCAACCATTTTCACTATAAGGAAAATGAAAATTCAAGGGTAAGTATAAAATGTCACACTATGCCATTTTAGCCAAGAGCTAAGTAGGCCGTTTTGCCCGAATAGGATTTTTTTATTTAAGTTTTAATTCCGAACAGACAGAAATAGTTATAGGCCAACGAATTTCGGTAAATTAAAAAGAAATACTTGATACTTACATGCATTAACTGCTTTCTCCAAAATTCACAACTTTGTACACAGTTTTTTGTCAACAAAATTATCTTAAAATTTTATTGTTTCTACTTTTGGAGATGGCTAGAGACATTTTGGTCTGTCAAATTTCAAATAATATCTTGAAGTTGCTAACATTCCGTACATGTCGGTGCTGCCAGATAAACTAAAGAATTGTGTTCACAAAACCTTCTTATTCTGTTCGATTCTACGATTTCTAGCGAGGAGGCCATTTTACCCTGCTGGGCCATTTTAGGCCACCTTCCCTACCTATAGAAACAAAAAAACTAACATAATATAAATGTTCTTTCTTCATTGTTTTCTTCAGATACATTTTTTTTTTAGAAATGATCGCAGGAGAAACCTGCAAAATATCTTAAAAGACGCAAAATAAAATTATTAACAAAATAAAATATTATTTTAGTGTTATTAACTACCGTTAGCTATTTATTTTCAATAGTAAATGTTGTAAAAAAAATTAACATTTTGTAGAGCGTGATTCTCTTCTTCTCTTATTTTTTAATTAAAGAAAGGTTTCTTCGTAGTTTAAGTTCCAATATTTTATTAAACGACTGAATAGTTACATAAAAGTTAATAACACAAACTGATAACAGTAGGTAATATTTGAATATTAAGGAAGACCTTAGGTTGCTCCTTAATCGTTCCTTAAAGGTTAGACCGCAATATTATTTGTATCAAATTGTATGAGCTATATCGCAATAAGCGGCAACTGAACTTCATAAAACTTCATACAAATTATTGTGAATCGCAGTTCCGCTGAAGTGCAGTTCCGCCTAGTGCGGTCTAACCTTAATACACAAATTTTACAAAAGGATCAAATGTAAAAGACCTCTTAGGTAGCTCCTTAGAGTGTCTTTCACCGCTGCTCCCAGATATAGGTAATAATAATAAATAGTTTCTACGACTCTTTATATATTCGAAAACTGAACAAATAATTGTAGTAAAAATTGAAAAAATAATTTGATTAATATGAAATTTACAGTAACAAAACAAACTTAAAGTAAACTATACATAATGTTAATATTGAATAAAATTGGTGAATTCTGCTACAAATTTTCTTTTTTCAACTTCCAATGACAATTTTTCAATACATTTTCCTGTTTTCTCCAAAAAGTCAACGAAATGCTTACGAAAACACAGCGGAAAAATATTCATGGAGAGTTTCACAAATTGCAAATAAATATATCAAAATTTGACGAAAAAATCAAACAAAAACAGTGCTTTAATGAAAGAAATAACAAATAAAAATATGAACAAACCCAAATGTCATTTTTTCGCACACAATTAGTTGCCCGGGAAATTGATTCTGTGCGAAAAGCAAAAGAGTGGAGACTTGTCAAAGCAATTTGGTATAATCATCAATTTCGCTGGTCGCGTAAAATGCGTAAAACTTTTTATTAATATACACAAAATTTCAATTTTCTGTAAAAAAAAGTCGTAATGGATGGACATCTGCTGGCGGAGCACTCTTTTATACGTGAGACACCACTTGATAAAAAACGACCGTGTAAACAAGAGGTTGATTGCTTATCTGCAGTTACATTCTAAATTTGATTTAGCCGCGCTTCCTCTAACTAAAGCTGCTGCAGATCAGCATTCATATCGTGTATATGATCAAGTACAAGCTTGTCTGGGAAATGCGTTGGAACCAACTGATAAGGGTTAGAAATCCGCCAAAAAAGGATTAGTTATTGTTACAACTGCCACCGGCTCTAGAACAACAAAATAAAATCAACAATTAATTTGTACCACGTGTGACCAAGTTTTGTAATACCAAAATGGCGGACAAATTGAATGCTTCTTTTTAAAACAAGTTACATGCAATCTTAAGAACAATTTATTGTTGCATAATTTAAAATGGTTTGGAGGTTGCAAAAACCTACCGTTATATATATTTTTTTTTTAACCAAAACCATTTTTTGATCAATTTTGAGAATGGTAAATATTTAACTTATGTATGCCCAAATATTAAACGCTTTTTTATAAAAATCCATTGACTGCTAAAATTGAACGATAAGAATTATAAAAAATTGATAAATTTTTACTTCTTTAACGTTTAATGAAATAAATGAGTTGTTATTTTTGTAAAAAATGCAAAAATTCAGTTTACATTTTAACTTTTTCAATTTTTTTCAATATTTGAAGTTTGAACTTATTTTTAGGTTATATTATATAAAAAAAAAATATCATGGTACAAAATTTAAACATGTATTTATTGAGATATTTTAGAAGTTTGTTGAATGTACCGTTATATTTTGCTTTGTCATCACCAATTTTTTTTTCAAACTCTGACTACGCGGATTGCTCAACAGCTGGAGGTGCGGATAATTCCTCGAAACACTCCTACTAAATATTTCTACAACCCTTCAAAATCCCACTCCAAAATTAAGGATTTTTGCACAAAGTTCCTTTGCAAGTCGCAAGTCGCTGAGAAATGTAATTTTCGACAAGCGTCTGACTACTTGGTAGAGTTTGCCAATCCGTCTCTTTGTTTTTGTTTTATGCCATAACCAAGGTTGGGATTCTCATGCATTTAAAAATCGAAAATATGCGCTTAGGATATGCTCTTAAAAATGTAAAATATGTATTAAAAAGAGGAAAATATGCACTCTTAACCATTATTTTATCTTATTTTTCTCAAAAAAAAAACAATGACAAAAAAAAAAGAAAGAATTTTTATTCAGTTTTTAATTATTTACTTCCCATTGGAGGTTATTGTAATTGGTGCGATTTGTCGAATTGAAAATTTTGACATATCTTCACGTTTTGAGGTCTCTAGAATCAGAATCCGTCGTTTTTAGCTAGAGGGTACTTTTTTCGTCCACCAAATCTCGAGAACGCATAAAGATATCGACCTCGGATAGATTTTATTTTACAGATAATATTGTCATAACGTGCTGAAAAGGTTTTCTAACAAATTCAATAAACTGTTTTTTAAGTACAGCAATTTAAAAAGGAGCTGTAAAATGTCATTTATCTGGAATATCTGGAGAACGGAATAAGATATTCACTTCAGACTAATTTGAATTTACACATAATTACACAATACCAAATTGGAAAATATTAAAAAAAAAATTCAACAGACACTTTTTTTTTAAACTAAGAAAAATAGTTGAAAAATAATTTTCGTCTCAAATATTTTCAGAACAAAAAATTATTCCGAACCCAGTCTATTTTTTTTTACATATTATGACGTATTCAACAACTGATAATTTTTTTTTAAAAATTCAATAAATGGTTTTTTTTTTAGAGCAAAAAAACTGGAACGACAACTATTAAAAATTCTTAACAAATTTTTTTCAACTCAAATATTTTGAAAAACAAACAATGATATCGGTTTCAAAATTCTACCAAAAACATATACCTATACGACCTATATGTTGTGTAATTCTGAGATTTTTCAAACCACCCTTAAAAACGCTAAAAATCAAAATGTTGCAAGAAACAACTTTTCAAAAATGTTTAATTTCTTACACTCAAAATCGGTACAAAATCGAAATTTTGCATATGACACTTAATTTGCCTTTTTATATTCTTTAAAACTTTTTTTTTTTTTTAAGTACACTCCCCTGATTTCCTTTTTTTTTGTAGCCAATAGTCTGTTTTGAAATAATTGGCTTAAATAATTAATACCTACCTCTACACCAAGAAGAATTAGGAAAAAAAAATAAAAAATATAGGCAATGTCACATTTTGCCCTGTATCTCTATATCTTAACCTACGTATATACTGATTATCCAAAAACCCAAAGTTATAACACTATATATACTCTATCATCCACTACTTAGGTAAATATGTATATGGTTTTCAAGTGCACCAATGGGAAGTTACTAGTGTGGGTCGACCCCAGACTCATTTTTTAGATTTAATTCAGTATTTTATTTGACAAAAATAAATATAACATTAAAAAATAAAAAAAGACAATAAATTATTAAAACATTAACAATAGGTACATCTCTTTGAAAATCGAAAAAAATGTAACTTAAACTTACCTACACACATACTATTTTCAAAAACAAAACTTTGCCTATTTGGCCTTTGAAAACTTTTGTACATAGAAAAAGAACGTTCTACTTCAACGGGCCGAAGGGGAGCGTTTTTCAAACAACAAATTCTATTTGATGTAAGACTATTAAAAGAGCTTTCGTTATTGTTGCTCAGACTTAATACATTATTTACACTTTTCGTTGTACATAGAATTGCCTTCGTTTTTTTTTTTTTTTTCAAAAACAGTTTCTTTTAATAAGTGCCCCAATAGGGCCTTCAACAGAATTTAGTTTTGCAAAAGTTTAATCAACTAAACCGATTTGATTTGTCAATGTGGTCCTACCTTCAAGCTTTGTGATTGTGTCACATAGAACACTATAGTTTAAACAAATACAATTTCACTTTTAGGCACTTTTGCTTTTTTAATTGCGATGGCATCACCATCGTCGAAACTATTGACAACTGCCTGGAAATCTTCAGAATATTTTGGATAATACGTAATTGCTTCTAGCCATGTTCCCCACCTAGTAACTATAGGCTGGGGTGGAAGAGGTGTTGAAGGAAATTTGTCTTTAAAGAAATCAATTCGACTTGGTGCCTTTAAAAATATTTTTTTTCCACAATATGCACGAATAATATAAAAACTTGCATTTATTATATGATTTTCAAAAAAAATTTAGAATTTTAATTTTTAATCCTGATTCTAGAATTTAAATAGCTATCAGCAAGTTAGGCTTCTTCAAAAACACTGGCGCAAAATTGCAGTCGATTAAGTACGATGTTAAATAATTTCTAGCATGATACAAGGTTATGAATAGTATTTTGCTAATTTTAAACGAGTGTAGCATCGTAATATCTCCTAAAATTTAACTAAAGTTAAAATTATTAAGTGGCTATTTTATCTTTTAAGTATCGTACTAAATCCATATGACATTTTGACGATTATAAATGTCCAAATCCGGGATATTTGTGATTTTTTTCCACGAGCTGTCACTTTTGGATGTATTCAGCTGAATTTTATGAAGGAAATTAGTTAAGTATGATACTAGTTAAATAGTATTAAAAATTTAGTAAATTTTATTCAAAGAATTAGAAAAATGTTAAGTAGTATCTTACTAAACCCTTAATAATAGGCTCATTAAAATTTTGCGCCATTGTTTTTAAGCTAGATTAGCAAATTCTTACAAAATCAAAATGTTTTACTCGTGTTTATTTTACCGAAGGCTTTTGATGCACTGATTTTAGATATTTTAGTTTAACATGAAAATAACCATTTTTAATTATGTTTGAGGTTAACCAAGAATCTCGTAACGGCATGAGAAATTCTTCGTGTGACGCTACTAGATTCTCCAGTAATTCAAACACATGTCTTTTTTAATGCATGGAAAAACCAAACCGTTTTTGATTAGGTGCGTTATGCCTGTTCAAAAACAGAATAGTGAATAGAAAGGAAATTGAGAAGGGATATCAAGCTAAAAGTTCAGACCCCTGTGATCCCCCTCTGGCTACGGCCTTTCCTATGGGCTATTTAGGGAATCCCTTATGAAACTTAAGTCCAAAGTTTGAAGAACATCGCTTCAGTCGAATTACAGACAGACAGATAGACACACAGACATACAGACTGAAATAATTAAGGGACATTCTTTTTTCGGGATCATGACGTTATCTAGAATGACAAAAATCTCGAATGGCAAAATTCTCGAAAAAACCAACATAAAATCTCGAATGCAAAAATCCCGAATGTACAAAAATCAAGAACGTACAAAAATCACGAAATTTCGAGAAAAAAAATGTATTCGAGATTTTTTTTGTACCTTTTTCAATATTTTAAACAAAAATAAAACGCATAATATGTTCAATTTATCAAAAAATTTATTTTTCTGGTCAAAAAAGAACAACAATCGAAAATGTTATAAAAAAAATTAAATATTGTATAGGATATGTATATGTATACTCGTACCACATCACAAAAAATATCAAAAAAGTACAATAATTATTCAATACAAACGAAAATTGTCAAAATATAACAAAATTAAACAAATAGCTCTAGCTATAATAACTAAATAACTGGAGTTATATGAAAGACTCTTAACCCGGGGTTTAGACAAGCTAGTAGAACTAGTAGTGTTTATGTGTTAGTGTATCTGAACACGAGAGAGCCGACTAGCAGGGAAAATAGTATAATATTTTTGCCTGCGAGTAGCCTGCCAGTTATCCTGCTAGTGTAGTGTATTTATTTTCAGTTTTTGTTTTGTTTCCATAGTTTCCATATTTTCTGTATTTTTTTCTATGAAATATTTTTAAAAAAATCATACTAGTTGACAAAACGTGCAGAGAGCTACTAGTCACACAAACATTCACAAAACTAATACTATGATACAAATGCTACTAGTTCTACTCGCTTGTCTAAACCCCGGGTAAGGTAGCCTTACATAACTTTTTTCTTCTTTTTCGTCCAGTATTTTTAAGATTTGCTTTTCTTTTTTCAAATACAGTACACTCCGCTTAATTGAACTCCGCTTAACTGAAAACATCGGTTATCTGGAACAAGAGTTTTATTGCGGAGGCTTTTTGAGAATGTTTCACACAAACTGCTTCGCATAACTTAATTGCTTAATTGCTTAATTGCAAACTCCGGATAACTTAAACAAAATTGTTTGCCTCAAATGAACATTTCTCACTTATTCAACTCTGCATAAGTGAAACGACCGTTTTTTTTAAATTATTATATTCGTTTTGTGATTAAAAATGTAAATACCTTTGTTGTTTTAATTGTTTCATATAGAAATATTACTATTTTGAAGAAAAACTATTGTGACACAATACGAAAAATCATACCTAATTTTTTGTTTGATTTTCAGACTGAATGAAATTTAATTTGTTTTGACAAAACTCCGCTTATTTGAAACAAGTTTCAGTTATCCGAAGTTCGGTTAACTGAAAACTCCGCGTAACTAAAACAAATGCTCATGGTGTTTCAGTTAAGCGGAGTTGACTACTCCCTTTTTACCTTAGTTTCTTGACCAATCTGAATTTTTTGAACCACACAACTAACCTGAACTACGTTTATCATTATCATTATGCTTGACTGTAGTTACCCTAGCACTACAAAAATGAGATTTATTCAGTTCACACAGTCAGTAAAACTTATTTTTTACAGATTTATTTAAATAATAAATAAACCCATCTATTTCAATTTTGATGGAACCTTTGTTTGTAACGATTTCATTTATTTTCATTGAATTTTTTTTTTTAATAAGAAAACTTACGTTGTTATAAGAGACCGTCCCTTTTCCTAGCAACACTAAATTTAGTTACCTACTTTTATAGTTGGATGGGTGCATGTGCAGTGTACTGATTCTCTGAAGAAGATTTTCCTAATCTAGAATTAATATTAATTGTTGAGACAATGAACGGTTACAATTCGCGCGCATTCTATTTTTTTTTTCTAGATTTTTGCAGTTCGAGATTATGCTTTCTAGATTTTTGTTTTCGAGATTTTTTCAATTCTAGATTTTTACTTTCGGGATTGTTGCTTTCTGGATTATTGGTTTCTAGATATCGTGGTATACCCACTTTTTTCGCGTTCTCTGTCATCGTAATGTTAGGAAAAATTATTATCTCGAGTTCGATTTTTCTTACGAACCCAAAACTTGTAGGTAGTATAGTTCCTGTATCGCAAGTAGAAAGAAGATACTATTACCAAAATAAAGTTCAAATTTGTATGTACATACTTGTACATGTATCAATAATTCATATTTATAATCTTACAAACTTTACAACTTTTTTGTTTATTTTTCTGAGAATAACTTTTCCCAGTGGCTGTCCAAAACCTTCATATTTTTGAAATACATGTAGTCCTCGTACCACAGTTGCATGAACTACGCCACGTAGTTTTTTATTCATGTAAGGATTAGCCTAAAATGTATATTGCAAACATGATACAAATTAGGAAGGATGATGGGCAAATTGGTCGTTGATCCAACAGAATGAAAATATATCTCAAATGAGATATATAAAGTCTAGTACTTTATTTCATTATATGGCGGCAAGAACCAAAACCACCGGAGAACAGAGATATAGCCACTTGAATATGAGTGTTGCAAACACCATATAACATTTTTTTTTTTCGAAATAATTGTCCATAACTTTTTATATAAAGAACGTAGGAAAACGACATTGGTATTAAAAAAACGGTAGTAACGGTCTTTCAAATAACAGCAAAGTTATTATGCTACGTTTTATTAACTTTGAGATATTAAGTTTTAAAGTCTTGAATAAAAACTTTTTTAGCACTGGCTTTACACACCAATATCTTAAAAAATTCAGGGGTGACGTATACTTTTCTTAGCACCATCGATAAGCTATTTTTATGACCTTTAGTTTTCAGTCATCAGAAAGTGTCCTTTCCTCAATAAATACCCGCTTATAATCAAAAATTGCTTAAAAAGACACCTTATAATGCTTATAGACCGGGAAAAGTAGATTCAATGTAAAAAACAAAGGAATTATACAGTCTTAGGACTGGTATCGACTTATAATTTCATTTTACATTTTAATCTACCTAATTATTTTAAATTAATTTAATATAAATACACTCTGGTGCGGTCGATTAAGTCATTATATCTTTAAAAAACTAAAAAAACATCTACCGAACCGGAGTGTATGGTTTAATTTTTTATTTTTGATGACCATCAATATTTCTGCTATCATATAAGATATGTTTGCACAAAAGGTCCCAATTAACGCGATATCGAAAAACATATAACGCACCGGGCAAACAACAATAGTTATGTTAGTAAATAGTGGCTAAACCACTTGCGGCGCCCGCTCGCCAGCGGACCTTAGTGGCGGAGGCACTTGGTGCATACCTTATTTGGTAACAGCGATATTATTAATTCTCATCAAACTTAAAAATTTAAACCATACAATCCGGTCCGGTAGACGTTTCTTTTTAGATTTTAAAATAAATAATGACTTAATCGGCTGAACCAGAGTGTATTTGTATTTAATTAGTTCAAATTAATTGGGTAGATTAAAATGTAGAGTGAAATTATACGTCGATATCAATCCTTAGATTGTATAATTTTTTTTGTTTTTAACTTAGAATCTACTTTCCCCGATCTATAAGCATTATAAGGTGTCTTTTGAACAATTTTTGTTTATAAGCAGGTATTTATGGAATAAAGGACACTTTATTATATATTTAATTAAATGTTTCAAATATAGCTTTTTGGTGGTGATAAAAAGTATACGTCACCGATGAAGTTTTTAAGATATTAGTGTGTAAAGCCAGTGCTAAAAATGTTTTTATTCAACACTTTAAAACTTAATATCTCAAAGTGTATAAAACGTAGGTTACTAACTTTACTAATATTTGAAAGATGAGACAACTACTTTTTTTTACACAAAACGTCTTTTATAAGAAAAGTACGATTTTCAAAATATTGCACTTATTTAATGTAGGTGGTTCAGTATAATAATAATTAAAAGAAATTAAAGCTCATGCAAAATATGAAACATGCAAAAAAGTTAATCATCGAGCGAACGCAAACAAATCCAAGAAAATAAGAACGTTTTAGTTACTTTTCATTCGACTGCTTTATTTAGACTGCCCTTAAATTTAACATAGAACATAAAAATCTTAAAAAGGGCTTTTGCATAAGAAATTAATGAGAAACTGTATAAAGCAACAGCAAATTAAATTATATAAGAACAGTTTGGACATCGTTCGATCATTCTGTTATTTTGGAGAACAAATAATTTAATACACAATTATGTACATAATACTGTTTTAGGAATTTTGAAATAAAAGCTTTTAATTCGGAGATGATGCAAGTGCATGGAATTGTAAATGATGGGTCTATTATTAACATAAGATGTTTTGATGTTATGATATTTATGTCGTAAGAGATGAAGTCTCTTACATTAAGAAACTCAACATCTCCTTTCATTTGATACCAATTTCATTAGTGTTTCATACAAATTTGCCCATCATCTTTTGTTGGTTAATTTTATATTTAAAAAAAAATGAATACCTTGTTTCGAAACTGTATTATCTCAGGTGAAACTAAAAATTCCTCTTCAGGATCCCAAACACAGAAGTCTGCATCATATCCTTCTTCAATTTTTCCTTTGAAATTTTGAATTCCACACATATTAGCTTGGCTCTCACACATAACACGACAAACATCCTCAAGACCTAAACCATATTCTCGGCAATGTGTCCAAAATATTGATAAGCCTATAATTTAAAACAAAAAGAACTATAGATAAATTTAAATCTAACCACACAAGTTTATAAAACAATCTACCAAATTGCAGAGAAGCAACTCCTGGCCATGCTTTAAGAAAATCTCCTCTAGTTTTTCCATAGTTGAGACACTTGACACCGGGAGTAGCAGGAGAATGATCAGAAACGACCATATTAATAGTTTTGTCCTGAATAGCTTTCCAAAGTTTTTCTTGATTGGCTTTTGGGCGAATAGGTGGACATGTTTTGAATTCGGTGTGACAATCTTCCACGTCTTCAGCACACAGAGTAAGGTAATGATGACACGTTTCAGCTGTAAGATTAGCTTTGTTTTTCTGACTTTTTTGAATTATAGGAATGGTTTCTCCCGAGCTCAGATTCAGTATATGAAAGTGTTTTCTAAAATCCGTAAGTTAAAACAAAATTATTGATTTTACTTGTTATTAGGACATTATCTAACTTGTTATTGCACTCAGCTAGATTTGCTATCCACTCCACTGCTTCAACTTCCATTGATGATGGTCGTGTTCTTAAAAAACTTTCGTAGCTTTTAGCGTTATGCTCTGATGGTTTTGGGGCAGTTGCAACATTTTCCAACTCAGCATGAAACTAAGAACATGAACTGAGAAGATATTATTTCCATGGTTGCTTATTTCATAATGATAAACTCACTGCGATAATTGCTCCGTCATCAAGTTTTTCAATAGCTTCTTCAACTTGTTTTTTGGTAACGTGTTCAAATTCTGGTAGATTTGTAGGACAAAGTGAGCATTGGAATCCTATAACTCCACAGCTGGCTAGTTCAGCTAGCTCACCAAAATTTCCTGGGACAATGCCACCCCAAAAACCTAAGTCAATGTAGATCTTGCCCCTCGCAATAGATGTTTTTGTTTTTAAATTAGCAGCATTTGTTGTTGGTGGAATGGCATTTCTGGATTAAAGAAGACAAAATTAAACCAACAAATTGCAAAACATATTCAATTAAATTATAGTTATCAAAACAAAAACTTATGAACGCCTGGATCATGCAAATTCCTTCTAACTTTTGATTAACCGATGGTTTTCAGTGTAAGTTTTCCAAATTGAATTAAAAAGAAGTATACAAAAGTGAGGCCTGACGATTAACCTCTATATTTAGAATGCAGTGGCCTAAAGTCTAGTACGCTGCTGATGCGAAACGAAAAATCCCATACAAAAATGACATGACGAAATCATAAACGAAAAATTTCGTTGTGCTTTTCGTTCTGTGGTACGCTGTTCGACCAGCGAAATTGATGATTATACCAGATTGTTTTGACAAGTCTCCACTCTCTTTTCGCAATGAATTAATTGCCCGGACCATTAATTGTGTGCGGGAAAATGACATTTTTGGGTTTGTTCTTGTTTTTATTTGTTGTTTCTTTCATTACAGCACTGTTTTTGTTTGATTTTTTCTATAAATTTCGATTTATTTATTTACAATCTATTTAAACACTCCATGAATATTTTTCCGCCGTGTTTTCGTAAGCATTTCGTTGTCTTTTTGGAGACCACAGGAAAATTTCTTTTGGCATCAGTAGCGTACTAGGCTTAATAATAGAAATCTTCCAAACGTTGTTGTTGCCTACCACGCTTTTTCAAATGTGACCAATCCTCTAACGCCTTGTTAAAGAAAACATTAAGGTCCAGTTTTTCAGTGCGAGATCATCCGAGTTTCAGACTAAAACTCGAGTTATTAACCCCTTGAATTTTGGTGAGTTAACTCGAACGAGCTTTTTGTATTTCGGCAAATCGATTCCCAATTCTGCGAACCACTAAAAAGTTTGATGAAAATTGTGCATTCATTGTTGTTGGGTATACCTGTTGTACAATTATCTTATTGAAAAAAAGTCTGTAGTATAGACAGAATTAACCTGACATTTCAACAGTGAATTTAATGTCTCAATTATGAAGAAGATGAAAATAATCAACCGGCGCAGGGTCAAAAGTCCACAGGTCAAAAGTCCATAATGGTGGGTCAAAAGTCCGCAAGAAAGTGGACCAATATTCCCTAATTTTAGAAAGAAAGAGGGTCATAAGTCCACAATAATTCATATTACAATAATGAAAAAAGCGGTACTCTTTACTACACGTAAAGCCGCGAGGCAAAAAAAAATCGCGCGAGGCAAAAAATAATGCCGCGAGGGAAAAAAATGCCGCGGGGCAATAAAAAATGCCGTGAGGCCAAAAAATGTCGCCAGCTAAAACAAAATTCCGCGGGGCAAACAAAATGCAGAGAGGCAAACAAAAACGCCGCGGGGCCAAATAAAAAATGCCGGAGGCAAAAAAAGTGCCGCGGGCAAAAAAAAATGCCGCGGGAGAAAAAAAAAAGCCGCGAGACAATTAAAAATGCCCGGGGCAAAAAAAATGTTGCGATGCAAAAAAGAAATGCCGGGGGCAGAAAAAATGCCGCCGAATTAGAATAACTGTTATAGTTCCAGAGAAAAAAAAATAAAAGTGAAGAGTGTAATGGGAAAAGTATGACCTTAGGGGCACGGTCAATGACCTCGGAAAAAAATTTGTTGGTCAATAATTTTTTCTTTCGGCATAAAATTTCGATTGACGGGGTGTGCTATCAAAAAAAAAAAAAAAATAGTTTGGAAAATAACGGACACCCTAGTACATAATAGACCGAGAGCTGGCAGCAGAGTTTGGTCGTGAAAGAAAACCAAAAGATATGAATAATATAAGTAGTCCTGCTGAAGGTGATAACGAATACGCCAGCTTGCAGTGGCCCCGTTACCACGTAAAAGTGCATTTTCTGAAAATTGAAATTGGGTGGGAAACCATTTCAAATGTAATACAACTTGACGCCATCAACTCCCTGATTACAAAAATGGTTTCGACAGACGTCTAGGTGGCCCCAAAACCCAGACAGACGTCCCCGAAAACGCGATTTTTTTTTCGCGTTTTTAGGCTTTTGGGAAACCACCTGAAATTGATCACAACTTTTAGCCATGGACTCCCTGAGTGTGAATATGTACGTGACAGACGTCTAGGTGGCCCCAAAACCCAGACAGACGTCCCCGAAAACGCGATTTTTTTTTCGCGTTTTTAGGCTTTTGGGAAACCACCTGAAATTGATCACAACTTTTAGCCATGGACTCCCTGAGTGTGAATATGTACGTGACAGACGTCTAAGTGGCCCCGAAACCCCCGACAGACGTCCCTGACATAGCTTATATCGCTTATTTAAATAAAAATAAATATTTGAATATAAATAAATATTTGAATATAAATAAATAATCGATATAAACTATGTATGTATGTATATCGTAGCGAGCTTACTACAATTATAAAAACGTGAACTGAGTGTGAGTAGTGAGTGCAACTTCACATTTCATAAAGAAAAGAATATAAGCCACTTATATCGCTTATTTGAATGGTTTGGTGTGTTCAAAACGTGTTTCCTGTCTGGGTTTTGGTGCCACCTAGACGTCTGTCGAAACCATTTTTGTAATCAGGGAGTTGGTGGCGTCAAGTTGTATTATTTTGAAATGGTTTCCTACCCGATTTCAATTTTCAGAAAAGTTGTACTTTTGATGCACTTTTACGTGGTAACGGGGCCACTAGATGCTGGCAGACGAACGTATTCGTTATCACCTTCACCAGGACTACATATACTATTAAAATCTTTTGGTTTCCTTTCACGACCAAAATCCGCTGCCGGCTCTTAGACTATATGTATATTCGTTTTAGGCACATAATAGTACCTGTTTTCTAACGCGAAGAGATATATAAAAAGCGCGACAACCCTCAGTTTAAACCATATTTTTGCAGATAACCTTTTTGCTTATAGTAAAATTATCTGCATTTTGATGTTAATTTCAATGAAATAGCAGCTAGGGTACAAAAAATAAAAACATAAAACCTTTAAAATTAAAGAAAGCTTTTAAAAATGCAAGAACATGCTAAGTATTTCAAAAGAACGTCACACTAATGATTTATAGTAAAATTTTTCTCAAATATCTATTTCGCGTTTTTGATTTTCAAACGTTCATATCTCGAGGTTTAAAAATTTGCCAATTTTTGTTATGTATAAATTCCATTTAATGTACCGATTGCAAAAAAAAATCATTTATTTATCACTTACCGTTTAGAAAATAAGTTTTCGACCTTTGAATACGCTCACCCTAATTTACATTTAAAAAATGAAATAATCCCGTATTTGAAAATTCTTATACTAAATTTCCTTTCGTATTTTATTTTTTGTATATCATTATGGCTCATCACACAAGGACACAAGCTCAATCAGATAATTAAATATACGCAAAAATTGACCTTTAAAGCGTGGTAAGCCCTTTTCTGTGCCCACTTTTTTTAGGCAATCTATGTGCAAACTGTTTAATTTGACATTATACTTTAAACTGTGTACCTCTCATCTGCAGGGCCAGCCCCAGCCAAACTTGCGCCCTGTGCAAGATTAGTAGAAGCGCCCTTTTTTTATATTTTCACACATACACTGATACACATGCATAAGCCTTTTCTACATTACCCAGGATGTAGACTTTCAACGCGTATTTTATTAGGGTATCCCCGGTAGGCCTAATCCTCAGTAACAAACAAATATGTTTACATGCATATATAATAATATGTCTCAAATGTAATAAAGGTACATAATTTACAAACAAAATAGTAAATAAATTAAAAACAAAATAAAATAAAAATATATATATATATATAAATATATACAAAATAAAAAATATATTAACTTCATTAAAAAAAATAATTAATTACTTAATTTAAAAACAAAATAATATAAAAATATATACCTACATGCAAATATACTAGGGTGGTTCTTAATTTTTCTCTTATGCGAAAATTGAGTGCGACGCCCCCTAAATCAGCTCAAAAAAAAACGATTAAAAAATCCCCTATTTTTTTCAGATATTTATCTCTAACTCTTCCTGGCCCTATTTTGATAAGAATTTTTTTTTTTATTTTTGGATCTACACTATATAAACACTGTACCAGATGTCATTTTTGAACTAATCAATGAAAAGACTTCGAATTAGGCTCAAATGAAGCGTCTCTGAAAACTCTACAGCCGCGTGCATGTTTAAAAAAAATTTCGATCATTTGTTTAAACTTTATTGTTAATAAACAAAAAGGCATTTTTTTGTTTCATTTAATACGCGAAAAGTAAGCAACATTTTGACATAAATTATTTTTTTTTTTGATGATCTCTCCATCGTTTTCATTTACCTGAATTAAATGAGATTTTTCCTTATATATATTATATTATATTATATTCGACACTATCAACGTTTCGATGTGTTATGTTAATATGATAATAAGTCATTGTACTGAAAACGGCTATAGCGGCGGCGCGCCGTAGTTTTGAAAATGTAATTTGAATGAAATGAAATAGGGTCAAGAAGTGTTAGGAATACAAATCTGAAAAATTTAGGGAATTTTTTTTTCATGAATTTGAACCAATCTCGCGGGCGTCCCCTTAGAACCACCCTAATAAATACATTTAAAAATCAAATAGGAACTTCAGTTAATTTTATTTGGGAAAAACAATTTTTTTTTTTTTGTAAAAACGTTAATTTTTGTTTGTAAAAAAGTTAATTTTTTTTGTAAAAAAGTTATTTTTTTTGTTAAAAGGAATTTTTTCTTTGTACGTTTTTTTTTTTGTTGTAAAAAAGTACACAGTAAAGTACACAGTAAAAAAGAACAAAGTTAATTTTTTCTTAAAAAAGTTGTTTTCTTTTTGTAAAAAAGTTAAATTTTTTTTTGTAAAAAAGTTAATTTTTGTTTGTAAAAATTTAATTTTTTTTTGTACGTTTTTTTTGTTGTAAAAAAGTAATTTTTTTTTATAAAAAAGTTTTTTTTTGTTAAAAAGTTAAAAAAAAATTTGTAAAAAATTTAATTTTTTTTTGTAGCAAAAAGTTTTTTATTTGTAAAATCGCATTGCAGCGTTATACAGTCAGTGAGTAAGGGATGAGCGTAAATATTTATTTTAATACATACTTACATTTTCCCCATCTGCGTTTTAAAAATTTTGCGAAATTTTTGCTCTGCTCTTTATTTTCGGCCTCAACAAGCATTCGCCTTTTTCTCAATTCTGCCCCGAAGGCTTTTTTTATCATAAGTGTTTACAAAATACGTCACTTCTATTTATATAACCTTTTCCATTCTATTAAAATTTCCATCTCCTGTGTAAGCGGGCACTTAACCCTTACACAGTTACAGTGAGCAATAAGAAAACCTGCACGCTCTGACCCATATGATTCCGTATAAATAAGTTTTTTTTAAATATTTTCCCATGTTATTTTCGATACTCAGTGTGCAGAAAAAAAACTTGCACATCCATTGCCTGTAGTAGTAGGTAGCACGGATACATTTTTTTGTTGTTTTTTTCGTAGATGAGAAGTCACGGAGTTCCGGTAAGTAATACAAAACCTGCACGTTCTAGCCCACATGATTCAGTATGAATAAGTAGTTTTCGTTGTCATATTCTCTATGTTAATTTTGGGACTCAGTGTGCATGAAATAAATCTTGCACATATGAGGTGTGACATGGAACTTTTTTGTGTTGAGATTTTTTTTTTTTTTTTTTTCTTTTGTACAAACAAGGTGAAATATTTGGAAATTAGGTAGGTAGGGTTGAACTTGCATGGGTCTAGTGGGATTTTTAATTCTACGATAACTTGAGTTAAATTTTCCTTGAATGCAACAATGAAAGTGATGTTAGTTAGTGTGCAAGAAATAACTTAGCACGGTTGTGATGGATGTTATTTTGGGATTATTTGAAGAATGTTTGTGGTTAAAATGCAAATGGCAGTACATTTTTGTTTGCGCAAGATCAGATTACATTTTCTTGCTCCTGGTAATGCGCCCCCAGAATTTTGCGCCCTGTGCATTTGCACATCTTGCACATATGGTTGGTCCGGCCCTGCTCATCTGGTAAAGCCTTGTACGCTGCTGATGCGAAACGAAATTTTCCTTTGGTCTCCAACAGGAAAGCGAAATGCTTACGAAAACATAGCGGACAAATATTCATGGAGTTTCACAAATTGCAAATGCATCAAATAAAATTTAACGAATAAAATCAAAGAAACCCATGCTGTAGTGATAAAAACAACAAATAAAAACACAAACAAACCTAAATGTCATTTTCCGCACACAATTAATTAAAGAGGGTGGAGACTTGTCAAAACAATCTGGTATAAACATCAATTTCGCTGGTCGAACAGCGTACCGCATAACGAAAATCACAACGAAATTTTTCGTTTATGTTTTCACCATGTAATTTTTGTATGGGATTTTTCGTTTCACATCAGCAACGTACTAGGCTTAAAGAGATGTGGGTAGGTCGTTCTATATATAGCGGGCTTGCCAACTAAACTAAATTCAAACAATCCAAAAACACATTCAATAACTGACACCTTATAACTGTATTGCTGGATACTGGTCTTATTAGAGACGGAGAGAGTAATTTAGATCTGCAAAATTTATTTTAAATAAAAAAAAAAAAAAATGTATTTGTCCAATGGAATTCGGAAAATTTTTCATTTTGTTTTCATTATTAGATCCAGATCAAAAATATATTGGTTAACTTTGGTTAAATAATCAGCAAACATCCCTTTTAGTTTGATTCACAAAACAAAATCGAAACATTTTGTAAATCCTAGTACGCAGCTGAAGTGAAACGAACATTTTCCATGGTCTCCATATCGACAGCGAAAACGTAAACTGCTACGAAAAAATATTTATGGAGAGCTCTTTCAGATGAATGTCAAAAATTAAATAAAATCAAATTCGAAAGACATTTTAAAATTTTCATTTAAAAAATATTTTTATTTTTCGTCCGAGTGTCGTTTATCCACACAAGATTAATAATCCGGGCAAATAATTCCGAGCGAAAAGAGAGTGGAGACTCAAAATAATCTGGTATAAACATAGATTTCGCTGGTCGAACAGCGTACTACAAAACGAAAAGCATAACGAATATTTTCGTTTATGATTTTGTCATGTCATTTTTGTATGGGATTGTTTTGTTTTGCTTCAGCTGCGTACTATGCTTAACTCCGAGAATTTCGGAACAAACATAAATAATAAAACTTATAATTTTCCAACTCGAAAACTAATGAAAACTTACGTTGCACGATCAATGATTGTGGTGAATCCACCAGCAGCAGCTGCTTTCGTTGCTGTCAAAAATCCTTCCCAGTCTTTTCTTCCTGGCTCATTTATATGTACGTTGGTGTCAATAAGACCCGGCATTAAAACCATATTTTCAAAATCAATTACCTAAAATAGACAAAACTTTCAACAACAATAAACAAATGGAAACAATTTTGATTTACTGATTCCGATTCGGTATTGTACATATATGAATTGACCTCTTGGCTTGATTTAAGAATTCTTTGAATTATTCCTTCAGTGGAAACAATTATCCCACCATTAATAAAACCATCTCCTTTTCCAAGATATATACGTTTGCTTATGAATAATATGTCCATTTTTCTATAAGTTCACTTATATAAAACGTAAATAAAGGTTTTTTCAAACAAAATATTTATTATTAGACGCCACGACCGGTCAGTGGATCTTTTAATGTGTTTTTCCAATTCTTATTTTTAAACACTGTGGACGAGAATCAACATCAAGCGTACCAGCTGCCAGAGCTTTAAAGTTTGCACTGAAGTAAATTTCGAAAATGTGTACCTAGATAATCATTATTATAGACTTACTACAATTTATCTATGTACATAGTTCGAGAAAATTCAGTTTCATTCATCTAGTTTTGGTTTTCGATAGATGCAAAAAAAAAAAAGTGCTTGTATGATAAGTATATTAACTTTTTATAAGAATTCCACTACATCTGGTTGACTGAGGGCATTATACAAACATAAGTATTTAGTACAGTTCACTGTGGCGTATACTTAATCAAAAATATCGCTATGCGATTAAATACACGAGGTGCAATGTTCAATTATTTAAAAAAAAAAGTAATTTGACGGGGGCGCAAATTAGCTTAGAATTTTGAGATATTATTATTCAATGACAATGATGATCATTATTAATTTGGGTTTTTTGGTAGAAAATTTGGAATCCATATCTTTCCGTAAACCACAGAATGTAACATTTTTATATATTTTTGCCCAAAATTAACTTCCATAAGAAATACAAAAATGTTGAAGTATAGTAGACTATAAGCTTTAAAATCAAAAAATATAAATACATATATTATATGTACGAGGTTCACACATACATACATAAATATGTTCGGCAGTATTTGAAAAAAGTGAGTTTGTGTAAAATTAAAGTTGATTTGTTTTTAATATAAACCAGTTTTTATTTCTGTATTCCCCAGGGCTACTAGATACACGTTATGTTGCAAGATTACCCCCGACTTCATAAAAGTAAACATTCAGAATCATTGTTAAAACAATCGCGAACTAATTTTACGATTAATGTACATTTTTGCTAAACTTTGATATCATTTCTGAAAGCAAACATCAACACTTCTAAAAGAGTAATCTTTTAGGATTGAATATGGCAGTGATTCAGGATGTTTATTATTTTAAATATTATTATAAACCTTATTTGAAACTCGACTGCGACCTGCAAAAAAGCTTAGGGTTTTTCCAGCAACATTGATAAAAGTCTAGAATGTTACGTTTTCATAATTCATTTTGAACTATTTACAACATTTTGTTTTGGGCATCGGTACATTAGGTGGTCCGCTTCAAGAGTTCCGAGGATTTTAACTCCTTTTATTGGCACTTATTTAATTTACAAATTAAAAAAAGTACGTTTACGCCAGGGTGTACGTTATTTATATTTTCATAATTTAAGCAGAACAAAATTTGGTTTAACTAAGAAAATAAAGTAGTGCTTTATACATGAATAATTTAGTTTTACTGTTCAATAGTTAATGAACAAAATATTTAAAAAATAAGTAACAACATTATTTTTTTTGTTTTTAAGTTCAACACAAAATTTGAACGAATGCTTAATAGTTAGGGCGTTAAGGCCATATTTGAGGTCAAACCTTGCACCGCATTCTGACGGGATGAGCTTTGGTACACTAATAGTCCACATTCTAAGTTAACTTTTAATAAGTGTTGCGACGGTGGCAACACTGACAGACCGGAGATATAAGGGTTGCCTTCTGACCATGTTTTAACACGAAATTTCACATAAATTAGCCTTTAAATCGGGAACCAGGCCTCGGTTGATGTCGTAGAATGTCTCGTTGGATTTAAAATACTTGAAGCCATATAGGAATGTATTCATTATTTGACCCCTCCCCTACCCTTGTAAGCGGGTGGAGCAAAAAACCCTTGCCGAATAAGGGTTTTTATTTATCAGAAAATTATGGTTATAAAATTTATATTCATAAAATTTTAAGATGACCGTCGACGTAGAATATCATACTCTACAGCATATCCGAAGTATATTTTTATTCATGTATTAGTTTTTTGTACAATCGCTTTCAAAATGGGTTGAGGAGAAAGTGGGAGTATATCTTAGCATATGACACATGACCTTAGGTTGATTTTTAATGCCCAATCTTATGCAATCAAAATAATTTCAATATAATTTCTCTAGAAAAAGTTATAACCTTTGTATAAAATGATGCCAAAATTTTCAGTGAGCATAACATTACCAAATTTCAATGGTATGGTGATGAAATTTGGTACACATGTCTCATTTGTCGTAAGAAATTAGAATCAAAAGAGTCCATAAAAATATCTTGGGTGTTTTTTTGAGTGAAAGGGAAAAGTGAATTACTATTACCAGTAAACCCCTCCTAAAACAAGTATGTTGATGAAAGTTGGTGGAAATGTTTTATTTCTTGTTAGAACTAAGACTCAAAAGGATCCATGCAAATATATTGGTTCCAGGGGTGTTTTTTTTTAGGCGGAAGGAAAATATGGGTTATAAAACCATCATTTTATTTTTATGTAATCGTGGTGCAAATATTCAATAAGGTACATGATTTTAAGGTATTTTTTAACTCTGAATCCAATTTAAGTACAATTAAAACGATATAATCATCATTAAGAAAGTAATCGTCGTTTTAATGGAAAAATTATGTATTTTTTAATAAGAGCAGATAAAACCTTTTCCGTCAAAACCCACCTTTGACAATAGATATTTGATTTATCGTTTTTTATTCTTGGTAACAATAAAAAACAAAACATTCCTACCAACTTTTATCAACGTACTAGTTCTAGGGGAGGTTTACGGGGCATAGTTTTACACTTTTCTGTTTCACTAAAAAAAACACCTTTTAGCCCTAGATATTTGTATGGACTCTTTTGATTCTTATTTCTTACGACAAATGAGACATGTGTGCCAAGTTTCATCACCATACCATTGAAATTTGGTATTGTTATGCTCGTTTTACTGAAAATTTAGTCATCATTTTATAAAAAGGTTATAACTTTTTCTTGGGAAATTTTATTGAAAATATTTTGATTGCATAAGATTGGGCATTAAAAACTATCCTTAGGTCATGTGATTACATTATACCAAGACACATATAAATAGTGGTTTGATATACTCACACTTTCCCCTCCCCCGTTTTGAAAGCGATCATACAAACAAATAATACATGGATAAAAATATACTTCGGATATGCTGTAGAGTATAAAATTCTACGTCGATGCTGCTTGCATGTAGTTGGCCCACCAACTATTGAGTTGAGCAAAACTGTTAATTGCAATCGTTTGTACATCGTTTGCCTACGTTTGTACAAGTTTTAGATTCGTTTGCACACTCACCGTTTTTTTTTATATAGCCACTTCAAAAAAATTTACGGAGTTTGGCCCACCAACTATAACGCTCGAAAAATCTGGAAATGCAGTTCGATAGATAATCGTTTGTCTATGTTTGTCTTTTTTTTTTTCGTTTGTATACGTCCCAAATTTTTTTGACAAAAAAATTTTTTTTAACCAAATTTTATAAAAATTTTAAAACATATGCATTCGTTTGTCTCTTTTTTATAATGATTTTTCATCGTGTTATTTTTTTTAATTTGTATTTATTTCTATTTTTAATTAATTATTACTTTTTTGGGACATGTAGTTGGCCCACCAACTATAACGCTAGAAAAATCTAAAAACGCAGTTCGATAGAAAATCGTTTGTCTATGTTTGTCTTTTTTTTTTTCGTTTGTATACGTCCCAAATTTTTTTGATAAAAAAAATTTTTATAACCAAATTTTATTAAAATTTTTAAACATATGCATTCGTTTGTCTCTTTTTATAATGATTTTCCATCGTGTTAATTTTTTAATTTGTATTTATTTCTATTTTTAATTAGTCATTACTTTTTTTGGGACATGTAGTTGGCCCACCAACTGCATTCTCTTTTATTTGGGTATCCACAGTTTCAACTTGTATTCGAAATTGCGATAATTAAGACTTTATCCTTTTTTTCTATTCTTTTTAAGGAGTGCCCTGCATTTAGGCTGCATTTAAAAAGACTTAAGTTACACCTTGAGTATATTATTTATTCAGTTAAAATAATTAAAAAAACCCAAACAAAAATAATTCTAATTCTATAGGTACTTGTTCATTAACTTGAACTTTGCCGTCGGCTTAAGGCTTTTAAGTATGCTGTCTTGTTCCGCCGTCCCGTTCCGTTAAAATGCTGATGCTCCAAATGCATTTGATAAACAAATAACACATCTCGACCTGTGACGTCAGTGTTCTAAAGCGGTGGAGTGCGTAGTGCACACGACTGCTAAGACTGAGCATATCTGATATGCGTGGGTTCGAATCCTATGGTGTGCATAAAAAGTTTTTCAAATAAAATTGGATTAAAGCTCAGCACCACAAAAAGGAGACTGATGAGTGCAAAAGTGGCAAAGCACGAAATAGCTATATCTCCAGCCAAACAATTGGTGGTAGCGCCTTTAAGTTGTTGTTGTTATTCAAAAATTCAATGAAATTGAAGGAATAAAGAATGGTCAAGCCTAATAAGCTGACATTCTAGTACGAATAGTACAATAATAACAATAATGGTATTTTTAATTATTCAGGACTGCTGAATTTTTATTAAAAATGGGTTTTTGGAACTACAGGAAAAACACATTTCATGATTATGTTCGAGTTAAAATAATTTTGATTTATTTTAAGTAAACCCCCCCTTATCCATTCGCTGAAAAAACAGCCAAAACTCGTAGGTAGTTAGGTAGGTACTCAAAAATTTGATTACTACCTATCAATATCTATAATAGGCACGCATAGGTATTTGTACCCATAATTACTTTCTATTTCATAAAGAAAAGAAACTTATTAAAAGCCTTAAGCCGACGGCAAAGTTCAAGTTAATGAACAAGTACCTATAGAATTAGAATTATTTTTGTTTGGGTTTGTTTAATTATTTTAACTGAATAAATAATATACTCAAGGTGTAACTTAAGTCTTTTTAAATGCAGCCTAAATGCAGGGCACTCCTTAAAAAGAATAGAAAAAAAGGATAAAGTCTTAATTATCGCAATTTCGAATACAAGTTGAAACTGTGGATACCCAAATAAAAGAGAATGCAGTTGGTGGGCCAACTACATGTCCCAAAAAAGTAATAATTAATTAAAAATAGAAGTAAATACAAATTAAAAAAAATAACACGATGAAAAATCATTATAAAAAAGAGACAAACGAATGCATATGTTTTAAAATTTTAATAAAATTTGGTTAAAAAAAAT
Source organism: Melangyna quadrimaculata (assembly GCA_949320155.1). Lineage (NCBI taxonomy): Eukaryota > Metazoa > Arthropoda > Insecta > Diptera > Syrphidae > Melangyna > Melangyna quadrimaculata. The sequence continues at coordinate 83,924,614 of OX439484.1, forward strand.
TTTTTTGTCAAAAAAATTTGGGACGTATACAAACGAAAAAAAAAAAAGACAAACATAGACAAACGATTATCTATCGAACTGCATTTCCAGATTTTTCGAGCGTTATAGTTGGTGGGCCAAACTCCGTAAATTTTTTTGAAGTGGCTATATAAAAAAAACGGTGAGTGTGCAAACGAATCTAAAACTTGTACAAACGTAGACAAACGATGTACAAACGATTGCAATTAACAGTTTTGCTCAACTCAATAGTTGGTGGGCCAACTACATGCAAGCGTCGATGCTCATCTTAAAATTTTATGAATATTCACGTTATAACCATTATTTTCTGACAAATAAAAACTCTTATTTGCCGAGAATATTTTGCTCCCCCCGCTTACAAGGGTAGGGGAGAGGTCAAAAAATGAACATATTCATATCATATAGATATTCCACGAAATCAACAGAGGTCTGGTTCTCAATTTATAGGCTAATTTATGTGAAATTTCGTGTTAAAACATGGTCAGAAGGCAACCCTTATATCTCCGGTCTGCCAGTGTTGCCACCACTTCTTAAAAGTAAATTTAGGATGTGGACTATTACTGTACCAAAGCTCATCCCATCAGAATGGAGTGCAAGGTTGGCTCCCTTAACGCCCTAACTAAAAGGAATGCACGTATTCGAAAGTTTTTGTTTTGTTGTTTTTTTTATTTTTACTTTTCTAAAATTTTCAAAATTGTCATGGATCTTATATAAAGTATTAAAAAGATAATCTATCCATGAATTTGGTGTTTGTTTCGCTGGCCGAATATTCGATACTAGTTTTAATAAATTATGTACATTTCTTTCTAACAATTTTTTTTTAACATGACAAAAGTTAATATATGTGTGCTAAAATTCAATTTTCTTTATCAATCATTACCAAAGTTATGAATTTTTAAAGTTAGATGTACAAAACTACATGGGAATTTCCATATAAGACTTCAGACGTCTGGCAGAATGAATGAATGAATATAATTTTGAGGGATATTGCCTGCGACCTTGAGATCTATTGTGCCCCCCACCTAGAGCTGGATGAGGCCTGCTCATCTTACAGCTCTTCCTCCAAATGTATTCCTCTCAAGAATTGGAGTATTTGGAGTATTTTAAGAGATGGTAAGTCGCTCTCTTCTACCTGGTAGCGTCCCAGGTACTTCTTTCTTTGATGTATGAGTGTGCTACATCGACCTAGAATGTGGTCACAGAACCTGCATGTGGCACTACTTACTAGGCCAAGTAAACTAAGGTGTCTTTTTAGTTGGCAGTGTCCAGTGAGGAGACCCGTTATAATTCTTAGGTTGTTTCTACTTAAGCTGATACAGTCTGTAAAACGTTGGTGGTTATAATTCCCAAGTAATAATTTAGCCTGTCTTAGCTTTGGGAGTTCTTTCCAATTTTTGGATCTTATTGCCTCCTCTCCATTTTTGATTTTGTTTCTTATCACGTTTTCTCCTATCCCGCAATAAGGTTCAGGTCCCGTTAAGGGAGTCGTTGCACCTATTTTTGTTAAGGAGTCTGCCTCTTCGTTGCCCTGAACACCTACGTGGCCAAGTACCCAATGGACGTCTGGCAGGCCGGGTTAACCAAACATTTTAAAGGATTTTTTTTTAATTTATTTAGAACAAATTAGAGGTCAAAATAAAACAATCTCCTTTATAAGACCAAAATATTATAATGGTGAGTGGAAAATACTTTTTTTTTCCGTCGGCTGTTTTTGGTCACAATAATTTTAGTAATGAAACAAGAATTGTAGCATTAACTTTTCCCGACGTTTCGATAGGGGTTTCTGTCTTCTTCAGGGGGGAACTTTGAGAAATATAAACGATAAATTTACATAATTCTTTTTTTTGATAAGGACCACCCTCATGTGCATAGCTCACCGACAAATACGTGTCTTCAAAATTAAGTTAAAATACAAAAATAATTGATTTGATGCATAAACAAGGCTTTTGAATTTATATCGTTCAAAATATAAAGGTAATCATTTTATATGGACAACAGTTTATGAATTGATGAATTTATCGTTTGTTATTTTATGTTTAAATTATAAAATATCATTAACTAGTGAAGTTTTTGAATGTATGAAACAGATAATTAATAACACATACACACAATAAATCAATTGAAATGGTGTTCTATTCGCCACGAAAAAAAAAATTAATTCTAGATTAAAATCTGAATTTACCAAAGGAAATATCTACCCCGTTTACAAACAGAATCGAGAGCTCGAGTTGGATTAGGGTCGGATTTTCGACCCAGGTGTTTCGACACGTGAGTTGAGAGCCCCATTTGAAGTTGAGTTGATATGGTGCTGAGATTACATTTAATGGAATGGCAACAATATATTTATTTTACACAAAAACAGTTCAAATTTAATGAATTTTAGTAAATACTTCACATAGCTATCAAAACGAATACATAATTTTACTCGCACATATGCAAAAACACTGGTGAACACATCCTCAAGACCGACTCTTCGACCCAGGTTTTTTATCAACAATTTCGACTCGACTCCGCTCCTGAAGTGGAATCGAGTCGGTTGCAACGGCGTATACAGGGGGGGGGGGTCACGGGGTCATGTCCCCCCCCGAGAACTCAAGATTATTTTGTTGATCTGAAATAATTATTTAGTAACCACATAGAAAAGAAAATGAAAGTTGGTTACTTAGAAAGCTAGTATGATTTTTGATTGTTAATTTAGAATTCAATAGAGAATTTGAATGTTGGTAACTTCAATTCAATAAGAAATTTAACACAACAACAAACTTCTCATATGATAATACATTCAAAACTTAAAATATATGCATGGGCTAGTTTCCGTTTTGAGATGACAGCCAAAACCTGTTAAACCAAACAGAAATCAAAGTGCGGAGTTGTTACCAAATTTTCACTCAGTAAAGTAAAAACTAATAGGATTTTCAAAAAAAGAACATTTTTTTTTCTGAAAATAAAATCTTTAAACACATTATAGAACACATACAGTAATTGTTTTGTTTGATTTCTGTATGACAAATTATTTTTAAAAGCAAAAAAGTGATAACTTTCGATTTATAGTTATTCTAACCAAAAAATATTAATGTTAACGATAAAAGACATAAATATATAAAACTATGATGAAAACCTATTACGAAAGGATTTTGTTTGCACTTATTCAATATTTACGATCGAACAATATTGTTATTGATTTGGATGTGGATTACTTTTACAAAGTAACCTATGAATCCCATAATGCAAAAGCCAATAGCTATGGTAAAGGAGATTTTTTGGAACTCCTTGCGGTGAACCGTTTGACCAGTCGGATGGAATTATTGACGAAAAGCGACTAGGCTCGTAGAATTTAACAATGTTGCCCATTATTTTTATCAGAAAGGCTTACTGGTAAGAGAGATTAGGTATATTTGATGTACATATTTATTTTGGAAGGTGCCTTTCACTTTTCCATCGGTGGCAGTCTTAGTGACATACATTTTTTCCAAATCAGAGGCATATCGAAATCACTCGTGAACTTTGTTCACACTTTTCTTGAAACGCAACGAAAAAGAATCTTTGTATTCAATTATAATACGAATATGTAATGTATTTTCATCAGCGGGAGATAAATTGGCTAGGAGCATACACCAGCTCATCTGCAAAATTTGGTCGGAGGAAAGTATGCCCGATGAATGGAACCTCGGTATAGTGTGCCCCATCCATAAAAAGGGAGATGTTCTGAAATGTACCAACTACAGAGGAATTAGTCTCCTAAACGTCGCTTATAAAATCTTGTCGGCCATCCTGTGTGACCGCTTAAAACCTTTTGTCAACGATCTGATCGGCCCCTATCAGTGCGGTTTTAGGCCAGGCAAGTCAACCGTCGATCAAATGTTCACACTCCGACAGATTTTAGAAAAATCCCGGGAATTCCAGATCGATACACACCACCTTTTTATCGATTTTAAAGTCGCGTATGATAGCGTGAAAAGGGACGAATTATACAAAACCATGTCGAGTCTCGGCATCCCTGCCAAACTCGTCCGCCTGTGCAGGATGACGATGGAGAAATCAAGCTGCTCCGTCAAAATTGGTAAGAAGACCACCGATTCCTTTGATGTTGAGAAAGGATTGAGGCAAAGCGACGCGTTATCATGCAACCTATTCAACATCGTTCTTGAAGCCATTGTACGCAACGCACATGTCAACACCAGCGGTACAATCTATCAAAAGTCCGTTCAAATGCTTGCATATGCGAATGACATAGACATTGTCGGCAGAACGAAGCGAGCTGTGGCAGGGGCATTTGCGAGCATTGAATCGGAGGCGGCTAGAATGGGATTGGCGGTTAATGAGGACAAGGCGAAGTATATGCTGTCATCGAGAGAGGAATCTCAACATCGTCGACTCGGGCAAAATATCACGATGGACAGATATAACTTCGAAGTTGTCAAGGACTTTGTCTACCTGGGCTCCACTATTACACCTATGGATAGGTGCCACCTGCTTACTTACTTACTTATGCTGGTGCCACTGTCGCGTAAAGCACGCGTTACGCATGCGTAACGAATCCGTTCCGCGTGCGTTACGCATCCATTACGCATGCGTTACGCATCCGTTACGCATCCGTTACGCATGCGAAACGCATCCGTTACGCGTGCGTTACGCATCCGTTACGCATGCGTTAAGCATCCGTTACGCATCCGTTACGCATGCGTTACGCATCCGTTATGCATCCGTTACGCATGCGTTACGCATCCGTTACGCGTGCTTTACGCATCCGTTACGCATCCGTTACGCATGCGTTACGTATGTGTTACGCATCCGTTACGCATGCGTTACGCATCCATTACGCATGCGTTACGCATCCGTTACGCATCCGTTACGCATCCGTTACGCATCCGTTACGCATCCGTTACGCATCCGTTACGCATCCGTTACGCATGCGTAACGCATACGTAACGCATGCGTTACGCATCCATTACGCGTGCGATACGCATCCGTTACGCATGCATTACGCATCCGTTACGCATGCGTTACGCATCCGTTACGCATCCATTACGCATGCGTTACGCATCCGTTACACATCCGTTACGCATGCGTTACGCATCCGTTACGCATCCGTTACGCATGCATTACGCATCCGTTACGCATCCGTTATGCATCCGTTACGCATGCGTTATGCATCCGTTACGCATGCGTTACGCATCCGTTACGCATCCGTTTCGAATACGTTACGCATCCGTTACGCATGCGTTACGCATCCGTTACGCATCCGTTTCGCATGCGTAACGCATCCGTAACGCATGCGTTACGCATGCGTTACGTATCCATTACGCATCCGTTACGCATCCGTTACGCATGCATTACGCATCCATTACGCATCCGTTACGCATCCGTTACGCATGCGTTACGCATCCATTACGCATCCGTTAAGCATCCGTTACGCATTACGTTACGCATGCGTTACGCATCCGTTACGCATGCGTAACGCATCCGTTACGCATCCGTTACGCATCCGTTACGCATCCGTTACGCATCCGTTACGCATCCGTTACGCATCCGTTACGCATCCGTTACGCATCCGTTACGCATCCGTTACGCATCCGTTACGCATGCGTTACGCATCCATTACGCGTGCGTTACGCATCCGTTACGCATGCATTACGCATCCGTTACGCAAGCGTTACGCATCCGTTACGCATCCGTTACGCATGCGTTACGCATCCGTTACGCATCCGTTACGCATGCGTTACGTATATGTTACGCATCCGTTACGCATGCGTTACGCATCCATTACGCATGCGTTACGCATCCGTTACGCATCCGTTACGCATCCGTTACGCATCCGTTACGCATCCGTTACGCATCCGTTACGCATCCGTTACGCATCCGTTACGCATCCGTTACGCATCCGTTACGCATGCGTTACGCATCCATTACGCGTGCGTTACGCATCCGTTACGCATGCATTACGCATCAATTACGCAAGCGTTACGCATCCGTTACGCATCCGTTACGCATGCGTTACGCAACCGTTACGCATCCGTTACGCATGCGTTACGCATCCGTTACGCATCCGTTACGCATGCGTTACGCATCCGTTACGCATCTGTTATGCATCCGTTACGCATGCGTTATGCATCCGTTACGCATGCGTTACGCATCCGTTACGCATGCGTTACGCATGCGTTACGTATCCATTACGCATCCGTTACGCATCCGTTACGCATGCATTACGCATCCATTACGCATCCGTTACGCATCCGTTACGCATGCGTTACGCATCCGTTACGCATCCGTTAAGCATCCGTTACGCATTACGTTACGCATGCGTTACGCATCCGTTACGCATGCGTAACGCATCCGTTACGCATCCGTTACGCATCCGTTACGCATCCGTTACGCATCCGTTACGCATCCGTTACGCATCCGTTACGCATCCGTTACGCATCCGTTACGCATCCGTTACGCATGCGTTACGCATCCATTACGCGTGCGTTACGCATCCGTTACGCATGCATTACGCATCCGTTACGCAAGCGTTACGCATCCGTTACGCATCCGTTACGCATGCGTTACGCATCCGTTACGCATCCGTTACGCATGCGTTACGTATATGTTACGCATCCGTAACGCATGCGTTACGCATCCATTACGCATGCGTTACGCATCCGTTACGCATCCGTTACGCATGCGTTACGCATCCGTTACGCGTGCTTTACGCATCCGTTACGCATCCGTAACGCATGCGTTACGCATCCGTTACGCATGCGTTACGCATCCGTTACGCGTGCTTTACGCATCCGTTACGCATCCGTTACGCATGCGTTACGTATGTGTTACGCATCCGTTACGCATGCGTTACGCATCCATTACGCATCCGTTACGCATCCGTTACGCATCCGTTACGCATCCGTTACGCATCCGTTACGCATCCGTTACGCATCGGTTACGCATCCGTTACGCATGCGTAACGCATACGTAACGCATGCGTTACGCATCCATTACGCGTGCGATACGCATCCGTTACGCATGCATTACGCATCCGTTACGCATGCGTTACGCATCCGTTACGCATCCGTTACGCATGCGTTACGCATCCGTTACACATCCGTTACGCATGCGTTACGCATCCGTTACGCATCCGTTACGCATGCATTACGCATCCGTTACGCATCCGTTATGCATCCGTTACGCATGCGTTATGCATCCGTTACGCATGCGTTACGCATCCGTTACGCATCCGTTTCGCATACGTTACGCGTCCGTTACGCATGCGTTACGCATCCGTTACGCATCCGTTTCGCATGCGTAACGCATCCGTAACGCATGCGTTACGCATGCGTTACGTATCCATTACGCATCCGTTAAGAATCCGTTACGCATGCATTACGCATCCATTACGCATCCGTTACGCATCCGTTACGCATGCGTTACGCATCCATTTCGCATCCGTTAAGCATCCGTTACGCATTACGTTACGCATGCGTTACGCATCCGTTACGCATGCGTAACGCATCCGTTACGCATCCGTAACGCATGCGTTACGCATCCGTAACGCATGCGTTACGCATCCGTTACGCATCCGTTACGCATCCGTTACGCATCCGTTACGCATCCGTTACGCATCCGTTACGCATCCGTTACGCATCCGTTACGCATCCGTTACGCATCCGTTACGCATGCGTTACGCATCCATTACGCGTGCGTTACGCATCCGTTACGCATGCATTACGCATCCGTTACGCAAGCGTTACGCATCCGTTACGCATCCGTTACGCATGCGTTACGCATCCGTTACGCATCCGTTACGCATGCGTTACGTATATGTTACGCATCCGTTACGCATGCGTTACGCATCCATTACGCATGCGTTACGCATCCGTTACGCATCCGTTACGCATCCGTTACGCATCCGTTACGCATCCGTTACGCATCCGTTACGCATTCGTTACGCATGCGTTACGCATCCATTACGCGTGCGTTACGCATCCGTTACGCATGCATTACGCATCCGTTACGCAAGCGTTACGCATCCGTTACGCATCCGTTACGCATGCGTTACGCATCCGTTACGCATCCGTTACGCATGCGTTACGCATCCGTTACGCATCCGTTACGCATGCGTTACGCATCCGTTACGCATCTGTTATGCATCCGTTACGCATGCGTTATGCATCCGTTACGCATGCGTTACGCATCCGTTACGCATGCGTTACGCATCCGTTACGCATGCGTTACGCATCCGTTACGCATGCGTTACGCATCCGTTACGCATCCGTTACGCATGCGTTTCGCATGCGTAACGCATCCGTAACGCATGCGTTACGCATGCGTTACGCATGCGTTACGTATCCATTACGCATCCGTTACGCATCCGTTACGCATGCATTACGCATCCATTACGCATCCGTTACGCATCCGTTACGCATGCGTTACGCATCCGTTACGCATCCGTTAAGCATCCGTTACGCATTACGTTACGCATGCGTTACGCATCCGTTACGCATGCGTAACGCATCCGTTACGCATCCGTTACGCATCCGTTACGCATCCGTTACGCATCCGTTACGCATCCGTTACGCATCCGTTACGCATCCGTTACGCATCCGTTACGCATCCGTTACGCATCCGTTACGCATCCGTTACGCATCCGTTACGCATGCGTTACGCATCCATTACACGTGCGTTACGCATCCGTTACGCATGCATTACGCATCCGTTACGCAAGCGTTACGCATCCGTTACGCATCCGTTACGCATTCGTTACGCATCCGTTACGCATCCGTTACGCATGCGTTACGTATATGTTACGCATCCGTAACGCATGCGTTACGCATCCGTTACGCATCCGTTACGCATCCGTTACGCATCCGTTACGCATCCATTACGCGTGCGTTACGCATCCGTTACGCATGCATTACGCATCCGTTACGCAAGCGTTACGCATCCGTTACGCATCCGTTACGCATGCGTTACGCATCCGTTACGCATCCGTTACGCATGCGTTACGCATCCGTTACGCATCCGTTACGCATGCGTTACGCATCCGTTACGCATCTGTTATGCATCCGTTACGCATGCGTTATGCATCCGTTACGCATGCGTTACGCATCCGTTACGCATGCGTTACGCATCCGTTACGCATGCGTTACGCATCCGTTACGCATGCGTTACGCATCCGTTACGCATCCGTTACGCATGCGTTGCGCATACGTTACGCGTGCGTTACGCATCCGTTACGCATGCGTTGCGCATCCATGACGCGTGCGTTACGCATCCGTTACGCATGTGTTACGCATCCGTTACGCATCCGTTACGCATGCGTTACGCATCCGTTACGCATCCGTTACGCATGCGTTACGCATCCGTTACACATGCGTTACGCATCCGTTACGCATGCGTTACGCATCCGTTACGCATCCGTTACGCATCCGTTACGCATCCGTTATGCATCCGTTACGCATGCGTTATGCATCCGTTACTACGCATCCGTTACGCATGCGTTACGCATCCGTTACGCATGCGTTATGCATCCGTTACGCATGCGTTACGCATCCGTTACGCATGCGTTACGCATCCGTTACGCATCCGTTACGCATCCGTTACGCATGCGTTACGCATCCGTTACGCATCCGTTACGCATGCGTTACGCATCCATTACGCATGCGTTACGCATCCATTACGCATGCGTTACGCATCCGTTACGCATCCGTTACGCATCCGTTACGCATCCGTTACGCATCCGTTACGCATCCGTTACGCATCCGTTACGCATCCGTTACGCATGCGTTACGCATCCATTACGCGTGCGTTACGCATCCGTTACGCATGCATTACGCATCCGTTACGCAAGCGTTACGCATCCGTTACGCATCCGTTACGCATGCGTTACGCATCCGTTACGCATCCGTTACGCATGCGTTACGCATCCGTTACGCATGCGTTACGCATCCGTTACGCATCCGTTACGCATGCGTTACGCATCCGTTACGCATCTGTTATGCATCCGTTACGCATGCGTTATGCATCCGTTACGCATGCGTTACGCATCCGTTACGCATGCGTTACGCATCCGTTACGCATCCGTTACGCATGCGTTGCGCATACGTTACGCGTGCGTTACGCATCCGTTACGCATGCGTTGCGCATCCATGACGCGTGCGTTACGCATCCGTTACGCATGCGTTACGCATCCGTTACGCATCCGTTACGCATGCGTTACGCATCCGTTACGCATCCGTTACGCATGCGTTACGCATCCGTTACACATGCGTTACGCATCCGTTACGCATGCGTTACGCATCCGTTACGCATCCGTTACGCATCCGTTACGCATCCGTTATGCATCCGTTACGCATGCGTTATGCATCCGTTATTACGCATCCGTTACGCATGCGTTACGCATCCGTTACGCATGCGTTACGCATCCGTTACGCATGCGTTACGCATCCGTTACGCATCCGTTACGCATCCGTTACGCATACGTTACGCATCCGTTACGCATCCGTTACGCATGCGTTACGCATCCGTTACGCATCCGTTACGCGTGCGTTACGCATCCGTTACGCATGCGTTACGCATCCGTTACGCATGCGTTACGCATCCGGTACGCATCCGTTACGCATGCGTTAGGCATCCGTTACGCATGCGTTACGCATCCGTTACGCATGCGTTACGCATCCGTTACGCATGCGTTACGCATCCGTTACGCATGCGTTACGCATCCGTTACGCATGCGTTACGCATCCGTTACGCATGCGTTACGCATCCGTTACGCATGCGTTACGCATCCGTAACGCATGCGTTACGCATCCGTTACGCATCCGGTACGCATCCGTTACGCATGCGTTACGCATCCGTTACGCATCCGTTACGCATCCGTTACGCATCCGTTACGCATCCGTTACGCATGCGTTACGCATCCGTTACGCATGCGTTACGCATGCGTTACGCATGCGTTACGCATCCGTTACGCATGCGTTACGCATCCGTTACGCATGCGTTACGCATCCGTTACGCATGCGTTACGCATCCGTTCGCATGCGTTACGCGTGCGTTACGGGGTCATGTCCCCCCCCCCGAGAACTCAAGATTATTTTGTTGATCTGAAATAATTATTTAGTAACCACATAGAAAAGAAAATGAAAGTTGGTTACTTAGAAAGCTAGTATGATTTTTGATTGTTAATTTAGAATTCAATAGAGAATTTGAATGTTGGTAACTTCAATTCAATAAGAAATTTAACACAACAACAAACTTCTCATATGATAATACATTCAAAACTTAAAATATATGCATGGGCTAGTTTCCGTTTTGAGATGACAGCCAAAACCTGTTAAACCAAACAGAAATCAAAGTGCGGAGTTGTTACCAAATTTTCACTCAGTAAAGTAAAAACTAATAGGATTTTCAAAAAAAGAACATTTTTTTTTCTGAAAATAAAATCTTTAAACACATTATAGAACACATACAGTAATTGTTTTGTTTGATTTCTGTATGACAAATTATTTTTAAAAGCAAAAAAGTGATAACTTTCGATTTATAGTTATTCTAACCAAAAAATATTAATGTTAACGATAAAAGACATAAATATATAAAACTATGATGAAAACCTATTACGAAAGGATTTTGTTTGCACTTATTCAATATTTACGATCGAACAATATTGTTATTGATTTGGATGTGGATTACTTTTACAAAGTAACCTATGAATCCCATAATGCAAAAGCCAATAGCTATGGTAAAGGAGATTTTTTGGAACTCCTTGCGGTGAACCGTTTGACCAGTCGGATGGAATTATTGACGAAAAGCGACTAGGCTCGTAGAATTTAACAATGTTGCCCATTATTTTTATCAGAAAGGCTTACTGGTAAGAGAGATTAGGTATATTTGATGTACATATTTATTTTGGAAGGTGCCTTTCACTTTTCCATCGGTGGCAGTCTTAGTGACATACATTTTTTCCAAATCAGAGGCATATCGAAATCACTCGTGAACTTTGTTCACACTATTCAATTATAATACGAATATGTAATGTATTTTCATCAGCGGGAGATAAATTGGCTAGGAGCATACACCAGCTCATCTGCAAAATTTGGTCGGAGGAAAGTATGCCCGATGAATGGAACCTCGGTATAGTGTGCCCCATCCATAAAAAGGGAGATGTTCTGAAATGTACCAACTACAGAGGAATTAGTCTCCTAAACGTCGCTTATAAAATCTTGTCGGCCATCCTGTGTGACCGCTTAAAACCTTTTGTCAACGATCTGATCGGCCCCTATCAGTGCGGTTTTAGGCCAGGCAAGTCAACCGTCGATCAAATGTTCACACTCCGACAGATTTTAGAAAAATCCCGGGAATTCCAGATCGATACACACCACCTTTTTATCGATTTTAAAGTCGCGTATGATAGCGTGAAAAGGGACGAATTATACAAAACCATGTCGAGTCTCGGCATCCCTGCCAAACTCGTCCGCCTGTGCAGGATGACGATGGAGAAATCTCGCTGCTCCGTCAAAATTGGTAAGAAGACCACCGATTCCTTTGATGTTGAGAAAGGATTGAGGCAAGGCGACGCGTTATCATGCAACCTATTCAACATCGTTCTTGAAGCCATTGTACGCAACGCACATGTCAACACCAGCGGTACAATCTATCAAAAGTCCGTTCAAATGCTTGCATATGCGAATGACATAGACATTGTCGGCAGAACGAAGCGAGCTGTGGCAGGGGCATTTGCGAGCATTGAATCGGAGGCGGCTAGAATGGGATTGGCGGTTAATGAGGACAAGGCGAAGTATATGCTGTCATCGAGAGAGGAATCTCAACATCGTCGACTCGGGCAAAATATCACGATGGACAGATATAACTTCGAAGTTGTCAAGGACTTTGTCTACCTGGGCTCCACTATTACACCTATGGATAGGTGCCACCTGCTTACTTACTTACTTATGCTGGTGCCACTGTCGCGTAAAGCACGCGTTACGCATGCGTAACGAATCCGTTCCGCGTGCGTTACGCATCCATTACGCATGCGTTACGCATCCGTTACGCATCCGTTACGCGTGCGTTACGCATCCGTTACGCATGCGTAAAGCATCCGTTACGCATCCGTTACGCATGCGTTACGCATCCGTTATGCATCCGTTACGCATGCGTTACGCATCCGTTACGCGTGCTTTACGCATCCGTTACGCATCCGTTACGCATGCGTTACGTATGTGTTACGCATCCGTTACGCATGCGTTACGCATCCATTACGCATGCGTTACGCTTCCGTTACGCATCCGTTACGCATCCGTTACGCATCCGTTACGCATCCGTTACGCATCCGTTACGCATCCGTTACGCATGCGTAACGCATACGTAACGCATGCGTTACGCATCCATTACGCGTGCGATACGCATCCGTTACGCATGCATTACGCATCCGTTACGCATGCGTTACGCATCCGTTACGCATCCGTTACGCATGCGTTACGCATCCGTTACACATCCGTTACGCATCCGTTACGCATCCGTTACGCATGCATTACGCATCCGTTACGCATCCGTTATGCATCCGTTACGCATGCGTTATGCATCCGTTACGCATGCGTTACGCATCCGTTACGCATCCGTTTCGCATCCGTTACGCATGCGTTACGCATGCGTTACGCATCCGTTACGCATCCGTTTCGCATGCGTAACGCATCCGTAACGCATGCGTTACGCATGCGTTACGCATGCGTTACGTATCCATTACGCATCCGTTACGCATCCGTTACGCATGCATTACGCATCCATTACGCATCCGTTACGCATCCGTTACGCATGCGTTACGCATCCGTTACGCATCCGTTAAGCATCCGTTACGCATTACGTTACGCATGCGTTACGCATCCGTTACGCATGCGTAACGCATCCGTTACGCATCCGTAACGCATGCGTTACGCATCCGTAACGCATGCGTTACGCATCCGTTACGCATCCGTTACGCAAGCCTTACGCATCCGTTACGCATCCGTTACGCATGCGTTACGCATCCATTACGCGTGCGTTACGCATCCGTTACGCATGCATTACGCATCCGTTACGCAAGCGTTACGCATCCGTTACGCATCCGTTACGCATGCGTTACGCATCCGTTACGCATCCGTTACGCATGCGTTACGCATCCGTTACGCATCCGTTACGCATCTGTTATGCATCCGTTACGCATGCGTTATGCATCCGTTACGCATGCGTTACGCATCCGTTACGCATGCGTTACGCATCCGTTACGCATGCGTTACGCATCCGTTACGCATGCGTTGCGCATAGGTTACGCGTGCGTTACGCATCCGTTACGCATGCGTTGCGCATCCATGACGCGTGCGTTACGCATCCGTTACGCATCAGTTACGCATGCGTTACGCATCCGTTACGCATCCGTTACGCATGCGTTACGCATCCGTTACACATGCGTTACGCATCCGTTACGCATGCGTTACGCATCCGTTACGCATCCGTTACGCATCCGTTACGCATCCGTTATGCATCCGTTACGCATGCGTTATGCATCCGTTACGCATCCGTTATGCATCCGTTACGCATGCGTTATGCATCCGTTACGCATGCGTTACGCATCCGTTACGCGTGTGTTACGCATCCGTTACGCATGCGTTACACATCCGTTACGCATGCGTTACGCATCTGTTACGCATCCGTTACGCATGCGTTACGCATCCGTTACGCATGCGTTACGCATACGTTACGCGTGCGTTACGCATCCGTTACGCATGCGTTGCGCATCCATGACGCGTGCGTTACGCATCCGTTACGCATGCGTTACGCATCCGTTACGCATCCGTTACGCATGCGTTACGCATCCGTTACGCATCCGTTACGCATACGTAACGGATGCGTAACGGATGCGTAACGGATGCGTAACGCATGCGTAACGGATGCGTAACGCACGCGTAACGGATGCGTAACGCATGCGTAACAGATGTGTAACGCATGCGTAACGGATGCGTAACGCACGCGTAACGGATGCGTAACGCATGCGTAACGCATGCGTAACGGATGCGTAACGCATGCGTAACGGATGCGTAACGCATGCGTAACGGATGCGTAACGCATGCGTAACGGATGCGTAACGCATGCGTAACGGATGCGTAACACACGCGTAACGGATGCGTAACGCATGCGTAACGGATGCATAACGCATGCGTAACGGATGCATAACGGATGCGTAACGGATGCGTAACGGATGCGTAACGGATGCGTAACGCATGCGTAACGGATGCGTAACGCATGTGTAACGGATGCGTAACGCATGCGTAACGGATGCGTAACGGATGCGTAACGCATGCGTAACTGATGCGTAACGGATGCGTAACGCATGCGTAACGGATGCGTAACGCACGCGTCATGGATGCGCAACGCATGCGTAACGGATGCGTAACGGATGCGTAACGCATGCGTAACGGATGCGTAACGCATGTGTAACGGATGCGTAACGCATGCGTAACGGATGCGTAACGGATGCGTAACGCATGCGTAACTGATGTGTAACGGATGCGTAACGCATGCGTAACGGATGCATAACAGATGCGTAACGGATGCGTAACGCATGCGTAACGGATGCGTAACGGATGCGTAACGCATGCGTAACGGATGCGTAACGGATGCGTAACGCATGCGTAATGGATGCGTAACGGATGCGTAACGCTTGCGTAACGGATGCGTAATGCATGCGTAACGGATGCGTAACGCACGCGTAATGGATGCGTAACGCATGCGTAACGGATGCGTAACGGATGCGTAACGGATGCGTAAGGCTTGCGTAACGGATGCGTAACGGATGCGTAACGCATGCGTTACGGATGCGTAACGGATGCGTTACGCATGCGTAACGGATGCGTAACGCATGCGTAACGTAATGCGTAACGGATGCTTAACGGATGCGTAACGGATGCGTAACGCATGCGTAACGGATGCGTAACGGATGCGTAATGGATGCGTAATGCATGCGTAACGGATGCGTAACGGATGCGTAATGGATACGTAACGCATGCGTAACGCATGCGTAACGCATGCGTAACGGATGCGTTACGCATGCGAAACGGATGCGTAACGGATGCGTAACGCATGCGTAACGGATGCGTAACGGATGCGAAACGGATGCGTAACGGATGCGTAACGCATGCGTAACGGATGCATAACGCATGCGTAACGGATGCATAACGGATGGGTAACGGATGCGTAATGCATGCGTAACGGATGCGTAACGGATGCGTAACGCATGCGTAACGGATGTGTAACGGATGCGTAACGCATGCGTAACGGATGCGTAATGCATGCGTAACGGATGCGTATCGCACGCGTAATGGATGCGTAACGCATGCGTAACGGATGCGTAACGGATGCGTAACGGATGCGTAATGGATGCGTAACGGATGCGTAACGGATGCGTAACGGAAGCGTAACGCATGCGTAATGGATGCGTAACGCATGCGTAACGGATGCGTAACACATACGTAACGCATGCGTAACGGATGCGTAACGGATGCGTAAAGCACGCGTAACGGATGCGTAACGCATGCGTAACGGATGCATAACGGATGCGTAACGCATGCGTAACGGATGCGTAACGGATGCTTTACGCATGCGTAACGGATGCGTAACGCACGCGTAACGGATGCGTAACGGATGCGTAACGCATGCGTAATGGATGCGTAACGCACGCGGAACGGATTCGTTACGCATGCGTAACGCGTGCTTTACGCGACAGTGGCACCAGCATAAGTAAGTAAGTAAGCAGGTGGCACCTATCCATAGGTGTAATAGTGGAGCCCAGGTAGACAAAGTCCTTGACAACTTCGAAGTTATATCTGTCCATCGTGATATTTTGCCCGAGTCGACGATGTTGAGATTCCTCTCTCGATGACAGCATATACTTCGCCTTGTCCTCATTAACCGCCAATCCCATTCTAGCCGCCTCCGATTCAATGCTCGCAAATGCCCCTGCCACAGCTCGCTTCGTTCTGCCGACAATGTCTATGTCATTCGCATATGCAAGCATTTGAACGGACTTTTGATAGATTGTACCGCTGGTGTTGACATGTGCGTTGCGTACAATGGCTTCAAGAACGATGTTGAATAGGTTGCATGATAACGCGTCGCCTTGCCTCAATCCTTTCTCAACATCAAAGGAATCGGTGGTCTTCTTACCAATTTTGACGGAGCAGCGAGATTTCTCCATCGTCATCCTGCACAGGCGGACGAGTTTGGCAGGGATGCCGAGACTCGACATGGTTTTGTATAATTCGTCCCTTTTCACGCTATCATACACGACTTTAAAATCGATAAAAAGGTGGTGTGTATCGATCTGGAATTCCCGGGATTTTTCTAAAATCTGTCGGAGTGTGAACATTTGATCGACGGTTGACTTGCCTGGCCTAAAACCGCACTGATAGGGGCCGATCAGATCGTTGACAAAAGGTTTTAAGCGGTCACACAGGATGGCCGACAAGATTTTATAAGCGACGTTTAGGAGACTAATTCCTCTGTAGTTGGTACATTTCAGAACATCTCCCTTTTTATGGATGGGGCACACTATACCGAGGTTCCATTCATCGGGCATACTTTCCTCCGACCAAATTTTGCAGATGAGCTGGTGTATGCTCCTAGCCAATTTATCTCCCGCTGATGAAAATACATTACATATTCGTATTATAATTGAATACAAAGATTCTTTTTCGTTGCGTTTCAAGAAAAGTGTGAACAAAGTTCACGAGTGATTTCGATATGCCTCTGATTTGGAAAAAATGTATGTCACTAAGACTGCCACCGATGGAAAAGTGAAAGGCACCTTCCAAAATAAATATGTACATCAAATATACCTAATCTCTCTTACCAGTAAGCCTTTCTGATAAAAATAATGGGCAACATTGTTAAATTCTACGAGCCTAGTCGCTTTTCGTCAATAATTCCATCCGACTGGTCAAACGGTTCACCGCAAGGAGTTCCAAAAAATCTCCTTTACCATAGCTATTGGCTTTTGCATTATGGGATTCATAGGTTACTTTGTAAAAGTAATCCACATCCAAATCAATAACAATATTGTTCGATCGTAAATATTGAATAAGTGCAAACAAAATCCTTTCGTAATAGGTTTTCATCATAGTTTTATATATTTATGTCTTTTATCGTTAACATTAATATTTTTTGGTTAGAATAACTATAAATCGAAAGTTATCACTTTTTTGCTTTTAAAAATAATTTGTCATACAGAAATCAAACAAAACAATTACTGTATGTGTTCTATAATGTGTTTAAAGATTTTATTTTCAGAAAAAAAAATGTTCTTTTTTTGAAAATCCTATTAGTTTTTACTTTACTGAGTGAAAATTTGGTAACAACTCCGCACTTTGATTTCTGTTTGGTTTAACAGGTTTAATAATGATGCGTAACGCATGCGTAACGGATGCGTAACGCATGCGTAACGGATGCGTAACGGATGCGTAACGCATGCGTAACGGATGCGTAATGCATGCGTAACGGATGCGTATCGCACGCGTAATGGATGCGTAACGCATGCGTTACGTATGCGTTACGCATGCGTAACGGATGCGTAACGGATGCGTAACGGATGCGTAACGGATGCGTAACGGATGCGTAACGGAAGCGTAACGCATGCGTAATGGATGCGTAACGCATGCGTAACGGATGCGTAACACATACGTAACGCATGCGTAACGGATGCGTACCGGATGCGTAACGCATGCGTAACGGATGCGTAACGCACGCGTAACGGATGCGTAACGGATGCGTAACGGATGCGTAACGCATGCGTAACGGATGCGTAACGCATGCGTAACGGATGCGTAACGGATGCGTAACGTATGCGTAACGGATGCGTAACGCATGCGTAACGGATGCGTAACGCATGCGTAACGGATGCCTAACGCATGCGTAACGGATGCGTACCGGATGCGTAACGCATGCGTAACGGATGCGTAACGCATGCGTAACGGATGCGTAACGCATGCGTAACGGATGCGTAACGGATGCGTAACGGATGCGTAACGGATGCGTAACGCATGCGTAACGCATGCGAAAAGGATGCGTAACGCATGCGAAATGGATGCGTAACGCATGCGTAAAGGATGTGTAACGGATGTGTATCGGATGCGTAACGCATGCGTGACGGATGCGTAACGCATCCGTAACGGATGCGTAACGCATGCGTAACGGATGCGTAACGCACGCGTAACGGATGCGTAACGCACGCGTAACGGATGCGTAACGGATGCGTAACGCACGCGTAACGGATGCGTAACGCACGCGTAACGGATGCGTAACGCATGCGTAACGGATGCGTAACGCATGCGTAACGGATGCGTAACGCATGCGTAACGGATGCGTAACGCATGCGTAACGGATGCGTAACGCATGCGTAACGCATGCGAAACGGATGCGTAACGCATGCGAAACGGATGCGTAACGCATGCGTAACGGATGTGTAACGGATGTGTATCGGATGCGTAACGCATGCGTAACGGATGCGTAACGCATGCGTAACGGATGCGTAACGCATGCGTAACGGATGCGTAACGCACGCGTAACGGATGCGTAACGCACGCGTAACGGATGCGTAACGGATGCGTAACGGATGCGTAACGCATGCGTAACGGATGCGTAACGCATGCGTAACGGATGCGTAACGCATGCGTAACGGATGCGTAACGCATGCGTAACGCATGCGTAACGGATGCGTAACGCATGCGTAACGGATGCGTAACGCACGCGTAACAGATGCGTAACGCATGCGTAACGGATGCGTGACGGATGCGTAACGCATGCGTAACGGATGCGTAACGGATGCGTAACGCATGCGTAACGGATGCGTAACGCACGCGTTATGGATGCGTAACGGATGCGTAACGGATGCGTAACGCACGCGTAACGGATGCGTAACGCATACGTAACGCATGCGTAACGGATGCGTAACGCACGCGTAACGCATGCGTAACGGATGCGTAACGCACGCGTAACGCATGCGAACAGATGCGTAACGCATGCGTAACGGATGCGTAACGCATGCGTAACGGATGCGTAACGCACGCGTAACGGATGCGTAACGCATGCGTAACGGGTGCGTGACGGATGCGTAACGCATGCGTAACGGATGCGTTACGGATGCGTAACGCATGCGTAACGGATGCGTAACGGATGCGTAACGGATGCGTAACGCATGCGTAACGGATGCGTAACGCACGCGTAACGGATGCGTAACGCACGCGTAACGGATGCGTAACGCATGCGTAACGGATGCGTAACGCACGCGTAACGGATGCGTAACGCATGCGTAACGGATGCGTAACGGATGCGTAACGGATGCGTAACGCATGCGTAACGGATGCGTAACGGATGCGTAACGCACGCGTAACGGATGCGTAACGCACGCGTAACGGATGCGTAACGCATGCGTAACGGATGCGTAACGCATGCGTAACGGATGCGTAACGCATGCGTAACGGATGCGTAACGCACGCGTAACGGATGCGTAACGCATGCGTAACGGATGCGTAACGCATGCGTAACGGATGCGTAACGGATGCGTAACGCACGCGTAACGGATGCGTAACGGATGCGTGACGGATGCGTAACGCATGCGTAACGGATGCGTAACGGATGCGTAACGGATGCGTAACGGATGCGTAACGCATGCGAAACGGATGCGTAACGCATGCGTAACGGATGCGTAACGCACGCGTAACGCATGCGTTACGGATGCGTAACGCACGCGTAACGCATGCGAACGGATGCGTAACGCATGCGTAACGGATGCGTAACGCATGCGTAACGGATGCGTAACGCTTGCGTAACGGATGCGTAACGCATGCGTAACGCATGCGTAACGGATGCGTGACGGATGTGTAACGGATGCGTAACGCATGCGTAACGGATGCGTAACGCATGCGTAACGGATGCGTAACGCACGCGTAACGGATGCGTAACGGATGCGTAACGGATGCGTAACGCATGCGTAACGGATGCGTAACGCATGCGTAACGGATGCGTAACGCATGCGTAACGGATGCGTAACGCATGCGTAACGGATGCGTAACGCACGCGTAACGGATGCGTAACGCATGCGTAACGGATGCGTGTTGGATGCGTAACGCGTTATGGATGCGTAACGGATGCGTAACGCATGCGTAATGGATGCGTAACGCATGCGTAACGGATGCGTAACACATACGTAACGCATGCGTAACGGATGCGTAACGGATGCGTAAAGCACGCGTAACGGATGCGTAACGCATGCGTAACGGATGCATAACGGATGCGTAACGCATGCGTAACGGATGCGTAACGGATGCTTTACGCATGCGTAACGGATGCGTAACGCACGCGTAACGGATGCGTAACGGATGCGTAACGCATGCGTAATGGATGCGTAACGCACGCGGAACGGATTCGTTACGCATGCGTAACGCGTGCTTTACGCGACAGTGGCACCAGCATAAGTAAGTAAGTAAGCAGGTGGCACCTATCCATAGGTGTAATAGTGGAGCCCAGGTAGACAAAGTCCTTGACAACTTCGAAGTTATATCTGTCCATCGTGATATTTTGCCCGAGTCGACGATGTTGAGATTCCTCTCTCGATGACAGCATATACTTCGCCTTGTCCTCATTAACCGCCAATCCCATTCTAGCCGCCTCCGATTCAATGCTCGCAAATGCCCCTGCCACAGCTCGCTTCGTTCTGCCGACAATGTCTATGTCATTCGCATATGCAAGCATTTGAACGGACTTTTGATAGATTGTACCGCTGGTGTTGACATGTGCGTTGCGTACAATGGCTTCAAGAACGATGTTGAATAGGTTGCATGATAACGCGTCGCCTTGCCTCAATCCTTTCTCAACATCAAAGGAATCGGTGGTCTTCTTACCAATTTTGACGGAGCAGCGAGATTTCTCCATCGTCATCCTGCACAGGCGGACGAGTTTGGCAGGGATGCCGAGACTCGACATGGTTTTGTATAATTCGTCCCTTTTCACGCTATCATACACGACTTTAAAATCGATAAAAAGGTGGTGTGTATCGATCTGGAATTCCCGGGATTTTTCTAAAATCTGTCGGAGTGTGAACATTTGATCGACGGTTGACTTGCCTGGCCTAAAACCGCACTGATAGGGGCCGATCAGATCGTTGACAAAAGGTTTTAAGCGGTCACACAGGATGGCCGACAAGATTTTATAAGCGACGTTTAGGAGACTAATTCCTCTGTAGTTGGTACATTTCAGAACATCTCCCTTTTTATGGATGGGGCACACTATACCGAGGTTCCATTCATCGGGCATACTTTCCTCCGACCAAATTTTGCAGATGAGCTGGTGTATGCTCCTAGCCAATTTATCTCCCGCTGATGAAAATACATTACATATTCGTATTATAATTGAATACAAAGATTCTTTTTCGTTGCGTTTCAAGAAAAGTGTGAACAAAGTTCACGAGTGATTTCGATATGCCTCTGATTTGGAAAAAATGTATGTCACTAAGACTGCCACCGATGGAAAAGTGAAAGGCACCTTCCAAAATAAATATGTACATCAAATATACCTAATCTCTCTTACCAGTAAGCCTTTCTGATAAAAATAATGGGCAACATTGTTAAATTCTACGAGCCTAGTCGCTTTTCGTCAATAATTCCATCCGACTGGTCAAACGGTTCACCGCAAGGAGTTCCAAAAAATCTCCTTTACCATAGCTATTGGCTTTTGCATTATGGGATTCATAGGTTACTTTGTAAAAGTAATCCACATCCAAATCAATAACAATATTGTTCGATCGTAAATATTGAATAAGTGCAAACAAAATCCTTTCGTAATAGGTTTTCATCATAGTTTTATATATTTATGTCTTTTATCGTTAACATTAATATTTTTTGGTTAGAATAACTATAAATCGAAAGTTATCACTTTTTTGCTTTTAAAAATAATTTGTCATACAGAAATCAAACAAAACAATTACTGTATGTGTTCTATAATGTGTTTAAAGATTTTATTTTCAGAAAAAAAAATGTTCTTTTTTTGAAAATCCTATTAGTTTTTACTTTACTGAGTGAAAATTTGGTAACAACTCCGCACTTTGATTTCTGTTTGGTTTAACAGGTTTAATAATGATGCGTAACGCATGCGTAACGGATGCGTAACGCATGCGTAACGGATGCGTAACGGATGCGTAACGCATGCGTAACGGATGCGTAATGCATGCGTAACGGATGCGTATCGCACGCGTAATGGATGCGTAACGCATGCGTTACGTATGCGTTACGCATGCGTAACGGATGCGTAACGGATGCGTAACGGATGCGTAACGGATGCGTAACGGATGCGTAACGGAAGCGTAACGCATGCGTAATGGATGCGTAACGCATGCGTAACGGATGCGTAACACATACGTAACGCATGCGTAACGGATGCGTACCGGATGCGTAACGCATGCGTAACGGATGCGTAACGCACGCGTAACGGATGCGTAACGGATGCGTAACGGATGCGTAACGCATGCGTAACGGATGCGTAACGCATGCGTAACGGATGCGTAACGGATGCGTAACGTATGCGTAACGGATGCGTAACGCATGCGTAACGGATGCGTAACGCATGCGTAACGGATGCCTAACGCATGCGTAACGGATGCGTACCGGATGCGTAACGCATGCGTAACGGATGCGTAACGCATGCGTAACGGATGCGTAACGCATGCGTAACGGATGCGTAACGGATGCGTAACGGATGCGTAACGGATGCGTAACGCATGCGTAACGCATGCGAAAAGGATGCGTAACGCATGCGAAATGGATGCGTAACGCATGCGTAAAGGATGTGTAACGGATGTGTATCGGATGCGTAACGCATGCGTGACGGATGCGTAACGCATCCGTAACGGATGCGTAACGCATGCGTAACGGATGCGTAACGCACGCGTAACGGATGCGTAACGCACGCGTAACGGATGCGTAACGGATGCGTAACGCACGCGTAACGGATGCGTAACGCACGCGTAACGGATGCGTAACGCATGCGTAACGGATGCGTAACGCATGCGTAACGGATGCGTAACGCATGCGTAACGGATGCGTAACGCATGCGTAACGGATGCGTAACGCATGCGTAACGCATGCGAAACGGATGCGTAACGCATGCGAAACGGATGCGTAACGCATGCGTAACGGATGTGTAACGGATGTGTATCGGATGCGTAACGCATGCGTAACGGATGCGTAACGCATGCGTAACGGATGCGTAACGCATGCGTAACGGATGCGTAACGCACGCGTAACGGATGCGTAACGCACGCGTAACGGATGCGTAACGGATGCGTAACGGATGCGTAACGCATGCGTAACGGATGCGTAACGCATGCGTAACGGATGCGTAACGCATGCGTAACGGATGCGTAACGCATGCGTAACGCATGCGTAACGGATGCGTAACGCATGCGTAACGGATGCGTAACGCACGCGTAACAGATGCGTAACGCATGCGTAACGGATGCGTGACGGATGCGTAACGCATGCGTAACGGATGCGTAACGGATGCGTAACGCATGCGTAACGGATGCGTAACGCACGCGTTATGGATGCGTAACGGATGCGTAACGGATGCGTAACGCACGCGTAACGGATGCGTAACGCATACGTAACGCATGCGTAACGGATGCGTAACGCACGCGTAACGCATGCGTAACGGATGCGTAACGCACGCGTAACGCATGCGAACAGATGCGTAACGCATGCGTAACGGATGCGTAACGCATGCGTAACGGATGCGTAACGCACGCGTAACGGATGCGTAACGCATGCGTAACGGGTGCGTGACGGATGCGTAACGCATGCGTAACGGATGCGTTACGGATGCGTAACGCATGCGTAACGGATGCGTAACGGATGCGTAACGGATGCGTAACGCATGCGTAACGGATGCGTAACGCACGCGTAACGGATGCGTAACGCACGCGTAACGGATGCGTAACGCATGCGTAACGGATGCGTAACGCACGCGTAACGGATGCGTAACGCATGCGTAACGGATGCGTAACGGATGCGTAACGGATGCGTAACGCATGCGTAACGGATGCGTAACGGATGCGTAACGCACGCGTAACGGATGCGTAACGCACGCGTAACGGATGCGTAACGCATGCGTAACGGATGCGTAACGCATGCGTAACGGATGCGTAACGCATGCGTAACGGATGCGTAACGCACGCGTAACGGATGCGTAACGCATGCGTAACGGATGCGTAACGCATGCGTAACGGATGCGTAACGGATGCGTAACGCACGCGTAACGGATGCGTAACGGATGCGTGACGGATGCGTAACGCATGCGTAACGGATGCGTAACGGATGCGTAACGGATGCGTAACGGATGCGTAACGCATGCGAAACGGATGCGTAACGCATGCGTAACGGATGCGTAACGCACGCGTAACGCATGCGTTACGGATGCGTAACGCACGCGTAACGCATGCGAACGGATGCGTAACGCATGCGTAACGGATGCGTAACGCATGCGTAACGGATGCGTAACGCTTGCGTAACGGATGCGTAACGCATGCGTAACGCATGCGTAACGGATGCGTGACGGATGTGTAACGGATGCGTAACGCATGCGTAACGGATGCGTAACGCATGCGTAACGGATGCGTAACGCACGCGTAACGGATGCGTAACGGATGCGTAACGCATGCGTAACGGATGCGTAACGCATGCGTAACGGATGCGTAACGCATGCGTAACGGATGCGTAACGCATGCGTAACGGATGCGTAACGCACGCGTAACGGATGCGTAACGCATGCGTAACGGATGCGTGTTGGATGCGTAACGCGTTATGGATGCGTAACGGATGCGTAACGGATGCGTAACGCATGCGTAACGGATGCGTAACGCATGCGTAACGGATGCGTAACGCATGCGTAACGGATGCGTAACGCACGCGTAACGGATGCGTAACGCATGCGTAACGGATGCGTGACGGATGCGTAACGCGTTATGGATGCGTAACGGATGCGTAACGGATGCGTAACGCACGCGTAACGGATGCGTAACGCATGCGTAACGGATGCGTAACGCACGCGTAACGGATGCGTAACGCATGCGTAACGGATGCGTGACGGATGCGTAACGGATGCGTTACGGATGCGTAACGCATGCGTAACGGATGCGTAACGGATGCGTAACGGATGCGTAACGCATGCGTAACGGATGCGTAACGCACGCGTAACGGATGCGTAACGCACGCGTAACGGATGCGTAACGCACGCGTAACGGATGCGTAACGCATGCGTAACGGATGCGTAACGGATGCGTGACGGATGTGTAACGGATGCGTAACGCATGCGTAACGGATGCGTAACGCATGCGTAACGGATGCGTAACGCACGCGTAACGGATGCGTAACGGATGCGTAACGGATGCGTAACGCATGCGTAACGGATGCGTAACGCATGCGTAACGGATGCGTAACGCATGCGTAACGGATGCGTAACGCATGCGTAACGGATGCGTAACGCATGCGTAACGGATGCGTGACGGATGCGTAACGCGTTATGGATGCGTAACGGATGCGTAACGGACGCGTAACGCATGCGTAACGGATGCGTAACGCATGCGTAACGGATGCGTAACGCATGCGTAACGGATGCGTAACGCACGCGTAACGGATGCGTAACGCATGCGTAACGGATGCGTGACGGATGCGTAACGCGTTATGGATGCGTAACGGATGCGTAACGGATGCGTAACGCACGCGTAACGGATGCGTAACGCATGCGTAACGGATGCGTAACGCACGCGTAACGGATGCGTAACGCATGCGTAACGGATGCGTGACGGATGCGTAACGCATGCGTAACGGATGCGTTACGGATGCGTAACGCATGCGTAACGGATGCGTAACGGATGCGTAACGGATGCGTAACGCATGCGTAACGGATGCGTAACGCACGCGTAACGGATGCGTAACGCACGCGTAACGGATGCGTAACGCACGCGTAACGGATGCGTAACGCATGCGTAACGGATGCGTAACGCATGCGTAACGGATGCGTAACGGATGCGTAACGCATGCGTAACGGATGCGTAACGCATGCGTAACGGATGCGTAACGCATGCGTAACGGATGCGTAACGGATGCGTAACGCATGCGTAACGGATGCGTAACGGATGCGTAACGCACGCGTAACGGATGCGTAACGCACGCGTAACGGATGCGTAACGCATGCGTAACGGATGCGTAACGCATGCGTAACGGATGCGTAACGCATGCGTAACGGATGCGTAACGCACGCGTAACGGATGCGTAACGCATGCGTAACGGATGCGTAACGGATGCGTAACGCACGCGTAACGGATGCGTAACGGATGCGTGACGGACGCGTAACGCATGCGTAACGGATGCGTAACGGATGCGTAACGGATGCGTAACGGATGCGTAACGCATGCGAAACGGATGCGTAACGCATGCGTAACGGATGCGTAACGCACGCGTAACGGATGCGTAACGCATGCGTAACGGATGCGTAACGCATGCGTAACGGATGCGTAACGGATGCGTAACGCATGCGTAACGGATGCGTAACGGATGCGTAACGGATGCGTAACGGATGCGTAACGCATGCGTAACGCATGCGAAACGGATGCGTAACGCATGCGTAACGGATGCGTAACGCACGCGTAACGGATGCGTAACGCATGCGTAACGGATTTGTAACGCATGCGTAACGGATGCGTAACGCATGCGTAACGGATGCGTAACGCATGCGTAACGGATGCGTAACGCACGCGTAACGGATGCGTAACGCATGCGTAACGGATGCGTGACGGATGCGTAACGCATGCGTAACGGATGCGTAACGGATGCGTAACGGATGCGTAACGCATGCGTAACGGATGCGTAACGGATGCGTAACGCACGCGTAACGGATGCGTAACGCATGCGTAACGGATGCGTAACGGATGCGTAACGCATGCGTAACGGATGCGTAACGCATGCGTAACGGATGCGTAACGCATGCGTAACGGATGCGTAACGGATGCGTAACGGATGCGTAACGCATGCGTAACGGATGCGTAACGCATGCGTAACGCATGCGTAACGGATGCGTAACGCACGCGTAACGGATGCGTAACGCATGCGTAACAGATGCGTAACGCATGCGTAACGGATGCGTAACGCACGCGTAACGGATGCGTAACGGATGCGTAACGCATGCGTAACGCATGCGTAACGGATGCGTAACGCATGCGTAACGGATGCGTAACGCATGCGTAACGCATGCGTAACGGATGCGTAACGCACGCGTAACTGATGCGTAACGCATGCGTAACAGATGCGTAACGCATGCGTAACGGATGCGTAACGGATGCGTAACATGCGTAACGCATGCGTTACGGATGCGTTACGCATGCGTAACGGATGTGTTACGCATGCGTAACGGATGCGTAACGGATGCGTAACGGATGCGTAACGGATGCGTAACGGATGCGTAACGCATGCGTAACGGATGCGTAACGCACGCGTAATGGATGCGTAACGCATGTGTAACGGATGCGTAACGGATGCGTAACGCATGCGTAACGGATGCTTAACGCATGCGTAACGGATGCGTAACGGATGCGTAACGGATGCGTAACGGATGCGTAACGCATGCGTAACGGATGCGTAACGCATGCGTAACGGATGCGTAACGCACGCGTAACGGATGCGTAACGCATGCGTAACGGATGCGTGACGGATGCGTAACGCATGCGTAACGGATGCGTTACGGATGCGTAACGCATGCGTAACGGATGCGTAACGGATGCGTAACGCATGCGTAACGGATGCGTAACGGATGCGTAACGCATGCGTAACGGATGCGTAACGCACGCTTAACGGATGCGTAACGCATGCGTAACGGATGCGTAACGCACGCGTAACGGATGCGTAACGCATGCGTAACGGATACGTAACGCATGCGTAACGGATGCGTAACGCATGCGTTACGGATGCGTAACGCATGCGTAACGGATGCGTAACGGATGCGTAACGCATGCGTAACGGATGCGTGACGGATGCGTTACGGATGCGTAACGGATGCGTAACGCATGCGTAACGAATGCGTAACGGATGCGTATTGGATGCGTAACGGATGCGTAACGCATGCGTAACGCATGCGTAACGCATGCGAAACGGATGCGTAACGCATGCGTAACGGATGCGTAACGCACGCGTAACGGATGCGTAACGCATGCGTAACGGATGCGTAACGCACGCGTAACGGATGCGTAACGCATGCGTAACGGATACGTAACGCATGCGTAACGGATGCGTAATGGATGCGTAACGCATGCGTAACGGATGCGTAACGCATGCGTAACGCATGCGTAACGCATTCGTAACGGATGCGTAACGCATTCGTAACGGATGCGTAACGCATTCGTAACGCATGCGTAACGCATGCGTAACGCATGCGTAACGGATGCGTAACGCATGCGTAACGCATGCGAAACGGATGCGTAACGCATGCGAAACGGATGCGTACCGCATGCGAAACGGATGCGTAACGGATGCGTAACGCATGCGTAACGGATGCGTAACGGATGCGTAACGCATGCGTAACGGGTGCGTAACGAATGCGTAACGGATGCGTAACGGATGCGTAACGCACGCGTAACGGCTGCGTAACGCATACGCAACGCATGCGTAAGGGATGCGTTACGGATGCGTAACGGATGCGTAACGCATGCCTAACGGATGCGTAACGCATGCGTAACGGATGCGTAACGCATGCGTAACGCAAACGTAACGCATGCGTAACGGATGCGTAACGCACGCGTAACGGATGCGTAACGCATGCGTAACGGATGCGTAACGCATGCGTAACGGATGCGTAACGCATGCTTAACGGATGCGTAACGCATGCGTAACGGATGCGTAACGCATGCGTATTGGATGCGTAACGCATGCGTAACGGATGCGTAACGCAAGCGTAACGGATGCGTAACGCATGCGAAACGGATGCGTAACGCATGCGAAACGGATGCGTAACGCATGCGAAACGGATGCGTAACGCATGCGAAACGGATGCGTAACGCATGCGTAACGGATGCGTAACGCATGCGTAACGGATGCGTAACGCATGCGTAACGGATGCGTAACGGATGCGTAACGGATGCGTAACGCATGCGTATTGGATGCGTAACGCTTGCGTAACGCATGCGAAACGGATGCGTAACGCATGCGTAACGGATGCGTAACGTATGCGAAACGGATGCGTAACGCATGCGAAACGGATGCGTAACGCATGCGAAACGGATGCGTAACGCATGCGTTACGCTTGCGTTACGCTTGCGTTACGCTCGCATTACGCATGCGTTACGCGTGCTTTACGCGACAGTGGCGCCAGCATAAGTAAGTAAGTATACTCTACGAAAACTACAATCCGCATCAAAGGCAAATTTAAGAACATTTCACTGATCTTTGTTCACGCCCCCATAAAAGGAGAGAGGACTCAACCAAAGAAGCTTTCTACGATCTCCTGGAGACAACGTATGATATGTGCCCGAAGTACGACGTGAAGATCATTCTTGGTGACTTCAACGCAAGATTCGGAAAGGAGGGCAGCTTTGGTTCGATGGTCGGAGGCAACGGCGTATACAGGGGGGGTCCCTATCAGTGCGGTTTTAGGCCAGGCAAGTCAACCGTCGATCAAATGTTCACACTCCGACAGATTTTAGAAAAATCCCGGGAATTCCAGATCGATACACACCACCTTTTTATCGATTTTAAAGTCGCGTATGATAGCGTGAAAAGGGACGAATTATACAAAACCATGTCGAGTCTCGGCATCCCTGCCAAACTCGTCCGCCTGTGCAGGATGACGATGGAGAAATCTCGCTGCTCCGTCAAAATTGGTAAGAAGACCACCGATTCCTTTGATGTTGAGAAAGGATTGAGGCAAGGCGACGCGTTATCATGCAACCTATTCAACATCGTTCTTGAAGCCATTGTACGCAACGCACATGTCAACACCAGCGGTACAATCTATCAAAAGTCCGTTCAAATGCTTGCATATGCGAATGACATAGACATTGTCGGCAGAACGAAGCGAGCTGTGGCAGGGGCATTTGCGAGCATTGAATCGGAGGCGGCTAGAATGGGATTGGCGGTTAATGAGGACAAGGCGAAGTATATGCTGTCATCGAGAGAGGAATCTCAACATCGTCGACTCGGGCAAAATATCACGATGGACAGATATAACTTCGAAGTTGTCAAGGACTTTGTCTACCTGGGCTCCACTATTACATCGCAGAATGACATCAGTGCAGAGATCAAGCGAAGAATTACTCTTGCCAACCGCTGTTTCTTCGGTCTAAGAAGGCATTCAAGTAGTAAGGCCCTCTCTCATAGAATCAAGGAGACCCGTAACAGGTGGTGCAATCAAGTGAATGACGACATCAAAGCACTCGGTGTGCGCAACTGGAAGCGGCTAGCTAGGGACAGAGCTGGCTGGAGGGGCTTGTTAGTTGAGGCCGAAGCCCATCCTGGGCTGTGAGCACCATCAAAAGTAAAGTAAGTAAGTAATATATTTTAGTTTTTCCACTATAGTAAAAAGAGCAATTTACACAAGTGGTCATTTTTGAAAATCAGAGTTATTGTTTTCATTTTCAGTAGTGAATATTTATATCTATTTACTAAAATTAAGAAACAGAAAACAGTGCAGTACCTTTGATATTTTACTAATTTTTCCTGCAACTTCAATTCGCTGAAATAAAAACTTTGATAGGATTAAAATAAATTCTGAATAAAATTCAAAACAAATGATCAAGCGAATCCAAAAAATTTTTTTCCTCAGTATTTTCACAGCTAGCTTAACTGATTGTCTTTGGTCAGGCAACTGGAGATTGCTGTATGCTGTTGCTGAGGCCCTCCGAAATAAAAAATGTAACAGTCAGGAATAAAAACGAATAGCGTGTTCACTGGTCCAGCTAATGAAGGTTCTTTCGACTCAGTTGTTTATTTTAATTTTCTTTGGAACCGAAAATGAGGTAATTTTGCCAATACCAAAAAAGTGTTTTCGTCTTAAATTTGTTAATTTTTTTGTATAAGAAGGTAGCTCATTTCATTTTGAATAGGCTTTAGCAGTTCGAAATATATATTTTCAACGAAATTGCCTAAATTGGCGTAGTGAAAATGTAGTTTTCGATGACTTTGGCGCATAAATCAGGCTGAATTTGACCGATGGCATCGATTATGTTGTCTTTGAGGGTCGAGGTGGTTTGCAACTTATTCGCATAGACTGCGACTTAAAAAAGCCCCACAAGAAAAAGTCCAAAGGGGTCAAATCACACGATCTTAGTGGCCAATTCACGTTGCCTCGGCGCGAGATAACCACACCATGAAACCGATCGTGCAGAATATCGATTATGTATTAAGCTGTGTGGCACGTAGCACGTAGCGTCATCCTGTTGAAACCATATATCTTCAGTGTCCTTATCATCCAATTTAGGCCACAAGAAGTTGGTGATCATCGACCTTTAGCGATCGCCGTTGACGGTGATGACCTGGCCAGCATCATTTTCGAAGAAATACGGACCGATGACGCCTCCAGGCATCCAGCCCAAAATCCACACAAAACAGTAACTTTATTTGGATGCATTGGCACCTCGTAAATCTCGCGTGGATTAGTGTCGTCCCAAGTCCGGCAATTTTGCTTACTCACGTACCCATTCATCCAAAGATGGGCCTCATCGCTAAAGATAATTTTTCGACCAAAATTGGGATAAACTACTAACTGCTCTAAAACATCATTTGCACGTGTTGCTCGACGCTGTAACTCACCATGATGATTTGTCTGTAGTGAATGATTAAAAGACGATATTTTGACCGAAAGTAAAAGAAACAATATGGCCGCCACGAGCTGCCAAAATCAACCCGTCCCTATTGGAAAACCCTTTAGTATAGTTAATTATGATTTTTTCGCTTTTATTTTACAGTAAAATATGAAAAAAAAAATATAAGGCACTTGACTTTTAACAAATATTAGTTTGTGTTATTTTTATTGTGCATGACCCCCCCAAGAACTAAAGCTGTATACGCCCCTGGTCGGTTGAAGCTCATTTCAAGTCAACGCAGGTATACAAAGGGGCCAAGCAGATCAGTGGGCCAAGAGAGCTTGAAGCTCGCTCGAATACCTCATGTAAACGGGGTAATCATTAGAAGTCAGGATGGTTGTTTTCTCCGTAAGCGAAATCAAAAAAATCGTTTAAAAAATTTTATAATTTATAACAAATAATAAAGTTTTAATTTAGTATAAGGATTTTTTGTGAACATTTTTAAAACTAAACTAAACCCCATTTGCGTTATTTACGCAAAATTAGTTAAGTTGTTATGGTAAATTGTTTTATCAGTGGCATGTTAATTGTTAAGCCCCCACCCTGTTTCTCAATTATATTTTCAAGCTTTAGGGCCCACTTATAGCTATCATTTGAAACCATGATTCAAAATATTAATTGTCAATTTTGAGAGATTTTAAAGTAAAAATATATGATTATTTTGATGCCAAAGGAAAAGCTTATTGACTTAATATTTATTTCTAGGTAAAACAAAATTCAATTTTGCACAACTTTTCTCATAAAATGACTTTTAATTTTTTAATGATGAACTACCTTACCAATGATGATTGAAAAAATTAAAAGTTACGTAATGGGGAAGATATGGGTCAAAATGATTTTTTTTTGGGGGTGAAATAATTTTGAAGTCGTAGTCTATATTTCTGCATTAAAATATTTAATGAATAAATCTTCCAAGGGTCTCAAAATAAACAGCTAACTTTTTCAATGATGGTTTTCAATGATAGCTATAACTGACCCCTTAGCCCCAACTAGGACTTTTGACAGTTTTGACAGAGTCAAGCTCCAAAACTTTCTGAAATAATTTAAGTTTTAAGGGAATTATTTCTCTGCCACGTTTTTTTTTTTTTTCCAATTCTTGTCAAGCCCTAGTCCCGAGCTGTTTTTTTTTGTTCCAATTTTCTGTCCTTGTCAATTATTCGTAGCCCCGACCTTGTTTTTTTTTTGTACAATTACTTTCAGGCCTTTCACATGTCCAGAAACGAATTACAGGTGAAGCTGTGAAAAAATGTATCACTTCACAACATCACAGATCGGGAATTGACCCCCTGCACTAGTTTCGAAATTATATTTTGAGACACTGCGGCCGTTCAAAGGATCTTAATGCGAGTGTTGCTTGTTTATCGATAAACAACTTTTGACGAAAGTGAATCGTTGAAAATTCGAGATATCTTACATTTACGCTGTATTAGATGTCATCAGCTGTTGCTAAAGGATTAACAGCAAAAAGCAAATCAGATACCTTTGGACAACAATTTTAACGTTCCTAACTTGTTGGTCCAATCGACTTTTGACGTATCGAGCATTGAACGATACTCACAATAAAGTTCAAAGTAATTTTTTCAAATCTTAAAAAATCTTACTAACAAAATTAAACGGACGCCTCCACAGAATAATCATAGAGTTAGGCCCAACTATCGTTAGCCTTACGACCAATATTTAATAGCAGTGAGCCCAGAAAGCTGGTATTTGCGTATTTAGGGTACCGACTAGGACTGTCCATCATGTAATTTATTTAAACTTTATCAAACAATTTATTTCTAAACAAAAAACAACATATTTTTTAGACACATACGTTAAGTACATTTTATTTATTTTTAATCCAAAATTAAAATAATCAATTTTACAAAAACGATACAAATATTTAAGTTTAAAGACATTTTACTACTCTTATTAAACGTAATGCATTTTATAGTATAAAGAACACAATACATAAAAAGCTGCAAATTTTATTTTCTAAAGAAAAAAACAAAAAATTATATACAAATAAAATTAAAATATGTAACAATACTACTGTAATATGTAAAATCAAAACTCAAAAAAAATATAAAAAACAAAAAAAATGTTTACCATAAACATAAAAATAAACAATAAATTGTTACATACGTATGCTTGACCTAGTAATATTTTGTAATAATAATTAATGCTCAAATTACTATAAGTGTAAAATAGTTGTCTTCTTAAGAACAAACATTTCAAAAAAAAAAATAAAGAATGTGACCAATTTATTTTCAAAAAAAAATTGTTTTGTTTTCGTTTATGTTAAACAATTATTTATTTATAACTCGTATTTATATTTTTTTTAATTTAAAATTATATTTTATTTGTATTATTTCGTTAAGAAGAATAATATTATTATTTCTTGATTCTTGCACACCTAATAAATCACAGTTTGTTATTTTAAGTGTCTTTTTTTACTTTAAATAAAAATGGGATATAGGTTTTAATTTATTTCTTTTAATTTAATATAAATTACAAACGAAATTGATAAATGGAATATGATTTGAATTACTGTTGTTTTATATGTATACATGTGTTGCAAAATATAATAAATGAATTTATACGTAATAATAGTATATATTGTATATATTTTTTATGCTTAACATACACTATACACATATTTTTTAATAATCGAACAATACTGAAATAATTTGCAGGTATATTTAATATATATTTATGTCGTATGTATGTATGTACATATGAATTAGTGTACCTTTAGAAATGAATTCCTATTTAAAAACAAACTTTATTTAAAGTTCTTTGCTTTGCTTAAGGTATGACAGAGTTTAAATATTACAACAATATAATAAATGTTTTTCTTTCCTTAAAGGAGATAATTTAAAATGTTCTCTTATCATTATTATATGATTAGCAGTCTCCAAATTAGTATGTTAATTATTCTTTGATTTGTTCAATACACTTCGCGAACAGTGGTGGCACTCCATTAAAATATCGAAGCCCCTCAACGCCTATAGTCACACTTTTGAAGCGTGCGGCTGTGCACTCTGCTGATGGGACGACGAAGTTAGCTGATGTACCTGCTGGTATTTTGGGTGATGCTGAGCACTGGCACTTATTGACGATGTGTTGTTTAGGTGTGATTGGTCGCGAATGGTGACTTGCGTGACAAATGGTCCTCTACTACGACCGCTACTGTTAAGAGTTGCAGGATTGAAACCATTCAAAGTAGCTGATTTCCAGTGCCGATGTTGTTGTTGTTGCTGCTGCTGATGTTGTTGTTGTTGGTGCTCAGCTATGGACGGAATATTATTAGTAGGGTTTTGTTGTTTTTGAGAGTTACTATGGCTTCGAGAAACGTTATGTTGAACTGTTTCATATTCGTAATAGCTTGAAGCAGGTCGAGAACCAGGTCCACCAATGTGGGATTGATGCAGGTTTGCTTCGGGACTTCGGGTACTTCGTTGAGAATGATAGTGCTGGTGACGGCGACTGAAAAAAATTGTAATTTCTGAGTAAACATATGTGATACAAGCAGGTTAATATACTGTACAAGTTTGAATGGAAAAGCAGTGAAAAGCATTAAAAAAAAAAAGAAAATAGAAAAGGCAAACAATCAAAATAATGGAAACATTTACATCTGATCTAAAGCGATGTTTTCGGTATTAAAATGCATATTTTTTTTTTAAAGATCGAGCATTTGACGACATTATTTTGGCATACAAATGAGAAAAGCGTTGTTGCATCGCACTAATTGTAGAATAAGTACCTTTTTTTTAATGGCTAAGGTAAATTGCTTCCCTTATGTCTACCAAACTGTATGATCTTCTGTTTCCGAAAATACTTTTTCTGCATATACTCGGTCTGCATTTACTATTTTTGCTAGGTTTTAAATTAGGTCATATAAAATAACAAACATAAAATTTACAAATACATACAAAATAACTATGGGACAGGAAAATTGTTTTTTTTTTAGGTTTTGATAAAGTGGGAAAATGGATTTTTAATAGGTTTCGAACGATATTTTCAAATTCTATATTATTACATAATAATGATTTTCATATTACCTCACTTCAAATATATGGCACAATAAACAATTTCAGAATTAAGGATTTATATTTTGTTCTAACCTGAAAACTTAAAGCTACTACGCTTTTCACCCTCATAATGCAGTTCGATCAAAATCGATTTTTAATTTCACTCGAAATAAAATTCAGTGGCCTGATTAGGGAATACGAAGCGAATCGTTTTAGCTGGCGAAAATGAAATTTGGTATTACTGATTTCGCTTTCGTCGTTGCCGTTTTACATTCGCCAAATTTTTGAAATTAAAAGCGAATGCGAAGACATTTCAATTTTTAACTCGTGAATTTCCGATAGGGTTTTTCTGGTGGATTGGTGTATGGACACGGTCGAAAGTAGTATTTTGTGATTTTTATTAAAATAAATAAAAATGCGAGTTAAACTAATTTTTTTTTATTAAAACAAACTAAAAAAATAAACAATATTTTCTTTAAACAAACGTGTGGGAATTCCAAACAGCAACACACGAACCAGCAACAATTTTATTCGCTCGTTGAATTTATAAGGGAAATGAAGGGATAACCAAAGGAGCACTCAATGCCTTTGAATAGAAATCTCACACATAGCTACTTTGAGAAAGTATCACTGCGGTCTTAAATGGTCCCGGGACTCCTATACAAAATGTAAGAAATGTTTTATTTTATTTTTTGAAGTGAAAATTCTTTGGGCGCGTTGAGAGTGAAATTTCAAGGTTGAATTTTTGTGAAACGAAAAAATGTAACGCCACATGTACAACGCTGATATCATTGATTGGTGGTGGGATGTAGAGTAAAAGAAAAAATTTTTATTGATAGGCTTATATATTTTATAGTGCAATAAGTTTAGATTTTTTGATAATCTATATTATATTGTAGCAGATAAAAGGGAAAATGTCCTTTTATGTCTTTTTTCTAATTTCGTTAATAAGAATGCTAGAGTTTTGAAATTTTTTTGGTGGATAGATAATGAGCATTTCTATCTAAGCATTTTACTAGTTTAAGATTTTTATCTATCTCCTACTGGTATGGAAATATAAATTATTTTAAAATTTTTTTTCAAAATAGGCTAATTTCAAAAAATTGAATTTAATCAGGAGAGTCCGCTACAAATTTGAATTATATATGGTTGCAAAATACATAAAGCCAAATTAAAATTGTCATGTACAAATTTTTGATTTTGTAGAGATTTGGAGTGTAGGAATTTTTGGAAATAGTCGGAAAACCTACTCAAATAAACTGATTTATATCTTTTAAATGTTCACCTTTTTTACTTTAAGTGTACCACCATTATTCACCATTATTATTTAATTTTCAAGTTTACAACACGAACCCATCGATCATTTTGATATAGAAAACATAGCTGCGTCTTACGCATATAAGCTTAATATCCATATACATATCGAGATTTTGAGATAGCCAAAGAAGTTTCACTTCTGCCACGAGTACTGAGTTACACGCGCTCTTTTTTTGTAAAATAAAGAAAGTCAAAAGAACTTAAGTGAATGAATTGACCAACAAAATAAACAAACACAAGAAAATACAAGTTTTGAAGAACTTTGCAATAATTTTCTTTTAACTCGCAGATTCAAGGATTTTTATATTTCTTAAGCTGGCTTTAGACTTACGTTCTTCATTCGTTGTCCGTTGTTCAGTGTTCGTTCTTCTCTCAACAACGAACAACGAAGAAAGCATTTACATTAGAAAGTTAAACTCTATTTACAAAATTGTTTATTTATATAGCTAGGCTTCTTGTGCCATTCAGTAATTAAAAAAACTTCCAAATTGTATTTAATTTCAAAGCCAAACATAAGAAAACAAGTTGAATTCTCACAATGCGTGATTTCAATAAAAAAAATATTTCCTGGAAATAGCTGTTAGCTATCTGGAAATCTTGGAAGTATAAATTACGACTCGCTTCGAATTCCATAATTTATCATTACGAAGCCAGTCGAAAAGGACATATCGAATTGAAAAGGATTCGCTTCGTATTCCCTAATCAGGCCACTGTGTTTTTCATGCCGTCGGTAAAAAAAAATGTTGAGACTAGCCACTCAAAATATCATCCAATTTACTTCAAAAGTGCGTTTTGTTATTTTCGTTTTTTATGGATCATGAAAATGGGTCCATTAGTATTATTATGTATTTTCATGGGGAAAAAGTACATTTCCACGAGTTTCGAGTTCGAGTGGCGACCCAGGAAGCTGAGAAAATGCGCGTTTTTCAATGTCCAAAATGAAGAATTACTAACAAAATTCTGGTAAGACCTATATGATAAAAATATCTCAATAAAAGATTAATTTGGTGACGTTCCATGAACACCATTACTAAAAATATATTGAATTATTTCATCATTATTTGGATGCCAACTTTAAAATTTCAAGTTTCAGCTCATCAATAGTCAGTTTAAAATCTAACGCAAAATTGGATAAAAAATTCAAATTAATATAAAATTTTACACGGCATA
Organism: Melangyna quadrimaculata; assembly: GCA_949320155.1. Classification (NCBI taxonomy): domain Eukaryota; kingdom Metazoa; phylum Arthropoda; class Insecta; order Diptera; family Syrphidae; genus Melangyna; species Melangyna quadrimaculata. The sequence continues at coordinate 83,964,028 of OX439484.1, forward strand.
ATCATAATCTTATCAAGATATTTAAAATCGATTGTTAAATTTTACACCTACAAGACTAGAAAGTAGTCGATTTTAATAAAAACATATTTTTTAATTATTTTACACCTACTACGTCTATAAAGTTTAAATCAAAATAATTTCTCCTAATTCAATTCTTAATTTCAATTCTTTACTAGAAATAGCATTATGTCTACAAACCTTTTTACTCTAAATAGACAATCTTTGGTGGGGAAATTGGAAATATGTATAATCTTCAGTAACTCTCCAGAGTTCAGATAGAATTAACCTTAATATTTTTAAAACAACTTTTTTACAACAAGTTAATAAAAGATTACGTGCATCCACATATTATAATGTGACTTAAAAATAAGCACCGTCTCAATAATCATCATATTAGGAATTAAATAAGATGTTTAAGGAATTTAAATATTAAGGATTAAAGATTAATTCTTTTAATGTGAATAGAACTCATTTTATTTTTGATTTTATGATTAAATAGAGTTCGAAGAAATTAATTTTATTTACAGTTAAAAAAAGGTATGTACACACAAATAAAATATTAATTCAAGCGAAAATACTTTAGGATGTCAACTAATAACTACTCTTAAATGGGTTTAACTGGATAATTGTGTTAACCTCAATACAAATATGAATACTCTGAGTTGCCTATTAGTACTTTTCTGAATGAAAACGAAAATAGGCATGTTTTTTAGAAAAAAAATATTCAGCCCTATCACGAATCCCATCGTAATCGGAAACTTGTTACGAATCTCACAAAACGGATCACAAAATCCATCGTGGTGGAAAATCTCATACAAATTAAAACTACGAACGGATTCGGTGATTATATTTTCAGGATTAGTAAAAAGTTTCCAATTACGATGGAATTTGTGATAGGGCTGATTATACACGTTATACGTATTAAAGCAGTAAAATTAATGCACAGTTACGTTCGTAGGTTCTAATTACAAATTAAAAAAAAAAACACAAGAGTTAAATAAAAAGTTTTACCTTGATAATTAAAATTGAAAACAAAATACTAAACAAACACAAGATAATAGATGTGTTTCGGTGAAAGTGTATAGCTACCTCATCATATTTCTAAAGGCAAACAAGAACATATTATGTTTTGTACAATAAAATATTTATAATCACTTTCTTTTTGTTATTGTTTGCGTACAGAATATTTTGCTGAGCTGGCTACTCACTTTCACTAAAACATGTCTAACATATTTCCTATATCATGAAATTATATCAAATAAGCTGAACATGCAATCTTTTGCATTATACAAAAAATTAATAAAAGTACTTTATGATGCATTTTTAAGGAAACAATTTTTTTTTAACAGATATTATCTACATGAAAGCAGCAAAACAAAAATATCAGAAAGCTAGCAACATTTTACATTCTTTGTGTTGCAATTTTGTTTGTTTGTTTGTTTGGTTATTTACCTCTCTGCTTCAACTTTATTTCGTTGTCGGATAACTTGTTGCCGCATGCATTCTAATGTGGATTCGGATAAAACATCCTGACTTGGTTCATCACTATGTTTATTGAAAATAATTAGTAACGAAAGGAACAATAAATAAAAAAAAAAACAGTGCAAATAAAATTAAAATAAAAAATTATAATGTGTCAAAATAAAGATAGAAGAAAAAGGGAAAATAGAAGAAGATTATAATGGTTTTTCTTAAAATTTAAATCACAATATTTAGTTGAAATGGCGTTTTTAAGCTTGTATCTTAAAAGCGCCAATGGCGTTGATCAATTGAAAAAGTAGATAATGTTAAAATTGTATTGATTTGTCGGCTTTTTCCACAATAAATTTGACAATTGGTTGTTTCATTATTTCATTCATATCTTAACCGCTTTTCCAATTAAATTCCAAATTATTAAATCAAAAACACATCTACATGGGTACCATTGATCAAACGTCAACACTGAGTCCCCGACAGAGTCAATGGCTTATCAGAAACAACTAAATATATTTCTTTATAGTATTATACGCTGATCGGTATTACCAAAATGTGTGGACATTATAAGATCTTAACAAATTGGAATTGAAAGTTGCTTCACTATTGCTATAGAAGACTTAAAATTAAAATAAAGACACATATTTTCAAAATAAATTATCCTGATAATCTTGCCAAAACTGAATCGATGCAAATTCTTAAAATCGTGAAAGAGACACAAATTAAGGCTTAAAACACATGAAATTTAATATACCATAATCTTTTACGACAATAACCATTACAGGCTGATCGGCCTTTACCTAAGAGCAGATAACTTTTAATGTCAAGATCTTTTTCATATGATATCAAATGCAAAATTGTATTGAAATCCTACGTAAGCCGTTTAGGTAAAACTAGAGTTGCATAGAAGCGAATTATTGAACTCAAAAACACGCTTCTTAGTTAGCAATCTCACTCTTAGAACAGAAAATATTCGAGTGTTATCGGGCTTTTTACTTAAGAATGAAAACTTAAGCTATTTTGCCATGAATATTGTATCAACGAATGCTTAAATTAATCGACATTCACTATTTGTGTGATTTATTTGACAATAAATTACTAGCCCTTTAGAGTTCATTCTATTCATTAAACTATGTTCATTCAACACTTTTATATACACACGATTTCTTATTTGTTTACCTTATTTGATGCTGTTGCAGATCTTCATAATTCGCATAGTGTTGATAGCGATGATTGAATATATCATTTTGATGTATAGCAGTCGAAGATGAAGATTTTGAAGATGTTGAGCTGTGTGCACTGCTGCTAGCTGGAGGTGGTGGTGGTGGTGGCTGATAAATGGGTGGAGCAATTTTTCCACCACGGTCTATACTTAAAGCCGCCGTTGGTATTGAACCATTTGGTGGTGGTAATTGTGGAGCCAATTGATTATTAACTGTCATTGTATAATCATTTTGTGGTTCCATTGGAGCAACTACATCCTTGCGATTTTTCCCAAAACGAAACATATGACCAATACCCCGAAGAATACTGGGTTTCTTTCCACGAATTTTGTTTTTGCCATCGTTCAGGGAGCTTTGGAATGGACCATTACGATTGGGAAAACCACCATCAGAATCGGCCTCTTCAAGCAGCCAGTGCTTGCGGGCTTCTAAACAAAAAAAAATAGAGAACAAATATTATACATTGAAATTGAAATGCGATTAAAATTAGCTTACTGTTTGTATCATGCTCTCCAACAACAGCGGCTCTCAAACTATCTTCTCTGCCACGACCGCGTGGAGCTCGTAGGGCACTAGGTCCTCGTGGCTCATCAGACATCTGAATTTCCTGCACCATAGTTTGCAGCGATTCAAGACTTGAAGATTTTTTAAGACCCAGTGACGGTCCCAACTCACCGAGTTGATCTAAAGCCTCTGATCGCAAATCATTTGAGTGAGGTTTTTTACCATTTGCCATTTGATGATTAGCATTGGCTATTCTTGTAGATATGGATTCAGCTGATCCACCAAATACTGCTGATTTAGTTAATTGGAGACGACGTTCTCGTTCACGATCTTCGCGTAGTTTTTTGTTGCGTTGGTAGGTTCCCGTTTCGCGAGCATCCAATGCAGCATGGTGTTTTTCCGATATCGAACGTCTACCAACTGCATCGCGGCTAAAATGTTCTGCACCAGAGTTATTGGTTTCCAGGCTTAATTGTGACGAGTATGTGGCATCAAAATTTACTCCATTCGATATGGTACTTTGAAGTGTGCTAACGGAGTCATTTGGTCGATTAGGAAGGATACTAAATGGAATTAGAAAAAAAAAAACATATCATCAAGAGTTTTTGATGAGAATCAAAATGGACAAGCAGTAATTTCTACTTACGGTGACATCGGTTCTGGGTCGTCTTCGATTAAAACTGAATTGTTGACATGATTTCCATGCATTTGCTGTGATTGAATTGACGGCGACCATGTGTCATTTGTTGCCATATAATAGCTTTCATTACGAAGTCCATGTGGACCTGTATTCGCGAGTGGGGGCGGTATGCGGCGATTTTGATTTGAGTTCGATGAGCAAACTCCTCCGGTTAAACGATCTAATACGGGATTGCTCCATCTGTTACCGGACACAAAATAATGTTACTTTATAACAAAACTTCAAGATTTATTTTTTAATTTTACCTATTCATGTCTCGGTTATCTTTTTTATCTGGACTAAGGTAGATCACAGTTGCTCCAGAATTCTCACTAGTGTTTGAACTGTCATTGGTACTGCTACTTTCAAGAATATCGCCCGAGCTGTGGGACCTTGTAATTTTTCTTGCTACCGAGAGTGTTATCACACCTGGATGCTTGCCGGGTGTATTAACCATGGCACGACGCAAGGTTTCCATTGCTTCGGCATTACTCTGACCCAACAAGGACACCCCATTTACACTTAACAATTGATCATTCATCCGAAGTCTACCATCACGCGATGCTGCTCCGCCATGAATGACGTTCTTAACGAATATTCCCAGGTCTCCGTCATGCTTCATTGATCCATTGCTTCCGCTTGAAGAATTCGAAGAGGTAGTTTTCCCTTTGACACTTACTCCAAGTCCGGCTTTCTCGGTGTCATGCACTGGAATGTGAAAGGTAAGAACTTCACGGCTTCTCCATGCAATACCCGCTTGTAGGCTATCCTGTTTATTTTTGAAGGTGAAAATGATTAGAAAAGAAAATAACTGAAGGCAATTTTATTGACAATCTTACGCTTGAAGCCGCCGATTCACTTCCACCATCGATAAAGTGTTGAGATTCATTCAAATTTGCTTGTTGCTGTAACTGATGCTGCTCAAACAACGATCTCGAACTAGTAGACTTTTTCACATCATGGCCAAATGAAGGTAATATTGGAGCTGGAGGTTTCGGTGGCGTACCTGTTGCCAGTTCATGTTCCTCAGAAAAGTTCTAAAAACAAACAAATATAATTTTTATTTAAATGTTTAGACAGAATTTAAAAAAATCGAACTTACAATTTCCCGTTCATCAACTTCAACTAACTCTTGTTGTCTTGAGACAATAATCCTCACAGAAGCACCTGGCGGCGTTGATCTTAAAATCGACACGACATCAGTCTGAGTCTTGCCGGTCATTGGTACTCCGTCTACTTCGAGTAACCTATCCCCGGGCTTTAGCCTTCCGTCTTCGATGGCAGCTCCACGTGGTAAAACATTTTTGATGTAAATTGGACAATGCCCACCAGCAGGATTGTCTCGGGTAGTAACACTGAAACCGAGACCATGAGGTCCTTTTTTAAGTATAATTTCGATTTTTCGACCCAGTTTTCGCGTGTTGGCGGTTTGAAAAGACGTCCCAACAGGAGCTGTATGGGATTTTCTCGTTGGTGAAACTGTTGCAACTTTGGTACCTGCCGAAGAAGCTATCTCTTCCGCTTCAATCATCTCGGCTACTTTGGAGTCTCGCCTACTTGGTTTGCCAAGTTTATCGCCACGAATTACTCGTACTCTAAGCTCAGATGATTCTAAAGATCTTCGCAGGTGATCTTGGACTTTACCTTCACTGAGGCCGATAAGTTTTGTTCCATTTATTTCCAATATTCGATCACCCCTTCTAAGACGACCTCGCTCAGCTCTGCTTCCGAGTTCAACGTGCTGCACTATAAGGCCACCGTTCTCACTATCAGGCATTGCAGTAAGACCAAGAGGCCCACCGTATTCATTGATGATAAGAAGCATTTCTCCATCTTTCTCCCTGATGGATTCGTAGGCCTGCCCCAGAGGCTCTTTTCGTTTTCCTGTTTCTCTAGGAAGAGACTTCGTTGAATAGGACTGTGTTTGAAGCTTCTCGGCTGCTTCCATCCATTTGTATCCATTGCCATCACCCAAGAACTGCATTGACAATCTACCCGATCGGGCAAAATTCTGTTGTGGCTGAGCCGACTGATGCGCCACATCATCGTCCTCCTCCCACTGTGGTGATAAATACACGACCTTCTCCATCAATCGATCAGGTGAATCCTCTCGGCAAGCTGGAGCTGCTGCCGACCAACGCTTAGTTGCTTCTGATTGATTCTTGAGCGACGCCAATAGATTGGGATCACTACTTCGGCGTACTTGCAAGCCCAAACCATTCATCGGACATGCTGTTGTACTGGTTACCTCAATGTGAGGTACTGATGCATTTGCATGACTTCCCGTTGTAGCGTCTGTGTTTGTTGGATCGCGGAATATGTCGGGACTGCCAGTACCGACGGATGAACTTCCGCTGGCACCATCACCTCCACCCTGTGGAACTCCAGGATCGGGGCCGGAGTCGTCGAAACTGGCCAAAATTTGTTCGCGATCATCGGCCACATCCCGTAAACAGTCATCGGGGTCAAGAATTCCTGATTGTGTTTGTAAATGATGGACAGCTACCCAAGAGTCTGGTTCCTAAATAGAAAATACAAAGAAAACAAATAAGGCAGGTTAGTTAAGAAAGGTATTGATTTTCAATTTAATTTTATGCACGTGATGTGCATTTTTTATTAAATTCAAATAATTGTTATTCACTGTTTGTTTGTTTGTTTTGAATTTTATTTCAATGGGAGCTTTTAAAAGGAAGCGAACTGCGCCGCCACCGCCCACGGAATAAGTTTTTCTACCGTATTAGTAATTAATTTGTATTCAATTCCGAGACACGCGATGCGTTTTAGTTGTTAAAAACGGAAAACGTTCATCAATCTTTTTTTAGTTGCGGGTAATATTTATATTCTGTTAAATTTTAAATATCTATTTTCAATTGCCAGTTCATTTTAAAAATAATGGCGCAGTGCAGTTAACATGACAATGAAAAAAATGGTATGGTGTCTCCATTGGTAAATTCAGATTTCAATCTAGAAATTAATTTTTCCGTGGCTAATGCAACATCATTTCAGATGGATTTATGTATGTATGTTCTTCATTGTTCTAAAGTATAATATCCGTCATATTTGAACACAATTTTCACAATCAAAATAAATTGAAAGAATACAAAAAAAAACAAATTTGCAAACTGACAGCTCAAAATTGAATTGGGACAGAAACTATAATGGTGTTTTCGATTGGTAAATTCAGATTTCAATCTAAAAATTGATTTATTTCGTGGTGAATCGAACGCCAATTCAAATAGGTTTATTTTTGTCATTGTATTTGTGTAATTTTATGTATGTTTTATAACATCACATAACTCGTCACCACTTGATGCACTTTCGGAAGAAAACAATGAGCTTCATGAATTTACAATTAATTTTTAACAGCTTCCATTTTATATCAGAAACGCTTCCCTTTATATAAAGAACACAAATTTCACTAACCGAAATAAATTCAAACACTAAAAAAAAATTTGTAAAGTGACAACATAAAATTGTATTGGTATTAGTGTAGGAGGGGTTAATCTGCCGAAAAATCTACATCTGCAAATTTGATTTTAAATCAAAAAATAAATCAATTAATTTGCCCATTGGAATGTAAAATCTGCGTTTTGACAGATTTAAATCCAAAATAAATTGATTTAGTTTACCAATGGAAACAGTATAAGGGTAGTACTGACACTAGATTTTTGTAACTTACAGACGTTTTAAACCTCATTTTATATCTACAGGCGGTGTTTGCATTGCTATGAAAGATCAGGATTTTAGTTGATTTACTGTGGCAAAAATAACACGATTTTTTCTGTTACTGTGTGTGTATATTTATTTGGCATTTATTACTACAGAATCAAATTTGTTTCATTTGGAAATTTAAATGGAAAATGAGATCTCACATTTCTCATACCTACATTTTAGCATTGCTGAACTTCAAGTTGAGTAGGTTGTTTTCACATTAGTTTTATGCCTGAACAAAAAAGTAATAACAAAGTTAGAGGAGTAAGTCTAATAAAAAAGCGCAAATGTGTGAAATTTACAAGTTTTTAAACTTGGGTTTTGACCACCTTAAAACTAAAAAAGTTTTTTTCAGGGCTAATGCCTCTTGCGAGGAATTGACAAACCCTCCAAGAGTATTACTTTTCATAAATAAGTTCTTCAGTCAAGCCGTTCAGATTCGGCATAAAATTGAAGGTCCCCTCCATTCCTGTTGACACGCGCACACAGGAGTGGTTGCGAGTTTTTATTTTTAGTCATTAGGCTCCGGTTCTTCAATTAATTTTGACAGCAAATTCTAAAACATTACAAGAAATTTCAACGCTACCTAACAGACCTATAATTAAAACTGTCACGACCTGATTTTAATTTCTATGATGTTTTCCATTAATATTATAATTATTCTTATCAATTCATTTTTGATTTGAATCTGACAGAACGCAGATTTAGCATTCCATTGGGCAAATAAATCGATTTGTTTTTTTTATTGATTTAAAATCAATTTTGCAGATAAAAATTTTAAGGCATATTTACCCCTGCGTTTGTTTTTTATTGTTTGAATTTATTTCCATTGAATGAAATTTGTGTTCCTAATGTTAAGTAATACATTTCTGATATAAAATGGAAGCAGTTAAAATTAATTGGTTAATTCATGAAGCTCATTTTCTCTTTTGACAGTGCATCAAGTGATCGCGAGTTTTTTGAAGTTATGAAGCAGACATACAATTACACGAATACAATGACACAACTGAATCAATTAGAAATGATTTTCCATTCACCACAAAAAAAAAATCAATTTTTAGACTGAAATCAGAATTTACCAATCGAAAAAACCATTAGTGTCACACTAACCAAATCTATCATATTTTTGGTATGTTCGTGTGCTAGTCTGAAAATACCAAATTCTACCAATTTTAATTTTGTATGTGAACTTTGAAAGACTTTGGAGACTAAGTAGCCGTAAATGATTGTAGTCATGAGTCACAAAGCAAGCAATGCATTACTTGAGATTGGGTTGATGTAAATATTAATTTCTGCGTGTTAGTTCTCAAACGTCTATAAAAATCAAAAATTATGTTTGAAATCAAGGTCATTGTAATCAACTCCAAAACAATGACACCTGTTGAATCAGCTGCCCACTCCGTAGCAAAAACTGAAGTTAGGTTTTACACACAGAAAAAAAGAAAGAGATCAAAACAAAACAAAAAATGACAAATAAAATATAACAATTGAATTCAATGCCGAATAACCATCACTGGAACCACGGCCCACGGTTACAATCTATATATAAAGTCTGATATATCAATTTATTTTTAAACATATGGTTACCAATACCAACTTTCATACTGTACCTAAGGTAGAATTTGTTTCTATAATTCTAGCTAGGTAGTAAAAATGATTTTACACTTTAAAATGTCTATATTATTTCGAAATTTAAAGTAACTGGGTGTAAGCTTCATTCGTCGCCAGTTCAAATGAACATTTGCATTTACACGAAGGAAGTATTGTTTTTACCAGGAAACTGACAAACATTTGTTTTTCTTTTTTAACTCAGATTGCTCAGAGCTTAGAATTTGTGTTTTTTTTCGTTCAGAGCAAGGTCTGAATATGTCCAGAGCATGATCTACGAGCTCAGGCAAAGATTACCGAGCATTTTGAGCAAAGGCCGAATACATTAAATGTCAAACTTAAAAAGGGGTAAATAAGTAAAAAGAGATAAAAACAAATTGAAATGACGGAGGTGAAATGTGCTCAAGTGTGTTTTCTTAACAAATAAGAACGATCTGAAAATGTTTGGTGAGAAAAAAAGAAAAGAAAAAGGTGAGAAAAAAGAATTATAAACATAAAAATTACATGGCGGATGAGGAAGTCGGCTAATGCTCAAGTATGTTTCAAAAATATATCAGGGTGGTAAGAACACGCTCTTTTTAAAGGTGTTCAGAGCATTCTCGATATATTCGGGTTCTGTTTAGAGCTCTATTCTGAATTAAAAAATGAAAAATGCCAAAAGTAAATTGGTAAAATTAAACGTTACTTTTACTTGTCATTATTTTTATGACAAAAATTATTGACATATTTTACAAAGTTGTTTTTAGAATATTTTTAAACATTCTTGTTTATGCCTGGGGGATCGGAGATCCAAACTCGAAAGTGCTTACTAGACGAACCTACATACGTCAAAAATACCTATAACAAAAGGTACACATCACTTTTGTGTTAACAGCAGTCGATAGGACACTTAATACTACGTTTTCATTACAGCCGAATTGAGGTAAGTTCGGAATTTGGCAAAAAAAGTGTTTTCGTTATCAAATTTGCTAATTATGTTTGATATCTCATTTCATTTTGAATTTGGAATGGCAGTTAAACGTTTGTTTTTGTTGTTTTCTGTTTGGGTTTTGGCATTTTCATGTAAGAGCTTTTTAAAGCTTTTGGAATCGACTGCTGATGGACGGATTTACCTCATTTCGAACCTAATTTTGTGCAAATTTGGTTGAAATGAGCTCAATTGAGATAAGAATTTGTATGTGAAATGAGGTAATGTCGGTTATAATTTGGAAATTAGCAACGAAACTACCTAATTTGGCCTAGTGAAAACGTAGTATAAACTTTGAGTGTATATAATATGGAGTGCTCGTTTCTATCCCTAATGCATTGTAGTACTTGAGCCTGTGATAGGGGGCGTGATTTCAATATAGAGAGGGTTTTTTGACAGCTGCAGATATGACGGTGTTGTTGTAAAAACCGTCTCTATATTGAAAATTGAATAACCGCATAGATTAGCGCGCCCCCTATGATGGTCACGTTTTTGGATTGTAAACGAGCACTCCATATTATATATACTGAAAGCATATAAATCACAAATAATTATGTATATATGCATATGTATGTATTGTATTTTGCTTAAATGGTTGACAGAACCCCAAGTGAAAGCAAGAAAACTGTAAAATGTCCCGACAACTGCGAATGGTTACTTTTCGTCCAGTTTTCGTTCACTTTTGTTTTCTTTAGTAGGTACACACCGTAAGCTTTTGACTAATAATTCTGCTTTAGATATTCGTGTCAAAAGGAACATTTTATTTGAGTCCAAAAACCTATTAAAATAGTTGAGCTTCGATGCCGATAACCAACATCTTTCTCATATAAACATTTTCAAGTGCACAAGCACATAGGTATACCTAACTAGGCCACACCAAAAATGGTCAATTCTCTGAGGTTATCATTGTCATCTTTTTCACGAGTATAGCTAGTTTTATTTGTTTACCCTTATTTTTATTTTTATTCCGGTCGAACGCACCAAAAGAGCGTTAAAACAACAACAGACTTTCACAACGAAAACAAAAAAGCAACCCGTTTGTCATCTAACATTGCACAACAGGAAATGCTTTTTTTTTTGGTACATTTTTTTCTTTAACACAATAGCGATGAAAGATGGCACTACACCATGTGAATAAAGCCGAAGGTTATTAGCCCCTCCGAAAGAAAACGCATCGCACCGATTGATCGTGTTGTGAATTGTTATTCATACGATGAAATACCGACGACGTCGGACGCGAGACGCGATGAAGCAGCAGCAAAAACTAGGTATTCGCTCACGCTTTAGATCACCAACGATTAAATAATTATATAGTTATCGAATGGAATTCAATATGCGACTAGTTTGATGAGATATACAAAAAAGAGTACGCCAATAGCAATGTGTAAAGTGTGTGCTGATAGGTAAGAAAGAAGAAGAACTCTTAGTCGAATAACCGTTTTATTATTAAATTGTTTATTTTTTTTTTCTTTTCATCAGCAATTTAGCTTAACGATCATGGTAATCAAAGATAAATTATTAATGCGTGTTTTTTTAAGAAAGCCAGTTTTAACTTCCAGTTGTCAATGTGTGGATATTTTTATAACACTTCAGGCGCCAGCCGCCACACCGGCCGGTGAATTAAGTAAGATTTTAGCTTATTTTTTTTATTTACCGTTACTAGTGACGACAAAAATTTTAAGTTTGGTTGAATGACGACATACAAAATTATCCAGACACATCCGATCCGAAAGGTTGCTTTAATTTTGTCATAGTCGTAATTAGTACTGAACATTTTTACAGGTTACTAAGAGTTGGGTCAAATTTTAGTAGAAAAGTGGCAAATATTTCAGCAGATTGACTTTGATCAAGCGCCCGCACTCCAATACTAGAGGCGATGATGATCATTTATAATTAATTATGTATCAAATATTTTTCAGACAAGTGGGACACTAAATTTGTATAAAATAATTTTATAAAGTAAATGTACTAGTACCTTTTTTAATATTCCCACTTCACGTGTTTTTTTTTATCACGAAATAGAATTAGTTAAAAATGCATAAATACACGTGCTTATGTAAAAATATTTTATTTTATATAAAATTTATGTAAAATTACCTTTTCACATGAAAACGGTGAAGATGGCCTCCGTGGCAATGTCAACGAATATGACTTTTGTAAATATTTATGTGTTATGCCCTCATGTTTTTGGGACACTTTATAGGTGCGTCGCCACCCAAACATCCCAGTTAATTTATTTGCCAATGCCGGACATTTTGGTGGAATATCAAACATAGCGATGCTATTTTGCACTTTGATTTTTATGAATTTAAATTTTTTTTTTTTAATTTATTATGAAGAACTTAACATAATCTTTGGTAACACACTGTTAACTGTTGACATTTGAACGGATGTTCAAGTCATTATTTTATATATTAATGTTTTCATTATTTTTTTGTTGTTTGAATTTTATTTTGGTATTTCATCTAATAGGAAAAATATTGTTATATTATGAAGGATTTATATTTTTGGAGAATATTTAAATTGTTTGTAAATTATACAACATTAAACAAAACTTCTTCACCAAAAATATAAAAAGATGTCGGAGAAGAGAAAATGAGCTGAATGGTCATGGTATATAATTGTTCTAATTTTTATTTATTTGAAATTCATAGTCTGAAAGAGTCATATAACTATAGTTAGTAGATATGATTCAAAAATTATAAGATAAAATAATAATGATAAGAATAATAATCTTTGTTAATTCCTATCTATATATTTTTTTTTCATGTAGCTGTGATAAATTTGTCGTCTTCAGAAAATTCACAGAAAACTACAACTCTTAAAGTTAAAATCAAACTAAATGTATTGATTTGTAAAATATTCAAAGCCAAGGTTTTTACTGTGAACGAATATGGTTAGGTTAGGTTGAAGTGGCTACCACGTGAATCTGGAGAGATTTTCTCCCCACTCGTTAAAACTAGTTTGAGCTTCTAATGAAGTGTGCGAGACTACTTATGTCTATATTTATCAAATCACTAGGATCATTGAAGAAGAAGTCTCCGAGATGGAGCCTGCGTCTTTGGGCTAGGGCAGGCATGTGCAGAGAAGATGAGGAACAGATTCTTCCTCCTCTTCGTCCATACAGCTTCTGCAAAAGTCATTTGCGAAAACTCCAAGCCGCTTTGCGTGCTTGCCTATAAGACAGTGCCCGGTTATGACACCAATTACGGAGCTGATATGCATTCAAACACTTAGAGCGCCTCACATCTAGCGTAGGGCAGATCTGTTTTGCCGCCAGGCAAGTGGTTAAGTTGTTCCACCTAAGGTTTGTTCTCCTTAAAGCATCTTGCTTCAGCAAAAATTTGCATGTAGCTATAGGCATACCGATATTTACCTTTTCAGGTAAAATAGGTAGTCTTGTTCCACCTTTGGCGAGTTCATCAGCTTTACAATTACCCGGAATGTCCCTATGGCACGGCACCCAACAAAGGAGAATATTGAACTGCTGTGCTATCTCTATAAGAGATGATCGACAGTTTAGGGCTGTTATAGAGTTTTTAGAGATACAGTCGCAAGATTTTATGGCAGCTTGGGTGTCTGAGAAGATGCGGATATCAGAAGTCGATATCACGTTTTCCTTGAGCCAAGATAAAACTTCCTTTATCGCCAAAAGTTCTGCCTGGAACACGCTACAATGGACTGGAAGACGAAATGAGGGACTTAATTTTAGTCTTTTTGAGTACACGCCTCCACCATCCCCATCATCGGTTTTTGAGCCGTCCGTATAGAAATGAATCAATTCGTCTTCCAAAAATGTCACTTCCTCCCATGTGGATCTGGAAGGTATGTCAACTTGAAAATTTTTATCGAAACGGAATTGTGGGACGGTGTAGTCAGTTCAGTATAGCTGAGTGGCCTATTTCATTATTGGTCCACTGTGAAGAGGCTTTAAGACGGATTGCCGTACTTGCTGCCGTTTGTTTACTAAATATATCGAGGGGTGTCAGATGAAGAAGAGTGTCCAGTCCCGCGGAGGGAGTGGAACGAAGTGCACTTATACACATGCAGGCTGATCTTTGGACTTTACTAAGTTAATCGTGGTTAACACCTTTATCTAGAAATGTTCACCATACTGGGTCTAATTACCGAGATGTATAGCCAGTGAGTAATAAGGGGTTGGAGTCCCCATTTACATCCAAAGGCTTTTTTGCAAGAGAAGAGTGCTACTGTGGCCTTTTTGACTCTTTCTTCTATATTAGGTTTCCAACTTAACTTCTTAACTAAAATAAGACCCAGATATTAAGCTTTGTCGGAGAATGTTAGTGGAATTCCTTTAATGGTGGGAGGATCTATGTGTGGAATTTTGAATTTCCTGGAGAAGAGGACAAGTTCAGTTTTGTGGGGGTTGACAGTTGACACCCAGTCCACACCGTTCTGCCCAGTTTATTAGCTTGTTTAAGGCATTCTGTAAGAGATCCTTTAAGACAGTAGGATGCTTACCTGATACGGCAATAGCAACATCATCCGCATAGGCAATCACTCTGTAGCTCACCGCTTCCAGGCTTGTCAGCAGTTCATTTACCACCAAGTTCCAGAGAAGGGGAGATAGAACACCGCCTTGCGGCGTACCTCTACTGACCGATCTTTTTGCAGGGAAGTCGCCCAGTTTTGAGTTGATAATCCTGCTTGTCAGCATTTGATTGATTAGTTCACCAAGCGAACTGTCTACCTTTAGACATGACAGTGCAGATGCGATTGCAGATGTGTCGTCATTATTAAAAGCGCCTTCTATATCTAGAAAAGCAACCATTGTATATTCTTTATGGTGGAGGGAATATTCGATGGTGTGTACCAAAGTATGTAGGGCCGTTTCCACCGATTTCTCTTTGCAGCACGCGTGTTGAGCCTGAGACAAGAGTCTCGTATCAATACTAACACGTAAATATATATCAATCAATCGTTCAAAAGTTTTTAGAAGGAATGATGATAGACTAATAGGTCTGAGATCTTTCGGATTAACATGGGAGCATTTAGTGAACGAATATATTCTAGAGTCAAATTGTGACCGAACCTAGAACTAATTGCAAAACAATTTCTGAGAATGAGGTCTTATTGAAAATTTTCCGTAGAACTCGATGGTGAAAGGTCTACCACTCTACGATGACGCGTTCATCCAATATGGCGTTTTTTTTTTAATGGCTGCCCATTATTTGTCGTAATATTGTATAAATGTCTTTATTTTCATGTTGGGCATCATTTTATGATATGTTTCTTAGGACGGAAAAATCAAAAATATCATCAAAAATTATATCAAATACATGCGGAATTTACCACAAAGATAATGCTGTTTAGTCTTTGCGTTTTTTTTTTTTTTGTTGAGAAGTTCTAATGAAGAATATAAAAGGTTTGGTGGAATGACTCATGCAAAAGGCATGACATAACAGCAGCAGTTTGTCTGCGTTATGTCACGCCCTATTTGCGCCCATTTGAATGAATGTATGCAGGAGTTTGCTTCAGTGAACTTTGCCGCAAACTTTGACCAGTTCAAGAATCGCACGCGATAAAGAGGACATACAGAAAGTACCTACTGGTTAAGCTAGAACAGCTCAATTTTTTTGAACAAAACATCAATCTGCGTAACATTGCCACGGGAATTACGCATGGCATTGCAGAAGAAATTGGAAAAAGAATCCTTAATGAAATGACGGAGCTTTGCTCATACCCACAAAGTTTATTCAATAAGCATGGCCTTAAAAGGGAAGCTATGAAGTCGCAGCTTGCTTAATTATATCAAAGAGTAAGTACCAGGCTTTTCGATTAATCCCAGCAATATGCATTTCGTCATTGATGGTGGTTGGTCACTACATCACCTTTCTTTGAGTCAGAAACAGACATTCCATGATCTGCTTTGTGCTTACGAGAGACATGTTCTAGCAAAGTATGGCAAGACAATAAAAGTATTTGACGGATATGGAGATACGTTCTCTACAAAATCAAAAACCCAGCTAAAAATAAACCGAGGTTTTGTAATTCGTAAAGTAAATTTTACAACTTTTACAGCTATTGCCATCCAGAAAGATTTATTGTTGTTAAAGAAGCCTTCATTATTTTATCCGAAACTAAGACAAGCTGATAGATGTCATGATCGTTATGGAGGCTATGGACAGAGCCTTGTCGACTACACTGTTCTTATTGTACTACTTCTTGATCATTCCGAAAAAAAATTTTCTGATATTTTTCTTTACCCAGAACCAAAGATATCTTCCAAAAGTATACCTGTAAATGATATTAAAAAAAAAAAATATCAAAAGCTTTGCAGCCCATTCTTATAATTTGTGAAATTCCTATGGAATTTCCAAGTTACCCTTTTAAATTTATACTTTTTATTTGCAAAATATATTTACCTACTCACAAGTAACAAAAGTTTCCAGGAAAAATATTTCCTACAGGTATTTACCGAGAAAAAACTTTTGTGAAAATAGTGGCCTCAAACAAGTGACAGAGAGTGTATAATTATACCTAGGTATCCACACATCCTAACGAAAATCCAAAGTCTTTTACGTTATTTATTTTATTACAATACCCAATGCCTTAATCATTTACCGTTATTACCGCATTATACATAACTAATTATTTATACTATTAGATAAATTTATATGTATAGCTTCGAGAACAGCCGGTTTTAAGGTCAACTTATAATTTTCGCATGCATATAACAGCATCATATAATAACCTGTCTTTGACTCTGGAATCAATTGATTTAACCTAAGGAAAAGGTTGAAAAATACCATAAGAATCTAACCCAATTTGCAAACCGTAATGTGATACATTGTGTAAAATCAACTCTATACTTGTACAGGTGCGCCAACAGGTTATCACCTAACAAAGTCTAATGGTGGCTGACTACTCTAGTTTCTAGTAAAAAATTCTTTCTTGTCTATATACGTAGAATTGTTGTTGATTTTTGCATGTTTGTATCATTCTCCTTTTAAAGATACATTTAGAATTAAAAATCAAGAAAAGAATAGAACCGGGTGTGTAAGTTTAAAATCCAACAAAGACTTTATAATGTTTGTGATATTCTTGCTCCAGAGATTTCAATAAGAGATTTTGGGTACCCTTATATTGTGTGGAAATAGTACGCACGCAATTATAGGGGGCCTCGGTTTTTCGTCATTTTAAATTGGAAATAAAAGTAGGTAATTTTAACATTTTGTTGACAAGTTTTTTTTTTTTTTTTTGTTTTCTTTTCAAAAAACCAAAGACACTTGAATAAACATTTTTGTTGACATCACATAACTTTCAATTTCATTTTCGTTTAAAATCGAACGATAACGATATAGTTAACTCAATGCACGAAATGTAGGTTAAGCAACTATACATAGATACGTGTTCTAAAAGTCTACTTCAAAGTTGATTACCTTGTAATAAAATTATTATGAACTTTATTTTTTAACTTGCACTAATTCTATGTTAATTGTATAAAGATCACATAGCTATTAA
Organism: Melangyna quadrimaculata; assembly: GCA_949320155.1. NCBI lineage: Eukaryota > Metazoa > Arthropoda > Insecta > Diptera > Syrphidae > Melangyna > Melangyna quadrimaculata. Next base: position 83,981,678 of record OX439484.1, read on the forward strand.
TTTTAAATGCCTCTTTAATTCAAGCAAACACAAAAATAATTATATCTTGGACTTTATCATCTCTGTTGTTACTCTTTGATTTATTTAATTTGTGTGCATAGATTGGAAGAAAAAAACATCAACAAAAAGAAAACTGCATCAGAGTGTTTATTTGAGCTCAATCAACTCACTCGACCTGTTGTAATATGGCTAATGGTCAAATGCAGCACACTCTCAACTAATAATGCAATGAAAACGGTGTGTGCCACTTGTGTTGGACCAACTGGCTTTTGCTTTTTCTATATAATACTTATGTATTTACAAAATATTTAAACATTACAATGATGATAGATTGTGATTTGTGAGTTGAAGTTGCATAAATAACAACAAACAACCTACGTTATAGCAAGCAATTTGTATTTGCTGCAGTTATGTTTATTGATAGTTTTGTTATTAAATCGGAATCCTAACCACTTCTGTGAGCTTAGCAAATAGAAAAGTTCATATTTCAGTTTTTAAAAGTATCCCTTGCTTTATATGAATTAAAATACCTTATTTAAATTGCTTAAATAAATCGTAGTCCATATTTTTTTATATTTGACGAAATTAATTTAAGTTTTACTCCGAAATGGTAGTTTAGGTTTGCGTTAAATGAAATCATAACTGTAAGTATCACGAGAACATTCTCACTTAGTATTCCCTCCTAATTTTCCATTCCAGAGGTAGCCGCCATTTTTTTTTTGCATTTTAAGTGTTAATTATTTCGGAAACATTGGTTTTTAAACCAAAAAAGATAAGGCAAAAATTATTCAGCATAACATTTCCAATAACTTCCGTTGAAGCTTTTTTTTTAGTCTAGAATAGTTTTAAAAATATATACGCTTTCAAAAATTTTAATTTTAGTCTTCAATTTTTTTAATTTTGGGAAGAAACTACAACTCTGACGAAAACAAATTGTTCAGATCAAATTCTCTACAAAACACATGCGCTGATCATTTTTACTTGCAATATAGGTAGGTACTATAGGACAAGTTTTGGATTCGTAAGAAAAATAGATCTTGAGATAATATTTTTCCCTAACATCGCGATGATAGAGAACGGGGAAAAAGTAGGCCCTGCAATTGTGTCTGACTGTCAGTCGGTCCAACCGCCGAAGCTATATTCTTCAAACTTCCCGCCTGGAAAAATGCCAAGTTTCTTTCTAGTTTGGGCAATGCACTAGTAAGTTTTTAGAAGGGGAAAATCTAGAAGAGGCAAACTTGCAAAACACTTGGCAAGCCTTTTTTGGATTTCAGTACAAAAAATTTAGACGAAGGAAACTCGTGAGGGCCTCCTAGTAAAAACTTGCTGGACATTGTTTCGGTGCCCCATCAAGCATGTCTCTTGTACACCAAAAACACAAATTTTACAATCTTGCAATTTTAGTTTCATACGACACATACTTTGTCTTCTTTTTAATATCACACTTTTGTCTATGGGTGTGAGACATCTGTATATTATATGGATGTGTTATGCGAAACATTGGTATAGCAAGCGCATTGGACCGATAAGCAGAAAATCGCGGAATCAAGTCCCACATAAGCCAACTTTTTTTAGTTTTGCCTGTCGAGGCATAAGGGTTCAGAGGCCCTTGTTCTAGCCTCTGCATTTCAAATTTCTCGTCAATGACCACCGATTTACAAATATTTTCAAAAAAGTATGGTTTGATTTTTTTTTTTTGAAAATTCAAGATCTTGAAAACGGGTGATTTTTTTAATTTTGTTCAAAATTTTATTTTAGTAAATACTAAAAGTTGGCGTACCAGATTTTATTTTTAAAAATGTTCAAAAAAATTGATATATACAAAATTATTTTTTTAAGAAAACCGCTGTAACAATTTTTGATTTTTTTTGTCATAAATTTATAATTATCAAATAAATCAAATGGCATACTTTTTTATCTCTAGCTATTTTAATAAAAATATTATACAAAAAATTACATAACAATTTATATTTAAACTTTATTTCAAACTTTATTTTTAACGACGATTTTTATTGAACATAACATTGATTGCCAATTTCTAGCTAAGTTAAAGTTGTTAGCTACGAGAGCAAGATCCATCAGTCTTGCAGCTTACTTTAATTGGTTTTGGTATATATCTGTTTTTATTTTTCATTTCTCTGAAACAAATATTTACCGAGGCAATTCAATTGACCTTTAAAATGTACAAAACTTAAAATGTCGACACCACTTATAGAAAATTAGGACGGAAAATTAAGTGGGAGTCTTTGGTGCTACTCCCTACCTACAAAAACAATTTCATCTCTGATTTAACGCAAACCTTCCCCTTTTTTTCGACAGTTTTACTGGACTACATGTACCTAGGTAATGATTTTTTTTACAAATTTCTAATAAAGAGATGAATATACACTTCATCGGAAATAAAAAATTAATCACATATTTTGTACTTTAGATTGATATTCACCCCTTTTACGATTGTCGTTTCACTAAAACGACAAGAATCTAGAGGCGACAAATCTTCGACATTCTCACCAATCTGCAATCATCTCATCATTATGGCGAAATTTGTTTGAACTAAACATCAATTGACGCCTCCAGAGACGTGTCGTTTTACTGTCGTTTTAGTGAAACAATAAGCGTAATAACGGTAATTATGTACAAGTATCACCACTTTTCAAACACAATTCACGTTTTTTGAGTGATTATAAAACATGTTATTGGAAGACCCTCTAAAGAGAAGCTTTCTATTTTACGCAATTTGATGAATCCTTAAACTAAAATTGTCAAGTTTAAAAAAAAAACTTCTAACATCAATCATAGGTATTTTAAAAGAACTACCTACGTATTTACAAATTCCTTAGCTTATCAGAAAAATAACCCAACGATTTCACTATCTTTAAGTCGTCTAACCTTTCAAAAAAAAAAAAAAAAAAAAAAACATAGTGACCACAAGCCAAAATTCCATTGAAGAATTCTTTGTAAAGTGAGCTACGGAAATATCATTTATTTCTTTTTCTTCTTTGTATCTTCTATTTTGTCTGCGAGTATATACGTATAGCGTGATAATTGCAATCATTATATTGTACCCTATATATAATTTGCACGCTTTCGCAATAACAATATAATCACATAGATTTTCTTAAATTCACAGAATCTGTATGTATATAAAAAACATATACAATAATACAAACAAAAAATAAAACATCTCATGAAAAGCAAATGAAATTTGATCTTAACAGTACACTGAACAAAATTTAAACCATAATTTAAAAAAAAAAATATATGAACAAATACGCTTATAAAGGTCAATTTTTAGAAAAAAAACTGCACCCTTAATACGATTGTCAATAATACAGGGTGATTCGCATAAGGTGTGACAAAAAAAGCTAAATAACGTGTAGGTTGGGTCTAGAGACAATCAAAAAATCTTATACTTGGTGTCAAAGCAGTTTGAACATTCGTTGGAACATAATGTAACCCATTCATCATTCTTTGTGTCCCAGGCAGACGAACTGGCCAAAAACGGGGCAACACTTGATCTGAGCCAAGTCATACCCTGGGTGCTTATGCCTCTAGAACAATAAAAATGTCGAATTCACCACAGTTTCTTAAAAACCACAAACGAGCGGTGGTCAACAGTTGATACCTGGCGGGTTTCAAGGACTTTATGGCCGTTACTCTCTAGGAACAGACTATTAACTCAAGCTAAGCAGGCCCCAATTATTCCTTTTAGTTGGTATACTCACGGGTCACAACTCAATGGGAACCCACTTGAGTAGAAATTCATCTAGATTTCAGGATGGTTCCTCCTACCATAACCTCTACCTGATACCCACCATCCTCTCCTCATCCATCCTTTCTCCTACCCAAGTCAGCTTCCGGGGAGCACCATGGATCCACTGAGATCCGAGTGAGATGATTCGGCTTGCCGCTTCATCACCCCTTCTAACCTAACCTAACCATGTAACCAAACAAGGTCGAAAGGCTTAAAACAGAAACAAAATTATAAAAAAAACAAACGTTAACCAGCATACAATGCCCGATTTGTAAGGCCAGAAATACCTTCGTTTATTTTATTTTTAAATAAAGTTGTTTAAGGCTTATTTGTTTAACAGTTTTTTTTTTAAATTAATTTTCAAATTCAAATACGTACTATTTTTGCAATGATCATCAATTCTTAGACACACACTGAAAAACGAATGGTTCTAGGACATTAAGTCATACAACTAAGAAAAATCCGGCTAAATGATCTTTTCAGCAACCGGTTGTATCATCAGCTTTGGTTTCTGCTATTGTTCTAACTGTAAGAAGTTGGTTTCTTTATTTTTTAATATTTTGAAGTTCTAGAACCATCTAGTTTTTAGTTTCGAACTAATAATTGATAATATCATTGATGTTGAAAACAAAAATAGTTCATAGTTACGAACAAAGGAGAATGATGGGCAAAAATGTATGTGAGCTGGTCCACCAACAACACTAATCTGTCATACATCGTTGAAAATGTAATGGCGTGGCGTGTAATGGGCGTAAGGCTCTTAAACATGGGGTTCGAAAGATATTGCCCATCAAATCTAGTACAGGCAATGGGGAAAAATCTGAAAAAAGTTTTGACGTCTAAAAAGCTTGAATGCAGTTGTGAAGAGGGGTTGATTTTTAGCATAAATCTCGATTTGCGGGATTTTTGGTCTTGTGGGGCTCCGCCATCTTGGAAAAACGACTTCTTTTGATAATTTGCGTTTTTCTCACTTCCTGTGCTTTTTTATGAACAAAATATTACATACTTTTTTGTTTTTATTTAAATTTCCTACAAATCCGTATATAAATTATAAATTATTTTCCTGGTGTAGATAATTCAAAAGTTATTAATGAAAAACGAGTACAAAATTAGGCCTTACGGGCTAGTTATCGAATAACTCCCAAACTATTACTTTTATACAAAAAAAGTTTTAAATTAAAGGTGTAACAAAAGGCTAGGGCGTGAAGGTTAAGTTAAGAAAAGAAAAAAATCGTAAAGGGAGGGGGGTTTATTTCCCCCCTTTTAGGCTGAAGGGGCAATTTTCTAAAAAAATTACTTAAAATATAATAAAAAAATTATTAAAAATCAACGGCAACACTCAAAATATCATGTTATAGATTTTTTGAAAGCCAAAAACGTATTCTTAAATTAACTTTTTAAATCAAGTTGTTTGAGCAAACAGTTTTGAGAAAATAATTTTCAAACTCAAAATTAAAAAAAAAACAAATCGAGATTTATATTAAGAAGCAACCCTCTTTAAAACTACATTCAAACTTTTCAGACGTCAAAACTTTTTTCAGATTGCCCTTATTTGACTCCCCGTTGCCTGTACTAATTACCGAAAAAGACAGTAATGCAACTCTTCATTTCAAGCTTGTCTTACCACCCACAGTAAGTTGTAAACCCAATAGCCTTTTCAAAAATGTATGGCTTCTTGATGTTGAGTAGTCAGAAGAGTGCACAATGATGAAATGCATTATGGAAGTTGTTGGTTCTTTAAAGCCGAAGGTCTCTTGAACCCCATGACTTTGAGCTTATGGGCCATATAATGAAATGATGCAATTGCAATTACCTTCTCAAAATCGGATGACACATTACTGTTGAGTCAGTAGACTATTTCCAATGAAGAATTGCACTGTTATTCTATTTGACGATTTTTAGGGCTAAATACCTCTCGAACCCCATGGTACATGCTTTATACTTTTTAACGATATACATATGTCACATTTCTGTTGAGTAGGTGCAGCAGCTTACAATGCGGAATTGCATTATTGCTTTTTTATGCATTTTTGCCAAATACCTCTCGGACCCCACTTCCTACGCTTTATCAGTTGTACGCAATAAACCTTTGACTGACGTATCACACATCACTGTTGAGTTGGTAGACCATTTACCAATGATAAATTGCATTATTGTTGTGTTTGATGCTTTGAAGCCAAATACCCCACGAATCCCACGGTTTAGATCTTAATGGCCATAAAATGAAATGAAGCACACGTTATAAACCTTCACAACGATGTATGACAGATTACTGTTGAGTTGGTAGACCAGTTGCCAATGAAGAATTGCATTATTTATTTTGGCGGTGAGGGGGGGTGTGCACAATAGACCCCGTCGCTAACAATTTTTGTATTGTCTCGTCTCGAACCAACCTACACGCTCTGACTTCTTGACAGTTGATTTTTGTTCAGTGTAACCATAAGTCGGGAAAAAGAATATGTACTTGTACATAAGTAGGTACAGAGGTACGTACATAATGTATGTATGTTCTACTTGTTTTGTTTGTAAGGTGAAGTATTTTAGACCGGTTTAGTTCTGATATGGGTCATATTACTCCAGAGGTGTATTTAGTTTCATGTTTTTTTTATTCAACGAAAGAAGACTATCATATTGCATTAACCGTTCTTTGGAAAGGAACAAAATATATTCCAATTTGCGGGTATTTCCGATTATTTTCATTGTTTATTTGTGTATTCTTATTATTCTTGTTTATTCTTATCCCATTTTTTAAATGCCACCAAATAGGACTGTACAAAATGTAGGTACTAGATACAAGGTGATTCGCGGGGTGTAAGAAAAAATTGCCTTTTTGCCTCCGTTTTCTAAAATAATTAACTTAAAATGAAAAAAAAACGGTTCTTTTTAAAGGAATCCATTTTTTTATTTTATTTATTTTAAATCATGTCATTTAGGTAAAGAGTTTTTGCAAAATTACTTTTCAAACTCAAATTTATGAAAGAAAAGATGCATTTTTTTAAACTTAGGTATTTATTTTTGAAAATTTAATATTTTTAAATGTTAAAGTCCTAGAACCATCTGGTTTTCAGTTCTTGACTTAAAATTATTAAGATCATTGAAATCCAAAATATTACTTATTTACGCAAAAGTGATCAAAAAATCAGTTTGAACACAAAAACAATTTAGTTTCTTCAAAATTTTGAGTTTGAAAACTAATTATTCAAAAACTATTCACTGAACCTCCATTTATTCACTCTCTGTTCTAAGTTAAACCGGCAAATGAAATAGGGAGAATTTATAAAATTTGTTTGAAATCAGAGAAAAATCACACTTTAAATGACGATTTTAAATTTAATGGAAAGTAAATAAATTGGGGCGCAAAAAAAAAACTCGATTAAAAATGTATACAATAATTAGAGCGCCTCGAACCTTCAAATGCGCAAACAGGAGCTCCTGGTTGTTAACATAGTTTTTCTCCCTCAACACAGTAAACACGCTCAAAAAGAACACTTAAAACACAAATTGTTCTTATTTTGCGTCATGTCATGAAGATGCCAACGCGAACGGTCGAAGAATATGTGCTTCCGTTCAATTTCAAGAATGCTGGCACTTCTTCTAACAAGGGACAAGAAAAGGGGAAAATGATAGTCGTTCGTTGGTGGAGTGGAAAAAAGAGAAGGGTTCTTCTTTATATCGCAGAGAATACTTATTTATTTAATTTTATGCTGATGCTATAGTGATGCATTGGAGGACATGTAAGTGCTCCTTCTGAATCAGATAACAACATATAATATCTTGGCAAAAAAACAACAATGAAAAACCATGGTGTAAGATTACGGAAAACACTTTGAACGATCGCTCTCAAATATCTGTTGTCTCAGTCTCACCACAAGAACAAAAATGCATCAGGTGATAATAGTGGAGGAATTCAGATTTACATCCGTTTGTCTGACGGACGACACGGCCGGCACGGTGGCGGCGAACTATCTGAATGGAGGCATCCATCTCGACGTAAACGCCTCCACGTTAATTGGAATAGTTTACTGGCAAAAAACTAGTGATTTTCTTTTATATGTAGCTAGCTGATGGCATTCAAGAAAAAATAAGGTTAGGAAAAAAAGTTCAACCGAGTACAAGGTCTACTGTTATTTAGTTGTGATTGAAATCAACAACAACAACAGTATATGTGTATTTGCGTGCATAGTTATTTTTTTAAAGAGATTTGGTGTTGACTTGTGGTGTGAAATTACCTTAATAAGACAAGTGCAGCTGGTAGCCCCAACATATAGTTTGTTGTTTATCTCCAATTTGGACGATGTTGTGAGACAAGGCATATAGTAACTGATCTTGGCATAAGTGAGAGAAAAGAAGACACGTTTGATTTGAATGTGGTTAAAGAAAAATAAGAATCAAAAAGAAAAACTTTAAAAATACATAACTAATAATTTATCCACTGAATAAAAAGTGCAACTGTGAAAATTCTGTCTTGGAGAATTTTCAATAAAAACTCTCCGAAAAAATAAAGAGTTACCTATAAAAAAAGTCCAAAAATCCTTTGTCAAAAAGAAACTGAAGATAAAGTTTTTTTAAGTTTCATTTCAAACTTTGCACTTTACGCTTTTGGACATTAATAGCATTCATAATTGATTTATTTTTTTAATAACTTTGACTGACTTTAGAAACAGATTTAAAATGGATTTCAACTGAACTTAACAGCCTTTAGGTATATAGAGAAATGTATGGGCAACGACGACTTAAACGGCAATGAACTCATTGCACAATATATCTGATACCAATTTATCAATAGGTTGTGTGTTGCATATTGTGCAAACATTCGTATATACGTACGTATACGCTGGTATCTTAACAAACCTGATGTCAAAATGTGATTGTGTAGTTAAATTAAGTTCTAGTTAAATTGATTCGATTAAAATTAACAAGTTATTCACTTGGTTCTTTTCAAGAACTTGTGATAAAGGCAAAGTAAATTTAAGTGAGTGATACAAATACTGATATATAATATTATGTAAAAGTACATATATGTATTTATATATATGTACATCCTGTAGGCAAAGAATGCGTGGATTCGTAAAAAACAATATCTGGATATTTTGTTTAAAATTCAAATAACAATGAGAGTGAAGACAAAAATTGGGTCTCACAATTTTATCCGTTTGTCAATCAGTCGGCTGCTGTCTAAGTCGATTTTATTAAAACTTTGGAAACCAGGTGCCTATTTCAAATATACTACATCAGCTACATCAACTTTTACAACAGCGTCCTACAGCGACAACAATATTATATTTCAGTTACATTTGCCTGTTCCTCACATTCAAAACTTCCAGTTGTATTTGTGGAACAGAAAATTGTAATGGAAATATTACTGGGTGCTGTCGTAGAATGCTGTTGTAAAAGTTGATGTAGCTGATGTAGTAGCTGTGAAATAGGCCCCAGCTTCTAACAAAACCCCACAGTTACGGAAAATCAATTATGTTTACAAAAACTTTATGGTTAGTTATGGATTCGTAAAAAAAAATCGAACTCGAGATAATTAATAATTTTTTCTAACATTACGATAATAGAGAACGCGAAAAAGTGAGTCCCGCAATTCTGTCTGTCTGTTCACGCCCGTACAGTGTAAACGGCTAGAGGGATTTTTTTCAAACTTGGTATATAGTGTTTTTTGACTAATATGCCCGATAGGACTAATAAGCCCAAAAAATAAATTTTTCGCCAAAATGGAAAATAATATTTTTCTCAAAAACGGGTCCGAGAATTTTGTTAAAAAAAATTCAAATAAATTAAGTAAGGAAATGCTACTTTTTAATAATTTTTTTATTTTCATAAATTAAATATTTTGGGTACCTCCAGTACAACAATTTTTTTGGTTTTTGATTTTCTCGAAAACAGTTAAGTTGAAAATTTTCATTTTTTTTATGGGAAAACTTCTAAAAAATTTAAACATTATTGTGAACCAAAATTAAAAAATTTTTTTTTTTAAATTAAAAAAAAAAAGTTTTTTATTATTTTGTAGAATACTTGACAAAATCATCTTTCTAAATTTAAAAATAACGGTACCTTCCATACAAATGTTGAAAAACCGTTAAGAAAAAAATTATTTTCTCGACAATGTCTCCAACGATTTTGATAAAAAGATGTGTGTTTACTATATAAGGTATGGCCAATATTTTGATGAAAACAATTTTGACCAATAATGGTGCCTGCCATAGAACCGATCTTTTTGTTTTAAAATTTCTCTTTGACAGCTGCTCCGAATTCAACACAAATTTTAATACAAGAACTCCTCCACAATTCAATTTTTGGATTTAAAAAAAATACTGACATTTTTGTTTTTTTTTTTTGAAAATTCATTATCTTGAAAACGGGCTAATGAAATTCTATTATTTTGTGTAAAATTGTATTTTATTTAATACTAAATGTTGGCATACTAGATTTTATTTTTGAAAATGAACTAAAAATTTTAAATATAAAAAATTAATTTTTAAGAAAACCGCTGCAACGATTTTTTCCTTTTTTTTTTCATAAATTCATATTTATCAAACAAATGAGATGGCATACTTGATTTTGAGCTCTAACTCTCAAAGCCATTAAATAATAAATTTATAGTTATTTAAAGTATTTAATTATTTAATTTTTTTTTCTTTAATGATATTATAATATTTTGGAACCAATAGCTATGTACTTGTATCTAATTTTTATTTGCATTAAAGTTAGATCCAAACGAAAAATGTACATTATAAATAATTGATAACATTCTTAAAAATAAAAAAGTTATTTGTTCATTTCTTAATTGGTTTAAAATGTAAGGTGATTCATAGCTCATACATTGGTTATAGTATTATTAAAAAATGCTTAATAAATAGCTGAAATCACCGCAAGACATAAAAGTATCAGTTTGCTTAGAATCAGCCATTTATTTTTTGTAAACAGATTTGAATGTTTTCTAGGTTAACAGGTGCCAACAGCCTTAGCTTTGAACGTCAAATTATTTAATTGGTCAAGAAGAATTAATGATCATAAATTTATTATGAAAACAAAAAATTATCTTCTTGTTTCAAATATATTATGGGTGAAGAAAGAGATTAATGTCAACATTTTTAAGAACATTGACGTAATCCGCTTAGCACACAATTTTACCGAATTCACATGCATTGCATATTGTATCAATAATTAAATTTACATTTAAGGCTTCTTAATTTACTCTTGAACCCCCATGAGTTAAGTCTTGAAATTAATACTCTTCTTGATTGTACAATGCACCATGTGGTAATTCCTTTCAAAAGAAATTATTATGTGGTTTTAATTTTGACAACAAGCATAAATGACTTACCCCCAGTTTCACAGTGGGAGTTTAAACTTAAGATCAGCTGAACCTTAAACTGAGTTTAAATTTTTGGTTTAACTCTTCCGGTTTCACAGTGAAATCTGATCTTCAGATCAGTTGAACTTCGTTTAACTAGATTTTTTGAAAAAGCCTGAGTTAGCAGCATTGTACGTGTTTGCTTCGCCAAGTTACGTATTGCAAACAGTACGTAGCTTTCCTTGTCTATTCTTTCCCTTTCTGAGGCAAAGAACACGCGAAACAGCGTTGTTGATAATTTGTCGACATTTTTTTTTTTCAAGTAACACGAACAAAATTAAAAAAAAAAATTGGAAAATAACCTGACATGGATTTGCTAATGGAATTGGTTATGAAAAATAAGTAAATAAATTCCATAATGTATTATCTATAGTGGTCCCACACGTTGAACTTAGGTTTAAACGGCAGAATGATCTCGGTTAATTCATACTAAAAATTGAACTCAGTTCAAGGTTTAAACGAAATTGTGAAACCGAATAAATTGTCGATCTGAAGTTTAAACCAAAAGTGGAGTTTAAACTTGCACTGTGAAACTGGGGGTTCGTTTGTTTATACCTACCTATGTATGTACATATACATATAAGTATATCTTGTAAATATGCCAGGTGTTGTCACGGTGTCAATCAACAAGCCCTCAAAAACATTGTTAATTTATTTAATGTATGTATTATAAACAATTATAATAATTTTTAATGCAAATACAGTTAACAGTATAAAATTACTTCCAAAAAAAAAAGATAAATAATGTGATGATTTTTGTTGAAAAGAGAAAAGGCAAAAACACTATTTGTTTTTTTTTTTCGTCTTTTGAACATCATTTGGCTTCTTTATCTTAACGATGGTTTTGAATATTTATTCATTTGTTTATTATTTTGTTTGTTTCCTTTTCATTTCTTACAGTACCGGAGTGATTATATTAAAGCCTTTCCAACAAACAATGTAGGGCTCTCTGATTGGTTGTTTGATTTCAAAATTGAAGGCAGTTTTAAGAAAATTATCCATTTACATCTGATATGTTTTGGGGCGATGTTGTAATGAGGACAGAGTAATAAGAATCTAGCAATGAATTGAAGATGAAAAGCTTTTAAGTTTTAACTTTGATCTTTAAGCAATAGCTTTCAAGACTTTCTAGAAATAAAATAGATAATTTTACGGATTTAAGGGCCTGATTGAAAATCCATGAGTATAAATTTGTTGATAAGTCATTCGACACGTTTAGTTATTTGGAGACAGTCTCATAAATTCAAAAGTCAAAAGTAGTAATCTTCGGATTTGTCTAGCCCCTTCTGGTGAGTTATAAGACAATTCTCGAATTTGTGTCCCTAGGACTTATTACACTAAGTCAATATTTTTGTATTGGATAACTAACTAATCATGTCCATTTCCTTACCATTTTCTGTTCCACACAGGCCTATTCCGGACATCTATTTGAATGGAACAGTGTTTCCCAAGTGCGGAAAATTTAAATATCTTGGATCAATGATCAATAGCGAAGGATCTTGTGATGATGACATCAAACATCGCGTAAGCGTAGGGTGCATGAAGTGGCGGGAAAACATTGCCATCTTCTGTGATAGAAAAATGCTCCCTAAGCTGAAAGGAAAGCTCTATACGGCAGTTGTTCGTCCAGCGCTTACATACGGTTCACAGTGTTGGACAATGTTCAAGAAGTATGAGAGTAAATTGACGGCAGCTGAAATGGAGATGCTTCGCATGACAGCAGGAGTGACAAAGCGTGATCGAATAAGAAGCAAGAGAATCCGTGGAAGCCTACACGTCAAAAATACCATCTTGGACAAAATACAGCATGACCAACTTAGCTGGTACTGTCATGTACAAAAGAAGATGCCATGAGAACCCAGTTCAAAAGGCAATGGCACAAGACGTTCCAATACTATCGCGGAAAAAAGGCAGGCGCAAAAACTCCTGCATGAAACAAATGCAACGAAACCTGCATTTAGTTGGCCTCAGACATGGAACAATCCAAAACCGGGAGGCCTGTCGACGTTTTCTGAGGTCAACCCGGCGAACCCCAGAAGTGGAACCCTAGGTGAAGCAGTTGAGTGGGAGAGTTGTCGCCCCCCTCGAGATCATGTCAATCGCCGGTAAAATGAAGAAGAAGAACTAACTAATCAGGACTTTACTTAGACATTGTTAAACGAAGCACTAAATCTATTAAAAATAAACAACAAGCTCACTTAATAACTTGGTTTTCGGCATATTTAATCAATATTCCCTCAACAGCCATTTAAAGAATCTACAAAATGAATAACAAGTTGTAAATAATTTTTTTTAAGTACTCAAAAATAAAATTAAATACATTTTCTAGTGAGCGTCGCATCGCATTTAAGTATTCATATGGAAAATCCGGCACTGCTTAATTTGTATTCATACATACGTTTATCTTTGCCTTCAGGTCGGTTCGGTTGGATTTGCTGACTAACAATATTATTATCATTAAATTAAAATTGATTGTGATTGCGATTTTTTATTTCACGTCCTTTCTTTCACCCAATTAAACTGTCTTCTTTGCGATCTTTTTCTTAATTTTTCGCTGGAAATAAAATTTGTTGCGATTTTTTGAAAAAAAAAAACACATTTAGGTGGACAGAAGCAATTTTGTGGCCCAAATTATAGAATTATGTTTTTGTAGGTATAAAAGGTTGTTGGCCTGATTATAAGGGACATTATTGTTATTGTATTCTCACTTATTTAGATTAAATGTATCCCAAGTAGTTTAATACATTAAAATGAGCTGATAAGTATAGGCTGGAAGGTATTTTAGAATTTTTACAATTTAATAATTCCGATTTAATATGCTTAGCGCCAGTGATGCCAGACTTTTCCAGTTGTCATGCCCACAGAAATGAACGAAAATGGCCTTTTCGAAAGCACAGTTGTCGACAAATGCCCACGATGTTGCACACGAAATTATTTATACAAAAAAATAAAACACAAACTAGAGTAACAATACAGTTAGCATTTTCATTTAATTGAGTTACAATATTTAATTAATCATTTTATAGCTTTTTTTCGTATTTGGCAAATTTGGGATCCTCTTGCCAGGACATCTGGAAACATTTCTTGCTTCCCTTTTCTTCAGACATTTTATTATTGAGAAATACCAAAAACATAAGAACTAAATCATAATTAACAATATTGTATGTATTATCAATTTACCAGCCAGCGAAACTCCTAAATAGAGATTTTTTGACGTTTGGAAAATTGAAAATGAGTGGTTTCAGTAAACGAATTGAAATGGGTTGGTTCAAAGTCTGAATAATTATAGACGAATGGACCGCTTTTACACAAGGAAACTGAGTTGCCAGCAGTTTTTAGTTTGTAGGTGAGAAGGGCGTAAAGGGAAGGAAACAAATCTCCTCTCACACCTAACCAGCTAGTTTCTTTCTGGCAACTCAGTTTTCTTGTGTGAAAGCGGTCATGGCTGCAAAAATATTTTATAAAATGAATAATAAAGGATTGAAACATGGAAATGCCTTTTTTTTTGTACTGAGAGTCATCAAGATGCCTTTTTAGCTTATTTTCCCATGCAATATGCCCATGAAAAGGGCGTTCGCCCACGATCTGGCATCACTGCTTAGCGCGTCTCATGATAAATTGAGTCAAATTGAACCTTATATTAGTATATACTATAGATAGTGTATTGCAGATTTAACGAATTTACGCAATTACTTTATTTTAAGTTTCACAAAGCCTACAAAAAACCTATTCCATATGCAAAATCTAGCATTCAAAATGTTGGGGTTTATTAATACTGTTGTAAAACTCTTTATTTTTGCAAAAATTAAAACCACATTTTGTTTGTTATTATGTTTTATTATAATTAAGCCTCGTCAATTTCTTTAATTGTCATTAATATAAATGCGTTAGACGTAAAATATTTTGTTACACATAATGAAGGCACCTATTACAGTATGTAATTGAATTCGATATCCATACATATGTTTGTATGTATGTAGTTCTATATTTACACATCTGATATTAATATTATACTTCAACTACGCACAATTATTTTGAAAAACGACACTGGCACTCCATACTTCTTTGGATGAATTTTATACCTACTATGTACTCGTATATATGTATATGCAACGGTAGACAGCTATTTGAAAATCAATATCAATGACTAACTTAGACTTACAAAGGTAATCGTATTTCATTTGCCTTTTCCGAAGATACACTGCAAGGCACTTGGTTAGGTAAACTTAAGTTTTTCTTACTTGCTCTATATAAGGCAAGTATTGGTTTCGTGTCAAACAAAAATGTCGAGGTTTTAATATAACACGGCGGCGTCGCATCGGTCTGATTGTCTGTGCGTCCTGATGTATGTACATCGAGCTAGAGTCTAAGTGAATCGACGGATTTGCTTCAAACTTGGTGTCAGGTGTTTTTATGTGATAGAGGAGAATTCGAATTTTTGTTTTAGATCATCTAAAACGGTTAGCTGCCATGCAACGATTTCGGTTTTATCAAGTTTTCTCGAAAACGCCTCTAACGATTTTGAGTAAAATTTGCATATATTACCTCTAGAGCAGCTCTAATAATGACCACGTTCTAGCCAACAAATTCGAATAATAGAAATAAAGGTATGTTTTTTTCTTTTTTGAAAAACTTACCCGGCTGGAAAAATGCCAAGTTTCTGTCTAGTTTAGGCAAGTCCCTAGTAAGTTTTCAGTAGGGAAAATCAAGAAGAGGAAAACTTGTCAGATATTTTGCAAGCCCTTGCTGGATTTCAGTACCAACAATTTAAACAAGGGAAACTTTTCAAACTCTCGTAAGGCCGTCCCTAGTTAATACTTGTCGGACATAATCCGGTAATCCACCAGGAATGTCTCTTGTACACCTTTGCCTGCTTTTTTTTATATCAGTACAGCATAGATTTGTGAGAAATGTCAGACAGGTTAGAACAGAATATCCGTCCTAAGTTGATCTACCTAAAAAGCACGTATGTATGTACATAAAATATCCTGTTCTATTCTATAAGTATTTGTTATGCAATAAGGTATGAAACATATTCAATTTCGGTAGGAGCCCGTAGCGTTATGGTTAGTGCGTTGGACTGTCACGCTGAAAGGCTGGGCTGCGTCCACCTAAATTCTAGGTCCCTTCCATTCCTGTCGACACGTGCACACAGGGTTGCGAGTTGTTAGTCACTAGGCCGCTCTGGTTCTACACGAGCCGTTGCGCCACCCAATTTATTTATTTTTATATTCACTTTCGACATTGAATTTTTGCATAGCGAGCTAGCCCAGTGGGTAGCGCATTATGCTGACAAGCAGAAGATCGCGGGATCAAGTCACACATATAACCCAATTTTTTTTTTTGCCTGACGAGGTCATAGTCGCCAAGGCCCTTGTTCTAGCCTTTGCTAACCTTTGCTAGTCCCTTCCCAGAGTGTATGTACAACTCTAGTGCCTTGTCGAAAACTAGATTGTTTTTCTGCACGGGTTTAAGGGAAAAACTATGTTACCAAAATTTTAATACTATGTAACTCTTTCTACGCTTGCATTAACAATGTTTATGATATCATTATTTCTAAAATCACCAAAAGATGAAAAACCAGCCTTTTACATCTTAACATTTAAATGACGAATTTGACGGAAAACATTTGAACATCTTCAAAATGGTCAAACTTATGAAAATTAAAAAACAAAAAAAAAAAACAAATTGAATTTAGAAAATAAAAAAAATTAAAAATAGATTTAATTACGTTTTCGAGCGTTGATTCCCTTTTATGACATTTATCACTTTTCAATCCAAATTTTTTTTAATTATAAAATTGTATCTAACCAAGTAAGCTGCACTGTAAACACAGGTGGTATAGCAAATATGGATTGAAACTTTGATGGCAACAAATAGCAAACTACAAATCTATTTTTTTTTTCATTAAGGTTTTCTTATTATTTTTCATAGTATATAAATAAATAATACAAGCGTGCCAATTTAGCGGCCAGAGTCTTCATATATTATAGGATTCTCCTTATTTGGGATTTTGTAGATTCGATTGTGGAGAAATGAGGGTTGATCATTTGTTGAGATATAATATAATATCTATGTATGGAATGAAGACAAATAACAAGTCTAGATATTATAGATATGGATAAGTATTATAACAAGACAATAATTGTATCTCATTGCAAAGAAGTTTTCTTTTATTTGTTGTTGTTTTTAAATTTAAAGAAAGTTCGTACACTTGTACATAGTACATTACGTACGTACATACAAGCATCGCCATTGAACTAGTGATCCCAAATTCCTCTTGAACTATAATTTTCGTTTACTTTAAATACATCTCCCAATGTTCCAATACACATTACCTACTTTTTATCTTACGATATACGATGAGGTATTTTATTTTCGCTTTCCGATGATTTCCGGTAAAGAACACGTTCAGTTTTCATATTGGTATACCTACCTATATATGAAATGCATAATCTCATTTGATTTAGTATACAGAAACAAACAAATTTTGACATCATGTGTGATGAATTTATATGAACATAATTATCCAAGACTCGGAAGTTCCAGTTATACCTAGTACTCGAAAGTTTTAATTTTGTAAATGTCTAAACTGGACAGACATTAATAAAATTGCACAACACAACTTTGTTTTCTTTTTGCTTTTTATTTTAAATATGAACACCAGATCTAGATGCCGAAATGCTGCTGGGCAAGGTGCACCTAAGTGAGTGCAGACAGGTCGTCGGCAACTAGTTTTCACATAAATTCCCAGAAATTACAACACAACAGCAGACATCATCCAAGCCAAGACACGAGCATTGGGTCCCGCAAAGACTTGGCGCAATTCGAATCCCCAGAAACTCGAATAACTACAATCAAATAAACAAAAAAAAAAAAAAAAACAACAACAATTTAGTAAGCAACAGACTGGGAGAAAAGTGATGTATTTTTTGTATTTATTTATTTATTTATTTCTTAAGATTGCACTCTTGGTGCGATGATGGTGTATGAGTATGGTAGAAGCGACACTATCGTTGTCTTGGGTCATACAAGTTCACTATCACTTTCACTGAACATTGTATAGGTAGGTTTAAGTTCATTTACTTTATTTCGCAATTAAAATAATGATAATAATTAAAAAAGCTAAAATGGATACATCTACACATGCATGTACCTTCACTACTTACGTAGAAGATACATAATGTAGGTTAGGTAGGTAGGTACCTAATATAAAATCATAAACTACATGGCACTTAACTCCTAATAAAAATGAGTATTTTAGTGAGATCTTTCTTTGCCACAGACAACACGTAAGTTTATTGGCGTATCTGCACATAAAATCATACACATCTCGTAATGCATTCCTTCAGGAAAGGAAATAAGATATCAGAAGAAGTTTTCTTTTTATAATTCGATTAACGAACAACTTTTACCGCAATGCTATCGCACCGGCTGTTATGTACACTGCGGTTCACTATGTTAGACGCAACAAATTTTTTTTTTTTATCTACTACTTTTTTTATAGAAGTAGGCCAGTTTTAAAGTAAATATTTTGGGAAGAGGACGATAACTAGGGCGCCGAAAATTGATAACGGATTTTTGTAGAAGGGTCAAATTTAAGCATTTTTTACTATTGGAGGGGTGGTCTATCTCGACCCGTTTCGGAGGTAGGGGCGATTTTCCATAAAAACGACTTAAATGGAAAAACAAATATTAAAAAGCAACGACAATACTTAAAAGTCGTACAACGACAATACAGAAGTCTGATCTTTAATCCTACATTTAAATTAAGTTATTTGTGTCAATAGTTTTCAAAAAATTTGCATTCAAACTGAAAATTTTGATAAAAAAAAAAACGCAAAAAGAAAGGATTGGATCAATTTTGCTCAAAATTGTTAAATGGAAAACTAAATTCTCTTTTTGTGGTCGATGCTCATATCAATTCTGAATCGAACACAAAAAAGCGAAAGCTTTTATATCCTCTAGTTTTTGAAAAAAAATGAAAATTACTAGAAGTACTTTTTTATGAGTAATATACTGCTGTCATACAGTAGTGCTCAGTTAATGCGAAACAGAGAATACATTCAAAGTTCCTTAAATGCAAACAAAATTTGGCATACACCGAACCTCGCACATACCCCAAATCCTATAGTGAGCCCGAGCAGGGGGGTTGCAGGGGGGCAGCATGCCCCCCAAACATACCTCACGGTTTATACGCCGCCGTAAGTCTGGGTGTTGGGAAAGTATGATACTTGTGAGTTAATTCGTATAAGAATTAATCCATATTCTATTTTTACTATCAAAATAAAACCACGAAAAATACTCAAACAAACAAAATTAATTGAATTAAAATAGTAGTTTTGATAAACTAGAAGACATAAAATCATTTTGTTTTCGATTTTGATTTAAAAACTGGCTAATAAATCAAAGTATTGGCTTTCAAAAAAGATATAATACTTAATTGTAGGTATTACCGTTATTTTTTAATGATTTTTTTCCATTTGTAGTACTTTTTCTTAAAAAATTTTTAACTAATGTAAAAACATAAACAATAAGCGACAATTTCAGCTAAATGGAACACGCAAATTCTATGTTTTGGTGAGAGTGAAGAGTTGGCTCAACAAAAACTTTAAAACGCAAACTATAACAACGACAAAAATGGTAGCACCAAATAATTTGTTGTTTCTCTGAAAAAAATAATAAGCTGGCTAAACATTATTAAACACGGCTTAGGTCGCACGACCAATTTTTCAGAACAACCTAGACAGCTTCTAGATAATTAGGCGTGTTTTATTGGAAACACCATCCATAGTACATTTTTACATGCATTACAAAAACAACATGGCTAGTAGATCTACGACCGATAAGAAGTTAAAGAAGAATCCTACTGCGGATGGGTTTTTGACATTTATTCGAGTCTCGAATTGGATATGGTCTGTTTTGTTGTAGATGTTGGTATGATTGAAAGTTGAATTGAGTCTCGATGGATGTGTTCATGGAGTAGTTATAATTCTAAATTTCCAATGGACAGAAAAATCGATTTTTTTTTGAAATAATAAGATCTCAGAAAACTAGCTATTTTCATAAAGCTAGTCCTCTCAAAAGCTTCTTTTCTTTGACTATTAAAAAGTGCGAGAATGAAATTTCTCGATTCTTTGATCGATTATCTTCTGTCACACGTCTAAAATTCCAACTATCTCTGCAGTTTTGTATACCACCGCTAACACAAACGTACCTCGCACAGGATACAATTTCACCAAACTTTCGTTCCGTTCTGAACCAAATACCACCCAAAAATTAAATAAATTGGGTGTCACAACGGCTCGTGAAGAACCAGGGCCTAGTGACTAACAACTCGCAACCATTCCTGTGTGTGCCTGTCGACAGGAATGGAAGGGACCTACAATTTTATGCCAAATCCGAACGGCTAGACGAGAAGCCCTTATTCGTGACAAGTTATACTCTTGGAGGATTTGTCAATTCCTAGCAAGAGGCAGTAGCCCTGAAAAAAACTTTTTAGTTTTCACCACCTCCTTTAGTAAAATTGTTAAAAAATACTTTTTTATTATGGTTTACAAAATAGATCATTTATATCTGAGTGTGTTTGTTAATAGCCCTTGTGCGTGCATTCCCTACAAACTGTATTGTGCAAACAGAATCTATAATTAAATTAAAAGCTTTAATAAAGCTTCTTAAGAACAGCAAAAAGATTCTTAAGTAAGCTTGTATGTAGACACCTTTTTGTGAATGCAATATAGATTCATACATAACGTTTATATAGAAAATAAAAATTACTTTGGTTATTTATCATTTCGCTGAATCATTTTGCGATAAAATTTATCTCAATTATGGTGTCTACCTACCAATGACGTATTACTTATTATTTGATAAGTTTCATATCAACAAAATAATTCAATATTTGACTGCAGCTACTGAAGCGCTTTTCGTTGTTATGGCGACAAATATAAAACAATATTTCTAACTGTCATATGCGTTAATTTGTATCACAAACAAAAAATAAATATTAATATTTTTTCTTTTCAAAACATGATACAGATACCTAGTAAATTTCAGACCATACAAAAATAAATTCATATTTAGGTAAACCAAGCAATAAAAATGTAAACATCCGGATCACATGGAATGTACAAAAAAACAAATTCTTGATAGAATAAGAACGGTGTCAGATTTCCAAAGACAATCATAAATCTTGAAAATTTCCCAAGCCTTTAAAAATTTGAACAGACAGAAAAAAAAATCAAAACCCTCCCTTCAATTATTTATTTTTAATGTGCGTAACATCTTAGCTCCTACACAAAACATGACACAGGAATGTCTTCCTTTGTCCTTTTTCCAGGAAACTATAATCAGAAATATATAATGATTATTGTTGTTGTTGTTGTTGAGCCATTAGTACAGGTAGTTCAACAGGTTAAGATCATCAGTGAGGGAAAATATTAATGGATTTCACTATATATAATATATATGTCAGTACGTCGTCATTAAGCTGGATAAATATTTGGGTTTTTAAATAATAGTACATGTCCCTGGGAGCCTAGACAATTTTATTAGGCAAATGATCGAAAATAGGTATATGTAAAACAAAATTAAAAGTAATTGCGTGATTTAGATTCTCATTTAGGTACCAAGACCAACGTGGGTTAAGACGGAGCGGATGCAAGTAAAACTTTAAGAAAAAGGGTTTCATTTGTAATTTCTTCATCCTGACCAGAATTGGTAGAAAAAAGACGACCTGAATTAGTGCTAAGCAATTTAAGTTATGTCAAATACCACACAACAACTACTCCCCATATGGACTTCGTTAAGTTGGGGTTATTTCAGACTTAACTCATATTGCATGCAAACGAAAAGTGATTGAAAAAAGATATTTATTTTGTTGAACTCAATAACAAAAAAAAAAAAATAGATCACAAATCTATTAAGTTAAAATATTTATTTTTGAAAAAAATAAGACTAAAGGTATATTTTTAATATCTTTTTAAAATATAAAACAAATTAGAATTTTATTTTGAATAAAGCAACGTAACGCTTCCCAGCCTCGTCCACCTAAAAAAACCTAAAAAGTTTTTTTTCAGGGCTACTGCCTCTTGCGAGGAATTGACAAATCCTCCAAGAGTATCACTTGTCACGAATAAGTGCTTCTCGTCTAGCCGTTCGGATTCGGCATAAAATTGTAGGTCCCTTCCATTCCTGTCGACAGGCGCACACAGGAATGGTTGCGAGTTGTTAGTCACTAGGCCCTGGTTCTTCATGAGCCGTTGTGC
This sequence comes from Melangyna quadrimaculata, assembly GCA_949320155.1. NCBI lineage: Eukaryota > Metazoa > Arthropoda > Insecta > Diptera > Syrphidae > Melangyna > Melangyna quadrimaculata. The sequence continues at coordinate 84,004,059 of OX439484.1, forward strand.
CACCCGATTTATTTATTTATAACGTAACCTAACCAAAATAAACAAGATAACAAAGCGTATAACCAAATATGGTGATCGATTTTTTGTTTGGTGATAAGATTGAAAAAAATTGGATGTTGCAACGAAATAATAAAGAAATTTTTGAAATGAACCTAGCGTAAAAATACGTCAGGTTCGCTCATCACTGACAAAAATTGATTTTTTTACTGTGAGCGATACTTATTCTACATTTATAAGCAATAATTCCAAGAGAAAGTACCATTGGTCTTTATATCTTCGAAACCACTCAACCTTTTCTGAGATATATGGGCCCCCGGCTTGTGAGGTATTTTAAAATTAAAATCGTTATTAGGGTTTGAATTTCAGACTGTGAATTTCAAGTTAGAACTGTCATTTCTGCAAAAACCAAAACTTAAAACAGTCAATTCAGCCAAATTTGCGATAAAAGAACATCCTCTAAATATCAAGGTACTTTAGGCCAAGTTTTGGATTTGAAAAAAATCCAACTCGAGATATTAACCAGATCTAACATTGCGATAATAGAGAACGAGATAAAAATGTATCCCGGAATTATGTCTGTCGATCTGACTATCTATATGTACCTAGGCAGCAGCCTAAACCGCTGAAAAGATTTTTTTAAAACTTTGGACTTAAAGTTTTTAGATGCTTCCCTTGAGGGAAAATTGAAATTTGTTTGAGCTCAAACAAATAACGGTACTTGCCATACAGCTGTTATGAAAAAATAAGAGTTCTCTCTAGTGGGCTTTAGGTCAGTTTTTGATTGATGTTTATTTAAAAAAAAAATCAAGTGAAGTAAACATGCTGAAACGTCACTTGCATTTTTTTAAAATAAACAATCAAAAACTGACCTGAGGCCCATTAGAGAAAACACCACAGAAACGTTATTTGATTTTGTTTAAATAAAAAAATCAAAAACTGAACTAAAGCCCATTAGAAGGACGTCTTATTTAGTAATAATTGGCTATGAAAAAAGTTATGAATTTCGAAAACGCGTCCAACGATTGATATACAAATAAATTGTATGACCGGATCGCACGAAATTGATCTTGTAGCTAAAAACTAGATTTTAGCAAGACATTGACGTTATATACATATAAATTCCACGCTAATATTTTTATATCTTCAATAAAAACCCTTGCAGAAAAAAAATCTAGTTTTCGACAAGACAGTAGGGAGTTTTACATAGATTCTTGCAAGGCACTAGCAAGATTTAGCAAATGCTAGAACACGGGCCTTGGCGATTATGAACGCTTTTGCCTCTTCAGGTAAAAACAAAAAAGTGGGACTTGATCCCGCGATCTTCTGATTGTCAGTCCAAGCGCTACGAACTCTATACAAAACTTCAATGTCGAAAGTGGATAAGTTTCTTAGGTAGAACAACTAAGAACAGGTTTTTCCTCATTAAACAATCCTATATATATGTCTCACACGCATAGTTAAGTGTGATACGAAAAAGAAGACAAAGGAAAGAGAGAAAAAATTGTCGTAAAATGCTGAAATTTCATGGTGCTTATAAAATTTGTGTTTTTGGTGTACGAGAGACATTACTGATGGGGTAACGATACATGTCTAACAAGTTTTTACTAGGGATTGCCTCACGAGTGTTTGAAAAGTTTTCCTCGTCTAAATTTTTTGTACTGAAATCCAGCAAGGGCTTGTTAAGTATCTGACAAGTTTTCCTTGTCTATATTTTCCCTACTGAAAACTTAGTAGGGTCTTGCCCAAACTAGACAGAAACTTGACAACAGAATATTAAAAAAATGTTTTTTTTTTCAATGTTTTTTGAATAACTCAGAAGTACCTAATTGCAAAACTGTGACAAAATTAACAAAGCACATGAAGAGATATTCGGGAATATCCCAAAATAAGGCAATTAGCTTAAAAAACCGTAAACTTTTTTTTCGCTTATTTTGACAAAAACCTGTTATGCATTATTAGAACTGTTTAATTAATTTATTAGAACTGTTCTAGAGACTACATATATGAAGTTTAATCAAAATCGTTAAGGCCGTTTTTGCGAAAACTTGATAAAAACGAAATCGTTGTATGGCAGTTACTTGGTCTTGATGAGCTAAAACAAACATTTTTATTTCTCTTCTAGACAATCACATAGAAATGATTCATAATAAATTTGAAGCAAATACGTCAATTCGTTTAGGCTCTAATTTGATGAACACCAGAACGCACAGACCGACGCCGACGGACGCCTTGTCGAAAATCAACTTTTTGGTATTTTCTATCATCCTGGCATACCAAATTTTGATTTTAAACATGTATACAAAATTTTATATAATGTAAAGAATTAATTCTTAAGAAAACAGCTATAACGATATTTGGCCCTTGCCAATAAATGATTTTTGAGGGAATCATTAGACAAGGAACGATAACACTTTCATGTAAAAAAAGAGTTCAGGCTCAGGGCAACAAAATTATTCTAAGCTAATAACAAAAAAAAAACAATAGTTGTTACATCAAACAAGAATTACATTGAGGATAAGTTGAAAATCGAAAGATTAAAATAACTGCGATACCTAATTAACATCTAGCCGTGCAGTTCAGCATGTTCAAAAGCTTCTTTTTATCACGCAATTTAAAAAACATGTTCCCAAGAATTTTTACTTTCATAAAAATCAATGTAGCTTTGCTTGTTAAAATGGTAAAATAAATACATGTGACTAATAGTACTAATAAAGTTTGTCATTTTGTTGTTTTATTCATACAGTCATGGTGGTTAACAACAATGCTAACCAACTGCGTTATCCTGAAAAACTCAAATCAGACATTTTTGATTGTACTATAATTTTATTTATGTACAAATATATAGGTACCAAGACAAGCGTCCCAGACATAACCAATTGTACGACTTAAAGAGTTACCAACTAAGGGCTAGTTTTTTTGACACCTGATTATCTATAAATAATCGATTATGCAATAAATAATCGAAAGTAGACATTAACCAAAGTTTTAACTAAGGAATCGATAATTTGAGTTGGTGATTATCCAAACCACTAGGTGATGTTTTCTATTTGGATTGAAAACCGCCTTTACTCGCGCAGAAAAATAATCTAGTTTTCGACAAGGCACTATAGAGTTTTCCAATGTTTTTCATATATTATGGCAAGGGGCTAGCAAGGCTTAGTAAAGACTAGAACAAGGGCCTTGTCGATTATGAAGCCTTTTGGCACGTCAGGCAAAAAAAAAAGTTGGCTAATGTGGGAATTGACACCGCGATTTTCTGCTTGTCAGTCCAATGTTTTCTTGCCTTCTAGGTAGAACAACTTAGAACAGGTTTTCTGTTATAACTTGTCTGACGTTTCTCACAAACCTTTACTGTTCTATATACTATACAGATGCATGAATGAAAGAATACAAGATTACGCCACTTCCTACGTTTTTGGAGACAAAACGAAACAACAGATGTGACATCCAAGAAAATTGTTATAGAGATGATTTTTTGTTCGCGAATTATTATATAATTAATACTATTTTTCATTTTAAAAACACAAAAATATAACCAAAAAATGTTTTTCTAATTGTTATTCATTTGTTTTAAATTATATTTATCGTCAAAACAGGAAGCAAAACTAGAGAGTGCGGTGAAAAAACTCAAATATCAGATATACATATTCTCTTCTTCAATTATTATTTTTGTCATGAAAATATAGCCCACAACATTAAAAAAAAAAAATAATGGTAAAAAATCACTTTAACAACAAGTTCAAGTTACTTAAAGATTTTGCGTCCCTATATCTCATACAAATTATTCAAAAATTTAGTCTTTTTTGTCTCCACTTGTGTCACGAAGCGTGTCGAAAATTACAATAACAAAGCAAAAAATCCGAAGTGTCGTAATCTTGTATTCTTTCATTCATGATACAGATGTCTCACATCCTTAGAAAAAAGTGCGATATGAAAAAGAAAACAAAGGAAAGATACTGAAATTTCATGGTGCTTATAAAATGTTTGTTTTTGGTGTACTACAAGAGACATTCCTGATGGGGTACCGAAACATGTCCAACAATTTTTTACTAGAGAGGCCTCATTAATGTTTGAAAAGTTTCACTCGTCTAAATTGTTGGTACTGAAATTCAGCAAGGGCTTGTCAAGTATCTGACAAGTTTTCCTCGTCTAGATTTTCCCTGACGCTAAAAACTTACTACGGCCTTGCCAAAACTAGACAGAAACTTGCCATTTTTCCAACCGGACCATTGCGAAGAAATGGTCCTAAATAAACGTTTTAATTGAGCATATTGTAACAAAAAGTTGTCCCCTAATTTTTAAAAAGAGCAAATCTCGAGCTTTATTTGTTTAAATATACATGAATAGGTATGATGTGTCTTTAAAGCACATTTGTTTTTAGTTTTACCAACTTCTGATTCATTAAAAAAACAAAGTGGCTTTTAGTACACAATTCTCTATACTCTTTTTCTACTAATTAACTAATCTAAATAACTATTTGTTGCGATTGTTTTTTTTTAATCAAAAAGGTACATATTACCTAAAAAACCTTGATTCAACACTCTCACGGGTACGACAGATCTTATATATTTATATTTAAATGTTTATTTATCTATGATGATTTGAATGGAATAGAATAGATAGGTAAAGGTAGATAGATACGCAGATTTGTACTGAGTTTTTGTACATGAATAACAATTTAGAACAATATATCAGTGAACACAGCATTGAAGTTAGAGGTATACTTAATTACGCTTTTAAATGTTTTTATTTTTGATAAATTTCATTTGTGAACAAAACAAAAATCCATTTAGTGTTTTGTTATAGAACGGAAATTAATTTTGATTTTAGTTCGCCATTTATTTGTGAATCCAACTTCAGCTCATTTTCTTTTTTGTTGTTGTTGTTTGTTTTTCATTAAACAAATTGCACAATAGATTTGAATGCAGATAGGTAGTTATTGTACCTGCAAATTTTACACACATTTAAACAATCGTGCACGGGTTGCAATTGCAATCTAACCACTTCGATGTATCTACTTCCATACAAAGATAGATAGATAGTTAGGACGTATAAATCACTGCACAAACTGCCGATTGCAGTACTAGGTACGTATATTATGTATTCCAATATTTTTTGAACAGTAGAAAATAAATTAATTCTTATTTATTTAAATATTAAAGGGGAGAACACAATTTTCTGATTAAAAAAAAAAAAAAAAACAAATATAAACACAAACATCACATTTGTTTAAAAAAAATTCAACGAATATATTCGATTGAATTATTTCGCAGTCGAGTTCGAAATCATACAGGTGCGCGTCGTCGCAGGCGAATGTATACTAACATACCGTAAGTCAAGTGAATAGATTTTGATGCGATCGTCTTTTGTGGTTGTGGATTGTGGTGTGGTGCTGAGCTGGTTGGTGGCAGCGTTGCCGTTTGGCCACTAAAGGGGCCAAATTACCGTTTTTTGCGTTCAATCCCCGACTTTTTCAGAAATTGCCTAATCGGCCCCTTTTTGCGATTTCACTCTTAATTTATTAATTTTCAAATATTACAAGGTTTCTTTTCACAGAATGCTGTCGTTTAGCTACGAAATTTGAATTAGCAACGCATAATGATAGCAGGAAGGGACAACACTAAAATTTATTTTCGAAATATTTGGAAAACTTAAACAGTTATCTAGTTTTGTTTTCTTGCAAGAAGTTCCTTTTGTTTTGTGTCAAAAATGTCGAAATAAAAATTTAAAAAAGCATGGTGGTAATTTATTTTTTAATATTTTTTGAAATAATCATAAAAATAAACAATTTCGGTTTAAATCCTGTACACTGTTTTGTTTTGTGTGAACGTATTCTCCAATTTTTATATATTGGCCCCTTTTTTTGTCGCTGGCCCCTTTTTGGGCCCCTTCTTAAATTTTTCAGCGGCAACACTGGTTGGTGGCTCTTTTACTGGAGTCGACAGTCGAATAATGGCAACGGATGGAAATTGAAAAGGAATGTTTTGTTTATGTATTTCTCTTTGGTTCGGTTATATATTTTTTGTTTATACCTAAAATGTTCTCTTAAATAATTAAATTAAGAGTTACAAATGTGCAACAGTGCTTTTCAAAGTTTATAAAGTGTGTTTGCACTTAAGGGCTATTAGGTATCGTATAAGGTATAACGTTAATGTACCTATTTTATTTTTAGGGTTATTTAAAAATTAAAGCTCAGGAGATATTTATATTTTCATTAATAATACAAAGTAGGATTTGAATTTTATTTTACGGTTACGTTTTAATTATGTTTATTTCGCAAAAATGTAATGAACATTTGATAATAAAGGGTGGGCCATCTAGTGGTTTCTTTTAAGACCATACGTTAATTTGACACTGCCAGCTGTTTCCCGCTCGAAATCTTGACATACCATACCTCCGCGGAACAAAATGAGTCGCTTAACACTTAGACAAAACGTTGGGAAATATTGAAAACTTATTTCAAAAGTCAGTGCTGTGTAGCCCAAACAGTGCGTTTTATGAAAAGAAGTTTTCGTCGCGCCTACAATGTTAACAAAATTGGCGCATCTAGGGATCAGAAAACCCGCACTTGATTAATGAAGCCCATGCATCCACTGAGTGAAAGTTTTGGGGCGGATTGTGGAGTGGTATCATTGGACCATTTTTCTTCGAAAATGAGACTGAGAACAACGTTTCGGTCAACGGTGGGCGTTATACAGAGCCATGTTAACCGACCTTTTTTTACTGAATTTAAAGACATGGATTTGGAGGACCTCTGGTTCATGAAAGATGGCGCGCCATGTCACACAGCCCATGCCACAATCGATCTTTTGCGCACAAAATTCCCAAATCGTGTTTTCAGCCGTCTTGGCGATGTCAATTAGCCGCCTCGGATCTGCTATTCAATCCCTTTGGACTTTTTTTTTGTGGGGAACGAAAACGATTCAAGCACTTAAGGCCAATATCATCCATGCAATCCTCGAGCTACAGGGCGAAACTATCAACAAGGTCCTAAAAATTGGAGTGAGAGAATGGGCTACTGCGAAGCCAGCCGAAGCAGCCACTTGAACAACGTAGTGTTTCATAATACGTGGACAAAACTTAATTTTGTTCATTTTATAGCATTTTTAATAAGAAAACTTCTATTTGGCTCACCCGTGTATAAAAAAATTATTTTTAAGAAAACCGCTCAAAAGATGTTTAGTTTTTCTGTTTCATAGATTCATATTTATAAAAAAAAATTAGCTGGCATACTTTATTTTGAGGTTAAGCTGTTTAAATTTTGTTTTAAGTTAGGTTTTTAAATAACAAATTTACCGTCTACTTATACTACTTTATACTTAAATTTTAACACTTTTTTTAACGATTCATATACCTTTATATTATTCAGCTAATAACACACATACAATTTCAATTTATAGCTGCGTTCAAGTTTTTAGCTACCAGAGCATATTTGTGCGATCCAGTCGTGCATTTTATTTTTTTTTTATCAAAATCGATTTAGAAGTTCTTAATAAAAATAAGATATTTCTTAAACAATTAATACATTTGTATGATCGGTACATATACCAACATTTATTTATTGGTCCCAACACAATTATCAAAAAAAAAAAAAACAGTTTTATTTGACCTTAGCAATTAATATAATTGTTGTTTTAACTGTGTTTATGAAGTCCATTAAAGCTTATAATTTTATTAAAAATGTTGTAGTTATAATTATAATATGAACACATAAGTATTAGATACACTATTACGAGGGCGATATTTAATTTCTATACCTAGGCAATAATTTAGCCTGCGAATCAAGATAACTCATGTGACATAACTTATTTAATGTGCTTACCTTCCGTTTGATTTTGTCATAATAAAACAAAATCAAAAACAAACAAAACCAACCACAGATTTGTCATTATCGACTTTGGATATGCTTACCTGTAACAAAAAAAAGAAAAATAAATTAGGTAAAAAAAAACTAAAAGTTTGGAAGAGTATATAAGAGAATTAATTCTCTGGCATAAACAAATGAGAGTAACGTATACAGTTTTTAGACTTGCTGTTACCTCGATAATAACAATATAAAAATGTATAGCAAGGCAACAAGTGCATTCTGAAACTCTGTCATCCATGACAAAAATATAAAACGAAAACAAAAAGTTTATAGAAAATAAGATAGACAAAAAACAAAAACAAAAAAAATAACATGATTGGCAGGCTGCAGAAACGGAAGGGGCAAGATTGCGAAGAGAGTGGTAACTTTTGAGCTGCCCATTGAATTTCTATCCACGACATGATGTTGATCACACCCGCAGTTCGCATACAAAATGCAAGCGCAAGGCGATCCCCGACAGCTCTCACATGAGTAAATATACACTTCGCTAACCATTCCACCGACTCCGTTGTAAAATTATTTCATTTCCATAATAAAAGTACCTACGTATGCATATATAATATATTATGTACATTATATACCTGTATAGCAATAACAACATACTCGTAAGATACAGTCACCATCAAAAGAAAGCTCTGATGGGTGTTTTCACAGAAAACAACTAAGTTATAAAAGTTCATTGAGACGTCGAACACTGGCATTCTTTTTCAAAAAAAATATATCACTTGGAATAATCAAGTCAAACTGATAATTGCAGAAAAACACCTTTCTACGGCAAAAGCCTATTGTCTTTGACTAGTTGTGCTAGAAAGTGCGTATTACAGCCCTATTCTGCCATTGTGAGGCTCACAAGTACAATTTATTGTGAGGTTGTTTTTGTGAGGTTTCTTATGAGGCGGTCACAATTTCGAATTCTGTGGAAGTCCTCATTAGAAACCTCACAAAAAACTCACCACAGGAAGGTGAATTTTTAACTGTGAGGTCGGCCAGCTGATTTGTCAAAACAAACAGATTTCAAAGCAAAAGAAGTCTGATTTGGAAAGTATGAAAATTTAATAATAATGAAATCTATTGGTGAGCAATTTATTTAAATATTTAAAAATTAATATTTATATCTTATAATTCTTACAGCCCTATTCTGCCGTTGTGAGGCTCATAAGTCACAATTTATTGTGAGGTTGTTTTTGTGAGGTTTCTTACGAGACTGATGTTTCTTATGAGGTTTCTCACAAGAAACACACTTGACTTGTGAGGCATCAGTGAGGTTGCCTGATTAAGGCTGTTATTATATGTTCAAGATAGTCAGACAAATAAACAAGCGTCGTGGCGGGAGCAGCTGGCCAAGAGAAACCCAGAAATCCTATCTGGTGACGCATAATGTGGAATATTCATGTATTTTAAGACTTTCGCATTGGAAAATTTCCCTTAGATCTCAAGAAAGGAAATTAAATGCAGAACGTCGACGGTCCACAAACGAACAAAAAATTAAAGGAATTTCAAGAGAGGGCACTGCAGGGCCTTGGAGCAATAACATTGGATGTGTTATCAGATTTGTCCATTTGGCTTTCTGATATCAATCATGTTTCATCAACTACTTCAGCGTTCCTAAATTTTCTTACTTTATGTAATAAATATATTGCATGAAAGTGAATGCGATAAGGACTGCAAGGAAGAATTCATGCTCCAAAAACTACCGCAACCTCATTGGATACACCATTAAATACAACGCCACAACAACCTTCCAAGTAACCTCTTCTCAAACTTTGCTACAATCCGTTATACCTACCTATGTAAATTCTTACTTTTTATTTCTAGATGAAATTTCCTCCAAAAGATGTATCAAAATCAAATTCAATTCTATGTTTGTTCTTATTTTCCTTTTTTTTATATTTTTCAGTCATTATATCAAGTACACGTGAGTTGTGATCTGCCAAGGAGCAGATCATAATTTTTAAGTTTTTATGAGGCTCACAAGTTGTGAGGTTTTTGCCAGAATACGAAAAAAGTCACAAAATCGAGTTCACCTCAAGTTATGAGGTTATTGTGACTTGTGAGGCATCAGTGAGGTTGCCAGAATAAGACTGTTAGACTGAGATCTGGCAACGAATTTTTCATCTTTGGCCAATGAAATACTGAGAGCGTTTAATACGAAAAAAATTGTACATTCCGGTTCGGATGCTCATGTCTTATATTTTAAAACATTAGAAAAAAGGACCTACTCGACTGAACCTGAGTGTTGTTTTTGTGTTTGATGGACATAAATTTCTCCGTTATCTCTTATTTTCCTGAACTAGGCAATTGTTTCGTATCGAACTGACATTTTAAATGAATAAACAACAATGTTTATATTGGTTTGGCATTTTAAAACATAAGATTTAAATTAAAGTTATGATCATGTTAAAACAATAGTGATTTATGTAAAATCAACATTGAATCTTTTTGAAGTTAAATATTTCTTTTAGTACATGTAAAAAAGGATGTATAAAATATAAAAATTCCTACCCTCGTGAAATTTTGGGAAAACATTACTTTTACCATAAGAATAAACAATCAAGAGTCTATAAAAATATCTTTTAGGGAAGATTGTTTTTTGAGGGGAGAGGGGGGGGGGGAGTTGTCTGTGCATCAAAAGGAAAAAATGACTTTGGTAAAATCTATGCATATGGCACATGATTTCAAGGTACTTTTTAGTGCTGAATCTTTTGACATTTAAACTAAGATGATCCGGAAACCAAAAAAAAGTTGTAGTCATTTTTTTGTAAGTTTGACTATAGTTTCAGTACGACAAGGTAAATATTGCCGAACACCCTTTAAAATAATGGTACGTTGATTAAGCTTGGTATAAATATCCCATTTTTATGGAAAACAAATATAAAAATATTTTAAAATAACGGCAGAACCTACATATAACGACAGCACCTACATATATTCCACGTACTATATCCTTTTTGAAATCCAGGGAGTCTGTTCTTATACCTATATCAATTTTAGGTAAACTTTTTTTTCTACAAATAATTTTTGAAAAAAAAAAAATTATCTAAAACGCAACATTTAAAGACAAACAAAATGGAATAAATTATAACCAATGTTTATACCCAATGGCACCTTAAATTCAAGATGGCGGCCATGACTAGAGTGATATCCAGTCGAAAACCGCACCATAGACTCCTTATGACCCTCTAAAGATTGCAAACAAAATACCCCTATGTAATTTTTTGCATATCGGGGCGTTTTTTGTACATTCCGACTCTGCTAAAACAATACAGAACCTCACTTTTAGCGTTTGCTTATAAAAAGATTAAAAAAAAAAAACAAACAAGTGTGAACCAAGTTTGATGCAATTTCGAAAACCGTTAATGGAAAATAAAAAAATGTTATTCTGATTTTAAAGGCCTAACAACTATTTTGAATAAGGGAAAACAAAAACATCATAATCATATCACGTTCATACATAATAAGGGTCGTAAGTTTTAAAATTTTGTAAAACGGTTTTCACAAAAATTTTGCATGAATGACCTTTTTATTCATTTGGTTAAATCCTGTGTAATTGAATCATCTGTTCGTTAATTTGACAGATTTGGTGTGTGACACATTAGAAGTGTTTAGATTTCGAAGTTGTTTTCCAATGAAGAACCTCTCCCGAACCAACGTGAAATCGGAGCCGAATGTCTCGCAACGATAAAAAAAAATGTAAGATACACGATGGAACTGCAATTAGTCGTAGGCTCATGGTAGTGGTCGGACGAAAATGGGAGAATACAGAATAAAAATCATACACCAAGTGCGCCCATAACGTCGGTTTCTTAATTTGCATTAAATATTGCTTTCGCTAAGTGAAGAGCGCCCCCGAGTGCACATCATGCAAGTGAAACTGACATTATTGTTAAGGCAGGAACGAAAAAAGAGACAGTGAATTATGGCTCAATTCTGATTCTTCAGCTTCCGACTATTAAGGATCCAATGCGAATCATTCGTTGACCAAATAAATTTGGTTAATTTTCCCCATCAAAATACTTGGATAATTTTAACCAATTTGTGTAAACCATTTCCCAAACAAAATTTGACAGTTCATTTACCAAATGATAAATTTAACCAAATCGTAAACTTATCTAGTATTTTACGACATTGCATGAATACCCTTACCCCCATATTAATAAACGAAGCTATCTTTAACTCGTGGATTAGGTGTAAGATTTCTGCCACTTACGAGCTAGCTAAACCACCAAGGAAGGTATATTTATTTGTCCTAGTTAATCCTTCGCTAAACTACCTTCCCTGGTGGTTTAGCTAACTCTTAAGTGGCAGAAATCTTACTGCTAATCCGCGAGTTAAAGATAACTCGCCGCTAGCTTCGTTTATTAATATGGGGGTTAATGTTTAGTTCAGACTAATGAAGTTAATTTTTTGACTCGGCACATTAATTCAATGAATTAACGAATAAAATCATTTACTGAACGAATAAACCATTAGTCAACAAATAAGTTTTACGTTAATTAATGAAAACAATTCATTGACTCAACAAAAAATGCATTCAGTTTCACTGATAAATAAATCACTTTTCATAGAGCCACTAAGTCCAGTATCAGCTGAATTTTAATTCATTGGATAAATGAAATTTGTCGTTATATTTACTTTAGAATTTGTGATGATCAGTCATATAAATATATCTAACGATTTTGGTAAAAAAAAAAAAAAAAATTGTCTGCATAATTTTGATAGTGACTGTTGTTATATAAGCAAAAGGCAGCAAACTAAATAAATAGTAAATTTTGCACGCAAATATTTATTAAGCAATGCTATCGTGTATCTTTAGAGATACATTAACGAAGTAACGATAATATTTGCACATTTTCAAGAGTGGAAATCTTGTGTGTATGAACATAGTACATACACAGACACGCGTAGCGCGTATATGTCACTAATTACATTGTAAATAAATCATAATAATTTGCTCCAAAAGGAAGCATTTAACAAAGTTTATAAGCTTGATTTTTTAATAAATAAACGAGTTTAATGGTTTAAAAGCCGATTATTATGCGATATGCAGGACAGGAAGGATTTTACCATCGACAGGGTGAGTGTTGTGTCTGGGCTGGTGTGGCGCTGCAGTAACAGTTTTTTTTCTGAAGCGACTTTGTTCGTTTTTAAAATCAAGTTCTCGCAGACATTAGTTTAATTTTAATCCAAACAACGTCTCTTTGACATGAATCAGCCAATTTAAAATTCATATTTTATTTAACAAACGGAGCAATGAATTCACTTTTCTGATGCTTGTGCTAAGGAAATGACGGGAGCAAACAAAAAAAAAAATAGTAGAAAACGCTTTGAAAAGGAGGAGAATGATATCGCCGCGGTGTGCACTCGAGCGTTGCTATTAAAAATAACTACACATTTGCAATTTGCTATACAGCCAAGCCAGCGCAGCGCAAGCATTCCAATTTTTCAATTAATTAGCTAGATTTCAATGCTGTTGAAGGTTAATTAAGATTCCAGGCTATGGAAAGCTGGAAGAAGACAAACAAAAACAAATTCCAATAAATCTCCAACTGTCACTTAAAATAAGGAAGTGCAGAAACCTGAAAGCATTTAATGGTCTGAAAATTCATGGGTAAAAGGCAACGAACGCGTATACATTTATAAATCTAAGAGGATCGCGTTTTGGAAAGTTATTTTACACTACACATATTTATTTTCACTTTAATCTATTGAATCTATTGAAAATGAGGAAAACAAGAGTGTTGGATTAAAGGTGTAGTTGGAATCCATTGTGGTTAGCGATGTTATTTAAACCTAGGATTTAAGGTTTTTAGAGGATTCCCTAGAGGGGAAACTGATTTTTTTAGCTCAAAAACTAACGGTACATGCCATACGACGAATATACAAAAAATAATTTATCTTAAAAACGGCTCTAAGGGTCTCGTCACCCACTGAAAGGAAAATGCTTTCAGAAAACGTTTCGAAAATTTCGATTTTGAAATTTTCCTGAGTGTTTTCGAAGAGAGAAGGCACACTATGAGAGGAAAGTGCTTTCTGAAAACTTTTTTCTTTCAAGAAATCTAATTTTCTGAGAGCCCTTTTCAGGTCGTCACACTATGAAAGCGAAAGTGTTTTCTGAAAATGCTATCTGAAAATAAAATACTATAGATTCGTATCGTGCGATACATCGATCGAAAGGTGGCACTCCCTATATCACGAGCTTGCAATTTTAAATCCTCTAAGATGCTTAGTTTAGTCGGAAATTACGTTTAGAAAAAAAAAAAAAAAAGATGTCAACTTTGGAGGGTCCAGGACGTAAGGTTTGACCGCAAATAAAGTTTAAAGATAAAAGTTCGTTTTCCATATAGTCCGATACATCGATTGAAAGTAGGCACTCCATAGATCACGAATGTGCAATTTTTGAGTCTCTACGGTGTTTAATTTAGCTGAAAATCGTGTTTAAAGAGAAGAATATGTCACGGGATAGAGAAAGTCAATTTAAAAATCGGTCGGCAAACGTTACCCGGTGAACTCAGTTGCTGGAAAACGTAACGCTCCCACAAAATGCAGCTGATCGAAGAGCGATTCCAGTGAAAAACATACGTTTGCTTTCCAAAAAGCGAAAAATTTTCACAAACAGTTTCTGAAAGCAGAAAGCGTTTTCTGAAAGTGATTTGCTTTCTTGAAAACGCTTTCAGGAACTAGTCACACAGTGAAAGTTTCGCTTTCAAGAAAGTACTTTCTGGTACTTCCAAATTTGGTGAGTTAACTCGAGTTTAACATTAACCCCGCACTCAAAAACTGGGCCTTAAAGTTTAATTTTTTACTGTCTAAAATCATACTCGTTTCAATTGTATAAGTAAAGCTGACTGGGTTGAAAAGATCTCGGAAAATAAATGAAAAGACACTTATTTTGATAAAGATCAAGACAACTCCTCTTGCACTCTACGAATATCAAATTAAATTCCGATTGTAATGCTTCGCAGTCCGAGACTGATTTCTTTGCTCGAAATAATTCCAAATCATCGGCATAGAGTAAGAACCACTCGACGAGGACAAAACAACATCTGGAAGATAGAAAAGGAAGAGGGCCCATATGGCTACCTTGAGGCACTCTCCAATAATTATAAAATAATTTAGTCAATTTTGAACCATAACCACAAATTCCTAAAGTAAGGTAGTTTTTAAGCCATCTTTACTTGTTCGAATAAAATACCATAAGCTCAAGTTTTCGAGTAAGAATAGTATACCGGCTGGAAAAATGACAAGTAAGTGTTCAGTAGGGAAAATCTATACGAGGAAAACTTTTCAGATAGTTGGAGCTCCTGCCCAAACATGAGAATTGTACTCAAGTTTTCAACGAATAAAGGCTTTGTAGATCACAGCCAGATCAGAAGGGAGAAACATTTCTTGCATCTACGGAGAAAACCTAAGCACTTAGCAGCATTTTTGGCGACCTCAAATATGTGGTCATTCCACAAAATGTGGTCTGTGACACACATACCGAGAACTGAGCGCTGTTCGGTTTCCTCGATGCAAGTGCCGCCCATGAATAGCGGCATTAGGGGTGGATTTCGCTTTAACGACAAGAGACAGCATTGAGTTTTTGAAGCATTAAATTCTACACGGTTTTTGATTCCCCATTGGACAATGCTGTCGAGATCAGAATTTAATGAGCTTATCATACGCTGCCGTTCAAGTTCCACATCCGAAGGACATGGATGAGAATCTGTAAATGAATATGAGAAGCTGAGGGTACTGTCGCCAGCGAAACAGTTTAATGGATTAGAAGTTTCAAACATAAGATCATTTATAAAAATAAGGAAGAGAGTCGGAGACAAAACGGAGCCCTGGGGCACACCAGCATTTAATTTGTGGATTTCAGACTTGAAACCGTCCAATACGACTTGTATTGAACGGCCCGAAAGGTAATTTCTATTCCAACGAAGAAGAGGTTCATCGAAACCAAATGCGCGCATTTTCGATAAGAGAGCTTGGTGCCAAACTCTATCAAACGCCTTTGAAATATCAAGTGCAATAATCTTACTTTCTCCAAAACGATATAAAGATTTGTTCCACTGTTCGGTGAGATATACCATCAGATCACCAGTGGACCTATTGCTACGAAAGCCGTACTGCCGGTCATTAAGAAGCTTTCGTTCTTCGAGATATTTCTTGAGCTGAAAATTAATCAGCGTTTCCATGACCTTGGAAAGAAGGGACGTAAGTGCAATTGGACGATAGTTAGAGGGTGAAGAAGATACGCCTTTTTTAGGGACAGGCTGGACAAATGCTGTTTTCCATCCACTCGGAAAGACACCAGTAGAGTAGGACAGATGGAAAAGCTTACGCAGTGGTTTTTCCAGCGTTGAAGAACACCTCTTTAGAACAATGGGAGGGATACTATCCGGGCCAGCGGATTTGTGAATGTCGAGATCTTTTAGAACTCTAGCAACTGCACGAGTGCGAAAGAAGATTTGTCCCATTAAATCATTTACGCTCTCAAGTACAGGAGGAGTCAGAACACTTTCTGGCAGCGTCGAATTAACAGCAAACTGTGCTGCAAGCAAATTGGCTTTATCTTGCGAGCTGACAAAAAGGAGTATCATTGAAGACGAGCGTTGGAACAGAGGACAAGGTGGTATTTCGTATGTTTTTTACAAATGGCCAAACATTTTCACTACCTTTAGAACATTGTAGTATTTTTTGCCGTAATTTTTGATCATGTAAAAATTTGGTTCGTCGAATATGAACGTTACAGGTCTTTCTAGCTTGCTGAAACTTTTTCCGGTTATCCTCGGTAGGGTTGGCTTTATAACAGCGGAAGCTTACTTCTCTAACCCTAATAACCTCTTTACAGCTCGAATCAAACCATGAGTTTTCTTTGGGTTTGATAGATTTCACCCTATTTGGGATAAAATTTCTCATTCCACAAAGAATTAAATTTGTGATCATATCTGCGCTGGAGTTTATGTCACTATCGAGAAAGCATAGTGACCAGTTAAAGTTCCTCTCTTTCGTTTGTGTTCTTTTTAATATATCACACTTTTTACTATGGGTTTGAGACATCTGTAAAACCTGTCTTTAGTTGTTCAGCAAGTACATAAAATCCTGTTCTATTCTGTAGATATTTGTTATGCAATATGGTATGAAACATCAGAGTATGAAACTTATTCACTTTCCACATTGAATTTTTTGTATAGCGAGTTAGCCCAGTGGGTATAGCGCTTTTGACATGCAAAAGATCGCGGGATCAAGTTCCACATAAGGCAACTTTTTTTTTGTTTTGCCTGAGGAGGCAAAAGGGTTCGTAATCGCCGAGGCCCTTGTTCTAGCCTTAGCTAACCCTTGCTAGACCTTTGCCAGAATCTATGTAAAACTCTCTAGTGCCTTGTTGAAAGCTAGATTGTTTTTCTAGGCGAGATGTGGGACCTTATCAAACGCTCTAGAAAAATCATTGTAAATAGAGTTTTTCGCCAAATGTAACCTTTTGCGCGCAAACTTTCCTTCCCATTTCCTATTCAGCTAACTCGCTGATTAATGATATTTAATTTATTTTTTGATTTGCTTTATTTAATAATAAATAAATTATTATAAACAATTTAATTTCATTAGTGTTTGTCAAGAATTGGAATGAAAATTTTTGTTGTCCTGCAGCCGTAGTAAGTGGAAATTAGAAGCTCTGTTCTTGGAAAACTTCCAACCTTATAATGCGTATTATTTATTTTAAACAACATGGGAAAAAATGTACCCAAGAATAAATAATGGCAACCCATAGACCATCGTGATCCTGGAATCAACCCTATAAAATAAATAAGTGAGTAATTATAGCAAGTAAGTACCCAAACGAGTAACTACTGTAGGTATATACAAAACGCAAAAATGTGTAAGATCATAAAGATTGAAAAGTGAAAGCTCGTTAAAGCATTTAAAGTTTAAACAAAAATTCCATTTTCCACAACATCGCTAATTTGGCAAAGGAGAGTCACAACAACTGTTATTACCACGATTTTTCACGTTGTCAGTTGATCGGCGCGGCGCATATCGGCCACGACTACTACACTACCATCATCTACATCAGATGCCATTATATTTTATATCTCTCAGGTCTCAGCGAATATGCATAAGAAGAGCCAAAGTGATGAATTCTTTTTTTTCTGCTTGATTTATCGTAAAATCTCTTTTGTTTAAAATATTCGCAAAATCTCAACCCAGAAATGGGTAAGATGGTGAATGAACTTGAAAACATTTCTTTCCCTCTTTATAATATTTTTTTTTTTTTATTTTGCTTTTGTAGTTGTTGCTGTTTTGTATTTAATGAAAAGTGCGGTTATTCAGCTCAAGAATTCAAGCTGATAACCCATTTCGTGGCTGGCTAACTTTAATGGTCATTTCTATTATATGAATCTTTTGAAATTGTTTGGCTTCGGTTTAGACCATCAGCTAACCAACATCGTTGCTTAATGGAGCTAAGAGTATTTCTTTTTGTATTTGACAGAGGAATACAATAAATAATAGATAATTGTTGCACCTGTGTAAAGTTTTGTGGGGATTTTGTTTTAATAATATTTTTTTTTTCAGAAGCCATTCTGCTCTCTAAACAATTTAGAGCAGAAATAATTAGACACTTAAGCCAGTGACTATCAGTTAGCTGGCAATAAATAATTAAGTCAGTTTTGAAATGCAAGGAATTTTGGTTTAAATGGTTAAAGTCGTTTTTTTTTGTGTATGAATCTTAAATAACACGAACGCATTACTGTTGCTTCGTATCACTTGCAGGAGGTTCATAGCAATGGTAAGGTGACCGTTCTCCCAATTTTAACTTTTAAGGGTTAAAATTTCATTCCGGTTACTGATCATATTTACGAATCTTTAAAATGGAAACAAAAAATATCTAAAAACGTGATTTGTGTTGTGCTTTTGGGGAATTGACGCCAAAAATTTAGAAAATTATTATTGTTATTATTGTACTATTCGTACTAGAATGTCAGCTTATTAGGCTTGACCATTCTTTATTCCGTCAATTTCATTGAATTTTTAAACAACAACAACAACTTAAAGGCACTACCATCAATTGTTTGGCTGGAGATATAGCTATTTCGTGCTATGCCAGTTTTGAGCTCATCAGTCTCCTTTTTTGTGGTGCTGAGCTTTAATCCAATTTTATTTGAGAAACTTTTTATGCACACATAGGATTCGAACCCAGTCTTAGCAGTCGTGTGCACTACGCACTCCACCGCTTTAGACCACTGACCACTGAACATTATTTTGTTTGACACTTTCTTCTTACCGAGATTTTGACAGATTTTTTTAGGGCAGATCGATTGCCGTTAATTTTGTTTTTTTTTCAATCGAATCATTTTAAAAAAGCTGGCAACAGTCGAAGGTAATGATAAGTATAAATTGTCTCAAAAAAAATGTTCAGAAAGATTGAAAAATCCATGAAGATCCTGTTTTTAGTGCACAACTCGAGGAGGTATATACTTCGATTTTAACGATTTAGGATTTGATGAATTTGTATTGACCCAAGGAAGGGCATAGGATACTGGAGAAAAATCCCGGAAATTGTCCAGAAAAACTCAAACAGGAAGATCTTCTTTTTATTTAATAACACCAGAAATGATCGTTCGTTCACGATTTAGGGATAGATGGGTTCGTGTTGGCCCAAGTAAGGAATACGTTCGTTTCGTCATTCAAATTGAAATGGAATTTTGCTATTGCGTGCGGTCTCATAAAATAAAATCTAATCAATTAATTTTTTCAATATTAGAGTTAGCGGCTTCGTTGTTGGAAGGCGCTTCGAATAGATTATTCTGTATAGAAATTGTCATTGAACTTGATGCAAGTGGATGGAGAATCTACATGCAACATTTCAAAGAACTTTGTGATGGGCGAAAGTGAAAGATTATCATCTGAGACGAGTGCTAAAGACGCTGCCTGTCATTCCAAGATCAACTCCGGCAGATGAATTGAACACATGCCTGAAGGCATCCGTTATATGGAAATACGTGAAGAAATTGCAATTGAAAACGATCATTCGAGTCGATTAACAAAATGACCACTTCGCTGCAATTTTTTTTTGATCTATTTAGATGATCCGAACTAGCGGCCACACAATTTGGCGTTGAAAGTCGGCTCAGTTATAATTTTGATCTTCTTCATTTAACCGGCGCGCCATTGTCATGATCTGGAGGGGGACCACAATTCTCCAACTCAATTGACCTCAGAAAACGTCGACATGTCTGAGGCCAATTAGTTGCAGGTGTCTTTGCATTTGTTTCATCCAGGAGTTTTTGCGCCTGCCTTTCTTCAGCGATAGTGTTGGAACGTCTTGTGCTATTGCCTTTTGAACTGGGTTCTCATGGCATCTTCTTTTTACATGACAGTACCAGCTAAGTTGGTCATGCTGTACTTTGTCCAAGATGGTATTTTTGACGTGCAGGCTTCCTCGGATTCTCTTGCTTCTTATTCGACACGCTTTGTCACTCCTGCTGTCATGCGAAGCATCTTCATTTCA
Source organism: Melangyna quadrimaculata (assembly GCA_949320155.1). NCBI lineage: Eukaryota > Metazoa > Arthropoda > Insecta > Diptera > Syrphidae > Melangyna > Melangyna quadrimaculata. Next base: position 84,024,419 of record OX439484.1, read on the forward strand.
GATGCCGTCAATTTACTCTCATACTTCTTATACACTGTGAACCGTATGTAAGCGCTGGACGAACAACTGCCGTGTAGAGCTTTCCTTTCAGCTTAGGGGGAATTTCACAGAAGATGGCAGAGTTTTCCCGCCACTTCATCCACCCTACGCTAAAGCGATGTTTGATATCGTCATCACATTGATCCAAGATATTAAACTTTTCGCACTTGGGAAGCACTGTTCCATTCAAATAGATGTCCGGAATAGGCATGTGTGGATCACAAAATGGACAGCATTGGTATTCGGTCTTTTTCGCGCTAAAGCGGGATCCATTTCCCTCCAGAACATCCACCCGTACATCAAAAGCTCGTTGCAAGGACACAGGATTTTCACTTATGATGGCTCCATCGTCAGCAAAGAATAACTGATTCACTTTGGGCTCCGTCACCTTATCCTCAAGCAGAAAGTCAAGGACAGTAATAAAGAGCAAAGGACTCAAGACGCTTCCCAGGTGCACACCTTCTCTAATTGGGAACTCTTCAGTGATACTTGCTCGTACATGTCCATGACCATCCGTACGTAGACTTACGGAACTCCTCGTTGCCTAAGTGCAACCCATATCAGATCTTGTGGTTGTTTGTCGAACGCTTTTTAAAAATCAACCAATACAATATGCAAATCTCTCGAGGAATCCCGATATTTTTCTATTCTGATTCTTATACTCTGAATAGCAGTTATAATTTTGATGCCCAACTTTAATGCACCGAAACTTTGTTACAGAACACGTTTGTTTGTGAAGAACGTCTAATTCAAGTCATGATTTTGTGGGGAAAATTCCAAGGCAAAGATGTTCTCATTCCGCGGATTTCACTTATTTCCAACGATTTGCATTCGTATTTAAGAGTCTTTAATTTCCGGTGCCATCAAAATCAATAAGTCGCAAGGACAATCGCTGGATGATTGTGGCATCAATTATGGTTGTCACATGGTTAAATGTGTGTGGGGTGCTCATGTGTCGACAAACCTTGTACGTGCCCGATATTAAAACAAAAATAAAGTGGTGTACCATAGAGCACTTCAGTGAAAAAGCGGAAGGTTGGCCAACACGCCAATCTTTTTGGTTTGATTAAAACACATCCGACATTGTTTATTTTAGTTATTTTCATTGTATTTAATAGAAATTTTGAATAAAGAATTTTAACTGACCGAATTGCATGAAACAGCATTGTGCATGCTCGGAATTATTATTTTAATTACATTAACGGAATTTAGGCGGAACGAAGTTTGCCGGGTCAGCTGGTAATTAATAAACATGAATAATTATGGAAATCGGCTGGGTTTTGTTTATAATAACCAGAGTTTTAGATTGGTCATTTGTTGGTAATATATTTGACATAAGGAGGGCACAGCTAAAATGCCTATGAAAATATTTTATAAATACGAATTTGTAGTTTGTTGTGCATCAACAAACCTTGGAAAATATGGTCACCGAGTATACCCACCAAAGCACTCCCATAATTTAATTTTCAAAATATTCCGTCTGGCAGTGATTATTGAAAAAAAAGGTTCGGAATTTGTATATGATTTATTGTCAGATCCCTTGTAATTGACAAATTGATCCACACACATTGGGTGTGGAGATATCCCTAAGAGGAATTCTGCATATAATATCATTCTCCATAAATTAAGCCCGCTATACCTACCTTAACACTTTGAGAGATGTTTCCACACGATAATCTACATACATATCAAATTTCTGTTTTATTTTCAGCTACATACGTATGTATTTTATTCTTGAATACATTATGAACAAAAAATAGTTTTCGTACTCGCTTTTCAAAAAAAGAAGGTTGGCAGTATTGTGAACAACAATTGATCATGATGTAAAAAGTTCCAATTATTCGTGTCTTTATTTGCATAAAGGTACTCGTACTTCTTTTATTATAGGGTAATCAAAGAAAGTTTTTTTTTGTTTGTTTATAAAATTCAATGAGATGCGTAGGTTTGTTCTTAGATTTATGTATCTTAAACAATGTGCACAGGAAATTCATTAATGCGGGTATACCTTCTTCAACATTTGTATTTTGTATGTGAATGATTTATACAAAGGGAACAATAGACAGAGATTGATTTTTTTAAGTTTTATCGCTTACAAAAATTACATAATTTTTTTTAACATATTTCCTATGCAAGTATGTAGGTTAAAATATCCATAAATATTTATAGGTAGGTAGATACATACTCTTATATTGCCGATTTCATGAAAGACTTTTAAATGTTTAAAAGGCCATTTAGCCTTAAAATGGAGATTTTTGGTTTCACCAAATACGTTAAAATTTAAAAGGCAAACACCCTTATAAACTTAAAGCTCATTTTTGCCCTATTAAATTTTAAATGCCTCGCGCAAGTCATCACATCCCCTGAAAATACACATATTTTGATATCCCATTTGTTTTTTTTTTTTTGCTTTTTGGCAGATTGGAACTAAAAATTATGAATAAGTAATACATTTTGAATTTCTTATTAGAATAAAAGATTGGTCATTATCTTCTGAAGATAAAGATAAAGAGCAACATGAGATGCAACGCCAAAGAGTATTCCGCGTCCATAGGATTTGTTTTTTACTTGGTAATGATAGCTTGGTACCCATGCAGAAATTATTTATGTGACGATCTTAAGAAAGAAAACCAAAGTGAAAGTGTTTAAAATTGATTAATATTTTAGTGAATGATCAACAAAAAGTTAATATATTTGTGCGTGTATCTTCAAGCAACAAAAATCCGATTAAAAGATACACAATTCACGAAGAAAACACCCCTAGTGAAATATTCATAATAGATCCTCGCCGATGTGCCTGCTTGGATTTTGGGGTGTATTTTTTTTTTACATTAATACGCACACAAATATTTTAGTTTTTTTTTTTACAATAATTGTCATGCGAAATATAAAAAAAATGAATACACTTTAATATTTGTTGTGCGTCCAATAATTCTTTTACTTTCTGTGGCAACACAATTGCTGTCAAATAGTACCATTGAGTTTAGACACATAGAGGAACCACGTCAGAGTTATGATATCACCAATGTAGGTGGCGCCCTTATTTGCATCTAGAACAAGAACCAGTGATAGGCAATACAAGAACCATTTGCTTCTTAAAGTAGACTATTTCCACCTTTAGGTAGACTATTTGTGAAAATAGTGAGAAAATAATCTACCTTAAGGAGAAAATGGTTCTTGTATTGCCTATCACTGGTTCTCGTACTAGATGAAAATGAGGGCGCCACTTACATTGGTGATATCATAACTCTGACGTGGTTCCTCTATCTGTATAAACTCAATGATAGTGCACACACAATTTGTTTCATATCATGAAATTTTGTTTTCATGTAATGGGTGATTTTTTAAGAGGTTTAGAACTTTAAAAAAAAAAAAAACACAAAAAATTCGAAAAAATGAATGAAATATTTATTTGAATCGATAGTTTGAACCTTGCAATTTAATGTTTAATTTCTAATGCAAATTAATTTCATGCAAATGTTCACCCCGGCTGCGTCTCAGGTAGCCCATCCGCTGAGTCCAATTTTGGCATACTCTTTCACACATATCGGCCGGTATCTCACGAATGAATGCATGGATGTTGGCTTCCAGTGCGTCAATCGAAGCGGGCTTGTCCCTATAGACATTAGCCTTGACATACCCCCACAAAAAATAGTCTAATGGTGTCAAATCGAACGATCTAGGCGGCCAATTGACCGGCCCGAAACGTGAAATTAACTGTTCACCAAACTCGCCTCGCAATTGCGCCATTGTTTCGCGTGCTGTGTGGCATGTGGCACCGTCTTGTTGAAACCACATATCATGCAAGTCAAGAACTTCCATTTCGGGCAAAAAAAAGTTTGTTATCATCGCTCGGTAGCGTTCACCATTGACAGTAACGCTGTGATTCGCATCATCTTTGAAGAAATAAGGCCCAATAATGCCGCCGGCCCATAAACCGCACCAAACAGTGGCTTTTTCGGGATGCATTGGTAGCTGTTGCAATGCTTCTGGCTGATCTTCACTCCAAATGCGGCAATTTTGCTTATTTACGTACCCATTCAAGCAAAAATGAGCCTCATCGCTGAACACAATTTTTCGATAAAAAAGCGGATCCTCGGCCAGCTTTCCAAGAGCCCATTCACCAAAAATTCGGCGTTGTGGTAGGTCGGCTGGCTTTAGTTCTTGCACCAGCTGTATCTTAAAAGGCTTTACGCCCAAATCCCTCCGCAAAATTTTCCACGTAGTGCTGTAAGAAAGGCCTAACTGCTGGGAACGGCGCCGAATCGACATTTCGCGGTCTTCTGTCACACTAGCTGATCCGGCCGCAATATTTTCTTCACTACGCACAGTACGTAAACGTGTTGGTAGTTTAATGTCCAACAAAGTAAATTTGGTGCGAAATTTGGTCACAATCTTCCGAATAGACTGCTCAGAAGGTCGAGAATGCCGACCATAAAATGGAAGCAGCGCGCGATGAACATTTCGAACCGAGCACGAATTTTGATAGTAAAATTCAATAATTTGCAAGCGTTGTTCATTTGTAAGACGATCCATGGTTAAATTGCAAACCAAACTGAAGCTGTTTGACAGTGACACAAGGTACTAAACACACGTCAGCTGTCAAAACCAGTGTTGCCAAAACAAACCAGCTAAAAAATCACCCGTTACAATGTTGTTTCTCGAACCTATACTCATATGTAAGAGGACCAAAACCTATGTTTTGTATACAAGGATGTGATCAAACTCAATTTTAACTAAAATATCCCGAAAATTTGCCTTTTCTACATTGGTGAAACTGAAATAATTTAGTAGTCCATTATAAATTAAAAGGAGTTTAGATAAAAGCAATTTTAGTGAATTTTTATGAAATTGACCATTAATGGCGCAAATCGCGCTAATATTAATGATGGCATCAGGATTTATCCTCATACATACACCTATCCTATGATTTCGAATGCAATGAGTAGAGAGCAGTCCATAAAGTGTTGGGTTCGTTAACTCTTATAGTTCTTATATTAATTTATTTTTAAATTTATAATATTTTCTTCTCATCGTCGTTTTTATTAAAAAAAACAAAAAACATTAGCAGCATGTAAATGCCCCTTTTATATATTTTGCATTACCTTTGTCGACCTAAGACAACTGTCGCTTTTCCCACAAATTCAAATCTTTCCCTCATTCTTCAGCTCATCAAAGCATAACATCAACATGTTGTTTTGATCGTCAGAACTTTTTAACTTTATAGGTACAACTAAGACTCAGTTATGGTTGGTTGCCATCCAAGGTCGTCTTTGGACCTTTTCATGGTTAAGGAGACAATTTTAACTCTTTTTTTCTTTATATTTATGTAATAATCTGAAGAACGCAAACACAAATTGAATAATGTAATCAAATTATGAAAAAAAGTCTTTCCGTACAGTTAAACAAAAACATTTTAACAACTTTTAAATATTTCAATATGAGTAGTGCGAAAGACACTGACCAAATCCTGGATAAAAAAAAAGTAAAGACAAATAAACACGCCAAGGAATATTAAGATAATCATTGCATCCGCTGTCGAAGACACAGCAAAGTGCATTTAACAACCGGATGTAGCTTTAGAATCATATTTGTCTGTGCATTGTCCGTGCAGTATTTCCTATTAATCGTCGATAAGTAAGCAACATTGGAAAATTTAGATACCTTTACCATTTCATTTAAATAATGGATACAACTTCTATTTTTTTTAAGTGCAGCTCGGATGGTGATGATTTTTTTCTTTGATAAATGTTGTTTTTTATTTTTCTGAATATTCTGAAAGGGGTAGCAACTATGTATTTTTGTTTTTAAAATTAAAATGAAGATTTTGAATCTGCTTGAGCTTTTTAATTCAATAACATTCAATCACTCTTTAAGTCGAGAGAAATATAATTTTATTTTATAAATTTTTCTATTTTCGTTATCATAAAAATATGTTTTTAGTTAAAGAATGCAAATCAAACAAAAAGGTTTTTAGAGCATAAATCTAGGTTTAATAGTTAAAACACAAAACAAATTGTACAAGAGGAAAGTCTGATTCTCTTCGATCATTTTTTTTTTAAAGTGGACAAACATATTACTCAAAAAAAAGCAACGGCAAGTCATGTTCAGTGAGTCTGAGTAGGTACCTTTTTTAAAACCAAAAACTCTTTTATTTTAATTTTAAGTAAAGTTTTCACATTAATATCCGCCTGGAAAAATGCCAAGCTCCTGTCTAGTTTGGGCCAGGCCCTAGTAAGTTTTCAATAGGGAAAATCTAGAAGAGAAAAATTTGTCAGATACTTGGCAAGCCCTTGCTGGATTTCAGTACCAAACATTAAGACGAGGGAAATTTTTCAAACAGTCGTGATGCCCTCCCTCGTAAAACTTGTTGAACATTTATTGGTACCCCATCAGGAATGCGAATGCCTCTTCGACACCAAAAATCAAACATTTTATAAGCACCATGCAATTTCAGTATCATACCACACCTTTTTCTCTCTTTCCTTTGTCTTGTATAGCGGGTGGGTAGCACATTGGGCTGAGAAGCAGAAGATCGCGGGATCAAGTCCAACATAAGCCAACTTTTCTTTTCTTTTTTATTTGCCTGACGAGGCAAAAGGGTTCATAATCGCAAGGACTCTATTGTAGCCTTTTCTAACCCCTGCTAGCCTCTTGCCAGAATCTATGTACAACTCTTTAGTTCCTTGTCAAAAACTAGATTGTTTTTCTGCGAGGGCGGATATAAGTTTTCGAGTTAAATAAACGATATTCAAAAACGATCACTGTGAAGTTCAAAATAAATTAAAAACTCACTTAAAATGGGTCCCGTACCTCAGTTTTTTTTTTTTATCTGAATCATCACGCTCCATATCTTCAAAAATAAAAGCCAGAAAAGCAACGTTATACAACGTTTTCATACCTACAATAGTGTAGCAATAACAAATCAATACAATTTTCGACTTTGATCAACATACCTCCTCTTATGTCTCAAAAATATAAATAATTATTTTAATAATTATTATTCTTACAATTAATTGAAATTTTCCCATTATTAGGGATTTTTTTTTTAGCTAAGAACGGAACCTTTAAAAGTCGAAAAAAATTCACCCCATTGAGGTGAAATTAGAAATGTTAATGGTTTGGGTATAGGATAAGCATGCTTTTTAGTACATGTTGTCGTATAACAGTTAAAAATCATATGCATAAACCAACTCAAGCTTAAAGCTGTTTATTTTTTTTTTTAATTTTAAAATGTGTCTTCTTTCAAATATTTAAATTAAGCCATAACCGTTCGATTTGTTTTTTTTGTTAGTTTGCAACTTGAGACAGACCCTGTTATTTTGATTGTACAAGTCAGTACTTTTTATAGGGCCCCTGAGGGCCTTTTAATGATGGGCAAAAACTGTTATACTCGTACTATGCCTAGGAATTTTTTGCGCTAAAATATGCATTTAGAAAGGGAAAATATGCAGTAAAAAATGGAAAATGTACACTTACATGATTGTTAATCCACTCCCATTAGTTTTTATGTTTAATTTTATTTGTTCAAGTTATTTGATATGGATTTAAGGACCTTAACCTTGAAGATTCAACCTTAACCTTAAGAAAGTTGTTACGCGACTTCAAAATCAAAATCATGTTTCTCCCTCTCCCGTCTCCCCTCGTTCCCCTCAAATCTGTTTGCTACACCCCCAATAATCTAAATAATCTAGGCTTATTTTGTAACAGTTTAAAGTCCTTATCATTTAAGATCAGACCATTAAAACCCGTCCATACGTATACGTTTGCAAATGATCGATTTTTGTTTGAAAACTGTGAAACAAAAAATAATATGACGGCGATCGAACATAACTTGTATTTGTAGGGAATTTAATTTTCTTTCACTTTTTCATGTTGACTTTGCCTCTATTACGCTTATTTTTCCAAATATTCAAGAAAAATTACAAAAGAGGACCTTTGAGTATGGTATGAGTCATTCCATTTAAAAACGTCTAATCGAAAAGTCATCGCATTTTTGATATTTTTCAAACTTTGTTGGAATCAACTTTAGGTTCCAAAAGATGAAAATCCAGCTGGATTTCATTTTCGCATTCACCGTTCCCCCTCTACCACCCTTCAAAAATCATCATTTTAATGGTTTTTTTATTTTAATTTTAGAAATGATATTTTTAAAGATATCAATACGTTTGAGGTGTGTCATTTTGAAGATAAAAAACGGTTGTTTTTGAAAAAATATTTTAATTTACAAAATCGCAACCAAACAGTATCAAATACTGTGCTGAAAAAACGTGTTTTTTAATGTTTCTTTTCTTGATTTTTTACTGCCTCCCGTTTGCCGACTGTTAAATGTATCGCGCTAATATTTCTCAAATACTAAGAATATATATTTCCAAATAAATAAAACCAAAAATCATTTTGTTCACACTTTATATAAAATATCACTGCTTTAAAAATCCATATTTTGAAAAATTGCATTTTTTAGGCCATAATATCACTACGTTTGACAAAAAATATCGAGATGAAATTTTTAGAATTACTGTAGTTTCAGCTTCAATTTCTGAAAGTTTTGTTGTGTTGTTTTCATCCAACAGTGATACTAGAATTTGAGAACCGTTATGAACAATATTCTGGACTAATTTTTTTTTTTTTTTTGGTTGAGATTTAATTTTAATGCCCTTTTTATGTTGAATCGAATGAGCTATTATTTATCAAAATCGGTTAGATATTGTAGAAATTGTCCTTTTTAAAGGGCAGAGGGTAAAAGAATACCCTTTTATGGACAAAAGTTTTGTATTGCGTTCCTTTGAAAAAAACGTTGTCAGCATTTGGCACCGTACGAAAGGAACTCTTGCTACTTAAATTTCCTTTCATTTAATATAGAATAGCTTTTTCGTATAGTTTCGAATATTTATGGGCAAGAAAGAATATTATAACTTCACTCTAAGGCATACGGCTTTATGAAATAATAGTGAGTGGGTGTGTATTTACCTTTTTTGTTATTCCCATGTAAATTGGTCCGAAAACCAGAAAAAATTCAATATCTAAAACAATAACATGTTCATCTCCCTTATTATTGACCCTAGCAAAAATATAATATAACTTTTTTGTAGACAATTTCATGTGCTCTTGTTTTATAAAATATACTTTTCCGCTAATATGCTTAGTTTTGCAAATATTCACAAAAATCTAAAAAGGGAGACATTTACCCCCCCCCCCTTCTGGGTTTAGCTCGTGGCCCTGGGCTGGGGACTTTAGGTATGTTATACCTGGGGTTAATCCCTACCACACAAAAAATAAATCCACTATTTTTTGCATTTTTTTTATAATTATTTTGAGTTTTCGTTGACTGTACTATACGTCATTATGTGAGAAAGAAAAAATCAACTATTTTTCTTAGTTTAAAAAAAAAAGTGTTGGTTGAATTTCTTAAAAATATTATTATAATTGTTTATTACGTTATTATGTGTAGAATACAAGTGATCCGAATTTGATATATTTTTCCTTTCTCGAGATATTCGAGAAAAATGACATTTAACAGCGTTTTTTTAAATTGCTGTAGTGAAAAAATTGATTTTGTTAGAAAACTTTTTCAGCAAGTTATAACGTTTTTATCTATAAAAGAAAATTCATCCGAAGTCGATATCTGTATTCATTCTCGAGATATGGTGGACGAAAAAAGTACCCCGAACGTACTTAAATACTGACATGTTTCTAAAAACGACGGATTCATATTCTAGAGACCTCAAAACGTAGTCAACTCAACCTACAACTCTCGAAAAATTATTGAAGATTCTCAATTTATCAATTGCCAATGCAACACAATTCGAAAAGTTCTCACATAAATTGAAACGAGATTCTATATTAAGTTCTGAGTTCAAACTTACTTTCAGCAATAGACGCGGGTATATAGGTTTTTAAATTTCATTTCTAATGAAATTTAATGCCTCATAATAATCAACGCAAAGCACATGACACGACGAAGAAAAATAAAAACAAATTGCGCGCTCTTCTGCAACAAAGATCCGTATTATAATATGCAATGAGTGTGGAAAATGAATTTCCAGCTGACACAGCAGTAGCAGAAGCTTCCCATAAGTAGCCAACAACTATAGGGTTGCAAGTTGCAAGGCAACATGAGATAAGAAAGTCTTAGAATAAAACACAATAAAATTCAAATCACAAGTTTAGCGCATGAAGTCCCCGAGTTATTCATATTCGTATTCGTATCCCCGAGGAGCAAAAGACTGAAAACCAATCTCAAGTCTTTTGTCTAGTTCTCAGGTGTACTTGAATGTATAATATGAATATCTATGCCATATTGAGTTTGATTTTGGTTACCTAAGTTATCTTATCTTAACGGAACCCCAGGAACAAAACAAAGAGCAAAATTAATAAGATACAAAAAACAATAATAACAGACAGACAGAGCCTGTTTAGCGCGACGACGACACGGGGCGACGCACGATGCTGAGGAAGACGACCGATCGACGGACGGACGGTGTTCGGATGGAACGCTTTCGGAAAAGAAGGAATACGTATATATAGAAAGACATGTGTATATGAAAAGAATAAGATACAAATGTGCACCTGTTGCAATTTTTCACAGTGTCTTTGAGAATTCCCTTCTGCCGCACCCGTGCTCAGTGTTGTTATACGAGTGAAATATACATATCCCGAAGTTTATAAACGGTCCACTGAGGGTCATAGTTCTCAATTAGTGGGAACGATGTGGGAACTAAATCAACTTTAGCGAAGTGGACTTAGAGCCAATTTATTCACTATTGCTCAGCTTGATGAAAACTCCAAAGTTGGCCAACTTACAAACTGACTTCAAATCCGTAGTTGAACTGAAAGTTGAAAAATGCTTTTATTGACCAACCTGCAGTTTCTAAAATATCCTTGGGATATTTGTGAAACATGACGCACAAGACCAAATTTTCAACTTCTCTCTCTTATCGAAAATGCGCGCATTTGGTTTCGATGAATCTCTTCTTCGTTGGATTAGAAATACCTTTCGGACCGTTCAATACAAGTTGTATTGGACGGTTTCAAGTCTGAAATTCACAAAATAAATGCTGGTGTGCCCCAGGGCTCCGTTTTGTCTCCGACTCTCTTCCTTATATTCATAAATGATCTTCTGTCTAAAACGTCTAATCCATTAAACTGTTTCGCTGATGACAGCACCCTCAGCTTCTCATATTCGTTTTCAGATTCACATCCATGTCCTTCGGATGTGGAACTTGAACGGCAGCGTATGATTAGCTCATTAAATTCCGATCTTGACAGCATTGTCCAATGGGGAATTAAAAACCGAGTGGAATTGAATGCTTCAAAAACCCAATGCTGTCTACTGTCGTCTAAGAGAAACCCACCCCCCATGCCACTATCCATTAGTGGCACTTGCATTGAGGAAACCGAAAAGCTTTCAGTCCTCGGTATGTGTATATCAGACCACCTTCTGTGGAATGACCACATATTCGACGTCGCCAAAAATGCTGCTAAGTGCTTAGGTTTTCTTCGGCGATGCAAGAAATTTTTCTCCCCTTCTGATCTGACTGTAATCTATAAAGCCTTTATTCGTCCAAAACTCGAGTACAACTCTCATGTTTGGGCAGGTGCTCCAATAACCCATTTAAGCCTATTGGATAGAATTCAAAGAAGAGCTATGAAAATGATAGGTGAAAGAAATATAACTGATACATTTGCTTCTCTAGAACACCGCCGCAATGTTTCTTGTATTTCATTATTTTATCGTTATTTTCATAAACAGTGCTCTAGCGAAATAGCCAGTTGCATTCCTCCCCTTAAACAATTCAACCGTAATACTCGCGCTGCTAGGAATGCCCATCAGTTTACCCTTGAGCCCAACTTCGGACGTACTGTCAAGTTCAGGGATTCTTTCTTTTCCCGCACCACGCGAATGTAGAATGCTTTACCCGACTCTATCTTTCCCTCCCATTTTAATATTCAGAACTTCAAAACCAATGTGCATCGGTTCCTCCTCTTAAATCCTTCCCTATTTTCCTAAAGCTCGCACTGTGTTCAACATATTAAGGGTAGTCACAACCTCTTTAGTGCGCGCACAAATAAAAAAAAAAAAAAAAAAAAAAAAAAAAAAAATAATATACATATGTCTAGCAATAAGAGGTGAGTTTTCACACACTATAATTTGTTCCTATAACTATTTTGTTTTCCTAAAATGAAATAATTATAAAGGAAGAAACACAAATTTTCACAGAGAAGAATATTGTAGGGTCAAACAGGAAATGCCAAACAAAGATCAACAACTCCATGAAACGTGAGAACTGTTGTTGTGAAATGGAGTCATGAATGAATCGATGTTCATGAGTATGTTTTTACACTTGTCCGGCGAAATCGTCGCCCACTACTTAAACATAACAAGACCAGAAAATCATTCCATATATAACATGGAACACAATTCATTGAAATTGTACACTTGTTCTATATTTTTTGGTGGGGGAAAGGTACCATTTTTATAAACAAATTTCAATTAAAAAAAAAAATATGAAACAAAAAAAATACTCATGCGGTCCTCCATCTTAGTACTAACTCACCCGACGATGCTTGATTTCGGTGATCGGTCGAGAACTGAATAGCATGAATGAATAGACAAAAATGAGGAAAAGTCCCAAGTTTGCTCGCTAACTCCTACTATTTCGGGAAGTTGAGAAAATCCAAAGTTGATCAACTCTAGAGTTGAAAATAAAAAATTGAAAACGTCAACTTTGAGTGAATAAAAACTAATTCTCAAGTTGACTGTAAAAATCCCAGAGTTATGTTCAACTTCGACTTAATAAATTAGGCCTTAAACTACAGTTATAATTATCAGAACCTTTTAACTTATTTTTAAGCTTATCCAAATGAGTGCAGTATGTTCGATTTTTCTCGCCTGGAAAAGGCCAAGTTTCTGTCTAGTAAGTTTTCTGTAGGGAAAATCTAGACAAGGAAAACTTGTTAGATACTTGGCAAGCCTTTGATGCATATCAGTACCAAAAATTTAGACGAGGCAAACTTTTCAAACACTCGTGGGGCCCTCCCTAGTAAAAACTTGTTGGACATGTATCGGTACCCCATCAGGAATGTCTCAAACACAAATTTTATAAGCACAATGCAATGTTAGCATTATGCGATACTTTTTTCTCTCTTTCCTTTGACTTCTTTTACGTATCATACTTTTTACTATGGGTGTGAGACATCTGTGCAGAAATGTTCAATGAGGAAAAACCTGTTCTAAGTTGTTCTACCTAAAAAGCAAGTACATAAAATCCGGTTATATTCTGTATGAGGAATGAAACTTACTTTCGACATTGAATTTTTGTATAGCGAGTTAGCCCAGTGGGTAGCGCATAGGACTGACAATCAGAAGATCGCGGTATCAAGTCCAACATAATTCAGCTTTTTTTAACGAGGCAAAAGGGTTCATAATCGCCAAGGGCCGTGTTCTAGCCTTTTCTGAATTTCGCTAGTGCCCGGCAGGAATCTATGCAAAACTCTCTAGTGCCTTGTCGAAAACCAGATTGTTTTTCTGCGCGGACAACAGCTCTATTTAAAAATAAAATATAGATTTCTGGTGTTAAAAAAGCTAAGCATTGTTAGCGTTGCCGTTGTTTTTATATTTATTTTTATTTCAATTCACTTTTTATTTTAGAAAACGAACAAAGGGAAATAGTCCTTCTAAACTATTTTTTTCATATTTCGACCCAAACTTCGCGCTCTTACTTTTTGTCGCATCTTATGCGAATCAACCTGTTTAACAACACTGTTCGATTCGATCTGTTGAAGGATGTTGCTCTTCAACCACTTTTTTATATCTGCAGTCTACATCTACATCTACTCCTATTTTGCAATAGAATTATTCTTATAGACTAAGAGCCCAGGGCCGCCAGACATACGTCATTTTATCAAAGCTTAGATTTTTTCTGCGAACAGATACTATGGTAGCTAAGAACAAATGGATACTAAGAATCTTCAATCCGGGTGCAATTAGGAGGTTGCGAGTGTTAAAGTTGCATACAAATGTTGCAAAACTGCGTTCTTTTATCAAAGCTGAATTTTTGTATGTGTTATGGCATGGTGTCATTTAATTTATTTGACAGTTGCCAGACATCTACAGTGGGACCTAACGTGAACCAGACACTTCAAACCTGTCAAACTAATCGTGCAATTTACATAACAGAATCAAATCAAGATTTTATTTTTTCTTTGGGCAAATATTCTACAATATTTTCTTATCAGCAAGACACCTACAGCGGGGCCTTACATCACCGTAAAACTGTCAAAATAATAATTTTTTGTTACTAAAACGTGATTTTTTCGCTTATTTTAGCTGTTTTTAAATGTCTGGCTGCTGAATACGCCCCACTGTAGATGTATAGCTGATGGGGAATTATTTTTAAACACTTGCCCATAAAACATATAAATATTAGCTTTAAAACTAAAATAAATGGCACGATTAGTTTGAAATATTTTAAATGTCTTTTAAATGCTAACGTTAGGCCCCACTGTAGATGTCTGGCAAGTGTCCAATAAAGTAAATGACACCATACCCTAAGACATATCAAAAATTCAGCTTTGATAAAATAACGCAATGTTGCAACATTTGTAGGCAACTTTAACACTCGCTACCTCTTAATTGCACCCGGATTGAAGATTCTTAGTATCCATTTGTTCTTAGCTACCATAGTACCTGTTCTACGCTCCAGTGCCAGCCAACGAACTGCCTAGTGGGCCAACTGTGAATGGTGCGGGTGCGGGTGCGGGTGCTGATCTGATTGAGTGAGTGATCCACTTTCTGATGATTGTGCTAAAAGCTACAACAAAATCCTATTCTAAACTAAATAAAAAGGGACGATATCCTGAGGATATGCCCATATTTTCTCTCTTCAATTCCATCCACAGGTTCAAACGAGTTATGGTATCAAAACGGCGCACTTCAGCGCTAATTGGGCTATGGGCTAGACTGCCCGTGGCCGCCATTTCTACCTACCTACCTACCTATAGGGGTGAATAAAATAGAAGGGTTTTGCTGTGTCAATTGCATTAAGTGGAATTTTTTAAAACATACATTTCCCATTGATGTTCCTTGCGTTAAGAAACCTATACGAGACGGTGTCAACCTATCCAAAACTGTTCAGATACCTTGATTTGTTATTGCAATAGCTTTTTTCAGAAGGAATTACAACACAAATCAATCCAATCGCTTTGGATACGATCTTCAACGCGGAAATTGCATTTTGACAGTGGCAGTCGTGGCCTGCTATACGAGATCGTCTTCCCCTACAAAAGTTGCATTGAAGATGGTTTCAGATGGTTGAAGTAGGTCCCTTCCATTCCTGCCGACAGGCGCACACAGGAATGGTTGCGAGTTGTTAGTCACTAGGCCCTGGTTCTTCGCGAGCCGTTGTGCCACCCAATTTATTTATTTTATTTATTTACAGTGCCTATTGTGCCGCGCCGAATGTTTTGCATTGGTTTGGGAGGTCCTTTAAGGTGAAACATTCGCTAGCCAAAATTTATTTGCATGGAGATGAATAAGAGGACCCAACCGAACGGCGAATGTTTCTCCACCGCACCGAATGTTTGGCGTTGGTTTGGAAGAGCCTTAAGCGTGATACACATTGTCAAACCTGTTTAAAAATCTGTTCACGTTTGATAGTGTGTACTCTCTGTTTGACAAACACGTTCTTTGTTCACAAATTTGTTTGATACTGTTGAGTGTTTGACATCAAACAGGCTTGACAAACAGGTTTGTAAATGTGTACCCCACTTTAATCCATGATTATTGAAACGGGGAAATCGTCGAATGCGTTTATTGTTGATCAAATTGTTTTTGAAAAATTTTAAGTATGAGTTCCTTATCATGGATATCGCTAATAAGGCAATTTCGGTTGATAAGCGTTAGTTCATTAGAGCGTGTGAAAGTCAAATACTAAACTTTACCCACTGTGAACAAACTAAGTCGTTTTCAAATTGCCTCTAGTGTATCGATTTTTTTTTAATAAAGGGAACCATCGTGATGTTGGCTCCTAACAATCCAGGTATAATAGGTCGATGGTGTAAGTAATATGCTAGAAGTTTAATACAAACGTCAAAATTGTGTCCACTAGTTAAAATTTAAACGAGCTCTTGAGCATGTTAAATTTTGACGAATGTATTCACCTCAGAAATGTCATAATTTAGCCATTGGATCAAATTGAACGCACTTTTAACGCAATTGACACACGGCCTTAGTGAATAAAATAGGCCTTCAAAATGTTTGTACTAATTTCCCATTTAATGCAAGTAACAAGAGTTTTTGAACTGTCATTGTCATACACTTTTCTTTTATAATAGTTACCTATTCCAAGAAATTTGTCTGTTAAAACTCGTTCCAACATCTAGATTAATTATTCGAAATAAAAAAGGCAGTTAAAAAATAGGGTATTTTACATTCCCTTCTCAACCGTCTATAGTAGTCGGGAACTGAAATTATTGTTTTTTCATGGTGCAGCCACTGACCGAGCCAAAAGCCGACGACCGACGCACGTCGCGTCGCATCTTGGTTGTATCTTCGCCTTCTTTATAGATCTCAACCATTTACTTTTACTCTGTATAGAAATCGCTGTATATTTTTATATGGAACTAATTTAAAAATGAAAAAAAAAAACAAAGATTTTATCTTGAATCTTCATTCCTTTTCGATTTCTGTTTCACTTCATGGTTACCTATAATAAGGGGGCTCGCATTAATTATTTTTTTAGTGTGAGAACTTAAAGCCCCCAAAAAATTTTATTGTAACCTAGGTCGGAATTAAAACGTCAATCATTTTGGTATAAATTTTGATTTTCGTTGTTGTTTTCTTTATTTCAAATCGAGTAGGATGCCCGTATGGTCATCATAATAAAGTTTCTAGAGAAATCCTTTGTGTTCGAGTTTCTTTACCTGTGGTCATGATGAAGTCTATTTTAAGGAATGGGTTAGTCATCTAAACAACAAAAGCAGAGGGGAGAGATAGAGATTTATTATTACAAACTACGGCGATATTTCCTTATACTCGTAGATAAATATGAACATACCTACATACGTGACTTTTGGGAAGTTGAAATTCGACATTCTCAGGTGTCCTTATTAATAACATTTTTACATACATACATATGTAGGTATGTGGTTGCGTCTGATGTGGACATTGAAGTAATTATATCTATACATAGCTTAAATGCGGTTGTGGGAAAAAAATGATTTGTGGTTCAGATTTTATGGGTTTTTAATTACTTTCATACATATGTATATCTTGAGGTGGTTTTAGTAGGGATTTTAAGATACCTGCATGCATAATGTAGCGAGCTATAGAAGTTCTTTCATTTATATTGTGGAATGAAATTATAGTTGAGAAGCTGATTTTTCGAGCTCTCTGTTGGATAAACAGATACATATGTTGTTAAATAATGTTAAACTTAAGGACTCGAGAAATTATTTTTTGCTTATTTGAGTGAGGTCTAGAAGGTCCTGAAATTTGATTACACTTTTGTCCATCATCTGCATGAATATTGAGAATTTCAAAACAAAAAAATGAGTCTGGGGTTGACCCACACTAGTAACTTCCCATTGGTGCACTTGAAAACCATATACATAATGAAGATAGTTACTTAAGTGGTGGGTGCTAGAGCATATATTATCACAACAAAAACATAAATGTAAAAAAAGGAGCCAAGTCAGCCGTAAAAGGTAATCAGATCTAAAAGTACGCCAAGTTCAAAGTTTATCAATGTTAAATAGCAAATATTTTAAGTAGAGTAATAAGGAAGAACCAGAATATAATCAGAGAAATCTGTTATTTAATGCTTACTGACTTCAATTGAATTCGTTTACTTGGCAAGTTTTCAATTTCAAAATTGAGTACTTAGATAAATAAAGAAAAGTTGCCAAGTAACCCAACTCAATTAAGTCAGTAATCATTAAATAACAGATTTCTCTGATAATATTGAGGTTCTTCCTTATTACTCTACTTAAAATATTTAATATTTAGCATTGATAAACTTTGAACTTGGCGTACTTTTAGATCGGATTACTTTTTACAGCTGACTTGTTACGCAAAGTTTTTGTATCAGAAGAACTTGGCTCCTTTGTTTAAATTTATGTTTTTGTTGGGATTTCACTACTTTTTGCAAAGGTTCTTTTTATCAGGAAAAGTGAGTGGAATAAACGCCCAAGTTTTTAATTTATGCCTTTTGTATGTATAAGCACTACAAGTCGTACCCATCTACCAATTTTTATAAGTAAGAAGCGCTCCATTGAAATAATAATAATAATTCATAAGAAGTGGGTGGATGAAACGCCCCTGCAAGCAAAATTTCATGATTTCAACTTTTTCTTTGTATACAGCCAAATTTCATAATCCTGCACCAATCGAAAGTGCTCTCAATATATTTAATATCAATTCTGTGAAAATAAGTGGTTGCCACGCCCACTTAAAGTAAAATCTCAAATCTTTGATTTTCCCTTTACTTGCATGTCAAATCCTATCGCTCTACCATATTTCATCATTCTACGACAATCAGAAGTTCTCTACATAGTGTTTATCAATTTTGAGAAAATGGGAGGATGCTACGCCCTCTGAAAGATAAATATCAAATTTTAAAATTTAGCCTTTTTTTGCATTTTAAGTTCTACCGGTCTACCAAATTTCATCATTCTACGACCACCAGAAGTTCTCCATATAATTGATATCAATTCTGCGAAAATGGGCGGATGCCACGCCCTCTGAATGTAAGATCTCAAATTTAAAAATTTTGCATTTGCTTGCACTTCTAGCCCTTCCGTTCTACTAAATTTCATCATTCTGCGACAGTCAAATGGGCTCCTTATAATTGGTATCAGTTCTAAGCAAATGGGCGGTTGCCACGCCCCTGAATGTAAAATCTCAAATTTTAAAATGTTTCCATTGCCTGCACTTAAGGCCCTGCCGCTAGACCAAATTTAATCATTCTACGACAGTCAGAAAAGCTCCAAATAATTTATATCAATTCATTTGAAAATGGGATTTTCTGACTTTATTGGCACTGAAGTTAGAGGGGGTCGAAAATCGCCTGAGTTTGATCCTGTAAAAAGGGTGTAGTGCCAGAACTTGGCTGGGCACTACCGTGCCCTTTGATATAATTATATATTTTAAAGAGTTAAAACTGAATTTTTGGACAATCAGTATATAGGTAGGTATAGATATAGAGATACAGGGCAAAGTGTGACATTACCTATATTATGTACTTTAGCTATTTATAATAGTAAAATTTTTATATAGCTATTTTTTGTAAATAGCTTACAAAATTCTAAGAACCTTACATATAAAACTTTTTTTCCTAACTCTTCTCTGTATGGAGGTATTAATTATTTACGCCAATTATTCCAAAACAGACTTTTGACTAAAAAAATACCAAAAATCGGGGAGTGTACTTAAAAAAAAAAAAACAGGGTTTCAAAGAATATAAAAAGGAAAATTAAGTGTCATATGTAAAATTTCGATTTTGTAGTGATTTTGAGTGTACGAATTTTTCAAATTAAAACATTTTTAAAAAGGGGTTTCTTGCAATAATTTGATTTTTATCTTTTTAAAGGGTGGTTTTAAAAATCTCAAAATTACATAACTTTAGGATGGTATAGGTATTTATTTTTTGTAGAAATTTGAAATCGATATCATTTGTTGTTTTTCAAAATATTTGAGTTGAAAAACATTTGTTAATTTGTAATAGTTTTTGTTCCATTTTTTTTTTGCTCTAAAAAAAAACTGTTTATTGAATTTATTTAAAAAAAATTATCAGTTGTTGACTACGTCATTATATGTAAAAAAATAGACTGGGTTCGGAATCATTTTTTGTTCTTAAAATATTTGAGACGAAAATTATTTTTCAACAGTTTTTCTAAGTTTAAAAAAAAGTGTCTGTTGAATGTTTTTTTAATATTTTCCAATTCGGTATTGTGTAATTATGTGTAAATTAAAATAGTCTGAAGTGAATATCTTATTCCGTTCTCGAGATATTCCAGATAAATGACATTTTACAGCTCCTTTTTAAATTGCTGTACTTAAAAAACGGTTTATTGAATTTGTTAGAAAACCTTTTCAGCCCGTTATGACAATATTATCTTTAAAATAAAATCCACCCGAGGTCGATATCTTTATTCATTCTCGGGATAAGGTGGACGAAAAAATTACCCCGAACGTACGTACATACACACATACAGACATCTTGCTAAAAACGACGAATTCTGTTCGCACCAATTCCAATAACTTCCAATGGGAAGTTAATAAAAATTGTAACTTTTTATGTTTTTTTTTTTTTTTCGGAACTTGCGGTAGGTTAGAGAATAAGTAATATATTCTATGAGAAATATATTTATTTATTTCTTCTTCCCGAACGCACGCGACGTTTCGAAGAAATTTCACTGTTCGTGATTTTATACTGTGTCCACGAAGAGTGAATTTCTTCGAAACGTCCGTCGGGAAGATAAGAAACAAATCTTTTAATATAAAAAAATCTCGTGTCACGGTGTTTGTGGTTAAATTCTTCCATTTTTATGAAATTTTGTGTGTATATTTGGTAGGTATGAGAATAGGTCGTAAAGAATATTTCATACCGCTAAGTGACAAGGGTGTGCCTATCCAGAATTTGTTTTTTATTTGTTTAACGAAATTTGTTTTTGAATTTTTTTTTTTTTATTTGGCATAAAAAAATACCTATAACTATAAATTGAAAAATATTTAATCACGAGCCCTTTCTGATAAGTGAATTGAAAAACACTAATTTCCCTTTATGATTTGTGGATTGAAAAATTTTTAATTCACAAGGTCTTCACAAGGAATATTTAATTCACAATTTCTTTCTGATTTGTGAATTAAAAAAATATTCAATTTACAAGCTCTTTCTGATTTGTGAATAAAAATGGAGACGACAACGTCGTGGCAGATGCATTATCTCGCATTAATGAAATCCAAATGCCAACAGTCCTGGATCCAGATACTATTAAAAAAGAACAAGAAAATGATGCAGAGTTTAACGAAATTATTCAAAATTCAAGTCTACTCAAAATTCAGAAAATTACAATTGAAAATGCTGTCGAAATTTATTGTGATTCCAAAATCACTCAGATTTACAGCTTTTAACATCGTTCACAATCTTTCTCATCCGAACGGTAGAAGTACTTCCAAATCCCTCAGGGAAAAATTCACCTGGCCTGTAATAAGAAAAGATACAATCCAATGGTCTCGAGAATGTTTAGCATGTCAAAAGTTCAGAGATACAACCAATTGCGAGCAGAGCACGTTAACGTTCCTGACAACAAATTCGACCATATTCATCTAGACATCATCCTGCTTCCAGATTACAAAGGATTCAAGTATTGTCTGACAACAATCGACCATTTCTCCAGATGGCCAGCAGCAGTTCCTCTCAAGAACATCACAATTGAGGCAATTGTGACAGCTTTCTGTGACAACTGGGTAGTACATTATGGAACACCGGCAACAAACACCTCCGATCAAGGAACACAGTTCGAGTCAGCATTATTTTCAGCTTTAGCTTGTCTAGTGGGTACACACAAGAACAAGACCACGCCATATGATCCCTAATCAAATAGGATGGTCGAAAGATGGCATTGATCGCTTAAAGCTGCACTGATGTGTTCATCCAAACCTTGGACAGAAATTCTTTCAACCGTTCTATTCGGACTTCGCACCAGTTTCAAGGAAGGCATTCAAGGAAGACTCCAGCAGAGATGTTGTACGGGACAAATTTGAGAGTTCCTGGAGAATTTCTGGTAAGTTTTGATCAGCCTGGAAATCCACAAGTTTTTATTGAAGAACATAGACCACCTTATTTATAAAGAAAAAATAGTTATTTAGCTCCCGTGTTTAGGAAAACTACATCATGGAATAAATATGTTCCGAACTCAAAAAGAGCACTAACCAAATGCCTTTGGTTTGAGTCCAGAAAATTCTTATTCCAAGGTGTAGTTTTCCTAAACACGGGACCTGAAATTACTATTATTTCTTTATAAATAAGGGGGAGAGAATATATGCGTGGTTTGAGACCTACTCCAACAGCTCATCATACCAAAAGCAAAGTATTCGTTTTAAAGAATTTAAATACATTCACACATGTATTTCTTCGGTGTGATCATGTCAAGGCGCCACTGGAACTACCATACTGGGACTTAACATAATTATAGAAAGAGTATCTGACATTATTTTTAAACTCGATATAAATGGCACCGAAAAAAATATTTCAGTCAGCAGATTAAAACCCGCATACAAAAATATCACAAATCAACTACTGAATTAAAAATTTAACAAGGGCTTAAGCTAAAAAAGGTATTAAGCTTTTTCAACCCTGGCTTCTTTATTTTTTAATTTAGAAATCAGAAATGGGCTTGTGAATTAAATATTTTGTAATTCATAAGTCACTAGCTTATGACTTAGTTATTTTTTTTTAATCAAAATCTCGCAACCCAGCTATCTGACAAGTCGGACAGATACAGTCCAAAACCTTTTTACTCCTCACTTTCCTTATTATTGTTATTATTGTACTATTCGTACTAGAATGTCAGCTTATTAGGCTTGACCATTCTTTATTCCGTCAATTTCATTGAATTTTTGAACAACAACAACAACTTAAAGGTGCTAACACGAATTGTTTGGCTGGAGATATAGATATAGATTTTCCTCCGAGGAATAAAAAAACTGGCCAGGCTGGTTGGATATGTGTATTCCAAAAGTTTTTTTTAATACTGAATTAATTTCAAAAATTTTGATGCTTCTTTTTAAAGCATTAATAGCAGATTCTTAAAAAGTATCAACCATGTTCCTAGGACAAGCCGTTCCAAAGATACACTCCAAAATCTATTCAGCACAATAAGACTGATGAGTGCAAAAGTGGCAAAGCACGAAATAGCTATACCTCCAGCCAAGCAATTGGTGGTAGCACCTTTAAGTTGTTGTTGTTGTTCAAAAACTCCTCATTTTCCTGTAAGTGAAATTCAGCATAGATTTTGGAATGTATCTTTGGAACGGCTTGTCCTAGGAACATGGTTGATACTTTTTAAGAATCTGCTATTAATGCTTTAAAAAGAAGCATCAACAATTTTGAAATTAATTCAGACTTAAAAAAAAACTCTTGGAATACGCATATGCCAACCAGCCTGGCCAATTTTTTTGTTCCTCGGAGGAAAATATTTTTTTTTTGCGTCTTTTTTTGTTTGATGGTTCTTCATCCTGGGAATCAATTTAATTTAATTGTTCCTTGTCTGTAAATTCGAGTAAATCTTGTCACTTTCTGCGAAAAAAATACACTGAAATGTCAAAATTTAACAGCGAAAGAATATTTTGAACATTCTTTCAAGCGCAAAATTAAGTGAAGACTTTTTGATAAAGAAGAAATATTAGATGACAGTTTGAATTTAGCGGGTGAACTGTGTACTTTTTGGCTAAGAATTCTGGCTGAAATTTATCTTGGGAGGAAATTTGTGTGGAAGATAAAATTTAGCGCAATCCGCGTACTAGGCTTAATCCTTCACAAACCAGATACTATTTTTATGTCAACTCTGGGCTTTTGTGTCTGTATCCTTTGAGCGGTTTTCTAAAAATGTTGTTTATTTATTTTTTTTTATAAAATTTGGTTTGCTTATAAAAATTAGTTGAAAAAACGTGCTCAACCGTGACATTTTCAAAAATCCCAATGTCAAAATGGGTATTACTTGAATTATATAGATGAACTAAAAATTGACTTTTATTGTGGGCGTATTAGTGGGCTGAATTCGTGAGTAATCATGTTTGAGAATTTCATACAATCGAGTGAGGTGGTTTAATTTAATCGAACTAGGACTGCTTCCAGGCAAAATAAGTAAACAAAAAAAATCAAAGTTTTAAGGTTTTCTTAGAACACAACCTGGATTTCCAGCATTTCTGACGGCAGCGACGTTATAAGATTTTTTGTTTTAAAGTGGTCGTGGTAATGTATGGCATTTAATTGTGATGATTTCCTATTAAAATCGTTTTCATCCCTGAAAATTCCATTAAAATCGGTTAAGTGGTTTAGCTTTGATTGAATTTGTTCCGCTCTCCCATATTTATGTCACCAATGTGCGACCCAGCCGATGCTCCGATTGACATTCAAGACGAACGATTGGGTTTTCTCACGCAGACGAAAATAATTATTAAAAAAAAACCCTAAGTCTCATCATGTTTGAAGGAAATTGCTTCAGTGTTTTATTTAGGCTCTGAGTACAGATAGACAGTCAGTTAGAGAGAAAGACCGTTTTTTGTTTTAAGTTTAAAATATACCATAAGAAAAGCTAGGAACGGACTACGATTTTTTCAAAATACAGAAACTTCGATAGAAAATGTACGAAATTTCAGTCTTTTTCTAAAAGTTAAGTTTTTTGTTAATCTACAGCACAATTTCTATCAAAATTCTAACATAACATTAAAAAAAAAAAAACATGCCTCTCTTTGAAATAAAATTGTATTCTAGGTAGATTAGATATTTGAAATTTCAAAAAAATTCATAACATGAACATATTGGAAAATTGATAAGATTGGAATCTGTAAACATTATTTGTTCGTAACGCGTGAAAAACTCCATAAGAATTAATTTCTCATACAAGTACAAGTCCAAGATAAAAAAAATATATATCGGTAGTGAAGGTAAAGAAGTAGGTAGATACCTAAAAAATATTTCTCAACAATCTAAGATCAAGACGTGATCTGGATTTTCCCAAGTATACCGAAACACACAAATTTATCAGTTAAAACGTTATTAAAATAAAAATACCTTTTAATGTTTACTTTAATGATACTGATGTGGTTTAGCCCACCCTTATATAACAACGATCAAAACCTACATTTCTTTCCAGATTCTACTCGTATACACTTTACCTTTACAAATATTTACTCATTTGGGTTCACTTGAGTTTAAAAAAACTCGAAACTTGTAACCATAATATCCGGAATCTTACCTGGAAAGAAAAACAAGAAAAGGAAACAAATATTATTATTAACTTAAAATGGGAAAAATGCATGATTGTTTTTTTTTTTTCTAATAATTTAATTAAATTTAAGCAAAAGCAGATAAAGTATGTATATATCATAACTTGAAGCAAAATCAGCCTCCATTCCGCCTTTCACTTCATATTTAAACTGAAAAGCAAATGAACCAATGATGTGTGCAAAACAATGGGATGGAAAAGAAGCCATATAAGATCTTTCATTCACAACAAGAAAACATGAACAAACTTCACAGAAGATGCAAGTAGGTATACATAGTTTTTATTTATTTATTTTTAAGTGTTACCCTGAAAAGCTAGATATTGTCCTTTTGTTTCTCAATAGTTTTCATTTTCATTTCGGTTTTTTGTAGCGCAGTCATTCACAACATCTTTGAAATGGTACTATATACGCCTCCCACGTATAAACCACACAACACTTAAACACAATGGGGCGAAATAATTATAAAACGGGGATAAAATCCAATGTTCAAATCTAAGTAGGGGGAACCGTTCTAAAGCAGCACTTAAACAATTTCTTCTACAAGTCCAAAACACACCCTAAATTGTTCTTGAAGCAAAAAAATGTTAAATAAATTGTTTCTAACACTTCCAAGAAAATAGTTAAGAATTTATGTTATTTTGTGAATTTAGTTCGACTTTGGTATAAAGGTTGGCCCACTATCGGTGTCCATTGTATTGAATGGCCTTTGGCTTGGCTTATAAGTTCGGCGACCTGATTTCATTACTCATTCAGGTAGGTAATGTACTCAGAACGTTGATTTTTTCTGTCCAACCATACACTGACTTCATAGTTAACTTACAAGATTCTATTGAGCTAGATTGATCTAAGATACTTTTGAGGCTTCTTTAGAAACATACAATACATATATAACTTCCTATGTGGATGACAAAAATGTTAATCCGAAGAAACCAATAATATGAAATCACAGACTAAGTGTACTGTGAATTCCTCTGAGTTAAGCCACCTGACAATGTTCTTATACCATCATATATACAGAATAAATTGAATAGAATCTTTGCTAGACACGCATTGTTGAGTCTAGTAATTTAAGCTGCGTGGGGTAGATAGGCTTAAAAATTTTCCCTTTGTATAGAAATAAGACACAGGTTTTCGATTTCTTTTAACATGTTCTAGACAGTACGAGTAAGTGTTTTCAAAAGTTAGAAAATGATATCTTTACATGGTTTGTCTTACGTCAGAAAAGTTATTGACCTTAGATAAAATTACAAGAAGTAATTGAAGCTTTATAAAAAAGAATAATAACGTTCAACTAATGTTATTCTTCTGTTAGCATTTTTTTTGTTAATTTTGTTATCAACCAATTTGATATCCGCTTTCAGAATATTTCAACAAAATTTAAAAAATAGCCCAAATAAAGGTTGAAAATAGTAAATCTACAATCTTACAATCTACATCTTTTTTAAAAGGGATTAGTTCTAGAGGTGACTTTATTATTTACACAACTTAAAAGAGTGGCTCGTGAAATTTTAATAAACAAATATGACAAAACATAAATAAGCTCAATTGATATGATAGGATATGTTTGGTGATGCCAAATTATACCTTCATACCAAATGTTGTACCTCAAGGAAGGCATCTTGGACCACATTTGGTTTGTTTTATAAGATGTTATTATTTAAAATTTGAATATTTCAGAATACTGCCGTTAAACTCCAGAATTAACTCAGTTCAAGGTTTAAGGAAAACTGTAAAACCAAATAAATTGTTGAACTGAAGCTTAAACCAAAAGTGTAGTTTAAAATTCCACTGTAAGATTGAGAGTAAAAGAGTTAAATAAATTCATATCTTGTGGAGTCATAATTTAAATATAAAAAATAAATAACAATGCCTATCTTTTTATTTATGATTTGCTTGGTTTTTAACCATACTAATCTGTGTTCAGATAAAACAGTTGACAAAAAAAAAGACAATAATAATTTTTTAACTAAAAAATATTCCATAGTTAAATAAGAGAAATAAAAATGAACTCTAGTTGACTTTCAGTAAGTATACTTTCGCCCTTTTCTTATTATTAACAACAATGCATACTTTCGTTAAAAGAACAATTAAAAAACTAAATGAATTAATTAATTTTTTTTCTGTAACAAGTATGAAAAAGTAAAAGATCTTTTGTGTTTTAGCTAAATACCCATGTATGTATGAGTTATTATAACCATTTAAAATAAAAGACACTTTCTTTTGGTTGGATTTGAAAGAAATGATTATTATTTTCATTTTGTTTACGCTGGCACTGCTTTTTTTTTATTAAATTTAAATTCTTATAGGCATATGAATATACCGGAATATGACAGGAAGAAAGGAACTGAATAGGTTTGTGTCAGACATATGCTTCCCACGCAGAAAAAAATTCTAGTTTTCGACATGGCACTAGAGAGTTTTAAAAAGATTCTGGCAAGGCCCTAGCATGGCTGAGTAATGGACGTCTGAAATACCACTCTAGGCCCCGGACCAGCAAAAACTAGATTTGTTCATATTTTTGCTAGAAACATTAAAAAGGGTATTTTAGTATCGGTTGTGGTCCGATAGTGAAATAACTCAGATCAACAATAAAAACCTGAATAATAAAAATAATAGCCCAAATTTGTATGAATTTAATTCGATATTAAAGCAAATTTAGTATGAAACTGGGCATTTTTGTAAAATACTCTTATTATCTTATTATTTGATTTATAGTTAGGGTGTTAAGGGAGCCAACCTTGCACTTCATTCTGACGGGATGAACTTTGGTACACTAATAGTCCACATCCTAAATTTACTTTTAAGAAGTGTTGCCACGGTGGCAACACTGGCAGACCGGAGATACAAGGGTTGCCTTCTGACCATGTTTTAACACGAAATTTCACATAAATTAGCCTATAAATCGGGAACCAGACATCGGTTGATATCGTGGAATGTCTCGTTGGATTTAAAATACCTAAAGCCATGGGAATATGTTAATTTGTTGACCCTTACACCGTCCTTGTACGCGGGAGGCGCAAAATACACTCAGCGGATACGAGGTTTTATTTGTCAAAAAAATAATGGTTATAAAATGAATATTCATAAAATTTTAAGATGAGCGTCGACGTAGAATTTCATACTCTACAGCATAACCGAAGTTAATTTTTATCCATGTTTTAACTGTTTGTATAATCGCTTTCAAAATGGGGGGAGGAAGGTATAAGTATATCAAACCACTATTTATTCGTCTTGGTATAATCTTAGCATATGGCACATGACCTTAGGGTAATTTTTAATGCCTAATCTTATGAAATCACAATAATTTCAATACAGTTTCCCTAGAAAAAGTTATAACCTTTTTATAAAATGACGACTAAATTTTTAGTGAAACGAGCATATTATTACCAAATTTCAATGGTATGGTGATGAAATTGGACACACGTGTCTCATTTGTCGTAAGAAATAAGAAACAAAAGAGTCCATACAAATATTTGGAGTGAAAGGGTGTTTTTTTGATTGAAAGGGAAAAGTGAATTACTATTACCAGTAAACCCCTCCCAAAATTGGTATGTTGGTGAAAGTTGGTAGAAATGTTTTAATTCTTGTTAGAACCAAGACTCAGAAGGATTCATGCAAATATATTGGTTCCATGGGTGTTTTTTTTAGGCGGAAGGAAATTATGGGTTATAAACCCAACGTTTTATTTTTATGTAATCGAGGTACAAATTTATAATATGGTACATGATTTCAAAGTATTTTTTAACACTGAATCCAATTTAAGTAAACTCAAGACGGTACAATCACCATTAAGAAAGTAATGGTCGTTTTAATGGAAACATTAATGTATTTCTTGAGTAGAGCAGATAAAACATTTTCCCTCAACAACCACATCTGACAATAGATATTTGAATTTTCTTTTTTTATTCTTGGTTACAATAAAAAACAAAACATTCCTACCAACTTTCATCAACTTCCTAGTTCTGCGGGGGGGGGGGGTTTACGGAGCATAGTTTTTAAACTTTCTGTTTCACTCAAAAAACACCCGTTCGCCCCAGATATTTTTATGGACTCTTTCGATTCTTATTTCTTACGACAAATGAGACAAGTATGCCAAGTTTCATCACCATACCATTGAAATCTGGTAATTTTATGATCGTTTCACTGAAAATTTAGTCGTCATTTTATAAAAAGGTTATAAATTTTTCTAGGGAAATTTATATTGAAATTTTTTTGATTGCATAAGTTTAAGCATTAAAAATTACTCTAAGGTCATGTGCCATATGCTTAGACTATACCAAGACAAATATAAAGTGGTTTGATATACTTCCAACTTCCCCTCCCCCCATTTTGAAAGCGATTATACAAAAAACTAATACATGGATTAAAATGGACTTTGGATATATTGTAGGATATACAATTCTACGTCGACGCTCATCTTAAAATTGTATGAATATTCATTTTATAACCATTATTTTCTGACAAATAAAAACCCATAATTGCCGAGAGTATTTTGCTCCCCCCGCGTACAAGGGTGGGTGACAGCAAGTATTCTTAATCCAACGATTCATTCCACGACATCAACCGATGTCTAGTTCTCGATTTATAGGCTAATTTATGTGAAATTTCGTGTTAAAACATGGTCAGAAGGCAATCCTTATTTATCGGTCTGCCAGTGTTGCCCCCGCGGGAATACTTCTTTAAAGTAAACCTAGTATGTGGACTATTAGTGTACCAAAGTTCATCCCGTCAGAATGAAGTGCAAGGTCTTAACCGCCTTAACGCCCTAACTATTAGTATCGTGTACAAAAATGCGCTTAATCTAAACTACATCCCACCACAAAAACAAACGGATATGAACCACTTGAGATGAACCATCTGGTATTAGGTAAATATAGTTTAAGACAGTAAATTATAATTTTTGATTAATTTTAATGAAAAGTTTAAAAAGCCTTTGGCGGGGTGGGGTTGTTAAAAATATGATTATCTTGGTAGGCTTTGCAAGAGCGTGCAATTTTTAAATTTTTATTTTTAAACCAAAACTGATCAATTATATCAAAAGTTAAAATATGTATTTTTCAATTCATCGATTCAACTTGTTTAGTTAAAATTTTTCATATGTATCAATAACGATAGTGCTTAGTCTGATAGGATGCCGAAAACGTCCAACAAGTTCTTACTAGCGAGAACCTCACGAGTGTATGAAACATTTTCCTTTTTTAAATTTTACTTACTAAAAACTTGCAAGGGCTTGGCGTATATTTGACAAGTTTTTCTCGTCTAGATTTTCCCTAAAGGAAACTGACTAGTGCCATGTCAAAACTAGACAGAAACTGGACATTTTTCCAGCCGGGTTCCTTTAAAAACACAAAATTCACCCAAATTTACCTATGCATTTCTGAGGGAATGGTCACTCTGGTCACTTTTCAATATTTTTGGTTGGTATAACTCGAAAACTGTAACTGTAACTTTGCAGCTACCAAAAACTTGTGCTCTCGCTGCAGAGGAAAAATCCAAAAGTGAAAACACGCAAAAATCACCGATTATTTTTTCAGATAGTTAATAATAATTTAGTAACAATTTTAACTATATGCCTGTAAGACCTCAGGCGTTTTCAATGCAATGCAAGGTAAGGTTAGAAGGAATAGAAGGAAATGAAAGAATTTTTGTTTCCTTTATAACTTTGGAAATATGCAATTAAGGAAAAAAAATTAACATCAATTATACCTAAAATAATTTGCTTCCATTAATCTGCATTAATGATCTTCTGCATTTTGGTGGTCTCTCTCTATACAACAAATGTAAATTTTATATTTTGCATCCTCTTCTTTGCAGAATATAGACGAAGATACATATAAATCCACCATTATGATTGGTTTAAAATGAAAATAATGCTTTTGCGCTTAGCCAACGAACCCTTCTAGTTATTTTTCCATGTTAATTCTTTCCTATATACTTATGCGAATCGATCTAAAGCTAACAATCAATCTCT
Source organism: Melangyna quadrimaculata (assembly GCA_949320155.1). Classification (NCBI taxonomy): domain Eukaryota; kingdom Metazoa; phylum Arthropoda; class Insecta; order Diptera; family Syrphidae; genus Melangyna; species Melangyna quadrimaculata. The sequence goes on from OX439484.1 coordinate 84,055,438, forward strand.
TTAAATTTATTTGTCTTGCAGAATTGATGTTTTTTGCGTCCTCGTGTTTTAAAAGTTTTTGCTTTTCGTAGAATTTGTTCACTTACGCCACGTCGCATCGCCATCGATGGTTTCAGTGTCTAATCGAGATGAATAAATTTATTAGAGGAGAACAAATATTTGGATTCAATTTAATGGTTAATCTACAACATGTGCATGAAGCATCTCCATTTTGGAATTTCAAAAACAAAGTTGTACTTAGCTTGTGCCACAAATATTAAAAAAATACTCGTAATCAGAACAATTTTTTCAAAAATGGCGCTGCTAACTTAACGCCTCGCCAAATCTATTTGTGTCGTAAAACTTGCAAATGTGTGATTTTTTTATTTCTTCGGCTTTTGATAGGAAAAACTGATTACTGCACAAAACAATTTCGGTTTTTAAGAATATTTAACTATTAAAGTTTTCGAAAAAATGTCAAAAAATTATTTTTTTGTCGTAAAAGTTGGTTTATATTCTATTTTTTGTTATCGCTTCTGCATTTGGTATAGCACTAGCTGGAGCTCAAAACAGCACAACTAGTGTTTTTGAAGAAAATCATACAAAATGCCAATTTAAAACATAAACGGCAGATGGCAGCACAAGTTGAGCACAATACAAAGCAATTTTTTTTTTTTTTTTTTGAAAATCCAAAATGACGGTGCTGAATTCATGCTAAAAAAATGGCCACACTCTTAAAACGAAAACCTTACTTCGATTTTGTTCTAATTACGGCACATGACAGAACAACATTTTTTTACGAAAATCCAAAATTACGATGTTAACATCACGCACATATCTACAACTTCAGTTGATTATTTTTTCAGATCATCTGACCAAGCTTTTTAGTCGCATCAATTTAACCTAATAATTGAGCAAGCGAATCCAAAAATTGTAGTCTCAGCTGCGAAAAAGGGAGGAATAACGTTAATATTCCTGAGATTGTTGAGACCTGAGATCTTTAAAACTTGAACTGTCTAATCCTCAGTTTCACAGTGGGAGTTTAAAACTAAGATCAGCTTAATCTTAAACTGAGTTTAAATTTTTGGTTTAACTAGTCCGGTTTCAGATTTTATGAAAAAGAATTGGCAGCATTGTACGTTTTTGCTTCGCCATGTGACGTATTGCAAACAGTACGTAGCTTTCCTTGTCTATTCTTTCTCTTTCTGAAGCAAGGAACACGCGAAACAGCAACAATCATTTTGGATTGTTGATAGTTTGTCGACATTTTTTTCAAATTAAAAAAAAAAATTGGAAAATAAACCAATAACTGTGCAAAAGAAAAAAGAGAAATAAGAACTTTAACAGCAGACATGGATTTTCTTATGGAATTAGCTATGAAAAATGAGTAAATAAATGCCATAATGTATTATGTATAGTGGTCCCAAACGTTGAACTTAGGTTTAAACGGCAAAATGATCTCGGTTAACTTTAACTAAAATTGAACTCAGTTCAAGATTTAAACGAAATTGTGAAACCGAATAAATTGTTGATCTGAAGTTTAAACCAAAAGTGGAGTTTAAATTTGCACTATACAACTGGAGGTAAGCAATATGTGAGCTAGATTGACAGGTACCTAACTAGAATTTGTAGTGCACAATTTGGAATTTGTTTGTTGTTGTTTTAAGACTCTGGCTTTTTACTTTCTAAAATCATTCACATATTTTTGGTTTACAGGAATGATTAATTATATTTATCATCATTTGCCAAAATTTTGTCTGCGCAATAAGAATCGAATACGGACATTCGAGGTGATTTTCATAAAAGGATGATTCATCATGATGTATTCATCAAAATTATAATGATTATACAAACAGTAATTTTATGGAAGGATAGATTCAAAGGAGTTTACAATACGTAAACATTTATCTGTTTGGTTACAAAACTTTAACTTTTAATATAATCTGTCAATCAAACTGCCATATTGGGCGGAATACAAACAAAAGCCATTTTGTTTTAAATATTAATGCCCACCTTTTTAAATAAATCGCATTGTTTACCGCTTTAGGATATCGTGAAAGTTGAAGGTTTATTAATCTCACTTATAGATAATTCAATAAAATAAACATGTATAATACTTTCGATCAAAAAATATTCAAGGTCATCTGTCGCGGTACAAAAACGTGATGAATGGATGAAAGATGTTAACTCTATTTAACTGATGAATGAATGCATCGGACGACTTCAAAGCTATAGCACCTTAACCGGCACAACAAACAAAAACAATAAATGAAAAACAAATTATTGTATTGTGGGATTAAAGTGGCATGAGGCTTCTTCATTTCGGACAAAATACCTCGCAAGCATCACCAGTATCTTATTTCACTAGATTCTCTCATTCACTTAACTTTCCAGTATCACATCAGTTTCACAAACACATTAAAGCTTTTGTTGCTTCGATTGATTTCTTTTGTCATTGCTCGGACAGATTTATTTTTATGGTTACCGGACATCATTTTAAATGGATGAATGATTAATTCCGAAGTCGAATCATGGAACAGATTTTTTTTTTTTTTAATCACACATTATTGCCAAATATGTATCGGGCGGGATGATTAATAGAAGGTAAAATACATAGGCCTATCGGTGTTTAAGATTATAAATAAAGAAAGCAATAAAATACAGTTTTGGAGAATTTAATCTCTAAATAAAATATCGCTTTATTATTTAAAACTGGTTATTTCTAGATGGGTATAATTGGATCAATTTTTATCAAAAGATCTTTTTCCATTATTCAAATAAAAGGCTTGAGCTTCTTAGTTTTTCATTTGAAATACCTTTGGAAATAATAAGTCCGCCAAATCGACAGTTTTTGTTGTATCTGCATTCCTTTAATACAATATTTAAACGTTCACAAATGTTATAATATACATATACGCGATTAAAAACAGTTAAAGTTTTAATTTTCTTTTTGTGCATATATATATATTTCCCGTCATGGAATTGTAGGTTTGAAAATGTTTTTCGAAAAAATTTCCATTTTTTGTAGCCCACATTTCATAAATTTTTTTCTTAGACACCGAGCAAAAATACATTGAACCTACGAGTAACAGAAATATGAAATGTGCATAAATAAACAAAATTCGTAAATGGCGAAAAATCAAAAGAAATACTTAAATTTTACTGTTAATGGGTGATTGTGGATGGCAAGACTATATTTTTCAAAAAGCTGTGAGTTTCCTCAATACATGGAAACTCAAAATTTTATTTTTAAGCTACATTCAGGACTAGCTTTAAACTTTAGCTAAACTTCAAACAAAGTAAAAAAAAAGTAACTTTAACCTCTGGGGAGTTTTACCATTTTAACTTTTAGAATAAAAATCAAAATATCTCTAAAGAATTAATAAAATATTCTACACACCTTGTTTTTGAAACTCCATTAAAACAAAAATTCCATTTGATAAAAAAATTCACTTTAAAAATAGTTGAATTTACGCACAAATATGGACCTATGTTGAGACCGTGCAATTAGCTCACTTTGAATAAGAAAACAAAACTGATAACACCTGACATTTATGACGAATTGTTTGCAAAAGTAAATATTGAATCATTATCTATTATAAAAAGTCAAGAAACAAGCACCGTTATTTTTTTATTTTTTGTCGTATGGGCGAAACCACTGTGCATTGCACCAAAAATGTTCTGAAAAGTATAGTTTGTTTTTTTTTCACCAAAGGTATTTTCACCTTTGTCAAAACTGACTCTCAACGCTGATTGAGAGTGCAAAAACAGACGCTCTCTTAAGCCTTCACTGAGGGAAAAATGAGATCAAAAATTAAATACGACCGTATTTGATCTAAAGTATTTTAAATGAAGTGGAGCATTTTCAATTTAACGTTGAAACAATGTTAATTTGAATATGCTACGCAAGTTTAAGAGATTCAACCTAATTTCAAAGTAAAACGTGTTTATTTATACATTGAAATCAACTATTGTATACGTTTACATTCCGTTAAACTTTGTTTTAAAGTGAAACATCATCATTTTTTCTTTGAGATCCACATTTAAAGTGCACTCAACCTTGTTTCAAAGTGAAACGTACTCATTTTTACATTGAAATCCACATTTAAAGTGCCATCATCGTTGATTCAAAGTGTTGCATAGTCAAGTAAACCTCAATCTTGGAGGATTTGTCAATTCCTCGCAAGAGGCACTAGCCCTGAAAAAAAAACTTTTAAGTTTTTAGGTGGACGAGGCTGGGAAGCGATCCCAGACCTCCAGCGTGACAGTCGAACGCACTTACCATTACGCTACGGGCTACTACTTGTTTGTACTTGTAAGCTTAATATAAAGAATTTCGAGAGCGCGTTTTTGTAGCTCCCTTACATTTAGGAACACATTAAACGCGCACTCAAAATTCGCTTTCACTTAATCGTAAAACAATATTTCATTACTTTTCCTATATTTATTACTATGAAATACTCATAGCATTAAAAGTCGCCACAAATAAATGATTCACCACAAAAATGAAAAGAAGCGTGGCGTGGGTAGCCATTTTAAATCTATACCTAACTAAGCGAAGTTCAATCTACGTTGATTCGAAGCAGATAAATGTTGTTTTAAAAGATGTATGAATTTGATTTACCTATGATTCCACTTTAAATCAACATACAAACGTAGAAAAATCTAGTTCGTTTTTAAGTATGGAATCACTTTGAAATAAAGGCGCTCCACTTTGATTTAAGAATTTTCAAATGAAAGTGTTTTGCTTTGATTTTACGTTGTTTTTTTCTCTGTGATTAAGTGCTAAATTCACAGTCACAATAAAGACAAAATGATATTTTTAAAAAGAATTTAAATTTAGACACACAATATAAAGCGAGCCAGTTTAACTAAAGGCGAGTTAACGAATCAAACAATTAATGAAGTATTCTAAATGACACAATCCACTTTTAAATGGACTCTGAATAGATTGGCCTAAAGTTAAATTGGTGTTTGCGTACACAGTTTTTTTTTTGTTCAATCTTACAAACCTACTTTTTTGGAAGAATTTGTGCAGTATTGTTTAACTGCCATTTTTAAACGTTAAAATAAAAATTATAAAACGTCTTCATTTATCGAAGTATTTTAACAATATCATATTTATTTCTTTAAAACATATATGCACCCACCAAGAATACCTTCTCCAATGTTATCATTTTAATCCATCAGATACATTTATCACGCTTTATCTTCATGTAATAATTGTATCTCACGGTACAGAAGTTATATACAAAAAAATAAGAAGGTATGTTTGTCACGTTTATTTCATAATAAACATTCATGACGCCTTTATAGCTTCACATTGACTTCACTTATATCGATATGTAATCAATGGCGTTTGGTAGGTATGTATTTTATTCATTTTTTTTTTTTACATAATGCCAAAGAAGATGTGAAGACATTCCAAAATGTATTTTTACTAATAATTTTAATTCTCGTCACATCATAGAGGAGTAGATTATTTTAAGATTGATTAAAACTTTCACAGTAGGGTTCAAAAGTTCAAATGTTATAGTAATCGTGTGTTTTTGAGAGAACCCTGCTGGACAAAAATTACAAGTTTCTCTTTGATTCGGGAAAGGCCCTAGTAAGTTTTCAGCCGGAAAATCTAGACGAGGAAGACTTGTCAGATACTTGGCAAGCTCTTGTTAGATTTCAGTACCAAAACTGTAGATGACGGAAACTTTTCAAACACTGGCAAGGCCCTCCCTAGTAAAAACTTGTTGAGCATGTTTCGGTACAAAAGTTTTATGAGCACAATGTAATTTCAGTTACATACGATACTTTTTTTTCTCTCTTTCCTTTGTGTTCTTTTTCATACCACACTTTTTACTATCGGTGTGAGACATCTTTCAAACCTGTTCTTAGTTGTTCTACCTAAAAAGCAAGTACATAAAATACTGTTCTATTCTGCATGTTATTGTTATGCAATATGGTATGAAATATTAAAGCATGAAACTTATTCCCTTTCGGCATTGAAATTTTGTATATCGAGTTAGCCCAGTGGGTAGATCATTGGACTGACAAGCAGAAGATCGCGGGATCAAGTCCCACATAACCAACTTTCTTTTTTGTCTGACGAGGCAAAAGGGTTCATAATCGCCAAAATCCTTGTTTAAGCCTTTGTTTACCCTTGCTTGCGCCCTGCCAGAATCTATGTAAAACTCTCTAGTGCCTTGTCGAAAACAAGATTGTTTTTCTGAGCGGGAATGTATAGCAATATCAAATCAGCTAAATTTTAACACGCAAACAGTTTGTCGTGTAAACTGTATGCTGAGTTGCTATTCACTCTCTTAAAAAAAAAACACGGCTAGTGCAAATACATAATATAATTTAAATAAGAGAAAAAATGGTGTACCTGCACATTGGTTAAGCGTTTTTAGCTAATTTTTCCATATAACTGCGTGCAAATGCAAAGTTTTACGCGTATCTTGAATATACATATCTTTACCTTTTGATCTGTGATAAAAAATCGTAAAGCAATCGAAAAATTATCGTTTTCGCAAAAATTGGCCTCGTTCACTTACCAATTCAAAGCAATCCGGATTGATTTGTGTTGTTGTAATCCCTTGAGAAAAAAACAGCTATTCTCAAAAAAAAAAAATTAAACCTATCCCAAAAATTTTCGGATATTCAGTTATCTGAAGACAAATGTCAAGAACAGCTAACTTCAAATTTAATTTTATGTTTAATTGTGTGATGAGTTAACTTATCCGGTTCTAGTACTCGTAGTTCACAAACATACGGATATTCGAGTGTTCGAGATAGCATACCTCAGTGCAACGTGAACGAGGCCATTGAGAGTGTTCGTAATTTTCAATCTTCTAAAAAACTGGATTAAACTCGGATAGAACAAATTCAAAATGCGAGGAGACGATCAATCTTATGATGTTGACAAAATATCACTCAAAAACGCAGAAAAATCTTTGGGTTCTTCCGAACAAGAGGATTTTGCTTCTAGATATTCTTTTCCTAACCACTTTCCGACAGTCTCTAACACAGACCAGAGTTTTTCGCTTGTGACGTAAAACTCTGGGCTGGAAATAAAAGATTTTTTGGTTCCGCCAGATACCTTACTAGCGCCACGCCGATTATTTGAGGCTGTGAGTGCAAAAGTGGCGCAACCCTATTTTGAAAAAATTGGCTTATTTAGTCTCTCGTATTTTCGCCTTAGGGAGTTACATTATTTTAAACATAGGATATGATTTTTGAATATCTAATCTTTCCAACAAAAATATAACATTACTATTTGAAATCCATAATGTGCTTGTTTTAGTCGATTTAAACACAAATACAAAAAATGGGTTAAGCCACTTTTGCATTCACAGCCTCAATTACTACCAATTTTTTAACATTGAATTCAAAATGGGTTATAAATATCTTTATACAAAATATTGGTACAAAATTAACATTTTAATTATACATATGTAGGTATTAACTTTATGTCACAATTTGTTCTCCGAAACTCAGGTGATCTCACTTAACAAAATTGATTTCTTTTAAAAGGTAAAACCAAACAACAAAAAAAAATTATTGACTTGGCCAATTGTTTTTTAAATTGACTGTTTGTCATTAAACGTTGAATGAGTACAAACACTGCCACTGTGACAAATTATATCAAGGCTTATGCAGCCGAGAACCTACGTATAGTATTTTATAAGTTGTACTAAATCGTATTTGAATAAAATTAAAAAAATATTCTCAATTTAGTGCGATTGAAATATTAAATAGTGTCTCACGGAACAATGTCCACGAAATATAAGTGGCATGTTCTTGAAAAAAAAAATTCCTATGGTCAAATTCCAGGCATCAGCAATCACATGCTTATCAAAATTCATCGCAGACCAATTTTTGTATAGGTATCTGGTGGGTTTAATAAGGTTTTTTTTTTTATTATTGTTGTGCCGCTACCCACCTAGGGTGCTTCAGTCGCAACTCCAAGCCTTCAATACGATTATAAGGTTAAAGATAGGGCCAAATGCGGAATATTAAATCCAAATCCTGGTTCAAACTTCGAAGAAAATTCATACATTATCATAGTCAAGGCGGACACGTTGCACATTGAAAGTCGGTATAGCATACATTTATACTGGTTCTCCAGTAAATTATCGATAACCGATAAAGATAAATAGTCGATAACCAGTTAAGGCAGTCCTTAAGAGTTTTCAGGAACAAAAATGATAATGTATTGTTTTTCATTTTTGTATTGAAAAATTTATTAAGTATAATGGAAAAGTAGTGTTAAATTTGACTACCTAAATATCTACGCGACGAAATGGCTCTAGGACAAATTTCGGCTACTTCTGCATCGCACCTCTCGTTGTTTCCCTATGATCGCAAGATAGCAGACTGGGGTTCGGGTGGGAGTTCGTGGTACATGGCGGCCGGTTGATCATTCGATCAGATCAGTGGACGCACCGGCGGCGCCAGCCAATAGACTGCCTAGCTTGGCAATCTGTGGATGATGCGGGTGGTGGTCTGGTTGAGTGAGTCATCCGCTTTCTGATGACTCTGCTTAAAGCTACTCAGTCAATCAACAAGTAACACAATTCTTTCAATCCTTTTCTAAATTCAAAGAAAAATGGACGAAATCTTGAGGATATGCCCACAATCTCCATTTCAATTCCATCCATAGGTTCTAACGAGTCATGGTATCAAAACGGCCCACTTCAGCCCTAATTGGGCTATGGGCTAGACTGCCTGTAGCCGCCATTTCTATCTACCTACCTAAATATCTATTAGTACAGTTAATCCATAAATTTGTAGTCATACAGCCCTATTCTACTATTCCCGTGATTTTTTTGATGTTTGGTTGATTTTTTTATTAAAAAAGAAATACAAACAAATATGGATAGTTTTGGACTTTTTTACCACTTCCAAATAAAACAAATATTCTAAATTAAACAAAAAAATTGGTTTCTACTCACATTTTCTTAAGCACTAAACAGATACACAATCAGCAATTTAAAACCAGCAACATTTTATATGCGGTTCTGAATTGTATAGAAAGAGTCCGTTCACGTTAATATTAAGAGAATACCACACCGTATTACCGACATTGCCGACGTAAATCCACATTCACTTTTATGAATAGCAGAATAGTAACAAGTGAAAATTCAAGCAAAATTCCCCCCGATGAATAGCAGAATAGGGCTGATAGTTTTTTGTAAAAAAAACTCATTATGATATGCAACTGTAACTCTTGGATTATCAGCTGGTTGTCGACGAGCGTTAGACTGCCATGCGACCAAAAACCAAAATGTTGCAAGGTAAGTTGTTGTTAGTGATGTAGTTTTGTGTGATGGCAAAGGTAAACAAAAACCTCTGAAGGCCATGAAAGGTCGGAATTTCGCATGTAGCTGTTTTTCTTTTTTTTCATTTCATTTTGCGCCTTCATTTAACTTCTTTGAGGTTGTGTTCTTTATTTATATTTTTATCCGCAATTTTTATCATACGTATGGCGAATTGAAGTTTATTCAGATATGTTAACAGTTAAAATACAGAATGGATGCTGTTAAACCTCAACAATATACGAACCGATCAAAATAGATGACCGAAAAGAAATTAGCGCGACGATTTATAGCATAAATAAATAATTGGGTCATTGAATTAAACTGTGACTAATTTTTTGTTGTTTGTTTAGATTCTAAGAATATTGAGATAAGTAGATATAAAATTATATGTGGTTTCTATAAATATGTATATCAACATAATTAGTTTGATGTGAAAACTTCATCTGTTGCTACGAAGGAATTTTAAAAATAATCTTGAGCTTAAAAATGGTATGATAATTTTTCATTAGTCATACTTCTTTTGAAATTGAACTTGTCAGAAATTTAAAATAACACATTGTGTGTCGAGAGATTATTTTCGGTTTTCGTCGGATACCCTGTATTTCTGAACAAAAGAATTCGAATTAAATATATAATATTAATATACATAAATATATAAAAAGCTAACGGAAAAGAGACTAACAAAAGAGAAACAAAATTTAGTTCTTTGTGGAATGAGAATTTGTATCCCGAATATGGTAAAATCTATCAGAGCCAAGGAAAACTCATGAATTGATTCCAGCTGTTCAGAGCCCGGCTGGAAAAATTCCAAGTTTCTGTTTAGTTTCGGCAAGTCCTAGAAAGTTTTCAGTAAGGAAAATCTAGACGGGGAAAACTTGTCAGATACTTGGCAAGCCCTTTCTGGATTTCCATACCAAAAATTAAGACGAGGACAACTTTTCAAACACTCGTGAGGCCCTCCCTAGTAAAAACTTGTGGGACATGTTTCGGTACCCCATCAGAAATGTCTCTTGTACCTACACCAAAAACAAAATGCAACATGCAATTTCAGTATCATACAACCTTTGTCTTCGTTTTCATATGAAAACAGCACAGATTTGGTAGAAACGTCAGACAAGTTAAAACCGAAAACCTGTTCTTAGTTGTTCTACCTAAAAAGCAAGTACATAAAATCTTGTTCTTACCTGGATGTATTTGTTATGTAATATTGTATGAAACATATTCACTTTCGACATTGAAGGTTTTATAGCAAGTTAGCCCAGTGGCTTGAATAATGAATGAACCCAGTAGCTTACTTCTGATAAGCAGAAGATCGCGGAGTCAAGACCCCACAAAGCCAACTTTTTTTGTTTGCCTGATGAGGCAAAACGGGTCATAATCGCCAATGCCCTTCTACTAGAATGTTTTTCTGCAAGGGAGATTATAAGGGTCATAGAGATAAGTTTCCGTTGTTATAAATCCAACCCAACTGAGTAAAACCTAAAGAAATTTCAACAACTGCAAATATCTGTTACGGCCATATTCGAAGAACTAAGTTTTTGCATGCTCAAAAATTAAGGCAAAAAATAGGACGACGTCCCGTAAAAAATTAAAGTCGTTTGTAAACAACTTTCAAAATACTACTTCGTCTTTTAAATGTTTAAATGCTCGATTTCCACAATACGCTTGCTGCCCGCTCGAAGGATAAAGCAAATTTGCTTGCGGCACAGTTTGCTGTAAATTCGACGCTCCTAGAAAGTGTTATGATTCCTCCTCTACTTGAGAGCGCAACTGATTTCTTGGGATGAATCTTTTTTCACACTAGTGCAGTTGCTAGAGTGCTGAAAGATCTTGGCATACACAAATCCGATGGCTCGGGTAGAATCGCTCCCATCGTTCTGAAGAGGTTTTCTTCAACGCTGGCAAAACCACTGCGTAACTTTTCCATCTATCCTACTCTACTCTACAGATCTCTTCCCGAGTGGATAGCATTTTTCCAGCATGTCCCTAAAAACAGGCGTATCTGTTTCGGTCTTAAACTATCGACTAATTGCTCTTACGTCCCTTCTTTCCAAGGTCATGGAAAAACTGATTAATTTGCAGCCCAAGAAATATCTCGAAGAACGAAAGCTTCTTAATGACCGGCAGTACTGCTTTAGGCAATAGGTCCACTGGTGATCTGAAGGTATATCTTTCCGAACAGTGGAACCAATCCGTATATCGATCTAAAGAAAGTAAGATTATGGCGCTTGATATTCAAAAGCTTTTGATAGTTTGGTTTCAAGCTCTCTTATCTGAAATTCACAAAATAAATGCTGGAGTGCCCTTGGGTTCGGGTTTATCTCCGATCCTTTTCCTCATTTTTATTAATTGTCTGCTGTCTAAAACTTCTAAATTATTAAACTGTTTTGCTGACGACAGTACGCTCAGCCTTCAACTTCGACGGCAGCGCTTCAAAAAAGCTTAATGCTGTTTACAGTCGTTAAAAAAAACCCACTCACCATGGACCTATCCTATCCATGAGTGGCACTTGCATTGAGGAAACCGAAAAGCTTTCAGTCCTCGGTATGTGTATCACAGACCACCTTTTGAGGAACGATCACATATTCGACGTCGCCAAAAATGCTGAAGTATTTAGGTTTTTTCATCGGTGATGCAAGAAATTCGTCTCCCCTTCTGATCTGGTTATAACCTACAAAGCCTTTATTCGTCTAAAACTCGAGTACAATTCTTACATTAAGACAGGTGTTCCAACAATCCACTTGAGTCTGTTGGATATAATTCAAAGAAGAGCTATGAAAATGATTGGCGATAGGAAATATCAAGGAAGTATTTGCACTTCTTTAAAACCGCCGCAATGTTTTTTGTTTTTCATTATTTTACCGTTATTTTTATAAACAGTGTACTAGTGAAATAGCTAGATGCATCTCTCCCCTAAAACATTTCAAATATACTACTACTTCTAGGAATGCACATCAGTTTATCCACAAGCCCAATTTCGGAAGTAATGTCAAGTACAGAGATTGTTGTTTATCCGCACTACACGAATGTGGAATGCTCTACCCGGCTCAAATTTTTCCGTTCCATTTTAATATTCAAAGGTTCGAGACCAATGTGCATCGGTATCACCTATAAAACTCTTACATACTTTCCTATTTTCCTAACGCTCGCAGTGTGTTTAGTTTTAAAATTTTAGGGTATCAAAAACCCCTTGAGTGCTCAAAGGTCCTTCTAAAAATTCCATGTTTTTTTAAACGCATTTATCATTATTTAAGTATCATAAATACTGTTCTCAAGCCCATTGAGTGTGCTCGTCGAAATTCCGTTAAACATTTTTGAATGACGCAAAATTTTAAAAGACTCGACATACGAGTTAGTATAGAACTTCTTCTGGATGTGTTTTTTTTTTTTTTTGGAATTAATTTGTGTGACAATACAATCCTCATGAAAATACAGTCTATACAGGCGTTTCTTTGCAGAAAAAAAGTATATGTGAAAGACAACCGACAAACTTTACTCGTATATGCGACCAAAATAGAAATGTTCCTAAACTAAGCCACCAATTCCACAGCTTGAATGCGAAATGTCCACATATAACAAAAAAAAAAGGAAGCACCACATACTGGTTTTCAAGGATTCATTGTCAAAGATGTGCCTTTGTTGTGTTGTTTTGTCCTCAAGGAGTGTTCCTTCCATCGCAGTAAATTTTATTTTCATTTACCAGTAAATTAGTAAGTTCATGTTTGTGTACCTTCTTTTCTTTTCTTTTCTTTTCTATTTTTTTTTTTTTTTTTTTTTTTTCATTTTCATGCAATGCCCATATTATGATCATCATCAGCCATTCTCATTTGGAAGATCATTTATTATTTCGAGTGCGTAGGCATTGAAATATCGCATAACCTCGTCGCAGCTCTGGGAATCCATTCATTCATTGATGACAATTCGAATTCAACGCCAAACCAAACCGTGCATGCCGTAAGGATGAACACTTGAAGAATTCTAAAGAAGCGCGATGCTCTGATGGCATGCAGACTTGTTCCTTTTTTTTTTTCATTTTGAGATATTCAAATTTTCTATCATCATCATCAGGATCCGGTTCGTTGATGATAGAAGTTTTTTATTCGATGTTTGTGAAGATAACACCATGTAAATGCGGTTGTTGGTTTTGTTTTTTTTTTTTTTTTTTTTGTTTGTTTCTTTTCTTATTGTGAAATATGTATAAACTCTAGAGCTACTCTACACTTTTATTTATACATTTGTCAATGTCGGTTTTTGATTAAAAATCTTATGCGTCTTTAATAAATTATGATATTTTCTACCTGCGTCATTTCGACAAAACTATTACTGTGAATTCTCTCATATAGTTAATGAGGCATAATGTTTTTAAATCGATAGAATTAGGTATTTTCTTTAAAACAGGTAGAAAATTCTTGTAAACCTCTCTTTATGTCAAAAGCCCATATTTCCAATTTTAGCTATTAATTTAATTATTTTATTATGAATGTTTTAACTTGAGTGGGCTACCACCATTGTAATTGGCTGGAATTATTGCAATTTCATGGCTGCACACCAATCTTCAGATCCTTTTAGTGGTGCTTAGTCTTTGTGTTCAATTTTTAATTTATAAATTAGTGCCGTCCACTGGAATTGAACCTAGACCAGCTACCTCTGAGGCCTATGCACTATACGCATTGCGCCACCGAGGTCACCTGATCATGCCCATCCAATGTGAGGTTTTGTCTTTATAAATTGCATTTTGAGACAACTAGCATGCTTACTAGCCGCACATAAGTTGGTTGTTGATTATTCGGGTTCTTTCCTCCGTACACGGTGGTAACCCACTCAAGTGGTTATTAAACAATAAAACATTCATAATTAATATAAATGACGGAGTGAAACTGTGAAAGCTAACTATGAGTTAGCGAAAAACACAATTATTTTATATCTATCACGTCCAGGAATTCGTCAGGAGTCGATACTTAGACCATTATTGTTTTCAGTGAGTATAAATGACTCTGCAACTAGTTCTAAACTTGTTGCAGAGTCATTCAACATAAATTTGTATGCGGGCCAGGAGTAGATTCGCCTCCTTTTTAATAATGTATGGTGAGTAATGGTGATTATTAACTGAATTACAGAAAATAGTCTAACAACAAATAATATTTAATATATAATATAAAAACTCTTTAAAATCAAAGTTTGCGTAGCTTTGTCTCAGTTAAAATTAATTATTTCAAATTTCTCAGCTATGGCAATAATTTAGAAAATACTTCTTCACGTTCGTATTTAGTGCAGTTAAACAATTAAAATGAAGAAGAAGGTTCGTACATGACACGAATTTGTAACAGAATGTCCTTGCTTTTTATTGTTCCACCTTACAACCTTCTTACAAAAAGTAGGCGTTTCAGTGGGTGGGCGTTTATTATAAAGATGCCTAACACTATCTTATGTCATATTTCAAAATATCATCAAATTTTGTTCAGTCTTTCTTTGTTCGAATCTTTATACAACATAATCCACTTTGCACTGCACTCGTTTAAAAAAAGAAAAAAAGAAGACATAAAATGTTGGAAATTTTCCCGCCTTAATTATATACGATCCCTGTTTTTGTCGTTAAGTTTTTTGGAAAGGTGATATTGGCGAAAAACTATTATCGGTCGCCATTTTTTTTTTTCAAAATAGCGGCGCAAGCGATAACAGTATGAGGTGATAAAGTAAAAATTCAGAAAGCTCACCTCAAAATCTATACAGCTTCCAAAATTTTAAAACTTATTTAAAATTTTGTATGCAAACCTTTTTTTGGCCCAGAATTATTAGATTAAAAGCATTGAACAACAAAAAATTGGTTTGGTGACAGGTTCATAATTATTTTGCCATCATTCATGTTATACTCAATTTGAATCAAACAATTAGTAAAACCATCGCAATGCCTGTTTGGATCGCCTTTGTCCTAAGCCACTAATCTTAAATGAGAGATCTGACTGTAGGTATAAAGAAGAAACCAGTTTTGTATTGTGTGTGATGATCAAATAAAAATCAATTTATATTATTTTGTTAATGGAATTCCTTTCTTTTTCGTTTTAGTTTAAAGACCCTTTTATAAGAAATGCAACTTCAATCAGCTCTGCACAGTGGGTCATTGATCTCAACATATATACATACATGCTTAGTTTACCTTTAAAAATCAAACACAATAGGTACAAATAAAATACCTATAACTCGCTATGACGATTTTAAATTGAAACAAAAAAAATGAAAAAAAAAAAAAATCATAATGCAATAAAAAAAAAAATTAAAACAACAAAACATAGTCAAATCAGGTGTTTGATATGAAAACCCGATTAATATCGATTTTTCATGATCTTATGATCACTTTCTTCTCGATTTGGTGTGGTGCGCGTTCTACTTCCACTCTTTTGGAATGGGGTCACTTGAATGTTTTTGTTTATTTTTGTTAATGAAATAAAATTGCATAATAAGTCGCTTAAAATGAAACCGTATAGAAAACTAGTTAAAGTTGTTTGATATATATCATTATTAATATCTATTAAAGAATTTCAATGGTTGTAGAATTAAGATTCTTATTAAAAAATAAAAAAAAAAATGCCCACGAAATGACTGACCTATTACGAGGTTCTAAATAACATTTAATTTAAACGAAAATAGAAACATACATTAACCTTTTGCTCGGTGAAATAAAGCTTGGGCAAGGTTAAAGTGGATAAAATAAATAAAAATATTTCTTAGTTACCAACAACAAGGGCATAAAAATACAACACTCACATTAAAAGGTGTTTTTATCGCAAGTATGGATATACTGTTCCCAATTAAATTATTTCTAATCTATTCAGTTCGACATATTTATGTAGTTTTTTTTTCGAACACTCGCGGTTTTTCAATTGCTCAATAATTTGAGCACCTTGTCGAAATTTGTAGATACTCAAATCGTTAACGAGAAAATGTTAAAAACAAGTAAAGTTTCAACACGGCACTAGTCAGTTTTCCTTAGGGAAAATCTAGACGAAGAAAACTTGTCAAATATACGCCAAGCCCTTAAAAGTTTTCAGTAGGTAAAATTTAGACGAGGAAAATTTTGCATACTCTCGTGAGGTTCTCGCTCGTAAGAACTTGTTGGAAGTGTTCGGCATCCTATAAGACTAAGCACTATCGTTATTGATACATATGCAAAATTTTAACTAAACAAATTGAATCGAAAAATACAAATTTTAACTTTTATTATAATTGATCAGTTTTTGTTCCAAAAAAAAAGTTAAGAATTTCACGCTCTTGCAAATCCTGCCAAGATATAAGTACGTACGTAGGTATTTACTTTCGAGAATCTCTATTTTGACACCCCCGCCAAAGGCTTTTTGAACTTTTCATTAAAATTAATCAAAAATTATAATTTACTGTCTTAAACCATATTTACTTTTTACCAGATGGTTCATCTCAAGTGGTTCATATCCGGTTGTTTTTGTGGTGGGATGTAGTTTAGATTTAGCGCATTTTTGTACACGATACTAAATCAAATAATATGATAATAAGAGTATTTTACAAAAATGCCCAGTATCATACTAAAATTGCTTTAATATCGTATTAAATTCATATAAATTTGCGCTATTATTTTTTTTATTCAGGTTTTTATTTTTGATCTGAGTTATTTTACTATCGGATCACAACCGATACTAAAATACCCTTTTTTAATGTTTCTAGCTAAAATATGAACAAATCTAGTTTTTGCTGGTCCGGGGCCTAGAGTGGTTTTTCTGACGAGGCAAAAGGGTTCATAATCGACAAGGCCATAGTTTTGGCCATTACTTAGCCATGCTAGGGCCTTGCCAAAATCTATTTAAAACTCTCTAGTGCCATGTCGAAAACTAGAATGTTTTTCTGTGCGGGTAACAATATTAAAATTAGTTTGATTTAATACGCGACTGGGTCGCACGAACTACATCTTCTTTTCATTGTTCAATTTCAAAAAAAAAATAAACTGCACGACTAGATTGCACAAACTTGCTCTCATAGCTAGAAATTGACAATGATATTATTGGTTCAATAATACAGGGTAGTATTTTAGGACATGATTCTTGGGTGTATTCTAAGAAAAATATTGTCCTACAGTAAGGGCCTATCTCCAATTTTGATATCATTTATCGGGATTTAAGAAAAGTCTTACTTTGATGTACCCTCACCCATGTTAACGGTAATTGTGCTGTAAGTATTTATCATAGAAACTTCGTTAAGGCCTTTATTTTTAGAAGAAATAACAGCCTGCGTTTAAATAAATTTGATATCTTTTCTCAGTCTTAAGATATTCAGTTTTAGCCTGTTCCAAATTTGCCTGCCCATGCTAATTTTCTTGAATTTGTGATCAATTTTCTCCATAAAATGCGTAATAAATAAACATAACGTTTTACTATTTTTTTTTTTTTGAATGAATGTTACAATTATAAAAATAAAAATCATTAACAAGTTTTGCGAAAAACCCATAGATTTTATGATAATTTGGAAAATCAGCGGCAGGTAAAAGTAAAAAAAAATGTTTTTTTTTTATTACGTTTATTACGCATTTAATGATTTTATGGAGAAAATTCATCCCAAAGTCAAAAAATTAGCATGGGCAGGAAAAATGGAACAGGCTAAAACTGAATATCTCAAGACTGAGAAAAGATATCAAATTTATTTAAACGCAGTTAAAGGCTGTTATTTCTTCTAAAAATAAAGGCCTAAACGAAGTTTCTATGATAATTACTAACAGCACAGTTACCGTTAACATGGGTCCGGGTACACCATAGTAAGACTTTTATAAAATCCTCGATAGATGATATCAAAATTGATAATCAAAATTTTTTTTCTTAGAATACACCCAAGAATCATGCCCTAAAATACTATTGACGAATATAGGGACACCATGTATATTGATATATAAAAAAAAAAGTGTTAAAAATAAGTTCAAATATAAAAATTATGTAATTTTGTATTATTTAAATAGCTTAAAACACCATTTTAATCATTGTACATTATGTACAATTTTTTGGAACATTTTAAGAAATAAAATCTGGTTTATTTAAAAAAATAAAATCTGGTAAGCCAACTTTAAATATTTAATAAAATATAATAATTTAACATAAAATTAAAAAAAAAAATAACACGTTTTCAAGATATTGAATTTTCAAAAAATAAAAACAATATTTAAAAAAAAGAGCGCGTGTAACTCAGTACTCGTGGCAGAAGTGGAGCGAAAATCTCGATATGTATAGGGATATTAAGCTTATATGCGTAAGACGGAGCTCTGTGTTCTATATCAAAATGATCGATGGTTGTAAACTTGAAAATTAAATAATAATGGTGAAAATTTAAAGTAAAAAAGGTGAAAATTTAAAAGATATAAATCAGTTTATTTGAGTAGGTTTTCCGACTATTTCCAAAAATTTCTACACTCCAAATCTCTGCAAAATCAAAAATTTGTATATGACACCTTTAATTTGGTTTTATGTATTTTGCAACCATACATAATTCAAATTTGTAGCGGACCCTCCTGATAAAATTCAATTTTTTGAAATTAGCCTATTTTGAGAAAAAAAATTTAAAATAATTTATCACTCCATACCAGTAGGAGATAGATAAAAATCTTAAATTAGTAAGATTCTTAGAATTTCATTATCTATCCACCAAAAAAATTTCAAAAAACTCTAGCGTTCTAATTAACGAAATTAGAAAAAAGACATAAAAGGACATTTTCCCTTTTATCTGCTACAATAATATAGATTATCAAAAAATCTAAAAATCTAAACTTGCACTATAAAATATATTAGCCTATCAATAAAAATTTTTACTTTTACTCTACCTCCAACCACTTAGCTAATCAATGATCTCAGCACATGTGGCGTTACATTTGTTCGTTTCACAAAAATTCAACTTTGAAATTTCACTCTCAACGCGCCCAAAGAAGTTTCACTTCAAAAAAAATCCAAAACACTTTGCTTTTTTCAATTTTTATATGCAAAATTGTTTAAATTTAAATATGCCTCTTGTATAACAAATTTGGTGGAAATCAGTGAAGACGTTAAACCGTTGTTGGTAAAATTTGTTACAACCAAAATATTGACTATACTTTTTATAGTAACTCGTAATTTTTTGTTAAAATCGATAGAGTCGTTTTTGAAATAAACACATTTCAAACAAATTCAATTTCCCCTGTAGGGAATCCTCAAGTAACCTTAAGTCCAAAGTTTGAAGAAAATCGCTTCCAGTAGTTAAGGCTGCAGGTTGAGGTACAGTCCGTTTGTCTGGCAGACTGACAGACAGACAGAATTGCGGGGCCAACTTTTTTCGCACTCTCTATCATAGTTATATTTGGGAAAATTATTATGTCGAGTTCGATTTTTTTTTCGAACCCAAAACTTGCCCTATAGTACTTACATTCTACATACATACATCGCAAGTAAAAATTGTAACCGACTCCACAGTTCTACTCACTCCAAAGGTTGAATTTATTGTGCTGCACATATTTGGTAATTACTCGCTCTTTTTTTACCATTAAAAAAAATTCCTTTTTTTCGTAGTTAAAAATATGACAACTGTCCGGATACGAAATAATTGACAAATGTTTTAAATCACAATTAGATTTCAATTATCGATTTTGTATACAAAAACAAACAATTTGTATGTTATGTTTAAACTGCTTAAGTATTTAATTACAGCAATTGTTAGCTTAAAGTTTATTTTCTTCCTACATCATCAATATGAGTTTCAGTTAAAAATGTTTTAATTGCTTATACTTGTAGTGGGTGTTTCATAAAAATTATAATTTGCCTTAACATTGATGAAAATTAATTGAATAAAATATAAACGGAATAGACAAAAGTCATGATACCTTCTATTAACTTTCCTACGCACAATGTGTCATCGAACGTAGAAAAAAAAAAACTTTATCAACTGTTTCTGTTTATCAATGGAATTTCCTTTGTTTGAAAACAAAAAGATCCAAACATGGGTGTATTTATTTATTAGACAAAATAAATCAACGTAAACAACAGATCTTTCAACTATCTTTAAATAACTTTTATAGTGAGTGAGTCTTTGTTCAAACAACGGATGTACCTACAGTTTAAAAAAAAACAAGTGTTCAGGAAGTGTTCGGATAGGTATACAAAATTATTGGGTAATATTTAAAAAAAATATGTCCATATGCTTATTAGAGTGGATCGTTTTCAGCATTAAAAATAAATAAAAGCATGCAACTCATACTTTATGCTTAATGGTTTTCTGAACTCATCCTTATCATTTATTTTGAGTCGCACTTGGGAAAAACAAAACGGAAATCCATCAAAAATTGGTCGTTTTTTATAAAGTAGCTACCTTCTATGAATTAGGGGCCCGAATAGTTGGCGCAAAATAAAAACGAATTCTTGTAGTGACCAAATACTGGTATTTTTCAACATGGTGGTAGGGATATATCTCATTCCGTATAGTTGGGAGGGGCACTTTAAAAAAAAAAAAAATACTAAAATAGGAAAATAACGGTCAATTTCATAGACATTCACTAAAATCCCTTTTATCTAAACTCCTTATAAATTATGACAGACCATAAAATTTTGTCGGTTTCACCAACGCACAAAAGGAAAATTTTCGGGATATTTAAGTTAAAACTGAGTTTGCTCACATCCCTGTATACAAAAGATAGGTTCTGCTCCTCTTACATATGAAATATAAGAGAAAAAGTGAAACAACATTATTCATAAACACAAAATGTTAAGAAATGAAAATAGAACGAAATCTGAGGTGGAGAAATGAGGTAAAGTACTCGGGTTAGTAAATAATAGGATTGCTCAGTGAGTTTTTTTCAGATTAAAACAGAACAGAGTAGAACAGAAACGTCAGACAAGATAGAACAGGCAGCTGTCTGACAGATGTAATTGTCAAAAAAAAAAATTGGTATTTACTTTTTCAGATTGGTGGATAAGCAAGAAATACTTTTTATTTAAAACAATTAGAAATAGTATTTATTTAACTACACAATTTAACTAAATTTAATTTGTATTGTTTTTTTTTTAATATTTAGTTGTTTGTTTCCAAAGTAAAAGCACAAATAGCCACGATGTTTGTTAAAAAATATCAACTTGCAATTGACAGCAGCTGATTTTGACAGTTGTCACAAGCCTGTTCTAAGTTGTTCTACCTAAAAAGTAAGAACAGAAAATCGTGGTCTATTCTGTTCTAAACTGTTCGGAACAGCCTCACTGAACAGCAAATCAGAACAGTTTGGAACAGAAAATTCTCATTGAACAGCAAAAACTTGTACTTTTCTGTTCTAAACTGTTCCAAACTGTTCGGAACAACGTCACTGAACAAAGCTTATTTCTGCATAAGTAGCCGCCATCACCAAGTAAAAAACAAATCCTGTTTTGAGTTGAATCTCATGTTGCTCTGCATCCTTAGCAGATGATGACCAATCTATTATTCTAAAAAGAAACCCAATATGTTAACTTTTCATGACGTTTAGTTGCAATCTGCTAAAAATGCAAAATAAAATGGGATATCAAAATATATGTTCACGGGATTTGATTTAATGAGACGAAATTTAGTTATTACAAATTTTATTTTCACCGAAATCGGTCCAAGAACAACGAAGTTGAAATTTTTTTGAACCACCCTAATTTAAAAATATTTTTTTGTTCTTTCATAATTCACTGTCAGCTATAAACATTTCAATTTATTCGATATCGGTCCAAGAACAAATAAGTTGAATTTTTTATAAGGCGGCCCGCACTTGCATAAATAGCTCCCCTATTGCCCCCCATCTTTCCATTATAATCAGTTATAGATTCCTCATGGATATGAACCTGACTCTGTTTGTAATTTACTATCACATAAAATCGCCTCCCATTTTCATATTCGCTATTCCACTTCCACTCGCGTTCTACTTTAAAAGTCCTTTGACCAATCACAAATCACCAAACCCATTGCTATACAACATCATCATTTATCCTGATTGTTGCCAACTTAAACGCCGAGCGAAGAAATACAATGGTCAGAGGCTTGCGTAGGTTAGTGACATCGAAGATTTTGTTTTCGAGGATGTGTTGTTGCGTGTGTTGCTTTGCAAAGATGTGTCCTTGCGTGGATGTTGCTTTGCGAAGGTGTGTCGTTGCAAGGATGTGTTTTTGCGGGATGTTGTTTTGTGAAGATGTTGCTTACCAATTTCCAATAGCTTCCCGATTTAGTTTTTCGGTCTTCTTTTATGTCGGTATGTAGACATAAAAGTTGACATTTATCAACCGATTGATTTGAATAGACATGTTTTCGAAACTTTACAATTTAAACCAAATATATCACTTCGCACCCAAACAACCCGCCAAAATATAGAAGCTGTACATTGAAAAAAGTCGCCGAAAATATAATTGTCAACAAGCACAAGTGTAGTAGCCCGTAGCGTAATGGTAAGTGCGTTCAACTGTCACGCTGGAGGTATGGGTTCGCTTCCCAGCCTCGTCCACCTAAAAACTAAAAAGTTTTTTTCAGGGCTACTGCCTCTTGCGAGGAATTGACAAATCCTCCAAGAGTATCACTTGTCACGAATAAGTGCTTCTCGTCTAGCCGTTCGGATTCGGCATAAAATTGTAGGTCCCTTCCATTCCTGTCGAAAGGCGCACACAGGAATGGTTGCGAGTTGTTAGTCACTAGGCCCTGGCTCTTCATGAGCCAATGTGCCACCCGATTTATTTTTTACAAGCACTTTTCAAGCACTTGACAACACTTATCGTCGTTTGGTGTCCAATTATCACTGCACGCATTTTGAAAGATGATTTTCATTTTTTTCCGTATAAAGTGCAGTTGACTCAAAGAATATTGACTTGAAATACGGACACTCATATACCGACATAAAGATGGCGAACAACTTCGGTTGGGCGCTTTTAAATGAAGATTTCTTTTTAAATTGTGACAGTCTTAAGGAGCCGTCACACACTGAAAGGAAAATACTTTTAGAAAGCATTTCAATAATTCCTATGAAAGGAAAGTGCTTTCTGAAAGCGGTTTCTGAAAACTTTTTACTTTCAAGAAAGCAAATTTTCTGAAAACATTCGGGTCGTCACACCATGAAAGCGATTTTTGAAAATCCTTTCTGAAAGTGTTTTGTGTGTAAACGGTTGTGATATTTGAGCTTAGTTTTGTTAATCCTTTTATTCAGAGTAGCAACAAAATGCAGTTCGCTGAAGAAGTTTTTGGAATATTAATCCAGGAAAATTAGACATAAATGCCTACAAAGTTCGGAAAAATTGTATACAAGGTTTTTGTTTTTAATTCAGCTGTTTTATGGTGTTATGAATTTTTGAGCTCCGCGTCTATTAAAAAGAGGGGGTCAAAGGTCACGAAGCATAGTATTTCGCTTATTTTGATCAAACAAATATCGTCGACTAATGAAACATGGCGTAAATATTTCAATTTATCATTGAAATTTAGGATCAAAAGCGTGCCTACAAATATCTGGGGTGAAAGGGTGTTTTTAAGGTGGGGGGGGGTTGCAGAACGAAAAATGGGGTGTGGACTTATATTGAAAAAAGTTTATGAAATAGTGTCACTGAAATTGTGCAAAAATGTGATATTTGTCATGATAACGAAGCCATGAAGAGTGTAGACGGGTGGTTTTTGAGTACCTACGCATGTGGCACATAGTATTAGGGTACTTTTTGATGCTGAATCTAATTAAAGAAAAATAAAGACGCTATATCCACTCTTCATAGAGAAACATTCCCTATCAAATAAATATGACCATGAGAGCCAAACCAGGCAAATCACACTTTAAATAGAACATGTTTGCGCCTATACATTCATATTACAAGAACATCGCGAGCGTGGTGATTTTCGATGTAGATGTGTATGTGGGTACTCTATTTCAATTCACCTTAGAGGTTAAGTACAAGATGCGTTTTTTTTTTACTTAGTGGTATCGCCAGTAGGCCTTATCCACAGTCACATACCTAATAATATTGATTTGTTTTTGTAGTTTTTAATTTTGTATTTTTTTTTTAAATTTTGTATTTTTGTATTTTTTTTTATTTTGTTTTTTAGTTTGATGGTCCTGGGCTGTCATTTTTAACATTGAAATCCGACTCCATGGTTGAATTTAGAATGCACGATAAATCTGCATCGTCTTCCAGATTTGAATCTGCAGCTGCAGGCTCTTCCAAAACAAATGATGGGTCTATATCATAGTTCGTCTCCTCTTCATTACAGTTTTTAGGGTCTGAACAACTTAAACCTGCTCTACGGCAACCACCTTTACTACAGTTAAAATGGTTTTTATTAGTACATCAGGGGCTGGTTGGAGTAGAGTTTTCAGGAGCTAGTAGGAGATTTCCAAGCCACACTTGAATTTGAAAATAAGCCCGATAAAAGTGTTGCTGAGTCGCGTCATCATTCTTTAACTAGATAGATCATTACAAAATACCCTAAAAGGATGTACCATATGCCTATGCCTACGTTATCTCAAAATAATTTTTCGGGTTTGAATACCCCCTGACCCATCCTCAAAAAAAACCACCGTCTACTTTCTATATGTCTTCGTTTTCGTTATCATGACAAATGTCACATTTTTGTACAATTTCACTGACACTATTTTATATACTTTTTCAATATAAGTCCACACCCCATTCTTCAGTCTACAACCCCCCCCCCCCCCTCCCCTACCATAAAAACACTCAGATATTTGTAAGCACGCTATTCATCCTATATTTCAATGATAAATTGAAATATTTACGTCATGTTTCATTAGTCGACGATTTTTGTTTGATCAAAATAAGCGAAATACCATGCTTCGTGACCTTTGACCCCTTCTTTTTAATAGACGCGGAGCTGGGATCGATGGGGACTTTTACTCAGCAATTCATAACACCATAAAAAAGCTGATTCAAAAACAAAAACCCTGTATATAATTTTTCCGAACTTTTTTTCTAATTTTCCTGGACTATATAGGCAATTAACTATAATGGAAATTATCCTAGGGATTCCACAGCATGTCACTGAGCAAAATACGGGTAATCGTAGATCAATTTGGGTGCGACCGTCTTGGAAACGCGGTGCTGAAAATCAATACCACGCAGAAGGAGACGAGTTCTTCCGTAATTTTGCTCACGAAATATAAAATATGATTTTTATTTACAGAATCTATATTGCCGCCAGATGTCACTCTCCGGCCATAAATTGCATGGCGTTGTAGAACTCCCACTCATTGCTAAATACTTCGCTTCCTCTCTTAGCTTAATTTCTACTATTTTGCAGAAAAATTATATTATTTCAGTTTGGGTTAAAATCGACTTCTTATACAAAACTTTTATCACAAGACAAAGTACGACATTAGATTTGTATATTTAAATTAGGAATGCAAACAGCATTCTATTGAGTTTTTTTCTTCAGTAGACCAACATACCTAACATTATATTTTACTACCCACAATATGAACATTAATTTCATGCTTTGCTGACCAATACTGACCGCGCCGCTCTACGTTGGTATATACAATATACAAACTATAGCTTTCCACAGAAATACACAACCTGAGTTTGCCATAATTTCTTATATCGAAGTGCAAAAAATCTTCTCAACTGTAGGTACAATTACAAGTATGAACAAACAAAAAAAAAATATGGACAGTAGCAACAACTGTCGTCATGGTAAACCTTTGTTTGGTCTCCGACATCAGCCCAAAGTGGTTCTTTCAAATCAATTTTCGTTGAAGAAATGAGTAATTTTCATTCTGAATCATTGATCCTAAAGCCCGAACTCGGCGGTTAACTTGCTGCGCACGAATTAAATGTTTGAAATTTACAATACATATATTTAGCGTGAGGTATAGGGAATTAAATGAAACCAACAATAACTGACCAATTTTGAAAGAGGGTTACAAAAAAGTTATGCGAGTTAATAGAAGAAAAAAAAAATAAAAAAAAAAACAACATGCATGATTTTGTGTGGGTGCGTTTCTGTTTACCTACCAACAAACCTACATCAAACGAACTCACAATTTGTCCAATACACGACAAATCGATTCTTAGGCTTTTTGCACGTTAATGCTTAAGAAAAGGGGTTCGTGTTAAGTTCTGCTGCCGTTTAATTGTTTTTCAATGAGTCTTATTTAAATGTTCCCTATTGATTTTATGTAGCAACATGGGGTTAATAAAATATACAGTTATAGAGACAAAAAAAGTCTACGACCATAAGACTGACACAGGTTACCTACAATTTATATTGTTCAATTATTCAAAACAGTTTGACATATAGCTATACATAATTTAACAGTTAACACGATTTTGTTTAACAAAGTGCTATCTAAACTTTTATTTATGTAGAAGGTTGGGTTGAGTTTTGATAAGTGATTTTACCTCGTGCCAATCATTTAATGCAGTGTTTTAGAGGACACAGGTCACGACCAAATTGAGTTCATAATTATTACAGCTTCAGTGTTTAGCTATTGGAAATAAAAATCAATTCATAAAGCCCCATATTTAAAAACTACAAAATATTATGTCTGTCAAGTTAGCATTACCACTTCAAAATTTCAAGAATCTAATAATTGGATTAATTGTCGTGAATTTGTCGTAAATTTGTCATGAAAGAAATTTGTCGCGCCTATTACCGGTAACATGGATCAGGGTACCCCAAAGTAAGACTTTTCTTAAATTCCCGATAAATTATATCAAAATTGGAGATAGGCCCTAACTGTAGAACAATTTTTTTCTTAGAATATACCCCAGAATCATACCCTAAAATACTCTTGACGAATTAAGGGACACCCTGTATAAACACGTTTTAAGACAATTGTTTAGATACATTTTTTTTAATCTTTTATAAAAAAAAGTTTGCGTATTGTAGTGCTAGATTTATTGAAAAAAATGCGATTTTAGGTTTTTTTTTATTTTTTCTCCGAAAATAAAAGTGGTACAAAATTTGTTCTTTCACGGCAAATTTACGACAAATTCACGACAATTATTGTCATCTTTTTTTTGAATTTTTTTTTTGAGGGTGAGTAGTGGAACTTGACTGTCAAGTTAGCATTACCCAGGGTTAATTTTTAGAAAATAGGCACGACAAATTTTTTTTCTATCACGACAAATTTACAACAAATTAACGACAAATTTACGACAGTTAATCCAATTATTAGATTCTTGAAATTTTGAAGTGGTAATGATTACTTGACAGACAGAAAATAGTGCCGGCAATTAAGAAAACTATGATCGTAAGAATGAAAATAGATATTAATTATATTTTTTTTAAAGATTGAGATTTTATTTTGTCACAAATCTCTGCTTTTTTTTTTAATAAAAAAAGAACCCTTGACATTGCCTAAAATTAGCAGCTAAAGATCTTTTTAACTTAGTTGATAAAATCAAAAAATTATCATGTATGAAGTATGACGCCAAAAAAGATTAGTTCAGCAAATAATACTTGTAGGTACAAGTAAACATGAAAAACTCAATTCAAATTATTGAAACAGTATTCAAAACAAGTTGAGTATCTACCTTAATTTTTAATTTGTCAATTCGAATACTGGATTAGTTTTTTATTTTAAGTTAATGGTTTTTAAAACTTAACTAAGGACATTGGGTTCAATAAACCATAAACTTAAATAAAGGGAATTACCTAAGTTAAAATGAAAGCATGGCGTTGGTAACACTAAATGAAACACTTTTAAGTTAAATTTTTCGGCGGAAAAACAATAAAATTAAACTTAAAGCAAACATTTAGGGTTACCACTGTGATTGTATACCTGGCAACCTAATTTATTCAAAACACATCAAGTAGAAAAATATGTTCTTTTCATTATAACTTTTTATTTTGATGGAAGATATTAAATTATTTTTTAAACTTTAATAAAACTGAATAACTATTTTGACTCACATAATTTTATTGTTTGTAATGATATATGATATAAAAAGCTCCAATGTACTCACAAGAAAACATCTGACCTAACATTAAAGTTCAGACCCTCTATCTTAAATCAAGAATTTACGAGTAGAGCGTGTTGGCTCAAACCCACAAAACAACCCGGCTGGAAAAAATCATAGTTTCTGTCTAGTTTGAGCAAGGCCCTAATAAGTTTTCAGTAGGGGTAATCTAGACATCAGGGAAAACTTATCAGATACTTGGCAAGCCCTTGCTGGATATCAGTACCAAAAATTTAGACAAGGCAAACTCGTGAGGCCCTGTCTAGTAAAAGCTTGTTTGATAAGTACACAAATTTAATAACCACCATGCAATTTCAGCATTATACGACACTTTTTTCTCTCTTTCCTTTTTTTTTTTTATTGCCGAGGCAGAAGCGTTCATAATCGTCAAGGCCCGTGTTCTAGCCTTTGCTAATTCTTGCAAGTGTCTTGCCAGAATCTATGTTAAACTCTCTGGTGCCATTTCGAAAACTAAATTGTTTTTCTATTTTTCCCTGTAATGTAATACAAAAAAAAAGCTTGACATTAAATAAATATATTAAAACAACGACAAACTTTTGTTAAAAAATTACGGATTGCGGTAACTACTTAGTACACAAAAAAAAAGATTTTTCAATTTTCTAAGAAAAACAGTATCAACGTTAATTTTTCGTATTCACTAAATGAATCCTAAAACAACTTGATTTAAAAAGAAAATAATGAATTTTTTGCTTCAAGAAAGTTACTACATTGCCTTGTAAATGTTGCTGTTGTTTTTTCTATATTTTGTTCAAGTAGGATCTACTCAGAAAATCACCCCTTCCCCCTTATCGCTGGAAATGGGTAATCATGTAAAATCGACGCTTTTCCTTCTGCAACAGACTGTACGATGTATCAGCAAACACTTTTTTCAACTTATCTTAGATGTTAAATCACCTTCGCTCTGTTCCAGTGGTTAACCTTGAGACTAATTATTATTATTATTTTTTTTTCTACCAGTCAGCACAACAACGCCAACATATAGTTATCCTAAAAATATTGTTTATACCTAGTAGATTAAAAGAAAAAATCACAGTCACCTGCTGCAGTTTTTATTATTTATTCTATTCTATATAATAGGTAGATAGGTACGCTACAAAACATGTTCTGACTGGAAGATATAACTTCGAAAAAAGAAATATTTGCAAAACCAATGAAGCTTGTAAATATAAATAATTGCTAGACTGTAAACTGGGAGTGATCTTGATCAAAGTGTAAATAAGGGGGTTAATAACAATCAACGTTGGGTGATTAACATATTCTCAATGAACTATGAAGAATTTAAAATTGTATAAAAAACAAGTGTTTTTATTTTTTTGTTGCGTTGATAAGGCCTTTTGATTGAAAACATCAAAAACATTGATAAATATTATTACTTGTTAGATTCCGATTCACTTGGTAAGACGCACTACTTTGGTCTGAAACTTGTTTACTTACTGTTTTCAATGTATGTACAATACAAAAAATGACTCATTCTATGAATACCTACTCATTGTATAAAAACAATGGCGCAAAATTTTAAACATACTTATATTAAGGTTTTAAAAAAAGGAAACTACCAACTTAACATTTTTAAATTTTAAAAACACTTTGCTTAAATTTTTTTTAAATTTTAAATACTTTTAAACTAATATCATACTAAATCAATTTTCTTCATAAACTTCAGCTGAACATGTCCAAAAAAGTAACAGCACGTGCAAAACATTCACAAACATACTTATTGTGACGTCAGAGTGTCAAACGGATTAAGTACGATACCAAAAAGATAAAATATAGCCAATTGGTGATTTTAACTTTAGTAAAATGTTAGGAGATAGTACGAGACCAGCCGTGATTCAAATTAGCAAAATACATTTTTTAACCTAGTTTCATACTGAATTTGATTTAACATCGTACTAAATCGACTAAAATTTTCCGGCAATGTGATGTTTTTCGAGAAAAAAGGGCACGAGAAATGATTTTAGTGCATTTCACATGACAATTGTTTAAACAAAATTCATATCGACAGAAGATTTTTTATTGCTTTTTATTTAATTTAATTTGTTGTTTATCGTTTTTATTTTATTGACAATTTTTTAAACAAATTCTACATGATAAAACACATACAGTGTTTTAAAACACATATTAGTGTTTTATTACTGAGCAGGGTTTTTTGGTTTGTTCTTGAGCAGCGCCACATTACGCCGATCAACATTATTGATTTAAATTGTCTATCAACATGCTAGTGTGTACAACTGTACATGTTGAAGTGTATACTGGCATGTGTACTTGGAAACACTCATTTACGTTCAATTTTCCTTGTCCTTTTTATTTTAAATAGCAATAGAAATAAGAGCACAAACGAAAACAAAACAGTGGCCCTTATTGCGAGTGTCGTTTACTTATCGATAAACGACTATTGTCGACAGTCGATTGTCGAACATTTATTTTGGTGTTCATTATCGTTTTGACATTCGACTGTGAGCGATTGCAATTCAATAATCAAAAGTAGAATGTAATTTAATATGTTTATCTTTTATTTCCGAAATAATTAATTAGTTTAACTAAAGGACAACACATGTATGACACAAATAACACATATTCTATAATATTTAATATAATTATTATAGGATAATTAATTATAGGATTATCGATAGGATAAAAACCACCCTTTGATTGCCTCCTAGCAATCAGTCTCCGTCGTCGTGGTTGTTTTTTCATGCAAGTAAAAAAAATCAAACATTTTTTTCGCGTCTTCTCACAATTTCACTGAAATTAATTTAATTTAACTTTTTGTTGATATTTAAGACAAAATTACGCATTTAATTCAACATTTACAAAACAATTTGCTTCCTCATGAAAATGAAAACTGAAAACATTATCCAGTGATGGCACATTACGAAAAATAAAAAAGTACCAGTCATGTAATAAAAATCCCTTATTTTGTTCCCTACATCAATATTATAGGTAAGGTTTTTAAGTATTAATTAAAAAGTTACTTGAACATGTCAAAACGGGTAAAAGTGGTAACTGTTATTTAAACATAATATATTAAGACAAAATAGAATATAAAATACATGCATTATATGTACGAGTATTTACAATAACACAGCATATTATGGGACTGATGCACAGAGAAAGTGACGTAAAGAAACAAACTCATTCATAGGTTTTTGGGAACGTCAAAAATTAATCTATGAGCACATAATTTAAATTGTTAAATTTTGACATCTTAGATTGAACTTAATTATTTAATTATTGTCAAAATATAACCTTGGGATCAAATTGAATGCGATTTGAATCCAATTTGCACACGGTTTTTAAAATATATAGAAAGAACACAAAGGAGAATGGGCATTTTTGGGTGTGAGCGGCCACGAATGAAATTAGTCTCTAATGAAAGGTCTGCTACAAGGGAGTAATTTCCAATATGGGCGTTTCGTTGCAGTGCATTTAGAAAAGGAGATATGAAGACATTTTCAAATGCATTTTTGGGGCACGTGGCGTTTTCAAAAACTATCTGATACTTATCCTGATTTCAAAATGTCTAATGACACAATAAGTACCAGGTCAAGATATAGCCCGCGGTAATTTTACTAAGCTCCTTATACGAGTTTAGAAGGCAACAGTATAAAAAAAAAAATAAATCGGGTGGCACAACGGCTCATGAAGAACCAGGGCCTAGTGACTAACAACTCGCAACCATTCCTGTGTGCGCCTGTCAACAGGAATGGAAGGGACCTACAATTTTATGCCGAATCCGAACGGCTAGACGAGAAGCACTTAATCGTGACAAATGATACTCTTGGAGGATTTGTCAATTCCTCGCAAGAGGCAGTAGCCCTGAAAAAAACTTTTTTAGTTTTTAGGTGGACGAGGCTGGGAAGCGAACCCAGACCTTCAGCGTGACAGTCGAACGCACTAACCATTACGCTACGGGCTACTACAACAGTATAAGATTATAAGATATACAGTATAAGTATAAGATTATCTAATTCATCGCAGCTTTTTAAAAAGAGGGCACCAACGGATATTTTTAGTACAATCATTAATAAAACCGGTGGCGGTGGTCAGATAAGCTTATTCAGGCTGTTTCGGTGGGAAAATGCACTTTCCCTTTGTCATTTTGGTCTAAGTATACCTCCTTAACAAGGTATTTCCAAGAATGGAGTATCAAATGATAAAGCTAGATTGCCCTCTTTATACGAATGTAAGGCTCAAACAAGCTCCGTTCAAAGAAGGTTGGGCCTTTTTTGAATTCTCTAAGAACACCATGTTTCTCGTACTAATGTGAATAGGCAAAGACCAACTTTCCGAAGCATCACTGGTGTAAATCCCAATTTTGGCGATTTTCCAAATCTATCAGAAGATGATTTTGTTCTAATTGTTCTGGGTACGTACCAAGTGAAGATAGCCCGCGGTTATTTTGCTTAGCACCTAGTACAGGGCTTGTATAGTATTGAAGTGTACCCAGGACAACAAGTAAGACATCTTCCGCAATATACCGAAGAGCAAGACATTTGGTTGCAGCGCGCAACCACAGTGGGATGCTCAGCGCATATTATGTGCGTAGTTTGGTATTTAGGCTGGGCAAGAAACCAATCCAATGATATTCGCTTTGCAGCAGCGGAATTAAGTACGATTATAGAGGATGAGTAGTGCCAACTCCTTTTAAAAAAAACATTTTTAATATATAATATTATAGTATGGTAATTGTAGTAAAGTACTAATATTTAATGTTTTATGTGCTTTGTTTATAATACAAATCTTTGAGACTGATGTCTATAATTGTTATTCCACTTTCCTTTTCTATTGTTCCATTCACATTAGCCATAATACTGAATAAAACTCTATTAAAATGTTAAACACAAAAATGCATTTTATCCTAGTTTGAAGTACACGACAACGAAAAAACTTCTACACTGTACTTTAACGACCAAACCACATCCAAAAATAATAAAACAATTCTTGGCCGCTCGCACCCACTTTTCATACAAATTTGCCCATTCTCCTTTAAGAATATCATTACAGCGTGAATGATGGAATAATAAAATTAAAATTAATAAAATTTTCCCTACATGTACCATCACTGGCACGATACCAGATGTCAAAATATAGGACTTATTCACAATAAGCACATTCGCTATTCACAGTAAGAGATATCTCTGTCGATTGAGATACACAATATAAAAAACTAAATTTATCGATATTTTCGCCTATTGTCGGATCGAAAGTTGAACGACACTCGCAATAATGGCCAGTATCTAGTTACACAAATCAAAATACAAAACAAAATACCTATGTATATATTGGCTGCAGACAGCGCATGCGAAATACAATAGCAACTTGGTTAATTTCTATCCATTTGAGTGGAGTTTAGTTCGAGTCAACAAAAGTTGATCGACTCTGTTGATTTACACGTTCACATCAACTCAATATAGTTAATCAGCACTGTTGATGTACACAAATCAACATAATGTGGACGATGCTTTAGAAATATAAAAGTTGGGACAACATTTTTTTTATTCACGACAAATTCACGACAATTATTGACGTCTTCCATTTTTGAATTTATTTTACAAGGAATACATTTAAAAAAAAGAGGCGCTCGTTTTTTCTTTCACAACAAATTCCAAGACAATTAATCCAATTATTCCATTTTTTAAATTTTGAAGTGGTAATGCTAACTTAACCGACATTTTTTTAAATGGTTGTGAAGCACAACATTTCCAGTCCTAAGTAAGACAGTTTGCGAGGAAATAGAAATAGACCCATCGACGATTAAATTTACAATTAAATTGTATTTGCTATTAATATTTCTTTTTTGAATTAAAAACGCTACAATTTTCATTGCAATTCAGTTTAGCCAGTTGAACAATGTCTTTCAAAGAAACGTATATATCCGTTACTACCAAACAATATAAATCCTCTTTATTCTCATTTGTATTACGATGATAGTTGAATTATAATTCTATTATAGAGTAGTCTATAGCCTTTACACCAAGAAAATCAAAAAGTTCCCAAGCTCAATTAAAAAAAAAAAAGATACAAATTCCCTAGAAGGGATCAAACTAAATTCCAAATAAAATATTACATCAAACAAATCGCGTGAACCTAATTGCCAACTCCCAGAATTTGTATATAATAATAACACAGAATTATATAGGGTAGATGGAAAATAGAACATTGCAATAATTTACAGTGCTATGTAGGTACCTATACTTCTACTTTGTATTTTGCATGTCCCTTACCTTCTACATAAAAAACATTGACTGTTTTGTTTACCTATTGTCATGACTACACTTTAATGTGCTTACCCCAAACAAAGCCAACATAAAAAAAAAAACATTAAAGAGCTTTCTATATAAATTTATAGGAATTTTTACAAAGGAAAAAAACAACATGCATGAGTCATGGTGTATACCTAGTCTACTCTTGTCGCTTGCATGACGTTTACATCCACAACATCATTTCGCAATTCACCTTCCAAAACCAAAATTAAAGTTTAATCTTGCTTCCTGCTCATGAATGCTTATAATAAAAATATGATTAGCATTTTTGTACCTGTACAGTGTATCCACGTTTTAACAACAATTCAATGACTAACAAAAAAAGTTTAAGAATTTTCAAACATTTTAATCGGTGGTACATACTTCGTTTCTCATTTTTTTATCATAACTACTCGCCTGTAATCGAACTTAATAGATGTTTTGAATTCATAACCAACTCTTTTGTGGTTATATTTTTTAGGGTTACCATTTGACATAACGGACGTATGGATTTTTATTATTTTCGAATTTTGTTTTACCTTCCGAAAGACTTTTATATTTTACACAATAATTATAGGCAGGCATTCGAAACATTTGTTGGACCAATAGAATTCTAGAAAAGTTATACCCCACGCAGAAAAACAATCTAGTTTTCGACAAGGCACTAGAGAGTTTTACATAAATTCTTGGATGGCACTAGCAAGATTTAGCAAAGGCTAGAACACTGGCCCTGGCGATTATGAACCCTTTTGCCTCGTCAGGCAAAAAAACCGGCTTATGCTTGTCCCGCGATCTTCTGATTGTCAATCCAATGCGCTACCCACTGAGCTTACTCTCTATACAAAAATTTAATGTCGAAAGTGAATAAGTTTATTTTCATATTGCATAACAAATACATACAGAATAGAACCGAATTTTATGTACTTGTTTTTTAGGTTGAAAAACTTAGAACAGGGTTTTCCTCATTGAAGTGTGATATGAAAAAGTAGACAAAAGAAAGAGAAAAAAAAGTGTCGTATGCAATTGCATTTGCTTATAAAATTTGTGTTTTTGGTGTGCAAGACACATTTCTGATGGTGTACCGATACATGTCCAATAAGTTTTTACTAGGAAGCGCCTCACTTGTGTTTGAGAAGTTTGCCAAGTATCTGACAAGTTTTCCTTGTCTAGATTTTCCGTACTGAAAACTTACTGGGTGCTTGCCCAAACTAGACAGAAACTTGGCATTTTTCCAGCCGGAACGTTTTGCTGATTATAGCTTTCTCGAAGTAGAAATAAAAGATTCCAAAAAGGTTAAACATTTTGAAAGGATAAGAATCTGCTTTCAGGTTTTTTTTTGGTAGCAAAACTCATTTCTTGGCACTGAAAAATTTTGTGTTTGAAACAATTACTGTAGTTTTCAGCGAACCAAAATTAGTCTAGATAACCCGACTCGAAAAATCCCAAGTTTCTGCCTAGTTTAGGCAAGCCCTTACTAAGTTTTCAGTAGGGTAAATAAAGATAAGGAAAACTTGTCAGACACTTAACAAGCTCTTTCTGGATTTCAGTACCAAAAATTTAGACGAGGTAAACTTTTCAAACACTCGTGAGGCAATCTCTAGTAAAAAGTTGTTTAACACGTTTCGGGACCCCTTCTTCGTTGGACGATAGCAACGCCCCGGCTTCATGGATTCTTAAAAAAATCACCAACACAAACATTTTTTTTGAAAAAATGACAGGTGATGTCAATATGAGTTATGCCAAATACCAACTATTTAAGATTTTTTTCTTTGCTGTTGTGGCTGCAATGATGCTGCGCAGCAAATTTAGAAATAGAGATATCATGCAGCGATGCACTGCATGCAGACTGAGTGAATCTGCTCCCATAAGAAACTGTGTAAATTATTTACGCTGCATGAAAAACGCTGCACATCTGTTTAGCACATAAGCCAGCTTTTCTTTTAATTTTTTTTTTTGTTTGCCTGGCGGAGCAAAAGGGTTTATAATCGCCAAGGCCCGTGTTCCAGCCTTTTTATAAATCTAGCTAGTTCCTTGCAAGAATCTATGTAAAACTCTCTAGTTCCTTATCGAAAACTATATTGTTTTTCTGCGCGGAAAAACTTTTTTTATAAACCTAAAATAACCACACATTTTTGGCAATATAATCAGTTATTTAACATAAGCGATGTGATAATTGACGAAAGTACAGTCAAACTAAACGAAAAGTGAGGGGAGCATCGAAAACATTCGTAACGGACCATGCACAATAAAATGAAAAATTCATCTTGTTACCTCAAAGTCTAACAATAATTATTTATATAAGAATGGTAACTCTAAATGCGATGTGATCTTATGCACATTTGTTATATAGGGTGCAGCTATCTGCCAAAAGCCACCCAATCAATTTAAAAACACCTGGATAAACAAAGGTAAGGTAAAAATGAATCATATTACATGAGAAATTAATTCACATGCATACATAAACAGTGCTCGTAGATAAAGTAGCAATGTAAATTGTACCTAAGTCCAATTAAAATAGAGTTAAACATACTTATTTTCAATAAAAAAAAAAAACACACAAAAAACATCCTCTTCACATAAAATAAATGAGTTGATGGTACCTAAATATTGCATGCATCTATACATTTTTAGGGGAAATCACAGGTGGAATCTTTTAAAAATTTCATTTGAATTTCTAACAGAAATGTTTTATATTACAAAGTAAAATATAAAAGGGATAAAAAGGGGTCCGACTTCCAACGGGTGTTACATCAACCATGAATTGATCTAAAAAAAGGTCTGTTGCTAGACAGCTTAGGTAGGTTGTATATGTACTTTGAAAAGTTGTTTAGGGTCAGGATTTACAAGGGAGCCAAACACATAAAACAAAATTGTAAAAGGGGTCCTTAAGTCGTTATTCGAAAACAAAATTGAAACAGGAAGTT
Organism: Melangyna quadrimaculata; assembly: GCA_949320155.1. Lineage (NCBI taxonomy): Eukaryota > Metazoa > Arthropoda > Insecta > Diptera > Syrphidae > Melangyna > Melangyna quadrimaculata. The sequence goes on from OX439484.1 coordinate 84,092,844, forward strand.
CTTCAATGCCTGGAAAAGGTTTAATTCGTTTTTGTTAGGTAGAATTTCAAGTGTGCATGTCTCATTTTATTATTATTAAACAAAATATATCATGAATCAAATAATAGGTACCACCTTTCCGTGACCGAGTGGCGGGCGCGAGTTGTAAATACTATTTTTATTCAATTTGATAAATTATTTTTATAAGTTATTTATAAGACCATAACTCGGTTTATTAATACATATAATAAACCACTTTTTTGAACTAAGCAAACAAACTTTTTTTACACTTATTAATCGTCTAAGTGCTATATGAAGTAAATACTAAAAAGAAAACGCACATCAAATTGAATTAAGCAGATATGCGTGCACAAACGTCACGAACTTAAATAAAATGTCAGAGAAAGATCAATTGCATTGCTTAATCTTTTTTTTTATCAATACAAGGTGACTCAAAAGTTTTTACCTGCTACTGCTACACCCGTTTAAACGCTCTTGGATGCACTCCTTGATACTTAGGAGCAATCTTCAACCACAGCGATATTAGACGTTTTCTTTTTTAGCTCCGAGCAGAGCATGGAACAGACCTCGAACGACCAGATTTAGCTCTGAGCTCTGAGTTCGATCAGATATCTCTGATATAATTTTGAAACACATCTAGTAGCCCGTAGCGTAATGGTTAGTGCGTACGACTGTCACGCTGGAGGTCTAGGATCGCTTCCCAGCCTCGTCCACCTAAAAACTAAAAAGTTTTTTTCAGGGCTACTGCCTCTTGCGAGGAATTGACAAATTCTCAAAGAGTACCACTTGTCACGAATAAGTGCTTCTCGTCTAGCCGTTCGGATTCGGCATAAAATTTCTAGGTCCCTTCCATTCCTGTCGAAAGGCGCACACAGGAATGGTTGCGAGTTGTTAGTCACTAGGCCCTTGTTCTTCATGAGCCGTTGTGCCAACCGATTTATTTATTTATTTTCTAGCACTGAACTGTCATGCGATGCGATATGAATCGGTGCTCCAAAATTAAGTACTGACTTTTAATTTTCATCTGACAGCTGGAGCTGGCCAATCAAAAACTCGAAAAAAATTCAAAAATCTGAAGTGAAATTTCCTGTGTTCAAAGTTCAACGTGTTGGAATTTCTTGAGAAAAATAAAGAGAGTGTAGTTGGCTGCGCTCAACGTTTTTGTTCCATTCGTTCAGTCTTTTTTTTCTCTGGGCGTTTTTCTTTTCCTGTTCAGAATAGAGCTCTGAACAGAACCCGAGCATATCGAGCATGCCCTGAATACTTCTGAACAGAGTGTGTTCTCACCACTCGGATTTATTTTTGAAACTCACTTGAGCATTAGCTGTCTTCCTTATCCGCCATTTAAGTGGTGTCTGCATATTTGTTCTTTTTTCTCGCCAAACATGCTCAGGGCGTTCTGATTTGTGTAAAAAACACATTTGAGTACGATTCACGTCCGCCATTTCAATTTGATTTTATCTCTTTCTATTTCTTAACCATTTTTTAAGTATGATATTTGATATGTTCGGCACTTGCTCGGTTATCTTTTCCTGGGCTCCTAGAGCAGGGGCTAAACTTCGCAGTGTTTGCACAGTTAATTCGCGTTCTTTAGGAGATTATCACTTCATGTCTTGTTAAGGTGTATTTTGTATCTGTTTACTTCACAAATGTCCAAGTGGAATTGACATTTGCCGCAATTTGAAAAAAAAAAAAAAAATTGTAGAATTTCCGATAGGGTGATGACTTTTTCGCCTAGCTTTTACAATTATTGAGTTATTTTGACTTCGATAATGTAGGTAAATTTATCTATTCTATTTACAGAATTGATACTGTATTCAGTAATATCAATTGTTTTGATTTAAATTTGGTTTTTCTCAGTGTAGCCAAGAGCTAAGAACTCGGTCACGGTTTATTGCTACCCTATAAACTACTTAAAATGTCAAGAGCAGTTTTCAAACACGTGTAAATGAAAAAATGACCATTCATAATATTATTTTTAATAGAAATATGTATATACAATACATATATTAGTACATATCAGTGGCGTGCCGTCAATAATTTTAAATGGGAAGACGTACCGAAAATGATTGATCTGCGAAAGTAAACAAAAAGGTACAAAAAAAAAACAAGCAGATACAACTATTCCGTTTGCAGTCTATTTTCATAGGAGGCATAGAGTGGCCTTTCATTAAAACGATTTGATTCATTCATTCCTCCCAGAGAAAATCTGTTAAGCAACAATCTATGCTTTAAAAAAATTTAAAAACCAATCAAAAACCAAGACCAAAAACCTAGCTCTAAAGTATTTACATAGCTATCAAACAAAAAATAAAGAACAAAGCCTTCAACTTCACAACTAACTAAATAAAGACTATTTCATTAAAGATGTTTTTAGGAACTCTTTTGATTCTTGTTTAACAACACCCCAATGAAACTTTTATTCCAAATCTACCATTTTTTCTTAATTTTCAACTTGTTGTTCTAAGAAAGTCCCATAAAAAAGAATAGTTTTTTTTTTTTAGATCCAGCGTTAAAAAGTACCCTAAAATCATGTGTCATATTCTTACATTTAACCATACCAAATATTTCAGATTGATAAACCATACCTTCTTCCCTTTGCCGCTCTTTAAATGCCTTTATACCAAAAGCCACTGCTGTGATTTTGCGAGACTTTTGATATGCTGTAGAAGATGAAATTCTAAGATGAAGAAATTTAAATATTAAAATATTGAAATTACTTCTGTTTTAAGTGGAGTGAATGAATAAATTCAATTAAAAAGTACAAGTGACCTCAGAGTCGGTAAACATTGACCAACATTTGTGTTTTAGTAGGGTATAACAGACTGACTGAAGAGCCCACTGTTATACCTTGGGCGAAACACAAATATTTCTGGAGTTGAGGTCACTTGTACTTTTTAATTGAAGATGAAATTCTGCAATTACATATGCCTAAAATAATATTTTATGAATTCATTTTTCACCGCTTTCCCATATTAAATTACGCTTTTAAATCTTTCCTGGACTACACTAAGCTTAACCAAAAAACAAGAAAACAAAAATAGAAAATGTATTTAACAACTTTCATAGCAAATAAGTCGAAGAAGAGCGTGTTATTTTTCACCCAACAGAACGAATATTAAGAGAATCGGAGTCAAGCCATGAAATAAAAAACATTTCATTCCATACCAAGTGCCAGTATAGCACGAAGAACAGCGTCTTATTTTTTCCTATGGTGTTGCGTGTTTGAGAAAGAGGATCTAGAAACAAAAATGCTCAGGGAAGAAAGGGATACAAAACAAATTTTATAAGACGGTGAAAGACGTGTTTTATTTCTAAATTAATTCTTTCAAAGAGAGCGTATGTTCAGCAGTTGATCAAAGAGCGAAGAGAAGAATGACTCGACGGTGTTTATTCGATAGCTTATGTTTGTGTGTTTGTGCGAATTTTATAATTCAATTGGTAGGGTTGCATAGTTTATGTTTTTATTTTACAATTTTTAAAAGGGAAGACGGTAGGAATCGTGTTATATGGACGCCACGCCACTGGTTCATTTGTATATGCCATGCCATAAGCCATTACTCGTGGACACGAAATGCTTCGCGCTTCAATCGCCATGAACTAGGTACCTATCTAATCTATGGTTGAGTTCAATATATACAAAAACAATTAAGAGTAAAGGCACTGTCGCAAACTCTTGAACAGACTTATGTTAAGGTATTAATATGATAATTCTTAACAGTTGTCATCCTTTTCCATGTTTTAAACTATTTCTAACTATTACCGTGCTCACCCAATTTTTGTTAATAAACTGCAGCTAAACACATCTAAATCAGAGATAGTTCATCGAAAAAAAACTAAGCAAACACACAGTTTTTGGCATTTAGTTATGTCAAAGTACCATGAACATGAAGACGACATTAAAAAAAAAAATAAAATAGGTAGCTTACCTAAACCTTTTCTACGATTTGTATTTGCATGAAATGTCCCCATAAACATCGAATAATACATTATTAAATTCCAACGAATTTTATACGTAATCTTAATTCAAATTATATGGTTTTAAATCAAAATGACAAATACATATATTATGTATTTACCTCCGTATAACAAAGCCAGCACGTATTCGATTGATGCGTTTCTCTGATAAATAACATGACACATCGATCCCAAAGCACATTTATCAATCAAAATAATTTGTGAATCTTAAGAGTTTTTTTCTCAAAGTCTTTATGACAAATGATCTGATTTAATTTTATTTAAGTTTGTTGCATTTCAAATAAGAATAATCAAACAAACCCATTTAAACCTACACAATTACATATCTTTTTAATATTTAAATAATATGTATATTTGTATTATACGATACCTGAATATAGCCGTATACCTACTAACGATGAATGACTCATCTGATAAAGCAAAACTTGTGACATTTCTGAGCTAATGCACATTTCAAAGGCATCACACACACCCAAAAGCCAACAAACTGGGAAGTTAAACCTTCTATATCAATTCAAATCACTTTTATCATCGTGTTTCAGCGGCATAGAGGACAGAGTCCACGACAAACTGCGCATATAATGATTACCTCATTCCAGTGGTACTTTGCCTTTATGGCCCACGAGCAACAAATTCGTTCTGAATGACTGTGATGGATAAGTTTCAAGCGGGGGCGTATGTCCTGGCTACCAGGCATATATTTTAAATGTGCTTTCTTAACACAATCTTGAATACTAATTGTTACTAGGTAGAATGTAATTTATTGCATTGAAGTCTTTAGAATGTTGAACTTATTACAGGGTGTTCTTGTTTTGGAAACCTTTTTCTTAATTGTCACTTTTCTTAGTGACAGTAAATTCGTCTGCTGACAGATGATTTGTACTAAGGAGGTATACTTTGTCATTTCACTTACGACCTAGGGCCACTTGGCTCGATACAATGGTTAACAATTGGCTTCATTCTAATGATGTTCGAAATCATTTTTGTTGGAAAAAACTTACTTTCCGATAAGGCCAAAACCATGTCAATTTATATCACATACTTACATATGTACGTGATTTATTTAATAAAATTCATTATGTAGTATAATTTTAAAAAAGAACACCCTTTACAATTGATATCATTTTCTTAGAACCCGCTGTACTTGAACTTTGTTTATAAAAAAAACCCTTCTTATAATTAAAGTCAGAGATGGATTTTCACTTGAAAATCTGACTCTTACTTTTCTTTAGAATTCATTTTAAGATCATATCATTAAATAGAAGTTGGTTTCGAACTTCACATAATTTTTTTTATAGTTGTTTCACTGTCATCAAATTGAATAAAGATACACGTTACATTGTTGATTTTTGTATGAGATTTTGAACTATCGAGATTTAAACTACAAATGTGACGCAATTGAGGACTGAGCACCGAACTGTCATTAACAGCCTTATTATGTCAACATCACTGATGCCTCACGAGTCACAATAACCTCATAACTGGTGGCTGACTGCCTCTTTCGACTATTTTTGACTTCTCTGTACTTTATCGCACTCCCACTTCATGGTTAGAAAAAAAAGAAACAGCAGTATTTTTTTATTTACAAAATATTTGGACTTTTTTGACGTTTGCTTTAGTGGCGTCAAAAAAATTGGACTGCCTCCTCTGAATTTTTTTGACTTCCTTGTACCTTATCTCACTAATACTTCATGGTTAGAAAGAGAACAGCAGTATATTTTTTTTGAAGTGAAACTTCTTTGGGCGCGTTGAGAGTGAAATTTCAAGGTTGAATTTTTGGGGAATGAAAAAATGTAACGCCACATGTGCAACGCTGAGATCATTGATTAGCTAAGTGGTGGGAGGTAGAGTAAAAGTAAACATTTTTATTGATAGGCTAATATATTTTATAGGTACGTAGGTAGGTAGAAAAGGCGGCCACGGGCAGTCTAGTCCATAGCCCAATTAGCGCTGAAGTGCGCCGCTTTGATACCATAACTCGTTTAAACCTGTGGATGGAATTGAAGAGAGAGAATATGGGAATATCCTCAGGATATCGGCCCTTTTTATTTCATTTTAGAATAGGATTTTGTTGTAGCTTTTAGCAAAATCATCAGAAAGTGGATCACTCACTCAACCAGATCAGCACCCCCACCATCCACAGTTAGCCCACTAGGCAGTTCGTTGGCTGGCACTGGAGCGTCCACTGATCTGATTGGATGATCATCCGGCCGCTGTGCACCACAAACCCCCACCAGAACCCTAGTCCACTATCTTGTGATCATAGGGAAGCGACGGAAGGTATAATGCAGAAGTAGCCGAAATTTGTCCTAGAGCCATTTCGTCGCGTTGAGAAAAGAAATCAAGTTTTTGATCTTCATTTCAGAAAGTTCGTTAATGTCGTCAAAGAATGCTCTGCCGAGTGACTGTTTTCTAGCTTTGGCCAGAGCAGGGCATTTGCAGAGGAAATGAACTACTGTTTCCCTTTCCTGCTGGTCCTCACAGCTCCGACAGTGAGTATTGTGAGGTATGCCCAGCTTCGCTGCATGATCTCCTTTTGGCCAGTGTCCGCTACAGGTTGCAACTACCCTGGCTATGTCTTGCCTGGGTCTGCGTATTAGATCAATTGTTCGGTTCTTGTCATAATATGGAGATATAAATTATTTTAAATTTTTTTCTCAAAATAGGCTAATTTCAAAAAATTGAATTAAATCAGGAGAGTCCGCTACAAATTTGAATTAAATATGGTTGCAAAATACATAAAACTAAATTAAAGTTGTCATATACAAATTTTTGATTTTGAGTGTAGGAATTTTTGGAAATAGTCGGAAAACCTACTCAAATAAATTTCAGATTTCATTTTTAAAATTAATTGTTTGCTGTCGAATGGAATAACATTTCAAATTGATTTCTTTGTCACCATTTGTGCGAAGTTTTATGTCTGTCTCATTTTGAACACAATGTTCACAACTGACAGATTGAGAGAGCCAAATCATGTTCAGGAGAGATAAGGGACTTAATATTAAATCAACTACATCCGTTGAACGATTATCTAAAATCTGCTTTAAAATAACTTACTTTTTTCCATTTTTCTTTATGTCAAACCTATAGTTTACCTCAAGTTCGCTTTGAAGAAGCGAATCCCCGACATGAATGCAAAATTTCGTCGTAATGTACGGAAAAATTAATTTTAGATTTAATTATTTAACTCTACCGCACAAACAATTTATTAAAATTTAAGCTGATTTTTAATTTCACACATGATCATTTTGACAAAATCACACTTGATTTAAAATTAAGGCAAATATTTCTTGACTAAATTTCCAGTCACATTCCAGTAAAAGTTCCCTTCATTTCGCCTTAGTCATCTGAACGTACCCAATGGTAGTGGCGAGATGTATCATTCCGTCATTCAGATTTCTGAATTTTTAGAGCTTCGTAATGGCCAAAATTAGGGCCTTGTCGATTATGAACCCTTTTGCCTCGTCAGAAAAACCACTCTAGGCCCCGGACCAGCAAAAACTAGATTTGTTCATATTTTCGTTAGAAACATTAAAAAGGGTATTTTAGTATCGGTTGTGATCCGATAGTAAAATAACTCAGATCAAAAATAAAAACATGAATAATAAAACTTTTAGCGCAGATTTTTATGAATTTAATACGATATTAAAACAATTTTAGTATGATACCGGCCATTTTTGTAAAATACTCTTATTATCATATTATTTGATTTAGTAACGTGTACAAAAATACGCTTAATCTAAACTACATCCCACCTCAAAAACAACAGATATGAGCCAGATAACCATCTGAAATTTAGTAAATATAGTTTAAGACAGTAAATTATAGTTTTTGATTAATTTTAATGAAAAGTTCAAAAAGCCTTTGGCGGGGGTGTGAAAATAGAGATTCTCGAAAGTAAATACCTATATGATTATCTTGGCTGGATTTGCAAGAGCTTGAAATTTGTAACTTTTTTTTGAAACCAAAACTAATCAATTATAATTCGATTCATCGATTCAATTTATTTAGTTAAAATTTTGCATATCTATCAATAAAGATAGTGCTTAGTTTGAAAACGTGCCGAAAACGTCCAACAAGTTCTTTCTAGCGAGAACCTCGAGAGAGTATGAAACATTTTCCTCGTCTAAATTTTACTTACTGAAAATATTGCATGGGCTTGACGTTTATTTGACAAGTTTTCCTCGTCTAGACTTTCCCTAAAGAAAACTGACTAGTGCTATGTTTAAACTAGACAGAAACTGGGCATTTCTTCAGCCGGGAAGCTATTTCTGAAGCAAATATCAACTTATTCTTATTTTAGTTGTTTAATATTGCGTTAAATAACTTAAACTTACAAACAAAACACATTTCAATATTTTCTACGCGACCAACAACTGCCACCTGCGAACTGTCAAATGAAAATTCACAGTCCACAAATACAAGACGCATTCAACAAAGCTGCGAATAAATAATTGGCTCGAATTTAACCTCAAAAACTAAATATGTGGTGTTACTCGTGTTGTTTAATTTGGACAGTTCGCAGTTCTCTGCGACCACGCTTCAAAAACTCAATGCTGCCTACTGTCGTTAAAACGAAACCCACCCCATGCCACTAGGAAACCGAAAAGCTTTCAGTCCTCGGTATGTGTGTCACAGACCACCTTTTATGGAACGACCACATATTCGACATCGCCAAAAATGCTGCTAAGTGTTTAGGTTTTCTCCGTCGATGCAAGAAATTTGTCTCCCCTTCTGATCTGGCTGTGATCTACAAAGCCTTTATTCGTCCAAAACTTGAGTATAACTCCCACATTTGGGCAGGTGCTCCAATAACCCACTTGAGTTTATTGGATAGAATTGAAGAGATCTCTTAAAATGATAAGTGAAAGAACTATAACGGAAACATTCTCATCTCTTGAGAACCGTCGAAATGTTTCATGTCTTTCGTTATTTAACCGTTATTTCCATAAACAATGCTCTAGTGAAATGGCCAGTTGCATTCCTCCCCTTAAACAATTCAACCGTAATACTCGCGCTTCTAGGAATGTCCATCAGTTTAGCCTTGAGCCCAATTTCGGACATACAGAGATTCTTTCTTTAGTCGCACTACTCGAATGTGGAATGCTCTACCCAGCTCAATTTTCCCCTCCCATTGTGATCTACAGACGTTCAAAACCAATGTGCATCGGTATCTCCTTTTAAATCCCCTCCAATCTACCTAATCGCTCGTTCTGTGTATATCATCTTAAGGGTAGTCACAACCCCTTTTGCACGCGCTAAATATAAAAAAAAAATTAAATGTCAAATTCTGCGACCGTTCGCAATTCGCAGACGCAGTTCGCGTCTTCATATAAATGGCATTTAACGTTTAGTGAAGTTTAGAAACGTTTTGTCTAAATTTTTCACCGAAAATTCCCGACTGAAAATTAAGATGACAGCTTTATAAAATTTAGGCTTTCCGAACAAAATTTACATTTCAGATGATAAAAGTTATTTTTTGCATTGAAAAACGCATAATTTTGACGAAAATTATGTCAGTCCAAAATTACTAAAACGGGAAACGACTTTGCTATTCGTTTTCACATTTCTTACCCATATTTTTGAGTTTTTCAAAACTAGTTTAAAATCAAAACTAGTTTTATGGAGATTTCAAGTTGCAAGTTTTATACATATTGATATTATTTATGAAAGCTTTGATATCCCAGTTTCAATATTTTGAGTTTAAAATACCAAAACTTTAGTTAATAATACCAATTTGTCCAAAACTTGGGACTTGAAACTTCTATTAAACTAGTTTTGCCGTAAAACTAGTTTTGAAACAAGTCAATAATATGGCTGTTAGAGTTCTTAAAAAAAAAAACAGAAAATTATATATTTAATTTATTCTCATACTCCTATCGATTTCCAATCAACAAGAAAAACGAAAACCAAAGTATTTTTCATTATAAAATTGATTGCAAAACCAGCAGACTTGCACTTGACGGACACCTACACTATGTACACCAGTGATATAATTCTGCATTGATTTTTTGCTAAAGTGATTGCTTGTTAACTCAAGAGTGAATCTACTCATTGCATTGTCAAGAAACTTAAAGAATGCTGCAGCGCAACAAAATCAACTTACATGTGAAATGTCATACATAATATGTATACAATATACGTTCCACACCCTGACACTACTGAAGCCAAAAAATAAGTTCAATGTCTAAATATTTGAATGGCGAGTACAAATGTTTGACAACAAAAATGATTGTTGCATAATAAGAATTTGTATAAAAATTCAAACCTATTTATCAAGTTATCACGGATACGTGTGTTTTCATCTTTAAAAATGAATAACCAACAAAATACCGAAAACATAAAAAAAACTTTCTTGCCGAATAAAACATGATATATATGGATACGTATGTGATAAACGGAAGAATTGTGTTCTCAAGTTCCGGTACACATAAAAACATCACACAACGCCCGCCACGGTACCTAACAGTGGGACAAATCAAGTAATAAATTGTTATTAATTCAATGAGTACCTTACTAGATATAGACAAATAAATAATCGAGGGGTAGGTACACTGATTTTGTATTTCTTTATTTTAAACATGCCTCTCCCCACCCACATATTTTTGAAATTTTAAGACATTATCGTTTAAATGCATTTTAATATAATTTTGTCAAACTAATTGATGTCTTTAATTCTCCTTCATAGAGGTTTGATAAGAATATGACTAAAAAAGTAGTTTTTTAAATTAAATTTATAATGAGTACCTAGCGCAATGAATTCATGCGAAATAAATTATAACATGTATTTCACAGGTAGCTTTTGAAGTTTTTCCCATTCTGCCATGTTAGCTGTTCCAATGTGGGGAGGGCCGCAAAGAAAAATCTCAATGAAACGGTTACACGAAGAAGGTAGGTGCATGCATATAGCTGTTAAGGCAATGCCAACAATTGCTCATGTCTGCAAATAATGTCAAAACAAAAAACCAGTTATAATAAAAAACAAACAAAAAATCAAATCATGCAAACCATCACTGGAACCAGTTAAAATGGTAACGACTTAAAATGTTGAGAATTTTTTTGTATGTATGTTTATGGGATTTATATTTTTTTTTTTCAATTTTTTCACACTTTTTATCAGAAGTTCTAGATTTAAATTGGCAAATCTTTGGAAAGTTAATTGCTGGTTGATGCTGTATTGACATACTTTGAGGGCAGTGTCTTTATTATTTTTGTTTAAATAATTAAAAACATTCTTTTAGCGAATGTGAAGCAAGATTGATGCATATTAAAACTGAAATTTTCATAATAAATTCCGAGGCCGAAAGAGCTATAAATAAGAATGTTATGTTCAATTCGATCTAGAAATTTAATCTTAACGACCAAAAGTTACCAACATTATCTTTTTGTTTTGTTTTTACAATATGATTTGTACTGGATAGAAAACATCTCGCTCTCGTTTTGACTTCAGAATTGTAGATAAACCTACAGCCTTCGGATGCAGTTGGTGACAGCCAAATTATATTCCAATTAAAAAGCACTTTTATAATTTGAAACTAATTTTCAATTAGATAAACAAGAAGAACCATTGTTGAACACGTCCCACTGAGAGCCAGCCCAACGAGCCTCAAATCGTATGACAGTACAAATAAAACCCATTAAATAGCTCCGTTCCTTTACTTTAAATTTCTGTGATTTCCTGTACATTTGTGTGATTTTTAGTCAAAAGCCATTCCCGTACTCAAAAATTTGACAAAAGACAACGCTCACGAGAGAGTAAATAATTTCCCCTACATGTGATTTTCTATCCGAGAAATTTCTTCGGGCGGAAAATCACAGCTCAACCAAATGTCATTTTGAGAGTAAAAGAACGAAAGCCAAACATCGTGCCTTACTTGTCTGGCACACTAGGTAATACGGAATTAGTGTGAAATTGCGTTAGCCAATTGCGTTGCATAATTTTGACATTTTTGGTCTTCAAAATTTGACAGATTGTGGGTTTCTGTTCACATAGTAAAGGATCAGACCTAATATTAGTCCTGTTTTAGTTGGTATCTTATTTTTATTTTATTTTTATTTATTTTTTTATTATTATAAGAATCTGTAGGCCCTGTCAAAACATCTAAGCGTTAGAGAATTTCTCAAAAAAGGGAACTTATCAAACGTATTGAACTAATTTTGTAAAAAAAAACAATTTGCGTTTAGTTTAAACGAATTTTAAGAAATTATTTATTAGTCAGATGTTTATTTTCACATCGTATACACCAGAATTTCAGTTGGCTGATTTGACAGTTGTTACATTACAATTTGTCAAAAATATAAGACTTCATTAAAAATCCAATCCAAAAGCCGGCAAATAGGAAAAGGGTAATAGGTACTGAAAAAAAAATGTATGTACCTACCTATATTTTGTTATTATTATCTTATTGGAATTTTAAAAATCTTTTTCTAAATCTATTCAGCCAAACAAAATTAAATGGTCTCTAAATGTTCTTAAATGCAACCACCACCTTTCTACGACGCATACGCACCTAAATAGTTAAAAGGAATGGAAAGAATTAATTTAGTACAGTCGATATGAACTTTAAGTATCTGTCATAGGCAAAAGTGAGAGCAATTATGTACTTGGCGACACTGATAGATTCAAAATTGCAAAACATGATATTTCTTCTCAATTTCAATTTTGAAAGTGAAATGACCACATATGAATTAGACAGTACCCAGAAAATTTTAGCTGTCACTTCTTAGTTTAAAAGATTCGTAAAGTTGGGTATACTTATGTTCTTTAACCCTCTAAGTTAGACGTCAAGCACTTCTTCATCCACCATACTAAAGTTCGACAGAATTGTTTGCCTTGCCTTGAATTGAGAACTGCGAATTGGGAATATTCGGGAGTTTTGACATTTCATTGACGTGAATGGTCACCGAGAGCTTATGCCGCATCTACACGAATGACAAGTCATCGTTATTTTTCCCAGTTCCTGGTCACAAATCGTTTAAAATGGTCCAAAATCTGTCATTATTTTTGGGCATACAAACAATGACAAGTGAAAGTGACGTTTAATTTTACCATTAGAATGTCATCGTGTAAACATGGTGCTGTTATTATTTTTCAATAACGACAAATCGCAATAGAGAATCAACCTGCAAATTCTTCTCATAATAATGAAAAGAAATAGTCATTATTTTATTCATTAATTTATTTTGTCATTATGCTATCATTTTAGTGACAGATTTTATGACAGTTGTGTAAATTTTGTAAATCCGCCATATGAATTCTGGATGCAACATTACCAAGTAAAATAAGTATTAAAATCAAATTTTTTGTTATTTAAACAAATTTTGCGTAGCGTTTTCTTTTTAAATTTTGTAAATAAGATCATTTATTCACTTTGTCGAAAAGTTAAAACGAAAATAATTTGATATTTTATTTTGAAATTTCTTAAAAAGATTTATTCACATCTCATGCGAAAGGGGCTCTACTTTAAAACTTTTGTCTCGTTAGTAAGGCATTTCCTTTTTTAAACTTCAAATATATTTAACACGAATTTAAAGAATATTAAAGTTATTTTTATTGAAGTTATTGACAACTGCTATTTATAATTAATACTGAATATTTAGAACATCTGTTTTCTTATTGTCATTAAATACATATTCAAATTTTATTTTTATCTTATAAAGAAGAAAAAAGAATTTTTGTTTTAATTAAATACAATTTATTTAATATTAAATCCATAAAAAAGAAATAACTTAAATATAAGTATGTAGCTAAAGAGAGAGCAAACATATTAAAGAAATGTTTATATTCTGATCATTTCATACACATTTCTCCTTCCTGAAGCGATTTTTTTTTCATACAGATAAACAAAAAATCAGAACCTAAGCTGAACTCCATTTAATATTATGAAGTTTCTTTATTTTTGCATTTTTGTTAATATTTGCATGCTTTAACAAAAAGAACACGCAAAAAAAATGTACTTAAAAACCATTTACCGTGCATCATGAACACGGAGCATTTTTATTTCAATTAACATGTTTCGAGTACCGTAAATCCGCATTGAAAAGCCTTCCATTGACAGTGGTTGATATTTCATAGAGCTCCTTACTTTTATGGAAGCTGAAAATCATAAGTGAAGTCGAGGCAATAACATAAAATTGTAAACCAATTAAGTAAGCTACTTGTTTTCAAGTTAAACACGTTCAGTTGTTCGGTTCTGTATTATAAGTCTTCACAGCGGAGCAAATGATTTGAAATACCTACCTACCTAATAAAATTCAAGATGCGTGGAATGCAAAAAAAAAAAAAAAGAATGAAGTTTTAAATGAAAGGGAAATTATAGAAAACAAGACTCAGTTAAAATGTGTAAACAAAGCTTTATAGATAAGAGTAAATTAAACAGTATTTTTATGAATGTACCTATGTAATATGTATGTGTGAATATTGTATATATCCACCCACCAATAATGCACCTGCTTATCAAGCGAAATGAATGACCTGATTTTTCTTCCAGGGTTTTATCAACATGATGTGATATCAGTTACAATTGGTAGTGACGAAATGTATGATAAGAATAAATGTGATCAACGCCCATAAATTAACTTCAAAAATTTCTTATCAAGGGCTATAGGAGATAGATATTATTAAACTTTATTTTCTTTATAAGGCAAGTACAATAGTTAACTAGACGATCTGTCGGCTTTGCTGACTTAATGCTGCATTTAATCTGACAGTTTACCTTTGTTTTAACACCTTAATAACATACAGATTCGATCATACATAGGAACTGAAGTACCTACCTAATAAATCAAAACCTTTAACTTACCATGTATTTATAAGTAAGTGAATTTCATTCCGACAAGTAGCTGGTTATTTTGCAGACTCAATGGAGGCCTAGAATGGCATTTGGTTGAACTTTAAAGTCATTTTTTTAAGAAAACTAAAAACACTTGCTATTTTAAAATCTACAAGGTTATTTTACAGTATTAATTTTATTTTATTGTACATATTTGATAAACGCGCTTTCTGTGAAGGTATAATCAGGGAACTAATATTCGTTAACAAGCTGAATTGCCGCATTTGGGCAAATGAGAGTCCACGAGTGATTGTTGCAAAGCCGATGCATCCACAAAGAGTGTGTTTTTGGTGCGGTTTATGGACTGGCGGCATCATTTACCGCAGTTACCGTGAATGGTTTTTGCTATCGCGAGATGATAACGGACTTCTTGTGGCCAGAAATTGAGGATATGGACCTGGACGATATGTGCTTCCAACAGGATGGTGCCACTTGCGACACAGCCCACGAAACAATGGCTTTTTGCAGGAGAAATTCAATGGCCGTGTTATCTCACGTCGTGGCAATGTTAATTGGCCGCCACGATCATGTGATTTGACACCGTTGGACTTCTTTCTTTAGGGATATTTAAAAGAAAAACTGTACGTAAATAAGCCAAAAACAATTCAAGCGCTAAAGGATGAGAAAATTCGGCACATTAATAACATTGAACCTCAACTATGTCTCAGAGTCATTGAAAATATGGACCATCGGATAGAGGTATGCCGAAGCGTGGCGAGCATTTGGCCGATATTTTATTTTACACATAATAATTGTCATAGATTCTTCTATCATAATAAAAAATACTAAAATAATTCCCTGAAAACTTTTTGTTTCATTTACAATTAACATCGTGCGTTTTCGTTGGGCCACCGTTTATATAACGGGTTTTATTAATTTTGGTCGCGTTCCTTTGAACTGGTTTAAACTTTGCCCAAATGTAGCCGATTCTTGAATTTTTAACTAGTATTTAAACAAGGACAGTTGGAAGTTTTTAATCACCGTACACGCAAATTATTCAAACCGATTTTGTCTGCATTTCAAGGCCGTTTTTTTTTATTTGTATCAGTTTTTACAAAAACACGTTATTAAGTTTTCTTTTTTTAATAAAGTCCAATTTTCAATCTAAAAGGCTTAACTATATAGACCTACTTTTTCCAAAATGTACAAAAGTGAGAAATAAACATCTATGCTGAAGACACGTACTTGCAAAGCAACAATTGAAAAAGGTGTATGGTGGCCACTTTGTAATAGGTCTATAGGTCTAGGTCTATAACCCTTATGGGGCCCATACACGACACAGACACGTCGCTGCAAATTGTAGTCTGTGCAAACATGCCGTCGCCACACACGGTGCAGACAATCTGCACAGGCATTAGTCTGTATCGTTTCGTCGTTGGTCGTCAGGTCGGAGGAATGGGGAATACTGGATACTGGTTGTGCAGCTCTTATCATTTATTTGACAATAAAAACAAACAAAAATATGAATCAAAGAAAAAAACAAAAAGAATTTAGAGCAAGGAATTGTTCAAAACATTTTCTTTCACTATTGTTTTTCATGTTTACTCCACAAATGTTCTCGCTTGTCTGTGCACAGTTCTCTTTCTTCGCACCGTGTGTGGCGAAGGCATGTTTGCCCTTGCATATACTACAATTTGCAGCGACGTGTCTGTGTCGTGTATGGGCCCCATAATGCTAGCTTATATTTTAATGTTGGATAAAAAAGGATTCTGTGCGCCTTTCGACAGGAATGGAAACTATTTTGTCGATAGTTTTAAATTTATTTTTTGACAACAAAATATTAGCTATTGGGCCCTATTGCGGTTGTCGATCAGCGATCGCACTTTCAACGATCATCACCATCGACTGATTTCTCAATCGGTATTGCGTAACTTGATCCACTAGTATATGAGTTATTGTGAATGAAAAAGTATAAATTGTGAATTATTCATACTTTGACGTTTGACAGATCGATTTTTTTCAGACTGGATTGTTTATTTATTTATCTCGTTTTGTGAAGTTTGCAATAAAAATAGTTTATTTTTATAAAAATAAACTTAAAATAAGAAATGGACGAATCGAAGCGTTCAGTGAAAAAGAGACAGAAGAATATACAATAAATAGAATTTTAGAGGCCATCAGAAAACGGCGCAATATAAGAAATTCATCCAACCCGTTGGAGTTGATAAATTGTACGTTTAACTTGATTTTGTAGTTTTTTTTTTTCTTTTCATTTATTTGTCTTTTATAGCTTTGTTAACTATTTTTGATAATCCAAGCCTGCCTTTATGGATTTAATTTCTGAAAACTTAAGCTGGGAAAAAGAAAATCATCGATTCCCAACATCCTTAAATTGTGTACCGCGTTACGATTCTGTGCCCAAGCATCATATCAACTAAGTGTGGGAAATGATTTGTTCATTGGGTTGGCTCAATCTACTCTATCCTTAAAAAAGTGCTAAGTGTAAAAGAAACTCACATACATATGTATGTCGAAAATAAAGGAAAGTAAAATACGCCAAACAAAAATGTACTTCCTTGAAAAATTCGGATTCTCAAGAGTTATTGGGTGAATTGATGGCTTTTATCTGTTTTTTGTTAAAACTTGTTTCACCCTGCACTAAGAATAATAATTAAATATACCTATTTCACTTATAAACAAACATTTTTTAAATAAAAACACTCACATTTTATTCTCTACATAATTTTTTACTTGTTGAATAGACCCAGTCGTTCACAAAAATGCGGTTGATAACGAGCGATCGGATTTTCGATATTTGTCGAACGCAATCGACAATCACAATACCAATTTCTCAATTTGTCGATCGTTGATCGCTTTGTTTTAATTTTCAAATTTATTTTTTTTTTAAATATGCACAGTGATCGGCAGTGCAAAATCAAAAATGACCCACAGAGTGTAAATGCGTGTCTCAGGTATATTCTGCACATCCATATAAAATTTATCGAATTAAGTTGGATACTTTTTGAGCAAATGGTACCACAATTTTTTTTTTAAGCTATATAGATTTTTCAAAGGAAGGAACCAAGATTATTTGTTTACTCATTAAAAGTTCAATTAGTTGAAATAATTGAATAATTACTTTTATATAGTAGATACCTATTCGGACAAGGGGTCATTGAGACAATCTGCCCTAGCTAGGTATCCGTCGGAGCGGAACATTCTCCGCAACGCATATATACTTCGTCTGAGATTCCAATTACATTCGAGGTGTCCGCTTCGGAAAGGAAAAATACAAAATGCGACGACGCATTGATTTGACATGCGACAGATTTAAGATTCTAATAGAGAATTACAAAAATGCAGGAACATCATCTGTTGACCTTTTGAGTTTCGTGTATTGTTTGGTGCTTGTTTTCTCGTTTTCTCTTATACTGGAAACGTGAATTCAAGCAACAAGTACAAAAAATTTCTTTCTTTTTTATATTTTTTACATTTTTCTTACAATTCACGGAAAATCGGAAACAAATTCCGCGAACAATTTGTGTCGAAGGATTTCTGAACAATATTTTAAAATGTTCATCTGAAATCGCATTACATCGCATGTCAACGCAGAACACCGGGCTGCATCAAAAAATGTCGGAAAAATGTTCGGAACAGTTGTTCGGAAGAATACCTCGAAGCAAAAAGCCTCCGATTCAGAAAATTTTCCGTTCTGATGGATAGGGGGAGAATGTAGGGGGTAACAATTATTAAAAAAAAATAATTAAACATTCCCATTTTTTTTTTTTTTTTTTTTTTTTTTTACAAAATGTGCGGCAAATAACTTTTTTTTTTTGAAAATGCATCATCAACATCGAGTGTAGCTTCGGCTGTGTGGCACGTAGCGCCGTCCTGTTGAAACCAAATGTTGCCAATATCCCCCTCTTCAATTTTTGTGAACAAAAATTCGTTCAACATGGCCCGATAACGATCGCCATTGACTGTAACGGCCACTCCTTGCTCAGTTGAAGAAAAATGGCCCAATTATGGCTTTGGACCAAAATCCGCACCAAACAGTGACTCGTTTTGGGTGTATCGGCTTTTCAATGTATGCGTGCGGATTTTCTGTGCCCCAAATGCGACAATTTAGCTTGTTTACATACCCGCCAAGATCAAAATGAGCTTCACCTGAAAAGATGATTTTTTTTGGCAAAATCGACAAAGTAATGTCGCAATATTTCCCAGTGTTGTTCAAGCGTATACACAACCATATTCGTTCAGCGACAGGATAAAACTAATTATCTGTCAAATCAGACATGAGCTAAGTGTTACCATTCACGAAATAAGCACTAGTTGAAAAAAAAACGTTAGATGGCGGACCTTTTAGTTCATTAATTTAGAAGCTTGAATCTGAACCTTATTTTTCAAAAACAAGTACTAGGAATGTACCTAGCTACCGTAAAACCGGTTGATTTTGGCCTTTTTTTCAAATTATGTATGTAAATTGTGTATAACTTTTGCACAGATTTTGTATAGGTATTAAGTATTTACCTATAGTGGCCGATCCAGGGGGGATGGCTATAGGGGCTAAAGCCATACACCCCCACCCGCCCACAAAATTTGGCGCATGCTATTTTTTACAGCAGCGTTGTCTTAAGTCCGATTAAAAGTCTTCAAGCTTTGACATTTTATTTTTCAGCAAAATAATTGTTTTCCGTGCTTTCTACTGACAGTTCCAACAAAACAGGTAGGTACCTACTCAACTAGTAGTTGATTTGTCTAGTTCACGAAAATCAGATCTCCAGAGGGCTCATACTGTCAAAACACATATAAGCTTTCCAGTGACACCTCTTAGATATCATTTTCATTTTGTCTCAAACTAGATCCTTAAGCTCCCCGCCCCCACCACGAATCCTAGATCCGCTAAACCCCTTTCACACAAGGAAACTGAGTTGCCGGCGATTTTTAGTTTCTAGGAGAGAAGGACGTAAAAGGAAGACAAAAAATTTCCCCTCACACCTTTCTCACCAACAAACTAGCCAGTTTCTGGCAACTCAGTTTCCTTGTGTGAAAGCCGTCCTGCTGGTTACCTACATGTATCTAATTGACTCTTTATTATTGCAAGTGTGATCAATTTTAGGCAAAGCATTTGGATAGTGTAATTGCAACTGAGACCTTGCTGCATAGGTTGAACTGAACGACGTTGAAGACAATTTAAGAGTGATTAGTTATGTATTTTGTTTGCAAAATATTGGAGGTGTTTCATTTAATTTGACAAGCGATACCTATCTACAATATGGTATCGAGTATATTCAACGACGTTTGGTATAGTCGTAAATTAGCCACCAGAATCTTGAGTATTGTGGAACTATGTTTAAAAATAAAAAAAAAATGTAGTAACTTCCCATTGGTGCACTTGAAAACCATATATACATGTGTACATATTTACTTAAGTGGTGGTTGGTAAAGTATAAATTATATAATTTTATATTTTATAGTGTAATAACTTTGGGTTTTTGGATAATCAGTATTTAATATAGTTAGGTATAGATAGAGATACAGGGCAAAATGTGACATTACCTATACTTATATTTTGTACTTTAGCTATTTAAAATAGTAAATTTTTTATAATTTTTTTGTAAATAGCTTACAAAATTCTAAGAATCTTACATATAAAACTTTTTTTCCTAACTCTTCTCGGTATGGACTTATTAATTATTTAAGCCAATTATTTCAAAACAGACTATTGGCCAAAAATCCAGGAGAGTGTACTTAAAAAAAATAAACAAAAACATAGTTTCAAAGAATATAAAAAGGCAAATTAAGTGTCGCATTGTTCGAATTAAAACATTTTTGAAAAGTTTTTTTTTTTGATTTTTAGCTTTTTAAAGGGTGATTTTAAAAATCTCAAAATTACACAACATCTAGGTGGTATAGGGCATATATCAGGGGAGTGTACTTAAAAAAAATAAACAAAAACATAGTTTCAAAGAATATAAAAAGGCAAATTAAGTGTCGCATTGTTCGAATTAAAACATTTTTGAAAAGTTTTTTTTTTTGATTTTTAGCTTTTTAAAGGGTGATTTTAAAAATCTCAAAATTACACAACATCTAGGTGGTATAGGGCATATATTTTTGGTAGAAATTTGAAATCGATATCATTGTTTGTTTTTCAAAATATTTGAGTTGAAAAACATTTGTTAAGAATTTTTAAAAGTTTTTGTTCCAATTTTGTTGCTCTAAAAAAAAAGTGTTTATTAAATTAAAAAAAAAAAAAATACCAGTGGTTAACTACGTCATTATGTGTAAAAAAAAAAAGATTGGCTTCGGAATCTTGAAATACCTATTTGAGACGAAAATTATTTTTCAACTGTTTTTCTAAGTTTTAAAAAAAGTGTCTGTTTGGATTTTCTTTTAATATTTAACAATTTGGTATTTTGTAATTGTGTGTAAATTAAAATTAGTCTGAAGTGAATATTTTATTCCGTTCTCGAGATATTCCAGATAAATGACATTTTACAGATCCTTTTTAAATTGCTGTAGTAAAAAAACGGTTTATTGAATTTGTTAGAAAACCTTTTCAGCACGTTATGACAATATTATCTGTAAAATAAAATTTAACCGAGGTCGATATCTTTATGCGTTCTCGAGATTTGGTGGACGAAAAAAGTACTCCGAACGTACGTACATACACACATACAGACATCTTGCTAAAAACGACGGATTCTGATTCTAGAGACCTCAAAACGTGAAGATATGTCAACATTTTCAATTCGACAAATCCCACTAATTACAATAACTTCCAATGGGAAGTTAAAAATTATGACAATATTCATCTCGTTATTTATTAGATGGAGAGATCTTCAAAGAGTAGCCCAAAATTGATCTGCATACATACATACTTATGTATGTTTGAAGATTCAAAGGTACCAATAATTAGATAAGCATGCCAGCACCATGGTGTTATTTGGTGAATCATTCATCACTATGAAGACATTTTTATGACTCAAACTCAATTTTTGTCGTTATAATTTGAAACAAAAAAAAATCTTTAGCTCATAGGTATAGGTAGGTATCTATAGAAAAACTTTTACTTATTTCGGATAACATAATTTTCTTAAAAGTGGATAAGTATTCAGCTATGACTTGAGATTAAAAATAAATTTGCCCTATTTTGAAAGCTGATCTCTGAATTTAAGCATCCTGAGTGTTTTTATCTGATTGGTTTATTAAATTATAACATAAGATAAAACCAAAGACTACCTACCTACCTATTTAGGTATACCTACCTCCAATCAAAAACCTTAATACCTATACAAAAGCTATCTCCTCTTAGCAGCGTAGCAAGAACTTATAAACTGCATACCTAGTGCATTTAAGCAGGATTTATCTACCTATGTACCTACTTAGTTTCAAGAAGCTTAGGGGGTTTTACGCATTCACTCTTATAGTTAACTTATATAAAATGAAAGAGAAATGAAAATTCAAATACATATGTAGGTATATAGGTATGTTATTCTTACGTTAAAAAGTAGCATTTCTTTTTTGTGCTATTATTTCAACCAAAACAAAACTTACCTTGCCAACAGCTTTTTTATAACGTCTAGTTGACTCGTGGATTAAATCCTTTACCAGCAAATCGCCACTTCCACATGGTACGACGATGCGCACCGAACCAAAACAAACAGTAACCTTCATGTTGTAGATATATTTTTAAGAACACTAAAATTCAAATTACCTAACTTTATCTTAACTTTAAACAAATAGAAAAATACAATCACTTTAATATGTAAATTTATTTAGGTATTTTAAAAAGTTATAAATCTAATTCACTAAAGTGCATTAGCAACATGTTGATAGCAATAGTATGGGTTGTTCAAGAACATCGCACCGCAATGTTGATAAAGGACCGAACAGCGAAACATGCAGAAGTTAGGTAAAACAAAACAAAAAAAAACAAGGACACACTTGACAGATGTCCGTTTGAAAATTTTCCAAGTAGGGTGCGCGACAGGGATAGAAAAATGGGAACAGGAACTATTCAAACCGAACGATGAACGGAACGAGCCAACAGACCGAGCAGATCAATTAAATTCCTTTGTTTATGCAGCACCTTGTGTTCCAGACGACTGTTGTTGTGGCAGCAACATAGAAAAGAAACGAATTTTACAGAAAAGTAATAAATGCACTAGATGATGAACGGGTTTTTTTTGTATTGAGAAACTTTGTTACTTCTTTTCTAATTTTGACGGGATATGCAATAAAATCATTATTCAACACAGGAACACTACTTAATTCATTTTTTTACTAAGAAATACCGACACAAATGAATCACACAAACAAGAAAATGTTTTAACTTGCTTTGTTTTTTTTTTTTTATTTATTTTTATTTGTTAAGTACTACTCTGGGTGCTGTTGGAGCTGCTTCCGAAGTGTTGTTGAAAAAATTCCTCAGGTGGCGATGGTCTGATGGTGGATGAGTTGAGCAGTGATCGTAATCGTAGTTTCAATTTAAACTTCGTTTTATTGCACTTTTTTGCCACAAGAGTGGCAAATATTTAATAAAGTTACTCGTATCGATTCGTGATGCACATTTCCGTTGGTTATTTTAGTGCAATAAATTGATTATTTTAATTAAATAATAGTTTTGATTTAAAAAAAAAAAAAAACAGGTAACGCGCAACACATACCGATTTAATACACACGCGTTCTCTCGTCAACAACTCGTTTACATTTGAAACTGAAATTTTTCATATAAAAACGAAACAAATCTCACACACACACTTGCAAACGAAAAACCACCTTTCGTTGAAAAGGGGAACTTGTATTAAATGACGGAGGGGAAGTTGTATTTTCTGAATTCAAGTTATTTAACGAATGTTGTTATTTCGTTGAGTTTCTATGATACTAGCACAGGGGTGGCATTTTTTCTGGGGGCTTTGTTAAATATTTTTAATAAGCTATTTCTAATATTTCCTTTCAATACATGTACTTGGATGTTTTAAAATGAATTGACAAATAAACTTGAAATTGGAAAAGCTTTGAGATTTAATTAGCAACCTGAAAAAAGCTAAGGCTTAACTACATAGACCTACTTTTGCAAAAAAGTATACAAAAGTGAAAAATAAATATATATGAAGACATCTGTTTTGCAAAAAACAATTGAAAATTTTGTATGGTGGCTTAATTTATATGTCAGAATAATTTGTGTATGTTTTTTTGCAAGCAGGTTTATTTAGCGAACATTTTAATTTCTCACTTTTGTACTTTTTGCAAAAAATAGGTCTATTTTGTAAAGCCTTTAAAATAAAGGATAAATAATGCTAAACAACAGCAAAAAACTATTTCACATTGGTTTTTGGGAGGGTCTTAGAGCAATTTAAGCCTAGTATACAGTTCATCAACAAAAAAAAAAAAACTACATACATTTCTTATTGGAAAGATTTTGGCGAAAAAAAAAGTTTGACGTTTAATTTTTTTTTATCGAGCTGTGAACCAACCCTGACTAAAAAATTTGTACTCACCACTTTTCTTTCGCTTTTCACGAAACTATAGTTATACGTATATCTAAAAAAAAATGAATAAAAAAAACTAAGTTGAGGGAAAACAATGCAATACAAACAAATCGCCGGCCGAATACTTAAGTGCCCCATAGACCACTTTTTCGGGAAACTGAGTTAAAGATGCAGTTATTCGAATATTCTCTATCTATCGTTTGGCACCATCCCCGTTGCTCTATCTCAATTATTAACGAAGTTACAGAAAGCACTTGCTCTATAAAGGCTCTCCCAAACCAATGCGAAAAATACGTTGCGGCGAAGAAACATTCGTCAGTCAAAATTATTTCATATGTTTCTCCGCCGCGTTGGTGTGGGTACTCTCATATATCACCATGTAAATAAATTTTGACATGCGAATGTTTTTTCGCCGCAACGAATGTTCCGCATTGGTTTGGGAGAGCCTTAAACCACAGATTTTGTGGGTTATTTTAATGCTTATTTTCCGTATATCCAAAAATTGTACTAGGTGCGACAATTTTTGTAGGAAAGTTTAAAATGCAAACTCTTAATGCTTAATTGCCTCACAACTGCGGGAGATGGAATACAGAGTATTTAAGTACTTAAAATATATTTTAAAAAATGTCGGATTTTTTGTGCTTATGTGCTCTATATCCATGGACAAAAGCGCTGTCAGCTGGAAAAGTATAAATAAGAAGTAACATTTTCGCCGAGTAAATAAATAATGTAAAATCCTTAATTTAAACCCAAAAATATTGTCTTTGTTTTAATTCAATATTTATTGATTATTTACCAACGTTTCAAATCTGGTTTGGATCTTTTTCAGGGTTGAATAAGTTATATCGATTTTTTTTTTAAATATTGTGAAAAAAATAAAAACGAGGTAGAAATGAGGAAAAAAAATTATTTTAAATAAGAATATTTATATATCTTCAGGTTGACAAACTTAATAACTGCGTTTTATGTATTCTAAATAAAGTTTTTATTGATGATTAAGCATTTTGTTTTTTAAATAAAATGGATAAAAACAAAAAATGTAAAATGTTTTCACTGGGCTAAATGAGGTAATTTCGTTGCAAATTTCCAAATAAGATGCAAATTATCTCATTTCCCATACAAAATCACATTTCGAAATGAGGTAATTTCAACCTCATTTGCACGAAATTAGGTTGGAAATTAGGTGAATGCCTCCAGCGGGAAACAGTTTCAAAAGCTCTTTAAAGCTTTTGTATAAAAATATCAATACACTATACTCAACAACATAAAACAGAAAGAGAAAACAACAAAAAAAAAACGGCTAACTGCCATTCAAAATGAAATGAGATGTCAAATGAAATTAGCTAATTTGATAATGAAAACAATTTTTTGCTAAATTTCGAAATTACCTCATTTCGGCTCTAATGAAACCCTAAGTGTCCAAATAACCAAATAAGCTTAAATTTCCTGGGAATGATTAAATGCTCATTTTCTACGCATAAAAAGTCAAAAGAAAACCTTAAGCTGGCCATACACGACCGAACGAACGAGCCGAACGACACGGAGCCGAACCAAAATTTCTTGTGAGTGGGAAAACTCAGATGGCTTCGTTTGGTTCGGCCGAACAATTTGGATATTCAGCCAGTCCAAAATCCACGAACACGAACCTCCGAACCAATGTTCGGCTCTATCGTGTATGGGGAATCAGCAAGCCGAGCAGTTCTGTTTGCTTCCAACTTTCCAGTCTCCACCGTCCCTAAATAATAAAATCCCACTTTCTCACTCTATCTCATTAAATTGTAGAAAACGATTTTCACCAAAAACATCTAACTGTCTGATTCTCTTTTTTGTCAAGTTTTGTCACGTTCAATACAAAACACAAAATTCAGATTTTTAGAATTTTTTTGGTTTCTGGTTGGGCAACTGTCATAAGAAGTTCAGCTCAGTCGACTTGTGCTTTCTGCATTGAACGGACCGCTGACGTTTTTTGTTTGAACTGCCAAAATTGGTTCGGTTAGGCCGTGTATGGCACCCAAATTTGGACCGTGGCCAAATGGACCGGAGCCAAATGGCTCCGAGCTGTTCGGCTCGGTCGTGTATGGCCAGCTACAGTTTAACGACCGTGAAGACACGGGCACACTGCATCGTTTTTGTGAATTTGTACGCACTTTAAAAAAGTGATACCAGTAGCACATATTTCCCATACAAATTTCCCACAAAAAGGACTCACACCAAAGAGGATTTTTTTAAATAAAATATCCAGACAAATCATCATGTCGATTTCGATTACAGAATCCGCAAAATTGTATTCCGGGGGAGTTGACTCGATGCACAACGACCTTGGTGCGGATTTGAATTGTAAAAAGTGCGGATGGGCTTTTCAAAATACGTTACCGACACTCCTGCAAATTTTTCTAATAGAAAAAACTGAACGAAATTGTCAGAAGCCATCCGCAGACCATTCATCGGATTCTGTAATCGGGGTGCACATGTTTAAACATTTGTCAAATTTTCACAAAAACGATTTTGATTACTTCTAAACAAATTGAAATAATAATCCATTTCAGGTGTTTGAGGTGTCTGAGGTCACATGAAAAGCGAATATTTACATGCACCTGCATTTGATTTCTGTAAAAAGAGGAATAATAATAATTGCATTGTAAGATACAAAAGAGAGAACAGGAGAGAGAAATGTAGAATGTATAATGGTGGATTTACATGTATCTTCGTCCGACTTCTGCAAAAAAAAGGGGATGCAAAATTAAAATGTACATTTATTAGATAGAGAGGGAACACTTAAATGTAGAAGATCTTCGTGCATGAAGATTATAGGAAGTGCCATAATGGACGCAGGGTCAAAAGTCCACAGGCCAAAAGTCCATAATAGACTTTTGTACCACTTCTTTGGGTCGAAAGTCTATAAATCAATTGCAAACTTTTGACCCACTCCGATGGGACAAAAGTCCATACAAAAATCTTGTGGACTTCTGGCCCATTGATTGTGGATTTCTGACCGACTTCAGTGGATCACTTTATAGATAGTTTTCTTTAACAAGAATGCTTTGGGTGGCCCGCTTCGCGGGTTTATGGATTTTAACTCCCTTTTCGGGTCCTCTGCGCCGCTCACGCGACTCCGTCGCTCCGCTTAGGGTATGCTCAGTCGTCTGGCAGGCGCCTATGTTGTCAGTTGATCTGTTATTTAAGTTTTTTTTGTACTAAACAGTACTTTGGGTGGCCCGCTTCGCGGGTTTAAGAATTTATCTCCCTTTTCGGGTCCTCTGTCCCGCTCACGTGACTCCGTCACTCCGCTTAGGGTATGCTCAGTCACCAGGCAGGCGCCTATGTTGTCAGTTGGTGTGCTTTAAGTTTACGAGTAGTGAAGAGTATACAAATTAATTTTTAACAAAATATAAATAAATAGTTCTTAATTCTTCTGCTTTTTTCAATACTATAATATGAAATTATTGTGGACTTATGACCCACTTTCTTTCTAAAATTAGAGAATATTGACCCTTTTTTTGTTGAATTTTGATCCACTTGAGTGGGTCAAATCTCCACACTACAGTTGTGGACATCTGACCCATCCAAGTGGGGCAAAAGTCCATTATGGACTTTTGACCCTGCGCCGCCATAATGCAGATATGAAGACGAACATGTTCATCTTCTTGGTGGTTCTCTTTCACACGCTCTGAGTATTGGAATACATTTGTCCCACTCTACTTTTCTTCATATTTGCAGACGAAGATATATGTAAATCCAGCATAAATGCAGATTATAGGAAGTGCCAAAAGATGTGAACATTTGTTCATCTTCGTAAATGGTCTCTTTCACAAATTCGATTTCCGGGTAGATGTCTTGGTGGTTTATAAAGGTTCCACTGAAAACGCATTGGTTCACTTTAGCTGAATTTTACTATCCCGCAGATGTCTATATAGATTTCATCATGATAATAAAAGAAACAGAATCACATGATTACAGTGTTATATTTTTTAGAACGAGGTGCTTAGGGTTATATAATCCAAAGCAAATCTGGATGTTGTTTTTGTAATTTATGTATTTTCGTATGCAAAATCCAACGTTTGTCAGCCTTTTTTTGGCGTTCAGGAAAAAAATAAATTCATATGTTTCAGTTTCGCTTCATTACATTTAAAAAAATAAAATGAAGTGCCTCCTTCAATCAAAACCTCACCTGTTTCGTGTTATGTTGTTAAGTCGTGTGGCGTGTGTTGTGTTGTTAGAATTTACATGCTGCCTCCACTGGACATGAACGATCTCCATAATCCAAACTATATAAAATCCAATCCACAATCTGATTTGTATGGATATGTCCCTGCATAAACATGAATTTTTTCGACTCCATTGGTTGGTTCTAGACATGTTTATAGTCCTGCCATCATTCATGGCCAGTGGAGGCGGCATGTTATGGAGTGGCTGAGACACCCGAGACCCAACTCCACAGCACAAAGAGACGCGAGTGGTTCCGGCTTTAATGCTCCCAATAAATCAGATCCATCAGAAAAAAGTACGCAAACCCGAACACACCTCATTTTAATATAGGGAAATTCCCTTACACCATTGATCACTTTTTCAGAAAAAACCTTTTTTCGGTGTCAAATCGATGTCAAACGTCTGTCATTGTGCCCCTCCTTTAAATCTGGCATCACTTATTTTGCATGTAAAAAGGTATACAACATACACTTTCTACATAAGTTATTAAATTCTATGTATTTTGCACGTCA
Source organism: Melangyna quadrimaculata (assembly GCA_949320155.1). Taxonomy (NCBI): domain Eukaryota; kingdom Metazoa; phylum Arthropoda; class Insecta; order Diptera; family Syrphidae; genus Melangyna; species Melangyna quadrimaculata. The sequence goes on from OX439484.1 coordinate 84,121,806, forward strand.
AATGAGTGAAAAGAAGAAAAAAACGAACAATTCCAACTTCGATGTGAAAAAAAGTGATTTCCTCCTCATATTTTATTAATTAAAATGCACTAAAACCAATTCATTACAAAAAAAACTACAAAACTATCGGAAAATCGTTAAAAACAAGGCTGGCTTTTGCTTCGCTTTGCAAAAAGAACGCCCTTCTCGGTAAACAAAATCACAAGTGGAGTAGATTTTGTTTCGTTTTTTTTCCTCACTTCGTCTTCGCCTTTTTTTTGCTTTGCTCTCCCGGAATCTAATCGAAAGAAAATTTCAAAAGAAAAAGAAATCAAGCTATCGACCTTTTCTGAATAAAGGTAATTCACACTCTCCACAAGAGAGCGAACACTTATTAATACTTCTTTTGTTATTTAAAAATAATTAATTATTTATGTAGAACACAATTAAAAGAAAATTAAAAAAAAAGGGAACGAAAAAATGTTTTCTCACTACTGGAATTGAGAATTGAGGTGCTGCCATTACATAGCATAGACGACGACGATTACATAGAATAGAAGTCACCACCACACCGCACAGCACACCCCAACATTAGAGCAGTCTAGTTGAAAAGAGAAAAGGGAAGCAGGGGGTACTCCAAACTCCAAGTGTGCATCCTGCATGCGTGGATGATGTGCAGCACCACCACATCAACCAACCAACAAGCAACAACCATATGATGCTTTGGACCAACAACGAAGGTCAGAAAAATCCATCGTCTGTGAACCTGGAATACAATAATTTAAACAATTCCAAAGACCCGAGGTGCCAATCGCCGAGCACCTATTCGCAGCATTCGCACAAGAGTGAGGACACTGCTTCGCTACTGCATGCCCACAAACAGAAGACCACTCGCCGAGTAACCACTGTTACCAAAGTAATCCACGAAGTGAACCACATTCGTCCAGAAGGTATCGTTGCCGCCGCCGATTACATAAAGATGCCCTTGGAGGACAATCGCGAAACCAGAGGCGTATCCATTGACTATGTAACTATGCCGATGGGCGTTCACTCCCGATCTCAATACATAAACTATAATCAGATTGAACAGCACACCGGTGCTCCCATCTACATGCAGGAGAACAAACAATTTCAGACCCACTATCAGGAATATGACAATTTTCCACCCGGTGGCCACTATCCGGCATCGTCGACATTCAACGTCATGCAGGCTGTCGGCAATGCCGGCTCCTATCTTTCAGAATACAGTTCCAATGAACGAATAGGAACGCCACAGACTCCCAACGAGCACAGCAGCTCCACGTCCCCATTGCCGCTTACCACGGCTGCTGGAATGTCGCCCAGCCTGGCCCAATCGTACTTACAGACGTCGCAGTTCGACGAACTCGCCGACTACCACACATCGCCCTTGTCCGTGAGCAAGGCAGACAACCATTACGCCGAGGAGTCAGCCCTCCTCTATGGCTATATATCGACATCTAACTTCGGCATTCCGACCAACAATCTAGAGTCGAACGCCAACCCTGCATATCCAACCAGAGCGCTCATGTTCGGTGATAATCTAACTAGTTCCTCTTCGAATGCAGTGCATTCGCGACAGAGGTTCGGCACCGAGCAGGAACTGCTGAAGCACATGTCGCAGCTCTCTACCAACGATGCGACCACTTCTCCGCGTGGCGCCGACGATCGCTATGTTGAGAACAATGGCGAGCACTGTCAGGCAATTAGGTGGCGTGATCCGAACCTTTCTGAGGTCATCAGCTTCTTGGACAATCCCAATAGCTCGGTGAAGGCTAACGCCGCTGCTTATTTGCAACATCTCTGCTACATGGACGATCCGAATAAACAAAAGACAAGAACTCTCGGTGGGATACCCGCCCTAGTGCGGCTCTTGGACCACGAGAACCTAGAAGTACACAAAAACGCCTGCGGAGCTCTGCGGAACTTATCGTACGGCCGTCAGAACGACGAAAACAAACGTGCAATAAAAAATGCCGGAGGAATTTCTGCTCTCATCAATCTGCTGTGTCGTACGATGGAGTCAGAGATCAAAGAACTGATCACCGGGGTTATATGGAATTTGTCGTCGTGCGAAGATCTCAAGCGGTCCATCATCGATGATGGATTGAACGTCATCGTGTCCTGCATCATTATGCCGCACTCTGGATGCGATCCCACATGCACAGGCGAGATGTTCACATCGACTGTGTTCCGCAATGCATCGGGTGCCCTTCGGAACGTTAGCTCGGCCGGCGAATACGCCCGTACAAAGCTGCGCGAATGCAAGAACCTTGTCGAGTGTCTGCTATTCGTGGTGAAGACCTCAATCGAGAAGAACAACATTGGCAACAAAATTGTGGAGAACTGCGTTTGCATTTTGCGGAATTTGTCGTACCGGTGCCAGGAGGTAGAGGACTCGAACTACGACAAGCATCCAACTCTGATGAACAAGACCGCCTCATCGATCGAAGTAAAGGCCGAAAATTTTGGCTGCTTTGGAACCAGCAAGAAGAAGCGCGAATACGAATACACCGAACCCAACGATAGCATGAAGTCGGCTGAGAATGGAGGCGCTTCTTCGTCGCTGCAAGCTCTCCCACGCAGCAGCGCTCATAGGAAAGGCTATGAACAGTTGTGGCAGCCAGATGTGGTTCAGTATTATTTAGCCTTGTTGCAAAGTTGCTCCAATCCGGAGACTCTGGAGGCAGCTGCTGGGGCCATTCAAAACTTGGCCGCTTGCTATTGGCAGCCCAGCATAGATATTCGGGCCGCTGTCAGGAAAGAGAAGGGTCTGCCCATTCTCGTCGAGCTACTGCGCATGGAGGTGGATCGAGTAGTGTGTGCCGTTGCCACAGCCTTAAGAAATCTTGCTCTAGATCAACGAAACAAGGAGCTCATTGGAAAGTACGCAATGCGGGATTTGGTACAAAAGCTACCCTCTGGCAACGCCCAGCACGATCAAGGAACTTCTGATGACACTATCACAGCCGTGCTAGCAACCATCAACGAGGTCATCAAGCGGAACGCCGAGTTCGCTCGTTCTCTGCTCGATGCAAATGGCGTCGACCGTCTGATGAATATCGTGCGTCAACGCCAGAAATACACATCGTGTGTATTGAAGTTTGCCTCGCAGGTTCTCTACACCATGTGGCAGCACAACGATTTGCGCGAGGTCTACAAGAAGCAGGGCTGGAAGGAGCAGGACTTTGTCACAAAAACAGTCGCCGCGCGCAACGCAGCTCCCAATTCCCCCAATAACGCAAACAACACCCTGAATCGACCAATGGCATCACAGAGTCAGACACGGTATGAAGATCGCACCATTGGTCGCAATGCCCATCATAACTCAATGGCCAGTCGAAATATTGAGACAGTCATCTGCGAGAACGGCGAAGCGGGCAACTTCAACTCGGGCACGATGACATACCGAAAGAAGAACGATCAGTTCTACGAACACCCTGAAGGCGGCATTCCAACCAGGCTAACACATTCTGATTCCGTGGAGAACAATCTCCAGGAGCCTGCTTAAGATTTAAGAATTAAACAAAAATAAGAATAAAATGCGTGCGCGTCATCTGTACTTTAATTTTTTTTTTCTTCTCTCTATCTCGACAATGTTTTATAATAACTAAAAAAAAAACAAAAAAACACAGCAACAAAATCTATAGAATCGTATTCAATTTATATATAAATAAAAATATTATATAATTTTTTTGTATTTTCTAAATATATTATATTAAAATATATTTAACAGTAAACAAATTAGTTCTCTTGTCAACAAAACAAAAAACAAAAATCACTTAAAATAAACAAAAAAACAAAACAAAATAAGATTTTTTTTAAATATTATTTTTAAACAATTTTTTTGTTTGTTTATTAAAGGACACCCCATACACACATAAGGATATACATTTGCTTAAACGATTTAATTGTTATAAACAGTCAATTGTGAAATATTCAAAATAAATAAATTAAAAAAAAAAAAAAAATAAAACGGATTGATGTTTTTCACCACAATCTTATGGTGTTGGGTTTTGGCTATTGTTTTCTCCTGGGTGTGGCTTGTAGTTACTGTGTTCGCATGTGTGGGAAGAAATTTGTTTTTATTTGACTGTTTGCAGTTTGAATTTGGGCGAAACTGTTAAGTTTTTGGAAATTGAGTAGTTATTAATTAATTAACTTACAAATTAAAAATGAATTCCTGCAAGTCTGAAATTGCTTTCTCTCCAAATCAATGAAAAGAAATATCCCCAAAAACTTTTGAATGCATTGGCTTTGTGAAATTTGAACGTTTTACAACTACTTCGTCTGATATGCATTTCAAAACTAATTTCAATGAAGTTCGTTGACACATATCGCCCAATATCGCCAGATAAGCACCAAGATCAATAGTTACGACAAAAAGTACCTTAAGAGGCCAGCTTCGCGGGTTCAAAGCTTTTAAACTTTCTCTTTGGTTCTCTCTCATTTTTCGGGAAAGTACCTAGCTAATAAGTCGATTTGGTAAGGTCTTAAGGTCCATTCCATAGTCATATTAGGGAATGGTGAGAGGTGTGTGTATATTATCGTTTTTGTAAATAGTTGTGTCAAAAATTTCACGGGTTGAGATTTTTTTTATTTGTGATCAATGGGAGTAATTGACTTGATAAACAATTTCATAAGTAAGAATACAAGTTTTTTTTTTGATAAAATGCAATTTTAAAAGATAATATTTTTTTTTTGGAAATATCAGTAACTTGATATACGAATTCTAAAACGATATGCTTGTTTTAACAGGAAATAAAAATAAATAAATTATTTTTAATGAACACACAGGCAAAAACGAAATATGTTCTTACCTTCTGCGAGTTTTGTTCATACATACATGTATCTATGTCCGCTAAAAAAAAGAGAAACACTAGCAATAGTTTACAGCTAGAAATAAAATATACATACATGTATCTATGTCCGCTAAAAAAAAAAGAGAAACACTAGCAATAGTTTACAGCTAGAAATAAAATAAATATCTACAATCAAAAAGGTTGGTTGATGTTGTGATTTGTGAACCAAGGACATTGGAAAATCTCATGTATGCACATGCACACATACTTATTATCAGGGCGCGTATTCTCATGCACTTAAAAATCGAAAATATGCGCTTAAAATATGCCCTTAAAAATGTAAAATTGCACTAAAAAAAGGAAAATATGCACTTAAAACCATTAAGATAAAATCTTATTTTTCTCAAAAAAAAAAAATTACAAACAATGAAAAAAAAAAGAATTTTTATTCAGTTTTCGATAAAGACAACGTTAAAAAAATCAAAAAAAAAAAAAAAACAATTAATTATGAAAACAGTTACAATAGCTTTGTTCAGTGACGTTGTTCCGAACAGTTTAGAACAGAAAAGTACAAGTTTTTGCTGTTCAATGAGAATTTTCTGTTCCAAACTGTTCTGATTTGCTGTTCAGTGAGGCTGTTCCGAACAGTTTAGAACAGAATAGACCAGGATTTTCTGTTCTTACTTTTTAGGTAGAACAACTTAGAACAGGTTTGTGACAACTGTCAATATCAGTTACTGTCACTTGCAAGTTGATATTTTTTAACAAACATCGTGGCTCTTTGTGCTTTTACTTTGGAAACAAACAATTAAATATTTAAAAAACAACATAAATTAAATTAAATTAAATTGTGTTGTTAAATAAATACTATTTCAAATTGTTTTTAATAAAAAGTATTTCTTGCTTATACCAAACTAGAAAAGTAAATAACAATTTTTTTTTTTGACAATTACATCTGTCAGACAGCTGCCTGTTCTATCTTGTCTGACGTTTCTGTTCTACTCTGTTCTGTTCTAATCTGAAAAAAACTCACTGAACAATCCTAATACATCTCAATCAAAAACGAAAAAAATGTTACTTTAAACTCAAGATACATATCACTAGCGTTTTCATTTTTGTTCAGTTCTGCGCATGTTGTCAAAATCAAGAGTAAAAAAATTGAATTTCAAACAATCACCACAAATTTGTTTTTATTTACTGTGTACTTACAAAAGGGTGTACTGTGACTTAAACCTACATACTATTTCATATGGTTTGTTCACATAAATAAGGAAACTTTGTTTAAAGTTTTCAAAAACAAAACTTTGCCTATTTGGCCTTTGAAAACTTTTGTACATAAAACTTTTGTAAGATTATTAAAACAGCTTTCGTTATTGTTGCTCAGACTTGATACATTATTTACACTTTTAAGCCTAGTACTGAGTGAAATGAAAAATAAAAGCGGTTTGATATTCACGTGAATAAGCATTGTGAAACCATAATTAATCGTTCACGTGAATTTTTAGTCCACAGTTTGAAAATTTTTAATACTCACTTTGAATGAAAGAAATAATTTGATTTGTCTGACAGTTTTACACAATCTTGAAATGCTTGAGAGGATTATTTTATTTCTATAGTTTGGTTTTTGGTGTGTCAGTTACACTTAATACTCAAAAATAAACGATTCTACGATCCAAAATAATTCTTTTGGCTTTTTTATTCAATTATTACCACTTTTATTTTAATTTATTGACAAATGTCACACTTTTCCACACTTCTATTATTTTTTCCTAGTGGTCGTACGTTAGCAAATGAAAACTATGAAATGAAATTAATTTTGAACCGGTTCATATTTCGCTATCACATTTGGGTACTCAGCTCTCGTTATGAATTTCATCGCTGTGAAATAAGTGTCACTTTTATATAGAAATTTCATTTTCACTTGAACTGAGTACTAGGCTTTAAACTTCCGTTTTATTTTTTTCAAAAACAGTCTAAATTTTTTTAATAAGTGCACAATAGGGATTTCGACAGAATTCATGCATCAACTAAATCGATTTGATTTTTCAATGTTCCCCACCTTCAAGCTTTGTGATTGTGCCACATAGAAAACTATATAGACCAAGAACCCACAGCAAATTTTGGGAGTGGATTGATAACCAAAATATGAGTATGAGGGTTTGTAGGTGCATATATTGCGGTATCAAAAACAACCGTCTGGCAGGTTTCTTTTTTAGCCTTTGGCGGGGGTTTGAAAATTGTGATTTTCCAGTTTATTTTGTCAGAGGTATTACCACTTTAATAAATTTAAAAAATATATTATGTGATGCTTTGTCATTTTCTTTAAGTCAAAACGTCAAAGTCTTGGCAATCTGACCAATAAAACTCAAGATATAAGCTTTTTAAGAGGACATTGAGTTCTTTTTATGAACAGTTTTTTGAAAAATTAATTTTTCAATCTCATAAATTTTTATCAACAAAATTCAAACCAATTGTTATCAAAATTTTTCGTATTAAAGTACAATTTTTGTTTTCAAAATTCAATGCTCCTATCCAATACCATAAATCAAAATACCTAATACTTAATTACGTAAAATTAAAAAAAATTCAATATGAGTATTTCAACGACGGGAATTTTTTTTTAAACTGCATTTTTAAGTGTAAATTAATAATTAAAACAAAAATGTTAAAGATTTGTTCAAGAAGTTTTGTTGTATACATAAATAAAGAAAAAAGAAATAAAGTTTTAAAGGTAACGGAAAATAACGATTTATTTCTCTATCTCACGGTAAACAAAAAAAAACAAATAAAATTATTAGTAGTTTTGCAAAAGTATATAGCCCAGTCAAATTCGATAATAAATTCCCAAAGTGCGATGTAGTTCTGCAATTTTGATATGTTATTAGGGCATGTTAGAGTAGTCTGTAGCTAAGTTTGCAACTTCGAAAAAACTGTGCTCGCTGCATTAAAAATGCAACAGTGAAAAAAACGCTAAAATCGACCCATTTTTCCGACATTTTCCTTTATAACTTTGGAAATACGCAACTTAGGAAAAAAACATCTACTATATTCTTGTTTGTTGTAAAATTTTCTAGAAGACCACATTAGTTTAAAATTCATGTATGTTTTATTTTAGTTGCTATGTAACCATGAGTAAAAAAAAAATATCTGAAAAACTAATGCCGTTTTTCATTGGACGTCCGGAAGCGTCTAGAAGCGTCCGGAAGTCTTCTGAAACCATTCCATTGGCACAAAAAGTACGTTTCTGACGATTCTGAGAAGAGAAATTCGATTCTTGATTTCAAATCATAATCCACTCAAGAAGCACTACATTCAAACTCAAACGTCACAACAAACTGCAATGTTCTTCATGTTTTTTTTTTTAACTTTCCATTTTAATTTAATTTGCATCCAAAATCAAAGTTTTTGGTAAATTTTAATAAACAAAATAAGAAAATATCAAACACAAAATATTATTTGGAAGTTCCGTGTTGATACACTCGTGTTTTACATTTCACTTTTTGTGTGGTAGCAAATAATTTTTATTTGACGATTCACCTATACAGATACCAAACCTCAGAATTGAGTAGAAGCATTTGGACTGTTCCATTGGATTGCAGAATGAGTGAAATCTTGAGTGAAACCAATGGAAAACGGCATAAGTAATTTTGAAGCGCTCAAAAATTGTCCAATTCTGCTCAAAATTTGCAATCAAATAGCTTAGAGTATTATAAGACAAAATTTGAAAGTTCGATCCAAATCGGCCAAACAGTTTTGGCAAGAAACATGATGTTAACTGAGTGCAACAAGCAATGTTTGCATCATTACTGTCTTTTTTTTCAATTTCTTCAATTTTTATATTCAATTTCTGTAGTTTTTAAGAAGGTATAAAACTTGCCAAAGCTACGCTTAGATAGAAAGTTATAACCGTTTGAACACATTGAAAAAGGTTCAAAATCAAACAAAAATAAAACATTTTTGTTCAAATATTTCGATAAAATGTGAAGTTAAAATCTCACTTCAAATATAACTCCGAAAAAAGGTGGAGAGCTTCATTTTGATGTCTTACGCATTTCTTAAATAAATACCTTAAATTTGGAGAAGGACTTTCTATTTTGTGCGGAAAAGCGGAAAATCGAGTATTTTTGAAAATTTCTCGAGAACTATCTGGTTTTTAAGAATTTTGTTCAGGGGGCTATTAAGAAGATTGAGGTCAAAAATTAAGATTGGCAAAGTTCAATATTAATTAATAAATTTTAAGTAAATGTTGATGCCAATGAAAAGTATTTTAATCAGTAAAATTAGTAAAACTGTCTTCAGAAAAACACCCTTTAGTCATAGATATATGTATGTACTCTTTTGATCCTTTATTCTCATGTCATATTAAATATTTATACAAATTTTCATCAATTTACCATTCTTTTCAAGATATTTTTTAATAGTTTACCAGTTTCACTGAAAAACAGTCATCTCTGGATAAAATGGACCATAACTTTTTTTAGGGTTATTGTATCACCTTAATTTTTATGTCATTAGATTTGGAATTGAAAAATACCCTAAAATCATGTATCATATGTCGTCATCATTGTGTCAATGGGTAGGTTCAGAGAACTTAGGGGACTTGCAAGTAAGGCAAAATTATAGACTGCGATTGGCGAGCTGTCTAAAGTTCCCTTCATTTGAAACAATTTTTCGACAGCTGACCAATCACAATCTAGAAATTTTCCTTACTTGCAAGTCCCCTAAGTTCTCTGAACCTACCCAATATATTTTTTTAATTTCGATAAGTCATACCACCCGCTGTCCCCCTCCAAAAAAACACCCGTGGGATACAGATATTTGTATGGACTCTTTTGATTCTTTATTCTTAAGGTTAAACCGAAATTCCCACCAAGTTTCAAAAATGTAAGAATTTTTTTTCCGCATGTTTGCCCTATTTTAACTGGTTGCTAAAATGATAATTTAGCCGGATTTGTCTTATTTTTATGAAAAAGCTGGTTCATTTACTTTTTAATATCTTAAAAAGTAAAAGTCCTAGAACCACCCGGTTTTCAGTTTTTGACTACAAATTGATAAGGGCATTGAATTTTGGAAACAAAAATAGTACTTAATTACGTGAAATTTTGCGAAATTTTTTAGAAAATTGCCCCTCTTACCTAATAGCCGCCCCCAGGGACTGCAAGACTTGCATTTCTTTTATCAGCCTTAATTCACCTTTCGACTCATATAATTTTTTTTGGTGCACTTTCGTACGCCAAATCTGCTGTGGGCTCTTGGTCTAATACAAACGCGAACGATGGCTCTGTAATCACATGTACTTTGCTCTTAGTTTCCTTGAGCAAACTGTATACCAACACAGTAAAATATGCTCTTAATTTGAATGAGCATGTAGTCTATTATAGAGCATCGGAGCTCTGTACTGATATACAGTTTGGCAATACGCAACCTGGTATGCACTCTTATGACAATTATTCTAGAGATATTTAAACGAAGTTTTATCAAAATCGTTAGAACTTTTCTCAAAAATACTTGATACAACCGAAATTGCTGTATGGCAGCTACCCGTTCTAGAAGAGCTAGAACAAAAATTTGTAATTCTCCTCAAGAGAATAACATACAAATGCTACACATCAAATCCGTACATTTCGTTTAGGCTCTATCTCGATGTAAATCGGGTCGCACAGCGGTAAATGCCGAAGAACGTCAATTTTGTTGACTTCTCCATCACTTTGTGATCAGGAACAAGTAGAATTTCAAATTTGGCTAAGATTATTTGCAGGGAAAATAAATAAATTATTAGCAAATACCAAAATATTTGATAGGTTTGTTGAAATCCATTTGATCCAGGGTAAAATTCACAACAAGACCGAAAATGTACTCGTCTTTTACACTCATTAACATTTTTGCATTTGACCCAAAATTCGAAAGCTTGGATTTTTTGTCATAGGTATAATTGATCAAATCTACCATGTTCAAAACAGGGTCTTATGTTCCCTTTTACTGTACTAATTCTAAAAACCTTTGTTTTACCCAATTCGACTCTTGTATTTCAGATTTTTAATAACAATTTTCAACTGACTCTACATTTAACACAAATATTTTTAAAAATAGTTGGTTGTTTGCTATCCATACATTTTTTTGTATTGGAAAAATTAGTGCTTTTCATTATGTTTCACATCTCGATATCTATTCAAAATTAAAAAAAAAAAAAAACAGCATTATAGTATTTAGTACAGTAACTAAATACTTTCACGTATGCGTCAAATCTAGTATTTCAGATTTTTTGCTGAGTTGTTCACGACATTGGCCTAGCAAATAACCTAAGTTTTCGACCTCGAGCGGCGACCGCTTCATGGTCAACAATCAGAAAAAACGCGAGCGATTTTTTCGCGCTTTTTTAGACCCCTTTCACACAAGGAAACTGAGTTGCCGGCGATTTTTAGTTTGTAGGCGAGAAGGGCGTAAAAGGAAGACAAAAAATCTCCCCTCACACCCTTCTCGCCTACAAACTAGCCAGTTTCTGGCAACTCAGTTTCCTTGTGTGAAAGCCGTCTTAGTTATTGGTAATTTTAGTCCCAAATAATTAATATACCTAATTAATATATAAATAATTAATATATACATTGTTCTACGAATTCAAAGTAACTTAATTTGCTTCAACTTTAGACCAAAGCCAACTCTGTACACCCAATGGTTTCCAAAATACAGCAATAAATTTAGCGATCAAAAATTTAATATAAAAAGTAGTGTTATTAAACAGTATAATGGAAAATAAAGAATGGTTGACATAAATGCATCAAAGCACTGGAGCGTGTAGATTGGGCCAAAAGAATAGGACAATCATACTGGAAGGGGGATCTATATACCCCCGTTAAGATGGGAGGGGCAACTGTCTAAAAAATGAATTAAGGTGGAAACAACACTCTGGAAAAACAATGGTAGCACCCACAATATTCTCCTATAGCTTATCTTAAGCCCAGAAACCCATTATTGATTTCTCTTTTTCAATCAAGTTTTTTTAATCGATAGTTTTTGAGAAATTAATTTCCAAACTAAACATTCTGAAAAAGAATTTTCTACTATTTACTTAGTAGAAACAGGATCCGTGGAGCAATTTGCTTTTTCAATATTTTGAGTTTGGAAATTGATTTCTCAAAAACTATCGATTAAAAAAACTTTATTGAAAAAGAGAAATCAAGAATGGGTTTCTGGGCTTAAGATAAGCTATAGGAGAAAATTGTGGGTGCTACCATTGTTTTTCAAAAGAGTTGTTTCTACCTTTTTTTTAGATAGTTGCCCCTCCCATCTTAGCGGGGGTATATATTTTTTTTGTTTATATTCCACGCGCGCAAAAGGGGTTATGGCTACCCTTAAAATGTTTTTAACACAGCACGAGCGATTAGGTAAGTAGGAGAGGATTTAGAAGGAGATACCGATGCACATTGGTTTTGAACGATTGCACATCGAAATGGGACTCGACTTTCGAGTCAGGTAAAGCATTCCACATTCGTGTGGTGCGACTGAAGAAAAAATCTCTGTACATTACAGTACGTCCGAAGTTTGGCTCAAGGGTGAACTGATGGGCATTCCTAGAAGCGCGAGTATTACGGTTGAATTTTTTAAGGGGAGGAATGCAACTGGCTATTTCACTAGAACACTGATTATAAAAAAAGCGGTAAAATAGGGAAAGACATGAAATATTACGGCGGTGTTCGAGAGATGTAATTGTTTCCGTTATAGATCTTTCACCTATCATTTTTAAAGCTCTCTTTTGTATTCGGTCCAATAAATTCAATTAAGTTTTTGCAGCTCCTGCCCAAACATGAGAATTGTACTCAAGTTTTGGACAAATAAAGGTTTTGTAGATCACAGCCAGATCAGAAGGGCTGAAAAATTTCTTGCATCTACGGAGAAAACCTAAACACTTAGCAGCATTTTTGGCGACCTCAAATATGTAATCATTCCACGAAATGTGGTCTGTGACACACATACCGAGAACTGAGAGCTGTTCGGTTTTCTCGATGCAAGTGCCGCCCATGAATAGCGGCATTAGGGTCGGATTTCGCTTTAACAACAAGAGACAGCATTGAGTTTTGAAGCATTAAATTCTACGCGGTTTTTGATTCCCCATTGGACAATGCTGTCGAGATCAGAATTGAATGAGCTTATCATACGCTGCCGTTCAAGTTCCACATCCGAAGGACATGGATGAGAATCTGTAAACGAATATAAGAAGCTGAGGGTACTATCGTCAGCAAAACAGTTTAATGGATTAGAAGTTTCAGTCAAAAGATCATTTATAAAAATAAGGAAGAGATCCCCTTTTCGGTATGATTGTCCTACTCATTTGGCCCAATCTACACGCTTCAGTGGTTTGATGCATTTATGTCAACTATTCTTTATTTTCCATTATACTGTTTGACAACACTACTTTTTATATTAAATTTTGTAGCGCTAAATTTTGAATTGCTGTATTTTGGAAAGCATTGGGTCTACAGAGTTGGCTTTGGCCTCAAGTTGAATCAAATTAAGTAACTTTGAATTCGTAGAACAATGCTTTTATTTAAAATTAATTATTTGGGACTAAAATTACCAATAACTAAAAAAAGCGCAAAAATCGCGGTTTTTCTGATTTTTTACCATGAATCGGTCGCCGCTCGAGGTCGAAAACTTAGGTTATTTACTAGGCTAATATCCTGAACTCAGCAAAAAATCATAAGGTTACTGGAATAATCGACGCCTCCTGTAGTTTCAAACGCTACGTTGTAAACTTTATTATTTCCAAATAAAGTTAACGCGAAATTGTGTTAAGTTTGCAATGACAACACATTGGGAAATGGTCTTTGATAAAGTTTTGTAAACTGGCAGTGGTAAAAATAACTAACTTCCAGTTAGACGGCGATGCAATTTTATGTACATTCGGCCCTAGCGAGGTATCAAACATAGTGACACTTCCCTTGGAAGAATACCCCGATAGAACCAATTCGGTATCTTCTTTTTCTAAAGTCTTAAGTTTTAATAAAATATGTAGGTATTTAGAAAGGCTGATAGGTTATTAAAATTTATAACTTGACTATGCAGATTTTTTATTACTCATCTTATTTTTTTTCTTAATAAATTCACTTTGATCCAGATTATTCTGGAAGAACGAAGTCTCCTTCCTGGCTTGTGAAACTTCTGTCATCAATCGTTGCTTATGCACAGCTTGCTCATAGTTCATACGTTCTGTTAAATGGACCCATTTGAATCGGGGTAGATATTTCATGCTCCACAATGAATCATAGAACTGGGATTTTTTCCTCGTAGCTATTTGCTTATTATTGAGGAATTCTACTATTTGCTTTGCAGTTCGTTTGCTTTCAAACTCCACCCAGCCTTCTGTGAAGTGACGAGATAAGCGTTTGCGTTTCTTTTGTTTCTCAGTCACTATAAATAATATACAAATTAATTAATTTTTAAATCACAATGTGCAGTACATTGAGGACTTACTTGCCATTTTTTCAGGCTGCAAGAAAACTCGACCAATCTTTCCGTAGCCACCAAGAATTTCTCGAATGCGTGTAACATTCATATGTTTGGGTATATTGGATACGTATATGATTCCCTTTTTACGTTTTTTCTTTGGTTTCGATAGCTGCTCCATTTCGATGTCACTAGGTGGTTCTTCCATTTCTTCAGTGCCGCCATCCACTTCTTTGTTGGGTTCATGTTCGTTAGCAGAGTTTTCGTCCAAGTTACTTTGATTTTCTATGCTTTCGACATCTTCGTCGACTTTGATTTCTGATAATTTTGGTGCAATAGGTCCTTTCGATTTTCTTTTCTTCATTTTTATTAGTTAAAAGAAGATTAATAAAAAAAAAATGTTAAAATACAGAAAGTCGATTATTTTGGTTGTTTTTGCTTATTTTGATTTGACAGCAATTTTCACGTGCACACAAGTAAAACGGCTAGATGAATAGAAAGGGATATCATTACTATCATCATGGGGCATTGTTTTATACAGTACGAATCAAAATTTTGAAAATTATTGTTAGGGGTACGTCCGTACTAAAAAGAGGCGTGTTTTATCCAAGCCGCAAGGTGCTCAAAGTACTAAGTATATCAAAGTAGTTAGGAAATCAAAATGCAGAAGATCTGTTTAATAAAATTTTAATATTACAAAGAAATTCTTTAATAATGAAGAAAGAAGATTTGTTTGTATCGATGAAATAATTTATGATTATTTATTGAGTTTTTCTCACTTTTTCACTAATATGTATTCTTTGTTTAAAAGCTCTCCCAAACCAACGCTAAAGCGGGGCGGAACATTCGCCGATGGCAGTTTTGTGGATAGTCAGAATTATTTATTTGTCATTTTTGTTATTATTGTGAATGATTTGCCCTGCAGAGCGAATTTTTTGTCGTAGTTTGGGAGAGGCTTAATACATAAAAGATCTCCCAAACCAACGCGAAACATTCGCTATGCAGGGCGAATCATTCACAATGATAACAAAAATTGCAATAAACAATGATAAACAACAACAAAAACTGCCGTCGGCAAATGTTCCACTTTCGCGTTGGTTTGGGAGAGCCTTAATACATATTATTCATGCCGATTACAGAATCTTTTCAAGATGCATGAGTAGATGGGAAAGTAAGCACTTCACTGCGGATCGAGTTTTGCGGATTCTGTAATCAGCATGATCATTTTTTCTTCGCAGGTTACATAAATTCTTATAGAAGGGCCAAATTGCTCCGACTTCGCTTCGTTCTTTCATCCGTTCTAGCGGCCACTTGTGCATAGACTTCTTATTCTACAACAAAACCATTGTGTAGGTATAAAGGTTAGACCGCACACAACTGCGGCGGAACTACACTTCACGACGCGGCAAAACATTATTTGTATGAAACTGTATGAGCTATATCGCACTAAGCGGCAACTGAACTTCATTAAATTTCATACAAATTATTTTGAATCGCAGTTCCGCTGCAGTGCAGTTCCGCCTAGTGCGGTCTAACCTTTAAAGCCATTGTATAATCAATCCATAAAATGAGGCATTGATGGCACTCGAGAATTTACTGTCACGATGGAGCTGCATACTTGGTTAAATTTAAGCCTGGCTAAATTTTGGAGAGATTTTTGTATGGGAGCGAAATATTAGCGCTGGCCGAGTACTAAGCTTAAAATAGGTGTGTTTTTGTTTTTTCCGTTATAAAATGATCTTTTTTCAAAATCAGGAACGTTTATGTCCGCAAACTAAGCGGAATTATTATTCACTGTGCCGTGAAATAAGGTAGAAGGAAATAAGGTCGAATCGAGTTTATTTACATTAAGATTTCAACTGTTTTTCATGGTCGACTTTATTTCCAAAAACAAAATAAAAAAAATGGAAATAATGTCACTTCAATAAGATCATTTTCATCGTAGACTTTATTTCCCAATATAAAACTCATTCATAATTAAATATTAAACAAAATTTGATTTAAAAAAAAAAAAAAAATACTCGTTTTGCTGAATAATTTTTATTAATGGGGGCCCCCATTTCTTATTAAGCTATTCTATCGACGCACTAGAAAAAAAATAATTTAATATGTCCCTAAACGCATCTGTTCAAATACAGATATTTTGTATAATACCTATTAGACGCTAAAAATACAAGTCTTATAGAAGTTGAGCCAAAAAAAAATAAAAAAAAAAATAAAAAAATAAATTTGTATTTTGATTTTTCAATGTGATTTTTTACTGCATTTTATCTGAAATCAAGTACCAAATTCAATTATTTGTTAATTATAGTATTGCAAACAATTATTGGAAACAATTATAGAACATAAATTATTTACCTCACTAGCGATCGAACACTCAGCCATCTTAGATATAATTTGGAAGATGCAAAAACTTAATCAGCCTTCTCCTTTTTTAAAACTTTAAATTTTCCTTTAAATAAATCCGAGCTTCTATAAAAAATTTCACAAATGAACATGAAATGTAAACGATTTTTTTAGCAGTGTTCCCTTGCTCCATTTTCATTTCAATAGTCTTGAATTCATTTCAATAGTCTTAAAATAAACTAAGTAAAAATGCATATTTTTAATAATTTCAAGACGACAGAATACACGGCCACTGAAGCACGATAAACAAAAACAAAGTATGCTCATTAGGTGTGTGACGTATCAATCATCTGCTTATGTTCGGAGAAAAGAAAAATAATCTTACTTTATTTCATAGTTATTATAAATTTTTCTACTGCTTATTAATAATTTAATTGCCATCGCCGTCGCCGTCTTCATTGCCATCACCATCGCCATCACCATCGCCGTCGCTGTCACCGTCGCCGTCGCCGTCTCCGTCGCCATTGCCATTACCGTTGCCGTCGCTGTCGCCATCGCCGTCGCCATCGCCGTCGCCTTCGCCAACGCCATCATCGTCGCAGTTGCCGTCTCCGCCGCCGTCTCCGTCGCCATCGCCGTCGCTGTCGCCTTTGCCATCGCCATCGCCATCGCCATCGCCATCGCCATCGCCATCGCCATCGCCATCGCCATCGCCATCGCCATCGCCATCGCCATCGCCATCGCCATCGCCATCGCCATCGCCATCGCCATCGCCATCGCCATCGCCATCGCCATCGACATCGACATCGCCATCGCCATCGCCATCGCCATCGCCATCGCCATCGCCATCGCCATCGCCATAGCCATCGCCACCGCCATCGCGAGGTCGGTTCGACCTTATTTTTTTCTACCTTATTTCACGTCATCCGTAATCACCGATTGGATAGACTGGGGTGGAATCAGCTAAGAAGATAGTTGACTGTCGCTGTTTTGATAATCCATTTTGATTATCAACTTTTCTTTGTTCTGCGTAAAGTGATATTTAAAAAAAACAGAACATTTGTAGGGTTTGAATTTGATGAACACAATTATTGTTTTTATGCGTTGTAAATTAATTATATTATGATGGAAAACCATCATGTGCTTTAAATAAGTACCCGATATTTATATTTTTATCATTTTAACTTCATTATTTCCAAAAAAAAAAAAAATTTTGGTACCAGTAGGACTCGAACCTGGAACATTCGGGTCCATCCTATACCTAATAAATTTCTCAAAATTTCTCATATGGATTAAGTACGATACTAAAAAGATAAAATAAAGAGTTAGTGATTTTAACTTAAGTAAAATGTTAGGAGATAGTACGATGCTAAATTAAAATTAATGTAAATTTTTGCTATGTCGTTCTGTTCGGCGCATAGAAAATTTGCTTTGGAGTATGTACTTATATAGGTATGTATATATACAAACATTACTGTTCACTTATATTTTATTTTAATTTTGATAACCTTTTTTCATTTTTTACTATCGATTTATGGCGGAGCTTAAGCTAACACAACTTATCTTTCTCAAAAATATTAAGCAAAATATATGAAAGTGACACCTAAATAGCTGTCACCCACAAACCATAGCAAAAATGTGATAGTCAATTTGATAATCACCTTACGTGGAGCAAAAGCTTTTATTTTGATGATCAACAATCAACTATCGCCTTACGCGATTCCACCCCTGGTTTTCATATTTGGTATTGGTATATTGGTATTGGTAAAATGCGGCTCATATGAAATGGAGAAATCGACTGTCGATAATAATGTTCAAATCGGCAACTGCAATTGGGGCCTGTTTTTCATTTCGCAATAATTTAATCATATCATAGTAAATTGTTTAGTAAATTTGTATTCCCTAAGTAATATTGGCATAACTTAGGTATGGGCAACTGTTTAAAAATAATTCCCCATCAGCTATACATCTACAGGGGGGCGTATTCATCATCCAGACATTTAAAAACAGCTAAAATAAGCGAAAAAATCACGTTTTAGTAACAAAGAATTATTATTTTGACAGTTTTAAGGTGATGTAAGGCCCCGCTGTAAGTGTCTTGCTGATTAGAAAATATTGTAGAATATTTTCCCAAAGAAAACATAAAATCTTGATTTAATTCTGTTATGTAAATGGCACGATTAGTTTGACAGATTTTAAGTGTCTGGCTCACGTTAGGTCTTACTGTAGATGTCTGGCAAGTGTCAAATAAATTAAATGACAGCATCCCCTAACACATATCAAAAATTCAGCTTTGATAAAATAACGCAATGTTGCAACATTTGTATGCAACTTTAACACTCGCTACCTCTTAATTGCACCCGGATTGAAGATTCTTAGTATCCATTTGTTCTTAGCTACCATAGTATCTGTTCGCAGAAAAAATCTCAGCTTTGATAAAATGACGTATGTCTAGCGGCCTGGGCTCTTAGTCTATATGGGTTTTTCGCCAAACTTGTTTTCAATTTTTATCTGTACTATTGTTACATTCATTTAAAAAAATTAATAGTAAAATGTTATGTTTATAACGCATTTTATGGAGAAAATTGATCTCAAAGTCAAAAAATTAGCAAGGAAAAATGGAACAGGCTAAAAACTGGATATCTTAAAACTGAGACAAGATATTAAACCTATTTAAACGCAATTACAAAGGTCGGTATTTCTTCTTCTAAAAATAAAGGCCTAAACAAAGTTTCTATCATAAGTACTAACAGCGCAATAACCGTAAACATGACCACCAAAGTAAGACTTTCTTAGATCCCTGATAAATGATATCAAAATTGCAGATAGGCCCCAGAATTATGCCATAAAACACTATTGGCAATTGAGGGACACCCTGCATGAAGCTCATACTATTTCATACAAATAATGTTTTGCCTCGTCGTCGTCGGTCGTCTCGTCGTCGCCGTCGTAAGTGTAGTTCCGGTGAACAAAAATTATGTACAGCTAATGTACATAAATGTAGATACGTATGTACCTATGTACATATTATGTACCTATGTCATTTTTTTTTTAATCAAATTTAGGGGCGTGTTGATCAAAATTAAATAATAATTTTTATAAGGACCTTCATAGTATCTACCTACATAAAGGTAGATGGGCACATATATTTATAACATAATTAAACAAAACGAAGAGAATTTTGTCACGAATATTTATTTAGGTATTTATATATGAAGGTATTGTGCGTTTAATTAGTTCACTTAATATTTAGTTTGGTATTATAATGTACAGAATAATGAATTTCATCAATTGTAACTAACATAATATCTATTTACAATAAATAACAATAACACTTTAACATCTTACAATAAAATACAATTAACAATAAATGTTTTACTTATACATAAATATTTTTTGTTATACATTTACAAAGTAACAGTGGGTAAAATTCGGCATATAATAACATGCAATCATGCAATAATTAAATATTATGTACTTATAAACATAATCACAATTGGAATTCTCTAATGATTTGCGTTAAACTCTCATAGGTTCCAGTTCCGATTCCCAAGGCAGCAACAATTAAAATCAATATATTTTTAAAGTAAATCAGTGCACCGATAGGTTTTTGTTCTTGGGATCGAACAATAAAATCGACCATCACAGGAATTAATAACGACAATGAGGTAGAGCAAAGAGCCCCAATAAGAGATATAAATAATCCTAGTGCAGGAACAATCAAAGCAACGGCAACTGAAAAGATAAACATATAAACATTTTTTTGTTTAATTTTTTGTAGTTTTAATTTGTTCAAGAAATAATTTTGGATCTTAAAAATCAATATTCGTGTTTTTAAGTCCAGTCAAACCATCTTTTAACCTTGAGTGCAGAGGAGTAGTCTGTTTTTTTTCTAGATCGAAAACAACTTATGACAACAGTTTAAATCCAAATTTTCACCACCTGACAAGTTTTATTTTTACCATTTATATTCACCAAAACGTACAAACTTTTTGACATTTTTAGGGTTTCTGCGAATATGCATATCGGCTTCAATATAATTACCACACGATGAAAAATTAAAAACTCAATTCTTTGTTACAAAATTTGCTTTCATCTATCGATTCAAAAAATCCAAAAAATGGTTTTGTGTTGGTGCACTAAACACCCCTACTATGTTCAATTGTAGGTGGCTTTGGCTTTCTTTGACTGTAAAGTCTTAATTTTTTTTAATTTTTAGATATATAATGATATAGAGTTAGAGCCCAGGGCCGCCAAACATACGTCATTTAATCAAAGCTGAGATTTTGTGTGTGAATTTATTCCATGGTAGGTAACAACGAATGGGTACTACAAATCTTGGATCCGGATGCAATTCAGAGATAATGAGTGGTAAAGGTGCATAAAAAAGTGTCAAAATTACGTCATTTTATCAAAGCTGATTTTTTGATATGTTCAAAAGAAAGGTGTCAAAAACTTTGTTTGACACTTGCCAGAAACCTACATGGGTGCCTTACGGCAGCCAGACACCTTAAAAGTGTCAAAAAAACTATTTAATAATGTTTCCCAAGCAGCCAGACACATACATGGGTGCTAAAAGGCAGCCAGACACCTTAAAGCTCAAAATATTAGTGCCATTTACCATAACGTAAATGGCACTAATATTTTGAGCTTTAAGGTGTCTGGCTGCCGTTTAGCACCCATATGTAGGTGTCTGGCTGCCTGGGAAACATTATTAAATAGTTGTCTTAACAACACATATAAAAACTAGCTTTATGGCACCATTTTTTTGACACTTTTAAGGTGTCTGGCTGCCGTTATGCACCCATGTAGGTGTCTGGCAAGTGCCAAACAAAGTTTCTGACACCTTTCTTTGAAAATCAGCTTTGATAAAATGACGTAATTTTGACACTTGTTTATGCACCTTTAACACTCATTATCTCTGAATTGCACCCGGATCCAAAATTTGTGGTACCCATTCGTTGTTACCTACCATGGTATAAATTCACACACAAAATCTCAGCTTTGATAAAATGACGTATGTCTGGCGGCCCTGGGCTCTTAGTCTAATACTACTACTAACTAAAACTAAAACTAAAACTAATACTAAAACTAAAACTAAAACTAAAACTAAAACTAAAACTAAAACTTAAACTAAAACTAAAACTAAAACTAAAACTAAAACTAAAACTAAAACTAAAACTAAAACTAAAACTAAAACTAAAACTAAAACTAAAACTAAAACTAAAACTAAAACTAAAACTAAAACTAAAACTAAAACTAAAACTAAAACTAAAACTAAAACTAAAACTAAAACTAAAACTAAAACTAAAACTAAAACTAAAACTAAAACTAAAACTAAAACTAAAACTAAAACTAAAACTAAAACTAAAACTAAAACTAAAACTAAAACTAAAACTAAAACTAAAACTAAAACTAAAACTAAAACTAAAACTAAAACTAAAACTGAAACTAGAGCTGTTGGTGGTAGTTAAAAGCATTTAAAAAAAAAATCAATCTGACAAGAAATAAAAAAAAATTGTTCGTTGATTTAATTTTTTCCTTATTGCTAAACTACGATAACATCAGCCAAGCCACTAACAAGATATTCGGGAATATCCCAAAATAATTAAAAAACCGGCAGTTTTCTCAAAAAAAACCCAGCACCTGCCACCTGCAAACTGTTCTAAAAATTACTCATTTGTTTGGATAGCACACACCCCGTCAATCGAAAGTTTATGCCGAAAGAAAAAATTGAGAGAGAAAAATAAGAGAAATATAATATTAAAGTATTTATTAACTTAAAAAATCGAAATAAATTATAATTTAATTTATTTTAATACATTTTTAAATGTTGTTTCTTTAAGAACCAAAAAATCAATCAGAATTACAAAAAAATTAGAATAACAGTTTTAGTTTCAGAGAAAAAAAATTAAATGTCAAGAGTGTAAAATTCCCATACAAACTTGTATGGGAAAAGTTTGACATTAGAGGCACGAGTTAACGACCTCGGAAAAAATGTTGGTCAATAATTTTTTCTTTCGGCATAAACTTACGATTGACGGGGTGTGCTATCCAAAAAAATTAGTTTGATAAATAACGGACATCCTAATGTAGATACTAAGTGTAATCAAAATCGTTGGAGCCGTTTTCGAGTGAACTTGATGAAACCGAAATCGTTGTATGACTGCTAGTCGTTTTAGATGAGCTAAAACAAAAATTGGAATTTCACATAGAAATGCTTCACACCAAATTTGAAGCGAATCCGTCATCCCATTAGGCTCTAGTTGGATGTACAAGCAGGACGCAGACAAGGAGACTGACGGACGTCTTATTAAGAATCACTTTTTTGGACTTCTTCATTAAATTAAAGTTAATTTTGATTTAGACTTCGAAATTTTTTCTAACACGAAACTATTACTTGCCCATAAAGCAAGTAAAAATTATAACAAACAATAATAATTATAAATTCTCACTGTATAATATACAAGATTTTCGCCAAAAATTTAAAGATGTCAGAAAGTAGATGTTTCCAATATATAAACATAATATACCGGTAAAAAAAAAAGTTATCAAGTCGTGAAAATTTCGATTTTAATCCCTATCGATCCATGAAAAGAAAGATCATGGCCATGACTCTGTGTGAAAGGAGGTCCTTTTTCGCAACGGTTCGATTGGACTATATGCACTTAAATATTACATAATGAAAATCTACTTTACTTACATGTCAATAAAATCATTATAGTTCTAAAAAAGAGTTCACCCATCAATGGTCGACTATTGCAATTCATGGAATCCTTAATTCCAGGCCACATTATCTGTATCAGTATGTAAAATTGTAGTGGATATCCAAAAAACACTCCAAGTGCTGCAATCACTTTAACTGCTTGTGCTTTCCTTTAAAGTAAAAAAACAACATTCAAATTTATTTTCAAAATAACTATTATTTGTCTAGCTCAGGAAAATGAGATCTCAAAGGTCTAAACTGTCATAATATACTAAAAAAAAAGTGTTATCTATTTTGACGCTATAACCTTCTGAGATCTCATTTTTTTTTTTTTGAACTATAACCAATTTATTTATTTACTTACCAATCAGTTACATCCAAATTAAGAGTCAAACTACCAGCAACCTCTTCACCCCATTTCAAATATCCCATAAATCCGGTAAAAACAAAAAGGGCTGTTATGAGAACCAACGTAACATTCAACACTCCAAAACGGCTATTAAAGCCATCCGGTTTTTTCATGGCATTGCGCAGAGGCAGAATAAGTGCAACGCCTTCGAAGGAAAAAATTGCAGTTCCAAAAAAGAGAGACAATTTTCGGCCATCGGTAACCAAGTTACGTTCATTTGGTGCTGGAAGTCCGTCGATCATGGCAAATATGAGAGTGGACGTAATACCGATAATCAAAGAGATACTTGCCAACATCGATATTGGAGCTAAGTACTTGAGGTTGGTTATTAGCGATGGTATAAGAACGGCCGCAAGGGCTATTGTCATCGACACATTAAAATCCACGTTGATTCCATTCTGCTGGAACACCTGCAGTAGGTTTTCGGCAATGAACACAAAGTAAATAGAACAGAATCCAAACTGTGTCACACAAAGGAACATCTCTACGACAAGGCGCATAAATTTCGAAGCCAAACGGAAGCTTTTTGGGCCCAGCTCAAAGCTTTTCTCCACTGTATCTGGATAGTCGAAAAATGTAGCACCTTTTGTGGCTAAAACGGCTCGCTTGGACGCCCTAATAAGCATATGCTCACAGTGCACACATATTACAGCAATAATAGGCAAAAGAATCGAAGCTCCAATAAGGCCGCCATTTTTGAATGCATCACCCATTGCAAAGAGACCAGCTCCAACGCTGCCTTTGAAAAGATGAGAAGCCGTTTCAAAGTACCTGCATACATAATGCTGATGTTAAACGATTTTTTTTTAAATTACAGTAACTTCTTAACAACTTACGATGTCGTATGTTCTCGGGATTCAATCTGTGAGGCTTCAGCGTCCTTTTGCTTTTCCAGTTTTCTTACTGCAAGTTTGGGATCGATTTTCTCCTCCATGGCGATACTCATTTTATTGCTAAAATTTAATTTAAAATTTAACACAGTATTGTTTTTTTGTTTTGTTTTCTTTTGTTTTAAAGTAAACTCATGAAGAATGTTCAGTTGGTCGAGGAGTCATGCAAGCTGTACACGCGCTACACTTTATACGCTTTATTCTAAGTCGAAATATCAACATAAGCCGTTGGTTTCTATTCAAAATGTGTACTGTTATTAAATCAGCATTTTTTATCTGGTATTTATTAATCTGTGTACAGAAAGGGTTCGGTCTTGTACAAAAAAAAAGTAGTTAATAACTATAAATTTGCTAGAAATTGAAGATACACATAATGTATAATACGAAGACAAAATGTTAAAAACGACTTAAAATATAAATTATTACCCACAATTATTATAAATTCGTTATTTAAACAGCTGACAAAAAAACGCTTTAAATAGCTCGAATTTAAAATAAATTATGCCATTTGAGTATACTATATACACACATATATTTATATTGTATATGCGATATTTAAAAAAAATATGTACAAAATTACTAATTGTTTAGAGGACAAAACTTTATCGAAATGGTGAAGGTTTCAATATGAGACGTGCGAAAATAAAAAAAAATCGGTTATATGACAAGTTAATAAAATAAACTGTTATTATGAATTTTTTTTAACAATATATTGGTCCTAACCCTAATAGGAATTCGTAATATTCTGTATCAAAACTATTAGAGCCGTTTTTGAGATAAATAACTTTTTTCTTAATGCTCGTATGGTAGCTACCGTTATTTTTTAAGCTAAAGGCATCTTATCTCCGCTATAGAATCACTTTAAAACATGAAGTCCAAAGTTTGAACAAAAAACACTTCTTTTAGGATTTAGGTGAGGGAGAGACAAACAGACACTCAGACAGTATTTCGAAATTGACTTTTTTTCGCTATTGACTTTTTTCATTTCAAGTTAACAGATATATTATACAGAGGTGCACCAAAAAGCTATAACGAGTAGGTTGGGTTAAGACAAGAAAAAAATCGTATGGGAGCGTTAGTCTATTCCCCCCGTTTAATTTTTTACTAAAAATTTACTAAAAAATTGACTTAAAACAGAAAAAAACACTTTTTTTTTTTAAACAACGGTAAAACTTGCAATGCCCTGCCATACCTTTTTGGAAAGCCAGAAATCTCTTCTTTAATTTATTTTAATTTTAAATTAAGTTGCGTTTGTAAATAGTTTTTTTTTGAAAAATTAATTTTCAAACTCGAAATTTTGTAAAAACAAAAATTTACGTTATTAAGTACTATTTTTTTTTTTCAAAATTCTATACTCTTACTAATTTTTAGTCAAATACTAAAAATCTGATGGTTTTAGAACTTTCACTTTTCAAGATATTAAAAAATATAGAAACCAACATCTTACTAAAAAGGAGATAAAACGAGGTTGATTGTAATATAGTGGTTGCTCAAATGATCATTTAGCCGTATTCTTGTTAGTTTTATGAGAAAAATGGGTCATTTAGTTTTTGATATCTTTAAAAGTAAAAGCTTTAGAGCCATCTGGTTTTCTCTTTTTGACTAAAAATTAATAAGAGCATTGAGTTTTGAAAACAAAAATTATACTTAATTACATAAAATTTTGAAAAAAAAAATAGTTTGAAATTTTTTTTAATTTTTTTTTCAAAATTTCGAGTTTAAAAATTAATTTTTTAAAAAATAGTCACAAACGCAACTTAATTTAAAATGGAAATTTAAAAAGAGATTTCTGGCTTTGCAAAACGTTATGGCAGGGCATTGCAAATTTTACCGTTGTTTTTAAATAATTGTGTATGAAGTCAATTTTTTAAAAAAATTTCACCTCCCGCCTATACGATTTTTTTCTTGTCTTAACCCAACCTACTCGTTACAGCTTTTTGTTGCATCTTATACTAATCACCCTGTATATTAACAAGTTTGAGGCTATTGAAAATATATTTATGTACATACATAGGTACCTAGTACCTGAATATAAAAGGAAGAAATGAACAATCACGTTCAAGGGTTTTTATTATTGAATATGTTTGTTTGTAACTTAAGCTTGATTAAAACACAAAATTCGCCAATTTTACCCATGTATTTCTAAGAGAATGGTCACACTGGTCATTTTGCAATATTTTTGGTGTAACTCGAAAACTAAGCCGAATTGGAGAATTTTATTTAAATGATTTTCTGTTAGAAATAAGACTTTCCTTACAATTGATTGAAATTGTAATTTTTTTGTAAAATAATTTAAGCAGAAACCAATAATAAAATCCGACCTAAAAAGTCAACAAATATTTTAAATTTATTTTACTAAACTGCTCATAACTTATTTTGTGCAAATATTTAAAAATTTAAATGAACTGTAGAAGACACTCAAGCCTTTAATATGATGGATCAAAAAAAAGTTCCGATAAAAATTGGCGTAAATAATACCCATAAAAAAATAGAAATTTTTTGTAGTTGTTGAGAAATTCTTAAATTCGGCTTAGTTTTCCAGTTACACCAAAAATATTGCAAAACGACCATTCTTTTCTGAAACGCATGGGTGAATTTGGGCGAATTTTGTGTTTTAAACAATCTTTAGTTCAAGACAAGCATATTCAATAATAAAAACCCGTGAACGCAATTGTTCCTTAGGGGCCAGTTATAGCTATGGTGCCAGTTATAGCTATCATTGAAAACCATAATTGAGAAAGTTAGCTTTTGATTTTGAAACCCTTCGAAAGTTTAATCATTGAATATTTTGATGCAGAAATATAGCTTACGACTTCAAAATTATTTCTCCTTAAAAAAAATTCATTTTGACTCATACCTTCCCCATAACGTAACTTTTAATTTTTTCAATGATCATTGGTAAGGTAGTTCATCATTGAAAAATTGAAATTCATTTTATGAGAAAAGTTGTGCCAAATTGAATTTTGTTTTACATAGAAATAATTTTTAAGTCAATTAGCTTTAATTCAATGATAGCTATAACTGGGCCCTATCATTGAAAACCATCATTGAAAAAGTTAGCTGTTGATTTTGAGACCCTTCGAAAGTTTAATCATTGAATATTTTAATGCAGGAATATAGCTTACGACTTCAGAATTATTTCTCCTCCAAAAAAAATTCATTTTGACCCGCATCTTCCCCATAACGTAACTTTTAATTTTTTTCAATGATCATTGGTAAGGTAGTTCATCATTGAAAAATTAAAAGTCATTTTATGAGAAAAGTTGTGCCAAATTGATTTTTGTTTTACCTAGAAATGAATATTAAGTCAATTAGCTTTACTTTGGCAGCAAAATAATCATTTTTTTTTCTTCAAAATCTCTCAAAATTGACAATTAATATTTTCAATGATGGTTTTCAATGAAAGCTATAACTGGCCCCTTACTAAAACGTTTATTCAATAACCTTTTTGTAACAAAGCAAAAATCTATCACACCAAAAACATACAAATGTTAAAGAAGGAGCCAATTTCTTTTTTATACAAAAACCTGTCTTTAACAAGTTGATCATAAAAGTAGCGTGATCGAAAAGTAACTACTCTAAGTTCTTCAAAATTTTTTTTTGTCAGATGAAAGTGGGTGAAAAAACAACAAACAAGGAAAATTAAGTTTTCAGTGTGTGCCTTTTGTACGCAAGTCCTACCTTTTTTATCAATCAGAAGTGCTGCATTTAAATGATAATAATTGTGATAAGAAGTGGCTGGCCAGCTCGCCCCCAGCATGGAAAATTATCATCATTCAATTTGTTTCTTTGCATGCTTCTCAATACCAAATTTGATAATTTTACTACAATCGGAAGTGCTCTATATAATTACTATCTATTCTGGTGAATGACACGCCCCCCCCCCCAAAATGTAAAATCTAAATTTTTTATTTTGAACTTTGCTTGCATTTCAAGCCATATTGCTTTACCAAATTTCAACATTCTCCGAAAATCATAAGTGCTCCATAACCACTGTGCTCATTGACATCAGTTCTGATAATTCTTCAAAAGTGTAATTTATTTTCTGTGCTATCAGTTTTTGCGTAGACTGTTGATATCGCTAGATCAATAAGAAATAGTAGACGGACTAACAAAAATGAAATTTAAGGTGAATTAACAAAAAAATCTGACCAAAAAATTGGTCTCTCTAAAAAAACAAAAAATCCAAAGCAAACTAGATGCTCATGCTAAAAATAAAATATCTTGAATATTTAGCTTTTTGTTTTATTTCGAAATAGTTGATGTGTTTTTTTTTTAAGACTACCAGCCAAGAAAAAAATAATATTTAAAAATATATGTATGACAACATCTCCCCGACGGGGAATTGAACCCCGGTCTCCCGCGTGACAGGCGGGGATACTGACCACTATACTATCGAGGATGTTAAAAGAAATCGTTTTCATTTTTTTTTTAACCGATAAAGGTTAATATTTATGTATTACAATGTGTACCTAATATGTGTAGAATATAATCGTCAGTACTTATTTAATTTTTTTTTTTATACATTATGATCAACTCATGGTTATGGTTTGTCTATTATAAGTCGATAAGGATTGAATGGATGAAGTTTTTAAAATATTCTGCATTTTATATGTTTGATGTTTATGTTTCTATGATCTATTTATAAATAAAAAGATAGCACCCAGGTACAAAAGGTTGACTAATTGACAATTGTTTAGTGTTCGATTAGTCTAAAATTTTAAAATAACTTTTATGTTTAGTTAATTAAGTTTAATGAAACCCAAATTTTAATTTATGTAGGTACATTTTTTACAAAATGTATAGATGCTCTATAGTTCGATTATAAAGACGGACGTATAAAAGCATATATATTTTAAATATATAATACATTTTTTTAGTTTTAATTAAAATTTAAGGTATACAGAGAACACGATTTCATATACGAAGATCAACTAGGTAACTACAATTCATCATACAATTTTTTGGCAATGATAAAATCATCGCATTTTATTAAATTATTTTATAAGAAATGTAAAAAAAAAAATATTTATCATTAGGTGGATATCAATAGATATGGAATATAAAAAGCAGAAAATATTTTATTTTTTTTTTAAAAAGACCACCCAAAGAATTTTGTATTCTAATTTAAGGTATAATTTGAATGTAATAGATAACAAACAAAAATATGTACATATTTGCTATTGAGGAGTTCTTCCTACATTATGTATGTATATTGGGGTGTCTGTTATTTCCCGAACTAATTTTTTGGATAGCATACTATCCAAAAGTTTATGCCGAAAGAAAAAATTATTGACCAACAAAATATTTTTCCGAGGTCATTAACCTGTGTCTCTAAAGTCATTCTTTTCCCATAAAAGTATGGGAATTTTACACTCTTCACATTTTATATTTTTTCTCTGGAACTATATCAGATATTCTAATTTTTTTTGAGGATTCGGTTTGATCTATTGGTCCTTTAATAAAACTATTTAAAAATTTATTCAAAATTTAAATTATAATTTAATTCGATTTTTTAAGTTAATAAATACTTTAATATTATATACTTTTCTTTTATTTTTTCTCTCTCGATCTTCAGCAGTTTTTGCTGTTTTTCTTATTGATTATCATTAAGTGATAAGTGTTTTAAGAAACTGCATTAAAAAAATAATAAAAAACAAATTAGAAATAATTTATTTCAATTTTTCAAATTATTAAATATTTTTATTTTTTTAACATTTTTAATTTTGTTTTTCTTATGAAATAAAATTTTTTTTTATTAATTTTTGAATGTGGTTTTTAAACAAGATATTGGCCAAGACAAATCATTTAAAAAAACTTTATTTGATAAGAAAACAAAAAATAAATACTTAAAAAAATAAAAATATTTAATATTTTTTAAAAATCGAAATAAATTATGTCTAATTTGTTTTCACTATTTTTTGTAATGCAGTTTTTTTTTAAAGCTTATTACTTAATGATAATCAATAAAAAAAAACCAAGAAAAACTGCTGAAGATCGAGAGAGAAAAAATAAGAGAAAAATATAATATAATATATATTTATAATAATAATATAATATAATATTTAAGTATTTATTAAATTAATAAATCGAAATAAATTATAATTTCAATTTGTTTAATACATTTTTAAGTGCAGATATTTAAAGAACCAATAAATCAATCAGAATTTTCAGAAAAATTTAGAATAACTGTTATAGTTCCAGAGAAAAAAAATAAAATGTGAAGAGTGTTAAATTACCATACAAATTTGTATGAGAAAAGTATGACCTTAGAGGCACGGGTTAATGACGTCGGAAAATTTTTTGTGTCGTTAAGTTTTTCTTTCGGCATAAACTTTCGATTGACGGGGTGTGCTATCCAAAAAAAATGAGTTTGGGAAATAACGGACACACTAATGTACTACATATTATGTTTTGTAGTAGGTCTAAGAGTTATGTATGTCTGCCTATTGTTTGTCTATCTCTCCGCGCAGCTGCAATAACCTGTATACAAAATTTTGTCTAAGTGTTATAATAATTAATTATTCATTACACAAGTTTAGAAAAATCCGCACTTACGACCTCGTTACACTGAAAGTGGAGTAGGTACAAATTCATATAGATAGTTCAGGAAAATGAAATCTTAGGGGTCTCACTGTCAAAGTGCATTATTAGCAAGTGAATCCAGAGTTTTATTTGCTTATGTATTTGGATCATGAGTCCTCTGAAATCTTATTTTTCTGAACAAGCCAATATAATTTGAACATATGTAAGACTTCCTTTATTTAAGCGAACATTTTTTAAATCAAATTAATATACGGGTTTCCCTTAATTCGTCAACAGTATATAAGGGCATGATTCTGGGGTATATTCTAAGAAAAAAATTGTGTGAGTACCGGGACTCAAGGGTATGATTTGTAAACATCAGTGTAGTATATAGTTTATATTAAAGCATACATCATATAGTAAACTGATAGGTTGCCAAAGGCGCCCGTCAAACATGTTATGTTATTTCATGTGATTCAGGGCTGAGCGTAAATATGTATTTAATTTAGTTTATAAACTCACCCTCCACTTTCAAAAAAAGTTAATTTTAGCAAATGTGGCAAACCCTAAAATCATACCCAATATTGGCCTATTTATGGCCTACCTTCCGACACATCACCTGTATTTTTCCGATTTTTCGTTTAGGAGCTTCCGATTTAAGCTTATTATCCCAGCAGCGTTAGCCAGTCAGTAAGTCAGGAATGGACGTAAAGAAATATAATTTATAGTAAAAAAAAAATAAACCATAATTAAATATTTTCTCATAACTTTTTAATGGTTAAGCAAAAAAGATATTTATTTTTACATGAAAATGTTTTTTTTTTTTCTGCAAACATGATTTTTTATTTTGCAAAAAAGTTTATTTTTTTGTAAAAAATTACTTTTTATGAGTGTATTTAAGTTAATTTTTTTTGTAAAAAAATTCATTTGCAAATTTTTGCAAAAAAGTTAATTTTTTTTTTGTAAAAAAGTTATTTTTTTTTTTTTTGTAAAAAAGTTATTTGTTTTTGTTAAAAAGTTATTTTTGCAATTTTTTGCAAAAAGTTAATATTCTTTTATTACAAAAGTTATTTTTGTTTTTTGTTAAAAAGTTTATTTTTTTTTGTAAAAAAGTTAGTTTATTTTGCAAAAAAGTTAATTTTGGTTGGAAAAAAGTTGTTTTTTTTTTGAAAAAAAAAGTAAAAAATAAAATATTCTTATTCACTTAAAGATGCTATTTTGGTTGAATAAAATATTTACTTCATTCTTCCCCATTCAAAAACACCCAATATTGTATACGGTCAGGAGATCTTGCAGTCCTATCCAACGATTACCGCTTACTCTTCATCTTGTCAATTTTAAACCTCTCGACCATAGTGGGCTGAAGCACCATCAAGTTAGAAATAAGATGAAGCTAGTTGAACCTATTGATTGTCCTCCAATAGTTCTGATAAATCATTTTGCAACAACTGCAGATAGCTTGTAGAATTCAACTACAGTGTATTCAAACCAACGAATGTCAAAGTGCACCCGTTATAAATGTTTTTGTAAAAAATCATACTTAAAAATTATCTAAAACCACACAAATAATTTTTATTCATAGCTTTTCGAGCTTAAAGCTAAAAAAAACTTTTTTTTTTAAATTTTACCTGCAGCTGGTTTTCCATATTATCATAAAATCTATGGGTTTTTCGGCAAAGTTGTCATGGATTTTTATTTTTATTATTGGTTCATTCATTCAAAAAAAAAATAGTAAAACGTTATTTTTATTACGCATTTTATAAAGAAAATTGACCCCAAAGTCAAAAATTTAGCATGGGCAGGAAAAATGGAACAGGATAAAAACTAGATATCTTAAAACTGAGATAGGATATCTTATTTAACTTATTTAAATCCAATTACAAAGGCTGGTATTTATTCTAAAAATAAAAGCCTAAACGAAGTTGCTATCATAAGTCCTAATAGCGCAATTACCGTTAACATGGGTCAGGGTACACCAAAGTAAGACTTTTCTTAAATCCCTGATAAATGATATAAAAATTGGAGATATGCCCTTACTGTTGCACGATTTTTTTCTTAGAATGTACCCTAGAATCATGCGCTAAAATACTATTGACGAATTAAGGGACACCCTGTATAAACACACAAACAAAATCGAACCTTATTTAAAATTAGACGTCCTTGTTTAACTAAATGAACTATAAGTTTCTTGAAATTTGTTAACAAAACTGGCAGATGCGATCAAGTTTTTCCGAAACTTATTTTTTTTTAATATGGCGAGCAACGGTAAACGTATCTTACTGAAGGCACAATTGCAAATTATTATTGTTCAACTCAGAAATTTTTAAATTTTGCAGTTACCTACGTCGTTGTTCCACACAAGTCGCAGGTGCGATATAGAATTTTCTTTTAGAGACTTCTTACGAGTTCATAATAATTATGTTTTTTTTTACCTATTTATGGTTAGAAATTTCTTATCCCTATCATTTCTTTTTATTTAAATTCACTTGTTCGGCAAAATCTTAAAAAAAAAAAAATATATAAAAAGACATACCAATAAAGTCATCTTGATAAGTTCTTACAGATAAAAGCTATGTATATCAAGCTGCTGACCTAAATAAGAAATAATTAAGAAATTTATTTGTTAAGACATGCTTCAATAATAAAAGAATATAACCGGTTCTATGACAGGTACCATTAACAACCTTTAGATATAAAAATTATTTTACCTACTTATTTAATACACATATAATGTACATTTATAATAGTCACACTTATTGTCTTGTATCAAAACCTCTGGAGGCGTTTGTGAGATAAATTACAGTTTGCATAACGGTTTTATGGGAGGTACCATTATGTTTTAATCTGAAAAATCAATTTCGCCTCTGCGGAGTCAACCATATCATCGTAATGTTACGTTCGATTAATATTTCGCATTCAAATAATGAATTCTAAACTTGTACCACATATTATAATAAACTATTGAGATAAGTCTGTCTCATCCCTATACAAAACTTTGTCTCAAATTTTCTTCTCAGTAGGCAGACTATCAACTAACAAGATGTAATCGCCACACACACACTAAAGCGTATAGAAATTCATACGAAATTGAAAAATCATGATAAAAATTAAAAATCATGAAAAAATGGAGAATCATGAGAAGAACGAAATAAATGAAAAATCATGAAAAAATGCAAGCGCACGCCCACGCACACGATATGTTCATAGCTAAAATAATTTGACTCTGTATTATATGTATTTTATTTTGCACTTGAGTTTTCTTTATGTGAGTTTGGGTTAAACTTTATTCCTATTTGATTATTTTATTTGTTAATTCTATATTTTTCGCACGATCAAGGCTGACATTTTTTGACGCTATCCCTGAAGATCCGATAATTAGAACCGAAATTATAACCTTACGAATCCAACAAAACCATATCGATCAATTTGAGATTTTATAATATAACGGGTTTATCACAATGTTTGATGACGGTGAACAATCGAACAAACAAGCAATTTGATTTAATTTACTTGATAAAATTAAGGTTTAAATTGTGTCACTCACACTTCTTAATTCTTATAGGTATGACATGAAAGTTGAAGAACGAGGAAACATATGTAGTTGTCGACATTGATTTATTGATTAATGGCAAAATTGATAAATTCAATTGTTATGAGGTGAAGTGTAAGCAGTAAAATTAGTATAATCTCCGACAAATGATATTCGAGAAATCAAATCGTTGTTTATTTAAATTAATTATAGTTATCATCTGACACTTAAAAGATACAAATTAACTAACACAAAAATTCCAATGCCCATATTGTACCCACATTTGTAAGTATAATTTTCAAATTTTAACGCTTTTATTCTAACAGGAAGGAATGTATTAAAAAAATCGTCTCTTTCACGAATTAGTTCCAAGAAATTCTGCATAAAATCTGTTTTTGGTTAGTTGGTTATACTAGGGTGTCAAACATCAAAAATACTGACAAACCTTCTTGTGTATTTTTTAGTTACTTGGCATTGTTTTGCGGAAAAATAAGAGGAAAATCTTTACAACTTAAAGTCAAGATCAAATCGCCAGGAGTTATAGTATAAGTAAGTTGATTTTGAAAGTTGAGTGAATCAAGAGTAGATCTAGATATACACATGCAAGTGACATGCAAGTAGTATTCTTAAGATTATTTGTATCAAATTGTACGAAGTTCAGTTGCCGCTTAGTGCGATATAGCTCATACAATTTCATACAAATGATGTTTTGCCGCGTCGTGAAGTGTAGTTCCGCTGCAGTTGCGGTCTAACCTTTATAATTTTCAAGTTACAGAGCAGAAAAAAAAAATGTGCACAATTTTGCTTATTTTGCAAAAGGGGTAGGGGAATAACAAAATTTCAATTTTAATTTGAATTTATTGTATTCAAATTATAAACATTTTGTACATTAAGATTAATATCTTTTATAGTACTTAGAAAAAAGATAAATAGGTATTACTTTAGTTATTTATGTATTGAATTTAAATTACCTTACTTAAAACTAAGGGAGAATGGGCAAAGTGGTCTACCTACTTAACACCAATGTGTCATACATAGTTGAAAAGGTAATGACGTGAACATCAGTTAATTATACGGACGTAAAGCGCTTAACCATGGGTTTCGAAAGAGATTCCCCTTCAAAGCACCGAAAAAGTCAGTAATTCAACTCTTCATTTGCAGCTTGTCTTACCACCCACAGTAAAGTGCAATTGCATCATTTTATTATATGGCCGATAAGCTCTTAGTCATGGGGTTCAAGAGATATTCGGCTTCAAAGAACCAATAACTTCAAAAATGGATTTCTTCGTTCTATACTCTTCTAACTACTCAATAGCAATAAGTCATGCATTTTTGAAAAAGGTTATTGCGTTCTCTTTATTTTATTTTAAAGTATTTAAGCTGTAAGCCAAGGGATTTAAAAGATATTTGAAAAAAAAAAAACTCGGAAATGCGTTATCACTCTATTCTGCGTTTTTTTCCAAATATCTTTTGAACCCCATGGTTTGGAGCTTAATGACTTTAAAATAAGAGAAAGCAATTTACCTTTTCAAAAATGTATGACTTATTGCTGTTGAGTAGTTAGAAGATTACACAATGAGGAAATGCATTTTTGAAGTTGTTGGTTCTTTGAAGCCGACTATCTCTTGAACCCCATGACTTAGAGCTTATCGGCTTTAAAATAAAATGATGCAACTGCAATTACCTTTTCAAAAACGTTTGATATATTACTGTTGAGTCGGTAGACCATTTTAAATGAAGAATTGCACTATTTGCCGATTTTTAGGCCCGAATACCTCTCGAACCCCATGATCTGCATCTTAAAGGCTTTCAAAAAATAAAGTACATGACTTTTCCTTTTTAATCATATATGTCACATTTCTGTTGATTAGGAGCAGCAGCTTCCAATGCGGAATTGCATTATTGCTTTTTGAATGCATTATTGCCAAATACCTCCTGTTGTTTACAAAAATTAAGTACACGCGAGTTGGTAGACCATTTACCAATGCGGAATTGAATTATTGTTGTTTTTGATGATTTGAAGCCAAATACCCAACGAAACCCACGGCTTAGAGCTTAATGGTCATATATAATGAAATGAAGCAAATGTAATAACCTTTACAACGGTGTATGCCAGATTACTGTTGAGTTGGTATAGACCAGTTGCCAATGAAGAATTGCATTATTTGATTTTTGCAGTTTTTGATGGCTAAATATCTTTTGAACCCCATTATCTTCATCTTAACGGGTCTTTAAAAAAATGAAGTACACGTACACAATTCAACCGTAATACTCGCGCTTTTAGGAATGCTCATCAGTTTACCCTTGAGTCCAACTTCGGACGTACCGTTAAATATAGGGATTCTTTCTTTAGTGGCACAACAAGAATGTGGAATGCTTTACCTGGCCCTATTTCCCCCCCCCCCATTTTGACATTCAGAACTTCAAAACCAATGTGCATCAGTATCTCCTTTTAAATCCTTTCTTATTTTCCTAACGCTCGCACTGTGCTTGTCATATAAAGGGTAGCAAAAACCCCTTTAGTGCGCGGCATGTTAAAAAAAAAAATAATAATCTTTACAACGATGTATGACACGTGGGTGGTGGCAAATAAAGAGTTGCATTACTGTCTTTTTCGGTGCTTTGAAGGGTAATATCTTTCGAACCCCATGGTTTTGCGCTTAACATCCATATAATTAATTGATGTACACGTTATTAACTTTTCAACGATGTATGACACATTGCTGTTGAGTAGGCAGACCAGCTCCCATAAATGTTTGCACATTCTCATTTAAATCTACAAAGTCTCTAATTTTGTAGTATAGACTTTTCCGCTAACAAGCTAAGTTGTGAAAATATTCACGACAATCTAAAAAGGGGTACCTTTAACCCTCCCTCCTGAGTTTAGCTCGGGCTGGGGACTTTGGGTATGTTATACCTGAAGATATCCCCTACCATATACAAAAATAATCCAGAGAGCACTATTTTTTGCAAGCAAAATTCCTTCGTTGGCTGTACTAATAGACAAATTGGATAGAAATCGTTAAAAAAAACTCAATAAATAATAAAAAAAACTACTCATACGCCCGAGTGTACCATTTCTTCCAATCTAATTTTGTACGGTATTGTACCTATTGCTATTGTATCAGTTAAGGGATCAGAAGAGAGTAAATGAAATACTGTGAATGATTTCTTTCGCTTACAAAATTGTTCACTTTCTTACGGTGGTGGCAGTAACTCTATGTGACACCTCTAAGAGAAAAAAAAAACAAGTGAGCAAATTTAAGTCTGAGAATGGTCTGGCAGTTCATCTAATTTTAACTCTATTCAAAATCTGGGGAATTAAAAAAAAAACACTTTTAAAACATGGATCGTAATTTAAGCACACCAAAACCGATATATGATAATTGCTGTCATACAGGTGTGTGGTTTGTTGATGCTCAAATAAAAGGAAAATTTAAAAACTTGAACAGATTGATTCATAGAGACTTAAATAAAATCATCCAATGAAGAGAAGACAAAATCAATCTTTAAAATTTTAATTTATTTATTTTTAATTTGAGAAATAAATTCGCAACACTATGACAACAAAAAGATAAGTAGGAATAACAAATGCATAAAACAATTTCTTCACAAACACACTCTATTTGGATTTGTGCTATGAAAATATTACACTCGCGGGGTTAAACCAAAATCGAATGAATAAATGAACTATGACAAAAATTCGAATTTCTCGTCTTTGAAATCATATAATATGGTTATATACCAAGCAAAATCAATCCACCCGTTAAGACACGTCTACACGCAAAGCCGACGAAGGTCATGACGAAACTGCTATTTTGGACTTCTAAATCATTTAAATATCGACTATTTTGACACGAAAGCAAAACTTTCAGATATATAAAAATACTGTTTTTTGTTTGTTCTGTTG
Organism: Melangyna quadrimaculata; assembly: GCA_949320155.1. Taxonomy (NCBI): domain Eukaryota; kingdom Metazoa; phylum Arthropoda; class Insecta; order Diptera; family Syrphidae; genus Melangyna; species Melangyna quadrimaculata. The sequence continues at coordinate 84,160,361 of OX439484.1, forward strand.
TTTATCGTTGGATTTGACATCAAAGACATTTTCAAATTCGATATTTTCATATTAAGAAAAGATAAATAAATCAAACTCAAAAACACGCTTGTTGCATAAAACCACCAACAGTTTTTCATTTAGGTAATTAAAAGATTTCAATTAAAATATTAAAATTTAAAAACTGTTTAATATTATAGGTAATTGTTGAATTGCAGGCAAAATAATGAATAATGACTTATTGTTCTTTTTTAAATTAACATCGCAACATCACACTATAATATTCTCTTTGTCTGATCACTCTAACATTTATAACGTTAATCACTTTATTTTTTATTTCCGAAATATGTAAAAAAATATTTTACCAAGGTTATCCGGTTTTCGAATCAGAACTTTTTTCTTTAAATTCGCACAATAAAACGTTCACAAATTACAGCCAATTATTTAAAAATTGTAAATTTCGCGGAATGTGAATTCCTTATATAGGAATATGTTTGCCTTCAATTCAACTAACCATGTAGATTGTTGTGTTCTTATAATACATAATTATAATACAAGTAGTTAATTTACAAACGATACTACTGGTGCACATACTCGAAGATAGTTTTTTTCATGTTGGTTCATTATATTAAAGCATACCTTTAATGACAATTTTAATAATATTTAAATGAGTAAAGTGACAAATTAGAACACAACCGTCCGCTTCGATTCTTGCAGTTATACTTTTCTCGACTTCAATACAAAATTAATATTAAACCTGTTTCGATGTTAATGCTGTTAATCATTTAATTTTAATCTATACACGTATTCGTTCAATGTACGAGTATACATGAACTTGAATAAAACCAAAAAAGGCTGACTCAAAGTACAACGTACTTTTGATGCAATCCGATCACTAATCATGATCACTTCAAACTATAACGGTTTGTTATATAGTGATATCACAAACCCCCCGTCAAATCACAGCTATTATAAGTTTAATTAATTATATAATTATCATTCGATTGTTGCGGGCTTAACTGCGGAAAAAAACAAACAAAAACCTGCTCACTGTAGTGCCGAGCAATCTCCATTTAGATCAAAATGTAATAGCTATGTTCTAGATAAGAAGTAATTTTCTGATGTTTAGAACGGATAAGTTGCATGTTTTAATTCCTATTAGCTTCCTCATATCATAGATATATGAAAACTTAGTGTAGGTACAGGTATAATAGGCTTATGTACATTCTTACATTGATGAAACTTGGTGCGACCGTTGAATTTAAAATTCAAATTAAGAATCAAAAGAGACAGTAAAAATACCTATATGATTTCAGGTAGTTCGTTTGGTACAATCTAAACACATGAGACATGATTTAAGGGTAGATTTCAATTTTGAATCTATAATGAAACCGAAAACAAGCCACTTAAGCCATCCTATAAAAAGCTTTACATATTAATTTTAATTTGAGGATGACTGTATTTTCAAAAAAAAAACAATCAAAGTGCACGGTAGTGCCCAGCCAAGTTCTGGCACTACACCCTTTTTACAGGATCAAACTCAGGCGATTTTCGACCTCTAACTCGCAGCATTTGTTAACCTCACCAGGTTCAAGCAACTCACCAAATTTCAAGTCTTTTGCATTAGTGGTTCCCGAGATATAGGAATGCAAAAATTACAAAAACCGTAACTGACTGACATATCATCAAAATTATGGAGCACTTCCCGCCATCGTAGAATCTGGTTATTTCGCACAACGGTAGGGCTTGTGATGTGTACAAAGGAACAAATCGAAATTTTAAGATTTTCCATTCAGGGGGCGTGGTACCCGCCCATTTTTATAGAATTGATATCAATTATGAGGAGCACTTCTCATTGTCGTAGAATGATGAAGTTTGGTAGAACGGTAGGGCTAGAAGTCCAAGCAAATGCAAAATTTAAAAAATTGAGATTTTTCATTCAGAGGGCGTGGCATTCGCCCATTTTCGCAGAATTGATATTCATTATATGGAGCACTTCAGGTTGTCGTAGAATTATGAAATTTGGTAGAGCGGTAGGACTTGAACTGCAAACAAAGGCTACATTTTAAAATTTGATATTTAACATTCGGGGGGGGGGGGCGTGGCATCCGCCTATTTCTTTTCAAATTGTTATTTATTATATGGATCACTTCGGATTGTTGCAGAATAATAAAATTTGGTAGACTGGTAGATCATGTGGTCAATACAAAAATGAGATATTAGAAAATTTTAAATTGTTCATTCAGGGGCATGGCACCCGCCCATTTATCAGAATTTATATCAACTATGTAAAGCACTTCTGATTGTCATAGAATGAAAAAGGGAAACTTAAAAAATTGACATTTTACATTCAGTGGCGTGGCAACCACCCATTTTCAAAGAATTAATATTAAATATATTGAGAGCACTTCCGATTGATGCAGGGATATGAAATTTGGTAGATCGAGCAATTAGTTTTCAGGTGTATACAAAGAGAAAGTTGAAATTATGAAATTTTTCATGCGGGGGCGTAGGTGGGAGGTTCAATTTTTTAAAAAATGACTTAAAACTGAAAAAAATTATTAAAAAACAACGGTAATACTTAATGCCATGTTTTACCTATTTGTAACTTATACTTATTCTTCGAATAAAACAAAATTTTGTTCCTGTGGCTATAGTATTTATTCCTTTAGTTTAACTGATGATTGAAAAATTGGCGCTGAGAGTTTATTTGTATACTCTTTATTACACATAGACCCTGTTTAGATTGGGAAGATTGAGTACGGACTGGTGAGTACCATCGTGTTTACATTACAAACTGTGAAGCGCCTCAAAATGCATTGAAACAACAACAACTTCCACATTGAAAGAACAACAAAGCAGACTCATGAGTCCGGTGTTTATATTTTCTACATACCTCACGAGACCTCTTACCCCGCACTTCTCTTTCCTACAAACTGACGTGAGTCCGTACACAAAAATCCCAATCTAAACAAGGTCACAAACTAAAATCACACCTGCCTGACGACTGAGCATACCCTAAGCGGAGCGACAGAGACACGTCGGCGGGACAGAGAACCCAAAAAAATATTCATTGTCCCGTTTTCAAGATATTGAATTTTCAAAAAAACAAAAATCAATATTGTTTTAAGAATCCAAAAATTATTTTTTCGAAAAATTGTAAATGGAAAATTGTCAAAATTATAAAGGGCCTCTTATATAAAAAAAAATTGGTTGAAATCGGGGTAGCCGTTAACGAGAAATTTGAAAACCAAAAAAATCGGTTGTATGACAGGTACCGTTTATAACCGTTATATTTTTTTTTTCTACCAAAATATTAATTGTAATAATTAAAGTAGCTTATAATTTTTTTTTTTTCAAAATCGTTTGAGCTGTTTATGAAATAAATCAATTTTTGTATATTGGTTGTATGGCAAGTAGGTACCTTTATTTTTTGAGCTAAAAAAAAATTCAATTTCCCCTCTAGGGAATCCCCTAAGAGCCTTAAGTGCAAAGTTTGAATAAAAACGTTTTAGCCGTTTAGGCTGCAGGTTGAGGTACAGACAGACAGAATTAATTTAAGGAAAATTTTAATTTTAAGGAAAATTATTATCTCGAATTTCTTTTTCCACGAATCCTAATCTTGCCCTATGCTACGTATATCGCAAGTAAAAACTATCTGAAGTGACTCACTTAAGGGGGTCAGAAATCCACAATCAATGGGCCAGAAGTCCACAAGATTTTTTTGTGGACTTTTGGCCCATCGGCCTCGGGGTGGGTCAAAATTCCACAAATGATTTATGGACTTTCAACCCACACAAGTTGGAAAAATTGTTGTGAAATAATTTTGTATTTGTTTAGAATTTCCTTTTTCAAATTGTCTTTACAGTTTTCAATACATTGCCAAATACATTGTAAATTGTAAACATCTACCTAATGTAAGTTTGCTAAGTGTTACACCAAATGTTCTCATGTGTATAATGTATTCAATTTATTTTTGTAAATAAAAGATCCCTTGAAGAAGATGGCAACCACCGTCGAAACGTCGGGAAAGGAAATGAAATTGTTTCATTAACAAAACATTACGACCAAAACAGCCGAAAGCGATGCATTTTTAAATCTCAAACAACAATAATAATTTAACATATTGGTCAAGAACTCAACAACAAGTTGTCTATAATAGTCGTCCTGTGAAATCTTTTAATCGAGATAAAAATAGACAAAAACCTATATGAAAATGTAAAAAGTGCGGCACTACGCAATACGAGAATAGTGAATCTCACAATTCTGTATATCTAAAGGCTTTTTAGACGCAAATGTTGGTCGGTGCTTCCTCCGATTTTTATAAGAGTCAAGATAATTTTGTAGAAATATTCAAAAAAAAAGGAAAGGCATCTGTATGGCAGAGTGTAGTACATACCTGTTTCTCCGACACAAAGATATATATTAAAGTCCGCAACCCTGAGTTTTAATCAAGTTTTTGTAGAAATTCTGGTACTAAAATGCTTATATATAATTATCTGCATTTTGATGTTAATTTCAATGAAAATACCAAAGGGTAAAAAAATAAAAATAAAACAACCTATACATTTAAAAATAATTCAAATTAAAAATTTGGCAGACCTATTAATTTTGTATTACTTAGCTTCATAACAACATATTATAAATTTCAATAGAACGTCACACTGATTTATGGTTATTTTTTTTCTCAAACATCTATTTCGCCATTTTGACTTTCAAACGTTCACATCTCGAGTTATAAATTTTTGACAATCACCCCTATTACGAAATTCGTATTATTAAGTTGTATTTGGTCGTATGTTGGGCTTGTGGTTTCCTTAATGGTAAAATGTAATCTGTTTTGGTGCAAGGCTTTTGAGATACATGGCGACGTTGGTTTAAACTTAGCAATATCATCATCAAAAGAAATTGTGAAAAGAACAATTTGTGTTCTTTTTGAATAATTTTCGTTCTTTTCGCCATGCCTTTTGATAAATATGTTGTTATATTTAAATACCATCATCACAAAGTCTCTATTCGTAAATTCTCGAAACCATTGCATAAAAAAGATGATATTTTACCATTGAGGAAACCTCAAACGCAACATACGACCAAATACGACTTAATAATACGAAATTCGTAATTGGGGTGAATATTTTTTTGTCATGTGTAACTTTTATGTATTTAATAGACGGTGTTCACATTGGACTGACTCCTCCGAATTTACAAAAGAGACCGTCAAAAAAATCCACATTCTAACTATGAAGTGGGAGTGAGATAAATTTCAGAGAAGTCAAAAATAGTCGGAAAAGTCAGTCCAATGGGAACACCTTCATAAAATGTATCTATTGCAATCAAAATCATTTTATTACAACAAAATAATATTTACAATTTGACTTATAACTATCTCGGCTCGGGGTGTCGCTGCTGAGGGGCCATCCTTCTCATCAGTTGATTTGGGTGACTGTTAGTGAGTCCTACAAGCTTCTTTGCTTGAAGCAGTAGGTACCTGTCCAGAGGGATGATGCTCGCCTCTGTGTAAAGACGCTTGTTGCTTTGATGTCTCATTCGCTGCCGATCAAAATGTAGTCCGGTACAAATCCTTAGTAACTTTCTTTCGAACATTTGAAGTTCCTTCATGGCCGTCTTCGAGATGGAGAACCAGATTGAGAAGGAATAGCTGATTACAGGCCGCAGGAGTTGCTTGTACATAAGTATCTTCGTCTTCTGGCTTAGTCCGTTTCTGCGTCTCATCAATTGGTGGAGTCGGTGGAAGGCCCAGTTGGCTTTTTTGAGGACGTTAGGTGAGTGTGGGTTGAACCTTAACAACTCGTTGAAGTGGATGCGTAGGTACTTCACGTTCTTTTTAGCTGCTATTGTAGATCCGTCCGGAAGTTTCAGAACCAGACTTCTGCACTTGGCTGCGCTGCAACTACCTCTACTGGGTCTCCTGAAACACACAAGCTCCGATTAGGAGGTGTTTATCCGGATGCCCCATTTCTTGTAGAAGGCGTAGAGTCTATTGGCGTGGTGCTCAACTTTTCGTAACGCTACCAGAAGAGACATCGAGGCGGCATACGTAAGGGAGTCATCAGCATACAGGAGATTTTCGCATCCAGATGGCAATGGTTGGTCAGATGTCATCAGGCTGTAGAGGAAGGGGCCTAGCTTCGAACCTTGGGCAACTCCGGCTTTGATGTTCTTCACTTGTGATTTGCAGTTGTCCATTTGTACGTAGAATTTTCTGGAAGAAAGAAAAGAAAAAAGAATTTTTATTAGTGACGGGGGTAAATGTAATACGCGAAGCTTATGGATAAGGGCTTCAATCCATGCGCTGTCGAATGCTTTATCGACATCCAGAAAGCATCCAACGGTGACACGATGGTTGTTGAGCGCTATGGTGATGTCATGCTGGAACTTCACGAGCGGATGCAAAGTGGTGTGCTTTTCCCTAAAGCCAAACTGCATGTCCGGGATGATGACGTTTCCGCTGCAAAACCTCTTTAGTCTACGATAGGGATGGGCCAAACTGCTAGTTATCGGTAACTTTTACTAACTATTATTGCTACTTCCCAATACCTGTTAAAAATACCTGTTACTGAAATAACAGTTAAGAAATCAAAATTCTACTGGAAACTTGATAGATCGAGACATTTTTTTGATTCGATAGTAAAATAACTCAGATCAAAAATAAAAACTTCAATAATAAAAATAATAGCGCAGATTTTTATGAATTTAATACGATATTAAAGCAATTTTAGTATGATACTGGGCATTTTTGTAAAATACTCTTATATCATATTATTTGATTTAGTATCGTGTACAAAAATGCGCTTAATCTAAACTACATCTCACCACAAAAACAACCGATAAAACAACTTGAAATATAGTTATAGACAGTAAATTATAATTTTTGACTAATTTTAATGAACAGTTAAAAAAGCCTTTGGCGGGGGTGTGAAAATAGAGATTCTCGATATGATTATCTTGGCATGATTTGCAAGAGCGTGAAATTTTAACTTTTTTCTTTTAATCAAAACTGATCAAATATAATAAAAGTTAAAATTTCTATTTTTCGATTCATCGATTCAATTTATTTAGTTAAAGTTTTTCATAAGTATCAATAACGATAGTGCTTAGTCTGATAGGATGCCGAAAACGTCCAACAAGTTCTTACTAACGAGAACCTCAAGAGGGCATTAAACATTTTCCTCGTCTAAATTTTACTTACTAAAAACTTGCAAGGGCTTGACGTATATTTGACAAGTTTTCCTCGTCTAGATTTTCCCTAAAGAAAACTGACTAGTGCCATGTTGAAACTAGACATAAACTGGGCATTTTTCCAGCCGGGTTATTACTAATTTTGCTTGTCTTTGATTCTACTTCTTATTATTTCAGAGTCATCACATTAAGTCAACAAGAAATTCTAGTTTGCAGAGTTTTCGCATAAATTCTACAAAAGTTCCAATACTGATTTTGCTTAGGGGCCAGTTATAGCTATCATTGAAAACCATCATTGAAAATATTAATTGACAATTTTGAGAGATTTTGAAGACAAAATAAATGATTATTTTGATGCCAAAGTAAAGCTAATTGACTTAATAATTATTTCTAGGTAAAACAAAATTCAATTCGGCACAACTTTTCTCACAAAATGACTTTTATTTTTTAATGACTACCTTACCAATCATTGAAAAAATTAAAAGTTACGTTATGGGGAAGATATGGGTCAAAATGATTTTTTGTTTGGAGGAGTAACAATTTTGAAGTCGTAAGCTATATTTCTGCATTAAACACCTTAGGTGCCAGTTATAGCTATCATTGGAAACCATCATTGAAAATGTAAGCTGTTGATTTTGAGGCCGTTCGAAAGTTTAATCATTGAATATTTTAGTGCAGAAATATAGCTTAAGATTTCAATATTATTTCTATTCCAAAAAAAAATTAATTTTCACCCATATCTTCCCCATAACGTAACTTTTAATTTTTTCAATGATCATTAGGAAGGTAGTTCATCATTGAAAATTTAAAAGTCATTTTATGAGAAAGGTTGTGCCAAATTGAAGTTTTTTTACCTAGAAATATTTATTAAGTCAATAAGATTAACTTTGGCATCAAAATAATCATTTATTTTGGCTTCAAAGCCTGTCAAAATTGACAGTTAATATTTTCAATTATGGTTTTCAATGAAAAATCATTGAAATTCATCATTGAAAAAGTTAGCTGTTGATTTTGAGACCCTTCGAAAGTTTAATCATTGAATATTTTAATCCAAAAAAAATTATTTTGACCCATATCTTCCCCAGAACGTAACTTTTAATTTTTTTTAATGATCATGGGTAAGGTAGTTCATCATTGAAAAATTAAAAGCCATTTTATGAGAAAAGTTGTACCAAATTAAATTTTTTTTTACCTCGAAATAAATATTAAGTCAATAAGCTTTACTTTGGCATCAAAATAATCATTTATTTTTTCTTCAAAATCTCTCAAAATTGACAATTAATATTTTAAATGATGGTTTTCAATGATAGCTATAACTGGACAATTATAAGTGATTTCAGAGTCATCGTGTAAATTTAACAAAAAGTTGTTTTTTATTACTGATTTTGCTTAACTGCTATTTTGCTTATTAGTAATTGCAGAGTTTTCACGTTATTTCAACAAAAGTTTCAATCCTGATTTTGCTTTACAGTGATTTCGCTTATAAGTGGGAGTTAATGTTACCTAGTTGGGATTCTGCTCATTAATTATTGCAGAGCTTTCGCGAAAATTCTAATAAAGTTTCAATACTGATTTTTTTTTAACTGTGATTTCGCTAATTAGTGATTTCAGAGTCATTACGTAAATTCAACAAAAAGTTGTATGTTACTGATTTAGCTTAACTTCGATTCTGCTTATTAGTTGTTGCAAAGTTATCGCGTAAATTCACCAAAAATTTCAATATAGGCGTTGCTTAGCAATGATTTCGCTTATTAGTGATTTAAGAGTCATCGTGTAAATTCAACAAAAAGTTGTTCTTTATTACTGATTTTGCTTAAATGGGATTATGCTTATTAGTTATTGCCGAGTTTTCGCGTTAATTCACTAAAAATTTCAATACTGATTTAGCTTGGTAGTGATTTCGCTTATAAGTGATTTCAGAGTCACCGTGTAAATTCAACAAAAAGTTGTTCTTTATTACTGATTTAACTTAACTGCGACTATGCTTATTAGTTATTGTAGAGTTATCGCGTAAATTCACCAAAAATTTCAATACTGATTTAGCTAAAGGTTAGACCACACACAACTGCAGCGGAACTAAACTTCACGACGTGGCAAAACATTATTTGTATGAAATTGTATGAGCTATATTTTCAAAATATAAATATAAAATACATAATATATCAAAAATAAAATGACGCCCAGGCGTCAAAAATAAAATGACGCCCGTGCGTCAAGAACAAAATGACGCCCGGGCGTCAAAAATAAAATGATGCCCGGGTGTCAAAAATAAAATGACGCCCGGGCATCAGAAATAAAATGACGCCCGGGCGTCAAAAACAAAATGACGCCCGGGCATCAAAAACAAAATAACGCCTGGGCGTCAAAAATAAAATGACGCCCAGGCGTCAGAAATAAAATTGACGCCCGGGCGTCGAAAAAAAATGACGCCCGGGCGTCAAAAATAAAATGACGCCCAGGCGTCAAAAAAAAAATGACGCCCGGGCGTCAGAAATAAAATGACGCGCGGGCGACAAAAATAAATTGACGCCCGGGCATCAAAAAAAAAATGGCGCCCGGGCGTCAAAAATAAATTAACGCCCGGGCGTCATAAACAAAATAACGCCCGGGCTTCAAAAATAAAATGACGCCCGGGCATCAGAAATAAAATGACGCCCGGGCGTCAAAAATTAATTAACGCCCGGGCATCAAAAAAAAATGACGCCCGGGCGTCAAAAATAAAATGACGCCCGGGCGACAGAAATAAAATGACGCCCGTGCATCAAGAACAAAATGACGCCCGGGTGTCAAAAATAAAATGACGCCCGGGCGTCAAAAATAAAATGAAGCCCGGGCGTCAAAAATAAATAAACGCCCGGGCGTCGAAAAAAAATGACGCCCGGGCGTCAAAAATAAAATGAAGCCCGGGCGTCAAAAATAAATTGACGCCGAGCGTCAAAAATAAAATGACGCCCGGTCTAAATCAGTGACAAAGAACAACTTTTTGGTGAATTTAAACAATGAATCTTATTATAAAAAACCTGACCACGGGTATTTATTTTCTAGGTGCACGAATTTAAACAAATTCCCCTAGAATAATAAAATTCACAGTATCTTTTTGCTGTGATTTTTATAAGAGTCGGTAAACATCGACCAAAATTTGTGTCTTAGTAGGGTATAACAGACTGACTGAAGAGCCCACTGTTATACCTTGGGCGAAACACAATAATTTCTGGAGTTGAGGTCACTTGTACTTTTTAATTGAATTTTATTCATTCACTCCACTTAAAACAGAAGTAATTTCAATATTTTAATATTTAAATTTCTTCATCTTCTTATGAAATTTTTGCGATAACTCTGCAATAACTGATAAGCATAGTCGCAGTTAAGCTAAATCAGTAATAAAGAACAACTTTTTGACCGCTTTCACACAAGGAAACTGTGCCAGAAACTAGCTAGTTTGTCGGTGAGAAGGGCGAGAGGGGAGATTTTCTTCTTTCCCTTACGCCCTTCTCGCCAACAAACTCCCAGTTGCCGGCAACTCAGTTTCTTTGTGTGAAAGCAGTCTTTGTTTAATTTACACGATGACTCTGAAATCACTAATAAAACGAAATCACTGTTAAGGTTAGACCGCACTCTGCAGAACTGGACTGCAGCGAAACTGCGATTCACATTAATTTGTATGCAATTTTATTTATATGCTACATATTTTTTTTCTAAGCCCCAAATTAATTAGGTTGGGGCTGAATTCTGAAGGGAATTGTACAAAAAAACAAGTTCGGGGCTACTGGATAATTGACAGAAAATTGGGACGAAAAAAAAAACAGCTCGCCAGTAGGGCTTGACAAGAATTGGACAAAAAAACGTGGTCGGGGCTAAGCAATTAATTCCTTTAAAACTTACCTTATTCGAGAAAATTTTTGCGCTTGACTCAAGGGACTGTCAAGTCCAAGTTGGGGCTAAAGATATAATTGAAAAAAAAAACAATTAACATGCCAAACGAAAAAATAATTCACCCTATGAACTTCGCTAACTTTGCGAAAAAAACGAAATTGGGGCTAAAACCCGTGAAGAATTTGAGAATTTCCAGTTTTTTTTTTCATAGGTATTACCACTTCAATAAGTTAAAAAAATATATAATGTGATGCTCTGTCATTTTCTTTAAGTCAAAACGTCAAAATCTTGGCAATCCGACCAATAGAACTCAAGATATTCGGTTTTTAAGCGAACCTAAATCGATTTTTTTGGAGACTTTGTTTTGTTGATTTTTTGTGTTTTATAATTCTCCAAGAAAAAGACGATAAGGTCCTTTTAAAAAGCTTATATTTTGAGTTCTATTGGTCGAATTGCCAAGATTTTAACGTTTTGACTTAATGACCACATCACATAATATGTTTTTTAAATTTATTGAAGTGACAAAATAAACTGGAAAATCGCTATTTTCAAACCCCCACCCCCGCAAAAGGCTGAAAAAGAAACCTGAGAGACGGTTGTTTTTGATACCGCGATATATGCACCCTCAAACCATCATACTCATATTTTGGTTACCAATCCACTCCCAAAATTTGCTGCCGGCTCTTAGGCTATGAAGTTTAAATGGCAGAATACATTCGTTTAACTAGAACTACTGAATTATCTAAGTTCAAGGTTTACTTTGAAACCGAATCAAGTGCTGAACTTAAGTTTAAACATAAATTGTAGTTTAACTTGTGAAACTGGCCATTCATGTCTCAAACTGGATCTACCAAGCCACCCCCACAGCCTAATCCTAGATCCGCTACAGCGTATCATTAATGATTGTTTTAAAATCAACGACTTCAGAAGCTAAGAAGTTAATAATTGTTTTAACCACAAAATTAATAGATTTATGATTTACAATGCTTGTATTGCACCGCCACATCAGGTTCGGTTGAGATATTAAAGATTTAACAATCGTATTGGATACTCCAGCACATTTTTTGTGAAATCTAAGTTGGCAGAAAGATTCACATTGAATAAAGTTTGTATCGGAAATTCTGAGATCACACTTGGAACAATTTTTTAAGGATATATCCATGATAGGCAAAATTTTTAAACAAAAAAATATATATTGTTTTTCGTTTGTAAAAATCTGTTCACCGAGTCCACTGTTAAGTTTTTAATTTTGAGTATATTTACTTAAGGTATTAAGGTCTTGCTGTCAGAATAAATCAGCAAGCGAAACCAAATTTTAATTTTCCTATGCTGAGACCCTCCTATTTGATCGCCATCTTGGAAAAGACAAAGAGGGTGTAGAAAATTTCTGCCATATCTTAAAAACCTTAAGTTTCATTAAAAAAAAAATAACGTGTTATAATCAATAGAATAAGACATTTATAACCCTTCAAAATGATATTATTCTTGAAAATGTTCATCTATTTTTAGTTCCTAACTTTTTTTATTTTCAAATTAAGGGAAAAAGTGTCTGTTCAATTTATTTTCTGAGACTTTCTGTTCTAAAGATATGGCAGAATACTTCTAACACCATCTTTGGGTTGTGGTAAATTTTGTAACCCTACAATGGACTATGAATGTGATCATCGGTTTCCTGTCATACAAAAAATTCCTTTTTTTTTGTTTAACTATTTGATTAAGTTACATAGATTAAACTTTGACCTTAGCCAGTCTTAAGTTCTTCTTTTTTTTAACAACAATTAAAACAAGTCTTAAAAACATAAATTTAAATGTAAGCAATTTATTTTCTTATAAAATTAATCTTATGATTTAAATCAACATAATAAACATTGGTTTTAGTTTCTCTTCTTAAAATCTAAAAGTAATCACTAAAATTACAATATAAATACCACTCTTGTTTTAAAAGGCACTTATCAAGTGTATAAATTGTAAGGTACAAATAATCTTTGTTTTTTGTTTTGTTTTTAATATCTAAAAAAAATTAAGATGTTATCCTGTAAACTTATGGTTTAATAATAGTGACCATACACTTAAAGCTATAATTGAAACTCTTTTACAATCGCCGATATACTTTCGTAGGTTCCCGTTGAGAATCCCAGAAGTGCCAATATGAGAATGAAAATATTTTTAGCGAAAATTTGCACACCCGGTCCTTTGGAATTCTCAGTCCGGACGATTAATTCAATTAAAGGTGGGAACACTAGCGCCAATGCTGTTGAACAAAGTGCTCCAATCAACGATATGAACAGACTCAACTTTGGCACTAATTCAGCAATGGCCACTGGGGACAAACAAAACATTGAGTTGTTATTTTTCGAATTTTAAAGAGGATGAAAAAACTTACATGTAATTATAACCATAGCTGTTCTAAATATGAGCTCACCAGCAATTGAGTTCGGGTCAAACTTGAAGATCTGCTGGACAGCTGGGAACATAATTTGAATGGCTACAAAGAACTGTAGTGGATAACCGAGAAGAACTCCCAATGATACAATTACCTGGACTACTTGTGCGAGCCTGTAGTTTAAAAATTAGACAAACAAAACGTTTAAGCATTAAAGATGCATTACACTTAAAAGACTATAAACATAAAGTTTAAAATGTTTCAGCTTCTTACCAACTACTGCCCAAATTAAGAGTCAAACTTCCACCAACAGTATCACCCCATTTCAAATATCCAAAGAATCCGGCAAATATGAATGCAAATGCTACGAATGTCATTCCAACATTTAGCACACCCAATCGACGATCGAAATGATTGGGTTTCTTCATAGCATTTTTAAGTGGCAACACTAAAGCTATACCTTCGAAGGCAAATATAGCTGTGCCAAAAAACAGCGCTAGTTGAGGGCCATTTGTTATGTATTGACGTTCACTGGGCGCCGGAAGACCTCCTTTAAATGCAAAATACATCGTCAAGACCAATCCACTTACCATACTTAGATTTGCTAACAGTGAAACTGGCGTCAGGTACTTCAAATTTGTGATTAAGCAAGTTAATAGGATGGGTACAAATGCAATCAACATAATTAGATGTACGTTCCAATGATAGCCATGATGCTTTAAAATCTGCAAGGAAAAATAATGGAAAATAATTTATTTAAAGTAAGCTTTTCTTTACGTCATTTGTTCTCATTATAATTAAATAAACAAGGTTCTACAAGAAATTCTTCACCAATTCAAAAAAAAAAATAAAATGTCAAATGGGCATATAACTATTGCTTTCATGTTAAAAAAATGTCGACGTTTTAATCTAAACTAATATTACTATGATGGAGAGTCCAAAAAATGGCTTTTCGTCAAGACGTTGCGTTCGTCGGTCTTTTGTATGTGCGACAGGGCCGTAGCTAGAGCTTGTAGGGCCCCGGGGCAAAACCAAATATGGGGCCCTATTTCCCAATAAAAAATTCTAAATGTATTTTACTGAAATTAAAGGTTAGATATAGGAACTAAAATGATTTTTTTTGTCGATTTTACAGAAGCGAACTCATCGATTACGTTTCTCAAATCTATTTGCCCGCGCTCTTAGATTTTGAAACTATAACAATGATACATTGCAAGACTTTGTTGTTCTATGGTGCTTCGCAAGTAATTTTTTTTATTAATTTCAGCTATGAAAAAGATCCTTCCGCTGTGTTGCCGTGGTAACAGGATCAGTTAAAAACATTATAAGAGCGGTGAATACATCCGAATGGCTCGAAGACAGTGAAGAAATTTTAATGATCGACAAATTTGCCCATTCTTTAACATTTTTCATGGAACTTATGTTATTCAAAAATTTTGACCTGATAGAAAATAACTGAGCAGAAAAATCAGATGATACAAAAAATAAGAAATATGACGCACATAAAAATTAATCCTTACATTTTTTTTTAACAAAATGCTCTATAACTTTCAAGCCATAGGAATTAGCGAAAAAATTTATAAAACATAATTTATAGAAAATTTAATTTGCTACAAGAATGCCATATAACTATTTTGTCTAGGATAAAAACTTCGTGGGTTACGTGAGAAAAAAGAATTAATCGTTAAAAATAATATGGCGACATAACGACGCAAGGTACAATTTTGCAAGATTTGGTTATTGGCTCGTGTACTGATATACTCTTTCAAATTCCGAAGTCAAACTTCGTCTCGGGCTTTTATTAGTAGGACTCGTACCTACTATAGTTCCACCATCTGGCTAAAATGAGCTTTCGCTAATCATGAACATATATTTTTAGAAATTTCGCCCAATTCTTTTATTTTAATTTTACAAATAAATATTTCCTGGTCACATATACACAAAACAAAACAACAAAAACTTGAATGTTAGTGGATAAACTTACAATAAATGTTATTCATTGGTAAATTGAATTCAATAGGTACATAGTGAGTTTATATGTAGGATCTCAAGTTAGAGTTGATTTGGGTTAGATTTTATTCCTCCATTGATTTTAGTTGCAATGACTCAAAAAGTGTGAGTGTGCTGAACGAAGCTAACTAAACAAAGGTAAAACCGATTCGTTCGATACATAAGGATATCTCCCTTGGGGGCCCCCCTGGACAGGAACCCTGGGACATTGCCCCGGTTGCCCCAATGGACGCTACGGCACTGATGTGCGACTTTGCGTCCTGATGTACATACATCTAGGTAGAGCCTAAACGGTTAGACCGATTAACTTCAAATTTGATGTAGTGTTTTTATGTAATTTTCTAGAGGAAAAATTCGAATTTTTGTTTCAGCTCATCTAGAACGGGTAGCTGGTATAGGGGTGTCCCTTGATTTTTTTTTTGTCAGATATTCAAAATGGATATCGTGGATCTTATAGAGGATACCCACACAAGTATTGTACTTCTAGAACAAAAAAAAAGTAAACAAAAAAAAAAAATAAAGGTGTACTGGGTGGCACTATAACTTTGTTTTGTTTATGATTGTGTATATCTCAGTAACCATACAGCGCACATGTTTGATGTCAATAGTAGAACGCAGAGTACAGTTTTAGCTTTATTGTGTAACGGGAAATATTTAAAAAGTAAAGAGAACTTAGTTTTTTGTGTAATTTGTTGTAAATATGTGTGCTTTGTGTAATATGGCGCACATGATATGAGAGCGTCATGGCGCGGCTGAGCCATAATGCCCTTATGAACTCTAGTCGCTGCAATTGAACATTAAAAACCAAAAGGCTATAAGATCGCTGAACAAAGGAAAAAAGCGTCGGCGCATTAACACGTTTAAATCCAGCTAGCCGACGACTCTGATAGGCCCGAAGATTTTGGCGCAAATGTTTCCGCCGCCGGTTGTGGTGAAGACTATACAAAGTCAACAAAAGACGAATGGATGCGGTATCTCCTCTATGGTCAGTGGTCCCCCCACGATTCATGTGCTACATTTAGTATGAGTTGCTAATCATGGATTTCACTAATCAGCCAATTTTGGTTGATTAGCATTAGTCAATTAAAGCCTATGAAAGTCACATACTAAATTCAACCCACTGGGAACAAACTGGCCCTTAAAATACTTGTGATGCATTTGGACGTTCGAATCAGAAAGAAAAAATAAATCGGGTGGCACAACGGCTTATGAAGTACCAGGGCCTAGTGACTAACAACTCGCAACCATTCCTGTGTGCGCCTTTCAACAGGAATAGAAGGGACCTACAGTTTTATGCCGAATCCGAACGGCTAGACGAGAAGCACTTATTCGTGACAAGTGATACTCTTGGAGGATTTGTCAATTCCTCGCAAGAAGCAGTAGCCCTAAAAAAAAAAATTTTTCGTTTTTAGGTGGACGAGGTTGGGAAGCGATCCCAGACCTCCAGCGTGAAGTCGAACGCACTAACCATTACGCTACGGGCTACAACTCAAAATGAAGTTAAGTGCGCCATAATGCCTGATGTTACCCTAGTCATAGTGCAATTCTTTGAAGAATTAGTGAACTTTTTTTAAAACCATTTCGAGTTATTACAAAATCTCAAAAATTGTGTGTTTGTGTACTCTCAGTTTGACAATAACGTTCCTTGGCGTCAAACAGGTTTGTCAAACAGATAATGTGTTCCCCGCTTAAAGCCTCACAATATTTAAACAGGTCTAATTAGTAATTAAAGTTCTAAGTATTTTAATGGACAGATAACAATTTCACTGCCAATAAGCAATGAACAAAATGATGTTTTATTTATTTAAATAAACCATATTTTAAACTATTTAAACAGATGACCTTCTAAACTTTCTGTGTTCTGTTTGAACTCGCAAAAAGTACTGAAATTTCGAAATTTGTATCAAAATATCTCCTGTTACATACAAAAAAAAAACAAATAATTACCTGTTCAAGATTTGTGCTTATAAAAACAAAGTAAATGCAACAAAATCCCAGCTGAGTTACACAAATAAATATATTAACAATTGTCCGCATATGTGTTGCCCAACTTCGTAGCTTCGGTGGTCCTATTTCAAAACATTGACCAACTGTTTCCGCATAGTCAGGACATTGCTCCGATTGACTTAGAACTTTAACCCTTTTTGAGCAATTTAAGAGAATGTGCTGGCAGTGAACTGAGATCAACGCTATCACAATGGTGAGTACAGGTGAAACGATAAGACCACCATTTTTGAAGGCGTCACCCATTGCGAATAGTCCTGGGCCAATGTTACCTTTGAACAGGTGAACAATTGTTTCCATATATCTGTTTGAACAAAAAAAAAAGAACAGAAATTTGATTATTTTGAATAAGTATTCTGATCTCATTACAATTTTTTATTTAAAAAATATTCAACATACGAGGTAGGGTGTTCGTCATTTTTATCTGGTGGCGATGGATTTTCGAGTTTTTTAGAATCTTCACAATTCTTTTCCGTCATATTTAGGTCTTGCATGATGATGCTTTTGGACGTGTCTTCTGCAACTGAAATAGAAAAAAGAAAACAAGATTTATTATTTTGTATGTTCATATTTTTGAAAGAGTATTCGATTTTTTTTTGAAAAATAAATGTTTTGATGAATAAAAGAAAAATGCAACACCATATGACATTCTTAAAACGTGTGTTTTTAAGTAACTGATATAGTTTTATGATTAACAAATATTTTCGAAGATAAGTTTAAGCTATTTAAAAACTACCTGGTAAATCACCTATTATTTTTTGCAAAAAAAAAACACGCTGCTCGAGAAAGAAATAAGGTAATTGCCACAACTTTGATAAAAGTAAATTTAATGGGAAAAATACAATATGTAACTATTTAAAAAACACGTACAAATAGTTAATAATTTTCATTATTCATTCAAGATTATAACATGTTTGTGAAAGTATTTTATACATTCAATAAATCAATTAAAACAAATTGAACTCATTATTAGAAAGATGTATTTTTACTTGCTCTGCTATAGGGCAAGTATTTTGTTTCGTGTTTTAAGCAAACTTAAAACAACTTTGGAGAAGTTTCCAAACAAACAGTGGTAGGTAAGTAAGTGCGTCACAGTTGTGCATTTTATCTTCATGGCAGCCATGGCAATTGCCAACATTTGCATTAAAATCAGATAAATAACTTTTGGTTATATCAGAAAATTTATTTTAGTCGATTACCTGATTTCTTAAAATAAATGTTTAAATGTGTATGTACATATGTACATACATACACATAAATAAATCCATGATATTAATGGATTTAAATTTGTTAACATGGCAAGCCCACAACTTAAATTCATTTAAATTTTCGATTGAATTCTTAATGAGGGTCAATGCCTTACAAATTGCATAGATTGTTTTTATGTAACCGGTATAACCATAACATCTGTAAGTATGAACCTACAGGCAATTACGGATATAAGAAATATTTTTATAAATATAATGGTATGTACAAATCATTTCCAACATGTCTTTTCTTGTAGGTTGTAGGTATCCACAGTAGGAAAAAAAAAGCGATGATGTGTAACATTTTACCTTATTAGCGAGTAAAACAGTTATAAGGCTAGGCGCATATTGAGACGCGTCCGACGCTTGTGAAGTGACCTGACGAGTGTCGCACGACACGATTATAGAAAAGTGTCATGCCGTTCTCTGCAAATTGATTCGCGTGTCTCGTGTCGAAATACATTTTAGTTAAAAAATCGTCAGACATATTGATTATTGAAATAAACTTTACAAAAAGACAATTGATTTTCAAAAAGGAAACGATTTTTTATTTTCAAAACCACTTACTTACTTTTGATGGCGCTCACAGCCCAGGATGGGCTTCGGCCTCAACTAACAAGCCCCTCCAGCCAGCTCTGTCCCTAGCTAGCTGCTTCCAGTTGCGCACACCGAGTGCTTTGGTGTCGTCATTCACTTGATTGCGCCACCTGTGACGGGTTCTTCCTCTGCTGGGTACCCCATCGCGGTTGGATTCGAAGACTCGTCGGGCAGGTGCGTTGCTGTCCATACGCTCCACGTGCCCCAGCCATCTCAGCCGCTGTATTTTCAGCTTTTTGATCAGGTCAACGTCGCTGTATATGTATAGCCCGTATAGCTAGTCGTTGAATCTTCTCCTCCATACTCCTTCGATACACACCGGACCGAAAATCACACGAAGAATCTTCCTCTCAAAGCACCCTAGCAGATTTTTATCCGAATCTTTCAGTGTCCATGCTTCTGATCCATAAAGCAGGACCGGGATGATTAGGGTCTTGTATAAAGTCTCCTTGGTTCTCTGAGAGAGGGCCTTACTACTTAAATGCCTTCTTAGACCGAAGAAACAGCGGTTGGCAAGAGTTATTCTTCGCTTGATCTCTGCACTGATGTCATTCTGCGATGTAATAGTGGAGCCCAGGTAGACAAAGTCCTTGACAACTTCGAAGTTATATCTGTCCATCGTGATATTTTGCCCGAGTGAACGATGCTGAGATTCCTCTCTCGAAGACAGCATATACTTCGTCTTGTCCTTATTAACCGCCAATCCCATTTTGGCCGCCTCCGATTCAATGCTCGCAAATGCCCCTGCCACAGCTCCCTTCGTTCTGCCGACAATGTTTATGTCATCCGCATATGCAAGCAATTGAACGGACTTTTGAAAGATTGTACCGCTGGTGTTGACATGTGTGTTGCGTACAATGGCTTCAAGAACGATGTTGAATAGGTTGCATGGAGGCGGCATTCACCCTGCCAGACCGTTTGAAAAACCGTAAAAATCAACTTTGAGGATGATTGTATGAACCAAACATTTTTTTTACCCATTCCTAGATATTGAGTCTCTGATTACAGATCCGTATGTCCAAGACCGATTGTCGGTGGCATTTACCCTGCCAGACCGTTTATAGAACCCGAAAAATTTAAAAGGAATGGGTAAACAAATTATTAGAAAACTAAAGTAAGAACTAAAAAGCCTTTTTATTTTTGTATTTAAAGTTAGAAGTCCCTTCTATCATTTCCTTTTTAAATAAAGTTTTTTTTAGTGAACAGTTTTTGAAATATTAATTTGCAAACTCGCAAAATTTTGAAAAAAAAAAAAAATAAATAAAAATAAATGTTCAAAATACTTATTTTCAAAATTCAATGCCCTTATCAAATCATTGTCAAATACTGGAAATCGGATGATTCTAGGATGTTAACTTTTCAAGATATTAAAAAAACTCTCTCATAAGACTAAGCGGAATGCGGATAAATGATCATTTTAACAACCTTGATTATCATCAACTTCGTTTTTTCTTGTTTTTACTAAGAACTTGGTTTCTTTATTTTGTAATATCAAAAAAACGTTTTATTTTTATACAGATAAAAATGTTCAGTAAATTTGATTTTTTTTTAAATATAATAATTATTTACGAACGAAAAAATCAAAACAATAATGTCTACTGGGGCGTATGCGCACTTTTTTATATTTTCTTTACCTAATTAATTTGTATAGGCATTTTTTTGTGCTTTACCAGTGTGTTCTATTTTATGTGCACAGTACTGTATTGCCTATCCGAATTCTGAGTTCCAGGAAAGAAATTTCATCGGTATGTCAAATATCGGTGATACACTGTATAATATAGACAGTATATTTGAATAAATATGTATATATACAAGAATATGACGAGTTGATCGTAATTGCATTCTCTCTCTGATTACATACAATAATATACCTCAGCTGACGAATCTTCGCCATTACACATGCGATGACGACGACGACAGATGATGGGATGCAAAAACAGGCCTTGCAAGTTGCACTGCTCTGCAACTGACAATTGCAATTACAATGATTTGAAGTGTGAAGGAGCGGTTTGAGTCTTGACAACTTTGCAGCGGCTGCAGTGACTTTAGTATACTCTATACAATCAATTCAGTGAAACCGCATTATTTTAATTTATTTACAAAATACACGCCCAACACGTGACGAAAGAACTACAGGGGCATTTTAACATCAATATGTCTCACTAGTTTAAAAAGAGCGTTTACCGCTCGTGCTATACAACAAACAACATCACATCAATGAAGGTGCACATTAAATAAGTTGTATATATTTATGTATAGTTGGTAGTTAAGTAAGGTTTCTACAAAAGTGGTTGCCAAATTAATTCAAAATAATAAAAATAGCTATTTGGGGGAATACGGGGGTTTATTTCCTTTTAGTTTATTCTCAATTGCCTGCCTCACAGAATGTTGAGAAGTTTATTTTAATTTAAAAATAAAACAAAAAAAAACGTGTCCACATATTGGCATGGATGATGCTGCGGTGTTTGATTTTGTTGGCGTTCAAAAAAAAAAATCAATCAATCTAGCAATTGAATCAGAAAATGGGGTCTTAAATAAACAAAACTTTATGATACGCAATTATATTGACATAACTCGTGCGCCATACATTATGTACTTACCTGGTACATGAGATATTTAGTTTTAAGAAGTCTAGAAGATAAAGAAGTTCTTGATGAAAGCTGAGTATTCAACGTGGGCTTTGCCAAATTCTTTGATAAATATATTCGTAAGCAATTTAAAGGTCCATTCAAAGATTTTCAAACATATTTATTTGTAGCTCAACTATCTACACATATTCACGTAAACTAAGGAGATGATGTTTGTATGACGATATACCTGCATGTACCTTATTGCATAAAAAAATGGAAATTGAAGGAAAACAACTTAAATCATCATAAAATCGAAGCTTAAGCTCAGCTTCACATTATGAATATTAAACTACTTCCTTTTTTGTGACCTTTTTTATTGCTAAATAAGAGGGAAATCTTATTCTAAATATTATTTATACAGAATATACATATTATAAGTTAAACTAAGGGTCAATTTTTCAGTGAGTGGTTAAAGTTACAAACGAGTTAACTCCCCAAATGATTTGGATGTTTAATCTTCCTTGTTTTTTAAGACTTTCTGCATTCACTCTGAACTCAAAAATTGCTTCTTTGACTTAATAGTAGACAAACCTGGTTCTAGTGTTATTTATCTCTGATGCAACTCATTACTGAAAAACTGGGCCTAAAATGACCAATAAGAGAGAAGAGTTCTTGGTTAGTTCGACTAAAAATTTAGAGACCCAGAAATTATTTTCATAATTTTACGTTGTATTTTAAGCCCGGGAAAGAAAGAAGACAAACTTCAATAAAACTCCGACTGAGCTGAATTTCGGTGCAAAGCTTTGATTTTACGTCATATGCATCTAAGACATTCGTAAGAAAATTAACTCTAGATTTTCATGAAACTTGGTGTTCAGGCAATTCTGCTTGTCTGCCCCGGCTATATAGCCTTGACGGGGTGCCCAAAAAAAGGACGAGTGGCCAAAAAGTGGATGGGGCGGCCAAAAAAAGGACGGGTGGCCAAAAAAAAGGAAGGTGTATCCAAAATAAGGATGGATGGCCGAAACGAGGACGGATGGTAAAAAAAGGACGGGCGGCAAAAAAGTACGGGTGGCCGAAAAAAGGATGGGGACCAATAAAAGGACGGGCGGACAAAACAAAAGTACGGGCTGCCAAAAAAAACGACGAACGGCCAAAAATATGACAAATGGTGGTCAAAAAAGGGTGGGTGGACAAAAAAGTACGTGCGACAAAAAAAAAAAAGGACGGGTGGCAAAACAAAGGACGGGGTGGTAAAATAAGGATGGGTGTCCAAAATAAGAACTGGCGGCCATAAAAAGAACAGGTCGACAAAAATGCTCCACCAATAAAAGAACGGGCGGACAAGAAAAGGACGAGTTGTCCAGAAAAAGGGCAGGTGGACAAAAAAGGACGGGTGGCCAAAAAAATGGACGGGGTATCCAAAATAAGGATGGGTTGCCAAAAAGAGCACGGATGGTCAAAAAAACGACGGTCGTCAAAAAAAAAGACGGGTGGCCAAAAAAAATACGAGGTGGCCAAAAAAAGGACGGCCCGCTAGAAAAAGGACGGGTTGGCCACAATCAGGATGGGTGGCCAAAAAAAGGACGGATAGACAAAAAATAGACGGGCGGCATAAAAAGAACGGGTATCTAAAAAAAACACGAGGTGGCCAAAAAAAGGACGGGCGGCCAAAAGAAGCACGGGGCGGCCAAAAAGAGGATGGGCGGCCAAGAACTGGAAAGGGCGGCCAAAAAACCTACCTAGATTCTTTTAATATTCGTTTGCATAAATTCATATTTGTTCAAGAAATAAAACAAATTTCAATGAAGGATTGGCAGTTAGGCTACATATCAAAGGGCACAGTAGTGCCCAGCCAATTTCTGGCACTACACCCTTTTTACAGGATCAAACTCAGGCGATTTTCGACCCCCCTCTAACTCGCAGCATTTGCTAAAGTCACCAGGCTAAGGCAACTCACTTAATTTCAATTCCTTAGCATTAGAGGTTCCCGAGATTAAGACTGCAAAAATCCGAAAGCCGTAACTGAATGACTCACTCACGCACTGACAGATCATCAAAATTATGGAGTACTTCCCGACATCGCTGAATCATGTAATTTCGCACAATGGTAGGCCCTGTGGTGTAAGGAAAAAATTGAAAATTTTAGATTTTCCATTGAGGGGGCGTGGTACCCCATTTTCATAGAATTGATATAAATTATTTGGAGCACTTCTGATTTTCGTAGAATGATGAAATTAATACAGCGGTAGGGCTTGAAGTGCAGGCAAGGGAACAAATTTAAAATTTGAGATTTTTCATTCAGGGGTCGTGGTTTCCGCCCATTTTCATAGAATTGTTATAAATTATTTGGAGCACTTCTGATTGTGGTAGAATGATGAAATTTGGTAGAACGATAGGGCTAGAAGTGCAAGCAAATGCAAAATTTTAAAATGTGCGATTCTAAATTCAGAAGGCGTGGCATCCGCCCATTTTTGCAGAATTGATATCAATTATATGGAGCACTTCTGGTTGTCGTAGAATGATGAAATTTGGTAGAGCGATAGGACTTGACATGCAAGCAAAGGAAAAATTAAAAATTTGAGATTTAACATTTAGTGGGCTTGGGAACCACCCATTTTCACAGAATTAATATTTAATATATCGAAAGCATTTTCGTTCGGTGCAGGATTATGAAATTTGTTGAAGTGGTTCGTTTTCAGGTGTAGACAAAGAAAAAGTTAAAATCATGAAATTTTTCATGCAGGGGCGTTTCATCCACCCACTTCTTATCAATTATTATCATTTCAATGCAGCCCTTCTAACTTATGAAAATTGGTAGATGGGTAGGACTTGTAGTATATACAAAAGGCATACATTAAAAACTTACTTAACTTATGAGGCTCTCATTGGGAGTTTGTTCCACCCACTTTTCCTGATAAAAAGAACCCTTGCAAAAAGTACTGAAATCACAACAAAAATATAAATGTTAATAAAGAAGCCAAGTTCTTCTATGTACAAAAACCTTTGCTGACAAGTCAGCCGTAAAATGTTATGAGATCTAAAAGTACGCCAAGTTATAAGTTTATTAATGTTAAATATCAAATATTTTAAGTAGAGTAATAAGGAAGAACCTCAAAATTATCAGAAAAATATGTTATTTAATGATTACTGACTAAAAACTGGACTAGTGTCGTGCATTGCATTTAAAAGACCTAGAGGTCTTACAGGCATATAGTTAAAATTATTATTATTATCGAGTTGGTTTACTTGGCAAGTTTTCTTTTTTTACCTAATTACTCAATTTTTAAATGAAAGCTTGACTAGTAAACCAACTCAATTTAAGTCAGTAATCATTAAATAACTGATTTTTCTGATAATTTTGACGTTCTTCCTTATTACCCTACTTAAAATATTTTATTTTTAACATTAATAAACTTAGGACTTGGCGTACTTTTAGATCTTATTACTTTTTACGGCTGACTTGTCAGCAAAGGGTTTTGTATATAGAAGAACTTGGCTACTTTTTTAACATTTATGTTTTTGTTGTGATAGCTTTCACACCGTCATACAATGTAATGTTCTTGTAGGCATAATTTTTGAAATTTTACATGAGTGACTTGAAAATAAGAGCTATAATTCATCTGACCCATATGTGCAGTTTATTTATTTAATCTATTAAAAATGGTCTGTTGATGAAATATCAAAGCAAATACTGTAGCTAATGAAATAATCACTCGGTCCCAATACAGGTTTATTGTGTATCAATTGCAATTGAGCTCACTAGCAGTCTTACCACTAGCCCACACAAATTTGTTGTTGTTCAATAGTGCTTCTTTTTTGACCGTACTCGCTTAATAAGCCAGCAATTCATTACACTGTTGATATCGGCAAGTTAGGTTATGATATCAAAAAAAAAAAAAACATCAACTTATAGCTGATGTGTTCCGGGGTTAAGGTGATTAATAACAAGGAATTACTTACATTTTAAGCTTTAAAAGTACCTATTTTGTTAGGGATTATTTTAAATAGGAAGCTTTACAAATTTTTAAATTATGTAATTTTTAAGGGATCATTGGTGATCAAAGGGGAGGATCCCAGCTTTTTTTAAATTACTTAATTCGGTCACAACAGAAATAAAATGGTAAATCAGAAATTTATTTGCCTTTTTATCTTTATTCGCACCGCGACCGCACCTTCTTAAAGGTCAAATTATTTTCACTGTATAATATAAAGCACGATTCTCTCTGTGATGTCTAGTTTCAAAATCACTAAAATGGGCTTATATTAGTACGTTGGGCAAGAACAGCTAGATAGTAATAAAGATTTATTTATACTTTTGTCTGTAAGGAACTTGATTTGAAGACATATTATGTATATTTAATTAAATATCTATGTGTTCGTTTACATCACCATTTATAATATATTTGGCATCAGTCTAATCGACTTTGTTGTTATTAAAAAGTGGAAATGCATCAGTAGGTAGGTATATAGTTCAAATTCTAATGTTTTGAGGTTATATGTCTTTAAATTGTTTATTGCGCGAATTGATTTCCTAATTTAAAATTGTAAACAAACGTCATAATGTACGTAACTAGATGTAGATGGTAGATGCATACATTTTAAATTTAACTAAAAAAACACTTATGGAAGAAGACAGAAAGTTGGTTGAAGCTTTTGAAAGTATTTGCAAGTTGCAACGCATGTTATAAGAAATTCTACTCATTAATTATTTACTGATATAACTTTAATTAGATGAGGTACATACAAATTATCAATTACAAATATAAAGATGTTCAAAAAAACATTATTATTGTATATTTTTAAGAGAAAATCAATGAACATATACAAAGAATAATAAGGTTTTAGTATGACTAGTATCGCCCAATGGTCGAAATTCGACCTATAAAAACTCACATTCAATCACCCCAGAATCAAATAATATTAAATAAAATCACAAAAAATGTTAAAATTTTTTTTTTTTTAAATATGCACAGTGGTCGGCAGTATAAGATAAAATAGGTAAGTGCTATACTAAAAATATAAAATAGCCATTTGGTGATTTTAACTCTAATAAAATGTTAAGAGGTAGTACGATGCTCAACGCATTTAAAATTCGCAAAATCATTTTGTTAACTTACATAAAAGTTACACACTAAAAATGCTTCGTATTAAATTGACTTTAGTTTTGCGACATTTGTCATAAAATAACTTTCAGATTTGTATGCCTGCAATTTAGTCATTTCTATAGTTCATTTAAATTAATTTCAAGGATAAATTAATAAATATATTCAGGAAGTTTATTTAAATTGGAAATAAATATCAAACATTTATAATAAATTGCTTACAATCACTCCTTATTGTTTAAGTATAAGGGGCATCAGGAAGCGAATCGAAACATTTCCGGAAACATCTATATCATATGACATCTCAAAGTAAGTACAAAGGGGCGGGGGGTTATGACCTTGAAACTATTTGGCATGTTATTTAACTACATTTCATTGGCATTGACTGCACCTTAGATGTTTATGACGGAATTATCTGATGTCAAATAACCGAACTCCACAAAGAGGATATACCTTGACGGTGATGGAGAAAAAAGCAGTATTTAGGCCAGAGTTAACTCACTACTGAAGAACTGGCTCTTAAAACGTAAAATAATTAAAGTAAAGAATGGAATTAAAAAAAAAAACTAAAGCATTATTTATTATTTTGATCTTGTTTTTTAAACTGCTCCTTTCGCCTTAGGCTAGGCGCATATTGAGACGCGTTTGACATGAGTGACGCTACACAGCATCAGGACGAGTTTTTGTAAACAATATAAATCAATAGAACAACGCATATGGAGAGAGCGGCACGATATGACCTGATTCACGTTGTCCGGAAATCGCGTAACACAGTGATCGAGACATTGGATTTTAATTTGATTTTATAATCCTTTTTTTTAATAGTTTAATTTTTTTTTAAATTATAAATTCTTCAACTGCTTGCATTAAGCAGACCTAATCTCTTTTAACTTCCATTGATACTCGTTTCGCTGTAAGACAAATTGCTGTGTTATTATTAAACATACATAACTAAGTAACGATTTTTTTTTTTTTATTATCTAAACATCAAATAATTTAAATAAGTGCCGATATGACTTGCAATCGTAATTGCCGTCGTACTCGGTGAAAATGGACCCCAGCTTGTGCGGAAAGAGGCGTGGGCTTTAAATTATAAAACACACAGTTTTCCTTGCGAGACGTGTTTGCTTTTTTTTTTTTTTTGTCAAAAAATAAATTAAATAAGCTGTCGTTTATTTTGATTGTTAATTGTTTTTTTGTTTAAAGTATATTTCAATAATCAGACGATTTTTGCTTCAATTAATATGTATTTTTACACGAGACACGCAAATCAATGTGCGGAGAACGACATGACACGTTTCTATGATCGTGTCGTGCGACACTCGTCAGGTCACCTCAAACGCGTCGGACGCGTCTCAATATGCGCCTTAACCGCGGGAGTGTATAGACCTCCCTCTCGTTTGTTTTTTTTTCTCGTCTCGACCTCATAACTCAAACTATATTATGTAGTTTGAATCGCATCGTATGCGAATCATACCCGGACATAAAACATTATTATATTCATAATTATAATTATTGTTTATTGAATGATTAAAGCATGCCAAATTCTGCAATGTGCCTAACAACCACTTGTTGAACGATTAGACGTATTCAATGAAAGAAATCCTTAGCTAATAAATTTCTTTCTAAATGATTATTACCAGTATCGTCTATTTAGGAACAATATTATTTTATGTAGTGAGAAAATTAAAAATACTTCAGACTCTATTTCGTATTTTTCAAAGGTATTTCCCCGTTTTTTTTTTTTAAATTCCTTGACACGGCAGCTTATTTCCTCTTCCTATGTTATTGTGTATTTATTTATAAACAAAATAATTAATCGTATTGTTGTGTTTATTTGTTCGTAGGGTTGTCTTCAATTAATTTTAATAGAATTGATTGAAAATTTATCTTTGCGACTAGAAAATGGTAAGTATTGGTTTCGTGTAGAAAATAAAATGTATGTAGGACATACTTGCCTTCCACTTGCGACCACACTATGGTCTTAAAACAAAATAAATAATCTCTTTATTGTTTATTATACAAAACAAGTTTTTTTTTTTTGAATGAAAACAATTTTCTCGAGAAATTTTCAGTCCGTTTAGAGTGAAGAATTTTTAAAAATAGCCGAAAAAATAGACAGTCTCGCGAGGCACACTTTTTTCATCGCTTTGTCATCTTTGATCAAAATCCAATGTATTTTTTTTTTTTTTTTTTTTTTAGTTAAGCGTGCATTAAAGGGGTTTTGGCAGCCCTTAAAATGTTTAAACACAGTGCGAGCGTTGGGAAAATAGGGAAGGATTTAAGAGGAGATACCGATGCACATTGGTTTTGAGCCTCTGAATATTAAAATTGTCGGGAAAGAGAGAGCCGGGTAAAGCATTCCACATTCAAGTAGTGCGGCTAAAAAAAGAATCTCTATACTTGACAGTGCGTCCGAAGTTGGGCTCGAGGGTAAACTGATGAGCATTTCTAGAAGTACGAGTATTAAAAAAAAACTAAAGCATTATTTATTATTTTGATCTTGTTTTTTAAACTGCTCCTTTCGCCTTAGGCTAGGCGCATATTGAGACGCGTTTGACATGAGTGACGCTACACAGCATCAGGACGAGTTTTTGTAAACAATATAAATCAATAGAACAACGCATATGGAGAGAGCGGCACGATATGACCTCATTTTGTTAACTTACATAAAAGTTACACACTAAAAATGCTTCGTATTAAATTGACTTTAGTTTTGCGACATTTGTCATAAAATAACTTTCAGATTTGTATGCCTGCAATTTAGTCATTTCTATAGTTCATTTAAATTAATTTCAAGGATAAATTAATAAATATATTCAGGAAGTTTATTTAAATTGGAAATAAATATCAAACATTTATAATAAATTGCTTACAATCACTCCTTATTGTTTAAGTATAAGGGGCATCAGGAAGCGAATCGAAACATTTCCGGAAACATCTATATCATATGACATCTCAAAGTAAGTACAAAGGGGCGGGGGGTTATGACCTTGAAACTATTTGGCATGTTATTTAACTACATTTCATTGGCATTGACTGCACCTTAGATGTTTATGACGGAATTATCTGATGTCAAATAACCGAACTCCACAAAGAGGATATACCTTGACGGTGATGGAGAAAAAAGCAGTATTTAGGCCAGAGTTAACTCACTACTGAAGAACTGGCTCTTAAAACGTAAAATAATTAAAGTAAAGAATGGAATTAAAAAAAAAAACTAAAGCATTATTTATTATTTTGATCTTGTTTTTTAAACTGCTCCTTTCGCCTTAGGCTAGGCGCATATTGAGACGCGTTTGACATGAGTGACGCTACACAGCATCAGGACGAGTTTTTGTAAACAATATAAATCAATAGAACAACGCATATGGAGAGAGCGGCACGATATGACCTGATTCACGTTGTCCGGAAATCGCGTAACACAGTGATCGAGACATTGGATTTTAATTTGATTTTATAATCCTTTTTTTTAATAGTTTAATTTTTTTTTAAATTATAAATTCTTCAACTGCTTGCATTAAGCAGACCTAATCTCTTTTAACTTCCATTGATACTCGTTTCGCTGTAAGACAAATTGCTGTGTTATTATTAAACATACATAACTAAGTAACGATTTTTTTTTTTTTATTATCTAAACATCAAATAATTTAAATAAGTGCCGATATGACTTGCAATCGTAATTGCCGTCGTACTCGGTGAAAATGGACCCCAGCTTGTGCGGAAAGAGGCGTGGGCTTTAAATTATAAAACACACAGTTTTCCTTGCGAGACGTGTTTGCTTTTTTTTTTTTTTTGTCAAAAAATAAATTAAATAAGCTGTCGTTTATTTTGATTGTTAATTGTTTTTTTGTTTAAAGTATATTTCAATAATCAGACGATTTTTGCTTCAATTAATATGTATTTTTACACGAGACACGCAAATCAATGTGCGGAGAACGACATGACACGTTTCTATGATCGTGTCGTGCGACACTCGTCAGGTCACCTCAAACGCGTCGGACGCGTCTCAATATGCGCCTTAACCGCGGGAGTGTATAGACCTCCCTCTCGTTTGTTTTTTTTTCTCGTCTCGACCTCATAACTCAAACTATATTATGTAGTTTGAATCGCATCGTATGCGAATCATACCCGGACATAAAACATTATTATATTCATAATTATAATTATTGTTTATTGAATGATTAAAGCATGCCAAATTCTGCAATGTGCCTAACAACCACTTGTTGAACGATTAGACGTATTCAATGAAAGAAATCCTTAGCTAATAAATTTCTTTCTAAATGATTATTACCAGTATCGTCTATTTAGGAACAATATTATTTTATGTAGTGAGAAAATTAAAAATACTTCAGACTCTATTTCGTATTTTTCAAAGGTATTTCCCCGTTTTTTTTTTTTAAATTCCTTGACACGGCAGCTTATTTCCTCTTCCTATGTTATTGTGTATTTATTTATAAACAAAATAATTAATCGTATTGTTGTGTTTATTTGTTCGTAGGGTTGTCTTCAATTAATTTTAATAGAATTGATTGAAAATTTATCTTTGCGACTAGAAAATGGTAAGTATTGGTTTCGTGTAGAAAATAAAATGTATGTAGGACATACTTGCCTTCCACTTGCGACCACACTATGGTCTTAAAACAAAATAAATAATCTCTTTATTGTTTATTATACAAAACAAGTTTTTTTTTTTTGAATGAAAACAATTTTCTCGAGAAATTTTCAGTCCGTTTAGAGTGAAGAATTTTTAAAAATAGCCGAAAAAATAGACAGTCTCGCGAGGCACACTTTTTTCATCGCTTTGTCATCTTTGATCAAAATCCAATGTATTTTTTTTTTTTTTTTTTTTTTAGTTAAGCGTGCATTAAAGGGGTTTTGGCAGCCCTTAAAATGTTTAAACACAGTGCGAGCGTTGGGAAAATAGGGAAGGATTTAAGAGGAGATACCGATGCACATTGGTTTTGAGCCTCTGAATATTAAAATTGTCGGGAAAGAGAGAGCCGGGTAAAGCATTCCACATTCAAGTAGTGCGGCTAAAAAAAGAATCTCTATACTTGACAGTGCGTCCGAAGTTGGGCTCGAGGGTAAACTGATGAGCATTTCTAGAAGTACGAGTATTAAAAAAAAACTAAAGCATTATTTATTATTTTGATCTTGTTTTTTAAACTGCTCCTTTCGCCTTAGGCTAGGCGCATATTGAGACGCGTTTGACATGAGTGACGCTACACAGCATCAGGACGAGTTTTTGTAAACAATATAAATCAATAGAACAACGCATATGGAGAGAGCGGCACGATATGACCTGATTCACGTTGTCCGGAAATCGCGTAACACAGTGATCGAGACATTGGATTTTAATTTGATTTTATAATCCTTTTTTTTAATAGTTTAATTTTTTTTTAAATTATAAATTCTTCAACTGCTTGCATTAAGCAGACCTAATCTCTTTTAACTTCCATTGATACTCGTTTCGCTGTAAGACAAATTGCTGTGTTATTATTAAACATACATAACTAAGTAACGATTTTTTTTGTTTTATTATCTAAACATCAAATAATTTAAATAAGTGCCGATATGACTTGCAATCGTAATTGCCGTCGTACTCGGTGAAAATGGACCCCAGCTTGTGCGGAAAGAGGCGTGGGCTTTAAATTATAAAACACACAGTTTTCCTTGCGAGACGTGTTTGCTTTTTTTTTTTTTTTTGTCAAAAAATAAATTAAATAAGCTGTCGTTTATTTTGATTGTTAATTGTTTTTTTGTTTAAAGTATATTTCAATAATCAGACGATTTTTGCTTCAATTAATATGTATTTTTACACGAGACACGCAAATCAATGTGCGGAGAACGACATGACACGTTTCTATGATCGTGTCGTGCGACACTCGTCAGGTCACCTCAAACGCGTCGGACGCGTCTCAATATGCGCCTTAACCGCGGGAGTGTATAGACCTCCCTCTCGTTTGTTTTTTTTTCTCGTCTCGACCTCATAACTCAAACTATATTATGTAGTTTGAATCGCATCGTATGCGAATCATACCCGGACATAAAACATTATTATATTCATAATTATAATTATTGTTTATTGAATGATTAAAGCATGCCAAATTCTGCAATGTGCCTAACAACCACTTGTTGAACGATTAGACGTATTCAATGAAAGAAATCCTTAGCTAATAAATTTCTTTCTAAATGATTATTACCAGTATCGTCTATTTAGGAACAATATTATTTTATGTAGTGAGAAAATTAAAAATACTTCAGACTCTATTTCGTATTTTTCAAAGGTATTTCCCCGTTTTTTTTTTTTTAAATTCCTTGACACGGCAGCTTATTTCCTCTTCCTATGTTATTGTGTATTTATTTATAAACAAAATAATTAATCGTATTGTTGTGTTTATTTGTTCGTAGGGTTGTCTTCAATTAATTTTAATAGAATTGATTGAAAATTTATCTTTGCGACTAGAAAATGGTAAGTATTGGTTTCGTGTAGAAAATAAAATGTATGTAGGACATACTTGCCTTCCACTTGCGACCACACTATGGTCTTAAAACAAAATAAATAATCTCTTTATTGTTTATTATACAAAACAAGTTTTTTTTTTTTGAATGAAAACAATTTTCTAGAGAAATTTTCAGTCCGTTTAGAGTGAAGAATTTTTAAAAATAGCCGAAAAAATAGACAGTCTCGCGAGGCACACTTTTTTCATCGCTTTGTCATCTTTGATCAAAATCCAATGTATTTTTTTTTTTTTTTTTTTTTTAGTTAAGCGTGCATTAAAGGGGTTTTGGCAGCCCTTAAAATGTTTAAACACAGTGCGAGCGTTGGGAAAATAGGGAAGGATTTAAGAGGAGATACCGATGCACATTGGTTTTGAGCCTCTGAATATTAAAATTGTCGGGAAAGAGAGAGCCGGGTAAAGCATTCCACATTCAAGTAGTGCGGCTAAAAAAAGAATCTCTATACTTGACAGTGCGTCCGAAGTTGGGCTCGAGGGTAAACTGATGAGCATTTCTAGAAGTACGAGTATTACCAATGTTCAAAATCACATTTGGTGCCATTTTTTTTGAGATTTGTCTTAATGACTTTCCAACATTTTTATGGTAAGTAATGTAATTTTTGGGTTTAAGATATTTTAATTTTGGAGAAAAAAAAATTTTAAAAAAGGGTAAAAGCAAAAATATGTAATGGATTTAAAAATCGAAATAAATTTATAGTTTTGTTTAAACATACATTTTTCGACGTTTGTTATTTAAAGATATTTACCATTTAACAAAAATTATTAAGCAAAATAGAATAAACAGTAAGGGTATTCATGCAACGTCGTAAGTTTACAAATTGTGTAAAGTGATAAGTTTACACAAAAGTGTGACACATTAGACGTGTTTAGATTTCGAAGCTATTTTTCAATAAAGAACCTCTCCCGAAGCAACGCGAACTCGGAGTAGAATGTCTAGCAACAATAAAAAAATGTTAGATAGACCGCTTTCACACAAGGAAATTAATTTCCCAGAATCTAGATAGTGTGTTGTCGAGAAAGGTGTGAGGGGAGAATTTTGTCCTTCCTCTTACGCCCTTCTCGTCAACAAACTAAAAATTGCCGGCCACTCAGTTTCCTTGTGACATACACGAAAATGGACGACAATAAAAAAAAAAAAATCATACACCAAGTGCGCCCATAATGTCGGTTTCTTGATTTACGTTAACTTTTACTTTCGCTAGTGAAGAGCGCCCCGATTGCACCTCATGGAAGTGAAACTGACATTTGTTGATGCAGGAACGAAAAAAGAGATACACTGAATTATGGCCTAATTCTGATTCTTCAGCTTCCAACTATTAGGGATCACCCAAACCAATGCGAATCATTCGTTGACAAAAAAAAAACAACAATAACAATACGTTGTTGGTGTAGTTACGTCGTCGTCAACGAATGGTTCGCATTCTACCTTAATAGTCTACTTTATAATTGTTAAAAAAATAATTCGTACTTAATAACGTTAATTTAGAAAGAAAAAAAGAAAGAAAAACAGTTCGAAAACTAAAATTAATTTTGTTTTAAATTTTATGTTTTGAAATTTATTATTTTTCAAAAAAAAATACTTACTAATAGTACAGGAAAATTAGCAAAAAAAAAGACTATCATTTTATGGAACGAAATATAGGACGGCTGAATTTTGTATACCTGAAAGAGGGCTATTAGAAAAGCTTATGCCCAGTTTTTCGGGACGCCATCCCCCTGGGAAATCCGCCATTTTGAAAAATGCGAATGAACCTATGTATATCTCCAAAACTATTGATCTTAGGGGAAAGTTAGGCCAATGTTGTAGCCAATTAAACCATCTTTGATTTATACATACATTTTTCTCGGTGCGGGTAATATATTCAAGGTTGTCGTTTTATTTTAAATTTTTTTGCAATTACACATTTTTAACGTTCCTGAGGAAATTTACGTGATTTACTATCCAAATAAGAATATTAGAACACTAAATTTCCAACATTTTGATATATTTTTTAAGATGATGTGATGCCGCAGTCAAAAGTTACAGCCATTTTGGTATTTATATTAATTTTTAATAACAATTTAGTATTTTATTAACTCCGGAGTGTTCATTTTGGCGCAACCAAAATGGCTGTAACTTTTGACTGTGGTATCGCATCATCTTCAAAAATATATCAAAATGTTGGAAATTTAGTGTTCTCATTTTCTAAAGTCATTCACGTTAGCTTATTCGAGAACGACAAAAATGTGTAAATGTGAAAAAGCAAACAATAAAACGACATAACCTTGAAAATATCGCCCGCACCGAAAAAAAAATGTATCAAAGAACGAAAGATAATTGTATTGACTACAAGCTTGGCCTTACAATTTTTCCTCTAAGACCAATAGTTTCGGAGATATAGATCAATTCGCGTTTTCCAAAATGGCGGATTTCCCCAGGGGGATGGCGTCCCGAAAAACTGGACATAAGCTTTTCTAATAGCCATCTTTCACCTTTGAAAAAATCAGACGTCCCATATTTCGTTCCACAAAAAAATTTATCTTTCCTGTCTATAAAGCAAATTCATTTAAAAATAAAATTAAAAAATAGAGGTCTGTACATAAACGAAACTATGAAGGTATCATGAAATCACGGTAAGTGATTAAGAAATTATTTATATTAAATGCATGAAAGTTATACATGACAAAAAAAATTGTTAAAAAACTACAACTCGAGATATGAACATTTGAATATCAAAAATGACAAAATACATGTTTGAGAAAAATTGTATTATAAATCAGTGTGACGTTTTATTGAAATACGTTGTATGTTGTTATGAAGCTGATTAATAAAAAAGGTATAGGTATCTACCAAGTTTTTGATTAAAGTTTCGGCTTTGGATAGGTGAATTTTTGAAAAATATTTACTTATTTTAATTTATAGGTTTTTTTATTCTTATTTTTGTACCCTTTAGTATTTTCATTAAAATTAACATCAAAACGCGGATAATTCTATAGGTTTACCACGATATCGAGAAACCAATAATCCAGAAAGCAAAAATCCCGAAAGTATAAATCTCGAAAAAAAAAATTTAGAATTGAAAAAATCTCAAAAACAAAATCTAGAAAGCATAATCTCGAACTGCAAAAATCTAGAAAAAAAGTCTAGAATGCAAAATCTTAGAATAAATATTAATTGTTGAGACAATGAATGGTTACATGGTTCAACCATGGACCTAGTAGATAGTATAATAGGTACATGATCTCAACAATTAATATTAATTCTAGATTAGGGAATACTCCTTAAAAGAATCAGTACAATACACAACTGCACATGCACCCATCCAACTATACAAGTAAGACCGCTTTCACACAAGGAAACTTAGTTGCCAGAAACTAGCTAGTTTGTAGGCGAGAAGGGTGTGAGGGGAGATTTTTTGTCTTCCTTTTACGCCCTTCTCGTCTACAAACTCCCAGTTGCCGGCAACTCAGTTTCCTTGTGTGAAAGGGGCGTAAGTGACTTAATGTATGTCGTTTTCGATTGGAGGTTCGGAGTTACTCCTTTTTGACTCCGCTTACTCCAAAATAATTCGATTGGCTGTTCCGAGTAATGTTTTCGGAGTATTTTTCTGTTCCGGAATTGATAAAGGAGTAGACCCGGAACACACATATACATATAAACCCTTTCATCGGATTATCTGTCAAATTAATTTTACTCGATTCAACGTGCAAAATATACATAAATATCAGACAATTTATGCACACACACATAAATATTTCATAAATTAGTTTCGGAACAATAGAAAATAATTCGATTGGAATCAAAAAGGAGCAGTACTTTTCCGAAATCCAATCGAAAATGACATCAGTGTTTTCTTATTAAAAAAAAGTGAAATTAAAGTAAATGAAATCGTAACAAACAAACACAAAACAGAGTTGAGTCCTGGCATAGGACAGTATTTTATCTGCCCAGTAAAATACTCAGAACTTGATTTATTAATTAAGACTAATCGGATATTGTTTTTAATTATTGTTTTCTTATTAAAAAAAAAAAGTGAAATTAAAGTAAATGAAATCGTAACAAACAAACACAAAACAGAGTTGAGTCCTGGCATAGGACAGTATTTCATCTGCCCAGTAAAATACTCAGAACTCGATTTATTAATTAAGACTAATCGGATATTGTGAAACGTAAATAAGGATATTACTTGATGAGTAAGTTCAAAGTAGCTTAATTGAAACTTTACTCAGATATTGTGAAACAAGCCCTAATATAAAATGTTAGATTTTTGTTAAAAACACTTTCATTTATTGTTCTTTTTTGACCAGAAAAATAAAATGTAAATAAAGTTAATCGTGCAACCTATTCAACATCGTTCTTGAAGCCATTGTACGCAACACACATGTCAACACCAGCGGTACAATCTTTCAAAAGTCCGTTCAATTGCTTGCATATGCGGATGACATAAACATTGTCGGCAGAACGAAGGGAGCTGTGGCAGGGGCATTTGCGAGCATTGAATCGGAGGCGGCCAAAATGGGATTGGCGGTTAATAAGGACAAGACGAAGTATATGCTGTCTTCGAGAGAGGAATCTCAGCATCGTTCACTCGGGCAAAATATCACGATGGACAGATATAACTTCGAAGTTGTCAAGGACTTTGTCTACCTGGGCTCCACTATTACATCGCAGAATGACATCAGTGCAAAGATCAAGCGAAGAATTACTCTTGCCAACCGCTGTTTCTTCGGTCTAAGAAGGCATTTAAGTAGTAAGGCCCTCTCTCAGAGAACCAAGGAGACTTTATACAAGACCCTAATCATCCCGGTCCTGCTTTATGGATCAGAAGCATGGACACTGAAAGATTCGGATACAAATCTGCTAGGGTGCTTTGAGAGGAAGATTCTTCGTGTGATTTTCGGTCCGGTGTGTATCGAAGGAGTATGGAGGAGAAGATTCAACGACTAGCTATACGGGCTATACATATACAGCGACGTTGACCTGGTCAAAAAGCTGAAAAATACAGCGGCTGTGATGTCTGGGGCACGTGGAGCGTATGGACAGCAACGCACCTGCCCGACGAGTCTTCGAATCCAACCCCGATGGGGTACGCAGCAGAGGAAGAACCCGTAACAGGTGGCGCAATCAAGTGAATGACGACATCAAAGCACTCGGTGTGCGCAACTGGAAGCGGCTAGCTAGGGACAGAGCTGGCTGGAGGGGCTTGTTAGTTGAGGTAAAGTAAGTATGAAAGATAATGTTAAAAAGTATACCTACCATTATTTGACTTCGATGAGCTTAATTTATGTAAATAAGTTTCGATTCATAACATAAAATCATAAATTATAATTCCTATATATTTGTACAACTATTTTAATCATTTTTTAAAATTATTTTTGTACACCTTACAATTTTTATATTTGAAAATACATTATGTACATACCTAAGGTGCATAATATATGAAATCCTTTAAATAACTCAATATTGTTGCAATTTATTGCTGTGAAGTCAATAATATAATTTTTTTTTAAAGCAACGGCATTAATAATAACAAATAATAAAAAAAAAATACTTGATAGAAAAATATGACATCCGACAATTAAAGAACACAATT
Organism: Melangyna quadrimaculata; assembly: GCA_949320155.1. NCBI lineage: Eukaryota > Metazoa > Arthropoda > Insecta > Diptera > Syrphidae > Melangyna > Melangyna quadrimaculata. Next base: position 84,199,426 of record OX439484.1, read on the forward strand.
CCCTTATGAATGATGCTATCTCAAGGGAATATCTTCATTGATCACGAACGTGACCTTTTCCTACCCCGAATCAATTTACAACTCAGAAGCAGAATGCATTTCATAAATGTATACTATATTTTCTCATTGTCAATTTAAGACACACAATATACTCACTTTACAATAAGGAATTTGCTATAAAGCATGTGCATTCTACATTGTACAATGTTTAGTCACTTCGAAACTTTTAACTGCAATCCCAGACATATACTTGTTTAATAATAGAAAATGTCTTGAGTGTTGACTGCTTGGACTTGTACTTGGAAGAGAACATTAAAAAATCACTTCTTCTCAACACTAATGCCACAAGAGTTCTGCTTCAATAAAATTAGCATAAACGAAACATATGTACCTACATACGTATATTATGATGATGTTTTCATTTCCGACACTCTACTGGCAAAGTGGCAACCAGACCACGTCTCAAGATGAAATGATGTGCACTTTGCTACATGATTCGCTGTCGCGTCATTTCGAATGGAAAGTTACCAGAGTTTTTTGTTGCGCCAAACGCCAAACATAATGACCTAAAATAAAAATTCGCCTGTGCGAATAAGAATCTTTGAAACTGATGCGTTGGCTCGTAGAACTTGGAACATTTTATATCTAGAAAGCCGAACCAGAATAAACGAAATTAGCAGGGTTGAATTGTGATTGAATGGCGCCCTTAAATTCTGAAGTTTTTGCTCAGGTAAATAGAAAGTTTAAATTCATTTTAATATTGCCATAATTCTATCAAATTCCATATTAAATGAAATTAAATAATTTTCCTTTGAAACCAATCTTTATTAATTGAAGTTGCTTGTCTCGAGTTGTTCAAATCCGGTTGTGATTGGTGTGGCTTTGTGATGCCTGGATAAGTCTTTTAGCCACGGTTATGTACTGACGCTAGGTCAGGGTATGTCCTCTTGGTCGTTGAGTTCTATAAGATAACTTATTGTCACTGCCTATATATATGTTTGTATAAAGACAGATTCTCTGATCACTGAGGTCATGTGGGTTGGCATTTTTAACCGGATTGGAACAGGTCTAGCTACACATTTTGAGTCGAATTATGTTAGTTTTTTCGTAGAATCATTTGTTTAAATCAACTTGATTCTTTTGCAATGTGCATGTGCATTTCTTCTTTACTTGCCTAGGTTCTTGGCAGAAATCGAAACTAAATTCGAGATGTTTTGTTTCCCACGTGCAGGTTTTTTTAGTTTTAGTTTTTATTTTCTTGTCAATATCAGACAACAATTTGAAAATGGTTTTACATTAATACATTAAATCTAACTATAAGAGTAACCCTGAAGCTACACGAGCCAGGACTGGCTTACAAGTTACAATGGGGCATATTCATAGTCGCAGATAGACCCAGGTTTAACTAAACTACAGTTTAAGAGAATTTTGGCTCAATGAATACAGACCGATTTTAGTTACAAATTGTTGGTTTTATATTTTTATAAGATAATTAAATTGGTATACTACACAAATAGCTTCAAATATTTTCAAATTATAAACTTAAAAAAATAGAATCAACGTCCGAAAATTCAACAAACCTAAGTTTAACTTAGACCCAAGTCTAAAGTGACTATGAATACGCCCCAATACTTTTAAATTTTCTTACTAACACATACAAACCAGAGCAACTTGCTCGTCAACTGGCTTGCCATTTTCGAAGCCAGTTGGGAAGCAAGTAGAGAAGACAGTTCAGACTTGTATATAAAGCTGTATATATAGATTTTCGTTGGAAAGGAGAATGGGCAAAAATGTATGGGAGCTGGTCTACCCAGTCAACAGCAATGTGTTGTATGTCGTTGAAAAGGTAATTTTACTTACTTCATTTCATTGTATGACCATTAAGCTCTAAACTATGGGGTTCGTGAGATATTCGGAATCAAAGCACCGAAAAAGACAATAATGCATTCCTTCATTGGTAGTGTGTCCTCATACCTACATTAATCTGTGATACATCGTTGAAAAGATAATTTTGTGTACTCGATTTTTGTATATAGCCGTGAAGACGTTGATCATAGGGTGCAAGAGATATGTGGGCATACAAATCGGCAAATATAACAACAATGCAATTCTTCATTTGGTACTGGTCTACCGGCTCAACAGTAATGAGTCATACGTCGTTGTAAAGGTTATGGCATTTGCTTCATTTCATTATATGGCAGTTAAGCTCTAAGCCATGGGGTTCGTAAGATATTCGGCTCTTAAGCACACAAAACAGCAATAATGCAATTCTGCATTGGTAACTTATCAACCAAGTCAACAACTATGAGTCATGTGTCGTTGAAAAGGCTGTTGCGTGAACTTCTTTTTATTATATGACCGTTAAAGTGTTAATAATGGGATTCGAGAGATATGTGCCAAAACCGCTGAAAAGTGCAGTAATGCAATTCCGCACTGGTAGCTGGTCTTTCAACTCAACAGAAATCTCTCTTATACCTTTGAAAACGCTATTGCATGTACTTCATTTTGTAATATGCCGTTTAGCTGTAGACCGTGGGGTTCAAGAGGTATTTGGCCATCAAAATAGGCAAATATAACTAATACAATCGCGTCATAGTAGAGCCAAGAAATACTACACATATATACTTATAAATAGAGGTAGGGAAGGACGAGAAGCTTTTAAACATTTTTATTGCTCATGCTTGAAGGGGTGCCGAACTGTCAGTACATGTGCACATGTTGTATCAATTTTGTGGTATATGTGCATAGCCCAGCATCAAAATGGGTTTACACCACCTGCGGACCGCCTAAGTAATGTCATACTGGACGAAAATATGATATAAATGTAAAAAAAAATTCAATTAAAATATTATGTGTGTTTTTTTTTATTTATGTTTATATTTTGTAGCCAAATACCTCTTAAACCCCACGGTCTACAGCTTAACGGCATATTGCAAAATGAAGTACATGCAATAGCGTTTTCAAAGGTATAAGAGAAATTTCTGTTGAGTTGAAAGACCAGCTACCAGTGCGGAATTGCATTACTGCACTTTTCAGCGTTTTTGGCACATATCTCTCGAATCCCATTATTTACACTTTAACGGTCATATAATAAAAAGAAGTTCACGCAACAGCCTTTTCAACGACACATGACTCATAGTTGTTGACTTGGTTGAAAAGTTACCAATGCAGAATTGCATTATTGCTGTTTTGTGTGCTTAAGAGCCGAATATCTTACGAACCCCATGGCTTAGAGCTTAACTGCCATATAATGAAATGAAGCAAATGCCATAACCTTTACAACGACGTATGACTCATTACTGTTGAGCCGGTAGACCAGTACCAAATGAAGAATTGCATTGTTGTTATATTTGCCGATTTGTATGCCCACATATCTCTTGCACCCTATGATCTACGTCTTCACGGCTATATACAAAAATCGAGTACACAAAATTATCTTTTCAACGATGTATCACAGATTAATGTAGGTATGAGGACACACTACCAATGAAGAAATGCATTATTGTCTTTTTCGGTGCTTTGATTCCGAATATCTCACGAACCCCATAGTTAAGAGCTTAATGATCATACAATGAAATGAAGTCAGTAAAATTACCTTTTCAACGACATACAACACATTACTGTTGAGTGGGTAGACCACTTTGCCCATTCTCCTTTAAGGCAAAATTAAATATTCTTTCTACCACAACTTTTAATGAGAGGAGGGACCAACAATTTTGAACATTTCCAAAATAGGCAACTGTCAAATATGATTGAAGGATGGCTATGATTATGATGAAATATACGAAATCTCTTAAATTTTTTGCGCTGGAAAATGCGATTTTAGCGCCTTTTGGTGACATTTTGGAACGAAATATTCCTCGTACGACGTAATTTAGTTTCTTACCTATCTGACAACGTATGAACTGTCAAATTCTATTAAAGGACGGCTTCGATGTTGATGGATTAAGAAACCCCCAAAAAATAAATTTTTTTTTAAATTATTTAAAAATAAATCGAAATTTTTGAATTAGTTGAAAATTAATGACGCGACAGAAAAGTCTGTCAATGAAGCCGTCATCGCATTGGCAGTATTATGCGTTGACCATCGCAAGACTTGATGCAGAACTCGACGTCATTTTTTGTTAAGTAAGAAAAAATCGATGTCCGATGCCAAAGCAAATTCAATAAAATTGTGTACCTTTTTAGACTCCTAGAAAGGCTATCCTAGTAAAAGCTGAACGTGACCACATATACTTGAAAGCAACTTGCTTACAAGTTGCCTGCCTTACAGCATATTCACGTATACGAACTTGACAGTCAATCTATGTAGCCAACTGGCTTACCAGTACTGGCTCGTGTAGCTTCAGGGTAAATAACAAATATAATAAGAAAAATGAGAAAAATATAATATGTACAACAATAAAAAAGTAAAAAGATAAAAATATTTAAAAAAAGAAACAAAAAAACAAAAAAACGGAAGAAACTTCAATTCTCAATCATTCGTGACATAATATTTTTGTTGAAAGTATCTGTATTCATATTCATCTTTTAAAAATTTGGTGAACCTCAGACAACGATATAAGGATTAAGACTTATTTTTGAACATAAAACTGTTGAAGCTATATTACTAGTCAGGATATCATAAACAAAAAGTGCTTCAGAAAGTTTTCTACGGTTGGCAAGATTTAACAAATTTATAAGTTTTAAACGGCTTTCGTATGGTGGTAATTGAAAGTTCTCACGATTCCAATTGAAATCTCTCAGTGAAAATAAAAGAAATTGTTTTTGAACGGATTCAAGCTTCTTAACGTCGACATCAAATAAAGGTGACTAAACTATACTGCAGTACTCCAAAAGAGGTCGGACTAGGGAACAATAAATTGCTTTAGTAATGTAAGGATCATTGAATGCTTTTGACCTGCGCTTCACAAATCCTAGCATGCTTTTGCTCTTTGACTTTGAGTCGACAAGTATGCCCAGGTCTTTTAAAACATAGCTTCTTTCCAAGTTATTGTCGTCTATTGTGTAGTCAATAAGACATAAATCCTTTCTTCTAGCAAAAGAAATAACATTACATGTTGAGACATTTAATGACATACCATTTATATTGCACCATCTAACTAAAGTATTAATATCTTTTTGTACTTTGAACCTGTCATTCACATTGTTGACTATATTCAATAGCTTGAGATCGACAGAAACCGACTATATTCAAACAATTTAGTCAAGTCATTAATAAATATCAAAAAGAATAGAGGACCAAGGTGGCTCCCTTGAAGAACACCAGACATAACATTTATTGCACGTGAAGATACACCACAAAATTTCACATACTGTTTTCTATCTGATAGATACGAAAATATCCAATTTAGTAAACGCCCTCGAACTCCAATTTTCTGTAATTTAAAAGTTAACAGACCAATATCAACCCTATCAAAAGCTTTTCTGAAATCGGTGTAGATTGTGTCAACTTGGTTTCTGTTTTCCATTTCAGTTAAAATGAAGGAAGTATAATCAGAAAGATTTTTTGCAGTGGATCTCCATGTTGATGCTCACTTATCACCGGTCTCAGCCCCTCATACAATCTCTCGGCAACAATTTTTTCGAAAACCTTTGGAATAATCGATAGTATTGCGATTCTCCTGTAATTTTTTATATCGGACCTATCACCACTTTTGAATATGGGAGTCAAGTATGACTCACGCTATATTTGCGGAAAAACTCCAGTTTCCAAGGATTTATTAAAAAGTTCCAGAAGAGGTAGTGCTAACGTTTTAGCAGTTTTCTTTAAGAAGAGTGGGGCAATATCATCATGTCCATGACCTTTGTTGCTATCTAAATTTTTTAATGCTATAACTAATTCTTCAAGGCTAATAGAGATTTCAGAAAGGTTTGCAATGTTGCCTTCATTGTAACTAAATTCATTTTTGTTATAACTTATTGGTTTTGTATAAACCGACTCGAAAAAAGATGCAAACATTTCACATATTTCATTTGTGTCACAGTATTTTCGCATTTTCGATGAAAAATTACTGACATTTCTTTTGTAATTAATAAATTTATAAAAATGACGGGGATTTGATTTTATGATTGAACCAGTTTTATAGACATACCTATCGTAGCAAGTTTTATCATATTCACAAAATTGCAGATTAAGTTCGTTAAATATTTCAAAATCACTTAAGTTATCAGAATGATTCCATTTGCGATGCGCTTTGTGTTTTTTTTTTTTTGTTTTTTAAGTTTATCAATACTTTGTCATACTATGGTGGTGTATTCGTTGAGGTTTTAACCTTTCTAGGAACAAAAAGATCACAAATCGAATTCAGTTTATTTTTTAATCTACAGGCCTTGTCATTAATGTCACCGTCTGCAAGAAAAGCGCACCAATTTATATTTTCTATTTTATTATTAATTTGATCATAATCTGCGTTTTTAAAATCATATAAAAGATTGCAATTTTTCACCAAACACCGTGATCTTTCAGCATACAAAAATCTTACTTTGAACATTTTGTGGAAAATACTTGTTTTTTTTAGCTAGAATGGATGCAGTTTCTTCTAAAATAAAATTATCAGAAATCTTTGTAAAAACTAAGTCAAGTACGTTTGAAAAATTATTTTTAAGATTACAAATTTGGTTATATCCATTTTCAAACAAAAAATCAATAATGCAAGCATGTTGTTCAGTTGTAATATTTACAGGGTCAAAAATGTAGTTGTTAAGGTTTTCATCACAAGAGATCCAATGAAGTCCTGGTAAATTAAAGTCGCCAAAGAGAAAAAAGTCGTCAGAATCTTGTAATGTCGCCAATATTGAAGATGCATGTCGTACGGCATTGAAATAAACCTCAGGCGTTTGGCTAGGATTTACATAACAGCAACCTAAATAAATTTCATTATTCTTTGTGATGATCTTGGTCCAAAATTGTTGAAGAAGATTGCTGTCTGTGTCAATAAGTCAACAGTTTACTGCAAAACAGGGAATCGATGTATGAATAGCGATTAAAAGACCGCCGCCTTTTTTTTGATTTAGTTCAAGAATACTATCGCATCGAAGAACCTGCCATGATGAATCAAATATTTCAGCATCTAAATGTTTCGGTAAGCACAATGATGTTGAATTCAGTTGATGACGAAATACGGTGAAGTTCATTTAAATAGCAATAGCAAAGGAGTTGCATCATTAGTAAATGCGTTTTTTTTGTTTTATATTCTTCAACTTTTTAAATTACACTCTGACAACAATAAAAAAAAATATGCTCACGAGCTTGAACTTTTAATAATTCTCTGAACAGTTTTGATAAGACTTCCACTAGAAGTATTTTAACGATCGGTCGCTTGCGCTTGCCTTTTTATATCTCTTTTGGTAAGACCACAATATTTACAAAAGTCTTTGAAGTCTCTCAAAACGACCATGTAATTTTATCAATTTTTAAGCTTATCTGGAATATAATGAATGCGCTTCACGGGGAAAATTTGGCAAAACAAATTTGGAGTGAATTAAATTAGAACTTTTCGACAGTAATGGAAAGCGGTAGTCATGAACACAAAAGGTCCACTTTCCTACGGAAACAGGAAGATTTTTCCTCGTGGTAGACATGTTTATGTATTTGCGCTTATTTTCAAATACACATAGGTAATCCTTCGAGAAAAAAAAAATTGGAGACAAAATATTTTAGATTATTTTTGTATTGTTTTTATTGTAAATTGTTTAACATATATTCTACATTTTGAGAAATTATTTAAAAAATTATTATTATAAGAAATTAAATACAAAAATACGAAAGATATTTTTTGTGTAAATTTCAAATTTCTCAAAAAGCTGAAGAATCTGATTTTTCCATTTCTTAATTCTTCCAGTAAAAACACGAAACAAACACAATTTTGTCTGCGATATTTTTTCCAAGAATGTTAGTTTAAGAGGATATAAAAACATTCTCTAAAATAATTTGATTTAAAACTTTAATTAAATATTAGATTCTTAGCTTTAAAAAAAGCTATAGCACAATATTGTAGGTTAAGGATGGCAACACCTTTTGTTTATTAATAATTTATTTTCCGTTAAAGGAATTTAGTTAAGAAAGTGGCCGTTCATGCGTTCAATTAAACCATTAAACCTTTTTTATAGAATATTAAATTTTGTATTTAAATATGTACATATCAACCAATTTCTTTCAGTTTTTAAAGTTAGAAAGTTATACATATATATACCTCTAAAGCTGTTCCCCCTTTCTTCATATGGAAATAAAATGCACGAAAAATGCTCTAGTGAGTAAATCAGAATCGTTAAAGTCGTTTTCGAGAAACCTTGATAAAACCGAAAGCATTGTATGGCAGCAACTCGTTCTTGTTGAGTTAAAACAAAATTTTTAATTTGTCGTGTAGGGAACCCTGTAGGGCATCACATAAAAATGCTTCACATTAAATTTGAAGCAAATTCATCTAACCGTTTAATCTTTAGCTTGATGTAGGGGAGACTGGGTACGGTTGAAACACAGGACGCAATTAACTTGCCAACCGTTAAAAGACGAACTTCAATCTTGCTTAGGTCGTAGCACGCTTCAGTTGTCTATGGGAGGCCTTTTTTGTTTTTTGTCATCCATAAGTAAGTTTTTTTTTTGTTCGGATGTTTTTCCTATTACCGTGTATTCTATTCGTTGGAGAAAATTGAGTTTGTTTTTGTGATCGAAGTGAAGAGTGTAGAAGAGTGTGTCAGTATTATTACCGACACTATTTACATTTGTTTACTAACAGGAGGGGTTGGGGACGGTTGAAAAAATGTATGTGGGTAAAACAATTGCAACTTGGAATATTCCGAAATCGTATTTTTATTGGTTTCTGAATAATCAAAATTAAAGAAACGTTTTCTTTTAGTTTCTTTTAAATTATTTAATGAAGTAACGTTTTATTTTTAAATTATTTCATTTGTATTGTTTGTTGTTATCTTTTTTTGAAAAACATTGAAACACTGAAGACTAATAAATCTTGTCAAACATTGTCATAATTTATGTTTATTTCATAATTTGCATTTATTTCAACTGACCCCAATCACTGTTTCAACCGATATCGTAATTTTATTGGTTTCTGAATAATCAAAATTAAAGAAACGCTTTCTTAGTTTCTTTTAAATTATTTAATGAAGTAACGTTTTGTTTTTAAATTATTTCATTTTTATTGTTTGTTGTTTTCTTTTTTTTTTTTTTGAAAAACATTGAAACACTGAAGACTAATAAATCTTGTCAAACATTGTCATAATTTATATGTTTATTTCATAATTTGCATTTATTTCAACTGACCCCAATCACTGTTTCAACCGCCATTAGTTTGAGCCATTAGTAAATTTGTTAGTTTAATTTGACGTACACTTAAAATAATGCATATGGTATTAAATTAACACTGTCCATATGTCGATAAAAACATTGGCGCAAAATTTTAGTTGATTTAGTACGATGTTAAATCATTTTTAGTATACTACTAGGTTAAAAAGTGTATTTTGCTAATTTTAAACGAGTTTAGCATCATATTGTCTCCTAACATTTTACTAAAGTTAAAATCACCCAATGGCTATTTTATCTTTTTAGTATCGTACTAAATCCATATGACACTTTGACGTTTAAAATTGTCAAAATCAGGGGTGTTTGTGAATTTTTTGCACGAGCTGTCACTTTTTTGGACGTGTTCAGCTGAATTTTATGAAGGAAATTAGTTTAGTATGATACTAGTTAAAATCGATCAGCGTTTAAATGGCAATACTATAGACGATATAAGCGATATTATTTCAGCCGTACCTAGTTTCTCCAACATAAGGACGCACAGGCAAAGAGACAGCGACACGTGACCGACGACGACGCCAACTTGTCGAAAATCACTTTTTTGGCTTCTCCATCATCCAATACTGCCCTATAGGGCACAAAAGAACAAAATAGCGATAAGGGACCTTAAGACGTTGAAATGTTGAGCCCATTTTTAACAGAATTTAGTTTGAGCCATTATTAACTAATTTTTTTAAAACCAAAGCAACTTTGTTGAGTTTAATATACTCCTCTTAGCTTAGGGTATGCTCAGTCGCCTATGTCAACAGTTTTCTTGGACAACAGTATTCTTTGAGAAACAGACGAATAATCGTGTAGCTTCATCAAAATAGTCTCAAATAGAAACAACGGAAAAAACGCCCAAAACCGGAAACAAAAGTACAACAACAATTTCTTCAGAATTTTCTTGGCCGATAACTCCAAATCGATTTAGGTGATTTTGCCTTGGGCGTTATTGCATATACATACAATGAACAATGAACATTCACACGTCTTGTAGGTACATACATAATAAGGGTGCGACTAGTAGGTACTAATTTGAAAATTAAAAAAAAAATGATTTGTAAGCTTTAACTTTTTAATATAATTCAATTTTACATAAAATTTAACAAATGTTCACTGACACGTTTTGATGATATTATTAATTAAAAAAGAGAATATTTTTTTTAAATTCAAAATATATTTTTTTAGAAAACTAGTATAACTATGCAAAATTGATTAAATTGCTAAAGACCTCTTGCATTCTTAATTTCGTCGAAATCCATGGAGCTGTCAACGATAAATTGGAAAATCAAAAAATCGGTTCTTTAGAGGTACGATTATTAACCGTCATTGGTTAGATTTGTTTTACCAAAATATGCTGAACGCGCGCCGTTTACAAAAATTGGTAATTTGCACATGAGACATGAATTTTGAACTGCGATATACGAATAGTCGCAAATTTTGGCATTTCATTCACATGAGTGGTCGGTGACAACTGCATTGGTTATACAACATAAATAAGTAAAATCGGTAGGTGAGGTTAAATTTGAGCGAACTATATTTATTCACAAGATTGTGGATTGCGAATTTACAATTGACAGTTCGCAGGAGCTTGTTGTTATGGTCGCGTAGAAAATATTAAAATGTATTTTTGTGTTATTTATACAAATTTTTCTTAGTGTTTTGTTTTTAAATTTTGTAAAAGACCATGTATTAACTTCGTCGAAAAGATAAAACAAAATTAAGTTGATATTTCCTTTAGCTTAAAAAGATTTATTCGTATTCGCAGTTCGTATTTCATGCGAAAGGTACTTAATTTAATTCAATATTACACAGAGTAGTTTGGGTAATTATTAATCGGTTAAACCTTAACTACATAGACCTACCTTTGTACAAAAGTACACAAGTGAGAAATTAAAAAAACGCACTAAGGAGACATGTTTGCAAAAAAACATACGAAAATTGTTCTGACACATAAATTAAACCACCATGCACAATTTTCCATTGTTTTTTTTTGCAAACAGGTGTCTTCAGAAAAGATATATATTTTTCACTTTTGTTCTTTTGTACAAAAGTAGGCCTATGTAGTTAAACCTTTATAGGAACTAAGTATACTACAACACTGCTCATTTATCAATTCAAAAACTCTAACAAAAAACTGCTCAATAAATAGTGTACAACCAATCATAATTCATAATTATTTTGCTGTGCATATACCGAACCTGAATACAATTTTATCGAACCGGCCGGCCTACGCAACTTGTTAACAGGTGGACAGTCGGTCACTAAAGTGCCGGCAACTACAATAATTCCTAGATCGGTGTTCAATTTTTATATTATAAACTGTTTATGTTTTGGAAATTCATTTTATGATATGTGGAATATTGTGATAACAGTTTGTTTTGTTTGGAACAAATATTATTATTTATAACAAAATACTTCAAGGCTCTGTAGTTAATTTCATTTCCTTATAGATATCTCATTTTTATTAACATAGGTAGTTTGATTTTAACGGAGAACCGGACAAAACGGTCTACATAACTAATAAAATCGAGACATATGTCGTTGAAAAGGTATTTTTGTGTTCTTGAATACTTTCTATGGCAGCTCAACCCAAATCGCTGTGTGAAAAAAGTTATTGGCCAACAAAGATTGGAATTTGGTACATATGTTTAATTTAAATATATAAATCAAGTATCTAGTATAGGCGACAATGTGATGGCATTACCAATAACAACAAGACATAATGTTTCTGAAAAGCTCTTTTTATGTACTACAATAGCTACCTTGACAATTTACATCAAATCCCTGTGTGAAAAAAGTTATTCCCTAATTAAGATTGTGATGTGATGTATTTTGGTATAGAAAATTTAACTTTTGTAGGTATGTAGTACAGGCACAAATGTGTTGATCCAACCAATAAGAACGCGACTTATGTCTTTGGGAAGGTATTTTTATGTACCTACTACAATAGTTACCTAGACCGGACATTTCAAATCGTTGTGTGAATAAAATATTCGTTAATTAAGATTGTGATGTGTTGAATTTTAGTATAGAAAATGTAGCTAATCACAATCTTAATTATCGAATAACTTTTTTCACACAGCGATTTGGAATAAGCTGCCATAGTAATTATTTATGAACACAAAAATACCTTTTCAACGATATACATATGTCTCGTATTTATTTGTTCCTAGACCAGTTTCCAAACATTTTTGCCGGTTCTTCTTTGGCCTTAAAAAGTTTATTTTTTAAACTATACGTCGTTAGACCTTAGACGCTCATGTTTAACGACCAAATCTATATGAACACTGCACACGAGGCTAAAACGATCCCGCCTTCGGAAATAAAAATCTGCGTGTGGATTCTTTAGAGGCTATAAATGATAAGTGGAACAAAAAAAAATATTGCAAATTTTTAAAATTTGTTTTTAAATATTTTGTGCCAAAATAAATGTGTTTATAGATAGATTTGTTTATTTGTATTTGACCAAAATTATGGGATTTTAAATTTTTTGACATTTAAATAATATACATAGATATGCACAGCACATAATTAACTTTGTTTTGTCCAAAATATTTTTAAGTATTTATTAAGTGATCTAAACGGATATAAAGATATCAAATCGCTGTCATGCCTGTTTTGATGTTAAGTAAGATATTTTCCTTGTACCTACAACTCTTCTTTTACTTTACTCTTCTTTTTCCTTAAAAAAACATAAAAAACATCCACAAAATATAATAGTGACATAATAAAGCTTGTTTAATATGCGCACCAGATGTATAATATATCACTTTTTGTGGGACAATTTTTTAGCATGTTTAAGCAAATTGTTGTGTTTATAAGTGAAGTCACTTTTCAAAATATTTGTTTTTTTTTGTTATCCATATGGTATATACGCTTGCCTTTAAAAAAAACCTTATCCCGAAATAGTAAACGGAAAAGTACTGAGGCCCTATACACTGCATGAGTAACAGAAAGTGATGTTGATATTCATAATTATTCTAATCAAATATCGCATTATTTTTTTGGCATACAGAAATAACAGTCCGAGAGTTAACATTTGCAAACGGAAACGATACAAATAATTTGGATATGCTTTTCGGTTTTGTAGAAAACAAAAATATTAGTTGTTGAACAAAAAAATACTTTTTGTTGATAAGCTGATAATGCCATTGGCGCAAACATTTTAATAACTCCTAATATTAAGGTAATTCTTACATTTTTTTCTAAAACAGTTTACTTAAATTTCCTTAATTTTAAATACCTTTTAAATAGTATTACACTACACACGAACTTTAGCTGAACAAGTCAAAAAAAGTGAAAGCTCGTGCAAAAAGATCATAAACATACCTTATATAGACATTTATAAACGTCAAAGTGTCATATGGATTTAATACAACACTAAAAAGAAAAAAAAAATCCATTTGGTGGTTTTAACTTTATTAAAATAAAGAAGATAGTACGATGCTAAAATCATTTAAAATTAGTAAAATACAATTTATAACCTACTATTATACTAAAAATGATTAAGCATTAGGACTGGTCACGAGACGAGACTCTGCGAGACTTTTGTAAGTCTTGTCTCGGTCTCGTTAAAATAGCAACCATTCCTGTTTGCGCCTTTCGACATATAACTTTTGAAATATGCATCTTAGGAAAAAACATCGACACCAAATTTGTTTGTTATAAAATTCTCCACAAGATGACATTTTTATAAAACTTTCTGATATTATATTATTGTTGCTATATAGCATTGAAGTCGGAAAAAAATGAAAAAAAAAATTAGAATAGTTTTGAAGCGCTAATAAATGTGGACTCCAGACAAAATGAAATATCAAAACCCAATTGAAATCGGTCAGAGGCATGAGAGATAATGTTAATTAAGTGCATCGCGAAATTTTTGCGTCAATGCTGTAGTGGTCAAAGTAAGAAATTTAATTTTTAGTAACTTTTGTAGCGATTTTAAACGAACACAAATCATATGAAAAATGCATTTTTTTTAAAGATTAGGTATTTTAATTTATTAGAAAAAGTCATTTTTCGTATGATTTGTGTTCTTATAAAATCGCCGCAAAAGTTATTAAAAAAATAAAATAATCATCTCATCTAGAACTGGTAGCTGCCATAAATAATTTTGGGAGTTTTATCAAGTTTTCGCGAAAACCGCTCTAACGATTTTGATTAAACTTCGAACAATGTTTAAAATCTTAGAAGGAATAATTAAACTTCAAACATGTTCAGCCGAATCTATAAAGAAATTTTAAAGGCTTCTTAACTCTAAACTACCTCTAAATATCACTCAAGTGTGAAATCGGTATCTATAATCAATTTCCACATTTAAGCAACGTAACTTAAACACCTCTTAACTTAAACACCATCCAAAGCGTTTAAAGGCTTAGCAAAGCCAACTTAAATTTATTTTGACACATGAGAATTGTTTTTTTTTTATCAAAACAAATTGTGCGCAGGTTGAGTAAGGAAATATTTATGTGTGTACTGTTATGGCCGGGTTTAAATTGTTTTGTTTTGTTTTGTTTTTTTTTTTTGTTAAAGAAAATAATATTTAATAAACGATATACTTTCTCACCAATATAGGAAGGAAATTTCTGAAAACCAAATAAAAAAAAACCGAAGTGGAATGGTTTCATTTCTTCTGGCTTCTGTGTTTGAAGATGCATACACACATACACCCAGTTGCTTCTCTTTCCGTCTTATTATTTGTGCACTCTTTTGTGTATGCAAATTTTTTTTGAAATCTGACAGAAATAGCCTGAGAGGGAAAAATGTACTGGAAATTTGTATCAGATTTGTCAATTTTCTTGCGTTACGTTACATTACGGTTGTTTAGTTAAGTATGAAAGGAATATTGATTATAGATACAAATTTAAGTAACGTGATTTAAAGGCAACTTTAATATTTAAGCAAGCTTAACTAAATAACCTCTAAGAGGCGTTTTAAGATAATTTTATAGATACGGCTGGTTATCTCTAGAATAGTTTTAATACTACACTGCATGCCAGGTAGGTTTTTGCCTAGCAAATCGAATTACGGAAATGAAGTTTTGGTTTTGACGCTTCTTTTTACTTGTTTTGCGACATTGTCGAATATTTCGTCCTTTATTTAAAGTAAAATTAGTATCAATAATTTTTTACGAACAAATTTAATCAGAAAAAAATCAGGGTGGGGTGGGGATGGGCTAAGCTGATAGTTGATTATCAAATTCTTGATTGTCGTTTTGAAGATATCTTTCTCTATCTTTGTTTATAAAATTAATAGAGACAGCTATTTTAAAAACGACAGTCAACTAAAATTGATAATGAAATTAGCTTAGCCGATTCAACCCCAGTTCTTGTTTTTTGTTTTCGAAAGAATAAGATCAATTTGGGATAATACAAATATTTAAACTCGAGCTAAATCTTAAATTGTACACCATAGTGGTGTACAATTGTTATTTTTCTTAACCAAATAGCGTTTAAAGTCGTGTTTGAGTTTTTGTATCTTTAAATTAGTGTAAATCGCAGTGGACTAACATTTTTCCGAAGGAAATGTCAATTTGGGATGTAGAAATTGATATTTCCTTGGGTACAATTTGTCTCCGCTCTGTTTTAAGCGAATTTCAACTCATTTTTTTTTTTTCAATTTTATTTGTTAATTGAATTAAATTAAAAAATCATTATAAAATACAATCCTTTATTCGCTACAATTTTGTATATAAGGCTATCAAACTGGATAGAATGCAATCAAAAATTTAGTATATTTCAAGCTGGTTTTAGAGCTGGATTTTCGACTGCTGACCATATTTTCGCCCTGTCTAGCATTACCTCCAAATATACACAAAAGAAAAAAAAGATGTATGCCTGTTTTGTTGATTTTAAAGCAGCCTTTGAAACTGTCAACCGCCAAGCTTTGATATACAAAATGGCTTCCATTGGTTTATCTAGAAAGTTTCTGGCATTATATGAAAAAATTTGTTTGGGATGGGTCGGAGTTGTCGAGCTGGTTTGAAACGACAGTAGGTATTCCTCAGGGATGTATCCTGTGTCCAATCTTTTTTGCTCTTTTTATTGATGATATTTCTGACAGCTTCCTTGGGGGAGTCAGTATTTCTGATATGAGTGTCAAAGTTCTACTCTACGCGGACGATCTTGTCCTGTTGGCAGATAACCCTTCTTCTCTTCAGCTTCAAATTAACAAGCTTCAGAGGTATTGCAAAGACTGGGACCTAAAGATAAACGCACTCAAAACAAAAATAATGGTGTTTGAAGCTCGAAAATGTAAGAGGTTGAGAGAAGAAAGTTGGTTTTTGGACGACGAACGCATAGAGGTGGTTCAGGAATTTAAAAATCTGGGAGTACTGATGACCTCTAATGTTAGCTTTGCAAAGCATGTAAAGGAAAAGGGTAAGGAAGCCAAAATTGGGCTAAGCGTTATGTGGCCAAATTTTTTCGCAAACCAAAATATAGACCTGGGTTCAAAATACCGTGTTTTTGAAGCCACCATAAATTCCTGTATGTGTTATGGTGTCCAAGCATTCGGTTATAAATATTTTGAAGATTTTGAACTTATTCAAAGATTTTTTTTCAAACGTCTCTTCCAGTTACCGAATTCGACACCAACATATGCTATCCACGTTGAGGCAGGTATTACCCCCATTTATATAAAAAACTTAAAAGCTAGTTCGGATTTTTTAATAAAAATTATGAAAAAACCTGGCGTGAGTCTTATTAAGTCAATTGTGGCAAACCTTTTGCGCACACAATCGTCACCATTCAAAGAATGGAGTGCTCTTGCTCAGTCTAATGGTCTCCGTTTCAACCTTACAGACTCAAATTTAGATAACTGGCAGGAGGTATTTGCGAATATCATATCAAAAGTAGACGAACAAATCTATATTCAACATCTAAATCGTGTGTCGGCATCGTCAACAAGAGTTATATACAGAGATTTAAATCATCGCCTTCAATCTGCTAACTACTTCAAAATCAATCTCCCTGTGAAAGTTATTAGCACTATTTTTAGAGCAAGAGTAGAAATTCTTAATTTAAATTATGTTCCTCATCGTACAGACCTGTCGTTATTGCGTAATTTGTGTAACAGATATGAACGAGATAATGTTTACCATTTTATAGCCATTTGCCCAATTTTGCAAGAGATTAGAAGACTTTATTTTCAACAAAGTGTCCTTTCTAGATAACAATTGAAACAAATTTTAAACGGATCAATGGGGTGGACAACGCTCTACAAGTATTGTGATCATGCTCTAACCTATCGCAATAATTTTTGAAAGGTTGAAGTGTCGGTAGTTTTTTCAGTTCAACCTTTTACTTTTTCAGTTCAACCTTTTACTTTAGATAAAAAAAAAAAAACAAAAAAAAAAAAAAAACTTATTTTCTTCCTTTTTTTATAAATTTTTTAAATTATTTATTATTTAAAATTAAAAACTAAAATGTATTATATATATATTTTTGTTGATTAAAACTGTACAATTGTTTAAATTAAAATTCTATCAATTTTGTATTAATAATTAAAATTAAATGTCTTTATCTGGCAGAAGGCAACATGCCATGTCCATACATTCTTTTAAAATATTTATTTTGTAACGTTTTTTTTTGTAAATAAAGAATATTAATAATAATAATAATAATAATACAATCCTTTATGTAAATAAACAAAAAAATAATTGGGTGTTTCAATAAATCCGCCACTGTGCCGATCATAATTTATAAAGAATTTAAAATATTACTATCGTGATACTATACAAAAAACTCTTGTTTATTAATATTTTATAAACAAATTGCACTTAACTCCTGCCTTGGGCGATGATAGGTGCGTATTTGACTAGTCTCGTATAGATGCTAATGGATATAGTTTAGATTTATTGTGGTGTGTGTTGGAAAAAAATCTTTAATGTGAAATTAATTTAATGGATCATAATCACTGCATTGTACGTAGAAAGATACACAATAATCATGAGTTTAATCCCAGTGAAATGGCATTAACTGTAACCTTGATCTATTTCATTGAACTTAACTGAAGCTAGGATTCTTATTAGCGCTTACAGATCAAAAATATTTTTTTACAAACTGAATGAACATTTCACAATATTCTTTTATTTATAGCATGCATACGTCAATTTAATAAAGTCAATCATTTTTTAATTAAATAACATACATACACCTTAATTTTATTAAACCACTTTGCAGTACTTTTTCATACATTTGCGTATTTTCATAAACAATGAGCATCATAAAGATACCAACACGTTATTTTTTTGCGAGACAGGTAAATATAATTTTGTAAATAAAAAATGTAGATACAATTGAATTGAGTCACTGACAGATTAACTGTTCTTATTTTTATCTCAAAAAGATAAAATACTGACGTCTCCGTGCTAAAATTTAAAGATTTATTAACCAAGGTTATATTTTTGTTAACTAAGGTATTTGTTTAATAGATATGGGTTATACCAAGTCAGTCAGTATCGGAAATTTCAACTCAGACTTTAGATATAGTTTTATGGAGGTAAATATTTGGCTAATATTTGTCTGGGAGACATTATAACAATAATATAAGTGACTATATAAATTAAATAAACACATGTGCAAATAAATATAGGTTAGGTACATAATAAATTACCCTAGAAAAGTTCTTAAACGAGTATAACAGTGATGCCGAATGTTTTTGTATTCAATGATAATTTTAGCGATTGAATTGATATAATGAAAAATTAACTCAAAATTTTATCACAACGGCTAGTTACGACTAAGAAGAATTTAGAAGCACTTGATTTATATTCAATTAATAATTCTTATTCTATTTTATTTTTATGAAAAAATATTAATATTCAATGAATATAAGGCAGCAAATGCACTGCATCTATACTGACTTACGTTAATATTTAAGGCATTTTCTTATATAAACAAATAATATTCATTTAGTTTAATGAATACATAGTTGTTTCTTAAAAATATCTTCTGAAGGAACTTTACTAGAAGCTAATAAATTAGAAACGCTGAATTGCTTCTTATAAGCTCATTTTTCAGCCTTCATCAAAATAATCTTCACCTTTGTGATCTTGGAGCTCTTTTTTTAAGACATTAACCTCCAGTTCCATAGTGCAAGTTTAAACTCCAATTTTGGTTTAACTTTCAAATCAACAGTTTATTCGGTTTCACAATTTCGTTTAAACCAATCTTTGAGTTCAATTTTTAGTTTAAGTTAACCGAGATCATTCTGCCGCTTAACCTAAGTTCAACATACTTATTTGTCATAACCAATTCCATTAGCAAATCCATGTCTCTTTTTTTTGCACAATTATTGGTTTAATTTCCATAATTTTGTTCATGTCACTTGACAAATTACCAACAAACCAGAATTATTGTTGCTGTTTCGCGTGTTCTTTGCTTCAGAAAGAGAAATAATAGACAAGGAAAGCTACGTACTATTTGCAACACGTCAATTGGCGAAGCAAAAACGTACAATGCTGCCAACTCAATTTCGTAAAGTCTATTTAAACGAAGTTCAACTGATCTGAAGTTTTGGCATCCCTGGAAAACTCGACTGTCGAACGAAAGCTGCTCCACCAAGGTCGGCAAAAATCTCAACCACACATTTGAATTCGACTGTCACGCTGGAGGTCTGGGATCGCTTCCCAGCCTCGTCCACCTAAAAACTAAAAAGTTTTTTTTCAGGGCTACTGCCTCTTGCGAGGATGACAAATCCTCCAAGAGTATCACTATTCACGAATAAGTGCTTCTCGTCTAGCCGTTCGGATTCGGCATAAAATTGTAGGTCCCTTCCATTCCTGTCAACAGGCGCACACAGGAATAGTTGCGAGTTGTTAGTCACTAGGCCCTGGTTCTTCATGAGCCGTTGTGCACCCGATTTATTATTTTACCAATGCGACGCAACTTACTGTCATGCGACTTCTTAAACATCATTGTGTACTTCGATGATATTGACATAACTGGAAGAACAAAGCGTCATGTGGCTGGAGCTTTTGCAAGCATTGAGAAGGAAGCGGCGAAGATGGGTTAAACGGTGAATGAGGGCAAAACCAAATATATTTATTTGATTATTACTGAATTTATTGAGTTGGTTTACTAGTAAAATTTTTATTTCAAAATAGAGTACCTAATTAGGTAATAAAAGAAAACTTGCCCAGTCAACCAACTCAATTTAAGGCAGTAACATCAGTTAACAGATTTCTCTGTTAATTTTGAGGTTCTTCCATATTACTCTACCTTAAATATTTGATATTTAACATCAATAAACTTATAGGACTTGGCGTTCTTTAAGATCTCACTGCTTTTTACGGTTGACTTGTTATTGTTACGTAAAGGTTTTTGTATATAGAAGAACTTGGCTACTTTTTTAATATTTATTCTTTTTTTGGTGTGATCTTACGACTTTCTGTACGGATTCTTTTCATCAGGAAAAGTGTGTCGAACAAACGCCCTCCTCCTACCCCTCTACCAATTTTCATAAGGTAGAAGTGCTCCATTGAAATGATAATAATTGATAAGAAGTGGGTGGATGAAACGCTTGTGCATGAAAAATAACATGATTTCAACTTTGTCTTCGTATACACCTGAAACCGAACCGCTCTACCAAATTTCATAATCCTGCCCCAATCGGAAGTTCTCACAGTATATTTAATATTAAATCTGTGAAAATGGGTGGTTGCCACGCCCACTGAATGTAAAATCTCAAATTTGAAACTATCCCTTTGCTTGCATGTGAAGTCCTAACGTTCTACCAAATTTCATTACTCTGAACAATCAGAAGTTCTCTACATAGTTGATATCAATTCTGACAAAAATGGGCGGGTGCCACTCCCTAATGGCTAGTTTAAAATTTTCGAATATCACCTTTGTATTGACCACCTGATCTACTAGTCTTCCAAATTTTATTATTATACAACGATTAATAACATTTCTGAGAAAATGGGCGAATGCCACGCCCCCAGAATGTTAAATACTAAATTTTAAAATGAACCCTATTTTTTGAACTTCAAGTCCTACCGCTCTACCAAATTTCATCATTCTTTGACAACCAGAAGTGCTCCATAGAATTGATATCAATTCTGCGAAAATGTGCGGATGCCACGCCCTTTGAATGTAAAATCTCAAATTTTAAAATTTTGCCTTTGCCTGCACTTTGAGCCCTAGTGCTTTAACAAATTTCATCATTTCACGACAATCAGAAGTGCTCCAAATAATTTATATCGATTCTATGAAAGTGGGCGGATACCACGCCCCCTGAATGAAAAATCTCAAATTTTAGAATTTTGTCTTTGCCTGCACTTTAATTTTGTGAATTGCCTAAACGTGGTGAGCTTAGCAAATGCTGCAAGTTTGAAGTTTCTGACTTTATTGGTACTGAAGTTAGAGGGTGGTCGAAAATAACCTGAGCTTGATCCTGTACAAAGGGTGTAGTGCCACAACTTGGCTGGGCTCTAACGAGCCCTTTGATTTGGTCTATACCTACTTTGAATGCATGTTACTAGTTCTAGAAGTTGAAAGAAACTCTGAGCATTTTATTAATTTAAACATAACCTTTATATTAAATAATACCTACATAAGTAGGTACTCTATAAAGAATTGTAATTACGCAATGAATTACCTAATTGCTTGCAAGAAAAAATTTGTTTGAATTTTAGTTTACAAAGTAAATAAAACTGAAATTGCATTGTTCTCTCGCCTACCGGTTAAACTATATTTTATATTTGTTTATTTTGAACTTGTCTTTTATTTATTTTATGATAAATAAAAGCAAATGTCTGGATTAAAGTAATCGTCATTTCAAGAATTGCGCTCCGTCATACCGGTGCGGTGTTATTTATCGAAAAATGATTATTGCGGTTACTTAACTCTGATGGCCAGCCATTTGAAACTGAAGTGGATACTAAAGCGGTTGTAAAAAAAGAAACTAGATAGCAAAGCAAATAGATAATCTAAAATGTTCAAGTAATTTTTTCTTAGCAAATTCCCTTATCATCTTAAGTGGCGCGGGATCGATTTTCTTAATTGCTGCTCATAAATAATAATTATTAAATCCGTCTTATGTTTTTACACCTACTTATCTACTGAGAAATCCTTGCTTGAAATGTACCTACTTATGAGTTTGGTTATTTTTTAGATGTCTATCAAGTTTTTATATTTGTTCCAAAAGGAAAAAATAGATTTAATATGAAAACAAAAAATTAAATGTGATTTTCGTCACGTTTGTACAGTCAATTTACATACATATCGTTCGAGCCTAATGCCGGATTTACACGAATGACAAACGTGTCATAAAATCTGTCATTAAAATGACACGAAGACGAAATAATGACTTTTTCAGACTCTGTCATTATTTTTGTCATAAATAGAAGCTAGTGTATTTACACTACCTACTGTCATAAAATCTACCATATGAAGCAGATACGGAATATTGTTTTAATTTCTTTCATTTTAAACAAAACTCTGCAATACTGTAGGAGTGATTAAAAATGCAATCAAACAGATTCAATTCTTGAGGAGGAGCACCAGGAAGAAACCCGACGGTCACGAAGAAAACAAAGATCTTGTTGGGTTCGCTCATTATTTTTTCAACAAGGTTTTTTTGAGACGTTGGGCGGGCAGCTTCCTCGGAATGATTCGGAACTGTTTCACAATTTTTTAGGAATGTCGGCAGAGGAAATTGATTTTATAACTGTCCAAAGAACACCACTTGTGAGAAAGCAAACAACAAACATGCGTGAGGCAATAAGCGACGAAGAACGTCTTACAATTACCCTCCATTTTCTCGCAACTGCAGATAATTACAGTTCCCTAATAAAAATATTGGCAACTTTTCATAAAAGAATGAGCAAGTTCATTTTTTCACGCGGTTTGTCATAATTTTGAAAATGGTGTCATTGTGCGATGTCATTTTTATTTTTACGATGTCATATTTATGACATCTAGTGCTAGTTTCTCCCGTCATTATTTTTATGAACACGAAATAGACAAAAATGGCAAAAAAATGACAGACATAATTACATTTTGTCATTCGTGTAAATCCAACATACCTAACCCTTAACTGAATTTGAAGGAAATCCGTTGATGCGTTTAGACTTTAGCTTGATGTACCTCAGGACGCTTAGACGTACATGTGCACGACATGTGCACACCTCTCCGAACTTCGAACTTCACTTTTTTGGACTTCTCCATCACCGTTATCTTAATTTTGATAAGAACATTGACATTTTTTTTTTGATACGAAACCAATTACGGGTGTATTGGTTTCGTGTCAAAAAAAATGTCAATCTTCTTATTAAAAGCAGGTAAATAAAATAAGATGTGACATTTGTAATACAAAGTGAATTAGGTGTTTTAAATACAAAATCAAAATAAAGCTACATTTATATACAAAACTAGATTTTCTTAAATCACATTTGGCAAAAGTAAAATTAAAACAAATTAAATCATTTATTATTTACAACGTTCAATCCTTGACTATAAGTTTTTTTCCGGTTTGTAAAATAAAATGATTTCCATGCAACAAAACCTTCATTGCAAATAAAAATAAAAAAAAAGGAATACCCTACCCCACCTACAATTAAATTACGTGAACAAATAATGGGTAAATTACAATGGTAAACCGGCTATTTTTTAAATACAAACACGTTATGCATCATATTATAAAAAAATATAATAAAATATAATATAAGTTTGTTTGATTTGTTTATTAACACATTCAGGTTTCGATCATTATTGATTAATTTAAAATTTACATTCGATTGATTTATATTAATTCAAAAAAAAAAACACGAGTAGAAGAAAACACGACCTTGACCAATAATAATACATTTTGCGGTTGATCAGAAAAATCTTCTTTTTTATATGAACATATGTATAGGTATAGGTGTATCTATACTCTCTATTAATAAATTTAAAGTTGTCACATTCGATAAAACGCAAAGGAAAAAGATAAGAACCTAAATTTAAAATCTTCCCCACGTTTCTTTGCGCCATTCACACTCTAATGAACTTCTTGCCGTCTTTGGTTTGACTACAATAGACAGTTGCGGATCCAAATTGTTTGATTATCAAGGGGGTGCATTAAGTGTTATTTCAAATATCAAATTAATAATTGTTTTTGAATTGTAGAGGCCCTTAAGTGATTCTGGATCAATTTGTGCTTGTTCTCACATCGTGGAAAAATAAAAATTTAGATAATTCATTATTTTCATTAATAGTTTTGAAGTTCCGCTTAGTGTTGCCGGTATTGTCATGGTCGATCTTTGCGTTTGACTATTTTATCACAAGCAGGATTTTCGTTTGAAGTACAGCATATTACTTGCCAGGGACTCGACACATAGTCCGAGAGTGTCACCTCGTCGTAATGAAATTTGTTTCACCTTAGCCGTTCGGATTCTCCAGATAGTTCTAGGTGCCCATCATACCTGTCAACTAACAAGACGAACTTACAAAGAAAGTTTGAGAGTTTAAATCTGGTAAAGTACTTATGATCACCGCAAAATTGTCGACTTTTTCGAAATCGAGATCGTCCACTTTTTCGAAATATCGATTTTTTGCACTTTTTTGAAATTTGAAATGGTGTTAATTTTTGTTTGGTCGACTTAAAAGAAAAACGTCGACATTTTGAAATCTCAACTTGACAAAATGTCGAGCAAAATATCGACTAATCTTTATTTTTTCCCAAGATAATTTAGAATTGGGTACGATGTGTCACTTTTAAAATATCGACTTATAAACTGGACTGGTAAAAAATCTCGACTATGTTGAAATCTCGGTTATTATTTTTTAATGTCGATTACTGGTCGACATTTGGAAAACCAAGATTTTAAAACACGATCCAGATTTTTTTTTTCGATATTTTGATCAATATGCCAACCGATTTTTTTTGTCGAGAGTATGAGAGTCGATTTTATAGTCGATATTTTTTACTACAAAGGACTATTCAAGCTGATTTTACACCAAAAAATGCAAGAGTAACTTTGTCAGTAGGTACATAGGTATATGTGTTTTAAGTTTGATCAATGATCACCCTTCAACAGCAGCGTATACAGGAATAGGGTCACGGAGGATCATGAGACCCTTTCTCTAGAATCACCCTTCCTCAAATACCTGAAATGTACCCAGGCGTCAATAACTATGGTAAGATCCATACAATCTCATACCAGCAGTAGCAGTTTGTTGACTAGGGTTTTGTTTTAAATATATGTACCTTGAAAGAATATAATGAACTTGGCTTGGCTGGGCTTGAGCAGTCATCTGTGTTTCTTTTTTGCTTTCATATCGATAGCTATAGCTGTACATATCCAAAGCTTATTGATTGTTAAAATAAAATAAGATGGAAATAATAGTTTCGTGTCAAGGAGATTGAGTTTCTAGATGCATCATTTCAGGTGTGTTTAGAATATTAAACATACATACATAGTATCTATACACGTGGAAATTAAAATTTGAAAACAAAAATTCGTCTGGTAAAACCTCAATTCGTTACTGTTTAAAATACAATAATCATTTCACAAATAGAAAATTTTAGCTATCTTAAAACAAGCTGAGCCCTAAGAATAAATATTTTCGCACCTTAAACTTACATTCTTTTCACACTACATTCTACCGGCTGGAAATTCATTTTACCCTTTTAATTGAACAATTTTGCAAATTGATTTCATCCTTTTGTAAATGAACTTCACCCTTAAGCAAATTAAAGTAATCCTTTCGCAAATCAAATAGTTTTACATGTAAGGTGAATTTAATTCGCAAAAAGGTGAATTTTATTTGCAAAATGATTCATTTAATTAGCAAATGGATGAATTTTATATGAAAAGAATATACCAAAAACGGTTCTCGTTAATAACCACCATTATCGAAAAATATCCCAAAATATAGGACACGGGGATTCTTGATTTTGCTCAAAAACCACTTCTTTTGTTTGCGTACTTTCCCCTCGTTATTCCTTAAAGAACGTATAGCTACCGATGCCAAATAACTTTTTAAAAACTGGTTAAAGAAGCACTTGTTAAGGTTACATAGCCCGGTCTGATGGTGATGGGGTTTATGATGAACAATTTTTTCCTTCTATAGATCCGCACTTGAGTTGTAGCAACAGAAGTAACAGAGAAAGAGAAATCTTAAGAAGACATTCAGCCAGTACTTTTCCGCTTTGTTTACATATTATACCATACTGGCAAAAGACTTAAAATAAAACCGCTACAAGGTGCATGTGCATAAAAGTAAAAAAAAAAAACAAGCTACTCACATCCAGCCTAACTGTGACGAGTAATCCACTTGATGATTCAGGAACTGGTTTAACAATTTTGTTACGTTTTTTTTTATTGTATGTTTTGCTATAATTGTTAGTAGCTCCTCAATGAAAACTAAATAATTCCCATGAATTATTTTTATATTTTGTTTATATTGTATACTTTTTTTTTTTAATTTCCTTCTTGTATTCACACAACTTTTTTCATAGAAAGAATAGATATAGTACGACAACGGTCGTATTTATTTTTTTGTTTGTGTTTTGTTTAATATTAATTCTATTAAGATAAATACTATTCTTAGTTGTAGGAGCACAGTACACGACTCTCGCGACAGTGTTTTTTTTTTTGAATTAGTTTTGTTTAAAAAAGTTGTCACATGTGTGTCTTTACCGGCTGACGATACCTTTAAGACTGACTGATTTCGATATTGATTCGCAGAGGCATTACTTGACTATCGTGTCGCCCCAAACCAATCCAACCAACGACCGACCGCACAGTTCTTGAAGTTCTTTTCTTAGTACAGAGAAGACTGACTGACTGTGACTGCCTCTGCTTCACAGCTTGCGGGCTTCGGATTCTCTCGGGAGTGAGTGCGAGTAGTACGACTACGAGTACCTATTCGGATTTGTCTGAATTAAATTAATATAAAAACGTTTATTGTACCTAAATTTGTTTTATACATTTTAACAACAATTCTCAGGGCATTCAATTCAATTCGTATTGTATACAGCATAAGGAAGTCTCTGACATCAGATGCTAAACATTATATAATTTATGTAACACTATTGAGAATACAGTTTGGCTGACAGTGCAGAAGCAGAGATTCCAATTTAGGTTTCCACGATTTCAACTTCAACATAAAGAAACAAAAAAATTGCAAGACTACAAAAATCTTTTAAGAAAATGTGTATCTCTACTGATAAAATCATGTGGTTTGGCATCCAATGTTTAATACTTTTACTTACTTAGATGGTGAATTGGTGATCCATTCGAATCTGGAAAGTTGACACAAGAACAACTCTCTTAAATTCGTGCTAAAATGTCTGTGTTTGCTTTTGCGAAACAATATACCTACGTACATATGTACATTATGCATACGATTGCGAGCGACTCGACTGTTAGTTGAGTAGCGAATAGCGATATTTGAATAAAAGTTGGGCACTCTTTTAGATACAAAAAAAGGTTTTCGACACACAGGGTGTAGCAAATATGAAAAAAGCTGTGGTTGTGTAAAGTACCTATAAGCAAGATAAAAAGAATACATTTTTTGAATTGTGTTGATGTTTAATGGTTTCATAATGAAAAACTGCCTTAATTTCAAAACGGAATAGTCACCCCAAACCAAATGGCAAAAGATCCGAAACTATACAAAGTTAAAAAAAATAGGCTCACACGAATAATTCATAGATTTTTTGAAATAAAAATTGGTGAAACCGTTTGTGACAAATTACTTAACGTGTGATTGTGTAGGTACAAATATTGTTAAAAAAAAAACATGCCACAGCAAAGAACCGATTTTAAAGAAAAGCGAGAAATCCGTTTTGACTTAAAAATACACGCTATGTAACCAAGAGAAAATGTAAAGTTTGTGAAAACTTTGAAGAAGAACCCAGATCTTCGACCCTCTATCAACATCTTTAAAGACGCTCAGGCTGATCAAGAGGCAGTTGTGAGTGGAGAAGAACAATTGAAGCGCTTAGAAGATGAAGGACGTAAGCGACATTTTTAAACATTTGAGTTATAATCATTTAAAGTTTATTGGCTACAACTTTTTTTATGAAAATAATAAAACTACTGTATGTATAATTTAAAGTCAATAAAACTCAGGTGAATTTAATTTTAGGAATCTTTTTTATTTAACGCAAATAGTTGTTGAGATATTTCCACTTTTGTGCATTTAACACCTTTATCTAGGAACTTTTTTGTATATAATTTAATTTTGTTTTTATAAAGGTGTTAAGTGACTTTTTGATATGGTGTAATTTACTTATTTTTTGTTTGATTTTTCTCTTTCCCTTCTCCAAGAACTGCTGAAATTGCATTTTAATAAATCCATTGATGAATTTAGCCATCATGTTAAGCCACCTGCGTCGGAATATTCAAATTTGAAGTAGTGTGTGTTGGCTGGTGCCTCTTGCCTGCACATGCACTGGTTTTTGTGGTGTTCACCTATAATGTCTAATCTTAAAGTGCCCACTTAACACCTTTATGCGTGAAATGAAAAGTTCAGATAAAATTATCTTTGTATAAAGGACTTAATATAAAGGACTTAAGCGCATTTAACACATTCATCCACAAAGTTTATTATTAAAGTGATTGCATATAACACCTTCATCTTTGGCTAAATATGAATCTAGAGGCGATAGAAGAGTACAGACGAGTCAGAAATTTAAGTTTTCATATAACACTTCCTTCTGTAGGTAAAATGCCAAATTTCAAAAAATGTCACTTAACACCTTCATCTTCTAAGCGCTTCAATTGCTCCATGCGCACTATGGGTCCGGAAAAAAAGGGCCACCTTAAATAAATTTCGACATAAAATGTACTTTACATCTGGGTTAAAGGTGACATCAAACATCGCCATTCTCCCTTCAACAGAGGCTGCAGCACGGCAACATTCACTGAGAGTTAACCTCTTAGTTCAGGCGGGGCTGAGCTCCGTAAAAGATTATTTTCAGCTTAGGTGGATGAAGAGTAGATAATATGGTCCTTAGCCCATTATCACCCTCGAGCCCCCTGCACCTGACATACTGCTGCGGCTCATTTCCTACAAATGCAAGATGATTGCAAGGGACATTGGGCGTATAAGAAGTCTGGCTTATTCTGCTCCCGTCTTTGCCAAAACTGTCAAGTCAATTGCAGAATCCTCAACAAATATTGTCCTGATTATGATTTGGACAAAGTTGACTAAATTGAAAACGAGCACTCTTCGAAAATGTAACGTAATTTTCATTGTTGCTCACATATGTCTCCACATCTCTTATTCAATTCACTGCACTGATTCTATTGGAAAAATTAATATTTATCAAAGGGCACGGTAGTGCCGTGCTTTTTTTTTAACATTTTTATGTTTTTGGTGTTATTCATTTTATGGTATCATTGCTAGTAATCTTCGTCGTGTTTCTGTTTCTTATTACAGAAAAACAACCAGGAACTTCAACCGCTACATAATTATAATTATATTTGTAATTAAGCTTTGTATGTACCTGTGTAGGTACATGTAATAAGTAGCACCATAAATTATAATATAGAGGTATTAACTGACTTTTGGGTGAAGGACTCATGGCTTAGTGGTTAAGCAAAAAATGACATAATAATTTCAGCGTGCTCCAGCCGTTGCATTTTTGGCCAGTTTAAGTGATTAAGTTATCAAATTTTGGGCGGGTGCTTGAAGGATCAGGGTCAGCAGCTCTTTGGTTGTGGATTTGTGATAAGGGGAAGACTTTAGGCAAGAAGTCTTGGGCTTCCGAAGTGTAAGCGAGCGCCTGGTCACAATCCGCATCAATCCGCATAAGGCCCTCTCTCAGAGAACTAAGGATACTTTATACAAGACCCTAATCATCCCGGTCCTGCTTTATGGGTCAGAAGCATGGACACTGAAAGATTCGGATAAAAATCTGCTAGAGACGAAGATTCTTCGTGTGATTTTCGGTCCGGTGTGTATCGAAGGAGTATGGAGGAGAAGATTCAACGACGAGCTATACGGACTATACAGCGACGTTGACCTGGTCAAAAAGCTGAAAATACAGCGGCTGAGATGGCTGCGGCACGTGGAGCGTATACAGCAACGCACCTGCCCGACGAGTCTTCGAATCCAACCCCGATGGGGTACGCAGCGGAGGAAGAACCCGTAACAGGTGGCGCAAACAAGTGGATGACGACATCAAAGCACTCGGTGTGCGCAACTGGAAGCAGCTAGCTAGGGACAGAGCTGGCTGGAGGGGCTTGTTAGTTGAGGCCGAAGCCCATCCTGGGCTGTGAGCGCCATCAAAAGTAAGTAAGTTAACATGTTTACTAAAATTTTCTAAATTTTAAGTAAAGGGGTTTTGAACAGGGACGCTACAAAAGTAGAGCAACAGGGACAGCAAACGACGCCATATTTCTTGCCGCTCTTTTGACATTTCTCTTCAGTAAGGTTTGCCATTTCATGATAGAAAGATATACGAGCCAACAACGAGTCAAAATTATTAAAATTTACTACCGAAATTCGGAGTCAGTGGCCTCAACGTTAAGAGCGCTACGTCCAATTTATGGTCGTCATAATCGTCCTAGCAGATCAACAATTGAGCGTCTAGTGGAAAAATTTGAATCCACAGGAACAATACACAATGTTCCCGTGCCAGTGAGATAAAGAAGTGACAGTAGTGTCGAGAATATTGCTGCCGCTGAGGCTTCAGTTGCAGAAAGCCCAAATGTGTCTCTCACACGTCGTTCTCAAGCGTTGGGCATCTCTGTGACGTCGTTGTGGCGAATTTTGCGAAAATATCTTGACCTACATCTCTACAAGATTAAATTGGCTCAAGAACTGAAGCCGCTTGACAACCAGAAGCGTCGTATGTTCGTGAGTTGGGCTGAGCAACAACTTGAAAATGATTCGGATTTTCATCGAAAAATCATCTTTAGCGATGAGGCTCATTTCTGGCTGAATGGCTTCGTCAATAAACAAAATATGCGGTATTGGTCAGGCAGCAATCCACACGTACTCTATGAGTCATCATTGCATCTCGAAAAAATTACGGTTTGGTGTGGTTTATGGGCCGGCGGCGTCATTGGGCCGTACTTCTTCCGCGATGATCAAGACCGGCACGTTACTGTGAATGGGGATCGCTACCGTTCAATGATAACCGAATATTTTTGGCCCCAATTGGATGATATGGATTTGGAGGACATGTGGTTCCAACAGGACCACGCCACATAGCGAATGTGACAATCAATTCATTGGAAACCAAGTTTGGAGAACGTGTTATCTCACGAAATGGTCCAGTCGCTTGGCCGCCTCGGTTGTGTGATTTGACGCCGTTAGACTATTTCCTGTGGGGCTACGTCAAGTCTATGGCAACAAGCCAGCAACGATTGATGAACTTCGTACGAATATCGACCGTGAAATTGCAGCAGTATCGGCCGATTTATGCTTGAAAACCGTCGAAAATTGGGTTCAGCGTCTGGACTTCTGCAAGCGTGCCCGTGGTGGCCATGCAAAAGAAATCGAGTTCCATACATAATGGCATCGAACGTACTTTCACAGGAATAAAGAATTTCATTGATATCCAAAACCGTTTTTGTTTTATATTTTGTAGCGCTCTTATTGAAAAACCCGATACTTTTTAACTATTATTTCATACTAAACCAACTTCCTTCATAGCTGAACACGTCAAAAAAAAATGTCAGGTCGTGCAAAAAATTCACAAACATCCCTGATTTTGACATTTGTAAAGGTAAAAAAGAGTCATATGGATTTAGTACGATACTAAAAAGATAAAACAGCCATTTGATGATTTAAACTTTAAAAAAATATTAGGAGATAGTACGATGGTAAACTCTTTTAAAATTAGCAAAATACAATTTTTAGCCTAGTATCACACTAAAAATGATTTAACATCTACATCGTACTAAATCAGCTAAAATTGTCCGCCCATGTTTTTAAAATATTCCAGTTTATCTACTATAAACTCTATAGAATCTAGATAATATGGAAGCATGAAAAAGAGATGCACAAATTTCTTTAAAACCGTTATGGATTTCAAATTTTTGACTATATTTTAAACATAATGAATCATTGGCATTGAATGGCGAAATTATTTAAAAAATTTGGTAAATCCAGATTTATAGTAAAAGTGTTACACAGTGAACTTTAATAAATTCGAACAGAAGATGATGCATTTTCTGGAATTTATAAACTTTCGAACAAAATTAGTTGAAAATGTTGATTTTTATAAGACGATTTCCGTTCATTTCTGGAATTCTATATTATGAATCTTGGAGAGAAATGTTAAATATTTTATAATGCTTTATTCAAAACTATAACACATCCATACGTTATTAAGTAGCTGATAAATTCATTAAAACTATAGACAAGTTCGGAATAAACATGAATTTAACACATATACTCGTATGTATGTATTTGAGTTGCACCAATAGTGAATCAATGCTTAATGGCGAATTAACATTCTCTAGTCGAAACTAATAAAAATAATTTAAAGGAACAGGATTAAATAAAATAAAATGAACGACTGTATCACACTAACTTGCCTTTGTACTAATTGGACAAATTGAATGCAGCTATATATATATATAAAAGAAAATATGTCAAGAAAGTTTAAAATAAAAGATTTTCTCTTTGATTTTTTTGGTATAAAAAAAAATATTTATACAAATTTGAAATGCAATATTTTTTGACTAATTTATAGGACGGAAGGCGGCCGTATGTTTACCTATCTCATCGCGGCTTCAGAAAAGAATGATGCCAATTCATAACTTCAGTCTTAACATTAACAAACCCGCTGGTCGGACAAGTTTTTTCAGGTGCCAATGGGTAGAAAACGCACTTTTTCGGCTGCATTTTTGGCTTAGGGTACCTAAACCATGATGGATTTTTATTAATGGGGTATATCAAATGAAAGCTTAGACTGCCCTCTTAACAAAACCAGAGGTCAAACAAATTTTTGTTGGTTTTTGCGGCGAGTCCGACCACTTTTGTAAAAAGAGCTATTTTTTAACCTTTGCACTTAAAATGCATTTAAGTGGTAAAAGCGTTTTTCTAGGATATATGAAATAGTTTAGCATAGTTATCCACCTGTTAAACGCAATGAATACAAAAATAGCTGTTTTGACAAAAGTGGTCGGACTCGCCACAACAACCAACAAAAGTCTGTCCGACCACTGGTTTTGTAAAGAGGGCAGTCTAAGTTTTCATTTGATACCCCATTTATAAAAATCCATCATTGTTTAGGTATCCTAAGCAAAAAATGCAACCGAAAAAGTGCGTTTTCTACCCATTGTTATTGGCACCTGAAAAACCTTGTCCGACCAGCGGTTTTGTTAATGTTAAGACTAAAGCTATAAATTGGCATCATTCTTTTCTGAAGCCGCGATGAGATAGGTTAACCTACGGTCGCCTGAAGTACTGAATTATGAAAATTATGACAAAATCATTAAATCGAATGAAGAGATATTCGGAAATGTCCCAAAAATATTCAAAATACCCTAAAACATTATTTCCGTTATTAGAATTGTTGGCAAAACTATCCATAAACTTATTATTTAAACTGTTTAAGGTATAAAATTTACAAAGTTTAATCAAAATTGTTAGAGCCGTTCTTAAAAGAAAACTTAATATAACCGTAATCGTTGTAAAATTAATATCTCGAGTAATTTTTTTTTCAACGAATCCAAAACTTGCCCTCTAGCTTTCTATATGAAAACTATACAGGGTGATTGGTATAGGGTGCACCAAAAAGCTGTTACTAGTAGGTTGGGTTAAGACAAGAAAAAATAGTACAGGAGGGGGATCTATTTCCCTTCGTTTAGGCGGGAGGGGCAATTTTCTAAAAAATTTACTTAAAATAGAAAACAAATTATTTAAAAACAACGGGGTAAAACTTGCAATACCCTGCCATGTCTTTTTGTAAAGCTTAAAATTTCTTCTTTAAATTTTATTTTAAATTAACGGGCTTATTGCGAGAGTCTATTTGACTTTAGTCTATTTGAATTTTTTCGATTCTATCAAATTTGAAATTAGTATCGCCTTGCTCAGTAGACTTATTGAAATAGAATCGATTTTCGTAAATAGAATATTAAGAGCTTTCGACTAGAGCTTTAGACTGAAATGTCAAATCTCCCCTAGAGTTTTAGAAAATAAATATAGTTTGATGAAAATTTGACGTTTTTTGATGAAATAAATAGTTTTTCTTCAAAAAAATAATTTTCCATAGCGCGACTAACTGCAAAAATAAACCCGTCCTTTAGATTTTAGACATTAGATGAAAATATGTAGACATACATTTGTATAATATTATTATGGTACATACATATTTATGATAATGTGGTAGCTTCGCAGACTCCTTTGGGGTGCAGTGGTGATTTGTACATCTTCAAAATGCACTTTCTCTAAAAGTCTTAATAATAGTTATAACAACTCGAAAAATCATTTCGCAGTTGAATGTAAAGCTCCTTTGTACCAAATATGATATTGCAGCTTCTTGCAAACGGAAATTGTTGAATCCATATAAATATCAATCAATACATCAGCATCAACTATTAAGACTTTTTGGAAAAAGTCATTTTTATGATACATTTTAAAAATGCACAATTTCTGAAGAATGTATAATAAGTATATATAAAAATCTTTAAAAAAAATGTAATATGGTAGCAAATTTTATATTGCAGCATATTTTAAGATGATTGAGTATCTTAAAGGAAGGACACCAAACATGGATGACGATATGTGAGTTCATATTGTACCAGAAGATATTCTTTTCCACTAAAATACATTCTTATTATAGGTTAAAACAAAAATTTACACAAAAGTCGATCAGAAATTCCTGATCGAAAAAAATTCTATTTAGTAGAAAAAAAATTGATTCTTATAGAAATTCGCAATACTGATGATAGACTTAAAGTCTATTCTCAATAAACTCTCGCAATAAGCCCCTAAGTTGCGTTTGTGAATATTTTTTAAAAAATTAATTTTCAAACTCGAAATTTTTAATTTCAAACAAATTTTGTTTTCAAAATTTTATGTAATTAAGCATATTTTTTGTTTTTAAAACTTAACGCTCTTGTCAATTTTCAGTCAAATAATGAAAACCGCATGGTTCCAGGACTTTTACTTTTTAAGATATTAAAAAATAATAAAAGACAGCATCTTAGGAAAAACAAAGAAAAAAACCGAATTGATGATACTCAGCTGGTTGCTGATATGATCATTTAGCCGGATTCTTCTAAGTTTTATGAGAAAGTTGCTTCATTTATTTTTTTCATATCTTAAGAAGTTAAAGTCCTAGATCCTTGTGGTTTCCAGTGTTTGACTAAAAATTAGTAAGAGCATTGAGTTTTGAAAACAAAAATAGTTTTAAATAGCGTAAAATTTTGAAAATAATTAGTTTGAAATTTTGTTTTTAATTTTTTTTTTTTGTTTTCAAAATGTTGAGTTTGGAAATTATTTTTTTAAAAACTATTCACAAGCGCAACTCAATTTTAAATGAAAATTAAAGAAGAAATTTCCGGCTTTCCAAAAAGGGTATTGTAACTTTTACCGTTGTTTTTAAATAGTTTTTTTTTCTGTTTTAAGTAATTTTTTTAGAAAATTGCCCCTCCCACCTAAATGGAGAGAAATAGATCCCCCTCCCATACGATTTTTTTCTTGTCTTAACCCAACCTATTCGTTACAGCTTTTTGGTGCACCTTATACCAATCACCCTGTCTATTGTTATCAACATCGCCGACTGCTGAGTCACATATTGTCGAAATCCACCAACTTCTCTCAACACTTTTTTGTTGTGGGAATAAATTTGAAGGATGAGAAAATTTTAAAACTATTTCTATTTAACTCCCTTACAATATAACTTGACTTGTTCTTTCTTAAGGTGTTGCAAAATGTCCCTGCACAGACGCGCCACCAACCGGCGATATCAATCGTAAATAAAACCGACTACATGATATTACTATAGTTTTCATATACAAAGTCTATAATACCTACGTAGCTATGTATAGCGCAAGTTAAAACAACTTATGTATACATATAATTAAATCGAATTATTCACAATATTTTTGTGATGCGAAATTTAATTTGACGAAAAATAAAAAAATAAAAATAATAATAACACAAAAGAAATTGAAAATAGCTCTTCAAATAATTATCTAGAGCAGTTTTTAACCCATTCCCAGTTGTTAATTTAACTCAACTCGGCAAGTAATAAGTTTTACATTGATTCAATTAGACCAGTCTTTGATTAAAGCGCACACAATTTGAAAATAATGAATGGCTATTTATTTTATAAATATCCGTTCAACTTGTTAACTATCGAGTAATTGACTTAATAACTGCTAAAAACTGAAAGTATATGAATTTATTATACTCTAGTAAAAATACGTGCAAAAAGGTAATAATGTTATAATTGCTGTGTATATGTGAAGAAATAAAAGACTGCTTTTAGTTAAAATCTTCACTTTGATGTGTGAAATGACAGTTTTTTTTCTCTTGAAACAAACGTTTACAACTTGTTTTTCTAGATCCTATGAGAATATCTTCAAAAGGAAAATCTTTAACCTCACAATGAACTACAGTAGTAACAAAAATTATGAATTCACCTGCATTAGTTCCTTTTTTTAAATTAAAAATATTAAATTTTTATTGGAATAAAAACTTTATCAAAAAGAAACCATTCACTTAGATGTTGGTATTTTGAGTAAATATTGCGTTCTTTCGAGATCTACATTTTGCTGGACCGGAAGAAAACCCTCGTCATACTATTTTTCGTTCTATGCGTCTGTTCGCTTATAGGCGTCCATGAGCTGTAACTTAAGCTTGAAGCCAAACGGTTAGTTTTTTAAATACAAAGCATTCATAGAGCGGTCACTGTGTCGTATACGTAATTTTTTGTATTCTCAAAATAAAACTT
Source organism: Melangyna quadrimaculata (assembly GCA_949320155.1). Taxonomy (NCBI): domain Eukaryota; kingdom Metazoa; phylum Arthropoda; class Insecta; order Diptera; family Syrphidae; genus Melangyna; species Melangyna quadrimaculata. The sequence goes on from OX439484.1 coordinate 84,236,585, forward strand.
TAAAACAAAATGTACAGATTATGCACACGCCATGGTCACTCGCTTGAATACTTACTTATTACGATTTCTGAGGATAAAGATCCACGAAGGATTTTAAATCCTCCCAAAAAATTATTAGTGTTATGGCTCTTCGAACAATATAACGACGTTTTGTTTGTGCCATTTGTTTAAATACACCTTCAAAAAATAAGAAATAGTTAAAATTTTCCCCTCCCATTGTGATTTACAGACATTCAAAACCAATGTGCATCGTTATCTCCTTTTTAATCCCCTCCAACCTACCTAATCGCTCGTGCTGTGTATTACATTTTAAGGGTAGTCACAACCCCTTTACCGCGCGCTAAACAGTTAAAGACATTTTGTCATGAATTTAACAATCTTACCAAAGGCCAGTTTCTTAACCGAAAAGGAAAAGCCTCAAATTCGGGACTGTAAGGACGCTGGTCATAGCAGTCGATATTTAGGCCACAAGATAGAACGAAGTATGAAACTACCTTTGAAATAGGGGTAAATATGAACAAAACAACAAACCACCAGGAAATATAGCTATGAGACCTCAAGACCGAAAGGGCATACCCCGGAATTCTTCAGATTCATAGTAAATCATAGTAAAACCGGCGTTTAGACCACCAAAAATGCTTTTTATCTGATAATCGGGAATGCCACACATGCGACACATCTGAAAATAATAACAGAACCACAAAGCGAAATAATCTCTTTTATTTCTGATTCGCAAGCTTTTAAAAATAAAAAAAATCAATTTGGATGGCCCTAACGGTTATAACATTTATTAACATGATATAGGCTTGGCCAAAAGCTTGGTTTAAGGATACGGGAAGCTGTAAGCTATAGTAAGGTAGTTTAACTCAAATTTAAAAGCTCGCAAATCAGAATTTAAGGTCTTTGCTGGAAATGTAAAATAACGGTAATATTTAGGGGTTTGAAGATTTTTCATTAAGAAATTGACTTATTTGTTAGTTACTCCCGTATATTACGTTAAAGTATTTGGTAATTTTTTTATCTTGTGAGGTACATATGTATGTATGTAGGTTAGGGGTGTCTAATAATATTTTTTTGTCAGATATTCAAAATGGGTATCGTGGATCTTGTAGAGGATACCCACACAAGTATTTTTACGTCCCGGAATTTTTTTAAAATGGTACCTCCAGACCCCGCGGCTGTTTTGTATGTAAAAAACAGGTTTTTTTTCAAAGTGAACAAATGATCAAGAATTTCGCGTATCAAACGTGGTTTCACCGACTTTGAAAGATTTCTTTTGACTCTCTGGGGATGCTTATAATAAAACAGCACAAGTAACTGCCCCTTATAATTTCAAAATATACCTTTTTTACTCGATAAATGGCTGAAAACCCCCCAAAAATCGGTTGATTTTTAAGCTTTTCTCGATTTTAAAGACCTACATGAGTTCAGGAACGAGCAAGCAAGACTCGTATCATAGGCAATTTAGTGTGCTGAATTCAAATCTATCATCCGTTTTTTGCCATCGGCTCTAGTTTTTGAGATATTACAATCTGAATATGGATTATAACCATTTTGTCACCTATTTTTGAGATTTTATAAAAATTCGAAATCCTTTTTTTCAAAACAAATGCATTGATTCATCAAAGTACTGCACTATGACTCATGTTCATGTATGAATCGGTGCATTTTTTTTTGAAAAAAAAAGCATTTCGAATTTTTCCAGAATCTCAAAAATAGGTGAAAAAATGGTTATAATCCATTTTCATACTGTAATATCTCAAAAACTGGAGCTGATGGCGAAAAACAGATGATAGATTTGAGTTCAGCACACGAAATGACCTATGATACGAGTCTTGTTTGCTCGTTCCTGAATACTATGTTATGGAAAGTTATGGATTCGTAAAAAAAAACCGAACTCGAGATATTAATTTTCCTTAACATTACGATTATTCACAAGCGCAACTCAATTTTAAATGAAAATTAAAGAAGAAATTTCCGGCTTTCCAAAAAGGGTATTGTAACTTTTACCGTTGTTTTTAAATAGTTTTTTTTTCTGTTTTAAGTAATTTTTTTAGAAAATTGCCCCTCCCACCTAAATGGAGAGAAATAGATCCCCCTCCCATACGATTTTTTTCTTGTCTTAACCCAACCTATTCGTTACAGCTTTTTGGTGCACCTTATACCAATCACCCTGTCTATTGTTATCAACATCGCCGACTGCTGAGTCACATATTGTCGAAATCCACCAACTTCTCTCAACACTTTTTTGTTGTGGGAATAAATTTGAAGGATGAGAAAATTTTAAAACTATTTCTATTTAACTCCCTTACAATATAACTTGACTTGTTCTTTCTTAAGGTGTTGCAAAATGTCCCTGCACAGACGCGCCACCAACCGGCGATATCAATCGTAAATAAAACCGACTACATGATATTACTATAGTTTTCATATACAAAGTCTATAATACCTACGTAGCTATGTATAGCGCAAGTTAAAACAACTTATGTATACATATAATTAAATCGAATTATTCACAATATTTTTGTGATGCGAAATTTAATTTGACGAAAAATAAAAAAATAAAAATAATAATAACACAAAAGAAATTGAAAATAGCTCTTCAAATAATTATCTAGAGCAGTTTTTAACCCATTCCCAGTTGTTAATTTAACTCAACTCGGCAAGTAATAAGTTTTACATTGATTCAATTAGACCAGTCTTTGATTAAAGCGCACACAATTTGAAAATAATGAATGGCTATTTATTTTATAAATATCCGTTCAACTTGTTAACTATCGAGTAATTGACTTAATAACTGCTAAAAACTGAAAGTATATGAATTTATTATACTCTAGTAAAAATACGTGCAAAAAGGTAATAATGTTATAATTGCTGTGTATATGTGAAGAAATAAAAGACTGCTTTTAGTTAAAATCTTCACTTTGATGTGTGAAATGACAGTTTTTTTTCTCTTGAAACAAACGTTTACAACTTGTTTTTCTAGATCCTATGAGAATATCTTCAAAAGGAAAATCTTTAACCTCACAATGAACTACAGTAGTAACAAAAATTATGAATTCACCTGCATTAGTTCCTTTTTTTAAATTAAAAATATTAAATTTTTATTGGAATAAAAACTTTATCAAAAAGAAACCATTCACTTAGATGTTGGTATTTTGAGTAAATATTGCGTTCTTTCGAGATCTACATTTTGCTGGACCGGAAGAAAACCCTCGTCATACTATTTTTCGTTCTATGCGTCTGTTCGCTTATAGGCGTCCATGAGCTGTAACTTAAGCTTGAAGCCAAACGGTTAGTTTTTTAAATACAAAGCATTCATAGAGCGGTCACTGTGTCGTATACGTAATTTTTTGTATTCTCAAAATAAAACTTTAAAACAAAATGTACAGATTATGCACACGCCATGGTCACTCGCTTGAATACTTACTTATTACGATTTCTGAGGATAAAGATCCACGAAGGATTTTAAATCCTCCCAAAAAATTATTAGTGTTATGGCTCTTCGAACAATATAACGACGTTTTGTTTGTGCCATTTGTTTAAATACACCTTCAAAAAATAAGAAATAGTTAAAATTTTCCCCTCCCATTGTGATTTACAGACATTCAAAACCAATGTGCATCGTTATCTCCTTTTTAATCCCCTCCAACCTACCTAATCGCTCGTGCTGTGTATTACATTTTAAGGGTAGTCACAACCCCTTTACCGCGCGCTAAACAGTTAAAGACATTTTGTCATGAATTTAACAATCTTACCAAAGGCCAGTTTCTTAACCGAAAAGGAAAAGCCTCAAATTCGGGACTGTAAGGACGCTGGTCATAGCAGTCGATATTTAGGCCACAAGATAGAACGAAGTATGAAACTACCTTTGAAATAGGGGTAAATATGAACAAAACAACAAACCACCAGGAAATATAGCTATGAGACCTCAAGACCGAAAGGGCATACCCCGGAATTCTTCAGATTCATAGTAAATCATAGTAAAACCGGCGTTTAGACCACCAAAAATGCTTTTTATCTGATAATCGGGAATGCCACACATGCGACACATCTGAAAATAATAACAGAACCACAAAGCGAAATAATCTCTTTTATTTCTGATTCGCAAGCTTTTAAAAATAAAAAAAATCAATTTGGATGGCCCTAACGGTTATAACATTTATTAACATGATATAGGCTTGGCCAAAAGCTTGGTTTAAGGATACGGGAAGCTGTAAGCTATAGTAAGGTAGTTTAACTCAAATTTAAAAGCTCGCAAATCAGAATTTAAGGTCTTTGCTGGAAATGTAAAATAACGGTAATATTTAGGGGTTTGAAGATTTTTCATTAAGAAATTGACTTATTTGTTAGTTACTCCCGTATATTACGTTAAAGTATTTGGTAATTTTTTTATCTTGTGAGGTACATATGTATGTATGTAGGTTAGGGGTGTCTAATAATATTTTTTTGTCAGATATTCAAAATGGGTATCGTGGATCTTGTAGAGGATACCCACACAAGTATTTTTACGTCCCGGAATTTTTTTAAAATGGTACCTCCAGACCCCGCGGCTGTTTTGTATGTAAAAAACAGGTTTTTTTTCAAAGTGAACAAATGATCAAGAATTTCGCGTATCAAACGTGGTTTCACCGACTTTGAAAGATTTCTTTTGACTCTCTGGGGATGCTTATAATAAAACAGCACAAGTAACTGCCCCTTATAATTTCAAAATATACCTTTTTTACTCGATAAATGGCTGAAAACCCCCCAAAAATCGGTTGATTTTTAAGCTTTTCTCGATTTTAAAGACCTACATGAGTTCAGGAACGAGCAAGCAAGACTCGTATCATAGGCAATTTAGTGTGCTGAATTCAAATCTATCATCCGTTTTTTGCCATCGGCTCTAGTTTTTGAGATATTACAATCTGAATATGGATTATAACCATTTTGTCACCTATTTTTGAGATTTTATAAAAATTCGAAATCCTTTTTTTCAAAACAAATGCATTGATTCATCAAAGTACTGCACTATGACTCATGTTCATGTATGAATCGGTGCATTTTTTTTTGAAAAAAAAAGCATTTCGAATTTTTCCAGAATCTCAAAAATAGGTGAAAAAATGGTTATAATCCATTTTCATACTGTAATATCTCAAAAACTGGAGCTGATGGCGAAAAACAGATGATAGATTTGAGTTCAGCACACGAAATGACCTATGATACGAGTCTTGTTTGCTCGTTCCTGAATACTATGTTATGGAAAGTTATGGATTCGTAAAAAAAAAACCGAACTCGAGATATTAATTTTCCTTAACATTACGATTATAGAGAACGCGAAAAAAAAGTGGGTCTTTGAAAACTAAATATTTTTAAAAAAACTTGGTCAATATTTTTGAAACTAGTTGTAAAATATTTCTTTATTATTTTGTAGAATACTTAAGAAAATCATGTTTCTTAATTAAAAAAATAACGGTACCTTCCATACAAAATGTTGAAAACCCGTTAAGAAAAAACTTATTTTGCTCAAAAACGTCTCCAAAAATGTTGATAAAACGATGTGCGTCTACTATTAAAGGTATGGTCAATATTCTAATAAAAAAAAATTTACCAATAACGGTTAAAGACGAACCAAATTTTTTAAACAATAGCTCTTTCATAATTCAAATAATTTGCATATACAAATTTTCGAAAAAACAATTTATGGATTTTTAAAAAAATTATTGATTTTTTTTTTTTGAAAATTCAATATCTTGAAAACGGGCTCATAAATATTTTTTTTTATTTTGTACTTTACTAAATACTAACAGCCGTATTCATTAGAATCCGCTGAAAACATGAATAGTTATGCACTGCAACGTTGCCTAAATTGTTATGCATAAAATATTTTTCATCCCATTATAGTTATAATGAGCATGTGTCAAAATTAGTACCATAAAGGAGAAATCTATTACGTTTTACTTTCAAAACTGACAAAGGAGACCCAGCTGTGTGTGTGCTGGGTGAAAAATCAATAGAAGTAATTCTGCTGGCGATTGGATTCTTTTTGTTTTTTTTTTTATTAATTTCTTTTAATATTATTATAATAAGCCAGTTACTTTGTTGGTGTTTTGTGTTTGCAAATAAAATTAAAAATATTTGAAACAAAAAAAACGTCGTTTTTGATTTATTCCATGAATTGTTCCATTCACTCACATCGTGATGTTTTTGTTGAGGAGAAAAATAAAAGGGTGGTGCTTATTTTGTAATGCTTAAAATTTATTTGTATTTTCCCGTGAAAGTGATGAAGTTGAATCTTTGTATAATTTTATTTAAATCACGCATGCCGTCGAGCATTTGCAAAAGTTGTAAGATTTGATGGAAAATCTTTAAATCTTTTACATTTATTAAGTAGATTCTATAAAATAAAGTGTACAAAAAAATATTCTTAATTTTATTTAAACAATATCACAACAAAAATGTACAATAAATTAACAAAACCAACATTATTTATTGTTGTATTTAATTTTATAAAATATTTTGATAGTCAGATTTCAACACCCAAAGATAACAAAAATAAGCGCCACCCTAATATTTATCTACATTATTGTTGTGTGTGAGTCAAAGTGACATTCCGATATTAAACAACCCTTATGTTGGCTCTTTACAACCTCCAAATGCGTTTAGCTTATGTTACCTCTATTAAACGTTGCATAAGTTTATGAAAAAGGTTTTTGCGTTCAGAGGCATTATAAAGAGTGCATAGCTATAATTCGATTATGCATAAGGCTGTAAAAGTTGGCATACCAGGTTTTGTTTTTGAAAATGGGTAAACAATTTTATATATAAGAAATTATTTTTTTTAGAAAACCGCTCCACCGATTTTTGTTTGGTTTTTTTTTTATCATAAATTCATATTTATCAAACAAATCAGATAGCATACCTTATTTTGAGCTCTAACTTTTTTAGCCATTAAAATAACAAATTTATAGTAACTTATAGTAATAATTTACTTTTAATTGTTTTTAATTTTTTTTTTTAATGATATCATATAAAATAATGGAACCGATACATACATATGTCCAAAACTACCTAATCGTTTAATCGATAAACTATGAGATTTTCACGATATGAATTAATGCTTATAAAGAAAAAAAGAAGAAGCTAAACTGGCGGAAATATACCCATATTCATTTTAGGTACCTAAAGGTAAAGGACTTCATCTGAAGTCAACTTCTTGCCCTACTTGTAAGTTAGTTTAGTTATCTGAACGTATACCCTTTGTAAGTCAATATATATTTTAAAATTAGTTAAACTTCATATTATAATATTTGTTTGTATATGTACATCTTTTAAAGTAAATACAGCTTAGTTTTTTTAAGTTATAGGTACCAAAAATATTGAAAAGTTTGATCATGATCGCATTCTCTAAGAATTGCATGGATGAATTTCGGAAAATTTCATGTTTTAGGGAAGCTTTTTTTCTTTTTTTTTCACACAAACATATTAAATAATGAAAACCTTTGAACGCAATTAATTACTTTAAGATTTGTTCACTTGCCTAAATTTATCCTGCAACCAGTTTTGTGTCATATACTGAGAAGCGATCTCGGGACAAGTCACCGGATCAACCCGTTATGGTGCCGGCCGCGCAATAGATCACGTGCGCCCGCGTGCCAGCCGTCCAGATGCAACGGAATTTCATTTTTCTCAAAAAAAAATTTTAAAATCAAAAGGTCCTCTCCAAAAGCTTATTCGTCGGATTGCCAAGATTATGATATTTGGACTTAAGAAAAATTAAGAGCATCATGACATATATTTTAAAAATTTATTGAAGTAGTAATACATCAAACGAAATTGGAAAATCGCTATTTTCAAACCCTCACCCCCGACAAAGGCTGACAATAAAAAACCTGCCACACTTTTTTTTCGATATGTGCACCTACAACCCCTCATACTCATATTTTGGTTATCAATCCACTCCCAAAATTTGCTGTCGCCTCTAAGACTGATCCTATCTAAATATTTATACAAGTAATTTCAGGTCAAAACAAAATCAATTTTTTCTAATTATACCTTCATACATTTATGTACATACTCCTGCTAAAGAAAGAAGCATACGAAATTATGTAATTAAGTATTATCAGAAATTTATTTTTGCGAACCTTTTTCATATAAATTCTTCAGATATTATCACTTAAAACCACAGTCAATCAGCCAAAAAGATCACTTCGAAAAACATTTTTTTCAGTGCAATCATAACGTACGTACATAACGTACATATATCATGTATGATATCTTCTTTATAATGCCATCCTCATAATTAATTATGATAGATAACTTTTTTACTCTGCAATTGGGAGAGGATTTTTTTTTGTTTGAAAACAACATCACTGGCTTTTTTTAATTGTCAAACATCCGTCTTATCTCTTGACCACATTTTGGACTTCAATATCAGTTCGTTCTTCAGCTTAATGAAGTGTTTGAGATTCACACTTCTATTTAATGTGTTTGATTTTTTTCTACCATGAGTGTTTAAAGATACAGCCACCTTTTTTGTTTAAGAGCTCTATGGACAATTGGATATTGTCTGTCATTTTCAGTGAGATAATTTCTAAAGTAAAAGTTTTAATAACTTGGGGATAAGGATCCGAATGCATAGATCTCTTAATTATTATAAGCAAACTTACTGAAGAACTTTTCACTTTCTACACACCCAACATTAAATAAACGAAACCATACTTACTTTCTTAATAATGAAACCATCCATCACCGAATTTCCATTTTTTTTGTTCGTGTAGTTTAAAAAAGTCAGCCCTAAACATCAGATGACCTGTGGCATATACATACATTGCTCAAGCGTGTAATCGCTTCTTTAAAAAATACAAAATATTGTTTACAAAGTAAAGTTTGTCTTCAGATTTTTTTTTTAAATTATAAATACGGTGAATATCTTGCGACGGAAATGTAAAACAAGTTCAAGTTCATATTCAGAGCATGTCCCCAACCATAGACTGCAATATAGTTTCCAATAATTATAACTATGATGATCCATGACAGAACTTGAGCCTCTATATAGAGAGTTTGCTGTCATTGGTGAGGAAGAGTGCATTAATATCGGTTAAACGCTTCACCGCTGCCTAAGGTAATTACATTGTTGAGACGTTGTAATTGATAAATATCAAATAAAAAAAAATAATTTTCCATTTGTTTGACTGCAAAATATGGAAAACAGGGCTGTACTTAGTAAGAAAAATAAACGAAATTTTAACTTCGATAGAGAAGTAATTTAATTTTTGACTTTCTAGTAAAAACCTTTAACCAATTTTAATAAAAAAAACATTCAAGAATTTCTAGGAGTAATTTAATTTTTGACTTTCTAGTAAAAACCTTTAACAAATTTTAATAAAAAAAACATTCAAGAATTTCTAGGCAGTCTAATTCTTAGTAAAATTGTAACCAAGGGCGAGTTCGTAATCGCAGAAATCTGCGGCAGACCTGCAAATCGGTTTTAAAAGAGGTTATAAAATTTTAAAAATAATTTTGAAAAAGTTATTGATACGTCACATTTTCATATATTTTTTATAATAAATTTTTTTTTTATATTTAAAAATAAATCATGGATTCCATTTTTTAATACTGAATAATTTTTTTGTTCTAATTAAACAAAAATATTAAACATTTTTGTATGCAATATTATTAATAATTTTTGGAAAAGTTATTGATATACATTTCAATATATTTTTCTATAATAAACATTTATATTTAAAAATAATTCCTTTTTTTAATACTAAATATTTATTTTTATTCCAATTAAAAAAAAAAAATATTAATAATGTTTGTATGCAATATTTCAAAAGTTATTCAGGCCTATCGGGAATTCCTTGGGAAATATTTTTCCCACAGAAATGTATTCCCTAAAACGCATTGCTTGTTGCTTCTATCGGGAATTCCCCACGGAATGCTTTTCCCTGGAAACAACTTTTACCAACATGAAAATGAAAAACAAAATATTCTAATATTGTTTTCAAAGAGTTTGACATTTGATTTAGCAGTAAACAAAAACAATAGTTTATTTATTTTGTGCAGTGCTTAAATTATAAACAAATTGATAGATAATGCAAAGAATTTAGTTTTTATTATTAATTGAAGAGATAGAGCAAAGAGGACAAAATAAGCAGAGAATAATAAGGCGGAATTTAAGCTACCAGAAACAGAAGCACTGGTAACTTAAATCATTTTATTGACTCATTCAATTTTGATATCGTTTTGATCTACAGATTCCATCTTTATCATAGAGTTAACAAGCCATTGTTTGAACAGTTGATTGATACCCTGTCTGATTTCGTGCCTCAATCAAAGAAATCCATCGCTATTTCTCATTTCATTAAGAAAAGTGCGTTCTTGCGTTTCTTTGCAGAATGTGTGAAAGGAGTGGAAAAAGACCATGAGGTTGGGTTGGCTAAATCTTCATTTTCAAAAGTCCTGTCAAATGTATTGGATTTCTTTGATAACAAAATTTGCCCGTTATGGATGGAAATTACCAAATGAACCAAAAGTAGAAGCATTTAGAAATCCTTGCACTGATTCATCCATTGCACAAATCCTAATGATAAAAAAAATAAATCGGGTGGTACAACGGCTCATGAAGAATCAGGGCCTAGTGACTAACAACTCGCAACCATTCCTGTGTGCGCCTGTCGACAGGAATGGAAGGGACCTACAATTTGTATGCCGAATCCAAACGGCTAGACGAGAAGCACTTATTCGTGACAAGTGATACTCTTGGAGGATTTGTCAATTCCTCGCAGAGGCAGTAGCCCTGAAAAAAAAACTTTTTAGTTTTTAGGTGGACGAGGCTGGGCAGCGAACCCAACCACTAGCGTGACAGTCGAACGCACTAACCATTACGCTACGGGCTACTACAAATCCTAATGATGGTGTCTTCCAATGAGCTGAACTTTATAATCTTTGCAAGGGCCTCCGCCAGTCGCTTTTTTGTTTCTTAAATTTTCTGACATTATTTTCCTCACATATTTTTTTTTTATCAAGCCAAACCTTAATTTTTTTTTTTTTTATGAAAACACCATTAAGCAACTGATTTTACTTTCAATTTCAACGTTTTTCCAAAACTTAAGGACATCTTCCTTCGGTCTATTTGTAGTAAATCCATTGGCAATATCGGGTGTTTTTCCATTAAGTTAATTAAAACTTCTATTTGCTTCGAATTTGAAGAATTTGACCTTAAAAAAGACTCTTTTTTGTTAGTTCTATTAATTTCTTTCCAGAGAATAACTTGTATTGTTTTTTATTGTTTTGTATTCCCACGTAAAATGACAGGGGAATATTCCGAGGGAAAAGGCAAATAAATTCCCATACAAAAATTGTGCGAAAGGTATTTTTTCTCTCGGAATTTTTCAGAAATTTCGAAAGAGGTTCACGATACTTATTTTTCGAATATGAGAACATTTTCATGGGAAACACAATTCCCAGTAGCCCAAAAAAACTCTAGCTCGAAAGACGGAAATGAAAAAATGGTACCATTATTAAAGATAAAAAAAAAATCAAAAATACAACATACAAACCTACATTAAAAAGGGACAGTTACAGTACCAAGTTTTATACTATAAATCGATCTTTCAGTTCAAGCTTTCCGAGTCAAGAACTTGTTAATATGTCAAATAACGCAGGCAGCTAAAAATCTTTTTTCTTCAATTTTCTAATACATATATGTAGGGCCTTTTTTCCAAAATCAACGTTACGTCCCTGAATATGTCCTGTTCATATTCATACCAATATGCTGGCTGATGGTATACCATATACCATCTCATATAAAGAAGGGAGGGTATCTTTCTTATGAACTCTTGTACACAACATGACATATTATGTGCTCTTGCAAGTGAGTATACCGTCAGGAGAAAGGTAAAAGCTAAATGAAATGAAAAAAAAATAAAACAAGTCGCACAATCAATTGGCAATGCTTGGCTTAGTCCATCTATCTGAAGAAGTTATCATTATGATGAAGCTGGTTTTATTTGCATTTGAAACGTCGTCGTGTGAATAAGCGCTACGCAGCATTTTATACGTGAGAATAAAAATCATGTTTAACACATTCGTTATTGCCGGTTTTTATTATTTATGGATTGTGTGGTTTACAGCGGTTGAATCCTACGAATATGGTTATCATCCGAGTTCGGAAGAGTTTGATGGTTTACTACGAGAAAAAACATGGACTCGCGATATAATCTTAAACGATCGTAATACGAAAAAATTCACACCAAAGTTTAATTTAGACAAACCAAAGGAAAATTCATTTGGGTCCAGTTTGGCGGTGATGGACAGTCCGTTTTCGGTTGGTTCAAGTGATAAAATAAGCCATCTAGGATATACACAAGGTGATGATGGCATAATTAGTCATCATTCTAGTGAAAGTGTCGTGGCGGAAATGAATGATCAAAATACTACGTTACCGATATTTTTCACAAATCCTGTAACTGGAATTGTTTATGCTATCACTGAGGTAGGAGTGAATACAAATAAAACAGAACTATCAAGCAGTGGAACCATTCCGATTTTTGTCAGTAAGGAACAATACGAAAGGGATTTGTATCTTTTGAAAAAAAGTTATGAGTCCAAGTGCTCAGGGAGAATAAGGCAATCACAAATAATCAAAATAGACAGTGCTGGTAAAAGGGTAAAAAAACCCAATTCACTTTTTGTTAACAAGAATCGCACTCGACTTTCCAAGGAGAAAAAACGAAAGCATCATCGTAAATCAAAGAAGGCCAAAAAATTGAAAAATCTTCAGGATACTCTTAGTTCGTTGGATACAAACACAAATCTAGATACGCAGCTGGAAAAGCCAAATGGCTTAAATTTGCTAGCTTCGGTTTTCAGCGAATCCAACGATAATTCCAAATTAAATGAGTCTAAGCTTGAAAGCGCTTTCAGTCGTTCGCATAGTGATTTAGTTTTAGGGGATTCACATCAGCACAAGGTAACCAAAAGATCTCTAAATGATACAGATAATCCCACTGCAGTCTCAGGTTCCTATCTTGAAAATACGAACATTTCTACAAGATCCATTAATTCGTCGAATTCATCAGAGAAATCTAAGAAAATTCTATCTACTCAAATTCAAGTAACTAGTGAATATCTTGAGCCTGCAACAAAGATTAGGACAGCAAAAAACTCGATCGAAGAAACCAGTCATACTGAGATACCACTATCATCATCATCTCCGAATCGTCAGAAGCCTCCATGTAAGAAGTCTAAGTCCAAAGGTAAGAGAAAACCTCCCGCCTCCGATGAGTATGAGGAAGACGATGATTACGGCTTTGGGGGAACGTCTTATAACGATGATGATGATGGTAGTGATGAGAGCGATGATGATAAATCCTCGAACCAAGATCAAGACAGTGAATCTAGTTTGGAGAATAATATATTCGATTATGATTCTGTTGAGGGAACAACGAAGACAGATCAACAAGACGACAATTATCGTCATAAAAAAACCACAAGGAAACGAATTAAACGTCGCCGTCGAAGACCATATGGTAGTGGTGAATATGACGACGATGACGACGACTACAGTGATGATAATGACTACGATAATGAAAGTGAAGATGGCATGTTTGGAATGATTCGTGGTTTATTTACACCAGTTCAGTGGGTAATGGATGCATTATTTGATAGGGCTGAGCAAATTTTTCAGAAACCTCCTCCGTCGCCAGAAACTAATGATAACCGCAAGCCGAAGTTTCCACAATATACTGTTTATAATGCTGTCTCAAATGGTGCTGCAACAGCTGATGAAGAGGCTTACGATGGTGATGAAGGAAATTCAATAGGATCGTGGTTTGGTTCATGGTTTGGATTAAGAAGGCGACGGCGAGGCACTTCTACTACGCCAGCACCTACAACAGAATCGACGGAAGAACCTATCAGCTGGTATGAATCGTGGTTTGGTTATGACACCAATAAACCTCTTGCCAGCGAAGACGAAAGTAATCGTAAGTTTGAAGTATAGAATTAGAATTTTTGTTAAATAATATTCATAAGATAGACAAACATAAATAACAGTGATTATAGAGATAGATTTTGAATGATTTTAAATTTAAAAAGGTTTCACCAGAATAAAAAACAATGCGGGCCTAAATTAATAACTGGATTTAATACTCAAATCACTTTTGAGTAAATTATAAAAAAATATTGAAGCTGATATTTTGCGATTTATGATTAAAATTTTAAACAAAATGTTCGACTGGGCTTACACTTTGGTTGTAAGGCCTGGGTGTAAAACTTCATCTGATTCTAAAAGAACTAAATTATTATGCGAACTAGTATTTTATGTTTCTTACTAAAAACATATTTAAGTTATGGGTATAAATAAACAATTAAGTTATCTCTGGTTGCACATATAAATGCAATTACATTACTTATATTTAAAAAGACATAAATTAAATAAGTAGTGTAGTAATGCGTAGCGTAATGGTTAGTGCGTTGGACTGTCATGCTGGAGGTCTGGGTTCACTTCTAAAAAGTTTTTTTTTTCAGAGTATCACTTGTCATTAATAAGAGCTACTCGTCTAGCTGTTCAGATTCCGCATAAAATTGTAGGTTCCTTCCAATCCTGTCGACACGCGCACAAAGGAATAGTTGCGAGTTGCGAGTTGCTAGTCACTAGGCCCTGGTTCTTCACGAGCTGTTGAACATTAAATAAACAATTTCTTAAACTATTTCGATATTTTTCGATATTTTTTTGGATATGCAATATATAATTCAAACTTTCTAGAAAATTGTGTAGAAACATTTTAATAACAATTTTTTTTTTAATAATTGTTTCCTATTTCAAGTACACTCTCAATCTTCTAAGCAAACAGAATCATTTTTTTTTTTTAATTTTTAGAGAAAATTAAGATTTTCCGTGACTGTTGTATGTGTAGATTGTACCTTTATTTTTGGTTGAAAGAACAGTTTTTTTCAAACTTTTTGAAAGTATTTAAATAGTAGGTGCTAAATTTAAAAAATCGAAAAATTGTCGTATTCGAAATATCGAATTTTCAAAACACCCAGTTTCAGGACCCTATTATGACTCGCGAGTCGAACGTTTGACTCAAGTCGAACGTTTTTAAAATCACTTTTGTCGTCGTTTTAAGAATAGCAAACTGCGACGTTCGTACAGAGCAACATCTCAATTCAACACATTTTTGACTTTTTAGCTGAATATAGTTAGGTGAGCCATAAACGGTAGTGTTAAAGTCAAGTGCCTTAATTTCTTTAAATTAAAAAAAAAAGATATTTTAACTACTAAATCGTTTCAAGAAAGCCAAAATTAAATATAATAACGTAATACTCAAATCATTTTCTATGAACCTTACCCATTACTAGTTTTATAAAGAAAATGTATCTTAATAAGATCAGACAAAATATTTGCATGTTCAAAAAAGAACTCATTCTTTATAATTAATAATTGAGTTTATTTCACTGCCTATAGAGACTAGTAAATACCGACGGCAGCGCTAGTGTCCATGGCCGCTACCACGGACATCGATTATAGATAAATCATTATATAGATGAGAATCCTCGGACATTGACCATAGAAACATCATTATAAAGATACATTGACCATAGATAAATCATTATAAAGATGAGAATCCTCGGTTTATCCGTGGTAGCGGCCATTTTGTGTAGTTCATGAAATGTTCACCACGATCGCATTCTTATTTACTGGTGCTAATTTCCTATAGATGATCTTTGTTTTCTAATTTGGCAAAATTAGTAAAAATAGTAATAGAAAAAAAGAAATCGGTTGGAAAAGGATATGATGAATAAATTTGTTTGCTTCAATTTATTTTTTAAACATTAAACTAGGCCATTTATCGTTCAACA
This sequence comes from Melangyna quadrimaculata, assembly GCA_949320155.1. Taxonomy (NCBI): domain Eukaryota; kingdom Metazoa; phylum Arthropoda; class Insecta; order Diptera; family Syrphidae; genus Melangyna; species Melangyna quadrimaculata. The sequence continues at coordinate 84,252,434 of OX439484.1, forward strand.
ATACTAAAAATATTTATATTTATAGTCTGGGAGCCCGCCACAGGACCTACTCCCATCTCTTTACCAAATAAGAGGTATGCAGTTTTTAGATAGTTTGGGCATGGGTTGCCTATAAAAAATGGGCCCTTCATAGGGTTGCCATGCTTTAAAGTTCAATTTTTGTGTTTATTCAAATTATCTGATGCGCTTATTTGGTAAGCCATAAGGATATCCAAAAAATATATTATGAAAGGAAATTTAATTTAAAAATTTTCAAATACGGGATTTTTTGAAATTTTTTTTTTAAGTAGGGTAAATTAGGGTGAACGTATTAAAAGGTCACACTTTAATATTTATCTTTGCGTCAGAGAAATCAGTTGTCAGATGTCTAAAATATATGTATATAATATATATGTAAGTATATCAGAGCGTGCTTTACTTCTTGCATATTTCGGATCCTCTATATGCTACAAACGTTTGTTAAGGTACCTTAATAAATTCTAATCAAACTGTGTTTCAGTCATGCATCTTAAATTAACATCATATTTGACTGCTGTTTGAGACCTTCTGTACAAATATTCCATCCAGCATAACAGGGTATTTTCAACCTAAACCAATTAATTCCTTGGAAAGCTTAAAAAACTATCTAAAATAGAAGTAGCTAGTTTTATTTTTTTAAATTTCTTCATCTTCATTATTGATTTAAGGAGGCTTCTGAAAGGTTTTTGACAAAGCACTGGGAAAATGATAATTTTATTAGAATATTCCGAAGGAAACAAATGTATAGGCATCTGTATGGCACTGTAAGTGCACTTTGACTTAAAGAGATGAGCTCTTGGAAGCACAGCGCCTATGGTCGTGGGTCTATCTTGCAAAGGTATGACACAGTGACCGAACTTGATATGACGACCGACTACGTACCACCGATAATAGATTTTAAAATACTCTTCTCCATTTTGATTCCCGAAAGACATGGATGGGAACATAACTCGCTAATCAGTGAACAAGGCATCCCGTTCTACACTGATGGGTCAAAAATGGAGGAAGGAACAGGGGCAGGGGTGTTCTGTGAACCTCTCAATATTAGAGAATCATATAAGCCCCCAGATGAGTGTAGTGTCTTTCAAGCTGAGATTTACGCTATTGAAAAGGCGGCAGAAATGGTACACAAGAAAAAACTGAGCTCGTCAGAGATCACATTTTTCGTGGGCAGCCAAGCTTTGATAGCAGCATTAGCCAGTGAGACTATAAGATCCAAGACAGTGGCAAAATGCCGAGGCGTATTGGAGAAAATTTGTTACTCCAACCTCTGCTGGGTTCCTGGACTTAGCAATATAGAAGGGAATGATATAGCAGATGAACTGGCAAGGAAAGGGTCATTAGCAAATAGAAACAATAGTAGCCAATTATTTACGGGGCCTGAAATCCCGACCGGCGTCATTAAAAGGAAACTTGACCTATAAACGAAAGAGCAAATCAATAACTCCTGGATTTCCAGGAACGATTGCGTTATCTTTAGAAGTTTATGGCCTAGAATTAAGGAAAAGGAAACTCAGTATATTTTATCGCTGAGTAAAAAGAAAATAAAAATCTTGATAAGGGTACTAACGGGTCATTGCGTCATTGGCACAATGGCCACCAGAATAGGCACCTTCGCACCCGATTTCTGTAGGAGCTGTCAGGATGTTGAGGAAACTGAAACCATTAAGCACCTGCTCTGTGATTGTCCAAACTTCCAAACAAATCGCCTCCGGTACTTCGGAAATAGGTTTGTTGGAGAACTGGACGACCTAGCGCAGGTCTCAATGGCAAATATGAGAAAATTTATAGAAAAAACAGGCTGGTTCACAAATGAACCAGTCTATTTGAACCATTAGTTAGGAACACCTCTGTTTTAATTTATAAGGGGATCACAATGGACCAATAGGCCCCCGTGTACGCAACAGCCTAGGCTGTTGGCAGAGATTAGTACATACCTACCTGTTTTCTCTGACGCGGCAACCCTGAGTTTTAACCAAGTTTTTGTAGAAATCCTGGTACTATCATGCTTTCATCTGCATTTTGATGTTTATTTCAATGAAAATACCAAAGGCTACAAAAATAAAAATGAAACAACCTATTAATTTAAATGAAAAATATTTTTCAAAAATTCACTTTGCCAAAACCAAAGCTTTAATTAAAAATTTGGCAGATACCTATTATCTTTTTATTAATCAGCTTCATATCAACATACCATATATTTTAATGATTTATAGTACTTTACATCTTGTTTATAAATGATATTGTAGAATTTTGGAAACGTACGAATACCTGCTTTAATTTTTGCCGATGACATAGTTTTTTTGTCTGAATCTTTCGAAGGAATGCAGCGAAAGATGAACCGCCTTGAAAGCTACTGTAATCTTTGGAACCTGTCTGTCAATCTAGATAAATCTAAAATGATGATCTTCAGGGAAGGAGGGGGTAGACATTCACGCAACGAGAAATGGAGATATCAAGGAGAAAATGTTTCAATAGTTCGTGAGTATAAATACTTGGGTGTGATGGTCACTGCAAACCTCAACATGAAAAAACATTTTCAAGCTAAACTGGTCGAGGCAAAAAAGGGTGTTTCTTCAGTGCGGACCGCTGTATTGACAATAAACACATTACTCATAGTATGGAACTGAACATTTTTCGTGCGACTGCTACTTCCATATTGCTTTATGGGGCTCAAGGGTTATTGTGAAGTCGAAGAGGTTGAAAAGTTTCTGAGATATTTTTTAAAAAGGATTTTTCGGTTACCAGCTTACACGCCGAACTATACGCTGCAATTAGAAACAACCGTTCCACCATTGTTTTTCGACACCCTTAAGATGCACTTCGAATACATCATTAAAGTATTAGAGATGGATCAGGGAAGGTTACCAAAACAAGTGCTGAAGTACACCCTAAGTACTAGAGGAAATCTTATTATGAGGTGGGAAGAGCTGGTGGGAAGAGGAAGAACTGCACTTGGCGTAAACACACGAAGTGCATCCGAAATAAGCACTGCAGATTTAAGAAACTTATTCAATGGGATCCTTGAGAGAACTAGCCACAGCTATTATGAAAAATTTAAATCAAAAGCACAATCGTCACAATACAGAATGATATACAGCCAACTGAACTTCGACCTTCAAGAAAACACTTACTTTCAAAACCACTTTTCAGTCAACATGATGAGCGTTATATTTAAAGCAAGAGGTGAAATTATCAATTTAAATTTTATACCACATCGACCAGACCTTTCAATTTTATGCGATTTTTGCAACCTCAAGGAAAGAGAGGATATATATCATTTTATTGGCAGGTGTCCCATCCTAAAAGAATTCCGGGTTATTTATTTTGGTGCTGTTTTGATGAATGGAAAATTAGGTTGGGAAATTTTGTATAAATATGTAAAAACGGCGCTGAATATTTGAACTTTAAACTTTCAATTTGGTAGACGGCCCTTGGCCAAACCATATTAAACTTATTTATGTGATTGGATTGTAAATTTAAAACTATTTTTTTTTTTAACAAAATTTTCAACTACTGCTACTACTACTAGTACATTTTTGCTCAAACATCTATTTTGCCATTTTTGACTTTCAAACGTTCATGTCTCGAATTGTAAATGTTTGACAATTTATGTTGTCATGTATAACTTTCATGTATTCAATAAAATCTATCGATTGCAAAAAATCATTTCGCTATGACTTACCGTTTAGAAAATAAGGTTTCGACTTTTTAATACGTTCACTTTGTAGTCTAGGAAAGATAGAAAATTTAATATGGGCAAGTGGGAAGAAATTTATTCATAAAATTTTATTGCTGTTATCGACGCAGAATTTTAACCTCAACAACATATCCAAAGTCCCTCAAAATCCCCGCATTGGTTTTTTGTATAGACGCATTTTAAGAGGTGGAGAGGGGGAGGAGGGGGAGTTTATCAAGCTGAACAAATTTCGTAATAATACAATCTAATCATTATGAAACATGTTTTAGGGTGCTTTTCAATGCTGATTCTAAAGAGACCAAAACTGAAAAGATACATGCATTTATGCATTTCCGTAGAAAGTTAAATGCCTTTTTATGGAACGATGACTTTTTTTTTAAGTACAACAAGTAAAATATTACCCAAACCCATTTTAAAATAATGGGATATTAATGAAATTTAGTATAAATGTTTCATTTGGCATGTTTACCAAGAATCAAAAGAGTCCCCAAAAATATTTGTGGTTAAAGGGTGTTTTTTTGACGGAGAGATGCAAGTGAGTGATTATTACCATAACATCCATGAACAAATTCTGACACTTATGAAATTTGCTAAAAATATGAAATTGATATTGGCACCCAAGGATCAAAAGAGTCCATACAAATATCTAAGGTCCAATAAGGGTGTTTTTAGGGGGTGTAATGTTTGACCTGCTTAACGAAAAAATATTAATTTTTGCTTCAAAATTTATCTAACTTTTTAAAGGTGCTTGTGTCATATTGGGTTTTCTTTTATTAGATTCGGCGTTAAAAAATACCTTTCATCATATATCATAAATGTCATATTTTCTATCTCGATTATACGGAAATACAATTTTTCGTAAGACCTAACATTTTGCTCCGTATAGGTCAGGTCAAACATAAACTCTCTAAAAAAACCTTTGGATCGAGTTATTTTAATGGACTCTTTTGATACTTGGAAACCATGACATATTTAATATTTGTATCAAATTTCATTAGTGTCAAAACTTATTCATAGATGTTATGGTAATAATGACGCACTAACATCTCACCCTCAAAAAAACACCCTTTCACCACAGAGCCAAACCATATAAATCTAAATATTTTTAAATTTTCAACATGCAACAAGGGTAAAAAATTCCGATTTTTTTTTCGGTCGATCGTCGGTTTTTCTTATATATTTTCGTGTCAAACAAACACAATGCGCTGCCAACATCGCCAACACTATTTCATGTTATTCCGCATTACATACAATTAACAATAAATAAATGATTTTTTTTAAAGATAATTTTAGTTCGTTTTCTGCTCAATGTGCCAAATGTGATCCAAACTGGAAAAATGCAATTTTCCGATTTTAATCAAATAAAATGAAAAATCCTGAAACACGTTTCCTTTAATTTAGCAATAACTATCAAATAAATTTTTTACATGTAGATAAAAAAAATCATGCAGTAAGGGGTTAAAATGGTTTTGGGTACTATTTTACTTGTTGTTCTTAAAAAAAATGAATCATTCCATAAGAAGGACTTTAACTTTCTACAGGATACATGTATCTTTTCAGTTTAAATATGTGTCATATGATTAGATTGTATTTTAACAAAATGTTCAGCTTGATAAACTCCTCTCCACCTCTTTAAATGCATATACACAAAAAGCCAATGCGGGGATTTTGGGGGACTTTGGATATGTTGTTGAGGATACAATTCTGCGTCGATACCAGCAATAAAATTTCATGAATTAATTTGTTCCTGGTCAGATCCTATCTTTCTAAGACTATTAATTTACCCTACTTAAATTTTAAATTTCAAAAAATCCCATATTTGAAAATGTTTAAATTAAAATTCCTTTCGTAATACTATATTTTTTTAATATCCTTATGGCTTACCACATAAGCGCAATCAGATAATTGAATAAACGCAAAAATTGATCTTTAAAGCATGGCAACCTATAAAGAGCCCATTTCCTTAGAGGCAACCCATGCGCAAACTGTTTGTTTGGACACCATCTAAGAAATTGTATACCTCTTATCTGGTTAAGAGATGAGGGTCGGTCGTCCTGCGACGGGCTCCCCGACTATTAAGGTAACATTAATTAATTAGATGATAGATAGATATTTTTCTTGTTATTACAAATAAATTGCTTTGAGTATTATTTTGTTTACAAAAACTGAAAACCGAAATGTTGTAGATTTTTTATTTTTTAAATTATTAAAAAATAAAGTATTCAACTTCATAGTAAAAAAACTAAAAACAAGAACAAACTATAAGGCTGATGATAATCATCCGATTCCGAAATTGGTTTATTTTATCAACCCAAGATAATGACGCTGTAGCTTTTTGTCTCACCTTATGCTTATCATCCTGTATTAGCGAAGGTTAAATCATAATCGTTAGACCCGTATTCGAGCAAAAATTAGCCCTCTATGGTAGCTACCTATTCTATTTGTGAAACAAATTATCTATGTTTTTCCACATTTTTTTCACAGTGCGTATAGCATTTTTTTTTTCATTTGGAATATTAAGAATATGTCTGTAAATTTAAATAACGCTGAGCATACAAAAGTCTTCAAAAATAAGTAATAAACAATAAAAATGCATTTTATCCGTTTTTGAAAGAAAACTTAGAAATTGTAGAAATAAACCACCCACGTCCAAAAATAATGAAACCATATTCTATTGTCCCTATATTTGGCTGCATCGAAATTTATTTTACAAAAAGTTGAGTAAATTATGCAATACAAATACATACACGTTGCTGTCCTGATATTCTGTAGGTATGTATGGTGGAAAGTCAAGTTACTTATATTGCAATATGTTATGTAGGTATAATTTTGAAGACTGAATTTTATTTAGTCTAAATGTTGATATTTCCACACAAAAAAATTACGTATACGACACAGTGACCAATTAAGTTATAACTTCAGAAATAAAAGAAGTTCTGATACAAAAATATGTACATAAATATTGTTACATACAAATTATTACTTTCGTGATAATGCTTAGCTTATACTCAAATTCTATATAGTTTTTGATCAATAAAATAAAAGTATTTCATGAAAAAAAAAACTGAAAAATAATTTAAATGGTTATGTATGAAAATAGTTATTATGAGAGCAATACGGTGCAATGTAAAGTTTATGAAAGTAGAAAGTTTGGAAACAGGATCGCACTAAAACTGACTCTTCCGGTTTATTAATGGTTCGATAATATTTGTATACGCTTAATGAGAAAATAATAAAAACAAGTTAAAATAGTAATTCCGAAATATTTCGATTTAATACAAAAAATTGCGGAAACAAAGTTACAAATAAAAAAAATGATTTTGTCTTTTTTTATGAGGAATCTTGGCCACTTGGGCTTACTGATCAGTAAAAAGCGATGCAATTAATAAAGCAATTAATTCTTTTCTCGATGTTTCTCCGGTTATTTTCTCGGCTGCTTCAAGGACTAAAGTTTTTTTGGTCTTGAAAAAATACAAATTTTAATGAATTTGCGTTTGAATTTTGTTCTTAGGTTTTATTTAATTTTTTCGTAAAAAAAAAATTGTTCACACAAATTTTATATTTTCGACATTATGTACTTATGTCGTTTTCGATTGGATTTCGGAACAGAACTACTCCTTTTTGATTCCAATCGAATTAATTTGTATTGTCCCGAGACTAATTTGTGAAATATTTATGTGTGTGGGCGTAAATTGTCTGATATTTATGTATAATTTGCACGATGAAAGTGTTTATATGTATTTGTGTGTTCTGGGTCTACTCCTTTATTAATTCCGGAACAGAAAAATACTCCGAAAACATTACTCGGAACAGCCAATCGAATCATTTTGGAGTAAGCGGAGTCAAAAAGGAGTAACTCCGAACCTCCAACCGAAAAACACATTACTTAGGTCCTCGGACCTATTACGTCCGTGATGTTTCCCTTACGAGACATAGGGCCTCCACTACACCTAACGCGCCATCATGTACGATTTCTTGAAATATATTTCAGCTCTCTCCAACTTTTCCCCAGTCGTGCCGATTCCTGTTCGACCGTTCTTCGCCATGTACTTCTAGGCCGGCCCACTTGTCTTCCCTCCTGTGTGAGCGGGTTCCACTGCATTGCTTGAGATGCATTGCACCGATCGCCTTTTCGAAGCGTATGGCCAATCCACTGTCACTTTCTTCTTCGTATAATCGAGTCTATGGGCTCCTGAGATCTCCTTTCTTTGGGAGCTTGACAATCATTCCTTTTTTCCACTCTTCAGGAAAGCTCTCTGATTCCCGAGCTCTCTTAATAAGTGGGTGCAGTAGCTCGCTCGATGTTGTTGGGGCTGCTCCTAAGAGCTCTGCAGGAATACCGTCAAGTCCAACCGCTTTGTTGTTCTTCAGTGCTTTGATGGCGGTGATAATTTCTTCTTTACTGGGGGGTACGGTGCGTATTCGGGAAATTGTTACTTCCGGTAGCTTAGTTGGAACAGGGTTCACTTTACTGGCGAAAACGCGGTTTAAAACCATAGAAAAGTGTTCTTCCTTGCGCCCGGCCGACTTTACTTTTAGAACTGGATATGAACACATTTTTCACAGCACACCAATGATTTTCGATGGATGTGGTTTCCGTGCTGCTGATTGCGTTCAATCCTTGTAAAAGGTGGTCCCCTAGTTGTTGGCGCACTGCGGGATCCTTTAGTCTATCTGTATTAAACTTGGGCATTCGAGTGTTTCCTTGGGATCTCCGAACTGCAGCTGTACACAATCTTACGGTAGCAACCATCAGATGGTGGTCCCGGGACATTCCCACGTCAGCACCTCTTCTGTTACGGACGTCCTGGAGACTGCTTCTAAAACGCCGGTTTATCGCGAAGTGGTCAATTTGGTTGGAAGTTGCTTGTCTGTCAGTCGACATCCAACGGACTTTGTGGCACGTCTTATGCTCGAACATGGTCCCTCCAATAACAAGGCCGTTGGCGTTGCAGAAATCGACAAATCGTTCGCCATTGTCGTTTCGGTTACCAACACCTTCCGGGTGTTTTTCCGGAATAGAATAGTACAGTGTTACGGGTTGGTGACTTAAACTCCATCTAACAATCCCTAAGATGTCCATCCTATACCGCATTTATTCCTTCTCTAGTTTCAGGAATCTGGCATTCTGAGGACCTTCTTTTCCATCGTCAAGCAGCGTCTTCACATTCCAGAAACCAATCTTTGTCCGGGTACAATAGCCAAAAGTCGTCAGCGAGTTATCATTAATTATCCGAGGCGTAGTGTTGGTTTCGGTAGAGGGTTGATTTCAGTTACGGAGAATGCTAACCTCCGTAACCTATCCTAGAAAGCTAGGCCTTTTCGCACTTGTAATTTTGGCTTATTTATGTATATTGTGATACACAAATAGTTGCCCGGGGACCACCACATCAACCAAGCAGCCAATCACGAAGTATTCGGGAATATTCGAAAAAAGGGCAATTTGCCCCTTAAAACCTTATTTCCGTTGTTTGATTATTGTTTGCCAAAAACCTGGTATGCAGTATTATAAAAACTGTTCTAAATATTATATGTGCAAAGTTGAATCAAAATTGTTAGAGCTGTTTTCGAGAAAACTTGATAAAACCGAATTCGTTATATGGCAACTACCCGTTCTAGATGAGCTAAGATAAAAATTTAAATTTCTTCTCTGGGAAATCACATAAAAATGCTTCACACAAAATTTGAAGCAAAATCGTTTAGCCTCTAGCTCAATGTAAATCAGGATGCACAAGCCCACAGACACACGGACGCAAACAGACTGACGCGATGGATATCTTATCGACAGTCCCTTTTTTTGACCTCTCGAAATTTTGTTTTTGCCACGAAACCAATACTTGCCCTTTAAGGTAAGTAAAAATTACATGCACATACATAAATGATTTTTTTATCCACCGCCAACTTCCCCACTAAAACAACAGTTTCAGAAAATCGTCGGTTCGTGTTTTCAATATGAAGAATATCGCCAGGGTCATCGGGTCAAAAACCAGGGGATAAGTTTTTCTTAAATTCATCTTTCGCAAATTGATTGTCAATAAAAAAAAAACATGTTTGAAAATTAAAAAATAGTAATTGTAAAATTGGGTAATCCTCTTTTAAAAAAACACCTTACATTAAAACTTATCAATTGTTATTTATTTAATTTTTTCAACTTCTTTTTTAGCATGGTTCTTTGGATGGTTTAATGGTAAACCAAGGCCTAAAAGAACTACAACAACAACCACCACCACATCTGTACCAATACTAACAATATCAGAGCCATTAAAAAATCCCCACAAATGGATAGGAATTCTGGCGCAGCATATTATCAACTCGACTACAACAAACCCTCCGCTAATAGAATCTACCACAGAAAATCCAGATATTCCAAAAAAAATATCCTACAATAAATACCAAATTTGGCGTCTGAAACCAAAGACTGACTCACAGGTTAAAATACTTGAAGAAATTAAACAAGATGAAGAAGGTGCTCGCTTGCAGTGGCTCAAAGGGCCTTCTTTAAGGTGATTTCCCATTTGCTTTGCAAAAAAAATATATATTTGTTTGGTTTTATAAATGATACAATCTTATAATTTCAGAGGACTAACTGACGTGGTGATACCTCCAAAAATGCTGATAGACTTCCAAGGCACATTGAACTTTGAAAATATCGATCATGAAATTCTGATATTTGATGTTGGAAAAGTTATTTCATATGAACAAGCCAAACAGGACGATATAGTTTTCAAGAAGCCTAATTCTGGAAAGTCTATTATGTCATGGAATAGATACTATGACTACGACAGCATTATTAAGTACTTGGAATTACTTCAAATACGAAACTCACAATATGTGGAATTAATTCATATTGGACGATCGTATGAAGGGCGACCTCTAGTCATAGCGAAAGTTGAATCGAAAAAATCTAACGAGAAACCACCGAAGAAAAAAAAGCTTAAATTAAGTCAGAAACCAGAGCAAGCTAGTAGTGTGTTCATAGAAGCAGGTGTTTATGGACGAGAATGGATTGCACCGGCTTCAGCAACATGGATGATCAATGAATTGTTGAAGATTATGAAGAACAATAGTAAGTTTTATGATATTTTGCTTAAGGAGCGTGAAAGTTAAAATAGCCTTTTCTGGATAGTTTGATTGGAATATATTGATTTGATTGGTTGAGTTTTTGGGTTTGAAATATATACTCATATTTAAAAATCGGCCATATACTCTTCAATCTTTCTTAATATTCTGTCGGAGGGAAAAAATTGTTCCAAATTGCGTATAGTATATATATTCTGCCGTAGTTAAGCCTCTGATCTTGACAATTATATAAATACATATTTTGATTAAAATGACCACACATATAATGAACAAAAAATACATTTCTTTTATTTAATATAAATTCAATAGTTTTCCAATATAATGTCTCTTAAACTAACAATCAGCGATGGTGGTCTCTTCATTTCTAATGCCATTTCTGGTACAAGGAAATCCTTAGAAGTTTTAAAAACTTCTTTTTTCCTCTCATCCACTATGGTCATCGTGAATTTCTTCGTTGAGGTTGTATCTGTTTTATTACCGTTGATTAGATTTTTCAAATGTTTATCTTTAAGAGTAACTTTTAAATAATCTGGCTCAGGTGATGGTATAGTTAAAGACTCTGAAGGAATGCTGACGACTATAAAAAGAATTAGTTTTTGTTTGTTCTATATACATAAATAAATAAATTCAAATTATATCTTATTACCTGAAACATTCTTTTTAGTTAGTTCGATTTTGTCTTGATTAAGTTGGTGTTTCCAAGCATTTTTACTCAATAGAATATGAGTTGTAATAGAAAGCAATATTATTGTGAAAAGCACAGCAGAAAAAATCTTCGTGCACCTATAATTATAGTGTTACCAATTCTATACTAAAATGAGTTTTATAGATAACAAGAGAATTAGGATCTGGGACAGTTAATATAAGTCTGGTGGTGGTCAAAAAGTTCAAATTATGTCAAGCTGCTTTTTGTAGATTGTACATTTAAACATCGTTGATACTAGCTGCATTTTTTTCGAATTATACAAGGTGTCCCACAGTCAACGGCCAGTGCGCGTGGCGTAGACTATAGCTTTTCTGAGGTAATTTTAAAACTTAATAGGTGTCTCCTTCTTAATCCTCTCCTACTTACCTAATCGCTCGTGCTCCGTTAAAAACATTTAAAGGGTAGCCATAACCCCTTTTGCGCGCGTGGAATATAAAAAAAATGTAATTTTCTCGTTTTCGCTTTCTTTTCTATTTTTATAAAGGTTTTTATGATTTTTGGGCTTATTTCTTTTAACTGGCTTTAACTTAGCCAAACTGCAACCGATTCTTAAATTATCTGTTTGTATTTACATTAAAGAAATGTTGGCAATTTTTAACCGCGTAACTACTTTTTCTATGCAGATATCGGTTTTCCCCTAACTGTTTTTTTTTTGTTTTAGATATCATTTTTTTAAACAAACACACATTTTTAAGTCGGAAGTAAAGCGAAAACTATAAAACTACATCTTCAGTTATTCAACTTAAAACTACCTCAACCCATGGTTTTTATCTGCGTGTATGACTCAAAGATTTCCCTCATTTATATCATTTGAACAGGAAGAGAAATCTCAAAAAGAGTACCTACCTACTGTGTAAAAAGTTATAATCACTTTGTCTATCTATATTCTTTCTTTTTCTCATATTATTGATAGCAAAAGTGATTAACGGTAGTAGAAAAAGAAATAAAGGAAGCGGTGTTTGTTACACATACAGTATAATTAGGTCTGTTCCCAACCTTGATCAAAACTGCCACTTGTCAACAATTGTTGCCCAAATCCTGTTCCACACTTCCCAAATTTGGTAGTTTTGGTCAGATAAGAGCGCTCACGAGAGACTAAAACAATTTCCCCTCCTGACATATTCTGCCCAAGAAATTTCTTTGGGCAGAAATTGTTGGGCTGTAAAATGTCAGTTGAGGCACGTTGTATACAAAATTTACTGTGGTAGATTCATCGGTTCAGTTTGCTTTGCGTTGGAATAAAAAAGATACAAAAAATTAAAAGAATTTATGTGTGAAATTGTGTGGCAGAATTTTTGCCAAGAAACTGTTCCAAACTTTTCCGGCAGTTTTTCTCTCTGTGAGAGAATTTCATCCCCACTCTTCAAAATTTGACACACCAACAATTTCTGCCCAAAAATCTTGGGCAGAATATTATGTGAATGCGGCAGTTTTATTCCCCATAAAAAAGTTAAGAATTTTTGAGCGAGACAAAGAAACAAAGAGAAAGAATTTTTCCCGCTGAAATGTCAAACTGCGACTCTGTTAAGCTGGCTTTAGACTTTCGTGCAACTTGTAAAAACATTTTCGAAGTTTTTTTTTATTAAATTTTCATTTTTTTCAATAAGTGGTTTCACCAAACCAAGAAGCTCAACATTATGTTTCTTCAGACATTCTTAAATAGTTTCGAAAATCATCTGGCTTTAGTCTTATGGTTAGACCGCACTAGGCGGAACTGCACTGCAGAGGAACTGCGATTCAAAATAATTTGTATGAAGTTCAGTTGCCGTTTAGTGCGATATAGCTCATACAATTTCATACAGATAATGTTTTGCCGCGTCGTGAAGTGTAGTTCCGCTGCAGTTGTGTGCGGTCTAACCTTTATAGTATGTTCCCACTGGGCCCGAAATTTCGCAATTTCGTGACTTCAATTTCAAAATTACCCAAAGTGCCCACACTGGCAATTGAGACAATTTCGTTTGACAGCTTGTCAAAAAAGGCCTGTTTTTTCGAGCTCATTGCAGCTGGTCTATTTTTTCTTCCCAGAGCTCGAGAAGAAGATTTTCTTCTGCTGAATTCCATGATTTTTTTTTGTATATATTTTCTTTTGGACATATTTTTTATAAATTTATTAATTTAAAAGGAACGAAACCAGACAAAGCGCAAAATCACTTTTGTTTTGACAGCATAAACTAACAGTTAACAGTAAAAAGATGCTGTCAGCACGTTAGTTCTGTTTCACTTTATCGGGTAAATGGTATAAACTGGTATAAAACCAAATATCATGGAAATGGAGGTGATTTGACATGATTTTGAAATTGTGTCATTGTATGGGAAATTCTGCAATTTCGAAGATGATTCCGGTAAAATAATTTAAAATTGCGCAAAAAATCCATCGTTCAGTGGGAACATAGTACTGAAGAAATTCAAGTATTTGAGATAACTTAGGTGTGACACGTGAGCCCTTCGACATCCCAAAAACCATGGAGCTAGTAGATATGGACCGCTAGCCGGTCGGCATCCCCATACAAAAGTTGCATTAAATATGGTTCCGCCGATTATAAGCGACAGCAGTGCCTATTGGCGCGGATTGGCAAACAAAAGAATTATTCCTTAGGCCATCTGTTACCAATTAGCACATGGAAGCAGTTTTTCCAATAGAAACTAATGCCATCTATTATTATTACTTAGAGTCATCTGTTTTTATTCGAATCTTTGACGTTTGTGTCTTAAGCTACATTTAGACTCGCCGTGTTATGCTTTTTTTACATTGCTTGTTGTTGGTCGTACGCGGAATATAGAAAGTGTAAATGATAAAACCGAAAGCATTGGAACGCGAATTTAAAGTAGTTATTTATATACAGATACAATTTTAATTGGTATTGTTTTAATAAAAAAAAACTTATTTGAAAATAATTTTTATAAAAATATTAAAATTACTTTGGTTTTAAGTGGAGTATAATAAAATAATTTTTATATGCAAAATTATTTGTAATTTTTAAGAGCATCGGCATAAAAAAAAATTATTTTGATCGGTTTATCTAAATAATGAGAAAATGTGTGGAAATAAGCAAAAATCTCCCGCAATTTTATTCCTTTGTGTGAAAGCTACGGAAGGCAATTAAAGAAAACGTCAAAAAATTTCCAGCAACTGGTTGCCCTGTGTGAAAGGGGACTAAATTACCCAAAAGTAGCCTCTCTCCTTTTAAAAATAAAAACAGTAAAATTAATATCTCCAGTCCGATTTTTTTTACGAATCCATTGGCGTTTTTTCTTTTTTGGCTCTAAAAACAGCTCTGGCGGAGGCTGAGCGATCAGAGCAGAGCTCTGAGCAGATTATGATCAGAGCCCTTAGATTTATTTATGAAACACATTTGAGCACTGAACTGTCATTTCATAGGTGTTTTACTAAAATACATTTTTGTTTACCTGAAGGAGGCGGGCGGCTGTCTAATCACTTCGTCTGTCAAATCACTTAAAAAATAAGTCAAATAAGTGAGCGTTTCGCTCGATTTGCTCGGTCATTTTGTTCTGAGCTAATCGATCAAGATCTGGTTAGCTCAGATGGAAAAAAGAAACACACTTTTTGTGATCTGATATGTCTGAGCTAAATAAAAAACATATAATTTTTGTTTGACAGTTTCGTGATCTGCCCAGAGTTAAAAAAGAAAAAAACCCACATAACTTGCCATTCTACCTATACCTATATCGCAAGTAAGAATTAAAAATATCAATAGAATCTTTTAAGAGAAAATAAATTCGTCCTAAGTTCATTCTACTGTTTTATCATTTACACTTTTGTTGTTATATGTACGACTAAAAACGACTAATTTTAACGCTGCATAACACCGAAAGTCTAAATGCAGCCTTAAACCCATGTCAACGAACGTCAAAAGTTTGACCATGTGTTCCGCTTTGCGCCAATTGTCGCTAGTGTATCATTTTTTTTTTATAAATGCAACCACCGTGAAGTTGGCTCCTAGCAGTCCAGATATAATAAGTCCATGCCAAAAACAAACATTCTATATTGGTGAAATTTACCGCAATGGCATGGAAGAGTAGTATAGGTATGGTAGTAGGAAGAGTATGACTATGACAGTACGTCACAAAAAAAATCAAATCACAAAAACATGACGGCCCATTTTCCAGATGGGTGACCATACCTACAATTCTTAAAAAGATTGAAATATTTTCTGCAATAAAAAACGACAAAAGCCTAAATGAAAAATAGACATATAAGGGGAAATCGTAATTTGACATTACATATAATTGGGTAGGTTCAGAGAACTTAGGGGACTTGCAAGTAAGGCAAATTTCTAGAATGTGATTGGCCAGCTGTCAAAAGTTCTGTTGAAACAATTTTTCGACAGCTGACCAATCACAGTCTAGAAATTTGCCTTACTTGCAAGTCCCCTAAGTTCTCTGAACCTACCCATTATGTAAAAAAAGTAAGCGTGTTCAGGAAAAGAAGATTTTAGAGGGCCTACGCAATTTCAGTTGCCTTACAGGAGACCTCAGCAAAAAGTTTCAGTTTGGCTGTCAAAATACTGAGGAAACAAAATTTTTGATTTGTTTGCTCAGATTTTCATGGAGCTCGTTCTTCGATATCACGTTCTCCTGAACACACCATTGCGCATATTTAAATTTGCCCATAATTACATATGTACATGGGCAATTTGATGGTTTTTACTTACCGATCGAAATGGTGTATTCTGTTCAGACAGTCTATTAAAATTCTTGTAATAGCCAACCAAAAGATAACAGACCCAAAAAATATGAACCTTTTAAATAAGAAGTTTTTGTTGTGCATTAACAATTTTTTTTTTAATTTCTTAACATCTGAAAGTGGTACTTACGCTATAATACAAACAATATCAGTTAAAAAAGCAATAAAATTTCTTTGCTCAATATTGTCCAGCAAATCTTCATTTTGATATTTGCAATGTCGGCCCTGTGGCACGCCACAGTTTTGTTGATTTTTTTTCTGATTACAGGTGCACATTAGTTTACATTTTTTATCAAATAGATTTTCCTTAACCATTTTATTTTTTTTTAATACAACTTAAATTTTATTAGTCTTCATACAACGAATTTTGACACAGATAACTATTATATTTGAACAAAAACAAAATGATCAAAAGGTTGTTTTTATTATGCCATTTCAGGAAAATGATTTCTCAGAGGCAGACAAAAAGAAAGTGTGGGGTTTAGTGCAGGAAAATTAGACTAAGGTGAAAAATTGTAAGGCCAAGCTTGTAGGCAATTCAAATATCCTTCGTTCACTAGTAGGTACATTTTTTTTTGGTGCGGGCGATATTGTCAAGGTTATGTCGTCTTATTATTTGTTTTTTTTTTTTCACATTTACACATTTTTGTCAGTCTCGAATAAGCTAACGTGAATTACTTTCTAAATGAGAATTTTATAACACTAAATTTCTAACATTTTGATATATTTTTAAAGATGATGCAATACCACAGCCAAAAGTTACAGCCATTTTGGTTGCGCTAAAATGAAAACTCCGGAGTAAATAAAATACTAAATTGTTATTAAAATTAAAACAAACACCAAAATGGCTGTAACTTTTGACTGCGATATCGCATCATCTTCAAAAAATATATCAAAATGATGGAAATTTAATGTGCTAAAATTCTCATTTTGAAAGTAATTCACGTAAGTTTCCTCAGGAACGTAAAAAATTTGTAATTGCAAAAAAAAAATTAAAAAAAAACGACAAAGCCTTGAAAATATTGCCTGCACCGGAACAAAATATAGATATAAACGAAAGATGGTTTAATTGCCGACAACCTGGGCCTTACACTTTTTTGTGCTAAAATTCACATTTTGAAAGTAATTCACGTAAGTTTCCTCAGGAACGTAAAAAATTTGTAATTGCAAAAAAAAAAAATTAAAAAAAAAAAGACAAAGCCTTGAAAATATTGCCTGCACCGGAACAAAATATAGATATAAACGAAAGATGGTTTAATTGCCGACAACCTGGGCCTTACACTTTTTCCTCTAAGATCAATAGTTTCTGAGATATAGGTCCATTCGCATTTTCCAAAATGGTGGATTTCACCACGGTCATGGCGTCCCGAATAACCGAACATTAGCTTTTCTAATAGCCCCCTTTCATTTAAAAAGAAATCAGCTTACCAATATTTTATTCGCGAAAAAGACTATCTTAATTGTACTTTATCGGCTCAATTGATCCAGCAGCTAATTTTTCAAATGCTGTAACTTAGGACTGGGATATCGCACCATCTTCGAAAATATATGAAAACTTGTTAAACTTTGTGGTCTACAATCAATATCACGAGAACAACTTACGTCAGTTTCTTACGAAATGAGAAGAATGTGAAAAAGTAAAAAATAAAACGACTTAACCTCAAAAATATTGTCCACGCGGAAAAAAGTTTTGATGAAAAATAAAAGATAATTTTATTTCCAACAAGTTTGATTATGACAACATTTTACTTCGGAGATATAGATCAATTCGCGTTTTCCAAAATGGCAGATTTCCCCAAGGGGATGGCGTCCCGAAAAACTCAACATAAGCTTTTCTAATAGCCCTCTTTCAGGTATAACAAATTCAGCCGTCCTGTATTTCGTTCCACAAAAAAGTCCAATTTTCCTGTGCTAGTTTGCTTGCTCATTTGATAGTAAGACCTCTGAAATCGCATTTTTTCAATTGCAAGTTTTTACCATTTAGAAATATAGAACATTTGAAAAAAAAAAACACTTTCTTAGAAAATTTCCCCTGGCACCTAACAGCGGACAAAATAGAACCCACTACTTCTTGTCTTTACTTAAAACTACACTCTCTTTATTTTTGTCGCATCTTATGCGAATGTTTATAACCATCTGTATAAATGTATTGCATAGTTTGATAAAAAACAATTTAAATTAATTTGTTTATAAATTAAAATGTTTTATCTTAGAAACCAATCTAGAAACGGAATACATCAAAAATACAACATGGTACATTATGCCACTTGCCAATCCAGATGGATATGAATTTAGCCATCAATATAATCGATTATGGAAAAAATCACGTTCCCGTTACATTTCGAAGCCAAATGGAATCATTGACTCCGCTATGACTTGGTTGCAAAAGAAAAAATCAGAAAAAGTTTGCTTTGGCGTCGACTTAAACCATAATTGGCGCTTAAATTGGGGCAGAAAAGGCAGTTCGAAAGCACCTTGTAATGAATTCTTCGCTGGTCCAACATCATTCTCCGAACCGGAAACTCGAGCTATTTCAAAATTTCTTATGGACAATCGAAAACAGATCAAGGTTTGATAATGAACTTTTCAATCATTGTTTTTAGTGTTATAATATGTTTTACATTTATACTTAGCTTTTTGTATCTCTGCAAGCTTATGGTCAAATAATTTCATATCCAAACAAATTCAATTCATCACTTCAAGCTGATAAATTAGATGATCTACTTGATGTGGCAATGGTTGCAAGTGATAGTCTCAGGAAAAAAGGCAGCAATTCTAGATACAAAGTTGATACCAGCAATGATTTGATAGAAAACAAATCCGGTAATTATTTAAATCAACCATTAAAAAAAAGAATTATTTGCATATATATTTTTATTATTAGGTTCCTCCGATTATTTTGCATCTTTTGAAGTTGGAATACCATTTAGCTATACAATCCACTTATCTGACAACGGTGTTCATGGATTTTTGTTGCCTAGTACTTTTATTGAGCCTACTGCCAGGGATGCCTTTGATATGATAACAGCCATGATTGATTACATTTGACAATATTGAATGAATTTGACCAATAACCAAACCAATAAAGTAAAAAAGAAAAAACAAGGGAAGTATAAATTTTTTTAATCCTAACTTCGTTGGTAGAAATTTCCCACCACTTCAAAAACATATTTGAAGTCAACTTTCTATCGAAACCGTTTGCAAAGGTGGTTTTTGTTAACAAAGGAAGAAGGTAAGTTAAGTAAAATACACAAAAGAGATAAAGCAAAGTTGGTAGTTTTTAAACAATAACAGGACATTTAACTTGTTTTGATAATTGATTAGCGTTGCCCAATCTATCGTTACGGCTTTTCCACCTGTCTCGTTTGTTGTGTTGTGCAGTTGTGTGTCGCTGTCAGACCATATATTTTATACGCCACACAACAAAGGATTTTGTGCGGCCAGACTGATCGGTCGTGTTTTTATTGTGCTCTAAAAAAAAAAAAAAAAAAAAAGTTTTCTAAGTGATTTAATTTTGTTTAACTAACTTAATCATTACTTAACAATGGCTGAGGGTGGAGTACCTACCACCCCAACTGTTCCACCCGATAAAAGTAAGAGTAGAAAGTTTATTTTGCCTTCGCACTTATTAAGCGAAGCGGACAAAAAAAAGGTAATCGAATCGGTTACCGAGGATTGGTGCTCAGATGACGCCGATTTGAATTCACCACTTTTATCAGACGAGGAGAGTGAGATGGAAATAGATCTCAAAGCATTCGCAGTGGGTGCGAATGAAAGAAACAACAAGATTAATGGCACGCTACCGCCGTTAGACAACAGCGTCCATATCGGACACTCGAATAACGCAAATCCACCTGTTGCTGGGCTGATTTCTACTCAAGTCGTCGGAACTGATGAAGTTCTAAAAAATATATTAGAGGATCAGGAAATGTTCACTAAAGTTATGGCGCGGAAAAGGCGTCAAGTAATTCCCTTAAACGAGGCAAAAAAGATTGCGATTGAGGCAATAAATAATTCCAACCGTTTTGCCCCCTTGGCAACATTTGATGATGAGGCGATTCCTCGTTCTGCACCAGCCACTGTAAACAGCCAACCCAGTTGTAGCAGTCCTAATACCCGAACCATCAACTCTTCCAACAACATCGGATGCAATCTCGACAAACAAAACGTCAGCCAAAACAAGGAGTCTGTTCCTGCAACGGCCAATCCAACTTCCTGGTGCCCCCCTATTTTCACCAAGGGGGTTGAATCAAAGACTGTTATGGATTTTGTGAGTAAGAGCAAACATAATTTAGATGATATTAGATTTATTGCTAATGGTTTTGGCAAATTAAAAATTTTTGTGAGAGATTTGGTTTTACATGGCCGTCTCATTGATTTATTTAAAACAACTAAAATTGATTCTTTCTCTTTTACGCCTAAGCAACTGAAAAAATATAATGTAGTTTTAAAAGGGATATCTAACAAGTTTACTTCGTCCGAGATACATCAAGAACTTATGAGACTTGACCCCTCCTTGAAATGTGTAGTCAAAAAATTTGAGACCAAATGGTCTAAATTAAATGAAATCCCTCTTGATTTATTCCTAGTTGTCCTGGAGGATAGGGAAAGTCTTTTCCAAATTAAAAGAATCAAATTTTTGCTACGTCATAGGATAAAGTGGGACTCCGTAAGAAATTCGGGTACAAAACAATGTTTTAGGTGTCAGCGTTTTGGCCATGTAGCTGCGTATTGCACCTACTCAGTAAGATGTGTAAAATGTCTTGAAGACCATAAGGTTGGTGAATGCGTTGCCGGCCCAAAAACTGAAACCTCCGTCGCATCATGTGTTAATTGCGGTTCGCCGGGTCACCCAGCTAATTATTGGGGATGCCCTGTTAGGGTAAAACTCCTTAAAAAAAAAGAGGATTTGTTGGCCTCGGCCAACAATAATAAGGCTGTACTAAGAAATGCAGCTGTTAACGTTGTAAATAAATCAAAACAGAACGCACTTTCTTACGCTGACAAAGTAAGAGGTTTCAGTTTTGCCCAGGAAGATTCTTCTTTCCTCGCGAGTCACCCCAATAGTGATATATCCGATTTTATTGAGGAATCGAATCGACTTTTTGGTTTACCAATTAACTCTTTAATAACAAAAATCAGACTTTTTTGGCCAAGGTATAAGAACTTGGACGAAAATCAAAAACCGGGTGCATACCTCAGTTTTATTGCTTCTCTTTACCCCCCTCAACCATGAATCTGAATTTAATCACTGTCAATGTTAACTCCTTCTCTAATGATAAGCAAATTGAAATAGATCTGTTGTTGGAAGAAACCTCACCAACCGGAATTTTACTCCAAGAAACATGCCTTACAAAATATAAAAATAAGTGTACTTTTAATAAAAAGTACGATTTCATTCGTAATAATGAGGGTAGAGGTTCTGGGATTTTGTTAAAAAACTCTATTCGCTTCACCCAAAAAACTTTTTCAAATAACTTAATTTCAGCAACAATAGCTTTAATCCCGATCAACTACCTTAACGACCCTAAAACCTTAGCCCTCGTTTCTATATATATACCCTGCAACTCTGGCTCTTCTCTTACCCCGGCTCTTGATGAACTTCTCGCCTGTCTAAATGGGTTTGACTTTATAATCATTGGAGGTGATTTCAACTCCAGGCATTCTTTGTGGGGCGATACAACAACTAATTTAAACGGAAATCGTCTTGCTCGTTGGTTCCAAGATGGCCATTTCCTAGACTATGATATTGTAGCTGCTGAAGGTCCCACGCGACCCAGCTCTGGGTCACATATCGATTTTTTCTTGATTTCAGCCAATCTCCGTTCAGATAATAACATTGCCTGTTTGACTTTAGATCAAATTTCTGACCATTTTTCAGTATTTATGTCCATTAAATTACAACAGTATTCTATATTTCCGGACTTTCCCCAATCTTTTACTAGCTATAAAAATACTAACTGGATTAACTTTAACCGTTCGCTAAACTCTGGTCTTGAGAACATTGCTCTTCCACCTGACAGAAACCTTGATAATTCTGAAATAGACAGCTTTATTGAAAAGTTCACTACTATTTTAAACAACTGCATAAACACACATAGCAAACAAATCGCGCTACACCCTAATTGGTCAAGAATATCTGATTTTACTCTCAGTTTGTTTAAAATAAGAAAAAATTGGAAAAAAAGATTAAAAAGAATATTTCACCATTTTGGTGACCGTACTAGTCAAGATTATCAAAACCTTTCTGTACAAATAAGTTGCCTCAGTAAAATTATCAAGGATAAAGTTAGACTGGAGCTAAATGATCTATTCTGTCAAAAATTGAGGAGCCTTAAACCCTCATCTAATGTTTTTAAGGTAATCGATCAGATAACTGGACGAAAAAACAAATCTAACGTCTCCCAAAATTTGGTTATCGGTGACAGAATTCTCGTTTCTCCAACTGAAAAAGTAGATGCTTTTAGTAATTACTACACTGATCTATATTCTTTGAAAACACCTTCAGCTGATCCAGAAAACTCTCTGGTAGTTTCAACTTTTAATAGTTCCTTTTCTGTTTGGAATGACAACCTAACTATTACTAATTTTTCTCCCCTTAATAAATCCGACTCTGTTGATAATGATAACTTTGTTTCCAATATATTTGTTGAATCCATTATTGCTTCCCTAAATAATAAAAAATCTTCAGGCCCTGACAATATCCCAAATCTTATTATTCGTAAATCAAAAAAAACAGTTGCTAAGTTTTTAACACCCTTGATAAACAACTGTGTCAATAATTGTTATTTTCCGAACTCCTGGAAAATCGCCAAACTTATTCCTATTAAAAAAAATAATAATTCTAATAACGTAGATAATTTTCGCCCAATCTCCCTACTTTCTAACCTTGGCAAAATCCTTGAAAAGATAATTTTATATAAAGTGCATACTTTTTTCGAAGATACCGAGTTAACACAATTTCAACAGTTCGGCTTTAAAAGAGGCCACAGTACTGAACATGCTCTTCTCCACTTTGAGGATAAGATTTTAAAAAACCTGAGGTCCAAGCAATGTACTGTAGCCTGTGCTTTGGACTTAACTAAAGCTTTTGATTCGGTTTGGCACGCCGGTCTTATCTATAAACTTAACCTATTAAATTTCCCTCCAAATTTTATCAAAATCCTTCAAAGTTTTCTGTCCGATCGATCACTTTCAATTTTTTATGAAAATATTAACTCCCCCCTTATCCCTATCCTTGCAGGGGTCCCCCAAGGATCCATTCTTGGTCCCTTTTTATTTAATTTATACCTTTTTGACTATCCAATTCAATGTAACAATTCTGATGCTATCCTGTATGCGGATGACACAATACTGTTTAGTTCTCATGAAAGGCCTCATGTGGCCCTCAATGAAGTTAATTGCCATCTTAATACAGTTATCCCTTACTATCAAAAATGGGGAATTGATTTAAATCTTTCGAAATGTGAACTAATTTGTTTTCGGAATGCTTCTGGTAGAGGACACCACCTTGCTGTAAGAGAGAGCCGTTACATCAAACTCTGCATTGGGGGATATCAGATCCCCTTAAAAAATTCATTAAAATATCTTGGTATCCACATGCATGAGAGACTCAAAATGAATCCGCATGCCAGAAAAGCCCTCCATAACAGTAAGGCTGCAGCGGCTAAGCTAAAACTACTTCTGAACTCCCGAAGCGTACTCAAAGAAACAAAACTTTTAATATATAAGACACTGATTCGACCATTGATTACCTACGGGTTTCTTATTTGGTTCCATATAACACCTAACGTTGTCCTAGAGCTGCAAAGATTTGAACGGAGAATCATTAGAAACTGTATTTCCAAAAGAAGAAAACCAACGGGTAAATGGTTTAGTAATAAAACAGTATATCAAGACTCGGGAATAGTCCCCCTGCTTGAATACCTTACTTTGCTTTCAAAAAAAAGAATTTCGGATCTACAACATCATGACAACCCTATCCTCCGGAATATTTTCGAGGAGAATATCGGTTGCCATATTAACGAACGTTACTACTTATCTCCGATCAGCATACTCAATGAGGGTTCTGTCTCAGACTTTCAAATCCAGGACGAGGACAGCTTGTTTACTTGTCCATTTTATAAAAAATGTGCCCCAAGTACTTACAGAGGCTAAATGACTCGACCCACTTTGCTAATAATGTTCCTTACTATCCAAAAATGTATATAAATATAAATAACTATTGTACCTGTAATGTAAACAAATGTGAATTAATGAATTAAATAATACTAATAACAATGATAAATACCTGCCAAAACATGAAGGCTGTGAACTCAATTGTATTTTTAAGAAACTATTTGATGATGTATACAAACTCTCTGACTTATCATAATGACTTTAATTAAGTTAATTATAATTACCTCTGATTAGACCTTACTATCAAAAACATTACTCTAGTAATAAGTAAACACAACATAAAATGTATCATACTCCAACTTAGCTGTGTTTCTAATGGCACAAATTTTTTCAATGTATTCTATAAATTAAAACTTGGGTGTATCTATGTACTTATGTACATATATATCTACCCTTCTGATTTGCACACATTTGTGTTAATATTGAGACGGTATATATTTGTCTCTACTTTTTGTTTATTCGTCTCCTTTTTATTTTTACATTCTCTAGGTTAAGTATTTTTCATAACGATATGGTCTTGTTGAGTGGACGCATACTGATATAAATCGTAAATTTAATGTTTTTTAATTCTAATTTGTTTTGTTATTAACTAACGAAATGTATTGTTTTTTGTTTAGCCAGGCCAATCCTAAGTCGGCAACTTAAATTTTAAGTTCTTTTGTGTTCAATATACATATATGTAATAAGAAATAGTTTGTGTAATGAAAAAAAAAATCTCAATAAAAATTACTACTACTACTACTACGCCACACAACAACACTACACATGACACATATGAGGTTCAACGGATATGAATTATGTCGGTCGTCTACTAAGTGCGCGACAAGATTAACCAACTTCGTTCAACTTTTCATTCAACTTCATCGTTGGATACAAAAATTTAGAACTAGAACCTCTTACACTAGTGCAGGAATTTACGTTCCTCGCGTTGAGCAACGAAACCAGAGGTAAAATTGAACAAAACGTGTTGGGAGAGCCGCCGTATACATACTCGTATGTAGATAGTTGACGAGCTTAGTCAAATGTTGAATAACCTCGTACACCTAGTTCACCTAATCGTTCAATTGTTGAACAACAACGTACACTTAGTTGATCAACGTATTCCATTGTTGAATATACATATCTCCGCACTGTTGAATAACCTCGTACACTAGTTGATAAACTTGTTTCATTTTGACAAATAAAATAAAAAGTTATGAAATTCATCAATTGCGTTGTCGATATGGTTCCTCAACAAGTTGCTTAACAAAGAATCACTAGTTGAGGAACGCACTCAACGCACGCACTATATAACCTGTAGCCACTCAGATATTGATGAAATAATTTTGACTTCACTTTGGTACACTTTTTAACTATCCATATCCACACACTTCTTTGCTGAAAAATATTAAATTTGTTCTCTAGTTAGTAAGCAGTATTTCCTCTCAAAAAAACTGGCGCATTAATAATATTTGAAAATGAACTAAAAAGGAAGAAAAAAGAAGTACCAAACACAAAATGCGCCAAGTTGCCAGTTGATGTCAACACAATAGCTCAACAGACGCAAACACACAAATTTCGTCGCTTCCAACACAAAGTACAACAAATTTTTGCACGTCTACTATACCCAACACCTGATAAAATTGAAAAAGTTGATCAACGAGTTGATGAAATAATGTGCAACACAATAACTGGAAAATGTTGCTCAACGCGTTTATCGAACATCTTCAACGAGCAACACAACACAACACTTGTTGAACAATTCGTTGAGCAACGATATCCAACCGGATTAAACTCGTTGGTTGGTACATAAGTACATTGAAATTTTAATGCTGGGTGTTAGTATGTTCGTTGTGTCCATACGATGAAGAGTAAATCCTCTCAGTTCAATCTATCCATCCCTATCTCCCACCCTTGAAATCTATCAATCTTTCACTCACACAATAAAAAATCTATCATGTTGAATCCGAGAATATTGTTTGAAAGTGGCGCATCGGTGCATTTTGGGTGGAATCTACCCATCTCTTTTTCACTCACATAAAATCTACCTGTCTCACTGCATGCATCTAGCATTAAAAATCCAATAGGTGTGTTTTGTTGAGCTCCCTAATGTGAACATTAGGAACTGGTTCAAGAAAAGAAAGAATTTTGATTTTGAATGCTGCCACAACTTGCTGTTTTTTGTGTATTATTTTCTCTAACAAAATGAACGTCATATCAGAAAAGAATTAAATACAATGGCCCAAAATTTTAAACATTACTCGTTTAAGGAATACAACCGGCTCTAGTTAACGTAGTCGTTTAGTTGTGAACCCTTATCTAACTATTTCTTAATTTTAAACACGTTAAACAAAATGTGAAATATGCAATGCCAGCTCTTTCAATACATTGATAAATAATTTTCATTTTTGGCAAAGCTGTAAATATTCAGAAAATAAAATAAAATTCCGAAATCATTTTACCAACCTGTCTTTTTGTTGTTATAAACTTGTTTTCAAGCGGTAAAAGTATATTTTAAGAAGTTAAACAAGCGATTTGCTGCTTTTAAAGTTAGAAGAGTGGTTTAACGCTAAACTAAACTTTATGTCGTTTAAAATTACCAAAGAGTTGACTCTCGCTTTAAAAAGAGTTTTTAGAGTCCACTCCCATTTTAAAAGTGATTTAGAGCCGGTTTTAAGTCTTTAAAAATTTGCGCCAATCAATTTAAGTAAATTTATCTATTAGAATGCTATTTTGTATAAATTAATAGAAAACTGGCTATTTCCCACAAAGAAATAATATTTTCTTCAAGATGTTCGAGAAGTGCAAAATATTTCAATGCCAATAGACCAAAGAGATGTGTTCATTAAAATGGTTATCAACCATTTCTTCTTTTATGCTGTAAGAATGTCGTCATATAATTTCTAAGCAGTTGGGGAGAATAATATTTAATAAGAAAATTTTATCTATATCATCGAAAATGTATTTTGTTAATTTTTCATGAAATAATTTGATGTACAGTTTTAAATCTTCGTATACAAATTTTGTATTCAAAATCTGCTCAAAACTACCATACTCAACGAACGACTCCGCAACACAACACACGACACAGATGTGGATCAGGCTTTATTGTTCACATTAGAGTTACTGAAATTTCAATGTTGTGTTAACTTGTTGTTGTTGCTTTTTCGTGTAAAAATTTAGCCTAAATGTGAAACATTTCTTAATGTTCACATGAGGAACTCAACAAAACACGCCCTATGTGGTCAGGCACTAAAGGTTAGACCGCACTAGGCGGAACTGCACTGCAGCGGAACTGCGATTCAAAATAATTTGTATGAAATTGTATGAAGTTCAGTTGCCGCTTAGTGCGATATAGCTCATACAATTTCATACAAATAATATTTTGCCGCGTCGTGAAGTGTAGTTCCGCTGCAGTTGTGTGCGGTCTAACCTTAAGAGTTGAATGTGTTGAACTTGAAATTTGTGCCTTGAGCACCTAGTGAACGACCGGCATTAAGCCTATGCCAGTAGTTTCTTAAACCATAGCGAAAGCACTGAAAATTTTCTTTAAAAGTACTACTTATGTGCATACATTTCACCGGTTATATCCGTACTACTAAAATTACTGAGTTCTCGAATCTTGAAGTACGGATATAACTGGTGAAACTTATACGTAAAAGAAGTAGTTTGTTTCTTCTGAAACTGAGCATTTTGAAATTATATGTGGAATAAATTTATGTGATAAATTAAATATTACGAATAGTTTTTATTAACTAGTTTGTTAAATTTAATTGTTCATATAAATTTGTATCATATTATGCAATTTAAAAAAGAGAGAGTTTTATCAAAATAAATAAAAAAATTGTTCAGACCTTAGAGCCGTTCCAATAATTGAACAATTTGGTGTATAATAACCTCAAAATACACGACAATCGTCGAAAATGGTTTCCTTGACCCTGATGAATCTGAAATGCAGTAATAACAATAAAGTATAAAACACTAATAAAAACATTTGTATTTTTTATTTAATTTTGTAACGCGCGCTCGCCGATAAAATAACTTTTTTTTTGTTTGTCATGTTGTGCACATACGAAATGAGACAAAACTCTGTGCATCGTATACATCGCACTCTTTCTTCCCTTTTACGATAGAAGAGTTTTATTTTTTTTATGAGAAACAAAAGTACTTTTTTTGAGGGGAGAGTTTTTGGTAAATAAAGAAACATATACATTTATAGAATGCGTTTTGTTAGTAGTTGTGTTTCAAGGTAAACTACTGAGTTTTGGTTTGCAGGGGAAGGCCTTTAAATGAGTGTGCCCACACCAAGGCGAATATTTCTCCCTCGCACCAAATTATTTGCATTGGTTTGGGAGATCCTTATAGCCCTTCCACACTACCCCACTGTGTATTAATACATGACAAATTGAAAGTAGGAAAGAATTCCACGCGACTGCCAAATTTGTGGGAAAGAAATGACTTTTCATATTTTGCTTCCACACTTGCTTGTTTTAATACATTACCTTAACCTAAAAAAAGTGTGATAGAATGTGGGATAGAAATAGAACCATTCCTAAAATTATTCATGTATTAATACATGTCAAATCGTGTGGAATAGAAAGTCGGGTTGTGTAGGCTGGGCTTTCATATTTTGTTTCCACACTATTCTACATGATTTATTCCCACTTTTTTGACATGTATTAATACACAGTGGTATAGTGTGGAAGGCCATTTAACCCTCAGAGGGATGGTGTGGAAGGGCCTTAAGTATGTTGCATACGTCTGAAGTCCTTTTGATTTCCATCGAGTTGCTAGATGTCGCTGTTTAATTTTTGACATTTCGGTCGTCTTGTGTCTTGTCACTTTTGACATACAAACAAAACGTTTTGAATTTGCCTCCTCGTTAACAAAAATATAAATCGAAAAATTGTTAAATATTTAAGGATTATTATATTAGATTATTTTAATTGAAACATGGAAGAAGTACAGAGACATAGCGTACATACGCTGGTATTTCGTTCGCTGAAAAGAACCCACGACATGTTTGTTTCCAATCAAGGTGCTCTTCCTGAAATTGATGAAAAATTGTAAGATATGGCCAACATTTATATTTCTTATTATAAGTTGTGGAGACAAATTTAATTATTTTAAATTATTTTTAGAGATAAAATGAGAAAAGCTGTTAAAGCCAGAGACAATTATTCGCTTGTATTTGAAAGAGTAAACAAAGCACTAGAATTGAAACAACTTAACCCCACAACAGGTGCTGAGGAACCAGAACAACTTGCTATAACTAATGGACCATCGGGAAGTAATGGTGGTGGCGATCCCAATAGTCAGGCGTTAGTACCAGTTACTGAAACTTATCAATCTACTGTTGCTGGGCTCATTAAAACGACAACAACCACAAACAGTGGAATGCAGTTGATACCTAAAAAAGCACCGAGTATTCCGAAGCCAGTTTGGCATGCACCTTGGAAGTTGTCGCGAGTTATATCAGGTAAAAGCTGTTATCTATGTATTGCTATAAAAAAAAGTATAATGAAAGTAATAAAATTGACTGTTGGTGCGCAAAGTGCAAGATGAGCGACTTATTGTGGTCACTAGTACCCGACATTTTCTTTTGTTTGCTCTTGAAATGTTAGTATTTTGCTACGACATTATTCTAAAATTACTAACCTTTGAATTTTTAATGGTCACATAAAACATTGCCTGACCAATGGCCGTTTGACTGAACTATAGATATGCCATTTTAAACAAGCTATAACAATTGTTCGTCATTTCGCTTTTATCAACGTGCTGCTACCAGGTTTGAAAAAAAAGATCGCTGATGGGCCTTGGACCGGCAGATCCACATAATCAGAACCTTTATAAATTGACATCGCTCCAGTCACTTCCAAAAAATCCAAAGAGTTTATTGATCTCATTGTTGCTATTTCTTTTTGAATAATCTCAAAATTTGTATTTCAGGTCATCTTGGATGGGTTCGTTGTATAGCTGTGGAACCTGGTAATGAATGGTTTGCAACAGGAGCTGGTGATCGTGTCATAAAAATATGGGACCTAGCTAGTGGAAAACTAAAGCTTTCCCTCACTGGTCATGTTAGTACAGTTCGTGGACTAGCTGTTAGCAACAAACATCCATACCTCTTCAGCTGTGGTGAAGATCGACAAGTGAAATGTTGGGATTTAGAATACAACAAAGTCATTCGACATTACCATGGACATTTATCAGCGGTCTACTCGCTTGCACTTCATCCTACAATTGATGTATTAGCCACATCTGGGCGTGATTCCACAGCTAGAATCTGGGATATGCGAACAAAAGCTAACATTCACACACTCACCGGTCATACAAACACTGTGGCGAGTGTTGTTGCTCAAGAATTCAATCCACAAATTATAACTGGCAGTCATGATTCTACAATTCGGCTGTGGGATCTTGCGGCTGGTAAAAGTGTTTGTACATTAACAAACCATAAGAAAAGTGTTCGTAGTCTTGTCATCCATCCAAAATTGTATATGTTTGGATCTGCTTCCCCAGATAACATTAAGCAATGGCGTTGTCCAGAGGGAAATTTCGTGCAGAACGTTTCTGGACACAATGCTATTGTTAATTGCATGGCTGTCAATCAGGATGGAGTTTTAGTATCTGGGGGAGACAATGGTACCATGTACTTCTGGGACTGGCGAACCGGCTATAATTTCCAAAGGTTTCAAGCTCCCGTACAACCAGGTTCAATGGACAGTGAAGCTGGTATATTTGCAATGGCATTTGATCAATCTGGATCGCGACTCATTACAGCTGAGGCAGATAAAACTATTAAAATCTATAAAGAAGATGATCAAGCCACCGAAGAGACGCACCCTGTTAACTGGCGACCAGATATTCTTAAGCGAAGAAAGTTTTAAACCAATAAAGATTATGGACTATAACAATAAACAAAATCAAATAAAAATTAATAAACAGAGGGTTTTTTTTTAAACATGAATATAAATAAAACACCTTGGCAACGTATTCTTTCTTCAAAACGTAAAACTCTCCGATTTTATAAGAATCGGAGCTCAGATCTGAGCAAAATTCTTCCTTTTCCTCTCTGATATATGAATGTGTAGGGCCCCAATATTTATATGAATTAAAAGAAGATTTATTGGTGCATTCAGGGTCCTAATATACAGAAGTCCAAACATTTTATTTAAGTCGTATTTATTCCTCGTATCGTCTGTCTGTTCTTATTTATGTTGATGTACAAACATCGTGAAGGGCCTAAGCTGATGGTAGGATTTGCTTAATAATTGGTAAAGATTATTTTAATGTAACATCTATAGCAAGAGAATCAAAACAAAGTGCACGAAGAACGTAGTAACATTGAAAAGGAATGCTACTTTTCTTTAATGCAATAATAATGTTAACGAACAAATGTTAAAAAAGTCAAAAGTATTAAACAAATTTTTTTTATAAACAAAATATTATTGTAATTGTTTGAACTATTTAAAAGTCGATCCGGCCATTAAAAAATATATTTTAAAGTTCTTCTTTAACCGAGGATTGTAATGATATCGACTTGGACCACAACTCTACCACTTGACTCATTCACCTTAAGGATCACCCGTAGGGCAACTTAATGCAGATGTCGTTGCATTTATTTGAGCTTTTGCGCGTGCCTTTCTTCTACGATATTTTTGGTACGTCGTCATATGCTATTTCGTTTTGAACTGGGTTCGCAAGGCATTTTTGGCAGTACCAGTTAAAATGATCATGCTGTATTTTTTCCAAAATGTACTTTTTATGTGGAAGCTTCCTCGGATTTGCTTGCTTCTTAATCGATGGCGCTTTGTCACTCCTGGATCTTCATTTCAGCTTCCGTCAATTTACTCTCAATTTTATCTCTTCCACGTGAGTCGTATGTAACTGCCGTGAAGCCTTTCCCGCCACATCATCTACCCTACACTTATGCAATGTTTGATGTCATTATCTTAAGAGCCTCCTTAGTGCTAATAAACTTTTAGCATTTTGGGAGCACTGTTCCATTCAAATAAATGTCGGAATAACCAAAAAATAAGAATTTTCGTCAAAATACTCAGCCATATCACGAATTCCATCGAAGAATGTTACGAATCCCTGAAAAACGGATCCCAGAATCCATCGTAGTGGAAAATCCCATACAAATTGCCACTAAGAACGGAATCAGTGATAGTTTTTTTCGTGTTTCGTAAAGTTTCCGATTACGATGGAATTTGTGATAGGCCTGACTATGTTCGTTATACGAACCTGGGGCCCAATCGTGTCATTTGTGAAAGAGTACCCCGTGAACGGAATGTATCGGTCGCAAACAAAACACGTTCACTCGATTGACGGGTGACCTTATTTTCAACAACTCGAACGCTCATCCGTTCTCTTAGGAAAAGGACTCAGATTAGATAAGGTATTTGTCGCTAGTTCTGGATGAGCTAAAATAAAAATTCGAATTTGGCCTCTAGGGAATAACATAAATAAATCCGCTAAAATTATTTGTCTGCGAAACACGGATAATAAATCTCAAACTTTAAAGATATGTTTGAAAGGATTTTCATTTATTAGATCGTGCCACGTAAGATGCCTTGCTTTATTTTTCCTCTATTAACATAAAATGCACGTCGGGATCACACTACCTTGCTCTTGTAGCTAACAACTAGAATATAAAGCTAGAGATTGACGGTGTATAGTCATGGTTCGAAGGTTACCGAGAAAACAATAAAGACAAGAAGGTAGTTAAAATAGCAATTTTAAAATTTTTCGATTTAATTTAATTGCTTTTTTCTTTGATAGTTTTATTTAAATGCAATATTTTTGATGGCTACATGAAATTTGGCCCAATGAAATATGGCCCTGAAAATAAAATGAAAGATGGGCCAAAAATGTATATGGGAAACAAACAAAAAGTTAAAAATTTGTAAATTGGGGCCATTTTTCATTTTTTTAGGGATAAAATTTCATTATGAAAAATGGCCTCAAACTTTTATTCTAAACTAAAATACTTTTACAACAAAAACTTTGATAGTAGACCGACTGACAACATAGGCTTCTGCCAGGCTACTGAACATACACTTAGCGGAGCGACGGAGTCGCGTGAGCGGGACAGAGGACGCAAAAAGCGAGTTAAAATCCTTGAACCCGTGAGGGGCCAGGTAAGTTACTTTAAGGGGTCTCCCATACCAACGCAAAACATTTTTTGTACGATTGTAATTTTTGTGTTATTGTTGCTTCTTTTTCATTTTGTGTTTGGGCCCATTTTTCATAAGTTAGGGGCCATTTTTCAATTTTGAAAATGGGGCCATTTTTCATTGGGGCCATATTTCATGTAGCCATTTTGGACTAACTAAGAAATACCGAATTGGTACAAAAATTATGACAAAATCAACCAAGCCAAATGACGAGATTTTATGTATGTACGTCCAACCGTTTAGCCGGACGCCTTGTCGAAAACCCCTTTTTTCGAATTCTCCATCGTCGTAATGTTAGTTTTGATTAAAACCTTGAATTTTGTTCACCCGAAACTAATGCTTGCCCTATACAGCAAGTAAAAGCAATAATTATTTGATGTTTGTCTGTTCGTGGTCCAAATCAGTTCTTAAATATTTCCGAAAAACAAGCTTTTTCAATTCCTCAATCAATCATTGTACACAGATAAAAATAATAAAACTCAATTTTAAATTGCTTCAGTTTAGCATAATGATTATTTTTTATTTTTAAATTATGAATTTCCTCAATAATAATAATAATTTTTCTTCTCTTTCGCGTTAATAGTTGTGTGTTGTTAAGAAAATATAATTAATTTTAACGACAAAATAAAAAAAAAAACATAAAAGAAAGAATTATAACAGAAGCACAATACACATATTTACATGTACCAACGGCAGAAAACAAGACTGGGAACTTTTATTTATCTCATTCGGGTGCTTAAAAGATGTACAACAAATTTATTTAAAATTTTTTTTTCGAGTTTTATTTTTAAAAATTTTGAATTTTTTTGCATTTTAATTATTCTTTTTTTGTTTCATTTTAAATATTCAGTTATAGTTTCAATAAGTAAATCAGTGTTGTTTATTTATTATAACTTCTTATTTTTTGACTTCAATTATAAATTTTAATAGCTTTTTCAGAAAAATTCAAGGATGTTCTTTTACGGGACTTATTAATGTGATCAAGGCCAAAGAAAGGCAGTGGAGTGCCACCGACAACTGTTGCCTGTGTTGTTCCATTTGGATGGAATACATCCAAATCGATAAGATTACTATCGACGACATCGCTTATGGATCCATTCGAAATTACAACAAATTTGTAGCTCTCCCATTCTTTATCTGGCACATTGAGGCGTTTCTGGATTCGCTGCTTTAATGCTCCGTAGGTTTCATTGTGCTTACACTTAATAAGGAAAGGAACCCCAAAAGAATTGTAAATTTCCTTACTGAAATGCGATACTGGTATGAGCATTTCGTTTTCAGCTAATTGTGTATCTTCTATTGGGACTTCTTCAATGCGGAACGTCTTTTGGTTGTTTTGACTGGAGACGGTCTCACTTCCCTTTTGCAAATTCTCAAGCGGAACATCCTCTTTGAATACGCACATAATTTTGTGACTTCCCATTTTCATTAACCGCAATTTCTTTCGACTGTTTTCCGGAAATTGGATTTTCTTAGCGGCTTCGTCGAGGAGACTTTTAACGGTTTCATTTTTATTGGGATAGAGAACTAGTTCTTTTTCTTCTCTAAGATCATTTGATACCCAAATGCATTTGAATTGACGCTTATTGTCAAGCTCGTGTATACTTAAGGACAGTCTTTGATAGAAAATCTTTTTGGGGGCTGCTTTGCTGTATAAGATTAGATCTTTTATTAAACCCTAAAAAAATAAATAGAAAATACTTAAACTGTAGATTAAAGTTGAAAAAAAAACAAACAATAAATGTAGTAGAAATACTACATATGAAGTAAATAGTCATCTCTGCTACTACTTTGTTTTGCAGCCATTTTGGTAAACATTAGTCTTGACAGTTCATATTTGGCAGGCGTGAAGTAGACACGTGGCAAATTTATTATGAAATATATTCGATAAACCAACGTGTTTTGATCGTTAAAACATTATATCAAAATCAATCATCGATACTGTGACGATGAGAAAGTTACGTGAAATTTTTGGGAGAAACAACGTGCCAACAAAACGCACTATTTATCGTGTCGAATAGTCTGTTCAGGGAAATGGAAAACCCTCAAATTATTCATCAGTCACCTTTGCATCTATTAAAAGTTACAGTCTGGTGTGCAATTTGGTCAGGAGGAATCATTGGACCTTACTTCTTTGAAAATGAAAACGGCGTAACGGTAACTGTGAATGGGGAGCCACAACTGCATGCTTTGGGCTTGATTAACTTGTGTTATCAACAAGACGGTGCCACATCGCATACAGCCAGGATTACAATGGAATTAATGCGAGACCTCTTTCCACAACAAGTTATTTCAAGAAATGGTGATGTTGATTGGCCTCCACGGTCGCCTGATTTAGGTGCGTCAAGTTGGGAACACCACAACGGAATTTTGAAAATCTAATGATGCAGGAATTAGGGGTTTATTTGGGGCTAATTTAGTGCTCTAATCCCCAAAATCCCTTCACCCCCAAACTTGTGGTGTTCCCAGCTTGACGTCAAGCTGGGAACACCACACCTCCCAATGCAAAATTTCAAAAAAGTAATGATGCAGGAATTAGAAGCTAATTTGGGGCTAATTTAGGGCCCCAATCCCCAGTGAGCCTCAAAATCCCTTCACCCCTAAACTTGTGGTGTTCCCAGATTGACGTCAAGCTGGGAACACCACAACGGAAATTCAAAAATCGAATGATGCAGGAATAAAGGCCTATTTTGGGGCTAATTTAGTGCTCCAATATTAAATTTGGGGCTCCATAATTTGACCTTGAAATTAAGTGTCAAGGTTGCAAAATTGTGGAGACTTTCTACACTCAGCATTAAAAAAAAATATAAAATTGTAATAAGACGTAGAATAAGTTTGTTTGGAAAAATAACAAGTTTTGTTTTTCTACTCCCACAGGTTCGGTTTTTACTGGTCAAAACCCGATTTTGCTCAAGTCATTTCATATAAAGCTCGGTGGAGACATTTAAAATTTTATTTGTATTCAAATGCGTTTGCTTATTTCTACACTTATTTGTGTTCAAAAAGATGTTGGAATTAAGAAAGATGGCGCTGTTAATTACTTAAACCGAAAATCGAGGTTGAACAACACATTTTTAGGGCACAGGGATGTCTTCGATTATACATTTTGTGGGCATATCCACATATCATCAAAATAATTTGTATCCTTTTCACACTAGACATTTTGTGTCGAATCCCTTTAATTTTTTTTTTTTAATGCAACCTCACTGATGCCTCACAAGTCACAATAACCTCATAACTCATGCTGAACTCACCTCATACAAACTTAAAAATTAAAATCTGGTTATTGGCAGATCACAACTCACGTTGTTTTTGTGAGTTTTCATTTATACAACAAACTCACAAAAAATTGTGACCTCTATGACCCTCACAACGGCACCAAGCCGCACAACACGCTAGGCAAATGTAGTTCTACCGTACAGGCCGACTCCACAGCCCATACAGATGTCCAACATCACAACCACAATCCAATCAACAAACAGTGCATTTTTAAATTACTGGGCAAATCATGTCAGGTCGTTCATTAAGGCTTAACTACACAGGCCTACTTTTGTACAAAAGTACAAAAGTGAGAAATAAATATATATTCTGAAGACATCTGTTTCAAAAACAAACAATGGAAATTTATGCCCGGTGGTTTAATTTATATGACAGAACAATTTTCGTATGTTTTCTTGCAAGCATGTTTCTTTAATTTCTCACTTTTGTACTTTTTGGCAAAAGTAGGTCTATGTGGTTTAAGGCTTAACTACATAGGCCGTCTTTTGTACAACAGACAACTGCTTGCAAAAAAAAACAATGGAGAATGGTGCGTGGTGGTTTAATTTATATGTAAAAACAATTTCCATATGTTTTTTTGCAAGCATGTTTCTTTAGCGAGCATTTTAATTTCTCACTTTTGTATTTTTGTACAAAAGTAGGCCTATGTAGTTGAGGCTTAAAGCCTTTTACAAAAGTACAAAAGTGAGAAATTCAAATGCTCGCTAAGAAAACATGCTTGCAAAAAAACATACGAAAATTGTTCTGACACATAAATGAAACCACCATGCTCAATTTTCCATTGTTTTTTTGCAACGGGTGTCTTCAGAATAGATATTTATTTCTCACTTTTGTACTTTTGTACAAAAGTAGGCCTATGTAGTTAAGCCTTAAGCCTTTCACAACAACTTCTATCTTTTACAACAAAATTCACTTACACATTCAAGAAAAACCAGACAAAAAACTCACACACATGAAACGTCATCTCATGGCCAAGCTTTGAACAGCTCTCCATGTTTTGTTCAAAACGTTATTTTTTTCGACATGTTGGTGCATGGACATGGATTTTTCGGACTCCATTGGATTTTTTTAGACATGTTCCAAGTCCGTCCATCGTTCATGGCCTGTGTAGGTGGCATGACGAGTCACAAAAATCCATGTCCAAGCAGTGACATATCCATACAAATCAGATTGTGGATTGGATTGTAGATAGACTGCTTTCACGCAAGGAAACTGAGCCCGAAATTTAATATTGGAGCACTAAATTAGCCCCAAAATAGGCCTTTATTCCTGCATCATTAGATTTTTGAATTTCCGTTGTGGTGTTCCCAGCTTGACGTCAAGCTGGGAACACCACAAGTTTAGGGGTGAAGGGATTTTGGGGCTCACTGGGGATTGGATTACTTTTTTGAAAATTTGCATTGGGAGGTGTGGTGTTCCCAGTTTGACGTCAAGCTGGGAACACCACAAGTTTGGGGGTGAAGGGATTTTGGGGCTCACTGGGGATTGGAACACTAAATTAGCCCCAAATAATCCTCTAATTCCTGCATCATTAGATTTTCAAAATTCCGTTGTGGTGCTCCCAGCTTGACGCACCTGCCTGATTTGACTGGTCCGGACTTTTTTTTGTGGGGATATCTGAGAAGCAAGGTTTATGCAAACAAACCATAAACACTTGAGCAACTCAAACAAAATATTCGTGATGAAATTAATGAAATACCGCGTGAAATGTGTGAGAATGTCATGAAAAATGTGCTCAAAAGAGAAATTATTTTCTAAAATTGATGCGCGATAGAATGGTTCGCTGTCATAACGCGACATGCTAAAATCAGACATAAACAAGCAAGATTTCAATTCATTCGGGATACATTTTAGCATATGGCCTTAATTTACTAAAATCAAGGCCAATTGGGCCTTATTTCACTTTGTCAAAGTGCAATAAAACCAAATGTTGAAAGTGAAATAAAAGCAATTTGGCCTTATTTCACTTTGTCAAAATGTAATAAGACCAACTGCAGAAAATTGGCCTAATTTAACTTTTGCTAAGTGCAATAAGGCCAACTTTTGAAATTTGGCCTATTTAACTTGGCTTTATTTCACGGCAGCGTTTACCAAGTCGAGTTTAGATAAAATGCATGGCTTTCTTATCCATTATAAATCAAAAATTTACACGTAGGTCCGATCCTTTACTTTGGGCACAGAAAATCACTGTCAGATTTTGGAGAACAATGTTGAAATATTCTCAAAAATATTAAAACTGTGCAAAAGTACGGGAACGCAAATTCAACCAAGTTCCGTATTACCTAATGTGCCAGACAAGTACTCTCTCTCTAAATGACATTTTGCTGAGCTGTGATTTTCTGTCCGAAGAAATTTCTCGGACTGAAAATCACAGGTAGGGGAAGTTATTCACTCTCACGCTCACGAGCGTTGTCTTTTGTCAAATTATTTGGTCCAATCCTTTACTTTGTGCACAGAAAATCACAAACTGTCAGATTTTGGAGAGCAACGTTGAAATATTCTCAAAAATATCAAAACTGTGCAAAAGTACGGGAACGCAAATTCAACCAAATTCCGTATTACCTAATTTGCCAGAAAAGTACTCTCTGAAAATGACATTTTGCTGAGCTGTGAAAATCACAGGTAGGGGAAATTATTTACTCTCTCGTCAGCGTTGTCTTTTGTCAAAAACTGTCAAATTATTGAGAACGGGAACGGCTTTGGACTGAATATCACACAAATGCACAGAAAATCACAGAAATTTAAAGCAAAGGAACGGACCTATTGAGTACGGGAACGGCTTTGGACTGAAAATCACACAAATGCACAGAAAATCACAGAAATTTAAAGTAAAGGAACGGACCTCGTGTATTTTCATTTACACGTGTATTTAAAAGATACATGTGTTATTGTTTTCTTACAACCCATGTACACGTGACACGAATACACGTGTAATTAAATACACGTCGAAAATCGACAGCTCGACTTGAAGGTCGTATAGTCATAGATAAACAGAACGTGTCGTCTTAGTTTAAATGCCGCTTGAAATCAAGTGTACGTTCAGATGACTTAGGGGACTTGCAAGGTAAAATTTTAGACTGTGATTGGCCAGCTGTCGAAAGTTCCCTTCATTTGAAACAATTTTTCGACAGCTGACCAATCACAGTCTAGAAATTTGCCTTGCTTGCAAGTCCCCTAAGTCCTCTGAACCTACCCATTATCCCCCTTTTCTGTCAAAAGGATATTTTTATAGACTCTTTTGATTCTTCATTCTTATGGTGTAAATTTAATGCTTTTACCAACTTTCACGGGTTGGAGTTTGATTGCTTTATATGTACTAATTCCACTGCATCAAAAACAGAATGTCTTAAAATTCATAACAAATTCAAAAAGTACCTATAAACTCATTATTTTTGAAAAATGATACATGTGCATTATTAATAGAAATACCAAGCAAAAATATCATACCTTGTGTGTATATGGAATAGCATTTCCCGGAGCGTCCTTATAACTGTGATTACATGTAAAGAACTGCAACTTATTCGGATCGGTATTAAGGCGTTCCGCAACTGCCTGTGCCATCTGATCATACGTATTACGATTAGAAAGCTCCAGCACAAATTCTGGATCATTGGGGTTACATTTATCACAAAATGTTATCTCAACACGATATAGCAAATCCTTGAAATAGTCATCGACAGTCGGTAGTTCCAGCTTCATGCCAACATGTTCCTTTTCGAAAATCAATATGTATTCCTGCAAATTGTCCTGCGAAATTTGCAATACCTCCTCAAGGGATTCTTCCAAATTTAAGATTTTCTTTTGGCTTGATTCGTCGTAAACAGTTAATTCAGTACCAGCTTCGAAGCCTAAACTTGTATTGATACCGGGTATGATTTCAATCAGACGTCGTCGAAGATCCTCCTGACTGCAACCAATGTAGTTAAGGCGCTTATTCGTTGCATCATAGTATTTGTAGAAAATCAATACCTCCCGCTTGGGATTGAACGGAAGCAACGGGTCAGGAGAATCTGGCGAGGCCAGTTCTAGGAATATATTCCATGGCTTTTGAGAATTGGCCACATAGTCTATGGTGCGATTTCCCTCCCGATTAAAGTCGATATAGGTGAATTTCTGCAAATGCGATGAAGCCAATGACCAGATGCGCATACGATCCTTGCTCACACCAAATGTTCGCTCAAACATCGCAATCAAATCGTCGATTGTTTGGTTTTGTTTAAGTTTAAAAATTCGTGGATGTACCTTCTCCAAATCGAACAACTTGCGTTTTTGCTGCGACTCAAAGTACTCCTCTAAGATAACCTGAACAGTTACGTACAGATTTGCCTCGGCTCGTTCCTTGCGACGAATCAACTCGATATTTTTTTCAACGGTTAAGCGCTCAACCAATTCACTGGGAATCTCGTCCTCGGGAATTTCGGCAAGAACTTTTGGCAGCTCTGACGCACGAATGTACACCAACATATAGGCATTGCTGCACTTGGCATGGAATGATATTTCCTCATCCATGCCTCCGTAATTCTGATCAATTGCCTCGGCTTTGCGACAACTCGACACTACGTCATCGTCAAACTTGAACCATTTGCCATCTGCTTTTGGATTGATAAAAACCACATAATGCCCTCCATGATTGTCGCCCGAATGAACCAGTACAGCATGTAATACATAATCTGCTGGGGTCTCTTGCTTCTCAGCTAGATAACGGTCTAAATTAATTTGCTCATAGAATTCGAAGCGATCATTGTACTTGATCGAACTATCTGTTATGGGGTCATATTGGAAACGCATTAAATGCAAGTGCAACACCGGCGGAAAAGAAGTAAATATGACGCCTTTGCTTGCCTCCTGTAGGCCATGTACGCCCGCATCGTATTTGTTGTCTCCTTCGAGGGTTTCCGATGCAATGTAATCCAGGAATGAATCGTAAATGTTCTTCTTGTCCTTGATGTTTAATTGAATGTCATAGAAAGTCTCGTAGCGGGTGCTGTTGTATTCGACATTTTTGCATTTGATGTACGACGACATCTTTCCTTCAAACAGACTAGGAATTGTTCCCTCCAAACAGGTTCCTTTCATCTTCGATTCCAATTTGTCCAGAAGCACACGCAAAAATTCCTGCACATCATGTTGCATAAAGGAATCCAGTGTCTCCCAACCAAAACTCTTTGTAAGTTTCTTTGTGCCCACAGGCTTGTCACCGAACTGCAAGTCATGGAACACTCTCTGCAGTGACAACCCAACTGACTTTGCACTATCGTCCGCCTCAGTTGGTATCTTATACACAGCTGAGCGCAACTGATTGGTAAAATAGAGTGTTTGCAGCAAGGAATTCATGTAACAAGTGGCCCCCTGGTTCTTCAAACCCACACAACCTGTGTGCTTCTTCGAATCCCACAAAACCCCATGTGGTGCATCGGCAATCACATGAACTTCAAGAACAATCGAATCATTTCTCACATAACCCTTCTCGGGATCCTGCAAGTCAGCCCAAGTGATGAAATTCGAATATCCATAATCGTTTTCTTTGTTATAGAACAAATGCTTTATTCTGGCCCTGGTAAATGGCGGAGCATTAGGCTTGAAGCACTTCAGCCTCAGCTCAGCTATGGCATTACATGACCAAGCTGTTGAATCGTTCTCCCCATTGCACTGCAGAAAGAATCCCATCGAGCGCTCAATTGGTAACACCATAATCTTCCATGGCAGCATCCGCACATATGTGGGTGGGGACAGAATTGTAGTCTTCAGTGAAGAGATGTTATTGACAACAAAGGAAAATGTTGCCTCGGCACGAAATTGATCGCATTTTGGGTCTGTTTTTTGAAGGAATGTTCACGTTTTAGGAATCACGCGTGAAAAAGAAATAATTTTTGTAGAAGCACTTACCATTTTCATCGGTGTCTTTAAGCTTAGCCAAGGATTGCTGCTGATCGTCAACCACATATTCGATTTCTTGGGTGTCCATTGCTTCTATTAGTGGGTCGGCTTCTACCACATCCATTTTACGTAATGTAAATAAGTGGTGATGTTGTTTTCGTTCTGCTTTCTTTGTCAATTGAAATGCAGACTAAATGCTATCACCGCGGCTGCCGCACCACTGTCTTTATGGAACAAAAAAAAAATCTATATATGTAACCAATAACCAAACAAGGCCGATTTTTGTCGACTGTTTATGAATGCGGGAGGAAAGTGTGCCACCGAATGCAGTTGTATATTTTTATTGCAAAATTATAATTTCGATTTTGTCTTACCTTTTGAATAAGGAGACTCTGCCCAAACAAAAATAAGTAAAGAACAAAAAATTAAATGATCATCGACGAGGCAATTGAAGTGGAGGAAACAAAAGGCGATTCTTATTCGACTTTTTCTTCCTTTCCTTTGTAATTAGAAAAAAGTTACCGAGTAGTTTTTTTTTATTACAAATTGGCGTGTTCTTATGATGATGGGTTTTTGTTCTTGTTGTTGGTCACAGAATAAAAGGATTCACAGGCGCAGAACAACTAAATAAATTAAAAGATGGATTTTTTTTAGTGAATTTGTAATTTAATTTTTTGGAATATCAATACATGTTAATTTGAGGGTCTGCGATAATATATATTTTTGTATATATTAACGAGAATAAAGTATAATTTATGTTTTTTCTTTCTATTTATTACTTTTTATTCTACTGCTACCGCGATTACATGTGAAAAATAAAAATGGAAATACACAATTTTTAATTCGCACAGCAGAACCTGTCAAAAACACACGAAAATAGAAATGAGTGTGCTCGGTGGATGGTGGCGCTGAGTGCCGCTGGTAGCTGTTTGTGCAGTGAACGCAGTGAGCTCATTTATTAAATGAAAGCATTCAGATGGAAAATATTTGCGCAAAAATGCGTATGGTTGCCTGGGTGAACGCGAAAGTTGTTCGGGTTGCCGTCTGATTTGTTTTTACTTTTTACTGCCTGTCCACATTGGATTTTTAATGCTAGGTGCATGTAGTGAGACAGGTAGATTTTATGTGAGTGAAAAAGAGATGGGTGGAGTCCACCCAAATTGCACCGATGCGCCACTTTCAAACAATATTCTCGGATTCAACATGATAGATTTTTTATTGTGTGAGTGAAATATAGATAGATTTCAAGGGTGGGCGATAGGGATGGGTAGATTGAACTGCGAGGATTTACTCTTCATCGTATGGACACAACGAACATGTTAACACCAAGCATTAAAAATCCAATGTGGACAGGCACTTAAACTTGAACTTAAAAGGAGTGTTTTTTTTAAGTCCTGCGGAATTTGTAAAAAAAATACCTCAGGGTGTAGTAAGAAACTGCCTTAAGCCTTCTCCTCATCTGTGGCGTGTGTTGTGTTGTGGAGTCTTGTGTCGCTGTCATTCCATATATTTTATGCACCACACTGCAACACAACACACGAGACAAATATGGTTCAACGCATATGAAATACATTGTAGCGATAGCGACACACGACTCCACAACACAACACACGACACAGACGTGGCTCAGGCTTAAGGCTGTAAATACCTCTATAACGAATCAGGATTCATTGCATTTCCTTTTTTAAATTCCAATATATATAAATTATCTTTTAATTTCGCATAAAACAATTGACTTCATGGACGTATTAAATATGGACTGCTAGCCCATTGTGGTTTCCATA
The DNA here is from genome assembly GCA_949320155.1 of Melangyna quadrimaculata. Lineage (NCBI taxonomy): Eukaryota > Metazoa > Arthropoda > Insecta > Diptera > Syrphidae > Melangyna > Melangyna quadrimaculata. The sequence goes on from OX439484.1 coordinate 84,296,922, forward strand.
CAAAAACCCCATGGAAAATAGGTCACCGCTCGTTGGCCTATTGGTGCAAAGTGGCAAAAAAAATACTACTTTACGAAAGCCATCTATTGCCACTTTTCATAACAACCATATTTTGCAAAGAAGCTAAGGACATCTGTTATGACACTTTATTATTATTTTGACGACTGACATGTAGTTGACATTTTTTTATTATCATTATAATTCGTTTACCCATTCTCCACGCAAGATTTCACATCAAAAAAGCTCACATTCCATTTCTCCGTGAAAAAGTTCGAGTGCCTGCCAAAGAATTCGCTTCGAATTCTATGAACCTACCGCAGTGTGATGGAGCATTTGAAGCGACCTAATCGAATTCAACTCTCAGGAGAAGATGATGAATACCCCACAGCACAAAAGAAAAGATCAGCTTTTCTCGAGAATGAGGATGTCGATGATGATTGGAAGAAGGAAGTGCCAAAATGATTGGGATTTGCGAGGCACCTTAAGAGGAGAAAGTACGAGCGATTTGGCAGTTTCACCTGATGACAATGATGCTTTCAAGGTTCTTCTGGAATCCGGTTCCAATCATCAAAAACAGGTGAGCAAATTGGGACTTGCGCATTCGCTAAGCATATCAAGTGTGTGGCTAGTGGTTCCAGTAGGAAGAACAAACAACAAACTTCGCTTTTTGACAGTGGTTTCGCAGTGAGAGTCCCATATCGAGCGAAGAGCACTCCACAGATGTTGCAAGGCCTGTAGAACCAGACTCAACCTGTCATAATTTGGTTACTCCTATGAAAATTGTGCGTGTTGATCCCATTGTTTGTCAACAGTATCGTTCAAGATAAAAGTCGAAGAGGAGCTTTTGCTAGCTCCGGTGGATAGAAAGAAACTTAACGAAGTCAACATTCAAGGGTTGGCTGAAGAAGCATCAAGACGATATTATAAGTAAGTTTTGCACTTGCTTGGTATGTCCTTTGATTTGTCACTAAAAGTTTCCTTGCAGTTTGGTAGGATTGAAACCACTCAATCGCAGTGAAGACAACTGATGATTTTGCATTCGAAGAGAATGACCCTATTAAAGAAGCTATTGAGGAGAATATGACCGCAGCATCAGTTATAGAGTAGAAGATATCTCCTCTCTCGCAGCGTTATGAAGAAATGTGCCATCAAATTCAAAAAGGTAATTTAAAAAACAAAGTTACGATTCTGAATACTGATTTTGGAATTTACTGATTCAGTACTTGGCATTTAAATAATTACAATTTACAATTATTTTGACGATTAAGTTCATACATATATGTACCTATACATTTGAAGGAAAAATAAAAAAAATGAGTCTGGGGTCGACTCATAATAGCAACTTACCATTGGTCTACTTTCAAATAGATTTAAATGCCGAAGAAAATCATCAGTAGATGTAAGATTGTCTCCTAAGCAATTCATTGAATATTCAAATAGGACTTTCAATTGATTGTGTTTAATTTTATGATTCGTATTGGTTGAAACTGTAAAAGAAAAATAAATTTATTTTTGTTTGTTCGTTAAAACAAAATAAAACTTAAGCCTGATCCACATCTGTGTCGTATGTTGTGTTGTGGAGTCGTGTGTCGCGAGACAAATATGAAATACATTGTAGCGTTAGTGACACACGACTCCACAACACAACACACGACTCAGATGTGGATCAGGCTTTACTTTCCGCGAGGAACAATTAAGTAATCACTTGCTTCTTTCAAACCGTCCAAAATATTGGCTGCTTTTTCATAATGAAACTTACAGAGTTGCAATGAGGTTTTTGGCAGTGATGTGATTTCGACAACGTTTGAGCGCATTTGATGGTAATAAAATGAAGCTATTCTATATACGAGAGATACAAAAATGGAATTAATTTAATCAGATTTATCTCATCATAAAGGCTCTCCCAAACCAATGCGAAACATTCGTTGCGGTGAAGAAAAATTCGTCAGTCAAAATTAATTCATATGTTTCTCCGCCGCGTTGGTGTGGGCACTCTCCTATATCACCATGTAAATAAATTTTGACATGCGAATGTTTCTTTGCCGCAACGAATGTTCCGCATTGGTTTGGGAGAGCCTTAATTCAGTTAACATTAAAGGTAAGACAGCACACAACTGCAGTGGAACTAGACTTCACGACGCGGCAAAACATTATTTGTATGAAATTGTATGAGCTAAATCGCACTAAGCGGCAACTGAACTTCATAAAATTTCATACAAATAATTGTGAATCGCAGTTCCGCTGCAGTGCAGTTCCGCCTAGTACGGTCTAACCTTTATGGCTAACAAGACTTGCCAAATAAAAAATTTTGATTTAAGAATAAGTCACTATTTACCGTTTGTGCATAACACCAGATCGATAAGTAGGTATAAAGAATTTGTTTCGCTCCAGGTGTTTCTATATCACAGAGTTTCAAGGACTTCTGTAGTAAATCGATTAATTCTTGCTCGGGTGTTGTCTGCAAAGAAATCATTTTTAATTTCTGTTAAAATTTTACTTCAGATTCATTAAGATTGAAACTTACGTTTGAGCTGAAAGCCTGCATCTGTTTGCAAGTGCAAACATTGCCGTTGAAAACTCCCAACTTACTGTATCCCACAGATCTATATTTCATTTACGAGTTCCAAGAACAATTTTTGCCTTTTCATAATATTTGTGGTTGTTTTGAATTCCATAAAAATATCGCCCGAATGTGCCATGTCAAATGGTGGTAAATTAATGGTATTATGGTGAATATGCCCAGTTATGTAAACAGCCACACATTAGTACAACTTTCCGCGCCATCTTTGAGTGAAATGATTAATTAAATCCATCACGGTTGGTGTCCAGCCTCGTTCGTACTGGAATATTGACGAAACCTTGTTGGAAAGCACCTTCTAGTAGACCCTAGAAAATTCTAGAACCCTTTATTCGGGTATAAATACAGGCGCTCCAGTCCGAAAGGGCAGTTTTTTGATTTTGAAAGTGAATGAATAAATGTCAGTGTGAATAAAGAGTTGCATACTTGTGCTTGGTTATAATAAAAGTAACTGAAGAAAAAGTATTTGAAATAAAAAGCGTTTTATTTTGTTAATTAATTGCAGTTTCAGTTTGAATAAAGGAAATAAGTTTTATTTGCGAACCCTTAGTAAAATATTACAGTATCATCAGCAATTCGGAACGTTAAAATATTACTGAATAAATCATCGCCCTCGAAACGTAGCGGTGCGAGAATATAGCGACCTTGTTTTTCATCTGATGGTGTTCCTGTGTCACCAAAGCGCATATCACGAACGGGTAGGCATTCCTTTTCACGAATGTCTCCATCACTGTCTTCGGGCCATTCCATTCTCTCAAAGTCGCATTACACAATTTAGTTGGCCTAGAATTCTTTATGCGCATTTCCGACATCCTGGCAGTGAACTATAGCCCAGTAGTCAATTAGTTGATTGTGAGAGAAAACAAAAAAAGATAATGGACGGCATTTAATTCATCTGAAATAAAACAAAACTTTATCGATTTATTTATGCATTGTATGTATTGTAGTATTTTACTAAGGGTTCGCAAATAAAACTTATTTCCTTTATTCAAACTGAAACAACTATACTTCACAAAATAAAATGCTTTTATTTCAAATCTTTTATTTCTACTACTTTTATTATAACCAAGCACAAGTATGCAACTCTTTATTCACACTGACATTTATTCATTCACATTCAAAATCGAACTGCCGCTTTCGGACTTGTGCGCCTGTATTTATATCTGAAAATAAAGGGTTCTAGAATTTTCTAGGGTCTGCTAGATGGTGCTTTCCAAAAAGGTTTCGCCAATTATTCCAGTACGAACACAACCGTGATGGATTTAATTATTGATTTCACTCAAAGATGACGCGGAAAGTTGTACTAATGTGTGGTGTTTACATTACTGGGCATATTCACCACAGTATATTGGTGCAATAAAAACATAGTCCCGGTCTACATTTAACGATTTTTCCAGTGCCGATCTTTTGTTCGTAGGTGAAGGGAGTGAAAAGTGAGGAGTAGGGATCAAATCGCTTGTACCACAAAACTCGAACGATTTTTCCAGTCTGTTTATGTTCTCTTTCGCCCTCTTTCCAGTGTTTTCTGTGTATTCGGTGTCAGTGTGCCATTGGTTTGATGGCGGGAGTGAATATCAATGCAAAATGAAGAGCACAGAAATAAAAAAATGAAGAAGACAAAGAAAAAATCTCAGGGAAAAATCGTTCTGTGTGTACATTTCACACGATTTCTGGAAAAATCTTCGTGGAAATATCGGGTAATGTAGATCGGGACATACTTGGAGAATTTAGAAGCCTTGCAGCTCGACAGGAGTAACTAATTCGTTGCCAGCAGGAACGAGATCAATGTCCAGGACAAAGTTAATTCTTTTTCGTTGTCAGAATTAAAGATTGCCACTTGTGATAGTTGAATTGCCCTTCATAGTTTTTCAAAGCCCATTTTCTTTGTTATATAAGTTCTATAAATGAGAAGTTAATTACAAGTTATAAATACAATTTTTCATTTAATAATTTTCAATTTAAATACAAATTGTAAGAAACTGCTTTCACATTTTCACAAAAACAAACCAAATGGTTTGGATTTTAGATGTTCTTCAAAAATTACACGAATACGAATCTGACATTTGGATTTTGGACGTATAACAAAACGTCATTTCCAAAACGTCAAATGCCGAGAGTTACACAATGTTTCCGCTTTGCACCGCTGGCGGCTCGTGTCGTCAAGCAGGAACCAACGTGAAGTTGGAGGCTAGCAGTCCATATTATACGTCCATGATTGACTTGTACAAAAGTACAAAAGTGAGAAATTAAAATGCGCGCTAAAAGGCCCTCCACACTAGCCCACTGTGTATTAATACATGTCAAAAAAGTGGGAAACAAATCATGTACAATAGTGTGGAAACAAAATATGAAAGCCCAGCCTACACAGCCCGAAATTAGCCGTGTTTTTTTGCAGGTTCAGATAAAATTGTCGAAAAAAAAGACATCCGAACTTAGCAAAGTTATCGAAGCAAAAATGCCCAGCACTATCACGAAACTCAGATATGCCCATCACTACCTTTCAGCTTTTGGAAAAGCATGCAAAATAGAAACAAAATACATTCAAATAAAAAAAAATCTCGTATACAAAATTCATTAATAAAACAAAAAATGTGAAAAAAACGAAATATTAAATCACAAATCAGAAAAAAATTGATTTACAAAACAATGGGCGTTCATTGTTTTTTGTTTATAAAAAATGTTTTCATTCGTTGGCTCAGATATTTTGACGTTTTCATACAAACTATCGATAGCAAAATAGTAATTTGAGCTGGCAGTACTTTTTCTATCTGAACTTAAGTTAAGAACCGATAATTATCTGGACTTAGCTAAGTTCATGTGGACTTCAGTTGTTTTTGTATTTTACATGTTAATTCCTTAGTTCAGATGTCGTTTTTTCGTCAAATTCTATCTGAACCTGCAAAAAAAACACGGCTATTCTATCTCACACGATTTGACATGTGTTTATACATGAATAATTTTAGGAATGGGTCTAGTTCTGTCCCACATTCTACCACACATTTTTTTAGGTTAAAGGTTAGACCGCACACAACTGCAGCGGAACTACACTTCACGACGCGGCAAAATATTATTTGTATGAAATTGTATGAGCTATATCGCACTAAGCGGCAACTGAACTTCATACAATTTCATACAAATTATTTTGAATCGCAGTTCCGCTGCAGTGCAGTTCCGCCTAGTGCGGTCTAACCTTAATAGCCTTTTTACACCAAACCCAAAACCCGGTTTTCGCGGAAATATCGGTTTTGGCTGAAAACCTAGATCGAAAACACAAGTTTTCCCATACATTTTTGCTAAACCACAAGTTTTAAATAAAACCTGTCCAAAACATGTTGGATTTGCAGGATGAACTAAACAAACACACCTTGTGAAACATTCAGCGCTCAATTAAATGTCATATAAATAGCTGACGGGTTGCTGCCAGGAAAAAATATTTTTTCTGCTGGAACACAAGAGAGCGCGACGCGGTGTCGCGCATCCAAAAAGCCTCAACTACATAGATCTACTTTTGTACAATAGTGAGAAATAAATATCTATTCTGAAGACAATGGAGAATTGTGCATGGTGGTTTAATTTATATGTCAGAACAATTTTCGTATGGTTTTTTGCAAGCATGTTTCTTAAGCAAGCATTTTAATTTCTCACTTTTATAAAAAAGTAGGTCTATGTAGTTGAGGCTTAACTTCAACGTGAAATTGATCGGTTAAGAAATCAATTAATTATAACGCATCAGGATTGATTGTATTTCCATTATTTAATTCCAATATTAATAAATTGTCTTTTAATTGCGCATAAAACATTTGATTTTTCCCTATTCTGTGGCAGTGAAAATTTTCAAAGCGGCGCGGCCCTTCCTCGAAACCATTGTGTTCAAGCAAAACAAATGAAATGTCAAATGAAAACTTGTAAATTTTCGGTGTGAACGCATTTCAAGTTTTCGTAAACCAATTGCCGAAAACCCGGTTTTGGGTTTGGTATGAAAAGGCTATAAGGTAATGTATTGCTATATTTTACTAAGGGTTCGCAAATAAAACTTATTTCCTTTATTCAAACTGAAACTGCAATTAATTCACAAAATAAAACGCTTTTTATTTCAAATACTTTTTCTTTCTTCTTTTATTATAACCAAGCACAAGTATGCAACTCTTCCTCGAAACCATTGTGTTCAAGCAAAACAAATGAAATGTCAAATGAAAACTTGTAAATTTTCGGTGTGAACGCATTTCAAGTTTTCGTAAACCAATTGCCGAAAACCCGGTTTTGGGTTTGGTATGAAAAGGCTATAAGGTAATGTATTGCTATATTTTACTAAGGGTTCGCAAATAAAACTTATTTCCTTTATTCAAACTGTAACTGCAATTAATTCACAAAATAAAACGCTTTTTATTTCGAATACTTTTTCTTTCTTCTTTTATTATAACCAAGCACAAGTATGCAACTCTTTATTCACACTGACATTTATTCATTCACTTTCAAAATCAAACTGCCCTTTCGGACTGGTGCCCCTGATTTATATCCGAAAATAAAGGGTTCTAGAATGTTCTAGGGTCTGCTAGATGGTGCTTTCCAAAAAGGTTTCGTCAATTATTCCAGTACGAACACCAACCGTGCTGGATTTAATTATTGATTTCACTCAAAGATGGCGCGGAAAGTTGGACTAATGTGTGGTTGTTTACATAACTGGGCATATTCACCACAGTATTAATACAAGCAAGTGTGGAAGAAAAATATGAAAAGTCATTTCTTTCCCACAAATTTAGCAGTCGCGTGGAATTATTTCCCACTTTCAATTTGACATATATTAATACACATTGGGGTAGTGTGGAAGGGCTTTAAGGAAACATGCTTGCAAAAAAAATACGAAAATTGTTCTGACACATAAATTAAACCACCATGCAAGCAGGTGTATTCAGGAAAGATATTTATTTCTCACTTTTGTACAAAAGTAGGCCTATAGTTAGGCCTTCGTTACACCCCGACTCCACAGGCCATGAACGATGTCTATAATCCAAACTACAATCCAATCCACAATATGATTTGTATAGATATGTCACTGCTTGGACATGGATTTTTGCGACTCCATTGGATTTTTTTTAGACATGTTACATAGTATATGGCTATTGTTAATGGCCTGTGCAGGCGGCATGTTATGGAAGTGCCAATTTTCAAAGCGGCGCCCTTCTTCAAGATCATTTGTGTTAAAAAAAAAATGAAATGTCAAATGAAAATTTGTAAATTTTCGGTGTGAACGCTTTTCAAGTTTTCGTTAACCTATTGCCGAAACCCCCGTTTTGGTGTGGAAAGGCTCCGTTTATTAATATAGTGGATAGACTTAAATTAAAACCTCTAGGAATTTTTGTTTCTTCGTGTGAGCAATCTTCAAGAGTTTAAAAGAAACCGTCAAAAAGTCTCCAGCAACTGGTTTCTTTGTGCTATAGGGGACAAGGGAAATTAAACAAACAAATACCCCGTTTACAGACAGAATCGAGAGCTCGAGTTGGATTAGGGTCGGATTTTCGACCCAGGTGTTTCGTAACGTGAGTTGAGAGCCTCATTTGAAGATGAGTTGATATGGTGTTGAGATTACATTTAATGGAATGGCAACAATATATTTATTTTACACAAAAACAGTTCAAATTTAATGAATTTAAGTACATACTTCACATAGATATCAAAACAAATAAATGATTTTACTCGCACATGTGCAAAAACACTGTGGTGAACACATCCTCAAGACCGACTCTTCGACACAGGTTTTGTATCCACAATTTCGATTCGACTCCGCTCCTGAAGTGGAATTGAGTCGGTTGAAGCTCATTTCAAGTCAACGCAGGTATACAAAGGGGCCAAGCGAGCTTGAAGCTCGCTCGAATACCTCATGTAAACGGGGTAAAAGTTCGTGATGCAACATTACAACTGAAGCCGAACAAACCTTAAATTTCGCTGTTTTGACAGAAGCAACAGATAGCTTTGCCTTCTACCCATCTCTTTTTCATTAGATTGTCAGACTGATTGGTTTTGAAAAAAAATTTCAAGTGCCTGTTTTAAAAGAAGTTTTTCTGTTTTATTTGTTTATTTATTTAATTAAATATTGTTAGAAACTTATACATCCCACCATTTAAACTCTTATTCTTTTGTTAAATTTACAATTTAAATGTGTACCTATTTTTAAAACAAAACTTACATAAAGGAGGAACAAATTGCGGAGCTGGCAGCTTTTATCATCAGGTTGAAAATCACCAAAACCCAAAATATGGAAAATTAAATACAAACAAAAAAAAATAAAAAATAGAAGAAAAGTGTAAAATATTTTCAAAATAAATAGAAAATAATTATGAATTGCTTCAGTGCCATCAGTGTACCCACTCTGGGGGAAATGGAACAAACTATTTGCATGCTCGAACGCGGAACCATCGTTACCAAGCTCTTCTCCAAACATCGCCCCGAGCAAAAGAAATTGATACTTGTTCGTGAAACTCGTCAGCTTCTCTGGTCGCCAGTGAATTCCAATACACGCACCGACTTCGAAGGATCGTTGGATCTGCGTGAGGTAAAGGAGATTCGTGTTGGAAAGAATTCCAAGGAGTTTCGCAATTTTGCCGAAGAGACCAAAAAATTCGAAACTGCCAAATGCTTTGTTGTTCTTTATGGCAGTTCGTTCAAGCTGAAGACCTTCTCAATTGTCGCCCTTTCGGAACAGGAATGCGAGAACTGGGTGCGAGGGCTCAAGTATATGGTTCAGGACACCATCGTCGCTCCCTATCCAATGCAAGTCGAACGCTGGCTTCGAAGAGAGTACTATGCCATTGAGAATGCCAATCAGCATTCCAAAGAGGGCGTCAATGTAACAGTGAAAGACTTTAAAGCATTCTTGGCTGGAGTCAGCTGCAAGATGACCACTGGCAAGCTAATGGAATTTTTCTCCGAAGACGACATCCGCCGCAAGTGTGATTTACGATTCGATGACTTCTCTCGCTTATATTGTCGTCTCCTTGTGCCAGCGACATTCGTTGCTGACTGCTTTGTCGATAACCAGTGCAAATATTCCAATGACTCGCATACTGTGACTCTCCGAGAATTCAAAAACTTCCTTGTGAACGAACAGCGTGACCCAATGGGCCATGACGACATCATGGCTTCGAATTTTGTTCGTGACTTTATACAAGACATCGAACGTGACATCCAGGAGCCATATTTTACGATTTTCGAGTTTCTTGACTTCCTCTTTTCGAAACAAAATGATTTGTGGGATCGAAATTGCGACAAGATTTACATGGACATGAAACAATCTATGTCCAATTACTGGATTGCTTCATCGCACAACACTTATCTTACTGGGGATCAGTTCTCGAGTGAATCGTCCACCGAAGCGTATGCGCGAGCTCTTCGCATGGGATGTCGTTGCATTGAATTAGACTGCTGGAATGGCCCTGATAATCTGCCATACATTTTCCACGGACACACCATGACATCGAAGATAAAATTCAAAGATGTGATCAAAGTCATCAAGGAGCATGCCTTTGTAACATCGGAATACCCAGTGATACTGTCGATTGAACAGAATTGTTCGTTGGAGCAACAGCGCAATATGGCACAAGCACTGACTGAGGTATAATTATTTTTTGTTATTGAAACAGTTGTTTTTTTTTTTAAATTCATTTTTATTTCCAATTCAACTTATAACTATCTTAAAGCTAGACAAAATGCTAGACAAAAATTCATAAAAACTAGCCTACATCACCGAGTTACTGCTAACGACATTGTGGTTTTGACGAGAATACTCTTCGAGCAGTTTTCTTTTAACCAAGTCCAATGTCAGATCTGATTCTTTTCTAGTTTGGAGTGCTGTTACGAGTGTATCGTATTTTTGAGGTAAGCTGCTGAGTAGTCCAGTTATATGCTCTCCTAGAGAACTTAACTTCTCATCTCAACTTCCATGTTGCCACCTTCCTCCAGTTTCAAGTTGCAAATGTTTCGCATTGTTTGCACCTTGTTACTGAGAGTAGCCTTTTCGTGATGCTCCTGGAGTTTACACCATGCTGCATTGGCCGTTTCTGCTTTTCACACAGGGGTTCTACTGATGGTTCTAGCCTCACTATGCTTTTTGGTCCATTCTGGAGTGACTGGGTCTGGTCTGGGTTCAACAATTATTTCTCACAAGCTGTCTCTCCGTAGTAGGAGCTAAACCTTGAATTTCCATATGTGGTAATTGTCTGCCCCCAACTTCGCAAAAGATGTCCTTAAAGATTCAGCCATTATTTAAATTCTGCAATGTCTGGGCCAATAACCTAATAGAATTATTTAGTTCCAAATGTTAATCTTCAGAAAGAAAAAACAGTCTGCTCCAGAACAATATTTATTTAAGAATAAGAAAAACTAATATTGTCTTTAGCTAGAAGTTTCAGTGTTTTGTAAATTAGTATTATGTATTCATTATAAAGTAAAAACATATCAGGTGTTTGTCTGAGTACGAATGTAATATTCATGATATATTCAACATTATCAATAACTTACAACTAACTTACTGGCCCCAAGCGGGCGCTCTAAGTTAAACTATATCTATACATGGAAACAGTTGTATTTATAAGTAGTATGATCGATTGGGCAAAAATTCTGTCATTTGTTTAACGTCTTCATTTCATCTGATATTTAAATTCAAACAGTTTAGATTCTTTGAATTGTACCCCGGTTTTCTTATTTTTTTTTTTGTGTCCTTAAACGTTTGTATGCTCGTCATCTTTTTTTTTTTTTAACTTTTAACGATTTTTTTATTGAACAAAAATGTTTGTATTTACAATTTGCTTAACGTTAGTTATCTTAAAGTATACATTGGTATTTCTTAATAATATGTTGGCACAGAAGGGGCCTAACTTTTTTACATTGTTTATTATTTTAAGCTTAATTTACATTTAGTTGTCATTGGGTTTTAAAAATATATTTTAAGGATATATTGGCAGCTTCTTCTCTCGGGTTGTTCAGGTCCGGTTGTCATGTTGGTGGATGGTTGGGGGGGATGTGGTTTTAGCCACGGTAGTGAGCTGACCCTGGGTCAGCGTAGAAGGGGATGTTCCCTTCGTCGATCGTTGATATCAGTTCCTCATCCAGAAGTTCCATTGCTGTGAGGTACCGCTGGTCAGGATGTATCTGTTGGTTTATCACTCTTTCTATGAGAGGGTTCGGGTGGTTGGTTGTATTCTGCAGGCATCATCGGCTGGATTGAATGAGGTATCTGTCCAGTTGAATTATCTTGGCTTCTTCATACAGTCGAATATTGCTCACGTGTGTCCTACGTATCCTGTCGTAATGCAATCCTGTACATAGCCGCAAGATCTTCCTCTCGAATACTGCCAGTTTGTTGATATGGGATTTTGTCCCAGTATACCAGATTGGGAAACAGTAGGTGATAATCGGCCTAATAAGCTGTTTGTAGAGGAGTAGCTTTGTCTTCTGACTAAGTCCGTTCTGCTTTCGCATGAGCGGATGAATGCGGTGGAAGGCGAAGTTTGCTTTTTTAAGGACAGTTTCTGCGTGAGGATTTAACCGCAGCAGTTCGTTAAACTGTATAACCAAGTATTTTACATTTTTGCTGGCTTCAAGCTGTGTTCCGTCAGGTAGGGTGATCATCGTGTTCCTGCATTTAGTGGCTGAGCGTCCTCTTGCATTCCCGGAGCTGCTAGGTCGTCTGAAACATATCAGTTCAGATTTGGCTGAGTTTATTTTGAAGCCCCAGTGCTGGTAGAACTCGTACAGTCGTCCAATGTGGGCTTCAACTCTTCTTGCAGCAAGTATTGGAGAGATGAACTTGGCGTATGTCAGGGAGTCATCGGCAAACAGGAGATTCTGTGCGTTTCCCGGCTGTGGCTGGTCTGCTGTAAAGATGTTGAAGAGGAATAGCCCAAGTTTGGGTCCTTGAGAAAACTCCAGCTCTTATAGTCCTTGTTGTAGATTGGCAGCTTCCTATTTGGACGTAAATCTTTTTTTCGTCATCTTTTTCTTGTCATCATCTCGTCAAGAGCCGGCAGCAATTTTGGGAGTGGAGTGATAACCAAAATACATGTATGTATGTGTAGATATATGCAGTATAATGCTAAACTCGACCGTCTGGCAATTTTTATTTCAGCTTGGGGCGGGGTTGGGCGTTCGAAAACGGTAATTTTTCCGATTTTGGGGTCGAGGTCATAACCACTTAAATTAATATATAATCCATAGAGGATGGTGTACTGATGTCAAGACGTTTTACTTTCAGCCTTCCCCTTGCCAGACGCCCACCAAAATGCGCGAAAATCAACTTTTGGGGTGAAACTAATAACCACAAGAGTGATGTGTCTCCAAGACGTTCTGGTTTCAGCCTTGTGCTTACCTGGCGCTCTTTAACTTTTAACAACTTTTTTCCTATGACGTATAACCAAAAGAATGGTACGCCAAAAAATATTAAACATTCTACCACTACGAAGAATGCACAAAAACAACTTTTTTCGTTTGAGGAATAATCATTGAATAAATTTTACTTAAAAAAAAACTATTAAAAGCCAATTTTTCAATCATCAGTTAAAGTATCAGAGGAATATATACTATAGCAACACGAACAAATTCTTGTTTTATTCGATGAATAAATACTATCTAAGGTTTAACTGACTATTGAAAAATTGACCCTAAATCATTTAACAACATGAAATAATAAGATATTAAAAAAAATTATTCTTCGTCAGATTCATCGGATGAAGAATTTTGTATGATGTTGTCATCTTCGCTATCAATTGAGTCATCTTCGTTGTTTATTAAATGATCAATGCTTTCTGGGGCCGCAACCCCGTTGATCCATTTAGCTTTAACAGTATCGTCGTCCTCCATTGTCCAGCCGAAGTGGAATGGAGAAAGCTTTGTACCTGTATTTAAAATAGCATATTTCCAAATATGGCTTACATAGTTGCAACGATTGATTTGTTGCAATAAAACGCTTTTGTTTGGCGGCAATAGACTTCCTTCAAAATCTACAAATAACATTTTTATAATCAGGAGAGTGTTTCTGATTTTTTGGCAGAGCGGTGTGGATTAAGTGTCTGTCAACGCTCACAAAACCGAACTTGTCCTTATTTCCAGGAAATATAAAATTCCTAAAATAGACCTTCCCTCTATTAAAGACATTCTATTAACATTCTCCGACCAAGCAAAATTATACGGGTCCGTTTTTGGATACAAAGTTAAGCTCGAAACCTATTATACGAGAAAGAGTCAAAAAGGCTACTGTGACCCTTTTCTCGTGTAAAAAAGCCAATGGACGTAATCGGGGTCTCCAACCCCGCAATACTCACTGGCTGTACATCGTGGTAATTAGACCAATTCTTACCTATGGGTAAGAATTGGATAAAGCGATTAACCGCGATAAACTAAGTAAGCACAAGTGGAGCACTTCGCTCTACTGCAGTGGAAACTCTTTTTTTTCATCTGACACCCCTCGATATATTTAGTAAACAATCGGCCGCAAGCACTACAATCCGTCTTAAAACTTCTTCACAATGAATAAATAATGAAATAAGCCACTCAGCGGTTCTGAACTCATTCAGATCATTTCCAAGTAACATTGACTAGGTAGGTAGAAATGGCGGCCACGGGCAGCCTAGCCCATAGCCCAATTAGAGCTAAGTGCGCCATTTTGAACCTGTGGATTGAATTGAAAGGGAGATTGTGGCATATCCTCAGGATATCGTCCATTTTTATTTGAATTTAGAATAAAGTTGAAAGAATTTTGTGGCTTGTGGAAAGACTGAGCAGCTTTAGCAGAATCATCTGAAAGTGGATCACTCACAGAACCAGACCAGCACCCGCACCCGCACCAACCAAAGTTTGCCCAACTAGGCAGTTTATTGGCTGGCACTGGAGCGTGAACTGATCTGGTCGAATGATCAAATGGCTACTGTGCAGCACGAACCCCCGCCAAAACCCCAATCCACTTTCTTGCGATTATAGGGGAGCGACGGAAGGTGTGTTGCAGAAGCAGCCGAAATTTGTCCTAGAGCTATTTCGTCGTGTTGACGAAAGAAATCAAGTCATTGACTACAACATCCCACAGTTTCATTTCGACAAAACTTTCAGGTTGCCATCCCTTTTACATCCACATGGGAGAAATACATTTTATAATAATAATTTTAACTATGCCTGTAGACCTCAGGTCCTTCAAATGCAACGCAGGCACTAGTTAGAAGGAAGGAAAGAAAAGAATTTTGTTGGCACAGTGGATTGATAATTAGATATTAATTATCCCATGAAATTCCACGGGTGGCATCCAGTTCAAACTGGGGAATATAGAAAATAATGCTACCTAGACTGGGGCCCGAACCCGCACGTCCAGGGGCCTCATCACGTACAACGAAAACGATAGGACGATATCGTTTTTAATATTGCTATCTCTATCACTTTAGTAGAGAAAAATAAGGACATCTATCACTAAAACGATATCGTTCGATCGTTTTTGTTTTACGTGATGAGGCACCAGGTTAGCAGTCAAACACTATCCACTGTGCATTTTCATTCATTCATTCAGACTACATAGTTTGAAAGTGATTATAAAAGATTTTCGCAATGTTGCATATTATTTTTGTTTTTATAATATAATTTACTTTAATTATGAAATAATATTTTTTTTTCATAAAATTTCATTTAAATAAACCAAAATTTTTGTTTTAAACGAAAACCAAGAGGTTCCGTCTTCTAGATACTACATTAGTATTTTTTAAATGCATAAATAACGGGGTTTCTACATTGGTACAGCTTTATAGTTTATAGTAAAATAATTTAAACATAAACATCGAACGAAACAAAAAATATTCGATTCATTTTTACACCGACGGATCAAAAACCGATTAAGGGGTTTGTCGAAGCGTGTACTTGATTTCAGTCTGCCCTGACCAATGTAGCGTGTTCCAGCGGAACTTTTGGCGATAAAGGAAATTTTATCTTGGCTCAAGAGGTCGATATCAACTCGGATATCAGTATCTTCTCAGATAGTCAAGCTGCTGAAATCTCTGGACTTTGTCTCTACAAACTCTTGATGTACTCTCATACTAAAAGAAGAAATCGTAGTGCGTTGAACTTATTGCACTTTAAATTGTTACTGTTGCACGTATATTGCCCTTTACAGGTATCATCTTACGGATATCAATTTGGGTCAATTGAATTGCAATACCACACCAATTGCGTCGTGCTGAATGGTCAACGCATGCCGATTTTCGATGGCTGTGCTTGGGTTCTGACATGAAAGCTGAGAGTCTAAATTAACAACTGAAAGGTGTCGGGTGTTTTAAATATATAACATTTGCGCAACCTGGAGATAGTTTCTAGGTTGGTCCCCATTTTCTCAGGTGAAAGGAATTATAAACTCTCTACGTTTTCCACGTATTAGTCTTCTCTCAATTCCTTCAATTTTTATTTCACTCACTTGCATTACTTTTATATTATATTTGTTCACTTAAAAACTTATGTTTTTTTCAAGGTATTTGGAGACATGTTGCTGACACAACGTTGCGATCGTTTGGAAACTCAAATGCCATCGCCATACCAACTCAGACGAAAAATAATTCTAAAACACAAGAAACTTCCCGAATACGAAGATGGCTCCAGTTTAAGCAGCGTCGGAGGAGGCTCTGGGGTTTCCATTCGCTCTTCAGACGATACTGATAATACACGAAATATCATCAAAGAGGGCATGCTCTATTACAAAGATCCAGTAGACAAATCATGGAATATCTATCACATTGTTCTTACCCAACAAGAACTTATCTATTCATCTGAAACAGATGAGAATCGCGACGAGGAACATGACCACTCATCATCATCATTAATGCCAAAGCCCAAAGAAAATCTAGTCAACGACGAATTGCATTTCGGTGAGAATTGGTTTCATGGTAAGTTAGAGGGGGGACGTCAAGAGGCTGATGCATTGCTTGATGCTTATAAACACCTTGGCGATGGAACATTCCTTGTACGTGAGTCGGCCACATTTGTGGGCGATTATAGTCTTTCATTTTGGCGTCGTAATCGACCCAATCACTGTCGCATCAAGTTGAAGCACGAAAATGGTATGACCAAGTATTATCTCGTTGATAATTTTATTTTTGACAGCTTGTACAGTTTGATTGTTTACTATCGTAAAAATATGCTGCGTAGTTCAGAGTTTTCCATAACTCTCAAAGAACCAGTTCCACAACCAAAGAAACACGAAACCCAAGAGTGGTTTCATCCGAATACCACCAAAGAACAAGCCGAACAGGTACTCACAAAATTGGATGTGGGATCTTTTCTTGTGCGCAATAGTGTGCAAAATGCCAATGCTTTTGTTATCTCGTTTACCATTACCCGAAAAGTTAAGCACTGTCGGATTCTTCAGGAGGGGCGACTTTATGTCGTCGATACAACACAGTTTGAGAGTTTGGTTAGCCTGGTGAACTATTTCACTCGAAACCCGCTCTACAAAAATGTTAAACTGCTGTATCCCGTATCGCAGGAGGTATTAAAACAAAAACTGCTGGCGTGTCAAGTGTCACTAGTGAATGAAAGCAATGGTGGTGATTTTAACGACGCATCCAGCTACATGGATCCCAGTTTGGATGACCGTGTTACGTGTAAGGCACTGTATTGCTATAAGGCTGATAAGCCCGATGAATTATCATTCCCGAAACATGCAATCATAACTAATGTCCAGCGAAATAATACAATGTGGTGGCGTGGAGACTACGGTGGAATGATTCAACGTCATTTACCGGCAAACTATGTCAAGGTAATCGATGCTTCGAGCGACGAATATAATTGCTTTGTAGGTGACGAATGCAGTGTAAATGAAAGTTTCTCGCGAACTGATTCTATTGAGATTCATGGAGCCATTGCGAATCTCTATGAATCGAACGAGGACGGCATCCTTGTGAAGATGCACATTCAGACGCCTACCATGCAAAATGCCCTTGTCATTGGGTTCGATAATCAAGAACAGGCAGTTGAATGGATAAAAGCCATTCAAGAGGCAGCTCAAATTGCCAATCAATTGGCTACGGAGAGGAGAAAAAAAGAACGCAGTGCACGTGTGGCCAAAGAAATGTCAGATCTTATCATCTACTTTAGAAGTGTACCTTTCAAGGAGCATGGTTGGGTATTTTATGAAATGTCCAGTTTCCCAGAGACAAAAGCAGAAAAACAATTTCTTCAACAAAACCTGCAACTCTTCCTAGCATATCACCGAAATCAGATAAGTCGAGTTTACCCCAAGGGTCAGCGATTAGATTCGTCGAATTTCAATCCCGTACCATTTTGGAATGTGGGCTCCCAAATGATTGCTCTAAATTATCAGACGGGCGACAAGGCTATGCAGATGAATCAGGCCAAGTTCAAAGATAACGGCAACTGTGGGTATCTTTTGAAGCCTAAATTTATGTGCGTAGATGGTTTCGATCCAAATAATCCCCTTGCCATTAGTCCGGCCGAAGAGAAAATCATAACTATTCGAATAATAGGTGGGCGACATTTGTTCCGAGGCGGCAAGAGCAACAATCCATTGGTTGTTGTAGAGATAATAGGTGCGAGCTTTGACAGTGGCATCAAACACAAGACTAAAGTCAATGACAATGGATACAATCCAACATGGAATGAAGTTTGTGAATTTTCTGTTCGCAATCCACATTTTGCGTTATTACGTTTCGAGGTCCAGGATGAGGATATATTTGCTGAGACGCATTTTATCGCTCAAGCGGTATATGCTGTGAATTGTATACGAACTGGTTACAGAAGTGTCATTTTAAGGAATAAATTCAGCGAAGAACTCGAACTGTCCTCACTTTTGATACACATTTCTGTAATGAATGGAAGCTCTTTGAGGGGTATTTGATTTATATTTAAGAATATTATTTTTAAAATCAAAAATGAGCAAAAACAACCGATCAAAAATATTTTCCTAACACAATTATTATGAGTACACTTAATAGTATCTATGCATGCATTTCATTTTTTTTTGTTCGTTTCGTAAATAATCTATTAGTATATGTATGTTTAAACAAGAAAATTATATCAAAGAATCTAACACTTCAAAAACTTACCTTACTATGCTTGAGACTTATAATACATTAATAAAAACGAGGGCAGGCAGTACCTTCACATGGTATATACTATAGGAACAAAAATGATGTCGATCCCAGAGGAAAACTGGCAAACTCAATAAATTAAAATTTTCGAGAGTAAAAATAAAAGTATTTGTAAGATTTTGGACTATTTTTTAAGGCACAGTTTTTCAGTTGTGAGTTAAACCAGATTCAGATATCTCTGGAAATGGATTTGTTTACAGTTATGCCAAGTTTTTAAGTGGA
Source organism: Melangyna quadrimaculata (assembly GCA_949320155.1). Classification (NCBI taxonomy): domain Eukaryota; kingdom Metazoa; phylum Arthropoda; class Insecta; order Diptera; family Syrphidae; genus Melangyna; species Melangyna quadrimaculata. The sequence continues at coordinate 84,315,846 of OX439484.1, forward strand.
GGATGAATGCAAAAAGACTTATAAAATATGGAAGATAAAATATCAAAAGCATTTTATGAGTTACTACAAAGGTAACTCACCAAATTTTGTGTTTTAAGTCGCCACACCGAAAAACTGGCCCCAAGAATTAAAGAACAAAATCTGTTTGAATTATAAAGTCATTGAATTTATTTTTTTTGTTTATAATTAATTTGAATCATAGAGCAACCTTACACGCATTTAAGTATTTTTTCATAGATACGTACTCAAAAGTTTTCTGAAAACTAAAACAACATAATAAAACGAGATATGTATCTACATAAGTCATTCCCATCGGGAAAAAATTTCAACCATCACACTATTGAAATAAAATTCGATATGTCGATTCGCAGCTAGTTTTGAATTAGTTTGTCAGTTTTTTTTTCTGGACTAATGTATTACGATTGTTTTTTTCTCCAATTATTATGCCTTGAAGTTTTGTTTCTTAAAACTTACAAATTTACCTATATTTATGTATATTTAAAAGAGCACAAGTTTATTAAAATTTAAGTTCGAAAGGATTATTTTTTATTTTAGATAATTTTTATAGATACAAAATTTACATACATAGGTATATGTATTTTTATATATCAATAATTAATAGTATACATTTTACTGTCTTTTTTACAATTTTATTGATTGTAATTAAAAAAAAAAAAAAATAATACAATTATTTTGCATAAGTTTAACTTTCTACTGAACAATTTATTGTTGTCTAAAAGATAGAATAAAAAATGTATGTATTTATACATTCTGTATCAATTTAATTGAGATCGCATCATATTTTCAGAACCCATTGCCACGTTATCACCATGTCGTTAGACATGGTTTTAGAGAAAAAAAATTAATTACAAATAAATAAATAATTCAAAATTTAAGTTTTTTAAACCTCATAAAACGAATGAAGGGTAGATATAGTGAATTGGGTGGAATATTTTTGCAGGTACTTAAAGATAAAGACTATATACAAGCGGACGTCTCTCATAAACAAACAGTACCACTCAAATTTTATTCTTAACGTTTTGTTTTCCGTGTTTTATTTAACCTCAACAAACAAAATTGTAGAATTATTTAAATTTATGCCAAAAAATAAATAAATACGTCTTAAAGTTGGTGTGAATATACTTGCAGAAATCTGACCCGCATCATATAGTCCAAAGTGAAACATAAATTCAAAATTAATTTGGGGTGTTAAAACTAAAAATTTTTCTCATGTCTCTTTCGCCTGAAATTTTTTTGTTCGCCTGAATTTTTTAAAGCTATTGGATATTTCAACCTCCATTTCACATCAAGTGTGACCTCGTTCGCCACCAAAAATTAAATGGAGATCCTCGTTCGCCACCAAAAATTAAATGGAGATCTTTTCGCCCGAAACGTACAATAAGGGAAGAATGAAATGTATGTTTTCCGGGCGGATTTTCTTTCACGCTGAACTCACAATAGGAATGAAAAATTTTATATTGCCCCATTTAAAAAAAAAAAAATATTTATGACACACAGGTGTTTTTTTGTTCGGTGAAAAATAATTACAATAAATAGAAAAGCGTAGAAAGAAAATGCGATCTCAATTAAATAATGCAAAAGTGTATGTTTAAAGTTTATGAATGTTATGTGTTGTTAAAATAAATGTATGGTATTTTGGAACAAAATAAATGATAACATATAATCAATGTACTGAATCGTTATAATAATATGTATACAAAAATATATACATATATGCCTATTAAAAATCATATACATATTAATTTTGTGTTTTTTAAATTATTGGGAAAAAGTAAAGTTATAGTTCGTTTGCATTTGTAAGATATGTCGTCTAGAATTTTTGTTTTTTTTTTTTTATTTTATTAGCGGATTTACCGCGCTTATTTATTTTTATTCCAAAAATAATTGTTTTTTTGAAACAAATTAAATTTGTTCAATTCAAAAAACGCGGTGAGTCCTGAAATTAACATTATCACCAGGTGTGCATTTTCTTTAACCTGTGTGAATTTCATTGAAATCGGTCAAGGAACAACGACGATAACTTTTTTGAAATCAATAATTATAAACACTTTAATTCAAATTGTAACTCCTTTTTAAGCTTAACGCCTTTTTAAGCTTAAGTGTAGTCTCTTTCTCAACCGGACGGAGCTCCTACGGAAGTCACCATTTTTTTTAAATTTACCCGTTACCCCTACTGAGAACATAATTGTGCACATACAGCACACGAGAGCTAAGATTTTACACATCAAAAAATATTTTTGGAGTTAATAATTTTTAAAAATTATAAATAGGTAGGTATCGATTTTTCAAAACTATTTTTTATCAAAATCATCATTTAGCTGCCCACACACGAACGAGCCGAACGACTTGGAAAATCCAAATAGTTCGGGGCCGAACCTTTTTGACATTTATCCTGTGTAAAATGTCCGAAGCCAATTGGCTCCGAGCCAATTTAATCGATAAATTTTGTATTATTTAATAATGCAAATTTAAATTTTTTTAAAGCAATTAAAAGACTAATTCATTAGTTTTCCCGACGTTTCATTTATTTATTTATTTTTTTGTCAAAATCTTCAGGGCTGTTTAATTTATTAAGACCTTTTATACAAATTACATTTTTTGAGGAAATTGTTACTTTTGCTTAGGCTATAGATTTAAATAGGTACACACTTTTGTCGTCAAGTTACAAGCGGTACTTGTTTGTATGCCTGTTAAGGTCTCAAACAAACATCTTCAGGTAAGCAGTCAAGCACTATATCCACTTTCCTATCATTTTATCAAGATAATGACCCCAACCAAAAAAGCCCATATTTTCAACTAATGGCGGTCTGAAAATCTAGAAGCTCATGCACAAACCTGTGGGATAAAATGGACCAAAGTGTTTGGGAGAGTTCTGCTATGAATTTTAAAATTTTTTTTGAGCAGAAATCGGAAAATATAAAATTTTTTTTAAGCAGAAATCGGAATATTAATGGCAGTCACTGTACATTGACTCAACATAACTTTTATTTGTATGGAATTTATTTTTGTCTTTCACTTTGTCATATTGACTTTGCCTAACGCTTAGTTTTCCACATATTTAAAAAAAACTAAAGAAGGAGACCTTTACCCCCCTCTCTTGTGAAAAGGAAGGAAAAGGGAAGTTTAAGGAAAGGAATAAGTGGAGGATTAGGTAAGGGGTGCCTCCCTGAACCAACCCGACATCTGAATGATTTTTGGGGTGTTCTTAAGGGGCAGAGACGAGATGTCGCCCAGTTCGTCGAAAAAGTATTCTCCCCCCCGCCTCTTCATCTTAACACCCTCTACAGGGGTCGGATGAGATGATGCCCATTCTGTTTAAGTGGGTTCCCATTGAGTTGTGACCAGTTAGGACTCCAACCAATATGGATAGTTGAGGCCTGCTTAGCGAGACTAAGTATTCAGTTTTTTCTTAGAAATATCCGGCCAAAGATTTCTCGAAACCCGACACGTATCAATCTGTGACCACCTATCATTGGCGGTTTCCAGGTAGCTCTGGTGAATTCTGATCTTTTCTAGCATAAGGTGGCATAAGTCCTAACGATTCAGTTTGGCTCGGATCAGTGGATGACCCGTAGTTCGCCAATTCGTCTGCCTTTTCATTCCCATGTATGTCAGTGTCCTGGGACCTAACGTAGGGTAACTGTGTTTGTTGCGCTAAGTAATCTCAACTTTTTGCGACAACCTTCTATCAGTTGTGACAACTGAATGGATGGCCGCCTGACTGTCTATGAAAATGTCAATGTTCTTGTTTACTAGTTCACATGTGGGAAGATGCTTTGCTGCCTCATAAACTGCAAATACCTCCGCTTGGAAGACAATGCAGAAGTTCGGAAGCTTTATTGATCTATTTAAAGGTGGGCTTTCTGAAAAGATGCCTGACCCTACCCCTTCGCCCGTCTTGGAACCGTCCGTGAAAACCGATACAAGTGAACAGTATAATAATAACAAAAAAAAAAAATAAAAAAACTGTCGTCGTCGTAAGTGTTGCCGTTGTTTTTTAATGTTATTTTTTTTAAATGCTCCTCCTTCCTATGGAACAAAAGTTTTGTATTGCATTTCCTTTAAAAAAAAACGTTATCAGATTTTTGCGCCGTACGAAATGAACTCTTTCTAATTAAATTTCCCTTCAGTTAGTATAGATTAGGTTTTTCGGATAGTTTTGGATATATGGGAAAAAAGAAAATTATAAAATCACTTTCAGACTGATGGCATTATGAAATAATAGTGAAAGACTGTGTATTTACCTTTTTTGTTATTTCCAGGTAAATTGGTCCGAAAACATTCAATATCTAAAACAATAACATATTTTTTTCAGATTTGTTGATTTTTCTACATCACGCATCTCCCTTATTATTCACCCTAGACAAAATAATATACACTTTTCACTTATACACAGTTTCACTTGAATCTTAAAAGAATTTCTCCCCACTCGTTAAAACCAATTGGAGCTTCTTATGAAGCGTGCAAGACTACTTATGTCTATGAAGAAGAAGTCTCCGCGATGGAGCCTACGTCTTTGGGATAGGGGAGGGCATGTGCAGCGAAGATGAGGAACAGATTCTTCCTCCTCTTCGTCCATACAGCTTCTGCAAAAGTCGTTTGCGAAAACTCCAAGCCGCTTTGCGTGCTTGCATATAAGACAGTGCCCGGTTATGACACCGATTACGGAGCTGATATGCAATCTGTGCAAAGATATCAAACACTTAGAGCGCCTCACATCTAGCGTAGGCCAGATCTGTTTTGTCGCCAGGCAAGGTTTGTTCTCCTTAAAGCATCTTGCTTCAGCAAAAAATTGCATGTAGCTTTAGGCTATTTACCTTTTCAGGTAAAATAGGTAGACTTGTTCCACCTTTGGCGAGTTCATCAGCTTTACAATTACCCGGAATGTCCCTATGGCCCGGCACCCAACAAAGGAGAATATTGAACTGCTGTGCCATCTCTATAAGAGATGATCGACAGTTTAAGGCTGTTATAGAGACACAGTCGAGAGATTTTATGGCAGCTTGCCTGTTTGAGAAGATGCGGATATCAGAAGTCGATATCACGTTTTCCGTGAGCCAAGATAAAACTTCCTTTATCGCCAAAAGTTCTGCCTGGAACACGCTACAATGGTCTGCAAGACGAAATGAGAGACTTAAATTTAGTCTTTCTGAGTACACGCCTCCACCAACCCCATCATCGGTTTTTGAGCCGTTCGTATAGAAATGAATCGATTCGTCTTCCAAAAATGTCACGTCCTCCCATATGGATCTGGAAGGTATAGCAACTTGAAAATTTTTATCGAAACGGAATTGTGGGATGGTGTAGTCAATTATACGTGGAAGTGATCTATATGAGTTCAGAATAGCTGAGTGGCCTATTTCCTTATTGGTCCACTGTGAAGAGGCTTTAATTGCCGTACTTGCTGCCGTTTGTTTACTAAATACATATATCGAGGGGTGTCAGATGGAGAAGAGTGTCCAGTGCCGCGGAGGGAATAGAACGAAGTGCTCCACTTATACACATGCAAGCTGATCTTTGGACTTTACTAAGTTTATCGTGGTTAACCTCTTTATCTAGATCTGTCCACCATACTGCCACCCCGTATGTTAAAATCGGTCTAATAACCGAGATGCAAGAGAAGAGTGCTACTGTGGCCTTCTTGACTCTTTCTTCTATATTAGGTTTCCAACTTAACTTCTTATCTAAAATAAGACCCAGATATTTTAGATATTTATTTTAGGATCTATGTGTGGAATTTTATATTTCCTGGAGAAGAGGACAATGTCAGTTTTGTGGGGGTTGACACCCAGTCCACACCGTTCTGCCCAGTTTATTAGCTTGTTTAAGGCATTCTGTAAGAGATCCTTTAAGACAGTAGGATGCTTACCTGATACGGCGATACGAACATCGTCCGCATAGGCAATCACTCTGTAGCTCTCCGCTTCCAGGCTTGTCAGCAGTTCATTTACTACCAAGTTCCAGAGAAGGGGAGATAGAACACCGCCTTGCGGCGTACCTCTACTGACCGATCTTTTTGCAGAGAAGTCGCCCAGTTTTGAGTTGATAATCCTGCTTGTCAGCATTTGATTGATCAGTTCACCAAGCGAACTGTCTACCTTCAGACATGACAGTGTAGATGCGATTGCAGATGTGTCGACAAAAATTAAAACACAATATTCCCCCAAATTCATCAATGTATTTTTGAGAGAATGGCCATATTTCAATATTTTTGGTATAACTCGAACACAATACGCATATCTAACGTATTATACTGTGAGCACCGGTTGTTAGAAATTAAAAATAGCAGTGTCTGCGATTTTGAAGTAAACAAAGAGAAATATACCACAAAGGGCCCACAATTTTCTTTGATTTTGACAACATGCGCAAAACTGAACAAAAATGAAAACGCTAATGATATTACATGTAATATATGTATATAAACTAGGCCGCATTTGAGAATGTTACTTAAATGACTTTGTTCGAATTTAGAGATTAAAATACATAGATGATTTAAAAAAATTTATAATAAAATTTAACCAGGACAGAATAACAAAAATATAGCTAAAAAAGTCGATAAATCAGATTTTTTTTTATAAACGGCTCATCCTTTTTCTTTTGCGTAAATGTAGATGCAAGACAAATTCCCAAGCGCTTAATATGGTAGATCAAAAAAGATGTTTTGATTAAAATTGCACAAATATAACCATCCAAAAACAACCACTTAAATAGATATGTATGAAAAACTCACCTGGTTATGAAGTTTTGCCCAATAATGACTTTGATTGATTGTGTTCAGTTATAAGGTGAATTTCCTCCTGAGAATCACAAGTAAACCGTTTATCTAGCGGCAGATTTATTTTGATCACTGACAAAAGCAAATAAGATTAACATTAATTCTAATGTTTGGCTATTAAGAAAAATATGGGTAACCTTTTTCTGACACATACAGTGTAGGTATGTGGTATTAACAGAGCTTCTAATTAATTAATCTGGCCACAAATGCTTAAAAGCTCGTTTAAACAAATTTTTTTTTTATTTATCAACATATTGCTTATTAAGATTTCTAATATAATAATTTATTTATATAAGTTTAACTTTGAGGCACATAAAACGTTTTTCATTTCATTAACAAACAAAATTAGTGGAAAAATATCTTTGCGCTACAAAGATTATAATAAAGTAAATTATATTCCATTTGATGTGTAGTTATCCGTTTCTCAGTCAACGCCAGCGTTTGTTGAAGTTTTTCATTTTCATCTTTGCGTCCAGCAACATTGGAATTAATTTCACTTCGCATTAAATTGATTTTCTTTCGCTCAGCTTCAAAGCGCTCAGTAACATTTTCGAACCAATGCAATGAATTAAATTCAGAATATTGATTTAACAATTTTAAAATGTAAGCAAGTCCAATGGTGAAACCATCATCGAATAGAACAGCTTCTTGTTTATCTTTTTTGTGAATTTTCTCTTTGGCATTTAATATGTACTCAACATAGTTCAGAGTTAATGCCGGTATAATGAGGTAGACATTTTTTAAATGAATATTATTTGGATTGCTAAAAAACGGTTGGAATGCTTCAACTAGAATCTATATTTTCGAAGATTAGTTAAATAGATAAGCATGATTGTGTGTTCAAATTCAGGACAAACCTTAAAGTAGTCAGTTCCATCGGAGAAGCTCTCTGATAGATTTCGTATATTCGTTTCGAGATTTTCGGCTGCCGAAATAGTAACATCATTTAATTGATCTTTTTTGGCATAATCGACAAATTTAAGATTTTCATCAAATTTGGGAAGAAAAATACTAGCACTGTAATTAGCATGTATGCTTCCTGATCGTACAAGTCGAATGTAACCCATTGCATTTCCTTTATTAACAAAAAACACAAAAAATAAAAAAAACAGTTTAATAATAAATATTGAATTATAACTATGTGCATATACAACTCCTGAATACAAGAACTAGTTAACCTAATGCTGATCTAAGGATTGTTGTAACTTAACAGCGTATAAAAGTAAAATGTGTTCAGGGAATATAGATCCTAGTCTTAGCATTATGCAATAGTTAAGGACTGAAGCAACTTTTGGGTACTAGGGAGATATCGAAGAAGATCTAACCCGCCAAACGCTCTAAAAGGAGTTCTATGTGGAGTGAATGATGCAGTTTTGGAAGTAATTACACACATAGAACGGATAACTATAAATTATTACTTTGATGCATTCCACCCAAACCAGTTAAAAAAAATTAAAATTATAAGAAATCAACTCGGAATAGCTATTAAGTAATTGTTCTCGCATTCAGGTAATGATGCAATATTAACTTTTTAAATTAAATTAATTAATTTGAATAAACTCACCAACATGTGATATGACGGTTCTAAATAAATCCATATATGTTTTACCATCTTCAGACAATCCCAATTTTCGAATATCTTTATTAAATGCATCTGCCCGCTCATATGGATAGGCTTTGCGAGAGTTTTGCTTGTTCTCCACTAAGGCACGAAGTTCTTTCATTAAGCGTGATTTTATTTGTTCATCGTATAGAAATTGCGAGAACGTGTAGAATTTTTGACGAAGAAACTGATAGGTAAAGTTAACGGTGGTATTTATAATACCAGTTCCATGAGTTCGTAGTGAATTGGCAATGTGACGTATGCCAATTGTATCTAAATGTTTGTTCGAACTCTTTTGTTCAACAAATATTTGTGTGTTCATGTTGTAAACGTATTTTGAAACAAAAATATGAATGTTGCGCATGATTTCAAGAACATCAATACCCTAAAAGATCAAGATTAAATTATTTATGTGATGTCGAAAGATTTGCACTTAACTAAAACTGGGGCTCGAATTTGTATTCAAAAATAATATAAATATAAAATTAATAAATAAAACAAAGTCGGGTTATTAACACCATTTTTAACTCAATAATCATTTTTACATTTTTTGAAAAAGTTTGTATTATTTATACTTTTTAGGAGCTTCTACATAACAAAAACTAAATAATCAAAATTTAAAAATTAAATACAGGTTGATTCACATAAGGTGTGACAAAAAGCTAGTGTGTGGAGGTTGGGACAAGACAATTCAAAAATCGTAGGTCTATTACCCCCATTTCGGCAGGAGGGAACATTTTATAAAAACAACCGTACTACATACAATGCAATGTTATACCTTAATTTGAAGCTAGAAATATCTCTTTTTATTTTATTTTGTATGTTCTTTTAATGAACAGTTTTTGAAAAATTTCAAAATTCTGAAAAAAAAATTCAAACTAATTTTTTTTTAGTTTTACTCGATTTAACTGATGTTTCCAAAACTCAATGCTCTTAACAATTTTTAGCCAAACACTGAGAACTTAATGGTTCTAAGACTTTTACTTTTCAAGATATTAAAAAATAAAGAAACCAACTTTTTAGTAAAAAACCAGAAATAAAATAAGCTGATGATAGTCGACCGGTTGCTGGAATGATCATTTAGCCGGATTGTTCTTAGTTTTATAAGAAAGCTTGTTCATTTATATTTTTTTATATCTTAAAAAGTAAGTCTTAGAAACATCCGGTTTTCAGTGTTTCACTAAAAATTGGTAAAAGCATTGAATTTTGAAAACAAAAATTGTATTAATTACGTAACAGAAACAAAAAATAATTGAAAAGTTTTTTTCTTTATTTTTTTTTTTTTAATTTTGAGTTTCAAAATAAATTTTTTAAAAACAAACTTTATTTAAAAAGCAAAAAAGTATAACATGACATTGTAAGTATTACCGTTGTTATTTAATTATTTTATTTCTGTTTTAAGTATTTTTTTTTAGAAAATTGGAAAATAAAAAACAAATTGTGTGGCGCAACGGCTCGTGAAGAACCAGGGCCTAGTGACTAACAACTCGCAACCATTCCTGTTTGCGAGTGGAATGGAAAGGACCTACAATTTTATGCCTAATCCGAACGTCTAGACAGAAGCACTTATTCATGACAAGTGATACTCTTGGAGGATTTGTCAATTCCTCGCAGGAGGCAGTTTTTGGTTGGACGAGGCTGGGAAGTGAACCCAGACCTCCAGCGTGACAGTCCATCGCACTACGAATCTATAAAATACCATATATGTGTATTAGGGTGGCTCTTATTTTTAATGACGCACCCCCTAATTTGACGCACCCCCCTAATTTGTTCTAAATAATTAAAAAAAAATCCTGTACATTTTTAGCTCATTTAATTAACGTTAATCCGGCCCCAAGATGACTGAAGTTTTATTTGCCAATGTATTTTTTGTAGATCCAACTTAAAAAATTCATAACCTGAGTAATGATTGATAAAGAAAATTGAATTTTTGCACACATTTAGTAACTTTTGCCGTGTTTAAAAAAATTATTAAAACAAAATTTACAACAGTTTGTATGGCTATAAGTAGGGAAATAGCTGTTGTAAATTTTTTTCTGATACATTTTTATAAATATGACAAAAGTGACTACATATGTTCGAAAAGTCAATTTTTTTTATCAGTTATTACCAAAGTTAAGATTTTTAAAATTTGGATTTACAAACATACATGGGATTTCCCATATAAAACTTCAGGCCTCTCGGGGGCCGGGTTAACTTTAACATAATGAGCTTAAATTTTACAGGATTTTTTTTTATTTATTTAGAAAAAATTATAAGGACCACCCTAATGTATATACAGGGTGTCCAGTATATAATGGATAACCTCGGAATGCCTCATAGTAGACTTTATGACCGTCTTGAAAACTAAAAAAAAAAAAAAGATCTATTCCAACTACAAGAAAAGATATGTGGATTTTTTTGTTCATTGCATTATCTTTTGCGTTACTTTACGTTTTTGAATACCAGTACTTTTTTCGTTTTTTTTCGTAGCAATATTTAACATTGTTTGTGCTAAAACATAAAAAGACAAAAATCATAATAACTGTTGGAATTCTCAGAGTAAAAAATTATTTATCTTTGATTTTCGATGCAAAATTTGAAAGACAATAATTTTTGAAAAAGTTAAATCATCTCTGGTATGAAAAAAATGCATGAATACCTAAGTGGCCAACTTTTTTAAAAATATGCGTGTTAAATGCGGATTTCAAAATGGTATAATTTATTATTGTATCTAGAACCAATAGGAAGTTATTGGTAAAAATCTGCAATACTAGTGTTAATTTAGCAAAACCAAAAGTTTTCAAAATCAGCACAGTAAACGTGAAAATAATACCATGCGTTGAATTTGGTGGATTTTTGATTGACTGCTTGTCTTTATGATGTTGTCCTTATGATAAATCAAAACTTTTAATTTCAAGGGCCGAATGCAACATTACCAAAAATGTTAACAAAGTGCAAAAAAACGGCATAGTTGCCACTATTTTTCAAAATAAATTTCCCTGACTTTCCCTGACCAATTTGTATGTTTTCCCTGACCAAATAAAAAATGTTTTTTGAAATTGTTATATTCAAAATAATTGTTAAAATTGTAAAGGACTTCTTACATAACAAATTTAGTTGAAATCGGCCCAGCCGTTAAAGAGAAATTTGAAAACCAAAAAATCGGTTGTATGACAGGTACCGTCAATAACCGTTATATTTTTTTTTTTTCTACCAAAATATTTATTTTAGTAATTTTATTACCTCGTTATTTTTTTTGAAAATTGTTAGAGCCGTTTTTGCAATAAATACATTTTTGTATATTGGTGGTATGACAGGTACCGTTATTTTTTGTTAAGTCCAAAGTTTGAAGAAAATCGCTTCACCCGTTTAGGCTGCAGGTCGAGGTACAGACAGACAGAATTGCGGGACCACTTTTTTTTGGCGTTTTCTATCATCGTAATGTAAGGGAAAATTATTCTCTCGAATTTTTTTTTTGCACGAATCCTAAACTTGCCCTATACTATGTATATCGCAAGTAAAAAGAAATGTAATGCATTTAAAAAGTAGTTACTCTTTGAGATAAATAATTATTTTTATATTTGTTTAAAATATATCTACATAAAAAAGATATAAATAAGGTTGTGAGAGTAGGTTTTCCGACTATTTCCAAAAATACCTACACTCAAAATCTCCGCAAAATCAAAAATTTCTATATGACAACTTAAATTTGGTTTTAGATAGATAAGACACTTAAACTAGTAAGATTCTTAGAATTTCATTATCTATTCACCAAAACAATTTCAAAACTCTGGCATTCTAATTAACGAAATTAGAAAATAGACATAAAAGAGCATTTTCCCTTTTGTCTGCTTCAATAATATAGATTATCAAAAAATCCAAACTTATTGCACTATAAAATATATTAGCCTATCAATAAAAATGTTTACTTTTACTCTACCTCCCACCACTAAGCTAATCAATGATAAGCACATTGGCGTTACATTTTTTCGTTTCACAAAAATTAACCTTGAAATTTCACTCTCAACCCGCGCAAAGAAATTTCACTTAAAAAAGACTACTGCATCTACAAAGTTATCCACATGCATAATTTTTATTTTAAAATCAAAGAACATCAATGTAAAAAATAACACATAATGCCATCTATCCTTTGCACATTATGAAACCTCCACAATGTTCAACGTAATGTACAATTTTGTTGATTTATCCAACAATATTCCTGTCGGTAAGTTGAAATTTTGACCAAGTTTCACAATCCTCAATTTTTGTAATTGCTGACGCAAATGTCAATACGATTTCTGTTAAAAGCAAAAGCAATAATTATCGTATGCTCTACATCTTTATGAAATCTTCACTCCGGGATAGCTTATTTTTATTTTTATCTGTATATGTATAAATAGCCTTAAAATTTGTTTGTGGTACCATTTGCTCAAAAAGTATTCAACCGATCTCGATAAAATGTATATGGTTTGAAAGCCATGGGTGCGTAGATGTGCAGAATATACCTTACAAACGCATTTAGACACTGTGGGTCATTTTTGTTATTGCACTGACGATCACTGTGCATATTAAAAAAAAATAATTTTAATTTTTGTGTGATTTAATTTTCAAACAAATTGTTTGACTCTAGAGAAAAGTTTCTTTCAAGTGTCAATATGAGTTTTTTTTGGTCAAATTTCGGCCAGTGGGCGATATACTAGTACATATAAATAGCATTAAAAACAGTTTGTGGTAGCATTTTCTCAAAAAGTATCCAACCGATTTCGATAAATTGTATATGCAATTTATATTTTGTATATTGTATATGCAATTTAAAGTTTGCATGGCTGTATTTCATAATCATCTTAATTTTTATCTACTGTTTTGCTTGGTAGAGCTATTAATTAAAGTTTTATCGCAAAATATGGCACTATTAAAATATGTATTGGACTGTTTTCACTTCAAAGGTCCTTCGTAAATGAAAAAAAATACAGTAATTCCACAAAAAAATATTTACAAGTGACAGTGTATATAATGACAAAAGATGCTCTATAGCCTTTAATTTTTCAGTTCTAGCCAAAAAATAGTTTATAGAAAATGAGTTTGAACTGTATCTTATTGAATACACATTCTTTTGGCGCAAACATGTGGGCAGAGTTCAACGAAAGATTCAATTATCTTAATGTGAAAAATTCAGTGCTGAACAAAATTTTCCCTGACCGCTTTCAAAATTCCCTGACTTTCCCTGACCATATTTTCGTTCCCTGACTTTCCAGTCGAGTGGTAACCATGAACGGCTACATTTTCGAGCTTGTTTTGAATTATACCATCAAATATTTTGGTAGTGGTTATTACTAAATCAATTTTCTTATAAGGTGCATTAAATAAATCGAATACTGCAAGCCGATCAGATTCTCAGAGGAGGTATGGAATTTTGTGCAAGCCGCTGCATTACAAAGATTATCTGACATATTTGTAATGCAGCAGATGATTATGAGGTCGGGGACCAATTGTATGGCCACCCCGTTCACCAGACCTAAATCAACTTGAGTTTTTTATTGGGGCTGCATTAAGAAAATCTTGTACAGCAATTAAATCAGGTCCTTAGAGGAGCTAAGAAATCTTGTGGAGGCAGCTGCATTACAAGATCCAGAGCAAAACTTAAGAAGATTATTATAAGATTTTGATTTATTCGGAAATGCAGAACCTGTATTAGGTGCCAGTTATAGCTATCATTGAAAACTAACATTGAAAAAGTTAGCTGTTTATTTGGAGACCCTTTAAAAGTCTAATCATTGATGTTACGAGTTTGTTCTTCTTAGAGGATTAGCTGGCACCAAAAGTAGGACTCCCAAGCTAGCTCATACCATGGGTCCTTTATCCTCCTCGTTAACAAAATTATTTAAATGCCAGTCTTTATCATCCCGATGTTATTGATGCGCGAGATACTTCGTCTATTCCCACCCTACCTGGTTGTTCTCTCGCTGAACAACCCCTTTTTGATAACGTTCCTTTTTCTCGGCCCTTTACCCCGGTTTCATTATCTCCTCATCTCCCCTTTTTTCTTTTAAAAATCTAGAGATTCATGACTATAAATCTTACTGGAACAATTTATTAAAAATATTATTTATTACTGTTAAAATATACATTGTTACATTTTAAATTCAATTAAAATTCTAAACTATCTTTTAAGAGTTTAACTTTAAAATTTATATGTTAATTTAAACTAAAAAGAATTTAATGTTTAAAAAAAATTTTATAAAAATCGTGGTTTAATTCAGCCTAGCAGCGATTATCCCTTTTGGTCGGATATTGGGCAATACTTATATCAAATTTTATGTCAATAGGACATGTACGACAAGAAATAACTCACCCCTAAATTGATCGATGCAGTGGCCACTCCCTCGATGAATCTTGGTTCGATGTGGCGATCTTTATTACGCTTCTTTTCTTTTTGCGATTGAAAACACTTATAAATATTACCACCTTTTCAACACACCAAAGTAACAATCTTTTGCTTTTATATACGTGATATATGTAAGCATATATATATCTATATATATTTATACATTTATATATTTATATATATACCCACATACATATATATATGTATACCACTTTAGATTTTAGATTTAAAATTTACTTTTTTTATGAAATAAAAACAATTTTTAGTACTTTATCACTTTAGAATTAGGAAATGATTGAACGATAAAAATTAAATGAATGATTAAAATCAAAATTTGAATTTCAATAAAACAACTCATATATGAAAATTTGATTTAGATTTTTCCTTTTCTTTTTACGAGTTTAGATGATATGTTGTCTTTGGTAATGTATTCTTCTTTCTATTTTACTTAATTCCAACGAGGACTTGTATAAGAATTTCAGGAATTTGAGTTTTTTTTGTTCCGTTACTATCCGTTGGATTGCTTTTTCTCCCTTTAAAATTGAGACCGTCAAAAAGAACTTTTAACGGCCTAACTTATTTTATGGATTGAACTTTGCCTAAGCACGTATATATATATATATTGACCTTGAATGATCTTGATGATTCGTAAATAGGTACTTGATGGAGTGAAACCCAATCATGCGTTGATGGAATATTTCTCGAGATCTTGCGGACTATCCTTTTTTTTTTTATGATTTTATTTAAAATTTTAAAAGTTGGTTTCCAATGGAGTTCGTCCGGTGGTACTTTCTTTTACTTCTTCACTAATTTCAACTTCTTGTTATTCTGGCTTCTAGTGTCTCGGATGGATTTTTTTGAAAAGAAAGTACCTACCGACGGCTTTTACCAAAGAACCCTAGCTCTACCCATCAGTACTCAGACATATAAATTAGGACTTTCCAACCTTTGTCTTTTACACATCTATTCACGCAAACATAATTACGCATTATAAACGTTAATTGTATTATTGTGCGTTAATCATTATATGTGGATGTGAACATTGGTGGGCGTAATTAACGCACTTGTTGCAAACATCTTTGGGTGCGAATCGGATTCATAAATGTCATGATACACGATCACATCCAAATTGTCTCATGCGAGGTGCCTTTCCCCACCCATCGCAACATTCCGCAACATGACTATTTAAACATTTTGGCAAACCGCTGACAATCACTCAATTTATGATTAAGTGTCAGCCATTATTTCACTCTTCTCCTCCTGACAAAAAGGAAAACCCTACAATCCTGTGCTTAACCCCTACAGGTGGGTGCGAAATAGCATTACTTTTAACTAAATTGTTTACAATTGTCAACAAAACAAATAAACATAATGCAGTTGAGTCGTCGTCGTCGTCGTCGTCGTCGTTGTCGTTGTCGTTGTCGTCGTCGCTGTTGGTAGTGGGTTTTTGGAAATTTCTTTTAAATAATTTTATTTTTAATTATTTAATTTCCATACCACCCATTCGGTTACATTGAATATTTTAATGCAGACCAGCTTATGACCTCAAAATTATTTCTCCTCAAAAAAAATTTATTTCGACCCATATCTTCCCCATAACGTAACTTTTAATTTTTTCAATGATCATTGGTAAGGAAGTTCATCATTGAAAAATTAAAGGTCATTTTAAGAGAAAAGTTGTGCAAAATTGAATTTTGTTTTACCTAGAAATAATTATTAAGTCAATTAGCTTTATTTTGGCATCAAAATAATCATATATTTTTTCTTCGAAATCTCTCAAAATTGACAATTTATATTTTCAATGATGGTTTTCAATGATAGCTATAACTGGCCCCTTAGAATGGTTGGAAAACAGTTTGAGCATTTGCTTTAAATTAAAGAAAATATCAATTTTTGTTTTCTAACTAAGTGACCAAGTGATTGAAAGTTGGCTCAAAACTCAAAAGACTATTTGTTTGAAGAAAATAAGAAGTAAACTAAAAGCAACTGCGAAAATATTTTATGGTTTTGTTAGGGCACAATAGACCAGGTATAATTCAAAACAAGCTTGAAAATTTAGGTGTTTTTTCCACTTTTTTGACATTTTTGGTAATGTTGCAATCGGCCCTAGAAGTTAAAAGCTTGGATTTATCACTAGGATAATATCATAAAAACAGACAATCAATCAAAAATCTACGATGTTGGAAGCATGATATTATTTTCACGTTTAATTTGCTAATTTTTAAAACATTTGTTTTTGCTAAATTGACTCTCTTGTTGCTGATTTTTACCAATAACTTCCTATTGGTTCCAGATGCAATAATAAATTATACCATTTTGAAATACGCATTTAACGCGCATATTTTAAAAATAGTTGGCCACTTATGTATTCATGCATTTTTTCATACCAGAGATGATTTTAACTTTTTCAAAAATTATTTTCTTTCACATTTTGCATCGAAAATCAAAGTTAAATAATTTTTTACTCTAAGAATTCCAACAGTTAATATAATTTTTGTCTTCTTATGCTTTGGCACAAACAATTTTAAATATTGCTGCGAAAAAAACGGTGGATTTCATTCACTTGTAGTCGTGGTTTTCAAAAACTTAAAGTAACGCAAAAATAATGCACTGAACAAAAAATGCACATATCTTTTTTTGTGGTTGCGATCATAAAGTCATAAAGTCTGCTATGAGGCATTCCAAGGTTATCCATTATTTACTGGACACCCTGTATAATACAAACATTGTACCTATAATAATGTACTAATATATCGCAAGTAAAAACAGGATGATCCTGCGGATGGGTGGAAACGTTAACATGCCCAATATCCCAAATTATATCAAACTCCATGGAATATTCTGATGCGGAGCTGAAAACGGCTACATTGTGCGTCGTCACAATAGTTTTCACCCTTCACCCAATCTTAGGGCGATTTGGATCGTCGCTATTTTGTTAAAATCAAATTTGTTGTAAAAATACTAGATACCTGTTCAATAGTCTGGTTGGGTAAATAATCTTCAATTGGATTTAAATTCAGCCTAAAATTCCCTAATTGTCGCATTTCTTCATAAGTTTTCCAATCGTGTAACGATATCGTCGTCAGATTATAGAACATATTGCTCAAATAGTTCTCAACGTGATCTATAAAAGAAAATTGTTTCATTAAATTAAAAAAAAAAACATATAATGGAGTTTAAAATGATTTAGCACCTTGTAAAATAACATACTGTCCATTTAATTCAATCGGACAGATATTAATTAAATCCCTGTAATCATTAATATTTTGATCAAATGGGTTCATTTTTTCCAATTGCAAACTCGAATGAACTTCCAAACGAAGGAATGTTTCAATTTGTGCACATAAATTACTTGTTATTTCAGTTTTAAAACTTTCGAAGTTTGATTTTTTCAACAAATCAGCTAATTTTATGTTGCCCAGTCTTAACATATCAAGCGATCGTCCACAGTCATTACTTGATTTCACAAGGAACTGGAAAAACAATTAAAACATTATTCTAAATGAGTACAACATTAATTATAAATATTTTAAGTTACTTGAAACGAATTGAAATCCATTTTCTTTTCAACAACTTGCTTTAGATATGCAGACAAGAGAGACTGATGCCAATAAATAAAAGATGTATCACAGAGTTGTTTTAAATTTTCCTGAAATTTAGCTAACAGTTCGATTCTTTGCATTATTATTGTGAATCTCTCATATTGATCATTTGGAAGTGTTCGTCCTGTCGAATTGGTGGCATTAACAGCAAGGTGAGCAACTAATATTCTCGTACGTGTAGCGGGGCCTTGTAGGCACTTTTCACATATTTTCAGTGCAGCTAATGCATCAACATTTTTATCATGCAAGGTTGAGCTGGTGATTTTTTTCTGAAAATATTAATAATTATGTTATAAGTTGAACTAAAAGTTTTACCTTTTCTAATGGTACATATTTTGAACAAAAGACAATAACGGTACAGTGTAATAGGAGTAACCAAAAACCAATTACAAAAATCCCACTCATGAAACTTCTAACAAAGCATACAAATGAAGAATCAAAAGTGATCATGTGAATATCTGGAGTAGACAGCTTTTTTTAGGCAAGAGGAAATGAGTGAGTTAAATTAATTGAACGTACACATTCGGGTACTTTCTGATCTTTCAGGTTTAATAAACTAATCATGCTAGATTGATGAACTAACAAACTAGATCCTAAGCATTGATACCAAATGTAAATAAGTTTTCGACTGCGTTAATAGAAAACTTGTGTGGCTTGATTTGAGTGTGGCATCCGATGCTTCATATAATGTAAGTATAACACTTTTTCAATTATTAGTAGTTGTTATATTGACCGAAAATATTTTCTTAAATAAAATCATTTTCCAAGAACTGCAGTGAGTTATTTAAAAAATGATATTTTTATAAATAAATATTGAACACTTAATAAATCAAAATCTTACCTTGGCAAATAAAACAATTTGTAAAGCTTTATACTGCATATACTGGACAATACAGTTAATAATTTTAGCGATGCTTTCGACATCACTCTGCAATACATGCTGAATCATTTTCAACATTTCGATTAATTTACAAACAGATAGAAGAGTATTTTTAGTCATTGTAGTTTGCTGAAGAACATGCATGTTTATAACTGCCTTTATTATGTAACTCAATTGACCCGAATATTGTAGTCCCTTTAACAACATATTGGCATGTTCTTTAAATTGCTCAATTTTAAGTTCAGATGTGGCTGTCTTAAGTGCATTCCTGACATTAATTATCCACAATGATATTTGACTGCAATAAAGTTTGCAGTCTCTTTGCAAATTTTGTACACGATTATCGAGATAAATTTGTCTTTGTTTTGTCGATTCACTGAGTAATCTTTCATATGGTCGCACTAGTGTTTCGGCGTGTTTTCTCAAAAACTCTTCTGGAGTCCATACAATATTTCCAATCAATGTTATTCCTAAGTGTTTGTTGTTGGATTCTTGTATCATCTTAAGAAATTTCAAATCAAATTGTCCAAAAAAATCATGACAAAGTACACATAAAGCATTCATTTCCACTAACATTTGGGTTTCACTAAAATCACACAAATCCGTTGACAGTTTTTCGATTTTGTTTAGTTTCATTCGTAGATAATCTTGAAATTGTGAACCCAATTGACTGAGAGATTTTGGTCCAATTTTTTCTTTTATCATAAATGTGCTATCAAGAAAGCTCTGAAAAGAAAAATTAGTTTCATTACAGTTTTAATAATATTTAGCTTAAGGCTAGTATATGTTTTACTCGTACACGTACATTTTTAATGATGAAAATAAGTACGCACTTTTTTTCATTATACAAACAATTTTTGACTTCCCATTGGAAGTTATTGTAATTGGTGCGATTTGTTAAATTGAATATTTTGACATTTATCTTAACGTTTTGAGATCTCTAGGATAAGAATCCGTCATTTTTATAAAGATGTCTGGATGTGTGTATGTACATACGTTCGGGGAACTTCTTTCGTCCACGATATCTCGAGAACGAACATAGATATCGACTTCGAATGAATTTTAGTTTACAGATAATCAGGTCTATCATAATAACCGATCGATTTTTTTACCATCGTAATCGTTTGGATAGATAAATCGAAGAACGGATACGATGATAGACCTGAATATCGTCGTCATGACTGGCTGAAAATGTTTTCTAATAAATTCAATTAACCGTTTTATTACTACAGCACGACTTCAGATTAATTTTACTCCAATTAATGATGAATCGGCTAGCCAACTACTGTACAAAATGGGGATTAACAATTAACACGAGTAAATCAAAAATAATGATTTTCTCACGATCACCTCGAGCGCAAACAGGAAATAGATGGTTTTACAACGCCTTTCAAGCTGAATTGCTGGCAATCAGGGAAGCTTGCAAGTTACTAAAAGCAGATCCAAACCAGAACCGTAATGCAGCTATTATTACAGACAGTCAAGCGGCTGTTAAAGCCATTAATTCAGCTACAGCATCCTCCAAACTGGTCCAGCAATGCCGGGATGAGCTTGCGGGTCTGAACACTGACCTCAATGTCACTCTTATCTGGGTCCCGGGTCACAGTGGCATTGAGGGCAATGAAAGGGCTGACGAGCTGGCCAGGCAAGGTTCAGCCCTTCATGGCTCACTTGCGGAAAGAGTCAACATTCCGCTTGGAGTTATGAAGGGCAACATTCTCTCAATTTATCTTACTAAAGCAAACCGTAGGTGGAGCAGTTTATCAAACTGTATTATATCTAGGAAGATTTGGCCCACCTATGACACGAACCGAACAATTGATCTAATACGCAGACCCAGGCAAGACATAGCCAGGGTAGTTGAAACCTGTAGCGGACATTGGCCAATAGGAGAGCATGCAGCGAAGCTAGGCATACCTCACAATACTCACTGTCGGAGTTGTAAGGACCAGCAGGAAAAGGAAACAGTAGTTCATTTCCTCTGCAAATGCCCTGCTCTGGCCAAAGCTAGAAAACAGTCACTCGGAATAGCATTCTTTGACGACATTAACGAACTTTCTGAAATGAAGATCAAAGACTTGATTTCTCTTCTCAACGCGACGAAATGGCTCTAGGATAAATTTCGGCTACTTCTGCATTATACCTTCCGTCGATTCCCTATGATCACAAGATAGTGGACAAGGGTTCTGGTGGGGGTTTGTGGTGCACAGCGACCGGATGATCACCCAATCAGATCAGTGGACGCTCCAGTGCCAGCCAACGACCTACCTAGTGGGCTAACTGTGGATGGTGCGGGTGCTGATCTGGTGGAGTGAGTGATCCACTTTCTGATGATTGTGCTTAAAGCTACTACAAAATCCTATTCTAAACTCAAATAAAAAGGGACGATATCCTGAGGATATACCCATATTCTCTCTCTTCAATTCCATCCACAGGTTCAAACGAGTTATGGTATCAAAACGGCGCACTTCAGCGTTAATTGTGTTATGGGCTAGACTGCCCGTGGCCGCCATTTCTACCTACCTACCTACCTACAACGGAAATCGTTTAGAAAATGTAAAGGAACTGAAATATTTGGGAGTAAAATTGAATCAATCATTAGAATTTAGTAAACATCTAGAGGACAAAGCTAATGCATCGCAAAGCTTACAAAAAAATGCTCTTGTACGAATTGAGAAACAAAGACTGGTGGGTGGCAAAGTATTGGAAGCACGTGGGGCGAAACTCTAAAAGGATCAACTTTACCGTATAATCGAAAAAAATGAAAATTCTGTCGGTGAATTATTTATTAGGAAAGCTCGTGAATCAGATAGTAGACTATTGTATTCTCAACTTAATTTAAACCTGAATCATAGGAATTACTTCAACGATTCTCTAAAATATAACGAAATATTACTGATTTTCAAAGCAACGTGTGAATTACTCGGTTCGAACGGAGCCTTCAACCCGTTTTGTACTATATGCAATTTAAAGGAAAAAGAAGACTGCTTCCACATAATTAGTATCTGTCCAATTTTTAAGCCACAAAGACTAGCATACTTCCAAAAAAAAATCCACACCATGAAGGAGAGAATGCAGATTTTGAGCGAGTGCGACTGGAAAAAGTTATATAATTTCCTACAATCCATATACAAATACAGGAATTTATTAGTAGCAGAATATTATTAAAAACAAAAAAAAAATATACGTTATATTATAGGTACCTATACAATTTATAAATGTGTATTTGCTAACCGAGCCTAGAAGTACTATTTCCGCAAACCAAAGATCTTTTTAGACGAACTTTACGGATTTTCATACAAACAGCGCCCCTATTCATGCAGCTGGAGTGTGAAAATCATGAAATATAGCTCCCTTAACCCCCTATGCACCGGACTTGAAGATAACGTTAAATGTTAGGGGATGGCTCACACGAAAAGTATACGAAGAAGGGAAGAAATAAGATGGCTGCTCCACGACATTAAGTTGGCCTTGAGTGAAATTTCACTTGAATATTTAGAATCATCTCTTAGAATCATCTCTTAGAATCATCTTTTAAAGATCGAATTTTTAATTTTTGTTTAAAGCTGCCCACATTACAAGCATACAAATCAAATTAGACTAAGAAAATTAAAAAAAACACATTAAAATTATCGTTTTTCGTAATTTTTTGTATGTGACTCTAACCTTATATATGAAACGATAAAATTACTTAAATAAAGTGACTCGGCTAACATTGAAAGTGAAGTATAGATCAGACAAAATATTTTAAGTATAAAATTGAATGAAAACACCATCTCCTATTAACTTCTAATAGAGGATCAGAAACTGACTAAAAAAATGAAAACAGAGATACTGACGTACAAGTAGCTACTGCAGCCTATCATAAGTTATTTCTTCCCAGTCAGTTTCTTCATCTCAAAGACGGTCATGAAAGAACTTCAATTGTTCCAGGGATCTCTAAGGATCTTCACCAGATTAAATTTCGAATGACAATTTACTCTGGATCTAAGACATACATAGCTATAGCTTAGTCCTATCTTTTTTTAAACTTTGCGCGCACAAAAGGGATTATTATTACCCTTAAAATATTTACACACAGTGCGAGCGTTTAGGAAATAGGAAAGGGTTAAAAAGGAGATACCGATGAACATTTGTTTTGAATGTCTGAATACTGTAATAAGAGGGAAACACATAGCCAGGTAAAGTATTCCACATTCTTGTGGTTCGACTAAAGAAAGAATCTCTATACTTAACAGTACGTCCGAAGTTGGGCTCGAGGGTAAACTGATGGGCATTCCTAGAAGCGCGAGTATTACGGTTGAATTGTTTAAGGGGAGGAATGCAACTGGCTATTTCACTAGAACACTGTTTATAAAAATAACGGTAAAATAGGGACAAGAAACATTACGGCGGTGTTCGAGAGATGTAATTGTTTCTGTTATAGATCTTTCGCCTATCATTTTTAAAGCCCTCTTTTGAATTCTGTCCAACAAACTCAAATGAGTTTTTGGAGCTACTGCCCAAACATGGGAATTGTACTCAAGTTTTGGACGAATAAAGGCTTTGTAGATCACAGCCAGATCAGAAGGGGAAAAAAACTTCTTGCATCTACGGAGAAAACCTAAACACTTAGCAGCGTTTTTGGCGACATCAAATATGTGGTCATTCCACAAAAGGTGGTCTGTGACACACATACCGAGAACTGAGAGCTGTTTGGTTTCCTCGATGCAAGTGCCGTCCATTGATAGCGGCATTGGGAGTGGGTTTCGCTTTAACGACAGGTGACAGCATTGAGTTTTAGAAGCATTAAATTCTACGCGGTTTTTGATTCCCCATTGAACGATGCTGTTTAGATCAGAATTTAATGAGCTTATCATACGCTGCCGTTCAAGTTCCACATCCGAAGGACATGGATGTGAATATGTAAACGAATATGAAAAGCTGAGGGTACTGTCGTCAGCGAAACAGTTTAATGGATTAGAAGTTTCAGACAAAAGATCATTTATAAAAATAAGGAAGAGAGTCGGAGACAAAACGGAGCCCTGGGGCACACCAGCATTTATTTTGTGGATTTCAGACTTGAAACCGTCCAATACAACTTGTATTGAACGGTCCGAAAGGTAATTTCTAATCCAATGAAGAAGAGATTCATCGAAACCAAATGCGCGCATTTTCGATAAAATAGCTTGATGCCAAACTCTATCAAACGCTTTTGAAATATCAAGTGCAATAATCTTACTTTCTCCAAAACGATGTAAAGATTTGTTCCACTGTTCGGTGAGATATACCATCAAATCACCAGTTGACCTATTGCTACGAAAGCCGTACTGCCGGTCATTAAGAAGCTTTCGTTCCTCGAGATATTTCTTGAGCTGAAAATTAATCAGCGTTTCCATGACCTTGGAAAGAAGGGACGTAAGTACAATTGGTCGATAATTAGAGGGTGAAGAAGATACGCCTTTTTTAGGGACAGGCTGGACAAATGCTGTTTTCCATCCACTCGGAAAGAGACCAGTAGAGTAGGACAGATGGAAAAGCTTACGCAGTGGTTTTGCCAGCGTTGAAGAACACCTCTTCAGAACGATGGAAGGGATACTATCCGGGCCAGCGGATTTGTGTACGTCGAGATCTTTTAGAACTCTAGCAACTGCACGAGTGCGAAAGAAGATTTGTCCCATAAAATCATTTACGCTCTAAAGTACAGGAGGAGCCATAACACTTTCTGGCAGCGTCGAATTAACAGCAAACTGTGCCGCAAGCAATTTGGCTTTATCTAACGAGCTGACAACAGGTGTGTCGTTGAAGACGAGCGTTGGAACCGCAGACGAAGAAGTATTTCGAATGTTTTTTGCAAATGACCAAAAAAATTTATTACTATTGGTACGTTGTAGTATTTTTTTCCTTAATTCTTGGTCATACAAAAATTTGGATCTTCTAATATGACTGTTACAGGTCTTTCTGGCTTGTTGAAACTTTTTCCGGTTTTCCTCAGTAGGGTTGGCTTTGTAACTACGGAAACTTACTTCTCTAACCCTAATAACCTCCTTACAGCTCGAATCAAACCATGAGTTTTCTTTGGGTTTGATAGATTTCACCCTATTCGGGATAAAATTTCTCATTCCACAAAGAATTAAGTTTGTAATCATATCTGCACTGGAATCTACGTCACCATCGAGGAAGCATAGTGACCAGTTAAAGTTCCTGAAGAAAACATTGAGACCGTCCCAGTTGGCTTTCTCGTACTGCCAAACGGTTCTCTTGGGAGTTTTTTCTTTAACTGTGTTTTGGTGGCACGAGAAATTCGCAGATATGACACAATGGTCTGATGTGCCTAGAGGTGATAATACACTAATGGTGTATTTACCAGGGACAGAGGTAAGAAACAAATCTAGAGTGTTGGCGGATTGACCTGTAACGTCAGGGATCCGAGTAGGCTCGTCAACAAGCTGAGTCAGGTGATTTAACTCAGCAAAAATCTCGACATACCTTCCTTCGGGTGTTGTCTGGCCTGAATAGCGCAACCACGTAGAATTGTGTACATTGTAATCGCCCGTAACAACGATTTCACTGTGCGGATAATGGGAAACAATACTCTGGATAGAGTCAGAAAGCGCATCGAATTCGTTGGAAGTCGAATTGCCGTCCAAACTTGGGCTGCGGTAAATAAAACATATATGAATAATGCGCTTATGGATGGTGAACTTGAACCACATGAAGTTAAAATTTGTATTTATACATTTGCCATATTCTGGTTGGAGCTGATAAGCAACATCATTACGTACATAGGCGGCAAGACCATGATGTGGAAAAAATAGCGGCACTAAATTATGGAGGCTGAATTCCGAGGGATCGGAATTCCGAGGGATCGGAATTTTCACCAACCTGGGTTTCGCTTAGTGCGAAGACTGCTGGCCTGTTTTTTACAGTATGAACATATGCAGCCCAGAAATTCTTCCTAAGCCCCCGAATGTTACTATAATCGACCCTAAACTTACCTTCCATTACAGCATTCAACATAAAAAAAAACAAAACTAGACAATTAACTATGCTAAAATTAAATATTGGGTACCAAAATTACTTCACAATAACAATTACCATTAGTGTTATGCCTTAATGGTAGGTTGTATTGAGCCGCCCCTGGTCACCCAAACAAAATTACAGCAATTTATCCAATGTTACTTTGATTTAGTCCATTGCACACATTGTATGGATTTTAACCACATAGTGTATGCAATGGTCAAACCAAAGCAACTGCGAGAGATGTTGGGAAGGAGTGAAATGAGAGTACCGCTCGCTGTGGCTATGGGTTATTTAGTTTTTTTTGTTGTTGTGGATTATGCATGACTTTTTTTTTGTGGGTGCACTTTTTTTTTTTTTTCTATAACACACGCACTGGCACTGATATGTTTTTGGTTGATTTTTTTTTTGTTTTTCTCGCCGCGCGATATGTTGTTTAATTATTGGTTTGTTAGGTATGATAAATTGATAATTATTGCAATTTTGGGCTATTTATTTATTTTGTTTTATTTCACTTTAAGACTATCTTTTTTTATGTGCCAATAAATGTATATTTATTATTGTAAGATATATAGTTATAAATGTATTAAATGTTTAAAAACAAAAAACAACAACTTACCTGAAAAATATTCCCCGAGAAAAGAAATTCTAATTCGTTGAGACAGTTTATTAACCCAACAATCTCGGCTTTTGTACAAAAATCGAACTTGTCGCTATTTCTGGTGATTTTTTCAACCGTCTTCTTATACGCCGACCAGAATCGATGAAAATTAGAACCCGAAAGAATTTCATCAAAAACCAGTAGATGAAACAAAATCTTTCCAAAGCTATCAAATACATTCTGAAAATAAATACAAAAAAATAAAACTCCCAAAGCTGCACGCAATGCAAACATGCAGAAAGAGAACTTACAAAAAATTTAAATTCAAAAACTTGGTTTTCAAAGGCAAGGAATGCACCGCACTGATGCAAAACATTGCTTGCTAGAAGAATACAACGCTGAACAAGGAACTGAATGTTGCACAAGAATTCCAACGATGAACTCATTTTCTGCAAATACTGCTGATTATTGGATTCTGATTCATTTTTATCTAGAATTGTATTCATTTCGTCATCGTTGGGATCTAAAGTGCAAAGATCCTCATCGATGTAGAGAAATTTAATTTCCATGGCTTTTGCTGCGGCGACAATCTCATCGATTTCATTGCAAAGATAAGCAAAGGTGAGGATGCTCTTGTTTAACAATCTATCTGAATCGATTAATTTAATAAGCGGGAGGTTTTCTTGATTAGAGTCGTAATTGACTTTAATCGGTTGATTGAATTTATCAATGTGTGGTTTTATTTTTGTATTGTTGAGGGATTTCGCAAGTAATTCTTTAAGAAGTTGATCGTGTTTTACCAAAAAATTACCAAAGTTCTTCAATTCCTCTTCGGCTGATAAAACTATTTTAAAAATGTATGTTGTATATGTAAAGTAATTATTAAAGTTTGATTGAATTATCTTAAAAATAACTTACTTTGAGTATTTTGATCCATATTTGTGTATTTTGAATGAGAAAACACAACTTGTTGGAAGATAAACAACTTCTTTTGTAAACATCAAGAAAAAATTCAGCTTAAAAATCAGCTGTCAACTAAGAAGTTCTGTTTGTTTGAAAAATTGTTTATATGCACAAATGTAGAAAAATGTCAGCCGGAAACAAACATGGACTATGATTTTTCCGGTGAAATCGGTGCCGCATGAAGATTTCAACCACTAAACCATCGTCATTGTGTTGTAATAGCCCTTCCACACTACCCCACTGTGTATTAATACACATCAAACTGAAAGTTGGAAAGAATTCTACGCGACTGCCAAATTTGTGTGAAAGAAATGACTTTTCATATTTTGCTTCCACACTTGCTTGTATTAATACATTACGGGTATTCACGATCCGATGCAACTGGCCTAGTATCATTGTAAAAGTGCAAAAATGTAAAATCTTACAACACTACAACAACAAAATATACAAGGTGCAATCTTACAACAGAAAAATACAACATTGTAAAATTTGTAAATTGTGTTTTTGACAGCTCACTCATTCTTGATTACGTTAAACAGAAACAAAGGTATGTTCATTGGATACATCCAATTTGCTATCTTGATTGTATTGATGTGACGTCGTCATCATCTTTTACTATTATTTTCCATTAAGATAATTAAGATTTGGTAATATTTTCTTTTTCCGTTTTTTTGGCATCTTTTTATGAACAAAATTTAAATTAAATCAAATTGAAATTTTCAGATATGTTCGAAACAAAAACAAATAACAAATGTCAAACTAATTTTGACATTTGCTTTAGTGTTGCAAGAAGATAAGAAAAGTGCGTTCACGATCCGCTTAAAAAAAATAAAATTTCGCACTTTTACTAGGCTCGTTGCACCAGATCGTGAATACCCCTATAACCTTAACCTAAAAATAAGTGTAATAGAATATGAGATAGAACTATAGAACCATTCCTAAAATTAGTCATATATTAACACATGTCATATCGTGTGACAAAGAATGTCGGGTTGTGTAGACTGGGCTTTCATATTTTGTTTCCACACTATTCTACATGATTTGTTCCCACTATTTTTTGACATGTATTAATACACAGTGGACTTGTGTGGAAGGCCTTTAAACAGTCATAATTTTAAAATGTGCTCTTACACATCCAACTATCGAGAAATTTATCTCATCCATATTTCATCGCAGACATTTTCGAGAAAAATAACTTGAACCTCCCTCTGCGTTAGTTTGGGAGAACATTTAAGGCTCTCCCAAACCAATGCGGAACATTCGTTGCGGCGAAAAAACATTCGCATGTCAAAATTTATTTACATGGTGATATATGAGAGTGCCCACACCAACGCGGCGGAGAAACACAACAGCACTCTCATATATGACCATGTAAATAAAATTTGACATGCGAATGTTTCCTCGCCGCAACGAATGTTTCGCATTGGTTTGGGAGAGCCAAAAAGAGCTAAAAAACTTTGCATCCCAAAGTTTTCGGTTTATGTGAAAATAGAGAACGACAAGTAAGCCTAATTCAAGTGCAAACTTCATTTTGGAGGTACTTCCAATCAACAAAGGCTTTAAAATAAGTACACAATTTGGTGGCAACACAACATTGTGCCTCAAGCCATCAAGTGTTTATTTTTGCGATTTAAGCGTGGTATACATTAAGGGTACTCATGCAACGTCGGAAACTTTCCGACGTCGTTAAATCGTAAAGTTTCCGACACACTTTTCATGAACGCCCTTTATCTAATTGCATTATGATGCCGTGAACAAATTCGGCGGATTTAATTTATTTTATTTAAGCGTTTGAAAAAAATAATTAAAAATGCTCTGTGTTACTGAAATATTTGTTGTTGTCAAATTTGTATGCATAAAATGTCATCATACTTTTATAAAAAGTTTTCCACGTATATTATACTTTCATTTACAACGTTTACGACACAAATTCGTGTGGGAAAGTTTACGATTTATCGTAAAAGAATTTTCATACAAGTTGTGACAGTTTGTTTACGACGTCGTAAACTTTCCGATGCTTGTGACGTTTACGATGGTTTTCCGACGTTGGATGAATACCCCTATTATCAAACCTGTTTGAAAAATTCACGTTTGGTAGTGTCTACTGTCTGTTTGACAAACACGTTCTTTGTTCACAAAATGTTTTTGATACTGTTTGACTGTTTGATGTCAAACAGGCTTGTCAAACAGATCTGATAATGTGTACCCCACTTTTGAATGAAGCCTAGTACGCAGATCGCGCTAAATTTAAGCTCCCATTCAAAACTCTCTCAAAAATTTAGCTTGGGTAAAGAATTTTGTATAGGAGCTAAAATTTATGTAGTTTTCGATTTGATTTCGGAACAGTACTACTCCTTTTTGATTACAATCCAATTATTTTCTATTGTTCCGAAACTAATTTATGAAATATTTATGTATACGTGCGTAAATTGTCTGATATTAATGTATATTTTGCATATTCACTCGAGTAAAATTAATTTGACAGAGCATCCGATGAAAGGGTTTATATGCGTATATGTGTGTTCCGGGTCTACTCCTTTATTAACAGAACAGAAAAATACTCTGAAAACATTACTCGGAACAGCCAATCGAATTATTTTGGAGTTAGCGGAGTCAAAAAGGAGTAACTCCGAATCTCCAACCGAAAACGACATTAGCTCGATCTGCGTGCCAGGCTTGATCAAATATCTGTGATTCTTAAGTCATGAAATTAAAAGAATTTCACATCCGAGTTCTTTCTATTCGTGGAACACGCCTATTTTATTGTGAACTAGCTTGAATTCAAAACTTATTGTGAACTAATCTTCCTGATGTGACGTTTCAAACAAAAACTACAAAAGAAGATAACGAAGCGATTCAAAATTATTTTTAAAAAACAAAAACTAACTATAAATATAAAATGATAATTGAAGAGCTGGGTAAATTCATAATAATCGATGAAATAAATCCTAATGCAACCGTTAGTTAACTTTATTATTAAATTAAATAATAATTAATACATGTATTTCAAGGATCCTGGATTATATTTTTTGAGCTGTCTGCTGGGTAATGAGATGCTTTCTCTATCCGAAGATTGGCCAGGAAGAATTTATACATCGCAGTTTATTTATGATGTTTTATTAAAAAAGAAACCAGTAAGTTATTTAAATGCCTATCTACCGGACAAATGTTATATTTGTTAGAGTAGCAATACATTTAATCTTACGATATTTACCCCAAGTCGCTTGTAAAGTGAATAACTTGTTGCTTGTTATTTATTACGAGCAGATACCTACTCATTTGTTTGATTGAAAAATGTTTGTATGTCCGTTTCTGAATGGTGCCGTCTACTATCGTTAAATTGGAACGTACTTCTATCTTTGTATATAAACTCTTTATATGCAAAAACCATTACCATTTAAGTGGCACTAGGTTCGAGAAAATCAAATTCATTTTTAGAATGAGGATAACTGAAACATCTTATATGGAATTACAACATATTCGACGTCGCTAAGAACGTTGTGTTTAGTTTATTTTTATTAGTCTTGTTGTTTTTATAAACAGGAAATATTTATTTAAATAATTTAAAGAAAGCTGTTGTATCTACAACGTTTGAAATTGGAAATGATAAAATTTGTGACAATTTTCCTCATAATATTAAATAGGTATTAAAAAACGATTGCTTATGTTTTTCAATACCCCTTTTCAATCGTTTAAACCATTTTTGAGGCGTCAGAGCAGGAATTGATCTCACCAAAAGAATTCGGAATACCTGTTAAAAATCCGCAGAAGTTGCTCTATAACTGATGTAATAATCATCAAACTTACTTCGAGGTCGGCGCTCCCGTTCGCTGCGCCTAACAGTAACCTCGTCTTGAAGAACATTGTTGTTAGTTCGCGAAAGGGAGCGCATCTGCACCATCGCTGACAGTATGGTGTTCATCACCCAAGTCTTCGCTGACTGTAGCTTCAGTTATGGTAACATCACCAGAGTGGTCAGATCTTCATCACACAACAAGTTGATCTTCAATTTCATCCTGGTTAATATCAGAACCGACGAGTATTTCAGATGACTTCTTTCCCCCTTTTTGGTCGTGGTTGGTGATTATAACAATTCCATTTTTATTTTTGTCTCTACTTGTTGTTTGATATTTGAATGAAAAGTCAGTTTCGTCAAATTTAACGTCTCTTACAGTAAACAACTTTTGAGTTTCTATATTCCAAAGTTTGTATTCATTCGGTACATAGCCAACCATAATTGACTTACGGCTTTTTCAGTCTAGTTTCTTTCTTTGCTGACTAGGTATCCACGCATAAGCTTTGCAACCAAAAACACGTAGTTTTTCAAAGTCAGGTTTTGTACCATACCACATCTCAGACGGAGTCTTAGCACAATCTAAAGACTTAGTAGGTATTCTATTTATCAGGTTTGTGCCATTTAGAGCCACCTCATTTTTTGGATTCTAACGGGTGATTTTTTTGAGGTTAGGATTTTCATGCATTAGTATTTGACAGATCACGCGGGATTTCAGACATGGTGTCAAAGAGAAAGATGCTCAGTATGCTTTGACATTTCATCATGAATAGACTTACTAACGAGCAACGCTTGCAAATCATTGAATTTTATTACCAAAATCAGTGTTCGGTTCGAAATGTGTTTCGCGCTTTACGTCCGATTTATGGTCTACATAATCGACCAAGTGAGCAAACAATTAATGCGATTGTGACCAAGTTTCGCACTCAGTTTACTTTATTGGACATTAAACCAACCACACGAATGCGTACAGTGCGTACAGAAGAGAATATTGCGTCTGTTTCTGAGAGTGTTGCTGAAGACCGTGAAATGTCGATTCGTCGCCGTTCGCAGCAATTGGGTTTGTGTTCCACATGGAAGATTTTACGCAAAGATCTTGGTGTAAAACCGTATAAAATACAGCTCGTGCAAGAACTGAAGCCGAACGATCTGCCACAACGTCGAATTTTCAGTGAATGGGCCCTAGAAAAGTTGGCAGAAAATC
This sequence comes from Melangyna quadrimaculata, assembly GCA_949320155.1. NCBI lineage: Eukaryota > Metazoa > Arthropoda > Insecta > Diptera > Syrphidae > Melangyna > Melangyna quadrimaculata. The sequence continues at coordinate 84,348,654 of OX439484.1, forward strand.
CGCTTTTTTATCGACAAATTTTGTTCAGCGATGAGGCTCATTTCTGGTTGAATGGCTACGTAAATAAACAAAATTGCCGCATTTGGAGTGAAGAGCAACCAGAAGCCGTTCAAGAACTGCCCATGCATCCCGAAAAATGCACTGTTTGGTGTGGTTTGTACGCTGGTGGAATCATTGGACCGTATTTTTTCAAAGATGCTGTTGGACGCAACGTTACGGTGAATGGCGATCGCTATCGTTCAATGCTAACAAACTTTTTGTTGCCAAAAATGGAAGAACTGAACTTGGTTGACATGTGGTTTCAACAAGATGGCGCTACATGCCACACAGCTCGCGATTCTATGGCCATTTTGAGGGAAAACTTCGGAGAACAATTCATCTCAAGGAATGGACCGGTAAGTTGGCCACCAAGATCATGCGATTTGACGCCTTTAGACTATTTTTTGTGGGGCTACGTCAAGTCTAAAGTCTACACAAATAAGCCAGCAACTATTCCAGCTTTGGAAGACAACATTTCCGAAGAAATTCGGGCTATTCCGGCCGAAATGCTCGAAAAAGTTACCCAAAAAATGGACTTTCCGAATGGACCACCTAAGACGCAGCCGCGGTCAACATTTAAATGAAATTATCTTCAAAAAGTAAATGTCATGAACCAATCTAACGTTTCAAATAAAGAATCGATGAGATTTTGCAAATTTTATGCGTTTTTTTTTAAAAAAAAGTTCTCAAGCTCTTTAAAAATCACCCTTTAGTACCATTGTTCTTATTTTTTCGATCAGTGTTGTATTGAACCTTTCAGCCACTCCATTTTGTTATGGTGAGTAAGCAATAGTCTGTTCAACTTGAATCCCAAACTTTTTGTACCATAGCTTTTGTTCTCTTGCACAATACTCTCGTCCTTGTTCTATAGTGAGTTTCGAAATGGATGTTCCAAACATCGATCTCGTCATAGCTTCATATACCTTGAGCGTTTCGAAAACTTCAGATTTTCTTTTTATAACATAAATATCATTGTAAAATGTGTGAAGTCATCAATGAAAGACACAAAGTATCTTGAACCATCCCAAACAGCCTCATCAATGGGACCGCAAACATCAGAATGTACTCTTTCTAGAACTCTGGTTGCTCGTTTACGAACACCTTTGAATGGATCACGACACTATTTACCTATTTTGTTCTCTTGAACAATACTCTCGTCCTTGGTCTACAGTGAGTTTCGAAATGGATTTTCCAAACATCGATCTCGTCATAGCTTCATATACCTTGAGCGTTTCAAAAACTTCAGATTTTCTTTTTATAACATAAATATCATTGTAAAATGTGTGAAGTCATCAATGAAAGACACAAAGTATCTTGAACCATCCCAAACAGCCTCATCAATGGGACCGCAAACATCAGAATGTACACTTTCTAGAACTCTGGTTGCTCGTTTACGAACACCTTTGAATGGATCACGACACTATTTACCTATTTTGTTCTCTTGAACAATACTCTCGTCCTTGGTCTACAGTGAGTTTCGAAATGGATTTTCCAAACATCGATCTCGTCATAGCTTCATATACCTTGAGCGTTTCGAAAACTTCAGATTTTCTTTTTATAACATAAAAATCATTGTAAAATGTGTGAAGTCATCAATGAAAGACACAAAGTATCTTGAACCATCCCAAACAGCCTCATCAATGGGACCGCAAACATCAGAATGTACTCTTTCTAGAACTCTGGTTGCTCGTTTACGAACACCTTTGAATGGATCACGACACTATTTACCTTCTGTGCAAAAATCACAAAAGCTAATGTCATCCACAGAACTCATTTTGAGTCGCTTTATCATGTTTTTCCTGGTAATTTTTGTGAAGGCTTCTTGTCCAACATGACCCAAGCGCTTGTGCCATAATTTGATTTCTTCTGTTTTGCATAGATTTGCTGAACGTCGTGTATTTCGAATTCGACTTTATATAAATTTCCTTGCAAGTAAGCTTCTGCAATCACTTATCCATTTTTAACAAACCTTTCTTTGTTTTTGATGAACTTGTTAGTTTTCTTACAGAAAATAAGTTGTCCCTAATTTCTGGTAAGTATAACACGTCTTTTTTAATGAGATCTACATTCTTATTGGTTTTTCCATTTATAGATCCTGAGCTTTTTGCAACTAAAAATTGATCAGCAACATTGATTGATTTAGCAACATTGATTTGACTCACTCAGCTCATTCCCTTCAGAAAAACACCAGCTTTCCTTAGAAAGATGATCACTAGCTCCAGAGTCTAATTTAAACTTAATTTTTGTACCAAGATCTTTATATTCTTCTTGAATGGTTACGATCTGATATCAAACAGATGCCTTTCGTATTTTTGTTGCATCTTTGATTCGGATCAACGTCATTTTTTCGACAGTCTTTAGCTAAGTGCCCTATCTTGTTACACTTAATTCATTTACCTTGAAAGTCAAAGGTTTTCTGGAGTACTTCTTCCCAGCAAACGCCGATTTTTCATGAAAAACTCCACCTTCCCTATTTTTTAACTTCAATACTTCCAAAAGTATCCCATCTTTGACAACACCAAACGTTAGTTCTCCACCCGTTAAGTTTTGTAAAGCAGTAACTAACGGATCAAACTTCTCAGAGAGTGTTAGGACGAATTGTGCCAACAAATCGCTTTCGCCTAGTAATGCTCCAGACATCTTCAGTTGAGTTATCAAGTTTTCAAAAATCATGATGTGTTTAGCTACTGAATCACCATCATTCATTCGAGGCTTCATTAGCTGCTTTCTTACCAAAAGTTGGTTAACCACTGATTTTCTTGCAAAAGATGATTGAAGGCTTTCCCACATCTCTTTAGCAGTATTCTTTTCACGGATGTAACTTAAGCAGTCGTTATGCACAAACGCTACGATTTTATCCTTCGCTTTCTTATATCTTCTAGAATATTCTTCATATCCTGCATTAGTAGCCTCAACGATGTTCGTTAAAACATCAGCCAGACTAAAAGAGTCCAGATGTTTTGAACTCTGAACTGCCAATCATCGAATCCGCTTCCATTGAATTGGGGAATTCCACAAACTGATACCCCTATTGCGATTGTCAATCATGGATTGATAGTTGATAAATACTGAAATTCGTTGTTAAACAAGCCAACCGCTAAAAGTTTTGGTCATTGAGAATGATGCAGGCTGTCGTTAGTAGATTAATTGCCTTCGAGAATGCGAAATTTTAATATTTATCAACTGTCAGTCAGTAATTGACAATCGCAATAAGGGTGTGACTCTTTTGATGCGCCCATGCCATAACCTATTAGAGTCTTGTTGTTTTTATAAGCAGAAAATATTTATTTAAATAATTTAAAGAAATAAGAAGATGAAGAAATTACTTCTGTTTTAAGTGGAGTGAATGAATATAATTCAATTAAAAAGTTCAAGCGACCCCAACTCCAGAAACAATTGTGTTTCGCCCAAGGTATAACAGTGGGCTCTTCAGTCAGTCTGTTATACTCTACTAAGACACACATTTTGGTCGATATTTACCGACTCTTATAAAAATCACAGCACGAAGATACTGTGAATTTTATTGTTTTAGGAGAATTTGTTTAAATTCGTGCACTCAGAAAATAATTACCCGTGGTCAGGTTATAATAAGAAGATGAAGAAATTTAAACATTAAAATATTGAAATTACTTCTGTTTTAAGTGGAGTGAGTGAATATAATGCAATTAAAAAGTTATACCTTGGGAAACACAATTGTTTCTGGAGTTGGGGTCGCTTGAACTTTTTAATTGAATTATATTCATTCACTCCACTTAAAACAGAAGTAATTTCAATTGTGGTCCTAGTAGGAATAACAGACTGACTGAAGAGCCCACTGTTATACCTTGGGCGAAACACAATTGTTTCTGGAGTTGGGGTCGCTTTCGTTTCATTTCATTTCATTTATTTATTGTATAATTATACTCTGTAAGATACAATATCTTATAAACAAGAGCAAATTTCAGTAACTTAATACTATTTTTACAAAAAAAAAGTGCTTTGTATTTAAAATGTGGAAATATGTATGCATTAAACAAATTAACAAACAATATGTATGTATGAAATATCAAGAAAAGAGAAAAAAAAATAAAATTTATGAAAATTCAAAATTAACTGAAAATTTAGTTTAAAAATTCATCATCATCACAATCACCATCAACATCAACATCATCATCAATGACATCATAAAATAATTACAAGGAGCTAGGAGAAGAATTCTCTTAGCATTCTTGCAAACAAGGTCGGGCTGCTTATAATTCTAACAGAGCGAGGGAGGGAGTTCCATAAACGAATAGAATGCACATAAAACTGCCGTTCAGATACCAAGAATCTGCAGCGTACTGAAATAAGGTCGCAAGATCTTTCAGAACGCGTAAAATTAATTTTATTATATAAATATTCAGGCTGATGAGATCGTAATATATTGTGAAGCATGGTTAAAGTTCGTAATTTAAATAGATTATCGAATGAAATGCCATAGATAGACTTGGAAAAACTTGATATGTGGTCAAATCTTCTAAGACCATAAACATAGCGCGTAACACTGTTGAATGCAACGTTAAGTTTTCGTTTGTGCTCAAAGTCACAATTACTTAACACCTCACAACAGAAAAGCATAAGGGGCACTATCAATGTTTTGGCCAATATCAACCGGGTTTTCAAGGGCGTTATATGATGAGACGCCCAAAGCAATCGAAGACCTCCATATACCTTACCTAATGTCAAATTAATATGGGTGTTCCAACTTAGTGTTTTATTAAATGTTAGACCAAGATTTTTTGCAGAATCCACGAACTCGATAGCATAGTTATTCAAATATATTTCAGGGAAATATGATGTGTCAGATATAGTTCTAGAGATGACAAGGCATTTAGTTTTTTTCGGATTTAAACAGAGATCGTTCCTGCGGGACCATATAACAATATTATTCAAGTCCTCATTGACTTCATGCACACCATTTTCGAGCATACCTAGATGAAAACTATTATATAATTGAACGTCATCTGCGTACATGTGCACAGAAGAATTCAGCGGGCTTGACGGAAGATCATTAATATCATCGAGAACAGCAAAGGGCCTAAAATAGAGCCCTGAGGGACACCTCTCTGCAAAGGGAGAAAATTTGACATGATATTGTTAGCAAAAACTGCCTGAGTTCTACCGGTTAAGTAAGAAAAAATAAGCTTGACTGATGGAAGTTTTTCACAGAGTATAAAACGGTTAACGGTATCAAATGCCTTTGAAAAGTCAAGAAGCGTTAATATAGTCACTTTATCTTTATCCAAATTATTTCTAATATTTTCAACCACGTCAATTAAGGCTGTAGTACATCTATGCTTAGGTCGGAAGCCTGATTGATTGATACAAATCAATCTATTGTTTGTAAGAAAAGTTCTAATTTGGTGATTTATTCCAATAGAGTTAGACTTAATAGCTAAAATGCTTTCTAAGACATCATACTCATTAACAGGTGAGAAGCAAATCCCAGTGAAAGAAGAATTGTCATTTAGCGTTTCAGTCAAATCACAGCTACGGGTTTCAAAACCTGAAGAGTTTAAAGCAACAAAGTTGTTATTAAGCTCGTTACAATCAATAGAAATAGCCTTGTTGCTAATTTACTTACCTACTCCTATTTCTTTCAAATTCTTCCAAAGTTTTTCTTTGGCTAAAGATGGATCAAATTTAGGAGCATAAAACTGTTGCTTGGCTTCACGGATAAGAGATATTACTCTATTTCTTAAAATTTTTTATTCAATATGCAATGCTTCAAGCCTAAAAATTTTCCATCGTTTATATGCTAAATTACGTTCTCTTATTTGACTCTTATTAAAGTTGCTAAACCAGGGCTGTTCTTTTTTACTAGAATGCTTTGTAACAATTGGAACATTTAGGTTAAAAAGATAATTGATAATAGAAGAAGAGACCAAAGGTGAACATTCGAATGTGAGGTAAATTAAATCATGTTTAGAGAAACAGGATGCAGAGAGTTGGTCGTAAAGAAGAACCTTATCACTATGACTTACAAAAAACATATCAAGTAAAGTACTACTTGATATGCGACACGGGGTCGCTTGAACTTTTTAATTTAATTTAAAGAAAGCTGTTTTATCTACAACGTTTGAAATTGGAAATGAGAAAATTATTATTAAGATTACTTATGTTTTTCAATAATTTTGGACAATGAAATTGACGGAATAAAGAATGGTCAAGCCTAATAAGCTGACATTCTAGTACGAATAGAACAATAATAACAATAAGCACGAATTTTTGTTTCCTAAAAACTAGATCCCAATGAAAAGCGTAATTATTTCCGATCATATACTAGGTTCATGCGAACGAATACGTTAGCCAGAATTAATAGAATATCTTCACAGGCGGATTGGGGTATGTTTTCCCTTAACTTCTTTTTGCATTCGGAATGTGTGTAATCGGGTTTAAAAGCATTATTTTTCAAAAATATATTATTATTTAATAAAATAAAAGATTTTAGTGCAAAAGAGATAGACCGCTTCCACAAAAGGAAACTGAGTTGCCAGAAACTATATATTTTGTAGGCGAGAAGGGTGTGAGGGGAGATATGTTTCGTTCCCCTTACGCCCTTCTCGCCTACAAACTAAAAATTGCTGGCAACTCAGTTTCCTTCTATGGAAGGGGATATTACACAAAATGTACATTTTCAAATAAAATTAAATAATTATCCTATTTTTAAGAAAGTTCATCCCAAATGCTTCAGAGTGCTTAAAGCTAATGTTCCAATCAAATTTAAATCCAAAGATAAAATAATTTGGGTTACTGTGTTTGAATCCGAAGATATAAAGAGCAGTGTTATGTTTTACTTTGATGGTAAATCATTTAATTTCATTTAAACACACATTTTTCTAAAAAAAAAATCTACAAATTTATAGATGGAATCAACAAATATTTGTACACAGGAGCTTTCAATGACGTTAGCAGTTGTTTCAGAAATCAGAATTTCATGCTTTGTGTTCAGAAGGGCATAGATTATGTCTACATGGACACTTTGTTGTGCAACAGTAATCCTTATATTTGCACGGAGGATACGATCGATGAAATAAAGGCAATTTCTCTGTAAGTTCATACATATGTAAATGGGTTGTGTACCTATTTGATTTAATAAATCAATCAATTTTATTTATAGGAAACATCCAGATTCTAGATTAGCTGTGGTTATACCAAATTTTGGATATGAAAAACTTGTGGTCGAATTGGTTCAGGCGTTTCCACGAAATGTTTGTCCTACAAAAACTCAAAAATATATCCTCACAAAACTTGGCCAAAGCCAATATCTAAGTAACAATTACCAGACTTGTCGAATTATTATTTTAATACCAGGCCTTATTGCGGAATGCCTTGAAACGTAAGTTCAAAGTTGCAGCATTGAAATAATTTTTAAATCATGAATAAACACCCTTTTTTTAGCGATTTAATTATCATATACATCACTGTAGGCGATGCCTCTACATTAAATAATGAATATGGAGTTTATCTGAGACAGTGGTCGCCTCTTCCGTCGCTTATGGATCAGCAATTACTTTTGGAAATGGTCAGGCCAAATCATACTGTTCCTATTGAATTGAATGGCGTCGAAGAAGAGAATTTTGATTTACCATTTACCCTAAGGTCGCTGGTTAAAAAAACACCAACTGATCGAATTGAACAAGATTCATCAGATACCGAAACTTGGCCGGAAAATAATTCAATTAGAAGTATTGAAACCAATAGCTCGCCGGCAACAGGCATTCAAAATTATTTACCTAGTCCTAGTGTATCAATGGTATCCACAAAAATTTTTTGTCCTCAGGCTCAAAGGTGAGGTATTTTCAATTTAAATATTTTTATTGTGATATTGTTATTTTTTTTTTATTAATTTGATACAAAAACACAAATTTTAAAATAAGATACTATTTTGTTTGTGTTTACCCCATTTTGCACTATTAAAATATACATTTGTAATCTTAAAGCAATACTCAAAGTATAACCTTTCAAATATATCTGAGATTATCCCAACCAAACGAACAAACAATGAAACAAAGAAGGTAGCTAAAAGGCTGTTATATATGAATATTTTATATTGTCTATCGTATTTAGAAAACCTTGTCGAACTTTAGACACCCGTTCAACTCCAAAATGTTATATGTAAATAAATAGTTTTCATTGTTTTCTCAGAGTTTTTTTTTTAAACAAAATAATTTCATATTTTCATTTCAGCACGAAAAACCCAATAACTGATAAACCAAAGAACTCAGGAAACGGAAAGGAAGTATCAATTGGCAATAAAGTACATACAAAAGAAAATAAAGTATCGATTGACGATAACGTAAACACACAACTACCGTCAACTCTAAAATGTACGAATTTAACAAAACCACGAACAAGAGTAATTCGTCAACGAACTGGTTTAGATTTTTCCGATTCAGACGAAGACGTTCAAAAATAAATAAAAAATTTTAAGCGAACCCGACTAATCTTTGCAAACAACATCTCCGCACGACCAATTTTCGCAAGTAACATCTTCACAAAACAACAATACATCCTCGCAACGACACATCTTCGCAAAGCAACATCCCGGGAAGGACACATCTTCGAAAAGCAACGTCCCCGCAACGACACATCCTCGCAACGACACATCTTCGCAAAGCAACATCCCCGCAAGGACACATTTTCGAAATGACACATCTTCGCAAAGCTACATCCCCGCAACGACACATCCTCGTAAACAAAATAATCAATGTCACTAATCTACGCAAGCCACTGACCGTGGTGTTTCTTCGCTCGGCGTTTGAGTTGGCAACAAATGAAAATGATGTTGTATAGCAGTCATGGGTCTTGTGATTTGTGATTGTTCACGCGAGTGGAATAGCGAATATGTAAATGAGGTGATATTTTATGTGATGGTAAATTAAAAAACATAGTCCATGAGGAATCTATACCAGATTATAATGGAAAGATGGGGTCACAATAGGGGAGGTATTTATGCAAGTGGGGTGCCGCCTTATAAAAAATGCCTTTAAAATCCCTTTAAAACAAATTATTTCTTGGAAGTTAAGTAGATCTACTCAATTGGAAAATCCGAACTCTGGTGAGTTCAATATAATAAAGCAATTGCATTGCAGCTTTCGAAAAGAGCAAAAAGAGTTTATAGGACGAATACAGGACGGACCGTCTATGTTTGTATTTCCTGTACAGGTATATGTGTCAGCTATAACATATTTCAATTTCATCTACATCGGTCCAAGAACAACGAAGTTGAAATTTTGTGAACCACCCTTACTTTAAAATATATTTTTCTTCCATAATTCTATGTCAGCCTTAAAAAATTTCAATTTTTGTTGTTTTGTTGTGCCAATGGTACAAAGCCCACAGTTTTCTATATCGTTGCAATTAGTGACAAAAAATTCCATCCCGCCAACAGAGAAAAAGTCACCAAGATTCTTATAGATAATGGATACCCGCCAAATATGATCCAAGAGCTAATTGAACAACACCAAACTAATCACCAACAAAACAATTAAAATGAGAGAACATGTTTCTTCAAAAGTTTGGTAAACGTGCTGAAAGTTTTAAGAAAACCATCGCTAACAAAGCTAAAGATGTCAACATTGCTTTCAAATCAAGCCAAACACCCAACAAAACTAACCAAGAAAAGTGAAAAGGATCAATGCACAGAAGTCGTTTACAAGATCAATTGCCTGACAAACGAAATAGAAAACTGTGGGCTTTGTTATTGTCACAACAGAACAACTTTTAAAACACAGGATCTCAAATCACAAATCGGATATTAAATCGAAAAGTTCCCAAAAAAATCTCTTGCTAGTCATAGCATAGAAAGAAACCATGCTCCAGATTTTAAAAATACACATATCCTTCCAATTGAAACGTTACACTTTAGAAGCATTGCACATTTTGAATAACAAAAATAATATGAGCAGGAAGCAAGATACACATTGTATTCCATCAGTTTACTCATGAGTCATGAGTCATAGACATAATAGGTCCATAGGTTTACTGTTCCCTAGTCTCTACTTTTTCCTTATATTTTTTTCCTTTTCTCTTTAAATTTTAAATAGTTGTGTTGACTAAACTTCGAACTAAGAAGTGATCATTGTATTTACTTAATTTTGTTTTTAAAATTTTCTTCTTTTAAAAATGTATTTAAATGTAAACATTAAAAATAATTTTGGTGATAGTACCTACTTCCACAGAAATTGTGGAAGCTATAATATTTTATAACATAAAACATTATATGATATACTTACATGAAAACATAAATAAAAAATCCATCGCAAATTAAAATAGTTTTTTATTTCATCATTTGTCCCATAAAAGAAAAATTTTCTTTACGAGTAAAAATAATCATAGCTTCTACAATTTCAGACCGATTTTGATAAATGATAGCTCATTCGATTTAAAATAAAAAGGAGATCAAAAAAAAAATTATTCAGAATGTTGCTCATAACGGTTTTCAAAGTCTAGTAGCACTTTTGTTATTATTTGAAAAATAGTGCTTTCTTTAAACCAGTGCACTTCCACTATGGATGAAAATAACAAACCGAAACTTTCAGAAATTAAAGTTGAAACGACGAGCTAAATAATGCTGAAAATTTCATCTTGATAGTTTTTGTCAAACATAGTGATAGACCAAGAGCCCACAGCAAATTTTGGGAGTGGATTGATAACCAAATTACGAGTATGAGGGTTTGTAGATGCATATATCGAAGAAGCGAAAACCATCGTCTGGCAGGTTTCTTTTTCAGACTTCGGCGGGGGTGGGGCTTTGAAAACAGCGATTTTCCAATTTATTTTTTTCCAGAACAATTACCACTTCAATAAATTTATAAAATATATGCCGTGATGCTCTGTCATATTCTTCATAATCTTGGCAATCCGACCAATAGAACTTTTTAAGCGAACCTTAATCGATTTTTTTGGAGACTTTGTTTTGTTTAAGTGTTTTATAATTCTCCAAGAAAAAGACGATAATGTCCTCTTAAAAAGCTTATATCTTGAGTTCTATTGGTCGGATATAGCATATGCAATGGAACTCCGGACGGAGATGCATCAGGTGACTTCACATTTATAGGATACCTTGTGATCCTATAAATGTGAAGTCACCTGATTCAGTGATAGATTATGCAATAGTGTCAGGCGAATGAAATAGCGCGATGGACGAATTCGAAGTCTTAACTGAAATACATTCCGATCATCTACCGATTCAAATGATATAATTAATGTCAACAATAATCAAAGCCCATCAGAAGAGTCTCCTGTACGGGTAAAATACAAGTGGAAAATGCATTTACCGACAAATACGCAGAAGCTTTAAATAACGCACTACTTCTAAAAGAAAGCAATACCTTGGTACATGAACCCAATTTAGCGGAAATTGATCAAATGGTTAAGAACTCGATACCTGTGCAATGCATGCCAAATACCAATAGTGCAATAATTTTTCAGAAAAAATGGTACCACAAAGATTGTATATATGCCCGAACCAAATCATTCGCATGGTTTGTATTATTTAGGAGTTCTCCAAATAATATTTACTTTAAAACACAATACATAGCTATGAACAAAATTTACAAGGAAGGATTAAAGAATAAAAGGCAAATATACTCAAAGAACATTGCACGAGGCCTAGCAGGCTGTAGGAATACCGGGGAATTCTGGAAAACTGTTCGAGCAATCAACAATAAACCGAAAAAGCAAGCTGCTGGGTTAATTGAAATGGATGACTTGGTAGAACACTTCAGAATGCAAACGCTGTACAATTTCTCTTCACCGTTCTTTCTTCTTCTTTGTACACATAAATTGGAACCCTTAACTATCATAAAATATCATTATAATGTTTTTTTTTATAACAATTTGGGAAGCGATTTTAAAAATTCCGTTAATTGTTTAATTTGTAAGGTAGTAATTTTATGAAGCGATTTTGCGACCGTTTTCTGAACTTTTAAAATCGCTTCCAAAGCTGCTAAAAGGAGAAAATTACCATTATAATGATGTTTTATGATAGTTAAGGGTTCCAATTTATGTGTACAAAAATCAGCGCCAACTTAATTTTCCTGCCTTGACCACATCAATGATGCAAACATTGCGCGTTGTTAAAATCATGCTTCTAGCCAAAACTATAAGACTGATTTGGGTCGGATTTTAGAATTTCGTCTTGAAATACTCTAGAGTATTTGATTCCAAATTTTTAGCAGAATCGGACAATTTCTTACCTGTTTCTTGAGTGCCTTCAAATTACTCAGTTTTTTATATTTTTTTTTAGTTTATGCTTAGATAGAAACAAAAATATATCATGGATGAATTTAAAACTTATGTGGTCACACCTAGGATCCACCAGCAAAAACAACTTATCAATAAATCCACCATTTTGAAACCCGTTTTTCGGGGTGTTCCCATGGACCGATTATGTCCGATTTTGGATATGTTGTTCAGTAGTGGTTACTGATCAAAATTCAATTAAAAAAACTTCTTTTGCAATTTTGCCCACGTTAGTTCACTAATTGCCTGGACTACTAAGCAATGCTGAAACAGTTAATATTCTTAACGGAGTAACGAACTGGGATGTTTTGTACCAATATATTAGAATAGCTCTTAGCTAAAGAAAACGAATTTTTGATGAACTTTTCTATATAAAAAAAACTGAACACTTATGTATATACATATGTTATATCAATTTATAATAATATTCGCAACAGGCAGACGGCGTATATGCCAGTCATATAATGAAGGGAAACCAAAATATTGTAAATTGTATTATGAAACAAAATCATTTGTAAATTGAAAAATTGAATTGGTCGGCTTGGCAAGATTATGACGTTTTGCCTTAAATTAAAGCTCTTGTATACAAATTTTGGTTGAAATCCGTGTAGCCGTTAACGAGAAATTTGAAAACCAAAAAATCGGTTTTATGCCAGGTTTCTTTAATAACCGTTATTGGTACTTTTTTTTATCAAAATATTGACTATCAGCCCTATTGTGATTTCCGCGTGAACGAAAATCCGCCCGGAAAAATTGCTTTTCGCTCTTCCCTTATTGTGATTTTCTGGCGAAAAATTTTGCCTGTTCGTAAAAATATCTCTATTGGCACTATTGACAGCATTTTTTCGTGTGAACTATGTCATGTCATTTACAGCAAGATTTCCATTTAATTTTTGTTTGCGAACGAGGCCAAACTTGTTGTAAAATGGAGCGTGAAACTCGCAAAAGTTTTTAAAAGTTCGGGCGAACAAAACATTTTCGGGCGGAATGTTTTCCGGGTGAAACTCACAATAGAGCTGTATACCTTTAATAGCAAACGCTTTTTATCAAAATTCTTCGAGCTGTTTTCGAGAAAAATAAGTTTTTTCTTAACGGTTTTTCAACATTTTTATGGCAGGTACCGTTATTTTTGGTCCTAAAAAAAATTAAAAAAAACCTGTGTGTGTGCATATTAGTCAAGAAACACTATGTACCAAGTTTGAAGAAAATTCCTCTAGCCGATTAGGCTGTAGGGGCGAAGACAGACAGACAGAATTGCGGGACCCACTTTTTTTTCGCATTCTCTATCATCTTAATGTTAGGGAAAATTATAATCTCGATTTCGATTTTTTTACGATTCCATTACTTGCCATATACAGTGCTGCCAAAAACATTTCGGATTTTTCCTCAGTATAATGTTTTTCTTAATATCAAGTAGAAAACTAATAACTTTCCATAGGTTTTCCATAATTTGTAAAGGAGATGAGACAATTTAATAATAACCCTAAAAAATATAATGCTACAATGACAAGAACAATAAAAAAAAATATTTTATAAAGTTATTCATTAACATGCCTGTGCAAAACTAACCGGATTGCAGGGAGATTGCGAGTCTCGATGTTAAAGTAGCGGTTTTTTCGAGTCTTTTGACTCACGCCGTAGATTAAACAGACTTTACAAGTTGAGAGCTGTGTTAGTTGGAATTATATAGTGCAGAAAATGGCTAAAACACGTTATAGCAACGCGATTCGATACAAGGTAATAGAAAAGTTCCAAGCCGGTACAAAACAAAATTTAATATCTGAAATATTGCAAATTCCAACGTCAACGGTTTATGACATCATTACAAAATTTAGAAGCGGGAAATCAGTAGAAGCAGATCATTTTGGTGGACGCCCTCGTAAAACAACTGTTCAAACTGATAGGCGCATAAAGAATTTTGTGCTTAAATACCCTTTTGCAACTTCAAAGATAATTTGTGATGAACTAAATCTACCTATAGTGCCAAGTACGGTAAGGAAGCGTTTAAGAGACTTCGGTCTTTTTGCATTTCGACCAGCGAAGAGACCTCTTCTTACTGCTTAACATCGTAGAAAAAGGTAAGCCATGAAAGGTGTTTGGAAAAGACTTTAAATTCCTAATGAAAATATTTAACTCAGGGTTGAATTTGCAAAAAATCATCTTAACTAGTCTTTAAGCAAATGGAGGAGCGTGCTTTTGAGTGATGAAAGCAAATTCAAATTGTTTTACTCCGATGGTGCAAGGACAGTAAGGCGCTCAAAAGGTACGCAATTAAAGCCTGCAAATGTACTCCCTACAGTTAAGCACGGTGGAGCCTCGGTGGAGCCTCGGTGATGGTTTGGGTCTGTTTTTCAGGCGCAGGCTGCGGTCCAATACACCAAATCAAAGGAATTATGGACTGTTTTCAATATAAGGACATTTTGGAGGCAGTAATGCTTCCATATGCAGAGGAAGAAATGCCTTTGCGTTGGGTTTTTCAGCAGGATTATGACCCCAACCATTCTTCAAAGCTGCTAAAAGAGTGGTTTGCGACTAAAAATATTCGTGTTTTAGAATGGCCGTCTCAATCACCTGATCTAAACACAATTGAAAATTTGTGGGCCTTTTTAAAAAGGCGGGTTGGGAAAAAAAAGCACACGTCAACAACTTTTCTTTTTGCAGCCTTGAAAAATGAATGGGAGAATATTCCTGCTTCTATTTTCGAAAATTTAATTCAGTCAATGCCTCGTCGATGTCGAGCTGTGATAAAAAATAGGGGTTACTGGACAAAATATTAAATACAAAATAATAATTAATTGTACAAGATAAAATCCGGTTAGTTTGTCACATTAAAATTCTGAATCAACTTTAATTTTTGACTTTTCTGACAAATAAAAACCCTTATCCGCCGAGGGTATTTTGCTCCCCCAGCGTACAAGGGTGGGGGAGGTGTCAAAAAATTAACATATTCCTTTGGCTTCAAGTATTCTTAATCCAACGAGATATACCACGACATCAATCGATGTCTGGTTCCCGATTTATAGGCTAATTTATGTGAAACATGGTCAGAAGGCAACTCTTATATCTCCGGTCTGCCAGTGTTGCCACCGTGGAAACACTTCTTTAAAGTAAACTTAGAATGTGGATTATTAGTGTGCCAAAGCTCATCCCGTCAGAATGAAGTGCAAGGTTTGACCTAAAGTATGGCCTTAACGCCCTAACTAATAATTCGTTTCATTTATTGGACAGCGATATTTTTTTTATATATTTTTAAAAAAATTTCAAGGTCGTATAGATTTTTAAAACCTCTTGGGATATTCAAATAATATACTTGTGACGAGGCCGACGCACAAGCTGATTCAGGTATATCTTCAATTTCGATTACACGATGTATGTACAAGTACATAATATAAAAAGTAGGTATATTGGTAATTAAGCACAAGAATACGTGGTCTGACATCGACAGGATACCTGCGAGAATTTTTGTATACCAAAACCCAACCCCTTTTTGAAATTGAAATATTGAGTCAATATTCATAGTCGCCGATAAACCCAAGTTTTATTAAGACAATTTTGGCTACAGCCTGATTTTACTTTAAAATGTTTGGTTTTATATTTTTATAAGATTATTAACTTCTTATACTACACAAAAATAGCTTCAAATATTAAAAAAAAAAAAGAATAAACGTCCAAAATTTCAACCAAACATAGGTTTAATTTAGACACAGTTTAAAAATGACTTTAAATACGACCATTCTTATAAATATTTACGTTCATCCCTGACTCAATGATTCACTGACTCACTGACTGAATGACTGCATAACGCTGCAGTGCCAAAAAAAAAATAACTTCCTTTAAAAAAAAATAAACTTTTTTACAAAAAAAAAAAAAATAACTTTTTTACAAAAAAAAATAACTTTTTTACAAAAAAAAATAACTTTTTTACAAAAAAAATTACTTTTTTACAAAAAAAAATTACTTTTTTACAAAAAAAAATTAATTTTTTAAGAAAAAAAAAATAACTTACAAAAAAAAAAATTAATTTTTTAGAAAAAAAATAACTTTTTTACAAAAAAAAAATAACATTTTTTTCTTTGTATATGAAAACTATAGTAATATCATCAACATTGACGACTACTGAGTCACGTAGTGTCGAAATCCACCAACTTCTCTCAACACTTTTTGCTGAGGAAACAAATTTAAAAGTCGAGATCTAACTCCCTTACTCCCTTACAATATAACTAGACTTACAGCCCTATTCTGCCGTTGTGAGGCTGACAGGTCACAATTTGTTGTGAGGTTGATTTTGTGAGGTTTCTTATGAGGCGGTCACAATTTCGAATTCTGCTTAAGCCCTCATAAGAAAGCTCACGAGAAAACTCACCACAGGTAGGTGAATTTTTTATTGTCAGGTTGGCCAGCTGATTTCTGAAAACAAACAGATTAAAAAAAAAATAAAACTTATTTGGCTTTTAAACTCAAAATAAAATATAAAAAAAACAATTATAATAATAATGAATTCTATTGGTAAGCAATTCGTTTAAACATTGATGTTTATATTTAACAATTATTATTTTATATATTCTAGATGATCAGAAAATCAAACGAGCGTCAAGGGAGCAGCTCGAATATTTCATCGAAACAAAAACGAGCCCACATTTTGAAGAAAATTGAATTAAAAAAAAAAATTAAAATGAAAAGGCCAAATTGTGATTATACCCAGATGACAAAGGGTAGTGCACTGTCTTGGTCGTCATGTGGTTTGAGTTCCTGGATAATATCTATATATCTAGGCACAAAGTTTTTGAAAAACGAAAAAATTTAATAAAAGTTGTGTTTTCAAGGGCAAATGCATCATTCATATCTCCTAATTGTCTTTGCATATTCTCCTTCGCTCCAATCTAAGTCATTTATGAACAAAAAATATTTATTTCCTTTTGTTAATATGTATGTAAATTCTTACTTTTCATTTCTAGATGAAACTTCTTCGAAAAGATGTATTAAAATCAAATTCAATTCCATATTTCTTCTTTGTTAGCTATTTTTGTATAGTTTTGAGGGAAAGATGTGTCACGTATGTGAGTTGTGATCTGCCAAGGACCAGATCATAATTTTCAAGTTTTTATGAGGCTCACAAGTTGTGAGGTTTTTGCTAGAGTACGAAAAAAGTCACAAAATCGAATTCACCTCGAGTTATGATATTATTGTGACTTGTGAGGCAGCAGTGAGGTTGCCAGAACAAGACTGTTACTCTTTCTTAACATTAATGTCTGATGTTGCAAACACCGCGCCACCAGCCGTCGAAATCCAGCGTAAATAAAAATGAATCCATGATAATACTATAGGTTTCAAATACAAAGCTATTTTACAAAAAAATATAACTATTTTACAGACAAAAATAAAAAAGTTATTTTTTTGTTTTTTATAAAAAAGTTATTTTTTTTTGTAAAAAAGTTATTTTTAATAAAAAAATATAAAAAAAAAAATATTAAAACATTAACAATACATCTCCTTCAAAAACAAATAAAAATGTAACTTAAACTTACATACTATTTTCATATGTTTTATTCACATACATAACACCCCGACTCCACAGGCCATGAACGATGGCCGGACTACGGAACATGTCTAAAAAAAATCCCATGGAGTCGCAAAAATCAATGTCCAAGTAGTGACATATCCATACAAATCAGATTGTGGATAGGATTGTAGATTGGATTATGGACATCGTTCATGGCCTGTAGAGTCGGGGTGTAAGGAAACTTTGTTTAAAGTTTTCAAAAACAAAACTTTGCCTATTTAACCTCTAAAAACTTTTGTACATAGAAAAAGAACGTTCTACAGCAACGGACGTAAGGGGAGCGTTTTTTCAAAAAACAAATTTCATCTGTTGTTAGATTATTAAAACAGCTTTCGTTATTGTTGCTCAGACCTATTACATTATTAACACTTTTCATTGTAGAATAGCCTTAGTCTTTTTTTTTTTTTTTCAAAAACCGTTGAAGGAATTTTTTCCTTTAAAGATATTAATTCGACTTTGGTGCCTTTAAAAATATTTTTTTCCATAATATGCACGAATAATATGAAAATATCCACTTAAAATATGCATTTATTATTAAAATATGCATTTTGCATACAATACCTCCAAAACCTCCTAAGAGAACCGTTTGGCAGTACGAGAAAGCCAACTAGGACGGTCTCAATGCTTTCTTCAGGAACTTTAACTGGTCACTATGCTTCCTCGACAGTGACGTAGATGCCAGTGCAGATATGATCACAAATTTAATTCTTTGTGGAATGAGAAATTTTATCCCAAATAGGGTTAAATCTATCAAACCCAAAGAAAACTCGTGGTTTGATACGAGCTGTAAAGAGGTTATTAGTGTTAGAGAAGTAAGTTTCCGTAGTTACAAAGCCAACCCTACTGAGGAAAACCGGGAAAAGTTTCAACAAGCCAGAAAGACCTGTAACAGTCATATTAGAAGATCCAAATTTTTGTATGACCAAAAATTAAGGAAAAAATACTACAATGTCCCAATAGTAATAAAATTTGTTGGTCATTTGCAAAAAACATTCGAAATACTTCTTCGTCTGCGGTTGATAGAACTCCGCCTGTAATTGAGAGCGTAAACGATTTTATGGGGCAAGTCTTCTTTCGCACTCGTGCAGTTGCTAGAGTTCTCGACATTCACAAATCCGCTGGCCCGGATAGTATCCCTCCCATTGTTCTGAAGAGGTGTTCTTCAACGCTGGCAAAACCTCTGCGTAAGCTTTTCCATCTGTCCTACTCTACTGGTCTCTTTCCGAGTGGATGGAAAACTTCATTTGTCCAGCCTGTCCCTAAAAAAGGCGTATCTTCTTCACCCTCAAACTATCGTCCAATTGCACTTACGTCCCTTCTTCCAAGGTCATGGAAACGCTGATCAATTTTCAGCTCAAGAAATATCTCGCAGAACGAAGGCTTCTTAATGACCGGCAGTACGGCTTTCGTAGCAATAGGTCCACTGGTGATCTGATGGTATATCTCACCGAACAGTGGAACAAATCTTTACATCGTTTTGGAGAAAGTAAGATTATTGCACTTGATATTTCAAAAGTGTTTGATAGAGTTTGGCATCAAGCTCTCTTATCGAAATTCGCGCATTTGGTTTCGATGAATCTTTTCTTCGTTGGATTAGAAATTACCTTTCGGACCGTTCAATACAAGTCGTATTGGACGGTTTCAAGTCTGAAATCCACAAAATAAATGCTGGTGTGCCCCAGGGCTCCGTTTTGTCTCCGACTCTCTTCCTTACTTTTATAAATAATCTTTTGTCTGAAACTTCTAATCCATTAAACTGTTTCGCTGACGACAGTACCCTCTTCTAATATTCGTTTACAGATTCTCATCCATGTCCTTCGGATGTGGAACTTGAACGGCAGCGTATGATAAGCTCATTAAATTCTGATCTCGACAGCATAGTCCAATGGGGAATCAAAAATCGCGTGGAATTTAATGCTTCAAAAACTCAATGCTGTCTAGTGTCGTCAAAACGAAACCCAACCCCCATGCCACTATCCATGAGTGGTTCTTGCATTGAGGAAACCGAAAAGCTTTCAGTAAATAGTAAAAAGTTCTTAAATAGGCCTAAATTGGGTAAAATTTTAAGGGTTGCCAAATCTTTTGTCTTTAGAAGTAACTTTTTCTTAAAGTGAAGGGTGAAGCTGTCAACTAAGTTATATACATATTTACGCTCAGCCCTGACTCAGATGAAATAACATAACATGTTCGACGGACGCATTTGGCGACCTGCAACCTACTGAACCTAAAAAAAGGCTTTGCAACGGAACTCGGTTAATTGTGGAAGAGCCTGGACGACATTAGATAATGGCTAAAATAATTTCAAAATGCAATCACAATGCTTTAGTTTTAATTCCCAGGATTGATCTTGCTCCAACCGACACAACATCAAAACGCCGTCAATTCCCAATAATTCTTGCCTACGCAATAAACAATAAGGCACAAAGTCAATCATTTGATCACCTTGGCATCAATTTGTAGACGCCAATATTTTCGAACGGGCAACTTTATGTTGCTTAGTCATGATCACGAGTTGCAAATCAAGTGAATGTTTTTATTGGATCTTATCCGCAAAGAACATTGCTGGATGACCAGAGAAAATTCACGCGCAATATTGTTTTCCAAAAAGTTCTTCATTAAATACATTTTTGTGTCAATTTTTTGTTTTAATCACTAAAATAACTTCAATCTTCATCATTAAATCTTTATTAAATTATGTATTTATTTTATTACAATGTACATAAAACATATACATACATGAACAATGTGCATACATATATTTCTATTTCTATTTGCAAAACATATTAAAAAGCATTAAATTGAATTAAAAGTGTTCTTATGAGTGTTCATAATCTATCACCGGTTGCCTTACAACCTACTACTAATAATAATCGGGTTCAACGGGCGCCTCAGGCGGCATACAATACACTAGTTGAATATAATATAATAATTTTAATCACACAAAAGCCCACATCTCATAGTAATCAACTCGGCAGCCCTGCTCGTTGCATTTTATTGCGTCATCATTTTCCAAGTAGAAACTTTTACCGGTGTTATCAAAATGCTCAAAAAGAAGCAACAGCTTTTGAGTGTATATTTCCATTTTAACTCATAAACCTTCCCTCAATACAGTGCTGAGGGGCTCTTTTGAGAGTATTCCCTTTTACCAGTCCTCAAATTCCCTTTTTTTCTCACAAATCATTTCATTTTCCCCTTTTTATTTCCCTCAAAAAAAAAACAGCAAAAATCACATTATTTATGTACAGGGTAGGTTTTTTAATTTTTCTTTAATAAATTAAGTTCTTGTATTTAAATTGTATACACATTTAGTTACATAAATCAGCATGATTTAATAAAAAATAATATAAAGTTCCAATTAGTTCATTAGAAACATTAGACATGTTTAGTTTCAACTTAAAGCCAAGACTATACAGTCTTAAAAAATATTTTAATATAAACTAAACTACAAAACAAGAACAGTTTAGTGTGAATACAAAATATTTTATTGAAAAATAAAATAAAATTCTATAGCAACGAGGCTATCGTAAGACTGGATATTCAACCAGGCTTACGATAGCCTTGTTGCTATAGCATTTGTTTTATTTTTCATTAGACTCAATCGAATATTTTGTATTCAAAATAAAGTGTTGTTGTTTTGTAGATAATATAAAAATATTTTTTAAGACTGTATAGTCTTGAGTTCAGGACAAACAAAACACACATATTATTTAGTTTTGTATTTATATCGTTTGTAATGTCGTTTTCGATTGGATTTCGGAACAGTACTACTCCTTTTGGATTCCAATCGAAATATTTATATTGTTCCGAGACTGATTTGTAAAATGTTTATGTGTATGTGCGTAAATTGTCTGAAATGTGTGTATATTTTTTGCACGTTCAGTCGAGTAGAATTAATTTGACAAATAATCCGATGAAAGTGTTTATATGTATGTGTGTGTTCCGGGTCTACTCCTTTATTAATTCCAGAATAGAAAAATACCCCGAAAATATTACTCGGAACAGCCAATTGAATTATTTTGGAGTAAGCGGAGTCAAAAAGGAGTTACTCGGAACAGCCAATTGAATTATTTTGGAGTAAGCGGAGTCAAAAAGGAGTAACTCCGAACCTCCAACCGAAAACGACATACAAAAAATTTGGATACATAAATTCTGCGTCAATGTCCCTTAAAGGCCTTCCACACTAGCCCACTGTGTATTGATACATGTCAAAAAAAGTGGGAACAAATCATGTAGAATAGTGTGGAAACAAAATATGAAAGCCCAGCCTACACAACCTGACATTCTATCCCACACGATTTGACATGTGTTAATACATGAATAATTTTAGGCATGGTTCTTATTCTATCACACATTCTATCACACTTTTTTTTTGGTTAAGGTAATGTATTAATACAAGCAAGTATGGAAGCAAAATATGAAAAGTCATTTCTTTCACACAAATTTGGCAGTCGCGTGGAATTCTTTCCCACTTTCAATTTGACATGTATTAATACACAGTGGGCTATGTGTGGAAGGGCTATTAGATTAAACATTTTTGTCCAGAAGTCTTCAATATTAAGTGAAAGAATCTTTTGTTTTCGAGTGTCATTAAAGTAAGAAGGAAATGATCGGCACTCAAATGTAACTTTGGAAGTTTCCAAATTAAGAATTTTATTTAAAATTGTTAAGTTTTTGCAATTTATCCTTTCTGTTAAATTTAGGGCCATATTAGGATTTAAGAACTCTAATTCATTAAGTAAAAAATCTTGAACAGGAAATGTTTTTTTCATATCATTAAAAGCAGTTATAAACAAATTCTTGCAACTATTTTTCACTTCGAAAATAACTGTTTTGTCAATTGAATTCTCTTCAAATAGTTCTAAGCATTTTGGTCCAAAATATAATACATATCTTTAATAGGTTTAAGGCAGTTGTTGTTTAACTTCTTGAGCTCCGAATAAATCGGAATTGATTAGAATTTTTTTCGGATTTAAGAAGAAACTCCCACAAAACCAGTCGGATTTCCCTTTGTCCCTTTTGATGTCAGAATTTCCCTCGAAAAGGGATTTTTCCCACGATCCCCCAGCACTGCCTCAATTTCTTTAAAACCGAACCTGATGAGACGACGACGTCATCGTTTTTGTGTGGCGCTTTCGTTTTATTTTTGTTGTTTCATTTTGGCGGCGTCCGTCTTCGTCGACAACGCTGCTTTTGCTTTTCATTTTTCAAATCAAACCGTTTCATTCAGTCATTCAGGTTCATTCAACGGATTGTGTTGTTTCGTCTATTGAGTGTTGGTGCGCAAATTACCTACCACTATTTTGCTCTTGCCGGTGTCGTATTTTTGGTGGTTGATATTTGTTCTTTTTTTGTATTGGAATTAATTTCGCGTTTAATTTGTATTGAAAGGTAAACAAGTTTCTCCAAGTATTTTTATTTGCCTTTGTTTTTATTGCCTTGATTGTTTAATCTATTTTATTCGTGGTCAATTTAACGGTTTTTTGTGTTTTTTTTTTTTGTTGTTTAAAATAAAAACGATCAACAGTATTACTCTAGCTACTAAAATTGAAGTTGTTTCGAAATGATGTCATGTTCATCGGAAAATAATGACGTCATTGTGATCTTATTCTGCTAAAATTAAAGTGTGCTTAAAAAAGTGCTTACAATATATTTTGTTTTCACAAAACCTATCAATAGGTTCAATAGGTTCTGGTTCTACGAGTTTACCTAACTACTTACAACTACATAGCTCTTTATTATTGTGAATTGTTCGTATAACTTACTCACGGTATCTTGTCAACTCTTATCAGCACGGTTAAAGCTAACGTTGTCAATCAGCTTGAATGATTAAATAAATGCAGTATACCTATTCCCTGCCTTATTGTAATGGATTATCATTAATTAAATATTTTCTCAATTAAATATACCTTTCCTAGGATAACAATACCTATTTCTGATTTTCGTTTGTGTCGATTCTATAAAAATTCTTTATTCCTTTCACAGAATAACTAATAAAAAAGTGATCAAGGTTTCACGCTGAATTGAAAATAAAAGTGAAACAAATTCGTAATCAAGTTTGGAATACCCACCTTTTAAAACAACAAAAACAATCAAAACAAAAATTAAACTAAATATTCGCAGTATCATTTCGAGGTGAGTAAAAATACTACATAGTATGTAAATAAACTGATTAGATACAAGTTATTGCAAGTCTTTAGGTATGTACATATACTAACTTATTATGTACAAGTACATACTCAAATAGCAATCAAGTCACCTTCATTAGCGAGCAACTGCTATGCTGGCTGACTGCTGAGTCTCAGATGTCGTCATTTTTTAGTTATAATCTGAACTCAGACAACTTTGATGACTTACCTACCTCGAAAACGAGTTCTAAACGGCGCGGCGGTGGTTTAATTATGTGTTACGTGGATTCTATTTAAAATAAACTTTTTGTTTGTATTGATCAAAATAAAGTACCAATATACAGCAGAAATAAGTTTAATTTCAAACTTTGGCATTGAGTACTTTTACCCTCAAGCGTAGGCATAGAAGCAGAGGGTGAGGAGGCAAGTTAGCATTGAAACACGATCATGTTTTTTGTTGTTGTTTGATTACTTTTAATAATATAGGTAGAAGTGAGTCAGGATTTCCGCAGATCAAGCTCAAGGTTTAAAGGTAGAAAAACAAGATTTAGAATGTGTTTTTTATTTCACTAATAATAGGTGTTGAAACAAAAAATGTGCACATCAGTAGGTAATATAAGTAGCTGGTGCTTTCTCTGTACAATGATGACCTGACGAAGTGTACTGACTTTGTATTATTGGCCTTTATTGCGAGTTGATCGACAAAAATTCAGGATGTCCCCGAGTTAATAATTGTAAACACATGGAATTACATCCACATTAAAGTTCCATTTCTTCAGGCGAATACTGTCGGTTTAAAATTAATTTTACTGTTTTAGAATCTATCCTACATAACAACTTTGACTATAATTTCAAAGCATTTAGCGGTACGATTGGCTTTTAGCGAATCGAACGTTGAACGACAATCGAAATAAGGGCATTTTTTAATTATGCATTTTAGTTGTATAGTAGCTATTGGTGTAACTTAAAATGGATACAAAAATATCAAAAAGATTAGATTTATCTATCGATTTTAATGTGATTTTTACAATGAACTATTGTAATAAACAATCGTAAAATAAATGCCTTTTTAAATTAGGTACCTACAAACCTACGTATACATACCTACATAACTTTGGAATGGTAATATTTGATAGGTTTTAGTATGAACAAAAATGTTATGTTATTGTGTATTAAATGCTTTGAATATGAAATTATTGTTCTGTTTTTTAAACTCAATTTAGTATAGAAACTTATTAAACTGAATTTAAATTTTATTATGTTAATAAAAATCTCTTAATACCCATACTTTTGCCAACCGAGATGACGGCAATGCCAAAGCCTTACGATGTATTCAAAACTTTGAATTGAAATATTGTTAAATAAAATCACTCATTTACATAGATACTCACTTATTAACTAATGAAATTTTCCATTGCTAAATTTAGAACTCGACTCGGAATTTGATTTTTCTCGAGACGATTGGAAAGCGATTTGATATTGTTTTTTAATTGCGATTATATACATTAAAGGTATTCATGTAGGGTCAAAATGTTCCACTTTGTAGAAAGATATAGGCTGAGTTCCGAAATGTATCAGATGCGCATTTGATGCAAAGTCATAAGTTCCAAAACTCAAACGTGAAAATGTTTACAAAGCAGCAAGTTTCTTAACGCATCCAATATGAAGTCGATGCGCATTAACTGAGCAAACTGAGCATCAATAATTTTGAAAAGTGAAAAGAATAATGCTGCATGTGCGCTTATTTAAGTTGTCTTTCTTCGATACATTTGGAAAACTTTTGCGTACATACGTGAACATTTGACACATAAATTTTGTTTAATGTCTGCTCTCCGAATAATGTCCGTTCCGAATTGCCGAATTGTAGTTGATGCGCAACAATAGAGTATTGCTGCCAAATCAAAACTTTTTGTTTTACATTTCAAAAAGTCGGAGGATCGCAACGAGGACGTTTGTTCCATGCACACCCGGGCATATTATACAGTTTTAATAATTAAAAAAAACAGTAACTGAAAATTATTTTTAATAATTCAAACAAAAACCCCGGTTGTATTCCTCTTGAGGGAGGGGGAATTCCTTCTGGGTATTCTGGAGTTTACACTCCCGCTACATTTTAGTCTGGACCCAGAACTAAGTTAAACATCGTTTTCTCCCTTTCCCGTTGAAATGGACTCCAGGTGGATTTCAGTCCCGCCTAGTAACAGCTTTAGCCGCATAACGGCTGATAACAGTGCCTTGCCTATGACAAGGCATCAACAACCTGTACCGTACATCGTTACCGCTACTGAAACAGATGCCAAACGGTGCAACAACACAAAGAGACGAAGGATAACCAGACCTGCACAAAAAAAAAAAAAAACAACAACTGATAGCCACACAGACGAGGTGATACCTAACAGAAGACAACAAATAAAAACTTAATTTAATGTTACACATTAATTCCAAGTGATTTCTTAGTGCTCTAATGCACTAGTGTTTGTACATTTCTTAAAAATTGTTATTTTCATGTAAATTACTAGTGTACCTATAATCAGTGTAAATATTATTTGTATGAACAAATTATCTGCCTACAATCAAAGTTAAATTACTGTTAATTTTTCTATTTTTGACTAACAACTGTTATGTAAATTAATTAATTTGCCGAAATACTCAAAAGAAAAATGTTTCTTTGTATGTAAAAACTCGAATGTGTATTTCACAAAATGAATCCGTGTACAACTAAATAGAGTGTTCTCGCTCTTAGAAGATATTCTTTTCATTCTGTTTTATCGAAACATCAACATAATTTTTTTTTATTATGTTCATTTCATACTACCAAGAGGCGTTAAGTAAAGTAGTTTAGTTTTTAAGTTTTTGTATATATGTCAATTCTTCCGTTGCATCCATAAGCCAGCACCGATACCTATACATAGCTCCACGAGCAAGAACGGTCATAACTCACACATTTGTAATCTAGAGCCATGTTGGCAAATTCATTTTATCACTTGCGAGTGCCATACATTATAGCCTCCTAAAAATAAATTAAAAATTAACCTTTTTGTGTTACTTAAGAAATAAAATACCTCTGTATTTTCATAAGATTAAATGTAAACGACATCTTAAGTCTCAATAAATGAATCTGATTCTGAATCTGTTTTACATTTCGGAACTGAACCATAATTTTCCGCAAGACAGTTACATGAACATCCCCTTAAAAATACTTGTAAACGTGGGAAGTAATCAAATTAAACGTCACAAATGGCTAATCCAAGTTTTGAGATCTATGGTGGATTTACATGCATCTGATTTCTGCAAGGAAAAGGGGATGCAAAATAAAAATGTACATTTGATGGATAGAGAGGGAACACCAAAATGTAGAAGATATTCCTACATGCAAATTATAGGAAGTGCCATAGTGCAGATATGAAGACGAACATGTTCATCTTCTTGATGATTCTCTTTCACACGCTTGGGTTTCTGGCATGCATCTGTCCCGCTCTATTTTGCTTCATATTTGCAGACGAAGATACATGTAAATCCAGCAACAAATAAGTGACCTAAGATTACCTGTTCTGACATAGGTATTTCTCTAAAACAAATTTTGACAGTTCATTTCTGCGAACTGCAGATCACGAGAACGCAAAACAAAAAGTAGGTCCTGCAATTCGATCTGTTTGTCTCTCTGTTCCTTGATCTGGAGCTTTTACCAATTGAGCGATTTTTTCAAACTTTAGAATTTAAAGTTATAAGGGTTATAAGTCAGACAACCAGTTAAAATGTATGTAGCTAACCAGACAAAAGTTATTTTTCTCAAAAAATGCACAAACGAAGTAATATGAATTTCTTTTAATGAAATGGCCAGTATTTTAAAAGAAACAACAAGGGTATTCATGCAACGTCGTAAGTTTACAAATTGTGTAAAATGATAAGTTTACACAAAATTTGCATGAATGACCTTTTTATACATTAATAGGTCTGTTAAATTAATCGGAACAGAAAAGTACTCGATTGTGTGTTCCGTGAGTAAAAACAATGCACAAAACTTTTCTATCTTTTGTCAGTTTGTGTTTCATGAACTTTATCAGAACAGGTTAGAACAATATTTTCTGCACCTACTTTTGAGGTAGATCAAGTAAGTGACAAATATCAAGATAACAGCTGATTGATTTTTGTCAGCATGAGAACAAAAAAGTTTGAAATTTTGCCTTTTGGAAGTGAAAATATTATCACTGATGGATTCTTTCAATAGTTCGCGTATAAAAATGTAGGAAATATCTCAAGGAATAGCTATTTCTGTCAAAAAAAAAAAAATAATAATAATTCTTAATTGATTTCAACTAAATCAAATTCAATTTGGCATTTATTCACAGCTGATCGCAAACTGTCATGCACATTTGTGCATGTGCTGCTCTTTTCTGTTCTGACTTGTTCTGACAATTCGTGTTGTTCCTTTTTTTCATTAAACAAACCCAATAACGCTTATTAACGGTACCAACCTGTCATAGAACCGATTTTTTGATTTTCAAATTTCGCGTTAACGGCTTTCAAAAATTTTGTATGCAATGTTGCAAATATGGTTTCTTCGAAAGTTGTTCAATACTTCTGTCATGCGAATAATTTAATTAAAAACATTTTCAGATTATAAGCGTTTTCGATTGGTTTCAGAAGCGTCCTACTGTACAGGAAAAACTTAGCAAAGTACGATAACCTTGGCGCGCGCTGCCGCAGAATAATAATGAATTCTTGTAGAGAGAAAAAATACCGAGGCTTTTTTCTTAATATTAAAAGAGAGTCTGACTCCCCTTGTTCGTGTGGGAAGGGTAATTTTAACAAATGTGCTTTTGGCTCCAGTTATAGCATTCATTGAAAACCATCATTGAAACACAAATCATTGAAGTGATGGAATATTTTCTGATAAGTCGGTTATAGCCATCATGAAATTTTCTGTCATTGAAAATTACATTCCCCATACAAAAACCAAATTTTAGGTTAGAGTCGATCATTGAACGAAAAACTGACAGACGAGAACAGGAGGAGAAAGGAACACATTTCATTGCAACGAATGTGTTCCGCTTTCGGGAACAAAATATCAGCTGAAAACGATTTTCATCATTGAAAAACTAAAAGTGATTTTATTAGAAAGTTTTAAAGCAAACTAAACATTTTTTTGACTAAAAAAAATCATTTTGGTACCAAAAAGCCATCACATTTATTTGTTAAAGTGCATCAAAATTGAAAGACAAAATTTTCAGTGATGGTTTTCAATGAAAGATATAACTGGAGCCTTAAATATAAAAAATTTAGAAACTATTGTGCTATTAAATTTTGAAATTCGGAAGACTAGGGTGGGATCGGCTAAGCTGATAGTTGATTATCAAATATTTGATTGTCGTTTCTGTCGATCTCTCTATATTTGTCTATAGAATTGATAGGGACAACTATCTTAAAAACGACAATCAACAAAAATTGTTAATAGAATCAGCTTACCCGTTTCCACCCCTGGTTCTTTTATACAGTGAAACCTCCTATTACCGACAGCTCCCTTAAGCGGACATATCCCCTAAACTGACAAATTCTGGCGACCGTAGATCTAAGGGACCAGTTATAGCGATCACAGGAAAACGAATCAGGGAAAACTTTCAAATAGATTTATTGCACTGTTTTCATTTAACTTGAAACACAAATTCTAAACTAATCAATGAATTATAACTCTTATGACTTTTTATACGAAAAAAACATTCAAAGGAACTTTTTGTTAAAAAAGCATTTATTTATTTTTTTGATTCAAATTTATTTTGTGTGTCAGTTGATCGTAATTTCTTACAAAATGGAACAAAATATTTCAATGATTTCAGTTTCAATTTCACATGAATTCCACTGACGAATTGAATACGAACAATTTTTTCGTGTGCATTTCAATCAGGAAAACTTAGCGGTAGGCTGATGGCCAACTGACATAATTTTTCCTGTTCGCTATAGACGACCATCAGGAAAAAATATTCAATTTCATATTATTTCAACCTTTCCTGGTACGTTTTCCTGATCGCTATAACTGTCCCCTTAAGCTTGAAATTATGTCTTACGACTGCAGTAATAATGGAATCGAAACATCTGAAGCCTGTTCAGAGCTGAACAAAAATACATTAATAAATCGACAAGGTTATTGTACCTTCCCATGTTATAAACAAAACTACTAGCAGGAAGTAAGGTAGGTATTCCAACTTCATTCAATTTAATTCCATTCAACTGGTCAAACTACGCCGCAAACTCCTTTTTAATTTGCTAACTCCACTTCTATTATGTGTTAAGCTTTTTCTTTAACTCGCAGGAGCAGATATTTTGTGTGTGTGTGTGTGTTTTTTTTTTTTGTTGTATTCAATCATTCTCATTCGAAGCACAATAATTGTCTACTGCAATACAAAAACAAAGTGGTTCTCAATTATTTCATGAACCTTATATTATACCTGTTCAACATCCTTATTAATTAGTTTTAAAGTTCTCTCAACCATAATGCAAACTAAAACTGAATGGTATAAAGTTCTATTTGCGCACTGTTTGAACAAAAACTATTCAATTTGTATTTACCTGTTCGACAGTTTCCTGCTCGTACATACATATATCCATTAACTGTTAAAAAAGCAATAAGCCTTGATCCGTAAATAAACCCTCTTGCACTTTACTTCAAAATGTTATGGACAAAAAAAGCAACATTTTCCTTCGCCGGTCTCATTCGCTCACTGGTGCTGGTGCTAGATACTTTGCAGAACGTTACAGCGCTTACGGAAACAACACCCTTCAACTTAACCCCCATATAGGTTTTGCATTTTCCGCCATCCAACTGTGACATACACAGAGTCTCTGTCCCATACTTCGCAATATACGTACTTCTTTTCTTCTTTTAGGTATAAATGATGGTCATAGCCGGACCAAGCTATACAGAGGCCTTAAAGGTACATAGATCATAAACCTTCCATCTATGCTTATTTGTGTTGACAGTTGCTGTGTGCTGCGGTTTGTGTCATATATTATTTCTAACTTCTCTGTAGAATGACTTAGCTAATTTTCTTGTCGTCATTCTTGCCTCGCATTGGGCGCCATTTAAATTAATACAAAAGTAAAGGTGATAGGAAGCTTGATGAATGCAGTCGTTATTGCCTTAAACAAAATGAAATTAATATTTGAATTTTTTTAACAACCACTTGAGCGGGCTACCACCATTGTATTTTGGCTGGAATTATTGCAATTTTCCTTTAGTGGGGCTTAGTCTTTTATGTTCAATTTTAATTTATAAATTAGTGCCGTCAATTGGAACCGAACCTAGACCAGCTACCTCTGAGGCCTATGCACTACGCATTGCGCCACCGAGGTCACCTGATCATGCCCATCCAATGTAAGGATTTGTCTTTATAAATTGCATATTGAGACAACTAGCATTTTTACTAGCCGCACAAAATTGAACATAAAAGACTAAGGGCCAGTTTGTTCACAGCTGATTATCTTTAATCCATAATTAGTGGAGCTGGAGTATCCTCAAATGTGTTTGTTGATTAAATTCTGTTTAAGAAATTCAAAGTATGAGTTGCTAATCATGGATTTCACTAATCAGCCAATTTTGGTTGATTAGCGTTAGTAAATTAAAGCCTATGAAAGTCACATACTTAAGTTAAGCCACTGTGAACAAACTGGCCCTAAGCACCACTAAAGGGAATCTGATGATTGGTGTGGCAGCCATGAAATTGCAATAATTCCAGCCAAAATACATTGGTGGTAGCCCACTCAAGTGGTTGTTGAAAAATTCAAACATTCATACATTTGACAATTTTTATAGGAAGTCAATTTTTCCGTCAAATTTTAATAATTTTCGTTATGCTCAGAAGTTCAGAAGAACTAGCAAGGCTTAGTTTCACCTTATGACGAAATAATATTCTAAACGATACGGAGCCAACTTTTCAAATAAAAAATCCGGCACTGGTTTAATCTATTCTATCCTTGGTTTTTTTTTCTGAAAGTCACTGTACCCGTATTGAGTTTCAAAAGAAGATTGAGCACCAACACACTGTTCCAATTCGCATTTAGCTTTACAAAAACAAAAAATAAAGAGGCTTTGCATTGCAAAGCACACTGAGCTGTTTTTGTTTTTTTCTTTAAAGTAAAATGTTTACTTTCTTCATATGAACGTGTTTTTCTCTCTTTCAACAACAACATCTATTAATTAAGATCCAGTAGCACGAAAGACAGTTTTGTAATTATATGCCTTTGTAATAATCTGAAGATGTTGTTGACGTTTATATTACTTAAAATCTATGCTATACTGTTTTGAATCAGCATTTATTGTTTGATAGCAGCATTTATTGTTTTTATAGTAAAGTTTTAGGTACATAGTGTTAATAGTTTCAAAAGTAAAACCCATTAGGGGGGTTAACACTTATCGACAGGTTCATCAACTCGTGTCGAAACGTCACATATTTGTAATGTTAACACAATTGAACACAAGTTGGACGACTGTCGGAAGTTTTTCAATTTTTTTGATATTTTGCTCGGTCGAACGACCGCTCGCTGTAGCTAATGTGAACATTAGTTGAACGACTGATATGTCTGAACATTTGGATTTTAGTGTTTTTTTCTTAATTTTTATGTGAGATTTATGAAGATTGGGTTGAAATAGAAGTAAACCCACAAAAGAAAGGAAGGGGGAAAAAAAATAAATTTCCATCGCTGAAAATGGTACAAAAAGTTAAATCTACGCCGTGTTTGCTTTCTAAAAATTTATTTACGAATCAAGTTGATGAGGCGGTCGTTAAATGTGAACGCTAGCAAAACGACTCAGGTTGATCGACTTGTCGATGGGTGTGAACCCCCTTTTGACTTATTTCACATCTTTATATAGGGTGGTGCGCATATGGTGTGATACAAATTTAGAGAGTGAAGGTTGGGCGGATATACAAAAAGGCTGTATCTATTGTCCCCCGTTTAGGCGGGTGGGACATTAATAATTATTAAAAATCTTGAAAAGTCAAAGTCGGAAAACTCTCCAGTTTCAAGTGTTTGACTGAGAATTGATGAGAGCGTTTTGACAAAAATAGTAAATAGTTAGTAAAAAATTCATACTGCCCTGCTAACTTTACTGCGAAGTAGGTATGAATTTTTTTCGAGTTAAGGACTTCAAAATTTGGACTCAACCTATTTTTGAAATGCAAAAAACTGCAAATTTGGAGCCTTACTGCAAATTCTTATCATATTTAGTTCTCGAGTTACACTTTTGTTACTTGTCAACTTCACACTGAAGTCAATTTTATAAAATTTCTTAATAATATGGACTTCAAAATTTGAACTCAATCTATATACTTGTAAGGCAAATTTGGAGCCTTACTGCAAGTTCCTAGCACTTTTCGTTCGCAAGATACACCATGCTTACTCTACAGTGGGGCCTAGCCAGACACTTCAAATCTGTCAAACTAATCGTGCCATTTACGTTGTAGTTTTAAAGCTAATATTTATATGTTCTATGTAAATGGCACGATTAGTTTGAAAGATTTTAAGTGTCTGGCTCACGTTAGGCCCCACTGTAGACGTCTGGCAAGTGTCAATGAATGACACCATCTCCTAAGACATATCAAAAATTTAGCTTTGATAAAATATCGAAATGTTGCAACTTTTTATGCAACTTTAACACTCGCTAACTCTTAATTACACCCGGATTGAAGATTCTTAGTATCCATTTGTTCTTAGCTACCCTAGGGGCTACCATAGTATCTGTTCGCAGAAAAATCTTAGCTTTGATAAAATGAAGTATGTCTGGCGGCCTTGGGCTCTTAGTCTATAAGATGATAGAGAACGCGAAAAAAGTGGGTCCCGCGATTCTGTGTGTCTGTCTGTCTGTACCTCAACCTGCAGCATAAACCACTGAAGCGATTTTCTTCAAACTTTAGACTTAGGTGATTTCCTATAGAGGGGAAACTGAAATTTTTACAGCTAAAAAAAAATAACAGTACCTACAATACAAACCCTTATGAAAAAGAAAGTAATCTCAAAAACGGCTTTAACGATTTTGATAACAAAAATTCGAGTAAGAGTATGGTTAATATTTTGGTGGAAAAACATACCAATAACTATTATTAACGGTACATGTCATAGAACCGATTTTTTGATTTTCAAATTATATTTATAAAAACTTAAATTTAAAGAAAACCGCTCTTACGATTTGGTTACGAATGGTTACATCGTTTTGTTTTCCAAAAAACAGAAAAAATGATTTTGTTTCAAACAAAAAAAAAAAAATAACATGGACATGAAGTTATTAATAAAAAAATGTAACTAACAAAATTGTAAACGAATGACGTGTAAATGTTTGGCTACACTTGAGTATTAAAAATTTTTGGGAAGGAACATCAATAAATAGTTGAAAGAGTGGTTTTTCCATTTGATTTCCATTATTCAGAGGATTTCAAAATTTAAAAACCCTCCTCTTCAACCCTCTGCTAAGAATATCAGTGTTTTATTGAGATAAATCTAACAGGAGAGAAGCCACAGGGGCATCAGAACAACATAGTCAAAAAATTAAGCAAATTCTCAGCTATATTCGATTTGTAAACGATTCAAAATCCTTTGTTAAAATCGTGCAGTGTTTTGTGTGAACTAGGCCTTACCTACATTCATTTCATATAATGGTAATAAAACTATACCTATACTTGCTTATGTTCTGCTTCTTATCCAATTTTCTTTTAACTTCAAGTTATTTTCATTAAATATTAAAAATAAAGACTTTTCTAGCCTCTGGCTCTACCAAATCATATTCCAGCCTTGAAATACTCGTAGAAACATTCCCAACGTACATACATAAAAAGCCGAAAAATCCACTTTAAATCCTATTAAAATTATTACAGCAAAGTAACATTGTTGTTTTATTTAAAAATTATGTTGTCTGTGCTAGAAAAAGAATATTTTTTGTACGTACTATCACTATGTAGGTATTTCAAATTTAACACAAAATCTTCTTACAGTATCGGGTATGGCGAGTATGCAACACTGACATGTGGAGTTTCTCGAACAAAAAAAATATCACCACTTGAGTGCTTCTTTTTTATTTTACTTTTTTTTATTTTATGATAAAAATATGAATTTATAACTTGCTGATCTATCTATAGGGTAAAGTATTGGTTTCGTTTGAACAAAACAAAAATTATAATTTAAATCTTGTATTGTTAAACTTTTGATTACATTTTATTTATTTTCGTATTGTTAAAAAAAATTCAGTAACATGCGTTTCATCTGCCCATGGACAATAGAGAACGGACAGCCTAGTAAACGTATGAAAGAGTTTTCTTTAAATTTGGTGCAGACGCTTTGTAATTATGAGGACAAATTTGATTTTATTTGTAGACCATCTATAGCGGACATCTAGGCATATACTAAAATTGCCCAATAACAGCAATATGCACAATAAAACAGCTTTTCAGGTTTTTATCTAAACTCTAACGTAAAAAAGTTTTCGACAAGGCATTTGGGAGTTTTACATAGATGCTGGCAAGAGGCTAGCATAAGTTAACAAAGGCTAGACCAATGGCCTTGGCGATAATGAACCCTTTTGCCTCGCAAGAGGCAGCAGCCCTGAAAAAAAACTTTTAAGTTTTTAGGTGGACGAGGCTGGGAAGCGAACCCAGTCCTCCAGCGTGACAGTCGAACGCACTAACCATTACGCTACGGGCTACATAATATACAGATGTTACACGAAATTTGGCCCCAATGAAATATGGCCCAAACATAAAATGAAAAATAGCCCCAAAAATGTATGGGAAACAACAAAAACCAAAAAAGTTTGAAATTTGTAAATTTGGGCCATTTTTCATTGTTTTGGGGCGAATTTCAATTATTATTTTGGGGCGAAATTTCATTATGAAAAATGACCCCAAACTTTTATTCTTAAACCAAAATACTTTTACAACAAAAACTTTGATAGTAGACCGACAGACAACATTGGCGCCTGCCAGGCGATTGAGCGTACCCTAAGCGGAGCGATGGAGTCGCGTGAGCGGGACAGAGGACCCAAAAAGGGAGTTAAAACCCTTGAACCCGCGAAGCGGGCCGGGCAAGGTACTTTTAAGGGTCTCCCAAACCGACGACGCAAAACATTTTTTGTAGGATTGTAATTTTTCTCTTGTTGTTGCTTCTTATATTAATTTTGGGACAATTTTTCATTTTGTGTTTGGGCCATTTTTCATAAGTTTGAGGCCATTTTTCAATTTTGAAAATGGAGCCATTTTTCATTATGGAAAATAGCCCCAAATTTGGGCCAATTTTTCGTTTGGGTCCATTTTTCACTGGGGTAAAAATTCATGTAGATTCATATGACACTGAAATTGCATGATGCTTTTAAGATTTTTCGGTGTTCAAAAGACATTCCTGATGGCGTACCGAAACATGTTCAACAAGTTTTTACTATGGAGGGCCTCACGAGTGTTTGAAAAGTTTCCCTTGTCTAAATTTTTGGTACTGAAATCCAACAAGGGCTTGTCAAGTATATGACAAGTTTTCCACGTCTTTATTTTCCCTATTGAAAACTTACTAGGGCCTTGTCCAAACTAGGCAAAAACATAGCATTTTTCCAGCCGTGTTGTTATTGTATAAACCAATATCTTCTTCAATATAAGACTATTTGATAACCTTGATAACTCGTGCAGTTGCTAGAGTTCTAAAAGATCTCGACGTACACAAATCCGCTGGCCCGGATAGTATCCCTCCCATCGTTCTGAAGAGGTGTTCTTCAACGCTGGAAAAACCACTGCGTAAGCTTTTCCATCTGTCCTACGTTACTGGTCCTTTCCGAGTCGATGGAAAACAGCATTTGTCCAGCCTGTCCCTTAAAAAGGCATATCTTCTTCGCCCTCTAACTATCGACCAATTGCACTTACGTCCCTTCTTTCCAAGGTCATGGAAACGCTGATTAATTTTCAGCTCAAGAAATATCTCGGCTTTCGTAGCAATAGGTCCACTGGTGATTTGATGGTATATCTCACCGTACAGTGGAACAAATCTTTACATCGTTTTGGAGAAAGTAAGATTATTGCACTTGATATTTCAATAGCGTTTGATAGAGTTTGGCATCAAGCTCTTTTATCGAAAATGCGCGCATTTGGTTTCGATGAATCTCTTCTTCATTGGATTAGAAATTACCTTTCGGACCGTTCAATACAAGTTATATTGGACGGTTTCAAGTCTGTAATCCACAAAATAAATGCTGGTGTGCCCCAGGGCTCCGTTTTGTCTCCGACTCTCTTCCTTATTTTTATAAATTATATTTGGCTGAAACTTCTAATCCATTAAACTGTTTCGCTGACGACAGTACCCTCAGCTTGTCATATTCGTTTACAGATTCACATCCATGTCCTTCGGATGTGGAACTTGAACGGCAGCGTATGATAAGGTCATTAAATTCTGATCCAAACAGCATCGTTCAATGGGGAATCAAAAACCGCGTAGAATTTAATGCTTCAAAAACTCAATGCTGTCACCTGTCCTTAAAGCGAAACCCACTCCCAATGCCGCTATCAATGGACGGCACTTGCATCGAGGAAACCAAACAGCTCTCAGTTCTCGGTGTGTGTGTCACAAACCACCTTTTGTGGAATGACCACATATTTTATATCGCCAAAAACGCTGCTTAGTGTTTAGGTTTTCTCCGTCGATGCAAGAAATTTGTTTCCCCTTCTGATCTGGCTGTGATCTTCAAAGCCTTTATTCGTCCAAAACTTGAGTACAATTCTCATGTCTGGGCAGGAGCTCCAAAAACTCACTTAAGTTTGTTGGACAGAATACAAAAGAGAGCTTTAAAAATGATAGGTGAAGGATCTATAACGGAAACAATTACATCTCTCGAACACCGCCGTAATGTTTCATGCCTTTCCTTATTTTACCGTTATTTTTATAAACAGTGTTCTAGTCAAATAGCCAGTTGCATTCCTCCCCTTAAACAATTCAACCGTAATACTCGCGCTTCTAGGAATGCCCATCAGTTTACCCTCGAGCCCAACTTCGGACGTACTGTTAAGTATAGAGATTCTTTCTTTAGTCGAACCACAAGAATGTGGAATACTTTACCTGGCTCTGTGTTTCCCCCTTATTACAGTATTCAGACATTCAAAACAAATGTTCATCGGTTTCTCCTTTTTAACCCTTTCCAAATTCCTGAACGCTCGCACTGTGTGTAAATATTTTAATGGTAATAATAATCCCTTTTGTGCGTGCAAAGTTTAAAAAAAAAAACAAAAAGCCTTGAACTCAATAACAGCAACTTCTTGTAACCTATACGATATCTATTATTATAATTTTTTTTGTTTTGTTAAAGAACACATATAAAGAAAATCTGCAAGATGCATGCTTTAATTTTATTATGTAAATATTCTTTCTTCGAAATAAGTGATTAACTTAATCTCAAGTGTAGACTACGTTGTTCTAGCGAGTACTCTGAAATCAACACCATTCTTAAGTGTTCGATGTGAGCAATTCAGTGTATAAAAAAAAATATATACTTATTTTAGATTATGAATCATTTCCTTGGCTTTATCGGATATTTTGTATATAGTAAAACAAAGGCCTCAAAGGCTGATATTATAATTTATATGTATTTTTGTATTCATTATCCATTAAGATATTGTTAGATGTGACTAATAGAGTGAAACCCAATAGTTCAATTTACATTTTGTTTTGCGATATATTTAGGCACTAATAATACACATTAGACGTGAAGACACAAAATAGATTTAAACAAAAAATAGATGTTCGAGTTCTAAATCAATCATGATTCATAACCATGTTGGAGAAGTCGTAATGGTCGTTGTTTGTTCATGATAAATTAACCTGGAGCCAACAACAATTTGAGGAACATTGAAATGTGGAGTCCAGAGAAGTTTGACTGCATGAAAAGTGTGTTTTAAGTAATTTTTATGTTGCGGTTTCAATAATCAGGATGCTTCACCATGATTATGTCTCAATAGCTGCACAACCCGAATTTGTACATTAAAAAATGATTTTATCTCATTTTGTTCCGAAGTGAGTTAGTGTAAGCTAATTTTATGTAAAGGGTTTTCCATTAAGCGCGGGTCGATTTTAAAATTGAATAAAACATGTTGTATACGAGATAACAATAAGGTTTTATCTTTATTAGAGAGCCCTATCAATGACATTATGTGAGAAATATAACATCGTTCAAATGGCTGCCGCGGCTTCGCTGGGTGGCTTTGATTCGTAATGTCCAGTTTTCAATGACTTTGGCGCATAAATCAGGCTGAATTTGACCGATGGCATCGATTATGTTGTCTTTGAGGGCCGCGGTGGTTTGCGGCTTATTCGCATAGACCTGCGACCCCCACAAGAAAAAGTGCAAAGGGGTCAAATCACACGATCTTGGTGGCCAATTCACGTCACCTCGGCGCGAAATAACCGTTCCATGAAACCGCTCGTGCAGAATATCGATTGTGTCTTGAGCTGTGTGGCACGTAGCGCCCGCCATCCTGTTGAAACCATATGTCTTCGGTGTCTATATCTTCCAATTCAGGCCACAAGAAGTTGGTGATCATCGACCTATAGCGATCGCCGCTGACGGTGATGGCCAGCATCATTTTCGAAGAAGCACGGACCGATGACGCCTCCAGCCCAAAATCCACATTAATCAGTAACTTTATTTTGATGCATTGGCACCTCGTGAATCTCGTGTGGATTGGTGTCATCCCAAATCCGGCAATTTCGCTTATTCACGTACCCATTCATCCAAAAATGGGCCTCAT
The DNA here is from genome assembly GCA_949320155.1 of Melangyna quadrimaculata. Lineage (NCBI taxonomy): Eukaryota > Metazoa > Arthropoda > Insecta > Diptera > Syrphidae > Melangyna > Melangyna quadrimaculata. Next base: position 84,388,403 of record OX439484.1, read on the forward strand.
GATGATGATTTGATGATTTTTCGACCAAAATTGGGATGAACAGAACACCCGTTTTGATAATAATGTTTTATTATTTGCACGTGTTGCTCGACTCTGTAACTTACCATGATGATTTGTCTTTAGTAACTTATTAAAAGACGATATTTTGACAGAAAGTAAAAGAAACAGTATGGCCGCCACGAGCCGTCAAAATCAACCCGTCCCTATTGGAAAACCCTTTATTAAAAATTCTTAGCTTTGCTTAAACTTACTGATGGACTACGGCCTTAACCAACAAGCCCTTCAAGCCAGCTCTATCCCTGGCTAGCCACTTTCAGTTGTGCACACCAAGTTCGTTGAGGTCGTTCTCCACTGTGCGCGCCAACTGTTATGGGTTGTTCCACTGCTGTGTACACCATCGGGGTTGGATTCGAAGACTCGTCGAAAAGGCGCGTTGCTGTCCGTACGCTCCACGTGTCCCCGCCATCTCAGCCGCTGTATTTTCAGCTTTTTGACCAGGTCAACGTCGCTGTACAGTCCGTACAGCTTGTCGTTGAATCTTCTCCTTGCTTCTCCACACTCCTTCGATACACGTTACGCTTTGCTTAAAAACACAAATAACTTTTTTATTAGATATTAGATTGGCAATGATAACACAGGGAAACCAAATGTAACAGAGAATATAGAAAAAAATGCCAAAGAAAGGAAAAAATTAGTTGGAGGCTGAAATTTGGTGTGATCTTTGGTAATGGTACTCTTTATAAACTGGTAGAGTTCCTCATCAATGCGATAACCGCTGTCCGTTTAAAGGGGTCAAAGGTCATCAAAATAAAATAAAATGTATACTACAAACTTGTAGCTGACGAAATTTCCCACAAAAATGCCCATATACATTTTGTCCATAGCATTTACCGTTAAAAAGTTATAGCAGTTCAAAAAATCACTTGGGTCTTAAAACTAGTTCATTTTAATTTTTGGTATCAAAATCGGCCATGAAGGTGTGTTTTTTTTTAAACTAACTCAAAAACGGTTTGGTTTAGATGTTCGATGGCTATAAGGATCAGCGAAACAATAAAAAAGCTTCCGGGCAGCGTCGTCGATGTGCTTCAGCTCATTCATCAGCAGATATTTTGTTTTTTGTTTGATGCATCAATGACGGCGTCAACTTCTTAACAACAATTTCCCGCTAATGCAACCAACAAAAGTCGACTCATTGCTATGCTTTCTAAAAAGTTTGAGGCTACTAACATCCTAGTAAGGGCAAGCCAAAAATGATACTGACGTTTTGATTATCGAAACGGCCATAGATTGTGCTGAGAAGCGCACGGTTTTAGGAGAGGATGTTGACTTAATAGCAATACCAATAATTATAGCACGGACTCCTGGAGACAAAAAGATTTACTTTCAAAAAAAAAGGTAAAGCTAAAATTTAATCTAAATTATATTGTACTCAACGTTTAGCCACTTACCCAAAATGTCAAGGCCACATCTTAGTTTTGCAGGCATTTACTGGCTGAGATTCACCTTCTGCTCTCTACAACAAAGGCAAATTAAAATTCTTCAAGGTTTTCGAAAAGAGTGACGATCTGGGACAAACTCAGATATTCCACATTTGTCCGATTGATCAGGCTCAACAAGGCTGTACAATTATCTTCCCTTCCTCCAATATTTGCTGCTGCTCAACAACACCTTTATAGAGTTTATCAAGTTCAAACTTGGCTGGGAAGAGATAGTACTAATCCTGAAAGCTGGGGGATGGATATTGAGAAATAATGTTTTTGAGACTATTACTACTCTGCTCCAACCAGCACCTTATGAATTTCTTACAACAATATTTTGTAATTGTAGTAAAAGTTGCGGGTCTAATTTTAATTGTCGAAAAGCGGGGTTAAAATGTTCAATAGTTTGTGGGCAATGTCATGGACAGACAGGTACAAACTCAATTCAAATTGATCCGTATGAAGAATTGATCCGATTAATGATGAGTCATTTCTTACCACGCTATAACAAAACAATCAGACTTTTAAACATTGTTTAGTATCTAATGTTGACTAAATTTTATTTGCACAATGGAATAGGCCTCCTGGGAATACCAGATTAAGAAAATGCACCTGGGCACTTGACCTTTATGGTGGTGTAGAAGAAAGTGCAAAAAAGGGCTTATTTCGCGATACTTCCGATTGTTTGAACTGCTAAAAAAAAAACATTTTCATGACCTTTGACCCCTTGTAACTGAGATAGTGGTCCTCGGATCGATTATGAACTTTCTCAGTCTATAAAGAGTCCCATTACCAATGTTCATACCAAATTTCAGCCTCGAACTAATTTTTTCCTTGTAAAAAGCTTATTTTCCTGGGCTATTTTGTCCGAATGCTTTAAATGTCTTTAATTCGACCTCACAATTGATGGATTGGTTTTGGTCTTTATTTAATTTAATTTAAACGTTAAATGCTAACGGAACAATCTTAAATTATAACATAATATGTATGTACACAAAAAACTTAAATCTACTTTAAAAATTAAGCCCTAATTATTCACTCTCCATGAAATTTATATTTTCTGTTAATAATTTGAAATCAATAAAATTTGTATGAAAATTTAAAAAAAAAATCTTTTTTTAATGATGAGTTTAAATTTAATGGGGATTGAATAAATTAGACCTAGTGATATTGGATGCAAAAAATGAGTTCTTAAATCTGTGAGATTTAACATTATCATTAATTGAATTAATTAGAATATAGTTTTTATTGAACACACTTATCAAGAGATTAAGAGGACTATTAGCGCCGTAGTTAGATCTACTAAAAATGTTAGAAAGAGGCATTTGCCTTCTTAAGCTAGTAATTCAGTCGACAAAGAACCGATGAAGCTGCAACTGTTCCATTAATAATCCCTATAATAAAACAGAATTGTAAGTACTCTCGATGAATTAAGAGGGATGGTAGATTTATTAGTAAGAGTCTGTTAGTGTAAGGTGGCAAGATAACCCTATCAGACCAGGGAAGAAGACGTAAACAAAATCTCATAAATCTCCTTTGAACACACTCAATTCTATTGATATGAACCGCGTAGTATGGGACCCATACAATGCAACCGTATTCTAAAATTGATCTCACAAATGACACATACAGAATTTTAAGGACATAAGGATCACGAAAATCACGAGCAAACCTTTTAATGAAACCAAGCGTCTTATTGTCTGTTTTTATAATATAATTGTAATGATCTGTGAATGAGAGTTTGGAATCTAGTACAATTCCGAGGTCAGTAAAACTTGATTGACTACACAAATGTGACGTAATCAGCAGATAATTATGTGTAAGGACGTTGTGTTTGCGTGTAAAATGCATGATCTTACACTTGTCAATATTTAAAGACAGACAATTAGTATTTCACCATTCCCTAAATTTATGGAGATCTTCTTGTAGAAGTTCACAATCAATTACTGAGTCGATTTTACGAAATATTTTCACGTCGTCGGCATTAATTAAAGACATTGAGTTACATAAAACAGAAGGAAGATCATTAATAAATAAGACAAATAACAATGGACCAAGGTGACTTCCTTGTGGCACACCTGAGTTTACTCTAAACCATTTAGAACGTTCATTTTTGAAAGCAACACTATATAGTCTATCTTTGAGATATGAAGAAATCCATAAAATAAAGCGATCGTTTAGCCCAATGGTGTTTAGTTTGTTAAGTAGTATTTGATGGTTTAATTTGTCGAAAGCTTTGCTAAAGTCTGTAAAAACACAATCTACTTGCTTGTGTTTTTCAAATGCATCTAAGCAGAAAGTTGTGAATTGTAACAAATTTGTGACCGTCAACTTCTTTTTCACAAAACCATGTTGGTTTTCACATATAACAGAGGTACAATGAAAGGACAAGAAATCACAGATAATGGATTCGAACAATTTAGGAATGGCAAAAAGCTTAGCAATAGGCCTGTAGTTTGTTACTAAATGTTTGTGTCCTTTTTTGTGAACGGGGGTAAGAAATGCATTTTTCCAAAGAGCGGGAAATGTAGAACAACTTATTGACATGTTAAAAAGCACGAACAACGGGTATGACATATATATTGCACATTTTTTCAATATAAAAGAAGGCAAGCCATCGGGGCCAGGACTAAAACACTCATCTAAATTATCGATATATTCGAGAATGGTTGCCTCAGAAATTGCAAAGTTAATTGAGTTAAGATGTGGAAACTTGTCAATAGTAAAGTTTATGTTTGGGTCATTTGTAGATGTGGTTTCGAAGGCACTTTGAAAGTATGCCGCAAACATGTTGGCTATTACCACTTTTGAATGGCTAGTTGAATTATTGAAGCTCATATAAGCTGGGTAACCGTCAGATTTTCTTTTGCAAGTAACATAATTCCAAAAGTTGCGTGGATTAGATTTAAGTTCATTTTCTGTTTTAGAAATAAAGCGTGTATATAAAATATTAGAATAGTTTACAAATTCATCCCTCAAAATAAGATAACAGTTAAGAGCTTCATCCGTTCGAGAAAGACTGAGTCTTCGAGATATCCTAGTCCAAAAGTGCCAAAAACCGTTTTTTTTTTCGTTTCTTTTAAGGTTAAGTTAAAGTACAAATAACCTACATTTTCCCAAACAAAAATCACTATGGCATCTGCAACTAATAATCTTCCCGTCAAAATATAAATTTGAATCTTGGAAAACTTCAAGTCCTTTTGGAGAAATCGTGTTAGAATGTGTAAACAAAATAAACCTTCCTAAAAGTATAATTTGGTTTAGAGATGTGTTACCCTGTGAAATAAATGTTGTTTTTTTTATTTTTAAACATTCAGTAATTTTTTTTTTGTAACAAAATCTTATTCTGAATAACTCTGTTAATAATTTTTATTAAAATTTTTCATTTGTATATTTTTTAAATAAATACATTTTTAATATTGGCTTTGGTTCCTCACTCCTGGCACACCTTTTTCACTCCTTTTGTTAATGTATAGGTGCATAAATAATTTTGTACTTTGTTTAATCATCCTCAACATTGATACAATAGAGCTATTGACCTCGGAATATTTTTTTGAATAGCAAGGTACTGGCATATGCTTTCCATTTACTTTAACATTTGAATTTTTATTTGTATATATTCATCAGGTTTGCATGGATTTGTTTAGATTGGAAAAGATCATGGAAACAATAATTAATACTTAATTCAAAGCACACACTGCGCATAAATTTGCTGTGGGAATAGTAAAATATAATTAATAAAGTAAAAAAAAAATACAAAATAGCTCACAATGTTTAGGTGAAATTTTTAAACAAAATCAAGTTCATACATACAAAAACATAGTCAAATCAAGATACACAATATTTCTCATAAAACTATACACTGTACAGGTCATAATATAATGAGTTAGTTAATTAATCATCGAATCTTCATATTGTTTGAAAGCAGATGAAATATGTATAAATGTAAGTGATGGACTTATCAGATACAGGATTGCAAAATTAAGATTTGGAACTGATGATGTTCAGTTTACAAAATATGTATGTATATTATTTTACTAATAACTTAACATTAATTCTGTTCCCCCTTTTTTAAGCCTTTAAGGCCGTGTGTCAATTGCGTTAAAATTTTGGTTAAATTTGATCCCAGTTAAATTAAATCCGTTTTTATAGGGCTGAATAAAATTGAAGGGTTTTGCTGTGTCAATTGGATTAAATTGAATTTGGTAAAACATACATTTCCGATTGACGTTCCTTGCGTTAAGAAACCTATCCGAGATGGTGTCAACCTATACAAAAATGTTCAGATACCTTGATTTGTTGTTGCAATGGTTTTTTTTTTCAGAAGGTATTACAACACAAATCTATCCAAATCCCTTTGGATACAATAGGTGTGTTTTTTTGGTAACGCTATCGGCAGTACAGTACGATTTACCAAAAAAACGTGTCGCACTATCCGCAGTTGTGCGATTTTTTTTTTTTTAGGTTGGTATTCTTGGTTAGTTGTCAAATACATAATTGAATAAAAAAAAAATGACCAAGAACTTATTTTGCCGGGTCGTGAGGATATCAAAATTTTTAATTCGCTAAAAATTTTGTTTCTATAAATATATGTTGGTTTTATTATTGTTTTTACGATTTTAAATCAATTATTATTTAGCTTTTTTTAGTTTCCATTTGTTGAGCTGCCATTTGTTTGGAATTTCTTTTGAGTTTTGCTTACTTTTCTTCTGTTAAGATCAAAACAAAAGTCAAGGGAAGTGTTCGAGGAGTCCCGATCTACATTGCCCGATTTTTCCAGAAATCGTGTGAAATGTACACACAGAACGATTGTTTCCATAAGATTTTTTCCTTGTCTTCTTCATGTTTTTATTGCTGTGCTCTTCGTTTTTCATTGATATTGACTCACACCATCAAATGAACGGCACACTGACACCGAACAAACACAAAAAACTAGAAAAAAGGTGAAAGAGAACATAAACAGACTGGAAAAATCTTTCGAGTTTTGTGGTACAAACGATTTGATCCCTATCCCTCACGTCCCTTCACCAACGAACAAAAAATCGGCACAAGAAAAATCGTTCAATGTAGACCAGGACAGACTCACTTTTGAATCTACGTTTACATGCTTAATTGAGTGGTCGGGTTGAAGTCTAGTTCAGACCTGCATGTAAACGGGGTAATTAAGCGATTTGTACACGATGAATTAAGACTAACGCGAAATATTCACTGCGAAAACAAAAAAAGAATGCGTTTTTCTTATAAGAACCCTGTCGAGAAAGCCCTTTTTAAGATGAAAATAACTGATCAAAGAGTGCAAAAATTTCATTCTCACTTTTTAATAGCAAAAGAAAGAAACTTTCAAGAGGAATAGTTTTTATATTTATAAAAATAGGGAGTTCTCTGAGATCTTATTAATATAAACTGGCCAACTAAAAAAAAAGATAGATTAGAATTATAACTACTCCATGAACACATCCATCGAGACTCAATTTAACTACCAATCGAGACTTGAATAAAAGTCAAAATTCTATCCGCAGTAGGATTTTATTTCTACATTTATCGGCAGTACTGAGTTGTATTTGTAATACGTGTAAAATCCTACTGCACTGGGGACAGCTTTGCCAAAAAAAAAAAACACACCTAATCTTAAATGCGGAAATTGCATTTCGACAATGGCAGTCATGTACCTAGTATACCTGGACTGCTAGTCGATCGTCATTCTCATACAAAGGTTGCATTTCGCGGAGAAACATTCGCCGCTGGTGTGGAGACACTCATTTATCACCATGTTAATACATTTTGACAGGCGCCGCGCCGAATGATTCGCGTTGGTTTGATCCTTTAAGGTGAAATATTCGCTAGTAAAATTTATTTGCATGCAGATAAATCAGAGTGCCAAGCCAACGCCGAATGTTTCTCCGCCGCTCCGAATATTTTGCGTTGGTTTGGAAGAGCCTTAAGCGCGTTTCGTACTCTCTGTTTGACAAACACGTTCTTTGTTCACAAATTGTTTTGATACTGTGTGTTTGACATCAAACAGGTTTGATAATGTGTACCCCACTTTAATCCATGATTATTGAAACTGGGAAATCGTCGAATGTGTTAAATGTTGATCAATTTTTTTTTTCGAAAAATCCAAAGTATGAGTTCCTTATCATGGATATCGCTAATAAGCCAATTTTGGTTGATAAGCGTTAGTTATTTAGAGCGTGTGAAAGTGTCATACTAAATTTAACCCACTGTGAACAAACTAAGTCGTTTTTGAATTAACGCAAGTGTATCGAGATTTTTTTTTAATAAAGGGAAGGGAACCATCGTGATGTTGGCTCCTAGCAGTTCAGTTAAATAGGTCGATATTGTAAGTAATGTGCAAGAAGTTTAATACAAACGTCAAAATGTATGCACTATAGTTAAAATTTAAACGAGCTCCTAAGCAGGTTACATTTTGACGACTGTATTCATCTCAGTTATATCAAAATTTGGCCATGGGATAAAATTTAACGTTGTGTTGGTCGAATTCTGATCACCTTGTGATACTGGTTGTAGTTAGTGCGTTCAAGGTTTTTTATTGTATAAATCATTCAATGAACTATTGAAGATGAGGAAACCATCACGGAGTGCTATGCAGGGTGATTCGCCTAAGATGGGACGGGATGGGCATTTTTCTCAAAAATTGACCAGAGAAAAAAAAATTATAAAAAAGCGGTAATACTTACAATGCCCTATTATACTTTTTTCTAAAGCCAGAAATTCCTTTTTTTATATAAAATAAACTTATTTTAACGAACAGTTTTTGAAAAATTAATTTTCGAAGTGAACATTTTCAAAATTTTTCGTAATATATAACTTTTTTGTTTTCAAAATTCAATACTCTTAACAATTTTTAGTCAAACTTGGACTTTTACCTTCTAAAATATTAAAAAAAAAAACAAATGAACCAACGTTCTCATTGAGAAGAATCCTTCCAAATCAAAGAGCCAGCCAAGATCTGGCACTTAACCCTTTTTATTAAAGGTCAAGTTCAGGCGATTTGCGACAACCCATTAACTTAAGTAACAATAAAGTCATAAACTTAAAATTCGTGGAATTTCCGAAGCTCACATGGTTCAGGCAACGGGTTGGCTACGAAATCTCGCAAACTAAAATCTCGCACACGAAACCTCGCAATACGAAATCTCGAAATTACAGCAACCCGCTCTTCATAATCTCGCAATTACAAAATAATAATAATAATAATTTTAACTATATGCCTGTAAGACCTCAGGTCTTTTAAATGCAATGCACGGAACTAGTTAGAAGAAATAGAAGGAAAGGAAAGATTTTTGTTGGCACAGTGGATTGAGAATTAGAAATTAATTATCTCATGAAATTCCACGGGTGGCATCCAGTTTAAGCTGGGGAATATAGAAAATAATGCAACCTAGACTGAGGCTCGAACCCACACGTCCAGGTTAGCAGTCAAACACTATATCCACTGTGCCATTGCCACCCGCAAACTAAAATCTCGAAAACTAAAATCTCGCTGTAAAAAACATAAAGGACTTATATAAATTACTTTATACTAGGTTTTTCGTTTGTGTATGTTGTCAGTTGGTGTGCTTTCAGTTTATTTGCAATAAACAGTACAGTGGGTGGCCCGCTTCGCGGGATCAAGGATTTTAACTCCCTTTTTGGGTCCTCTGTCCCGCTCACGCGACTCCGTCGCTCCGCCTAGGGTATGCTCAGTCGCCAGGCAAGCGCCTATGTTGTTAGTTGGTGTGCTTTCAGTTTATTTGTAATAAACAGTACCTTGGGTGGCCGGCATATTGGGTTCAAGGATTTTATCTCCCTTCTTAGGCCTCTGATTTTTCATTTTCCATTTGCAGGATTTTATTTTTCAGTGCGGAATTTTCCAACGTCACGTGTTAATGCGAGATTTTAGTTTGCGAGATTTTAGTTGAAATTTGCGAGATTTTTGGTTGCGAAATGTAAATGCGAGATTGTTAAAAGCGAGATTTTGTTATTGCGAGTTTATGAAAAGCGGGTGTCGTATTTCGGGATTTATAAAAAAATGCGAGATTTCGTTATTCGAGATTTTAGTTTGCGAGGTATCGTAGCGCTCCCTCAGGCAACTTACCAAATTTCAATGCATTAGCATTAGTGGTTTATGAGATATAAGACTGCAAAAATTGAAAAAAATCTTATATACCTACATATATATGTATAATGTATATGTACATATATTATATGTATAACTTCCATCCATTTTAATAGAAAATTGTATTGCCAATAAGAAATTATTAAAGTTAAATTCGAGTTTTCGAGTTACACCAAAAATATTGCAAAATGATTAGTGTGACCATTCTCTCAGAAATGCTTAAGTTCCATACAAACATGTTCAATAATAAAACCTCGTCAAGGCAATTATTGTTCCTTATTAATAGTTATGTTCAATAGTCTATGAAAGTTTAACTGATCATTGAAAAATCGGCTCTTAAATGCACTATTATTCCAGCTTAAAGATGATACTTAAGATGATACTTAATACAAATACATTTCATATAAATATCATAGTAAAATCCGATACAAATACAAAAATAAAATAATGAACAAAGTAAATAATAAATTGTTTGAGGTTAGACGAAAGGAAATCTTTAAACGCTGTGAACTTGGTTTAATACATATTATATTATTTGATATGAAATTGGATGCGGTTAAGTGTTTTTTTTTACTATGAGAATTGTTTTTTTTTGTTTGTTTCATTTCTTGTGAATTTGAATGGATTCTTCTTGTGAGTATATTAAATTAAGGTCAACGAAAACAAACAAGCACCACATCAAACAAAAAAATAAAGTCACTAAATGGAATTCCTTCAATGCCAAACTATTTTACGAGTCACTTGTACTGACGATGGGTGGTGTCTTATTATTGTAAATAGGCAACATCATCACCAAAAATGCTATTAAATTTAATTTGCCAACGAATAATAACCAAAATACTATAGTACTTTTTTTTTAGCCACGCAGATGATGTCACAAATTTTGAAATATTTCAATTTGTGCGCTTTTGTTTTTCTTTAACAAGAGGCCTTGAAATACAAAGTCTCTTTTTTTTTTTTGATGAATTTGATAAATCAAAGTTGTTCATTAAGTACTTATAGCGGAGACCGGCATAATTTATATAAAACCAAGAAGTTTATGTAAAATGTAATGAACAACGAAATTTGTTAAGTTTTGATCAAAAGCGAATAATTTGTTGAGGCACACATAAAAAAAAAACAACAATTGTTTTTTTTTAGCGTGAAAAGTAAGATTCATAAAACTATCAATTTTTTTAAGCTCCAAGTTGAAATGCCAAGCGAAAAGTTTCTTCAAATTTGGTACATAGCCCTATAAGAGAATGTCTAATTTTTTGTTTTAGCTCATCTGGAATTATTGACTAAACCAGGCAAATTGTACTTTTTCTGCCAAAATCAATCCAAGTGAAGATTTTAAAACACAATTGTCTTTATTTTGGCATAAGAAATACTGTCGCGAAAGTCTTCTGCCAAATCGTGTATGCGCGTCAATAATTATCCAAGGTTAAATGTCGAAAATATCAAACTTCAAACGTCAAACTTCGAAAATATAGTTGTACGTACATATACATTTTATTGCAAAATCCTATTTATTCGAAGTTGTCCATTTTTGAAGGCGCCGTATCTTGCGAATGATGCGTTATACGCAAAAAAGTGTGATAATGTTTCCTCTAAAAAAAAAAAAAAAATAAATTGGGTGGCACAACGGCTCATGAAGAACCAGGGCCTAGTGACTAACAACTCGCAACCATTGCTGTGTGCGCCTGTCGACAGGAATGGAAGGGACCTACAATTTTATGCCGAATCCGAACGGCTAGACGAGAAGCACTTATTCGTGACAAGTGATACTCTTGGAGGATTTGTCAATTCCTCGCAAGAGGCAGTACCCCTGAAAAAAAACTTTTTAGTTTTTAGGTGGACGAGGCTGGGAAGCGAACCCAGACCTCCAGCGTGACAGTCGAACGCACTTACCATGACGCTACGGGCTACTACTAATGTTTCCTCTAGGAAATATTAAAATCTGCAAAAAAGGTGTAAAATATTTTCCGTAAAGTTCGTCATTTAAGAGTAAAGAGCCAAAAACCGGTTCTTTTGACAGTTGACACATATATCACACACAATCACAATATATCTTGCGACTTATGACTCGAAAAAAGTTTCATATTTTTTTGAAGATAATCAGCCTTATCGGGAATAAAATCTCCCCCGGATTTTTTCCCCCGTATGAGACTCTCCAATCATATTGTTTATGTTCGAAAAATGGGAAAAAACTCCAATGAAAAAAGTAGATATCGAAAATCTTTTTTCCGGGGGAAAATTAATGATGTTTCTCTGGAAAAAACTCGCCTCAATTTAGTTGGAGAATTTTAAAAATATTTTTTACTCACTCTTTCGGTTTCGGTTCGAAAAACATAGGCATTTTAATAAAATCCAACATTACGCTTACTGAGAAGTTCATCGGTATTGGTATTTGTGGTTGTACGTCCACTCTACAATAAGCTAGAGTTCAGTTTAACCGGAAACGGGTGGGAGGAGAAATTGTTTTTGTTTTAGCCGATCTATATTTCGTTTTTTTTTTTCTATACACTTTTAACACATTTTGGAACAAATTTACTTAACACTTTCGGGTTATTCGCCCTCACAAAGTAACACAGTTTTTCACAGAGAGAGAGAACAACGATATTACAACAACAAAATAGAAAAAAATTGATTTTTTTTTAACTTTTGACTATTTCTACGCGTTTGCATTACATGAAAATTTAATTTATGATGCAAAATAGATCTTTATCACCACAAATAGTTCAAATATTTAATTTGATTTCAGAAAATAATTTACAAACTTTGACAGATAAATAATTTCAGAATACAAATTCTCTCAGAGTATTTCGAAACTGATTTGAAGTAATTTCCGGGGGAGATTTAATCCGGGGAGATTGACGATAGGAGAATTCGACTCCTGGAAAAAATGAAAATCTGGGGGAGAACAATCTCCCCCGGAATTGCCGATAAGGCTGAATATGATGATATTTAAACTGATCGTAAGATTTTTCCGACAACTTGTGCTTTTAAGAGTAAAAATTAAAAAAAAGGAATTTGAACTTTTTGTCAAACTTTAAAAAAAAATTATATCTTTAAAACGGGTGTTTTTAGGAGAAAAATAATAATGATTTCTTTTAGGGATTCATATAATGTACAAACTTTGTTTTCAGATGTTTTTAAAAATTTGAACCGTTTAGGAGTTATACGTAAAAAACGACCATTTTCGACATTTTACTTTCTTTGAAATGTCGATATCTTCTTAACGGTGGGTCGTAAACAAAATTAGTCATTACTTTTTTTTTGGCAAATGACATAATCTGTAAGATGAAACATCTTTCGATAGCATTTACCGTTTCTGAATTTTGTGCGAAAAACTGATATTTTCGACATTTAACCTTTAACGCGCACACGAATTTCAATAGACTTTCGCGATAGTATTTCTTACACCAAAATGAAGACAATTGCGTTTAAAAACCTTCACTTGAATTTTTTTTGGTAGATTGGCCATTTTTTTTACATATTGCCTTGGACTGACTGCCATACAACAATTTTGATGTCCTTTATGGTTTTTATTAAACTTCCTATTTGTAATGCATTTGTTTGCATGTTCAGTTTATTATATACAATCAAACCCATGAATTTGAGACGATCGATAGCTCAACATTCCCCCAGTCTTCCATATTTTTTTTTTTGTCAAAAATACCACTGGATGTGGAGTAATAGTAAGATAAAATTCTCTTAAAAATAAACAATTAGATAGGTATAATGTGTTGTTTTTGTTTTGTTTATCTTTAAACTTTTTGTTAGCTTCGTTTAAGCGTGTGAACTAAAGACACGTTCTTCAATTTTGTATCGTGTCGGTCGTATCTTATCAGCATTTTGTTTATGATTACGATATCTTTTGGAGTTCATGATTAATTTCAAGGGAACTTTGTTTTTTAACTGGTTGTTGCATTGGTTACTATATTGTACATTATATAGTTATCATTCAACAGTTTCTTGACTTCTTTTTGTTTATAATTTTTTTAAATTTATTTTGTCATAAGCGTTTCTGGATAATCATGAGGCTAAACTTGTACATTCTTGTTTCGGGTTTTGTGAAAAACAATTGTTCTGGTTATCGCTCTACCGCAGAAAAGCTTTAAAGTTGGTGATTATATTAATATTAACGTATGGCGGGGCCATCCTATAGTCTTCCTTTCTCGCTTATATTTGGTTTTAACTGCAATTACGAGAATCCTCTTACTAGCGCGTCTCAAACAAGTGGATCTTTACTTAATTTTTACACAAGACTGCTTTACTACTGGAAACATTCTTTGCGTTGCACTCAGGCTATTAGTGTTGGCCACATAAGGAATACCAAGACAAAAAACTAAATATACAATTAATTGAAGCTTTTCAGTAGTAAATTAGTTTTGAAAAAAAAATTATGGTATGAAGTATGAAGTGCTTACTTCCTATCAACTTGGCACTGCACTTTCTGGAATTCCAAAAACTAAATACGCAGTTCATTCAAGATTTTTAGTAGTAAATTAGTTGTGGAGAGAAAAAAATTTCAAAAATTTGTTTACCTTACTGTTTCTTCCATTAAAGCATGGCTTTTTTGTGTTTGATTTTATCGTTAAATTTTGTTTTATTTATTTGCAATTTGTTAAACTCTTCATGATTATTTTTCCGCTGTGTTTTCGTAAGCATTTCGTTGTCAGGAAAACTTGGTTTCGCATCAGCAGCAAACTAGGCTTTATGTTTTAAAATTTCCTTTTTTAATGGCTGAGTCAAAGTTTCAGGTTAGCACTACCTACCTTTATTAAAAAAAGTAAGGTAAACAAATTTTTTTTCTCAACAACTCATTTACAACTAAAAATCTTGAATGAACTGCGTATTAAGTTTTTGGAATTCCAGAAAGTGTAGTACCGTGTTGATAGCAAGTAAGCACTTCATACCATCATGATACATTTTTTTGCCACAACAACAACAACTTTTTTGCCATAACTAATTTAATAACTAATAAATTATTTGAATTTCCACACATGTAGTGCTGAATGAAGTGTACATACGCCAAAATATTCGGGAATTTTCCAAAAACAATTGTTCAAAATACCTGAAGACTTTATTTTCATAATTTAGCAAACCCTAGTAGAATAACAGGGCTAAAAACAACACTGTTTTTCTAAACATTATACTCCTCCTCAGTTTTTTTTTTTTAAATAAGTAAAACCAAAGTTGTTGTTTCATTCAAAATGTTTAATATAAACCAAAACTTGCTTAATTAAAACAGCAATTTTTAAGCTATTGAAAATCGACTTGAAAACCTCAACGAAGCCTTGTGGGAAGTTGTCAAAATATCGCACATAGACCAAAAAACGTGTTTTTACAACTTACCACGTCTTTGGGGTAAGTTGCACCACATAGGTTGGGGATGTTGAAGCCTCTGGAGGCCTCTGCAGCTCTATTGGAGGCCCGTAAACCTCTTTTCAAAGACCCTAGAGCTCTGTTGGTGGCGCCCACAGCTCTGTTGGAGGCCGTACAGTTCTGTTACAGCTCTATTGGAATTATTATGACCCAGGGGTAGCCCCCACAAATCTCTTAGATAATTCAAGCAAAAACCATAGTTGAGATGTTTGCCTCACTCTCTCCACAAGACCTGGAAAACTCTTAAAATGCCTTTTCGAAAAAAAAACAGTTTTTGTTTTGCCGCAAAAATTAAGCCTAAAAAAGGTGGCAAGAAAAAGATCCCTGAAAAAGAGATTCCTGAATCTGAAAAATCTGCAGTACAATCTAGAAGTTTCGACTTCAGAAATGTACCACGTTCAACAATCCGCACTTCTTATTCAAATCTATTATCCCTAAAATTAAATCCAAACCATACAAATCTCACGCAATTAATTTTTTTTCGCTTCCTAATTTTTTTGGAGGATTTGAATTTCATACAGATCAACATTTTGGAGATCACAAATTGCCATTTCTAGGTCTCCAAAACTTAAGATGACAGCATCAGAAAATGGAAGCCTTATTGTTCTGTCCATTTTGTATGGTACTTGGGCCGAAAATCCAGTGCAGATAATTCTTTTGCGAAGAGTTTGGGACAAAAAAGAGTTCGCTCTGAAGAAACGTATTAAAAATTAATATTACCATTTTAAAATTCAAAAAAGTCAGTCGGGTAAATCTAGCACAAATGGCTAAATTATTGCAGAAATAACAGTTGAAAAACATGAGGCAAGAAATTATGTTAACCAAAATTTTTTTTTAAACAGTTCTTCAAATAATAAAAGAAAACTTTTCTCGTAAATTGCAAGATTTTGTAATACTAGAATTATGTAAATCAGAGAATTTTTAAAGGAGGTTGCAATGAGGTAAAACTATTATTGGGTATGGAGGTCAATTCTTATTCCGTCCAAAATTCTTTTTTCAAAATTTTTCAAAAAATTCAACTTTTCAAATTTCAGCTATTAAAATGTTGCTATTTAAAATTCTGTTTAAAAAAAATCTTCAGATAATAAAAGGTTTGGAAAATAATATCTCATATCTCATATTTGTGACCTTGAACCATATGACTGTAAAAGTGGCATCAACCTTTTTTGTAAAATTCGCTAATTTTGTCTCTTATTTTTTCGTTGTAGGAAGAAAAATAGTTTTAGACAGCGTTTTAATTTTTGTATGTTTAACCTTTTCATTTATAATATCACTATTTCAAAAACACACGTGCGTTTTGAGTTAGCTGTTAAAAAAAAAAAAATAAAGCTTGAAATGTTCTGTTAAAGTCAGTTGTATGAAAGCATTTTAATTTTACGATCAAGATTTTAACCTACCGCTGTTGTTAGATGACCTGATGCATTAAAAAAAGAGCAAGTAAAAAAGTAACACATATCACCATATTCAAGGTCCCGCGCAGAAAAACAATCTAGTTTTCGAAAAAGGCACTAGAGAGTTTTACATAGATTCTTGCAAGGCACTGGCAAGTTTTATGCAAAGGCTAGAACACGGGCCTTGGCGATCATGAACCCTTTGCCTCGTCAGACAAACAAAAAACAAAAAGCTTGCTTTTGTGGGACTTGATCCCGCGATCTTCTGATTGTCAATCTAATGCGCTACCACTGGGCTAACTAAAGTGATAAGTGAATAAGTTTCATTCCATATTGCATAACAAATACATACAGAATAGAACCGAATTGTATGTACTTGCTTTTTAGGTAGAACAACTTAGAACAGGTTTTTCCTCATTGAACAATCCTATACAGATGTCTCACACCCATAGTAAAGCGTGATACCAAAAAGAAGACGAAGGAATGAGAGAAAAAAGTGTCGTATGATGCTGAAATTGCATAGTGCTCATAAAATTTGTATTTTTGGTGTACAAGAGACATTATGGGGTCCCGAAACGTGTTAAAGAACTTTTTACTAGGGATTGCCTCACTAGTGTTTGAAAAGTTTTCCTCGTCTAAATTTTTGGTACAGAAATTCAGCAAGGGCTTGTTAAGTATCTGAAAAGTTTTCCCTACTGAAAACTTAGTACGGCCTTGCCCAAACTAGACAGAAACTTGGCATTTTTCCAGCCGGGGTGTTTTCTATTTTCTTCGATTTTTAGTAATTGATTTCTTATGAAAAGTATTTATTTAAATGAGGATGAAGAAATTTCAAATATTTAAATATTAAAATTAATTATTTTATTTAAGTACCAACCGATTATCTTCTAATCGGTTAAATTTATCAATTAAAAGTTTAAGCGCTTCTTTTTGAAAATTAAATTTTCTATTAAACTATTTGAACCAATTTCTTCCAGTTCCAATGGTTAGAAAGTTATGAATTTCAAACGTTATTCCCACTTTTTGGAAATAAAATTTGTACGGAAACAAACAAAATGGTAATGTGAGACCCCTTAAACTTAGTTTACGCGAGATTAGAACTCACGTTTTTTAGCTGTTAACATCCGAACTAATGAGCAGTGGCGCATACATTTACATTAACCTGTTCACACGATGATTTTTCTACAAAAAACGTGTTTACCTGTAAACTTCGGATGATGTGTACAGCTTAAAAACATGCGGTGTAGTCTTGTGTGAAATAGGCCTTAGCGTACAAATTTTGAGGGCATTTTTGTACATCCATTTTGTTGAGCAATAAGCAACCAATTTTGTAGATGGTTTAAACAAAATTATAAACTCTATACGTTTAACTTATTGACCAAACCTATAATGTTCCTACATAATATTCCTATGCTCGTAGTATAAATTACTTACCTATAAGTGAAGTACCTATATCAATTTTTGCATAGGTATCCACAACAGTACCTAAACATTTGTGAATTACTTGATTACTCAAGTACCTAACACCTGCAAAACGTATATTTTTGTTTTTGGTTTGTTCAGGCTTATGGCTTAAAACCAAAATAATTTATATTCAGAACACATCGTTATTCGTCATCAAGAAACTACAACAATAACAAACACAAAAAACTCCTTATATTGCGCCCACATTTCCAAAAAAAGATACCTTTTTCAACTTGGTATAATAATTAATTCAAAAGCGAATAAATACCTTTTTATTCCTATTCCACTTACTTAAGTACTTTATTTCTTTGACTTACGGTTTATTGTTGGCAAAAGCCGCGAATTATAGCAACTCAACTGCAATAAATTTACTCACGAATACGAAGCAAGTACAACAAACAAAAACACACAAAAAAAAGAAACATCCCAACGATCGATGCATCACTTAACCCCATTTTGTTTGCCACACACCCACTTACTTCCTCCTATACAAAAAACAGCTGCCTGTTGACCCAGTGCGAGTTGCTGTCAGTCGGCCAGTCAGTCAGTCAGTCACGCGATAATTCCAAATGTAACTTCCAGTATTTCGATATTAAAAATAGATTACATCGGTTTTGCTTGATGGCGCATAGTTGTATATATTTATAGCGTGATAAAGCTGTAAAAAAAATAATATCTGAGGAGGGACCTCATTTACAATGCGATTTTGTATTCTTAATTGTGTGATTATGCTTATTCAGTTGGATGATTGTGTATTGTGTAAGTAAGCCTTATTTTGTTCAGGTTTATCATTTCTATCGTAACTAGTTCTTATTTTACGAATGCTCATTCGAATTTGTCGCCTACCTATAAGTACATTTAATAGGTGCTTAATAGATTTAGCGCAATCGGAAAGACTGAAACTCTAGTAATGATGATTTTGTATTAGATTTCAGCTGTAATTACACGACTGACAGAATGGAAAAATTTGTAATAGTATACTGGCAAGAGAGTGAAACAAATTCATTCTGTTGGCACTTGAATGACAGAACTTCTGTCAATTTACTAATCGTGCCAGCGCATGTTTTATTATTATTTATTAAAGTACGTACAAAAAATGTAACAGTTGGATTGAAATAAAAATTGTCTGTGAATTTGACTCAAAATAAGGTGGACGGGACTACGGTTTCTTTTAGTATTTGTTGTTTGCAAGACGTCCGTCGGCGTGCGTCGCGTGTTGGTCTGCTTGTGTGATATATGTACATCAAGCTTGAACCTATACGAATGCATAGATTTCCTTAAAATTTGGTGTAAATCATTCTAATGCGATTCCCTAGAAAAGAAATTAATTTTTTTGTTATAGCTAAAACGGGCAGCTGCCACACAATGGTTTTGGTTTTACCACGTTTTTCTCGAAAACGGCCATAATTATTTTTATGAAACTTCGTTCATGTAATTTCTCTAACAATTTCAATAAAACTGCAAAGGCGGTTGTTTTTGTACACGATCAATCGCTGTTGAAAAGTATTCGTTTTTACCACCACGTGATGTAGAACTGGTCCAATTTCTATTTTGTCAGCAGAAGAAGAACCGCAACCTAATTTGTGTTTCTAGGGTGCTGGAGTAAAAAACGAGTTTGTTTCTTTTTTATGATTTTTTTTTAATGACAATGACAACGTGCAAACTTCACAATAAGGTTCGGTTTTTGTGTGTTCTATTATTATTAATTTTTATTAAGGTCGAAATATTTGCAAATAAATATTAATCAAATTTACTAGTTATTCTTATAATTTAATCCTTTTTTTTACTATTGCTAACTAGTTATTATTATTATTTATTAGCTATTCTGCCTTAATATTAAATTACAATTTCTTTTTCATTTTATCTTTATATTAATATTATATATACTTAATTTATTTGTTTCAACAAAATATTTAAAATAATTAAAAATATACTTATGCACGGGCAAAAGCCTCCCCCATTGATTTCCATTCATTTCTGTTGTACGTTTTTTGAAACCAAAGTCTGTCGAAAGCATGTAGCTCATCTCTCCATCTTTTTGGTTGACGTCCGACTCGTCTGGTACCACTAAATGGTGTCCACTCAGTGCATTCTTTTGACCCTGCCCAGTCCCATTTCAGCTTCCTTGTCTTCCAAACAACATCTTCGAATCCTGTCCATGAGCGTATGTTGACGTTTCTTATTCGCTGAGATCTTCTTATTCTTAACATTGCCCTTTCCATTGCCCTTTGAGTTGTTGAAAACTTAATTTTAATCGCAACGTTGTTCGTCCAAGTTTTGGAGCCATATGTAAGCACTGGTAAAACTGTTGAATCGAAAATGTATTTTTTGGCAGCATTTGAGATATTCGAGTCCAACATAGGTTTCACGTCCCAAAATTGCTTCCATCCGTTTGTTATTCTTCGAGATATCTCCTCCTCTCTTCTATTAAACGAAACTAACTGTCCTAGACATATGAAGTCCTCTACATATTCTATCAGCTCTCCATTTATATGTATAGGTGATCTAGTTGCATTTGTCATGACTTTTGTTTTCGTTTGCCTGAAGACCTGCCTTAGAGCATTCGAGAATAAGTTCGTTAATCAACTTTTGAAGATCTTCAGGATTATCACTCATCAAAATAATATCATCAGCAAACCGCAAATTTGAAAGATATTTTCCATTGATTTGTATGCCAATGTGTTCCCAATCTAGTTTTCTGAAACATTCTTATAGAGTAGCTGCGAAGAAAGGTGGTGAAATTGGGTCCCCTTGCTTAGTTCCGCTTTGTAGCTTAAATGGTTCTCCAAAGATTTCTGTTTTTATTTGTGCAGTGGAAGAATCATAAATTTTTTTGAAAATTTTTACCCAACGACGATTTATACCTTGGTTTAGAAGTGCATTCCACATGAAGTCTTGGTTGATAGTATCGGAGGCCTTTTTAAAATCAATAAAAATGAAATAAACAGGTTATCGGTATTCTCCACTCATTTCGATGATTTGGTTAACTGCCTGCAGGTGATCTGTAGTTGAGAAACCTGATCGAAATCCTGCTTGCTCCACTGGTTGATGTTGCCTGAGGCCTTTTGAAGATACATTTTGCAAATATTTTGTAGATGTTAGATATCAGACTAATTGGACGATAGTTGTTGATGTCATCTTTTTTCCCTTTTCTTGTGTAACAGAGTGATGTATGACTTTGTCCATTGTTAAAAATATCTTTAAGCCAAGCTGAAGGAGATTCAATTCCATACTTAAGAATTTCGGCCTCGATTCCATCACTGCCTTTACTTTTTTCATTCCCAAGTTCCTTTATAGCCCTTTTTTATTTCGTCTTGAAGAAAAGGTAAAATTTCGTCAGAGTTTTCTTAAAGCCTCTGTTCTATATTACTTCTGTTTTCATTTTGACGATTATTTGAGTAGAGATCCTTATAAAATTCTGTTGCCACTTCGTTTATTTGTTTTCTGTTCCGGACTTGTTCGTTGTTTTTTGAAACCCCTAAGACCCACTCCTTCTCCAATTTCAAGCTTTGTTTTTATCGATTTTGTGGCTTCCAAGATATTTTTTATATTTTTTTCATTAAATTCTCTTATTTCTTGTTTGCTTCTTTTCTTTATCTCTTTCCTTAAGGTTCTCAGTTCCATTCTTTCATTTTGTGACATATTTTCAGTTTTCCTTAAAAATTCTCTTTTCTTTATCATATTTTGGGTAGCAACTGATATTTTATTTTTGTTCATACACTCGAGACTTTTAAAGACATGTTTTGAAGCTATTATTTTCAAAGTTTTTTCGAATTGGTCTAACTAGTTAATAATTACTAATTCCATTATTTTTTAACAGTGTGTGTATCTGAAAAAAAGCAAACAAACCTAAATCTTGGGAACGGACCATTAATGTCGATTTCGATTCAAAAAAAAAAAAAATCGATTTTTTTGGTGGTCTGATTTGATTAAGATCAATTTTGCAAATGTTGATTTCAGGCAAAGATCTACACAGATTTGCACAAGCACTTGCCAACACACCAAATTAAAATGACATTTTTATCCAAATCAATAGAAAATGGCACTCACACAATTGCAAACATAGATCACGATCATAGAATCACGTTTTGAGTTCTTTTTACGTCGATTGATCGAAATGTCCGACCACCAAATCTAAAATTATTGTTGAAACGAAATCGACATAATAGCCCAGTCAATATTTACAAAAAAGGGCTAAATTCGCAAAACGCGATGTAGTTCTGCATTTTTGATATGTTGTTGGGACATGTTAGAGTAGTCTGTAGCTAAGTTTGCAACTACGAAAAACCTGTGCTCGCTGCAGGAAAAATGCAACAGTGAAAAAAACGCAAAAATCGCCCCAGTTTTTCCGAAATTTTCCTTTATAACTTTGGAAATATGCAACTTAGGCAAAAACCATTCACTATATTCTTGTTTGTTATAAAATTTTCTACCAGACCACATTAGTTTAAAACTTATATATGTTATATTTGAGTTGCTATCTAACCATGAGTAAAAAAAAAATCTGAAAAAGTAAGTTATTTTGAAACACTTAAAAATAATGTAAAAAATTGTCCAATTCTGCTTAGAATTTGGAATCAAATAGTCTAGAGTATTATAAGACGAAATTCGAAAATTGGATCCAAATCGGTCAAATAGTTTTGGAAAGAAACATGATGTTAACTAAGTGCAACAAGCAATGTTTGCATCATTGCTGTGGTCAATGTAAAGGGTTTTCAACAGGGACGCTACAAAAGTATAGCAACAGGGACAGCAAACGACGCCATATTTCTTGCCGCTCTTTTGACATTTCTCTTCAGTAAGGTTTGCCATTTCATGATGGAAAGACATACGAGCCAAAAAACGAGTCGAAATTATTATAATTTACTACCGAAATTCGGAGTCAGTGGCCTCAGCGTTAAGAGCACTACGTCCAATTTATGGTCGTCATAATCGTCCTAGCAAATCAACAATTGAGCGTCTAGTGGACAAATTTGAGTCCACAGGCACAGTACAAAATGTTCCCGTGCCAGTGAGATAAAGAAGTGCCCGTAGTGTCGAGAATATTGCTGCCGCTGACGCTTCAGTTGCAGAAAGCCCACATGTGTCTCTCACACGTCGTTCTCAAGCGTTGGGCATCTCTGTGACGTCGTTGTGGCGAATTTTGCGAAAAGATCTTGGCCTTCATCCTTACAAGATTAAATTGACGCAAGATATGGACTTGGAGGACATGTGGTTCCAACAAGACGTCGCCACAAGCCACACAGCGAATGTCACAATCAATTTATTGGAAACCAAGTTTGGAGAACTGTTATTTCACGAAATGGTCCAGTCGCTTGGCCGCCTCGGTCGTGCGGTTTGACGCCGTTAGACTATTTCCTGTGGGGCTACGTCAAGTCTATGGTCTATGCCAACAAGCCAGCGACTATTGATGAACTTTGTACGAATATTGAACGTAAAATTGCAGCCGTATCGGCCGATTTAAACTTGAAAACCGTCGAAAATTGGGTTCAGCGTCTGGACTTCTGCAAGCGTGCCCGTGGTAGCCATGCAAAAGAAATCGAGTTCCTTACATAATGGCATCAAACGTTCTTTCACAGGAATAAAGAATTTCATTGATATCCAAAACCGTTTTTGTTTTATTTAAAAGAACTTTTGTAGCGCTCTTATTTAAAAACCCGATATGACACTTAAGTTGACACTGATTTTTGTACACGTACTTGGAACTCTTAACTGTCATAAAATATAGCTATAATATTTATAACTATTTTTTATGCAACTTTGGTAGTGAATTAAAAAGTCTCGAAAATGTTCACGAAATAACATATTTACATGCCAAGTGAACAATTTTCGTATCTTTTAAAATCGCTACCAAAGTTGCTTAGAAAAAGATATAAATATTGTAACCATATTTTATTAAAGTTATGGGTTCAAAGTACAGTACATGTACAAAAATCAGTGCCAACTTAAGTGGCATACTTTGACCACAGCAATGATGCAAACATTGCTTGTTGCACTTAGTTAACATCATTTTTCTTTCCAAAACTATTTGACCGATTTTTCGAATTTCGTCTTATAATACTCTAGACTATTTGATTCCAAATTTTAAGCAGAATTGGACAATTTTTTACCTTATTTTTGAGTGCTTCAAAATAACTTACTTTTTCAGATTTTTTTTTTTACTCATGGTTAAATAGCAACTCAAATATAACATACATAAATTTTAAACTAATGTGATCTGCTGGAAAATTTTATAACAAACAAGAATATAATGGATGGTTTTTTCGTAAGTTGCATATTTCCAAAGCTATAAAGGAAAATTTCAAAAAAAGGGGGTAATCTTAGCGTTTTTTTCACTGTTGCATTTTTCCTGCAGCGAGCACAGGTTTTTCGAAGTTGCAAACTTAGCTACAGGCTACTCTAACATGCCCCAACAACATATCAAAAATGCAGAACTACATCAAACTTTACGAATTTATTGTCGAATTTTACTGGGCTAATAAGGCTCTCCCAAAGCAACCAGTTTTTGTTGTTATTAAGCATTTCTTATTTGTCGTTATTGTTATAATTGTGAATGATTCGCCCTGCTAGAGCGAATATTTCGCGTTGGTTTGGGAGAGCCTTTAATTTGAAATATCAGAAACTTAAAAGTCAAAGTGACAACCTACAATATAATTTTATTTGTTTAGTTATTATATTCTGTCTAGTAGCTGTGGTTAAAAGTATGTACATCAATCTCCCTGTATACGTGAGGGATGCGCTCCAAGCGGATACTAGAAACTGTATGAAAATATACAGATGCGTTCCAAGATAGGCTATTTTGTATGCATTTTGAAGAAAAAATATCTTTCCTTAAGTTAGTTTAGATTTAGTTAAGTTTTATTAGTTTAATTATTTCAACAAAATTTATTACAATGAGTTTTACAATTATAAGTGTATCTTTGGAACGGCTTATCCTAAGAACATGGTTGATACCTTTTTGGAATTTTAAAAAGAAGCATCAAAATCTTTTTAATTAATTCAGTATTGAAAAAAAAACTATTTGAATACGCATAAACCACACCAGCCTGGCCATTTCTTTCCCTCGGAGGAAAATATAGGTTTTTTAGATTGAGATTTTTTTCTCCTTCTCCATTTTCCATCGTCCAGCTCTTCAAAAGATGTTCAAAACAAAATCCAAACAAACACACATAAAATGTTGAATTTAATTTCTGAATTTAGCTTAGATTATTATAGGTTCTAGTTCAATATTTTATGACAGATGTTGAAAAACGGAATTTGTTGAGCTTATTAAGATTTCTTCCATACCATTTTGTATGTTTTTCTTTTATAACAAACAAGTAAAATAAAAAATGAATCTAGGTAGTAGCAAAGTCTTTTATTTAATATACAAATTTAATACTACATATATTATACCAAGCTAATAACTATTTTCCAAATGAAAACTCATTAATATTATAAAACGCTGCCCCTTCCCAATTATTTGCAATTCTTTGCAATGTAAATTTATTGTGGCTGTGAATTTAAATTTCATCTAGGTACTGTATCGGTCCATCACCATCCAAACTACCTTGCACACTGGGGCAGACACTGATGAATTTCGATTAAATTTAACTAAAATATTTTTTAAATTATAACATTCTCATGCATCATTTTTATGAATATTTATAAAATTTACCACCATTATATTTTGTTTAATAATTGTAAATTGTAACCATAAATTTGATAAGGGTGAGGTTGACAATGTCTTAAGATGCCTTAATGCTTACCATGGGAAAATTCAATTTACCGTTGATAGGGAACAAAACAGAGCGATAACTTTCTTGGACGTCAAGATTCATCGTGTAAATGACCGACTCTCTTTCAATTGGTATCAAAAAGACACAGCGTCGGGAAGACTTGTTAACTTTAGATCCAAGGAAGCAATACATATTCTTATAAATACAGCATCTAATCTAGTTCATAAAGTCTTTGCGTTGAGTGACCGGGAATTCCACTCCGCAAATGAGAATAAGGTCACACAAATTCTCCTGAACAATGGCTATCCAAAAGAAATCATACGGAGCTTGATACTTCGCCAAAAACACAAAGCTCCTGTGGATAAACTACAGGAAGAAGAGAAACGTATTTATAAAAGTATAGTTTATGTCCCCAAACTGTCAGACAACTTCAAAGAGACAGTAAAAAATAATACAAAAGACGTCAATTTAGCGTATAAATCCAATAAGACGCTGGCACCTCTTTTCACCAACATGAAAACGAAAAAGGACAAGTGTACCGACGTAGTTTATAAAATCAACTGTCTTGGCAATGCAGAGGAAAATTGCAACCTTTCCTATATGGGTACTACGAAGCAACTTCT
Source organism: Melangyna quadrimaculata (assembly GCA_949320155.1). Classification (NCBI taxonomy): domain Eukaryota; kingdom Metazoa; phylum Arthropoda; class Insecta; order Diptera; family Syrphidae; genus Melangyna; species Melangyna quadrimaculata. The sequence continues at coordinate 84,414,566 of OX439484.1, forward strand.
TCGTCAACGAATTTCAAACCACAAGTCCGACATTAATTAAAAAGCACCGGGAAAACAGCACTGGCCTTACACAGCGTCGAGCGTGGACATAAACCAGATTTTGACGGAGTGGAAATCCTAGAAATGGAGAAACATGTCTCCAAGCGGTATACTTTGGAAACACTTCATATCATAAATAACAAAAACAATATGAATCGTAAACAAGACAGCCAAAATATTTCATCGGTTTACTGCTCATTAGTGACTGGGCAGAATTTCTGACAGTTTAAAGCCGACTAAACTTCATTTGAAGTGTTTTAAATAAAACAAAAACATTTTTCAAAGTAATTTTATTATTTCACAAATTTTTTATTTGTTTAGAATTTTCTTTTTCAAATTGTCTTTACAGTTTTCAATACATTGTCATGTACTTATTATTTCTACTTTTATTGTTGATTTATCTTTGTAAATTGTAAACATCTACCTAATGTAAGTTTTCTTAAGTGTTACACCAAATGTTCTCATGTGTATAATAAATTCAATTTATTTTTGTAAATAAAAGATCCCCTGAAGAAGATGGCAACCACCGTCGAAACGTCGGGAAAGGAAATGAAATTGTTTCATTAACATATCATTACGACCAAAACAGCCCAAAGAGATGCATTTTTAAATCTCAAACAACTATAATACATAAATTTGATAGTAAAACTTTTTAAATCAAATCCAGATGGTCCTGGGGGTCAATTCTCAATCTGTGAAGCTGTGAAGTAATAAATTTTCCAAAACTTCAAACGTTTATATTTCGATTCTGGATGAGTGTGAAAAAAAGTGAAATAAAATGTCAAAACTTCGTAATTTTTTATCAAGTTTTGACATTTAATATCACTTTTACACACACATCCAAAAATGTATCACTTCACAGCTCCACAGGTCGAGAATTGACCCCCTGGTACATGTATGTAACTTCGAATATTCTTCTTCCAGTGCCAGTTGAAATCTCGTTATACTAATCACACCAAAAACATACATTTTAAAATAGAAGCCAAGTTCTTCTATATACAAAAACATTTGCGTAACGAGTCAGCCGTAAAAAGTAGTGAAATCTAAACGTACGCCAAGTTTTAAGTTTATTAATGTTAAATATCAAATATTATTAGTAGATTATCAGATTAATCTTTTCTGTGGCACTTCTGATTTCATAAATCAGAATTGCCCCATTAAAATGATAATAATAATTTCTAAGTTGTGGGTGACACTCCTGAATGAACAATTTTATAATTTCAATTTTTTCTTTGTATGCACCTGAAAACCTACCGCTGCTCTACCAAATTTCATAATTCTGCACCAATCGCAAGTGCTCTCAATATATAATACATATTCTGCGAAAAGCGTGGCATACAGATTGTAAAATCTCAATTTTTTAATTTTCCCTTTGATTGTATGTCAATTCCTATCGCTGAACCAAATTTCATCATTCTTTGGCAATCAGAAGTTTTTTACATAGTTGATATCAATTCTGAGAAATTAGACGGATGCCACGCCCCTAAATGGACGGTTTCAAATTGTCCAATACCTCCTTTGTATTGACCACTTGATCTTCATGATCTACTAGTCTATCAAAATTTTATCACTCTGCAAAAATCCGATGTTCTCTTTATAATTAATATCAATTCTGTGAAAATGGGGCGGATGCCACGCCCCCTAAATGGAAAATCTAAAATTAAAATTAGTTTCCTCTGTTTGCACTTCAAGCTTTATCGCTTTACTAAATTTGTTAGTTCTAGGGCAATTAGAAAGGCTCCAAATAATTTATATTAATTCATGAAGATCTGTCAGTAAGCCAGTGAGTCATTTACGGGTTTTGCGATTTTTGCAGTCTTATATCTCGGAAACCTCGAATGCTAGAGAATTAAAATTTGGTGAGCTGCCTAAACCTGGTGAGCTTAGTAAATGCTACGAGTTTGAAGTTTGACTTTATTGGTACTGAAGTTAGAGGGGGTCGAAAATCACCTGAGTAAAAAGGGTGTATAGTGCCAGGACTTGGCTGTGCACTACCGTTTCCTTTGATTAGCCGATTTAAATAATTTGAATTTGAAAAGCATGCCAGTGACCAACGACAAAAAAATTTAGATTCGATTTTCATTTTACTCTGTCCCACTGTGTTTTGTCGTTGATGGTTGTTTAAACGAAGCAGATTATACATGTGCATATAATATCCTCGACCCGGATGACTTGTGCGGTGAAATTGGAATTACATATTTTACAATGTTGTAAAGGGACATCACACAAATACATATTTATTGCAAAAAACTAATCTAGAGGGTGCTTAAGACCGTCTGTCCGTGGCGTCGTCGTTCGACATCGTCGCTTTTGAGTCTTGTTCCTTTATATGTCTCGAAAGAAACGCATGAATCAAACAATAAGGGGAGCTCTTTTTTGTTTGCATATTTTATATTGTCCGTGTCATGGTTTATAGACTCTTTTGACAAATGTGTATGTGGCGTGTATGGAGTTGTATTCCGTGGGGGCTTAAACTAAGGGCGGATGTAGTAATTACATTCGTATTTGTTTCAAAATGGAGCTCCCAACACAAGATGAAAAATGAATTCAATGACAGGTGGCTTATAGACCTATGTATATGATTTTCTCGTTAAAATGAAAACGACGACATTTGTACTCTGACCCACCTAGATAGATTTTGTAAAATATTTATTTACCTAGGTATGTTTTTCTTCCTTTTTTGGCAAAATCAAAGGGAAAATAATATCAACTCTATTTTCCTTTCTATTATACTTTTGTAAGTGCATAAACACTTTTTCTATAAAAATCAGTTATACATGTGTCCTCTTTTTTGCTGATATTCCAATTCATCAGAAAAATATTTGCCGTACGTCGTCCTCATATTTGCAAAGGCGCCTTGCAATCAAATGTTCAAAGCAGTATATTTAAACTGTGTTATGTGTCTAGAAGAGGTCAACAACACAAACCAGGAAGGAATGTTATTTTCACAGAGATATATTTTCTAGAAAATAGGAGCAAACAGAACTACAGTCTTGTGCAAAAGTGCTCGTCGCAAGTTTCAAAGCTGTGTATTTCGGAGTTCAAATAATTTCTATTGCGCCTCGAGGCTCATCTGCTAATATTTACACCATTAAAACACAAGTAAAACAAAATCAGATATCTTGTTTTCGTTTTTACCGTATTTCAGCATATTATGTACTACAAATAAGTTACTGAATTTTTAACAACAAAATTACTCTTGAACCATTTTCTAAAGTTATTCTTTCAAACTAACGAAACTTACAAAAGTTTTAAAAATCGGAATTATCGTTTCCGAGATTACCCGTGAGAAACATACATCTTTCCCGGTTAATTGATATAGAATACCTAAAAATTGTGATATTATATAAAATTAAAACTATGTTTAAAAATGTCTGTCAAAATCCGAAACACCAAAAAATGAAAATAAAATGGAAAACTGATTAAAAACTATAAAAAAAAAATAGGAAAATAGGTAATTTTTTAACATCACTGTTCTTTTAAGGAAAACTAACAGAAAGTAAGTAGGTAAATAAAGCTTGGGGTAATATTTTTTTTTTTTTTTTTTTTCAAAAGTTTAAATGCCTCTGGGTGCTTACATTTGTCGACGCGCATTTCTAGTGCATGTTGCATATTATAATGTATCTACATATATATTATAAATACATGTCAAGTTACACGAAAACAGCTCTTAGTCTAATGAAACTTAAATAACTAAGAGCTATGTAGAATAATAACATATATGGGTCAGTTGATATTTAAAGTTAAATAAATTTTGAAAATGACAAAAAAAAGTAAAATGAAACAGAACTATCCTCCAAAAAGGACAAATTTAGGAACAGCAACTCACCCCAAGGTGCGTATACATTTGAGAGTACTTTCAATAGAATAGAAAATTCGTGAGAATAGTTTTCTTATCCTCCGTGAGCTAATCTAATGGCTGTGTCAACTTGGATTTGCTTCCAAGATCTGCTTGCAGACTTTAAGGCTTTAAGGGTGGGTATGTTAGTATCTTATGCTTAAGAATTAAGGAACAATAAAATCAAAAATCCTGTTTTAATTTTAATAAAATAACAAATAATATTACGGTTTTAAAAACTAACGGTTTTAATTAATAACGGTTTGAACTAACCAATAAAAGAAGAGGAAAAAGCACGTGCGTTGGACTGTCACGCTATTTATGTTAGAATCTAAAGTACCTTTTTTTAATTGAGATCGTCGATCTCAATCTCAATACAAATCGATACGCAGTCACTGAAGATGAGTGTACAAAATTTCGAAGTTTCACCATCGTAAAATAAACGACAGGAAATAATAAATCCATCCCTATTTCTAATCTTGAACCAATAAAACTATTTAGAATGAAAATAAATGACAAAGTCTGCTGAGTAAGCATAAAAGATATAAAACCAAAAGATCATCATGAGTATGATCTTAGAAATCAGTTTATAATAACCACTCAAACAGAATTGTTCTTTCGTTTCAATAAATAAAATTTGTATTGATATTTTTTAAAAGTCAAAGAGTTTTATATTATTGTTAATTCGTTGGAGGTTTGGGTTCACTTCCCAGCCACGTCCACCTTCAAACTAAAAAGGTTTTTTCAGGACTACTGCCTCTTGCAAGGAAATGTCAATTCTTCCAAGAGTATCGCTTGCCATGAACAAGTGCTTCTCGTCTAGCCGTTCGGATTCGGCATAAAATTGTAGGTCCCTTCCATTCCTGTCGACACGCGAACACAGGAATGGTTGCGAGTTGCGAGTTGCTAGTCACTAGACCCTGGTTCCTTACGAGCCGTTGCGTCACCCTGTGATGCTTTGCTGTTTATGCTGAGGTAAGCTCGTCAGTGTTCAGGGTTTTACCTAGAGAAAGCAAATAAAACTTGGGTTAGAAGTTTCCAAACTCAAAATCACAAATACTTTATTTATTTTTATACTCTTTAGTTTTCTTTTACAGTGTGTACAATTTGTATCTTTTTAATTATAATAATAATTCATAACAGCGTATTTCATATAACTTATTTCGGATATCTTTATAATAATATAACACAGTATTTCATATACGGTATGGGAATAAATCCCCGCCTCCAGCAAAAGGCCAGAGGAAAAATCGGTTTAGACCTTTGTCTCGTCTACACAACACTTAGAAGAAATGAAATGCAGAAATAAACAGGCAAATATTACCTTCTCGCTTCTAGCAGCAAACTAGAAGAAAAATCGGTTTCTGTTCGCGATAACAGGTTCGTCTATGATACCCTAAGAGGAAGAGTAGCCACAGAAATAAACAAGTGGGAGTCGGTTCCCCGCAACTGACCAAATGTCAGAAGAATAAACAATCCAGACCTAAGACTATTCTACAATACACTTAGGAGAAGTGGATTGCAGAAATAAACAGGCAAATATTACCTTCTCGCTCCAAGTAGCAAACTAGAAGAAAAATCGGTTTCTGTTCGCGATAACAGGCTCGTCTATAGCACCCTTAGAGGAAGAGTAGCCACAGAAATAAACAACTGGGATTCGGTTCCCCGCAACTGACCAAATGTCAGAAGAATAAACAAGGCAGACCTAAGTCTCGTCTACAATACACTTAGAAGAAGTGGATTGCAGAAATAAACGGGGGGAAAGAAAAAAGGTATCAGGAGATAAAGGGTTTTACTTTTCAGTTAACCCCACAAAAAGTCGAAACTACTTCTTGGTTCTATTCGTACACAACAGTGTGTTTCTTACCTCCAATTATACAATCGGATCTATTTCGGAACTTTTCCTTTAAGTACGCTAAATTGGTATTTAACAACGGCAAGGGCAAAGAACGAATTTAACACTGAATAACCCTTTCCTACATTAATATTTCAGCCACAAGTAAATGTGAACTGTAACAACGATGAACGAAACAACAAATATGTGATGCGCAGTCATCCACCATCGGGTTGTCTAAGTACCTACTCTGTGTGGTTGTGTGTACTCGTATCATCCAAGGGTTCGGTATGCTGGCTTACTACACAACAAAATTAAGTTATGGTTCGGTGGTGCGGTGCGGTGTAAGTATTAACCCATGGTTCGGTAAAACGGTAGAGGTACGGTGCGGATAAGATAGAAATAACCCAGGGTTCGGTACGGTATATGATTAAAATAAATAACCCCGGGTTCGGTGCGGTAAATTATAATTTATTTAAATAAATCGGTTCGGTATTTTATTATTCGACTGAATAAAATCGGTTCGGTGGCCCGGGGGGCTCGGCAGGTAAAAGAAAGTGTAAGCCCGGGCGTCTAAAATAAATTGACGCCAGGCATCTCAAAATAAATTGAAGCCTAGGCGTCTAAAATAAATTGATAAAACGCTTCACAATATTACAAAATGGTGGCACCGGAAGATTTATAATAACAAAAAAAAATACATATGTAGGTAGAAAAGGTTTGCAAATATCAACTAAATCCTTGCCTCTAATATTGTATAGGTACTTATAAAAAACAAAATATCATTTTATAAAGTTTGCAAAGCAACGTGAGCACGGGTCGGCTAGTTATTTTATAAAAAAAAAATTTAGAAATAATCTGCTTGAAAAAAATTGATTTTCGAAAAAGAACTTGATTAAAAATAAAAAAAAAATATATAATAGATATAAAAATATAATATTTGTTGCTTGTGTTAACTTAAACTAGATTTTTTCGTCTGCTGTGGTCCTGATGTCATGTTACCCCACGTTACCCTAATAAATTGTATAATCAAAATGTTCAACTATATGTTACGACCCTAAGTTCGTATTTAGAATTTATTACTAGCTGCCATAATTTGTATGATATCATTATTTCAAAAAATCACTAAATGTTGAAAATATTGGTTCTGAGATCTTTACTCTTAGTTGACGAATTTGACGGAAAATATTTTGAACCTGGTTTGTAGATTTAAATATTCTCTAGAAAAAATATTCAGCCCTATCACGAATTCCATCATAATAAGAAACTTCTTACGAATCCCTAAACCATCCCGCGCAGAAAAACAATCTAGTTTTCGATATGGCACTAGATAGATTTACATAAATTCTTGCAGGGCACTAGCAAGATTTAGCAAGGGCTAGAATACGGGCCTCGGCGATTATGAACTCTTTTGCCTCGTCAGGTAACAACAAAAAAAAAAACAGGCTTATGTTGGAGTTGATCCCGTGATCTTCTGATTGTGAGTCCAATGCGAAAGTTAAAGTGAGTTAATGTCGAAAGTGAATAAGTTTCATCCAATGTTACATAACAAATACATACAGAATAGAACCGGATTTTATGTACTGGCTTTTTAGGTAGAACAACTTAGAACCGGTTTTTCTTCATTCAACAATCCTATACCGATGTCTCACAGCCATAGTAAAGTGTGATACGAAAAACAAGACAAGAAAGAGAGAAAAAAGTGTCGTATAATACTGATATTCCATGGTGTTTCTGGTGTACAAGAGACAGTCCGGAACCGTGTCAAACAACTTTTTACTAGAGATTGCCTCACGAGTGGTTGAAAAGTTTTCCTCGTCTAAATTTTTGGGTACTGAAATCAGCAAGGGCTTGTTAAGTATCTGACAAGTATTCCTTGTCTATATTTACCCTGCTGAAAACCCAGTAGGGCCTTGCCCAAACTAGACAGAAACTTGACATTTTTCCAGCCGGGATGGATCACAGAATCCATCGTAGTGGAAAATCCCATACAACCAAAAACCATCAAAATCTTGCACCAAAAAAGACCTGTGTTTTGAATTAGTGGAGAACTTAGTTGCAGCACACGAATATGTTTACATGCCGTTACGAGTTTTTTTGGTTAACCCCTCAAATATAACCAAAAAATGGTTATTTGCATTTTTTAAAGACAAACAAAAAAAAAAATTGAAATTGAATCAAGATTATTTTTTTGAAAATCATACCCATCCCCAAAATATTTGTCTGGCTACGGCAATGGGTGGTGTATAGCTCAAATAATTTCAAGTTTTGAGGCTCATGAACTTAAGTTCATGAGTTTTAACGAATTTTGTTCGATTGGCTAATTTCCTGATGAACGATTTTACCTTGTTCACTCACCCATTAAATTTTAGCAACCCAATGTCTGGTTCTGATTATTACAACTTTTGTTCCATGAAATATTTTCCTTATCAAAAATCGATATGATATCACCTGAAATTTCTATAACGTAATCTTATTGAAACATTTATGTTATCTTGCCATACCTGCTTGTTTGATTTTCCAAATTACTGCAAGTGTTTTATTTCTGGTAAAAATATTACGTTTGTTTTTGTCGCCATTTAAATGGAATTCTTTCTAAACTGTTATGAGATAATATTACTATAATGTCATTATTTAAAAATAATACCTTAAGGTGTACGTAATATATCCAAAGTCTGTGTCTGAGTAATGCATTATGTTACTATCGTATTTATTGAGAAGTCTATTAACTGGAAATGGAAAGAGATTGAAGTTGAAAAAACATAGTTCAATCAAATTATACAAACAAAAATTCTGTTTTTTGAAAGTTTTTTGACTTACATGAAATCTAAAAATGTAGGAAGTTTAATGTTCTATAAAAAGTATTTTAAGTGATTTTTCGTTCGGATGGACATTGTATGAGATAAACTTGAGAAATCATTTTTTAGATCGAAAATAAGCTGGTTTTTCGACACTAACTTTTTATAGGAAGGAGCTATCAAAAAAATTTTTAAGACAAAAATTGTAAAGAACATTTTAAACTACAAAAGTAAACAAATCTAACTTCTCTGTGACTAATAGCGGCTGAGGAAATCGAGTAAACGCTTTTAAACGCCTTTTTCAAAATGGCGGACGACGCAGAGCGGTTTTTTTGTTAGAATTTTGTGGTTTTAAAATCCCCAAGAGGAACTTTTTAAAATAATACAATTCTCCTCCCGAATTTTTGAAGATATTTTTTCCAATTTGATTGGGCTTAATATTTAATTTCATTGCAATATAAATACTTCTTTCCTTAATTGTAAAAAAATAGTTCAATTTGGAAAATTTTGGCGACCTGTGTAGTGCAAATGTGTTTCGCTCTGACAACAACAATTGATATAGCCCAGTCAACGAAGACTCAAAATCATAAAATAAATGCAAAAAATAGTGCTTTCTGGATTATTTTTTTTTATGGTAGAGGATATCCCCAGGTATAACATACCCAAAGTCCTAAGCCCAGGGCCGCGAGCTAAGCTGACGAGGGGGGGGGTAAAGGTACCCCTTTTTAGATTTTCGTTAATATTTTCACAACCTAGCATATTAGCGGAAAAGTCTATACTACAAAATTAGAGACAAATAAATTGTCTATAAGTTATGTTTATATTTTTGCTAGGGTTAATAATAAGGGAAATGCGGGGGGTAGAAAAATTAACAAATCTGAAAAAAACAGTTATTGTCTTAGATATTGAATGTTTTCTGACCAATGTACTTGGAAAAAAGAAAGAAGGTAAATACAAATTCATTCACTGTTATTTCATTATGTCATGAGGCTGAGTGGATTTCAAATTTATTTTTTTTTCTATATATCCGAAACTTTAAGAAAAAGGTGATGTTTACTAAATTAGGCAAAATTTAATTAGCAAGAGTTGTTTTCATACGGCGCCAAAAACTGATAACCATTTTTTTAAAGGAACACAATACTAATTTTATTTGCCGTATTGGGGGGTTCTTTCTCCCCCCCCCTTTTAGAAGGAGGGGCATTTTTTTTTTAAATAATATTAAAAATCAACGGCAACTCTTACAAAACAAAAAAGTACCTTTTCTGAAAGCCAGAACTCCGTTCTTCTATTTGATATAAAAATCAGGTTATTTGTGTCCATAGTTTTTTTTTTTAAATTACTTTCAAACTCAAAATTAAAAAAAAAAAAAAATTTAAATTTAGTTTTTGATTTTTTTTTTTAATTGGCAAATAAAATGCTAAATTGGCTTTTATTATTCACTACTCCTAATAATTCCTAATTGAAAACTGAAAGCGAAATGGTTCTATGTCTCCCAGTTTTTGAGAAAATTGAAAGTTGCAACGACAATTTTTTTGATGTTTTTTTTTTTTTTTTGTATAATTTTTATTATTATTAATTACTATACTGGGTAGTATGTGTAAGGGAAAGACTGAATCAATTATATGAACCTTCGAAGCAAGCCACCCAAAGTACTGTTTTACTGGTAGAGCTGATCCTTAGGTACAACATACTCAAAGTCCCAAGCCCGGGGCCGCAAGCTTTAGGTAGGGGAGGTGGTAAATGTCCCCTTTTGTAGTTTTTCTTCAATATTTGGAAAACTTTATGTGACAAAGTGAAAGAAAATTAAAATCCTACAAATAAATGTTATGTTTATTGTTTTTCTAGAAGCAATTTTTATTTTAAAACACATCATGATTGTGATCATCATGATTATTAAATTGTCCACTTATGTCGTCATCACTGTTCAGGTCTTCTGTGTCCTCGTGCAAGTCCTGTACAGGAGGACCATTCGTGCAAGCACCATGGCAAGTACCGCAAACAATAGAGCAGGTTATGCCTGCTTTTCGAAAGCCGCAACGTCCTCCGCAGCCTGTTTTGCAAGCACAAAAAATATTATTAATAATTTTTTCCGAAGCTATTGGGTCAGTGGTAGTAAGTGGAATGAGGTTGCCATCTCCACTCTTGGCCCATCCCCATTTTGACAATTATAGATAATTTATTTGTCTCTAATTTTGTAGTATAGACTTTTCCGCTAATATGCTAGGTTGTGAAAATATTAACAAAAATCTAAAAAGGGGTACCTTTAACCCCCCCTCCTCAGCTTAGCTCGCGGCCCTGGGCTTAGGACTTTGGGTATGTTATACCTGGGGGTATTCTCTACCATATACAAAAATAATCTCGAGAGCACTATTTTTTGCAAGCGAAATTCCTGCGTTGACTGTACTAAAGTATGTTTGGCAACATTTTTTGCTTTTCCGATCTCCTATTATAAAGATTGAAGACAGAGAAAAAAATCAGTTAAAATGAAATGGTTTACCAAATATACCTTACAACAAGTTTCAGATAGGTAGTTTTGTAAGACCTTGAACACAATGCACTGGCAACTCAAATGTATAGGTATAAGTAATACATAATCATTAAGGTACTTGACTAAAATCAGGCTTTCATTTTTTTTATAGAATTTATTACATATGAGTACAGTACATATAACTTGCCCTACAAATCCAAACTAATTACTATTGTTTCGACATACAGCTATACGTGCTTAGGCCCTTCGTGGTTCTAATAGCCCTTCAATTAAATTTCTATTTCCTGTTCTTTTGTTATAGTGCAGTCCGTATTGATTTTAAGTTCCATTTAAGTCACGCAAGCTATAAAAATATCGTTGTCGTATCAATTAAATTATGTTCCTTATGTGAGTGAATTGGTTTGATAAAAGGAAATCGTAGGTATACAATCGCTTCATTACTTAAACATCATTTTGAACTAAGGTACCTAATATAATTCACTTTCTTTCATGCATATCGCTTTAGTGTTGTGTAAGTACTTATACGTTAAGAGTCAGGAGTGGATTTTATTTCGAAATGCGCCTCTTTTAATTTAAATTCTTGAATCATTGAAATTACATATAAACTCTTAAAATATGATTTAAAGATGGATAAGGAACACAGATTGCAATTTAAATAAATAGTTTGGTCCTAGCTGTTAAAGATAAAGCGGCCTAGAATAATTACAATAGTTAATATTTGAATGCTTATAATTAAGACAAACATGGAAATTATTGTAACCAGAAATGAGAGCGGGAAAAAATTCGTCTTTCCACAGAAAAATTCAGGGGTGGAATCGGCTAAGGCGATAGTTGATTGTTGATCATCGAAATAAATACTTTTGCTCCACGTAAGGTGATTATCACTTTGACTATCACTTTTTTGTTATAGTTTGTGGGTGACAGCTATTTAGGTGTCGTTTTCATATATTTTGCTTAATATTTTTGAGAAAGATAAGTTGTGTTAGCTAAGCTCCGCCATAAATCGATAGTAAAATGAAAAAAAGTGTTATAAAGTGTTAAAAAAAGTTAAAATAAAATATAAGTGAACAGTATTGTTTGTATAATATATATAGGTACTCTAAAGGAAAGTTTCTATGCCAAAATAAAAGAAACTCACAAAAAACGTTTGCTTTTCTAAAGCATTTTATTCGAATACCATACGAACAAATAAAGTGTTTAAAAAGAAAATAATTTTATTGGCAATCCATTTACATTAAAGTTCCAGCGGTCCCCTTGATGGTTTTGGGATGTTCGCCTAGAGCTTGACAAGGCATTGTACATAGTATTTCTCCAGATGGGTTAAAAATTGTGTTCTGCAAATTTTTAACAAGTTTAGCATCGTACTTATCCCCTTACATTTTATTTAAGTTAAAATCACCAACTCTTTATTTTATCTTTTTAGTATCGTACTTAATCCATATGAGAAATTTTGAGAAATTTACTCTAGGTATAGGATGGACCCGAAGGTTCCAGGTTCGAGTCCTGCTGGTTCCCAACTTTTTTTTCTTTTTTTCTTTTTTTTTTTTGTAAATAATGAAGTTAAAATGATAAAAATATAAATATCGCGTATTTATTTAAAGCTTATGATGGGTTTCCAGCAACATATAATTAATTTACAACGCATAAAAACAATAATTGTGTTCATTAAATTCAAACCCTACAAATGTTCTGCTTTTTTTAACGATCACTTTACGCAGAACAAAGAAAAGTTGATATTCAAAATTGATTATCAAATCAGCGACAGTCAACTATCACCTTAGCCGATTCCACCCCAGTTTTGACCGTTCCGTGTTTTTTTCAACAATTTTACGCGAATAGAATAAATAGAATTCTTAAAACATATTTAAAAAAAAAAAATCCCTATACCTGTAGCAAAATGTCCACACTAAAACTATTGCCCCTAAACAAACCACATCTGCTTTTGTATTCTTTCCGATGGTAAATTCACTTTTATTTTGTCTAAATATAGAAAGTACTTCACCCACCATCAACCACAATCCACAGTCATTATTATATTTTTTATTCATGAATATGTACACAACATGAACTCCAACTCACCACAAAGTGCAATCAGGTGAATGAAACTTCATGGTGTTCCGCATTTGTCATTGTTTTTAACTTTCAGAGTTTTTCCTTCTATCGATTAAGTTTCTGTCTATCGTGGTTTAGTTCTATATTGCAACGGGAGGAAAGTCGATTTAACTACTTCCGTTTTGGGACAACAATAATTATTATACAATACTTTTATATGAATATCATGAATGAGTTTGAATAAATCACTATATGGTTAATTGCATTTTGATCGTTTGAGGCCTAGCAGATTTTCATTTTTTTTTGTATTTATGTACGCGACGATGACGTGACTTGATGTTGTAGAATTAATTTCTGCATTCAATTGTCACTAGGATCGGAGTTTCAGTTTTTAATATCGGTATGGTTAATCGCCTGTAAAAATAATATCCGTTCTTTTTTTTGTGAAGAATATTAACGGGGAAAAAAGTTCCTATACTTGAATAAGCTGCTAGTTCTTGCTTAGACCTCAAGGGAATTTTTAAAAACTACCCGCGCAGAAAACTAATATAGTTTTCGAAATGGCACTAGAGAGCTTTACATAGATTCTAGCAAGGCAATAGCAAGATTTAGCCAAGTCTAGAACACGGGCCTTGACGATTACGAACCCTTTTGCCTCGTACTGAAAAAAAAGCTGGATTATAAAGGACTTGATCCCGCGATCTTCTGTTTGTCAGCCCAATGCGCTGCCCACTAGGCTAACTCGCTATACAAAAATTCAATGTCGTAAATGAATAACTTTCATTCTATATTGCATAACAAATACATATAGAATAGAACTGGATTTTATGTACTTGTTTTTTAGGCAGAACAGCTTGAACAGGTTTTTTCTCATTGAACAATCTTATAATACACCAGGGGCCTATTTCACAGCTACTACATCAGCTACACCAACTTTTACAGCACCATTCTACGACAACACCAGGAATATTTCCGCTAAAAATGTCTGTTCCACAAATACAACTGGAAGTGTTGAATGTCAGGAACAGGAAAAGGTAACTGAAATATAAATGTTGTCGCTGTAGGACGATGTTGTAAAAGTTGATGTAGCTGATGTAGTTGCTGTGAAATAGGCCCCAGGTGTCTCACACCAATTGTAAGAAGTGTGATATGAAAAAGAAGACAAAAGAGAGAGAGAAAAAAGTGTCGTATGATGCTAAATTTGCATGGTGCTAATAAAATTTTTGTTTTTGGTGTACAGACATTTGGTGTACAGACATTCCTGGTAGGGTACCAAAACATGCCAAACAAGTTTTTACTAGACAGGGCCTCACTTGTTTCCCTCGTTTTTTGGTAATGAAATCCAGCAAGGGCTTGCCAAGTATCTCACAAATTTTCCCTGTCTAGATTTCCCCTACTAAAAACTTATTAGGGCCTTGCCCAAACTAGATAGAAACTAGGATTTTTTCCAGCCGGGTAAGATAACACTTTTACGCGCCTATACCTCGCAACATTTTGTTATTATGTAATTTTGTTTTTATTAATTAAATAAAAAAAATCAATATTTCTATAGTGTTAATTTTGTAAGTAAAGTTTAGATATTTACTTTTGTTGGTTAGGAAAAGGAAGTAGATCAATTTTTGTTTTTGTGCTCGATAGGTTTTGTTTAAATATAAGACAAAAAGTCAATACTCTACTCCAAAAAAAAAAATCTAATTTGTAGGATTAGATATGAAGATTCGAAAACGGAAAAATAGAAGCTTTTATGAAACAATTTGCAATGCGCACCTACAGCTTATTTGGCTGATTGGATTTTCTTTAATCTTGATACTTACTGTTTTTTGAGTATGCCCACACGTTTTTTTTTGATTTTTTCTTAGGACCAAAAATGGCGGAATTTTTTTTTTAAACAGCTCCAATAATTTTCTAACAAAAATTGGTATTTTTTTTCCAAAACCTCTATTAAAACCATTTTTTTATTTAATCGAAAACAGTTTTGTTGCTATTTTTCATTTTCTTATGGTAAAGCTTCTAGAAGTCGTAAACAAAAATGTTTAAAAAACTTTTTTTTTTTCAAATTAAAAAAATTATCAAGACTTTTTTTTTGATAAAACAATATTTTGAAAACGACTTAGTTTTAAAATTTTTTGTATTCTCTTCCAGAATATTTGAAAAAAAAATGTTCCTCCATTCTAAAGTAAAGGTAACTTCTACTTATACAAAATGTTCAAGACCCGTTTAGAAAAATCATATTTTTCTAGAAAACTGCTCCGAGAATTTTGATAAAAAGATAGCTATGTGTGATATTTAATCAGTACACTCTGCTTTTGAATTAGAAAATAATTTGCTTGCGTTCTTATTAGCAGTACGTACTTCCCATACCCTGAGGCCACACGAGCCAATACTGGCAAGAAAGTTTGCTACATACATTGACTGCCAAATTCCTATACTTGAATACGCTGTGACGTAGGCGGCACGCAACTTGTAAGCAAGTTGCTTTCAAGTACCTTACTGGCCACGTTCAGCTTTTACTAATAGCCTATCTAGGATTCTAAATACACATTTTTATTGAATTTGTTTTGCCATCGGACTTCGACTTTTTCTTACTTGAACGCGTTAACAAAAAATGACGTAGAATCCTGCATCAAGTCTCCCAAGTCTTGCGATGGTCAACGCCTAATACTGCCAATGCGTTGACAGACTTTTCTGTCGTATTAAAGTAACAAGGATTGACATTCATCTTGTTCAAAAATTTCAATTTTTTTTAAAATAATAAAAAATAATTGGATTTTTTTGAGGTTTTTAAATCTATCATCATCGTAGCCATCCTTTAATGGAATTTGACAGTTCATACAATGACAGATAGATTAGAAACATTTAATTGTCGTACGAGGGATATTTCGTTCCAAATGTCACCCAAATGCATCATCTGCGTAGCAATCTTTCAATTTAATTTGACAGTCTATTTCTTGGTCCCTCCTCCCATTGTGGCAGAACGAATATTTAATTCCAAAAATTTCAACGAAAAGCTATCTACAAGTACAAGTCTGAACGAGGCCACTGTCTTCTCTACTGGCTTTTCCAACTGGCTTCGAAAAAGGCAAGCCAGCTGACGAGCAAATTGCTCAGGTTTGTATGTGTAAGTAACAAAATTTAATTGTATTGTAACTTGTAAGCCAGTACTGGCTCGTGTGGACTCAGGGATAAAACGAATGAATCGTTGTTGCTATGAATTTTTCGCGTTGATTTGGCAGAAAAATAATTAACTACAAATTACTGTATTCCAAAATTGTCAAACAATTTTTTTTTATAATTATCTTCGAAAATATGATTTATATGTCTTATTTCTTACCTATACATAACATTCTTAGCCCTATACATAACCAATAACCCTTTATTTTGTTTATCTATGCGTGCTATTAAATTGAATGTTTTTTCTTAGAATCACATCAATTATATCGTCTTTGCGTGATTGAATGCGTAGATTCTTGAAATTTAAATAATTATTAATTAGGTATCTCCCATCAATTTTGATTGCAATGAATTGTCTCCTTTATATCGTTATGTCGAATCGCTTCTTTCATCATCGTATTTGTTGTGAGTCAAAAGGTTAATTTAATTAAAATCAAACAGTTTTTCGAACAACCTTCGCAGTCTCATATCTGTTTTAATTGCAAAAAATTGAAATATTGATCACTGCCGATGTGCTCATAAGGCTGATAATTAAATATCATTATATCATTTTTGTCATGCAAGTTTTATAAAAAATAAAAAAAACAATTGTCGGAATCTGTTTAAAACATTATAAGTAGGTATGTACTTGTACATATTTATCCTTTAGGCAGTATGGAGGATGACCTGAAAATTCGATTTGTCCTCTAGAGTCTAGACAGTTTGGAGGATGTTCGAAAATTCGATTTCCGCTCCTCCATAATTTTTGAGTTTACTGAACTTCGCTGTAACCCTGCATTGACGAGATAATAAATTTCATATAAATTTTAAATAGGTAGAGTGACAGACTAATCCAATTAACCAAACGATAAATTAATGTCCTCCTAACTCCTTTATAGCACTAAAGTATCGAATGTAACGACACAGGGTCAGTGAATGTGCACACCTTGAACATATGGCATACAAAGGAGTTGCATTTGATATTTTCACATGGGTGTTTCATAGTTCCAGTGTACAAACATAGAGCAATTGCGATGATGGGGTGGTGGAAGCTAATATAAGTACTGCATGTTTATTGAAGAACACTCCGCATCATTGGTTTCAGGTCATAATTTCATTCAAACTAGTTTAAAAAGAATTTGGAAAATTAATGAGCTGAAATTATAGCTGAATAAGTTAGCTTCTTATATAAATTAAATAAATTGGGTGGCGGAACGGCTCGTGAAGAACGAGGGCCTAGTGACTAACAACTCGCAACCATTCCTGTGGGCGCGTGTCGACAGGAATGGAAGGGACCTAAAATTTTATGCTGAATCCGAACGGCTAGACGAGAAGCACTTATTCGTGACAAGTGATACTCTTGGAGGATTTGTCAATCCCTCGCAAGTGGCAGTAGCCCTGAAAAAACTTTAGTTTTTAGGTGGGCGAGACTGGGAACTGAACGCAGACCTCCAGCGTGACAGTCCAACGCACTAACCATTACGCTACGGGCTACTATACGGGCAAGTTAGCTTCTTAACATTTCAATTTCAAGACAGTTATGCCTTTAGTCGAGTACAGTTCTTAGAATATTACACCATGTCGTAGGCACTACGGATTGATAGATTGTGTTCTGTTCGCGTTCTTTTTATTTGCATAACTTGTGAATAGTGCAGTAATATATTGCAGGTTAGACCAAGGTTGCCACTCGCACCCTTAGAATGAAAGTGACACAGAGAAAAAACAACGTAAAATCAAAGCAAAAAACTTTGATTCTAATATTTTTCGGAACGATTTGGCGCCAACGCCGAAAATTGTTAAATCAAAGTGGAGCGACTTTATTTCAAAGTGACTCCATACTTAAAAACGAACTAGATTTTACTACGTTTACATGTTGATTTAAAGTGGAATCATAGGTAAATCAAATTCATCCATCTTCTAAAACAACATTTACCTACTTCGAATCAACGTAGATTGAACTTCGCTCGGTTAGGTATTGATTCAAAATGGCTACCCACGCCACGCTTCTTTGTTTAAATTTATGTAAGACAAAGATAAATGTATATTCATGATCGACGCATTTCATTTTTGTGGTGAATCATTTATTTGTGACGACTTAAGTGAATCGTTTGATGCTATGAGTATTTCATAGTAATAAAAATAGGAAAAGTAATTAAATATTGTTTTTCGATAATGTGAAAGTGAATTTTGAGTGCGCGTTTAATTTGTTCACAAATGTAAAGCAGCTACTTCGAAAAATAACAACGCGCTCTCGAAATTCTTTATATTACGCTTACAAATACAAACAAATTGAGGTTAAGTTAACTACGCAATACTTTGAAACTACGTTGATGGCATTTTAAATGCCATAAAAGCGGATCGCAAAGTAAAAGGTGGATTTCAATGTAAAAATGAATACGTTTCATTTAAAAAATGACAACGTTTCACTTTACAACAACGTTGAACGAAATGTAAATGTACAAAAGTTGATTTCGATGTATAAATAAATACGTTTAACTTGGAAACTAGGTTGAATCTCTTAAAACTACGTCGCATATTCAAATTAACATTGTTTCAATGTAAAAATGAAAATGCTCCACTTAATTTAAAAAACTTTAGATCAAATACGCTCGTATTTAACTTTAGAAAGCATTTTTTCCCTCAGTGTATGTAACTAAAAAATTGCAGTTTGTGGGAAAGTCCTCAAAAAAGGTCAGTTTATAACAAAATCAAAAGTTACAGGAATTTTTAGTTAGGGCGCTTTCATCCTAAGGGTGCGAAATGACCTTTTGCCTAGAATAAGGTTTCTCTTGTAAGAGTAAGGTTTGATTTGGTTTATCCAATCCAAAACCATCCGGCTCCTATCAATCGATCCAGGGTGTATAATTAAAAAAAAAAATTGTATATGTTTACCTAAGGTAAGCGCTAAGGGTGAATACCTGTGTTCCGCTAGTGCAAGGGGTGTCGGTAAAATTTTTAGTAGACAAACTTTCGCTTAGCGCTGCAAACTCAATTATCCTGGGGAGTTCAATCCTTTCCTCATTTTTGCATCCCTTAAGTTGATTTATTACTGTGCTCGTATGAGCATTAAAAACTGGGTGTGTTGATGAGAGGTCATGGCATGTAAAATAAAGTGTATTCTACCTACCTTTATAGGAATAACACTTTCGCTTTGTGTGTTGAGGAAGTTAATTAGCTACAATAAGTAACATTAAATTGATGAAGCTTATCTAATTATAAAAGAAAAACCGCAGAGCATTAAGTCTAATATCTACTTAGTACTTAAACAAACGCATTTAATAAAAATGGTATGATCTTAAAGAGATTTCTACACCTAAAAATAAAATAAACCAACTATTTTAAATAGGTGGTGAAAATCGTGAAAATACAAAGAAAAAAAAATATGACCTCAAAGGCACAGGTTTATTTCCTTGACTTAAAATTGATGCTAGTAAATAAAGTTCTTACAACATCTAAATAACAGGGAAAACATATTTTTAAGAGATGGCCAAA
The DNA here is from genome assembly GCA_949320155.1 of Melangyna quadrimaculata. Taxonomy (NCBI): domain Eukaryota; kingdom Metazoa; phylum Arthropoda; class Insecta; order Diptera; family Syrphidae; genus Melangyna; species Melangyna quadrimaculata. Next base: position 84,434,257 of record OX439484.1, read on the forward strand.
TAAAAGTAGAATTTCACGAAAAATCATTTTGTTTATCTGCATGCAGTTATATAATTGTAAAACTATTACAACATTTAAGAAAAGAGACGTTAAGCTTTTTCACTCTACAACATTGAAATAAAAAGAAATTTCATAGAGAAATATAGACTACATAATAAATGCAGACGAATCTGCAATCAAAGCATACATAAAATCAAAATTATTATTCGTGGCGGTAACAGTTTTATTGGTGCTTAAAGTTTAACTCCGATTATAATCTGGTCGTAGATAAGCTCTGAAAGACTATCCACATGAGAGTGACCAACGACCGAGGAATGAATAAACAAATGGGATTTAAAACATTTGTATAGCTAAATTTTGAGGTCGATGCGAATATCTGCAATTCGTGACGATCAATTTATTTTCTTAAATTTCTCTTTTTTATCAATTAAAATTGATTTTCAAAATTAATCTTAAAAAGAATTTTACCATTTGTTTTTGAGAATTTATAAAATATTTAGGTTTATTAATGTTTAAATTCCCATTTGTTTGTTCATTCGTCGGTCGTTGGTCGCTCTCATGTAAATGGTCCTTTAACGATAAGTCGTTGATGGATTGACGTGTAAATTGCTTAGTTTCTATGTCGTTTTATTTTAATCCAAAGTTCTATACGCCATGATGCCTTCGGATGGTTGAAGCTTCATTTATACTCTTAAACCTAGGTTTTCAGTGACAAAATTAAGTCTTACTCGAGTTAACTCACCAAATTTATGGATTAAACTTGAGTTGAACCCTTAAAAACGGGTGATCTCGCACTGAAAACTGTGGGCACTAAACGTTTTAAAAATATTTTTTGCCTGTTTTCGGAGAAAAATAAATTATAAGAATCAGTTTTACAGTGCGCACTTACCAGAATACGTAAGACTTAAGTTTTCCATATTGTCTGAGTTAGTGACACTTAAGTGCCCGACATAAGAGACTTTAGTGTAACTTATTCAGGTAAGTGCACTATAAAAAAAGGGGTTTTGTATCCTAGATTGCGTATTTATGACCCTGTGACTATAAAACTGGATGAAAAACTCAAAAACTTTCCAGAAATATTTCCAAATATGTTTTTCTGAAAAGATTGTTATTTTTTTTCAGATGTGCCTGGGTTTTTCCTTCATGACGAGAAAATTTATGTTTTTCTCAAAACTATTTGTTTGTATTTAAATGTTTATACTCTTGATAATTTTTAAACAAATTACACATACACAATTTTAAACAAAATCTCGATTTGCTCAAAAAAAATGTATTAAAAAAACGGTATTCGAACCTTGAAAAACGTAAATCCTATAACTTGTATTGAACTTGAAACGTTCATATTTGTTTCTTTATTTTATTAGGATTATAACTATGATACAAATTTAATTTGTTTTTTAGTTTTACTGTAATTTGGATAATATTTTATATTTTTAATCTATAATTAATTAATTTTAATGTTAATATCGGGTTTTTCAATAAGAGCGCTACAAAAGTTTTTTTAAATCAAACAAAAACGGGTTTGGATAGCAATGAAATTCTTTATTCCTGTGAAAGTACGTTTGATGCCATTATGTATGGAACTCGATTTCTTTTGCATGGCCACCACGGGCACGCTTGCAGAAGTCCAGACGCTGAACCCAATTTTCGACGGTTTTCAAGTTTAAATCGGCCGATACTGCTGCAATTTCACGTTCGATATTCGTACGAAGTTCATCAATCGTCGCTGGCTTGTTGGCATAGACCATAGACTTGACTTAGCCCCACAGGAAATAGTCTAACGGCGTCAAATCGCACGACCGAGGCGGCCAAGCGACTGGACCATTTCGTGAGATAACACGTTCTCCAAGCTTGGTTGCCAATAAATTGATTGTGACATTCGCTGTGTGGCTTGTGGCGCCGTCCTGTTCGAACCACATGTCCTCGAAGTCCATATCATCGATTTGGGGCCAAAAATATTCGGTTATCATTGAACGGTGGCGATCCCCATTCACAGTAACGTGTCGGTCTTGATCATCACGGAAGAAGTACGGCCCAATGACGCCGCCGGCCCATAAACCACACCAAACCGTATTTTTTTCGGGATGCAATGATGACTCATGGAGTACTTGTGGATTGCTGCCTGACCAATACCGCATATTTTGTTTATTGACGAAGCCATTCAGCCAATAATGGCCTCATCGCTGAAGATGATTTTTCGATGAAAATCCGAATCATTTTCAAGTTGTTGCTCAGCCCAATTCGCGAACATACGACAGTTCTGGTGGTCAAGCGGCTTCAGTTCTTGCGTCAATTTAATCTTGTAAGGATGTAGGCCAAGATCTTTTCGCAAAATTCACCACAACGACGTCACAGGGATGCCCAACGCTTGAGAACGACGTGTGAGAGACACATGTGGGCTTTCTGCAACTGAAGCGTCAGCGGCAGCAATATTCTCGACACTACGGGCACTTCTTTGTCTCACTGGCACGGGTACATTTTGTACTGTGCCTGTGGATTCAAATTTTTCCACTAGACGCTCAATTGTTGATCTGCTAGGACGATTATGACGACCATAAATTGGACGTAGCGCTCTTAACGTTGAGGCCACTGACTCCGAATTTCGGTAGTTAATTGTAATAATTTCGACTCGTTGTTGGCTCGTATATCTTTCCATCATGAAATGGCAAACTTTACTGAAGAGAAATGTCAAAAAAGCGGCAAGAAATATGGCGTCGTTTGCTGTCCCTGTTACTCTACTTTTACATATGTATGTATATTAGCGTGATCATTTTAAAGGCCATTGTATTACTTTGAATGACGCAGGCCCCTATATGTTCCAAATATATAAAAAAAAATCCTGCAATATTAAGCTCATTATATTAACGTTAATCGGGCTCCAAATCGTCTGAAGTTCAAAACTTTGATAATGATTGAATTGAATAATGGCCTGTTTAGGGACCATCCTTATGTAGGTATATCCAAATTGTTAGCCATCATTTAATTAAAATAACAAAATAAAATTGTAACTGAGATATTTAAGTTGGACATACAAAAATTGGAGAAAAAATGTTTATTATTAATTATTAATAAAAAAAAAGGCACGCATACGCCCGAGTGTACCTTTTACCATTTTTTTCAACATTTATGTTTAGGGTGTGATTTATTTTTTTTTTTGTTGCTATGATTTCTTTTGTCACTTGAAAGTGGTTTGATGTCAAGCATACATCTGAAGGCACTACATACAACTCCTAGCGGTCTACCAAATTTCATCAGTCTAACAACAATCAGAAATGCATACAATAACAATCTTGGGAAAATGGGAGGATACCGCACGTCCTTAAATAGAAAATCTCAACTCACTCAACTTTGGTCCACCAAGTTTCATCACTCTATGACCATCGGAAGTGTTCTATAAAAAAAATTAATATCAATTCTGAGAAAATGGGAGGCCCCAACTAACAATTTTACTTATTTAAGTGTCTATACAAGCTATTTTCTAGTTTGTATAGTAACTAATAAAGACCTTATGCAAATCAGTTTGGCGCACATTATACAAGCTATTTCATTTTCTTAAAGACCTTTGACCAGAAGTTCTGTATAATTAAATAGTTTTCCATGGAAAGTCTTATTGATAAAATAAACAAAGCAAAACAGTGTTATTGCTCCACTAAACAAGTTATCTGACTTTTATAAGAAATTCACTTGCAGGACGCATAAATCAAATGACTCACATTGTAAGGCCTTACAAAGGCCTAGTAAAGCAGTGTGTTATTTAAAAAGAAAATCGTTGCTTTAAATTTTATTATTATTATTGTTTTTATTTTTCCTTTCATTTTTCCATTACGTTAGGGAGTTAGAACCCGCTTTTCTCTTTATTCTGAAATGTATAGAAATTTATTTTATTTGAAAAAAAAATCAACTTTTACTCACATTAAATTTCAGAATCCAGGGATCGAACTCAGCTCCTCTTGATTAGTAGGCCACCACGCAACACACCAAACCAATTGGCAATATACCATACACGTGTAAAAATTGTAATGAGTTGATACTTCAAGCCCAAAGAAATCAAACTAAATTTTCATTAAACATTGGTACCCCATAACAGGGTTTTAGAAGATTGAATTTGAAGTACCAATCATTAAATTCTTTAAGTATTTGAAAAATATATACCATAAGTTAAGTATATATTTTAAACTTACATAAACATAAGGTATGCATGACCTTTTTTATCGTACCATATGTTTGAAAAAAGTTCTTAGTTTTTTTTTAAAGCAAATAGATATGTATGTGCGATGCAGTAGTGTAATTAAGTTGCTTAATTCTACCAAAGTCTCACCTAAGGGTACAATTAGGTATGTATAATATTTCATTTTCCAATATACCTAAGTTTGTTTTATCAAAATACAAAAGATATAATTAAGGAAGGCAATAAGTATATAAAAAAAAAACAAAATTCCTCTTTTTTCTTAGCTTTCATTTTTGATTTCTGTGGGCAAGCTATTAACAAAATGCAAAAGCTATACATTTCAAATGGATGGCAATAAATGTCACAAATATAAATTCTTGATTTGTTTGCAAAATATTTGATTACCGTCATCAGTCTTGTCATACACCGATTTCAAAAATGAATCTGTTTTTTTTTTTGGTTTAATTTTGGTGAAGTGGTCAATGAAAACGAAGGATAATAGTTTACTCTTAAAACGAATTGAGGCTATTAAGTAAAATATGAGAACAACTTTTAATAAACTTGTTGGAGTTTTAAATACTTTAAACAAATTTCTTGCAAGACTTCACTTTTAAAAAACTTAAACGAAGAAATGTTCATGCACAAAATTGCAAAAGCAGATTATAGTTTTTATTTGTTTCATGTTTAAAAATTTAGGTAAGCGTATGTTCAAGCATTTATAATATGCTTTATAAATTTATAAAAAATCCGTTCTTTAAAACAATATAACAACACTGACTAATATCAAACTATTTAAACATCTATCTGTCATTTTCATGATGCGCGATTATTTTCTTAAACAAGCCGTAAAGGAGTTGTTTGTAATGACTTTCAGCTGAATGTTCTATAAAAGCTATTATTTTTCTAGCTTATGTAACCAATTTCGGCAGGCCTTGAAGAGGTCTCCGTAGAACTCATTACATGAAGTCTCATATAGGAACAAATTTAAAGGCACTAAACAAGCTATTTTGAAATAAATAAATCGTTAAATGCTTGACTTGCATTATTTAGCCTTAAAATTATTCTATGTCAGCAATAGCGTATCCAATTTTGGAAATTGGACCTTATACAAGTTAAATTGTTAGTTGGATCACAACCCTAATAAACGTTTCCTTTCTATGCACCACCAGACCTACCGGTATATAAGATTCTAAGATATCGGTAGTGCTCCTTAATGTTGATGATCTGTCAGTGAGCCAGTCAGTCATGGCTTTTGACTTTTTTGTTACTGAAGTGAGAGCTCGGAGTTTGATCCTGATCCTTTTGATACATATTCAATAAATATAATTTAATTATTCTAATTTAAAAAAAAAAAATTAAATAACGAATACTCATTTAAAAGCTTGTTGAAAACATTCCAGATACAAAAACAGGGGTTGCTTCAAAAAAAAAATGCTGTAGCATCAATTTTAATGATAATTCTCCAATAGACCCGCTCTCCCAAATAATTTTTGTATTAAAATACGCCCAAGAATTGTTTCCCATAGTATTGGAAACACAACTTTGCGCAACAGATCTCCAAATAAAATTGAAAATCGAAATCTAGATTACTACGTGGCCCATCACACTCTTGGTTATTTTTTTGAGAACACGCTACAAATTAACGTATCTATATTTCTCTCTTTGTCAGTCAATTCATTCTAACGATCAAACAACAAATCAAGACCTAATTTTTCTATAATTGTAGCTTGTAGGTATCAAAGAACCATAATCGTAAATCATATTTATTTCTTGCAAAAATTATTCGCAGACAATATAATTTCCTCTTGTTATACAAAAATTAAGTCCTGCGCCATTGAAAGTTCCCTACTTATAACTTTGCGAAATATACCCATTCATTCGTTTAGCTACTCCAGAAAAAAAAGGCTCTTAAATTATTACTGCCATCGAAGTATTGGATTGTACCAGGCACGCTGTCAACCATTCTGCAAGAACGAAAAGAAACTTTTTGTTTCTATTTCATGTGCCAATATGTCTTGTTGAGTCGTGTTTTCATATAAAATTCACATCAAATCGTATTCGAAATTAATACATATACCAACAACATGACTTTTATGATAAATTTTTCTATAAATACTCAGGTGCAAATTTAAACGACCACCATACTTTTTGATATTGAAAAAGACTTCAAAAACAATTTTTTTTTTCAAATGTTCCTAAGTTAAAGTTCTTATAAGGCTTTCTAATTTGTATGTATATATTTCACATCATAAATTTAATTTCAAATCTGTTAATAAAGCGGAAAAGTTATTTGCTTGTCAGATTGTTTGTTTGTCACGGATAATCTCGGAAACCACAGGTCCGATTTAAAACTTATATTTAGTGTTTGAAAGGTTATACTCAGAAAGTGGTTCTAAGCTTACTTTTTTTTAAATTAAGGGTTAAACGTATATAGTGTGAAATGGGGTACAAATAAAAAAAATTCCTATTAAAAAAATTCTTTTCGTTTGAATAATGAAATTCGGGAAATTGATTTCGAGGATCATTTTGAATATCCCGCTATTTGGTCACTTTTGAAGCTGTCATATTTTTGTTAAATTGTTAAAATTCACTACAAAAACAAATTTTGCAGTCACAGTTTGCAATACTAGAGCACTTAAGGGTCGTCGTGAAGCACCTTCTTCGTCGGTAATAGTGAAACTGGTGGACAAATTTGAGCTGTTGGAAAAAGTTAGTTATGTGAAAAATCGAAATCGTGTGCGTCGCTCATAAACAACTGAGAATATTGCTGCTGTACCCTCATTGACGAAAACCCAGGTTTGCCGATTCCTCTTCGATCTTTGAGGCATTCCACAAACGACATTACACCGTATTTAGCATAGACTTAGGTCTTAAGGCTTTTAAAGTTCAGTTAACACAAGAACCCAAGCCGGTCGATCATCAGCAACGTCAAATCTTCGCTGATTGGGTCCTTGAAATGCATCAAAATGATCCGGATTTTCATGGAAAAATCATCTTCAGTGATGACGCCCATTTTCATCTCGGAGGCTACGTTAAAGCAGAATTGTCGCATTTAGTGCTCGAAAAATCCATTATGAAATGATTGAATGAAAATGCTTGTCAAAAAGCCTCTCAATCCTCAAAGTGTCACTGTTTGGTGCATATTTTAGGCTAGCGGTGTGATTGGACCTTACTTATTCTAAAATTATGGCCAGAAGTGGAAGATATTGATGTGGACGACTGCGACGTTTATTTTCAACAAGACGGCCGGCGGCGGTGGTGCTACGTGCCACACGAGCTACGAAACAATTGCAGTGTTGCAAGAAAAGTTTCCTGACCGTGTTATTTCTCGAAGAGGTGATCACAATTGGGTACCGAGATCTATGATGTAACACCTTTAGACTTTTTTCTTTAAGACCACGTGAAAGATAAGGCCTATGCCAATGCTCCACAGTAGATTCAAGACCTAAAAGATGGGAATTCGTGAAATAATACGCAAATGTGCGAATTGGTCATGAAAAATTTCATGAAAAGCTAAAGGATATGGTGCTGCAACCGTAGCTAGACGGCCATTTCGATGATATCGTTTTCCATTGTTAATGACATACCTTTTTCTTTACAATGAAATAAACATCCATTGATTTCTCTTAAAAGATACTCGGATAACACAAACAAAAATGTTTTGAATACTATTTTAAGAGGATGTACTATAAGGATAATTTTAGGCACAGTGATAGTTTACAAAATTGAGCTGCTCGTAGAATTCAATTCTGATATTATACCGTTACATTTATTTATTATTTTCTTTTTTCAATATTTTGCAAAAGTTTTGTTTATCCAAGCGAATCCAGTGTAGGAGCGCTAGTTAGTAAATAAAATATCCTCGAGAACAATATGAGACGAATTCTTTTTATTTATTAAGAAAACAAAGATTTTTACAATGACAATTATTTCCTTAAAACATACCCAGGGGCTCCATTGGCAATATTTGAGGCAATAAATTGCCTCACTCATTGCCATTGCCTTGAATAATGCCAATTGAGCCGCTTTTGGCAATAGCAATCACATTATTGCTCGGTAGATGGAAAGCAATTATTGCTTTCCATTACCGAGGCAATAAATTTTGACGTTTCGCCTTTTTCCAAAATGGTTTCCTCCCGTCTTCTCCGTCATTTTGAAATTAGGTGAAAATATGAGAAGCCGTGACAAACAAATTGAATTAACGTTTTATATTATCAACAAACAGCTTATTTAACTATAATTGCCTGATAATGCAATGCCCACCCAATGAATTGACAATCCCATTGCTTTTGCCACTGCCTCAACAATTGCTAATGGCGCCACAGCGTGAGAAGGATGGGTTGTTTTTTTTAAACTCAAGTGTAAACGAAGAACTAAGTTCTCCTTTCTACAAATATATTTAGAAAGCCTCTTGTATAAATGTCATTCCGTATATATACTGTCTATATAGCTATATTAACATTGTTTTTTCTAATTTGCATTTCCAGGTTATCAATCGCAGTCAAAGTTGGCTCATATTTTCAAGGTTGCGAATAACGAAGAAACCAGGGCACCCATCAAGCTATAAACAAATAAAAACAATAACAAAACAACAAAAATCATGTCCTCCATGAATATGCCCCCACCACCTCCACCCAAACCAAACAAAATGAACGGCAATCGTTCTGCAAACGGCAGCACCAACAGTCTTTGCGAAATTCAGAACGGTAATGGTCGTAGTCCTTGTTACACTCCACCACATACGGACAGAGAACAAGTCGTGATGACTCCCAAAGGAAAAACAGCAAATAGCACAGTTATTCTCATTGAGAGGAAACTTGTGGACGAAATCAATGACCGAGTCCATGTTGCTGGCGGAGATCACACGGGAATAATTATCAATAAAGACACAGTAAATGGCCAAAAAAGTGCCACTGTCCGAGCTCATCTGTCTTTGGAATTCCGCGTATTTCTGGTGAGTGCAAATAGCGGAAAACACTCACAGGAAGCAAGAACCTTAAGATTTTGGTTTCGGGATTGGCTTAAGGATGAAGAGAAACAAGCACACATAGCACAGGATTTCTTCAGAGAGCTTGTCAGTCCAAAGGAATTCCCCAGAGGTAAGTCTATATACGCACAAGGGGGATTTTCTAACTAATTGCGTGCTCCCTAGATTATGTGGGTTTTATCAAGAAGATTATGAAACTACTCCAACGTGGATATGATGAAATACAATCACTGGAGATTGAACTGAAGATACTTGAAGAAACCTCTGCACCTCCATCTAGACCACGTAAGTAAATATTTGTTTCGAATCTTTAACTATGGTTTCCATTCTTTATTTCTTCATTAATTTTTCTTCAATTCTTTGTCTTTCGTCCCAAACTTTTTTTTTCTTCTGTAAATTTTACTTTTGTGACTTTTTAGCAAGAGATGGTTACATTATCTATTGTTATGGTGATTGCAATCGAAAGTTTGAAGAAGCCCTTCTGGCACAAAAACAAACAGGTGATGGGGATGACCTTATGAAGGCTATTTGGTTGGATATCTATAATGAAGGCGCACTAACCAGAAAATAATTCAGCTTTTCTTTTTTGATTTGTTGAATGTCGTGCAAGCTTTTTTGTTGTTGTTTTGCTATCAACGATTCTTTTGGAATGCAAATTGAAAGAAAATTTATCAAGACAGAAATAATAAAAAAAAAAATCAGCAAGCAATTGGTTTTCCTTTTGCATAAATGTTTCCAAATTTTTAAAAATATTATTATTATTAGTGAATTAAAATAAATATAAGCGTGTGAAATATACTAATGAGAGTTCTTTACTACTAATTTTTTATAAAAAAAAATCTTTCGTTTGTTTGACAAGATTTGTTAATAAATGTGTACTTAGGAATAGTTATTGTTCTATCGGTCAACACGTCACGACTTGATGAAAATGTCATTGAATATAAAGCCCGCTATGAAAATTACTGACCTGATCAATAGACCTCTATTATTGATTTTTGTAAATCAAAAATGGAAATTCATACTCAAATTTGAACATGGTTTAAGTAAAACTAAAGCTGGCCATACACGACCAAACCAACGAGTCGAACCAAAATTGCCCGTGAGTGTGAAAACTCAGAAGGCTTCTTTTAGTTCGGTCGAACAATTTGGATTTTCAGCCAGTCCAAAATCCAAAATCCACGAACACGAACCTCCGAACCAATGTTCGGCTCTATCGTGTGTGGGGAATTAGCAAGCCAAGCAGTTCTGTTTGCTTCCAACTTTCCAATCGCTCCACCGTCACTAAATAATAAAACCCAACTTTCTCTCTCACTCTATATCATTAAATTGTAGAATAAAATTTTCACCAAAATCATCTAACTGTCTCATTCTCTTTTTTGTCAAGTTTTGTCATGTTCAATACAAACACAAAATTCAGATTTTTTAGAATTTTCTCGGTTTCTGATTGGGCAACTGTTATAAGAAGTTCAGTCGACTTGTGCTTTCTGCATTGAACGGACCGCTGACGTTTTTGTTTGGCTCTGCCAAAATTGGTTCGAAACTGCCAAATTTGGACCGTGGCCAAATGGACTGGAGCCAAATGGCTCCGAGCTGTTCGGCTCGGTCGTGTATGAACAGCTTAAGAGAAAATTAGTTTCTGATTTATTATAAAGCGGATTACAAGCAAATTTCCTTGTTTTTGGTTTGTCTCGAGTTGAGATGTTTATATGTCAGTTTCCGAATATTTTCGATTCACTGAATCAGTATCTGCTCTTAAAACAATTGTAGTGTTAAGCTGGCTTTAGATTTTCGTTCTTCATTCGGTGAATGTTGTTTGGTGTTCGTTCTTCTCCCAACAACGAACAACGAAGAAAGCATTTACATTAGAAAGCTAAAATCTATTTACAAAATTGTATGTTTATATACCTAGGCTTCTTGTGCCATTCATTGATTAAAAGAACTTCGAAAATGTCCCTACATATTACACAACACCCCAAAACAATGTTCATTTAAATAGTTCTCGCACTTTAACACACGTTGTTCGGGAAATTTCTGACTTGATTTGAATTTGCACGTTCTTCATTCGTTCTTAGTTTGTTGTTCGGTTTTATCATTTAAATTGTCGTTGTTCCGCGTACGAACAACAACGAACAACGTACACCGATGATAACACCGAAAGTCTAAAGCCAGCTTTAGTTGCAATTTAAGTTGCAGTTGCAGTTCAGTTGCAGTTGCGGTTGCAGTTGCAGTTGCAGTTGGAGTTGCAGTTGCAGGTCTAGTTGCAGTTGCATTTGCAGTTGCAGTTGCATTTGCAGTTTCAGTTTCAGTTGCAGTTGCAGTTGCAGTTGCAGTTGCAGTTGCAGTTGCTGTAGCAGTTGCACTTTCAGTTGCAGTTATTATTGCAGTGTTAGTTAATATTGCAGTTAAAATTTCGAAAACACTTTTTTAGCTACACAATGTAAACATGTACATGTATGTTTTAAAGATTTCTCTGAAAATAATATTTGTACATATATAATATTTGTACATACAAATGTTCGATTCGAATGGAAAAACTAATGCTACTTTGGCCTTTCCCACCTAATCGGGGGAAATAGAACCCCCCTTTTTTACGATTTTTGTCTGGTGTTGAACGAACTTTACAGTTGCTTAAAGCAAATGATCATCCCTTGTGTCATAAAAATCAAAAAAGCTTTGTTCTATTTTACCCACCTTAAGCTACATATTTCCCAGAAACTAGCGGATGGTGCCTTGCGGTAGGCACCAGAGTTTTGATTTAAAAATAATCAAATTCATTGACAATCCTGTTTTTTTTTTTATATTTGCAACAAAAAAACAAATTAAGTATTCCGATCATTTGCTATTAAAAAAAAATAAATCGGGTGGCACAACGGCTCATGAAGAACCAGGGCCTAGTGACTAACAACTCGCAACCATTCCTGTGTGCGCCTTTCGACAGGAATGGAAGGCACCTACAATTTTATGCCGAATCCGAACGGTTAGTCGAGAAGCACTTATTCGTGACAAGTGATACATACTCTTGGAGGATTTGTCAATTCCTCGCAAGAGGCAGTAGCCCTGAAAAAAAAAATTTGTTGTTTTTAGGTGGACGAGGCTGGGAAGCGATCCCAGACCTCCAGCGTGACAGTCGAACGCATTTGCTATTACGAAACTTAAATATTTAAGTCTTACAGCTAACAGAAGCACATCAGCATGCAAGATTACATTTTTTTCTTCGATTAAGCTCTCACATAATAAGTTACGTACTAACTTATTTTGAATTTAAGTAAATGATTAAAATTTTGACAAGTTTTGTACTTCAAAAAATGGGTCTTAAAAGTTTACGTCAGTATTTATTTCAAAATCATTAAAACAACACACACAATAACAATAATAATTTATTCATTATCTACTTCAAAAGCTCTTAAGTTATAATATTGAAGCCACAATGGATGTTTCATCCATTTAAAGCATTAGAACCATGGTTCAATTTTGTCTCTACAGGTACAATGGTACACCCTTAATAGCTTAAGTGTATGGTTTCACATGGAAAATTCCACAAGCATTTAAATGCATCTCCACCATAATAGCAAGGAAGTAAAGTGTGCACTTAACTATACTTGTTTTTTTTTAAGAGGAAGTCATATTCACTTATACGTGTATGCACTTCCTCAAAGTATCCAAATAGACAGATGAAGCTTTCTATATAATTTTTCCCTAATGGGATTTATAATTACGTCACAAATTATCCTCATAAGTGGTGTGGAGATGATGATGATGACGGAATGATAAAGATGACATCTCTATTAAAATCAAGACAATTACTATCTTTAAAATACATATACATATATAAACACACATGTTGATGTAAATTGTGGTTTAAATAAATTGGAATCTGTTTTCATCCCAGACAGACACCATTCTTGTATTTAAAACAACAACAAAAAAAGAAAATATTTCTCATCCCTGAGTTATTTAGGCTGCAAAAAGATGCTGCCTTAACATTTTTTTTGTCAGTGCCTATGAGAAATTCAATTGTTTCTGAGTTAACTAACCTGCCCCGAGTTGCCGCCATCACAAACTAATTTAAATCATTCGTTGAGCAATGCAATAATACTTTCATTGTCTTTTTTATTTGTTTGTGTTATTTTTTGTTTTCATTTTATTTTATAACTTCATATTTTTTTCTCTTATTTTTTTACATTTTAAAAATGTATTTTTAGTTGTTTTGATGTTGTGATGAAATTTGTTTGAATGGACGATAAAATTGTTTTGCACTATAGAGTATTTACATGAAGAAACTGAGACAAAATTATTCTCATAAGTGGCTTCTTGGTGTCAACCAACAAAAAAAAAAAACTAATAAATTCAAATCAATATTAATTTTGTTCGCATAATATATACATATGTAGCTTACAGCTAAAACCAATCATAACGTTTTCATATAAGCAGTAGATCCTTATAAAGGGTGTTTTTTTTAGAGGCATAGAACTTTAAAATGGAATAAAACAAAGATGATTCTTTAAATTGACATGAAATTTCATCATCATCATCAATTCCTGTAACCCCGATCGGGGCAATCTTTGCCATCCATCACGGTCTGCAGCTAGATATTTTAACTGGGGCCACGTCTTTCTCTGGGTATTTGCTTCTGCTATAACTGTTGATTTCCATGTTGTTCTGGGTGTTAACCCGCCGTGCACCTTGAGGATTTCATTAAAAGGATTGAATCGCAATATTGTCGTTTCGTTGCCTCAGTGTGTGAACAATCCATTGCCATTTCTGCTTTCTTATGTCGACGTCCAGCCGATCTTGGCTTGTCGTGCGCCACAACTTCTGGTTCGAATCTTCAGCATGTGACGTAGACAGCGATTTATAAAAGCCTGCAGTTTCCTCGAGATGGTAGCCGAGATTTTCTAGGTTTCGCAAGCATAAAGAAGCACGTACATTTGGATTCGAAAAACCTCAACTTAGTGCGTAAGGAGATTTGACTAGACTTCCAAATTTGAGACAGCGCACCGAAGGCAGCACGAGCTTTACTAATTCTGCCTTTAACGTTCAGATCTGTACCACCTTTTGCTGATACAGTACTTGCAAGGTAATTAAACTGTTCGAGCTGATCAACTGGCGTCCCCTGCAGAATTATACGCTGATGTGTGGATCGGCCTGTGAGCATTATTTTTGTCTTTTTGCTATTTATTCTTAGACCAATAGACTCTCCTTTCACCTGCAGTGTTTGACACATCCCGTTCAGCCCCCTGATGTTGTTTGCCATGAGACATATATCATCTGCAAAGTCTAAATGACTAAAGCCTTTCAAATGGTTTCCGTTGAATGCCCTGTCTCTCTGCTGTACCAACGCTGGCCGTCAATACGTCATCTATCGCGAGCAGAAAAAGAATAATTGGCGATAGAACATCACCTTGTCACACACCCTGACGCACTTCGACCTGTGCATCTCGTTTAGCTTGGGCACTTCAGCACTCTGCGCCTGCCCGGCAGAATCTTCATTCAGCAGGGCACAGAAATGATCCTTACATCTGCGTAGCTGATCCTCAATTGACACTAAAAGTGTCCCATCCACATCCATTACAGGATGACTGGTGTTGCTTTTTTTCCTGACAACTTCCTTGGATATTTGGTACAACTGTCTGATATCTCCTCTTCTTGCAGCGTTTTCCGCATTACTTGCGAGACCGTCCAAACTCACCCTCCTATTACGTCTCACACAACGATAGACCAACTTATGTGCAATCTGATAATCGCTTCGCAATTTTTCGATGCTCAATTATATCCCAGGTTTCTCGAGATATCCAAGAGTTACTAGCTCTCGTCCACCTAGGTACAGTTGCGGCTCCAGCCTCCATACACTTTTTATTTCATCCATGAAATTTACTTTATTCGAAAGATAATCTTCTGACATTATAATTTAAATATGATTTTTGGCATCTGACCGCCACGTCTTTCTCGGACGTAATCTAATTTGGAGGTCAAATTTTCTATGACTTTTTCCAACATTTGTGGCCGTATATGGGCAATAACGCGGCGAATGTTGTCCTCCAAGTGGTTTCTGGCTTATCGGCGTCGATTAGCGACTTCACATATCCCCACAGAAAATAGTCAAGCTCTTGGAGGCCAAATCACGGGTCCGTAACGTGAAACTATATGCGGTTATCAAATGTTTCCTTCAATATTGCGCTGTCTTGTTGAAACAACAGCTCCTGCACATCATTGTTGTGCAATCGATGAACGAAAAAGTCAGTAATCATGGCTCTGTAAGCAATCACCATTGACTGTAACGTTCTGGCCAGCATCGTTTTTAAAGAAGTACGGACCAATTATTACACCAACCCATAAAGCACACCAAACAGTTAGTTTTTGTGGGTGTAACGGTGTTCCAACATACACTTGTGGATTATCATTACTCTAAATATGGCAGTTTTGTTTGTTGACTTATCCATTCCACCAAAAGTGAGCTTTATCGCTAAAAAAATCGCTTATAAAAATTGGGATCAACGGCAATCTTGTTTTGCGCCCATTTACCGAATCTACCTTGTTATGTGATCCTTTGGCTTCAATTCTTGCACAGAATCTTCCATAAAGTGGATGGACACATATTTGATTCCTGTGGACGATGGCGAATAGACTGATTCGGGTCTTCCACTACGCTACGCTCTTCATGCAGCAACGATTTCTTTCGTACGTACTGTACGACATCTCGTGGATTCGTATTATCATTTAGACTAAACATGCTGCCAAAACATTCCATAGTTAATGGAATTGCTCTGATAACGATTATGTTGACCGTGAAATGGACGTAGTGCGCGATACGTATTTCGAACAGAACCATGATTTTCAAATTAAATTTGCACAATTTGGAAACGTTGTTCAGGCGTCAGTCTATCCATGTTGAAATGCCAAACCAAACTAAAAATAAAAATAAATCACTTGACAGCTGACAAAATGGCCGCCAGTTAAAATAGTGTAGCCAACTTAAAGTTCTATACCTCTTAAAAAAACACACGGTATTTGTCAAAATTTTACTATTCTAATATTTAACGAACCCAATATTTCCGTGACTATTATTTTATATGAAATTGTATAACAATTTCATTATATTTGAAAATGAAAACAAATATATTTTTTTGGCCGAAGTTTCAATGTAAATACTGCACTGTGCCAAAACAGAAAAACAAACAAAAAGAGTTTCCTTCAATTTTACAAACAAAAAAATAATAAATAAATATATTTTTTTCTCTTTTTATTTTTATTCCTTTAAAGTGTCCATGGAAGAGTCACAATTTGAATCGCCACCACTGACACAGGAAAAGGTTCTTGAACTGATTGAGCAAGCCTATCCGAATCCCATTACTCCAGAAGATTTGGCTAAGTATGCTTGTTTTTTTTTTTTTTTTTTTTTTTTTGATGGCTTATTGCACTTATGTTTGTGTTTATATTTAATTAACTTTTTAATATATTTTTACCCTCAGAGATTATCAATGGGATGAGCAAGAAGTTATAAAAGTATTCCACTCGCTTAAGAGTCGTGGCCTCATTAAATCTATGGAATATAATTCATATACAAGAATTCATCATGAAGATAAGGAAATTAAGGTGAGCATAATTAATTTATGTTTATGCAATTATTAACAGCTTTGAAAAATAGATAAAAGTTGTTGTTATAAAACATGATGGTTCAATGCAAGACATTTGCATAATTTTTTTGGTTTCAAGCAAAACACATTAGGACATGGTTGTATCATTTATTTTATGGTTTTAGAAATTACTATACAGACCAACAGTATATTATGTACGTGTATTTTTTTATATATATATTTAGCGCGCAAAAGGGGTTGTGAATACCATTAAAATGATGTACACAGCACGAGCGATTAGGTAGGTTGGAGGGGATTTAAAAGGAGATACCGATGACATTGGTTTTGAATTTCTGTAGATCACAATGGGAGGGGAAAATTGGGCTGGGTTAAGCATTCCAGAATCTCTGTTCTTAACAGTACGTCTGAAGTTGGACTCAAGGGTAAACTTGTTTAAGGGGAGGAATGCAACTTCACTAGAGCACTGTAACTGTAAAATAACTGTAAAATAACGAAAGGCATGAAACATTTCGACTGTGCTCAGAGAGAAGAATGTTTCCGTTACCCCCAGTTTCACAGTGCAATTTTAAACTCAACTTTTGGTTTAAACTTCAGATCAAGAATTTATTCGGTTTCACAGTTTCGTTTAAACCTTGAACTGAGTTCAATTATTAGTTTAAGTCCGAGATCATTCTGCCGTTTAAACCTAAGTTCAACGTTTGGGACCACTATACACAATACATTATGGAATTTATTTACTTGTTTTTCATAACCAATTCCATTTGCAAATCCATGTCTGCTGTTTAAGTTGTTATTTCTTTTTTTTTGCACAATTATTGGTTTATTTTCCAATTTTTTTTTTCATTTTGTTCGTTTCACTTGAAAAAAAATGTCGACAAATTATCAACAACCCAAAATAATTGGAGCTGTTTCGCGTGTTCTTTGCTTCAGAAAGAGAAAGAATAGACAAGGAAAGCTAGGTACTGTTTGCAATACGTCACTTGGCGAAGCAAAAACATACAATGCTGCCAACTCTTTTTGATTAAATCTAGTTAAACAAAGTTCAACTGATCTGAAGATCAGATTTCACTGTGAAACCGGAAGAGTTAAACCAAAAATTTTAACTCAGTTTAAGGTTCAGCTGATCTTAAGTTTAAACTTCCACTGTGAAACTGGGGGTTATAGTTCTTTCACCTATATTAATTTAAGAGCTCTCTTTTGAATTATATCCAATAGACTCAAGTGGGTTATTGGAGCACCTGCCCAAATATGAGGATCGAAGCCTATAAGATTAAGATTAAAGAGTGACACAAATCATTCCTCGCCCATCGCGTTTGGAAATAATCGAATTTCAGTAAGTTGATGCGATCAAAATTAGAAGTCGATAAATCAACCTTCATAATTTGATTTTCATTAAATTAAATAAAAAAGTCAACGACTAGATCGCACGAACTTGCTCTTGTAGTTAAAAACTAAAAAACAATGACGCTGAATATTAATGGTTCGATAATATTTTTATACAAGAAAATGGGCGAATTCGTAATCGTCCGACTAACTTAGATCTGCAAAGTTTGTGTTCGTAAACAGGAATTGAAATCTGACTTCAGTAGGCCTGCAAAACAAATTACGTTCGTAAACATCAAAATTACGCAGAAATCAAGTCGGCGTCGGGCAGTTTGTGCAGAAAAAAAAAAACATTCTGCAGAAAAAAAAAAATTGAAATTAAAACAGGAAAAGATTTACATAGGTAGAGGCCGGGTCAACATTGTACCATTTTTCTTCGAAAATGAGACTGGGAACAACGTTTCGTCAACAGTGGTCGTTACAGAGCCATGTTAACCAACTTTTTTTTTACTCAAATTAAAGACATGGATTTGGACAACCTCTGGTTCATGCAGGATGGTGTGCCATGCCACACAGCCCATATCACAATCGATCGCACCAAATTTCAAAATCGTGTTATCAGCAGTCTTTGCGATGTCAATTGGACGCCTCGGAGCTGCGATATGACCCCTTTGAACTTTTTTTTTTTTTTGTTTGGGACCTATGTTATGCCAACAACTATTTTATTGCATTTTTAAAAAGAAACTTGTATTTGGCCGAACCTGTATATAAAATTGCTTTGAAGTACATGCATCATATATCATCGAGATATTTGTCTATCATAGCATATATTTTTCCAAATTTCACCCAAAAGCCCTAAAATCCCCTTTTAGGTACCACGCGAAAATTTAATCTCAAATTTTTTTTTTTTTATTTTAATAATCGCGATTTTTTACAAATAATTTTCTGCGCTGCGATGTTTACGAATACAATTTTTTTCAAAAACTGCCGCCTGCTTACTATCTGCGGGCAGAAGAAAAATAAAATCGATACACAGAAGCTAAGCAGACATGCGGCAGATCTGTCGCAGATTTCTGCGATTACGAACTCGCCCAATATTAAAAAGTTAAAATAGCAATTTTGAAAAATTTTGATTATACAAAAAAGTTTAAAAAATGTGGAGTAAAAAGTTAAAAAATAAAATATGACAAATTGATTTTTTCTTTTAGTTTTGTTAGTAAAAACAAAATATTTTTACAATTGACTAATTTAGTAGCACAGAAAGAGAAAATTAGGACAAAACAAATAAAATTGACTTCATACATAATGCATACGTATAAATTGGCTTCTAAAAATCAGATCTTGAAAATTGAAGCATTTAAATAATTCTAAAAAGCTACATAGATTGCTGAATACAATGCAAAGTTGAAACGAAATTCGTACTAATGGGTGATTTTTTAAGAGGTTTAGAACTTTTAAAAAAAAAAAAAAAACACAAAAAATTCGAAAAAATGAATGAAATATTTATTTGAATCGATAGTTTGAACCTTGCAATTTAATGTTTAAAGATAATTTCATGCAAATGTTGACCGCGGCTGCGTCTCAGGTAGCCCATCCGCTGAGTCCAATTTTGGCATACTCTTTCACACATATCGGCCGGTATCTCACGAATGAATGCATGGATGTTGGCTTCCAGTGCGTCAATCGAAGCGGGCTTGTCCCTATAGACATTAGCCTTGACATACCCCCACAAAAAATAGTCTAATGGTGTCAAATCGCACGATCTAGGCGGCCAATTGACCGGCCCGAAACGTGAAATTAACTGTTCACCAAACTCGCCTCGCAATTGCGCCATTGTTTCGCGTGCTGTGTGGCATGTGGCACCGTCTTGTTGAAACCACATAGCATGCAAGTCAAGAACTTCCATTTCGGGCAAAAAAAAGTTTGTTATCATCGCTCGGTAGTGTTCACCATTGACAGTAACGCTGCGATTCGCATCATCTTTGAAGAAATATGGCCCAATAATGCCGCCGGCCCATAAACCGCACCAAACAGTGGCTTTTTCGGGATGCATTGGTAGCTGTTGCAATGCTTCCGGCTGATCTTCACTCCAAATGCGGCAATTTTGCTTATTTACGTACCCATTCAACCAAAAATGAGCCTCATCGCTGAACACAATTTTTCGATAAAAAAGCGGATCCTCGGCCAGCTTTCCAAGAGCCCATTCACCAAAAATACGGCGTTGTGGTAGGTCGGCTGGCTTTAGTTCTTGCACCAGCTGTATCTTAAAAGGCTTTACGCCCAAATCCTTCCGCAAAATTTTCCACGTAGTGCTGTAACAAAGGCCTAACTGCTGGGAACGGCGCCGAATCGACATTTCGCGGTCTTCTGTCACACTAGCTGATACGGCCGCAATATTTTCTTCACTACGCACAGAACGTAAACGTGTTGGTGGTTTAATGTCCAACAAAGTAAATTTGGTGCGAAATTTGGTCACAATCTTCCGAATAGACTGCTCAGAAGGTCGAGAATGCCGACCATAAAATGGAAGCAGCGCGCGATGAACATTTCGAACCGAGCACGAATTTTGATAGTAAAATTCAATAATTTGCAAGCGTTGTTCATTTGTAAGACGATCCATGGTTAAATTGCAAACCAAACTGAAGCTGTTTGACAGTGACACAAGGTACTAAACACACGTCAGCTGTCAAAACCAGTGTTGCCAAAACAAACCAGCTAAAAAATCACCCGTTAAAAAGGTGACTGAATAAAACATTACAAAGTTACCTTGGCAATCTAAATTCAAAAGCTGATGAAAAAATTAAGAATTTTAAAAATGTAAACTAAACATGGTTTATAAACATCTAAAGATAAAGAAGTGCTTACTACCGAGTTAGGTGTAATAATCATATGACCTCATTAAAAGGGCAACCCCGAAATCCATAGGGTGTAGGAGCTATATGAGCCATTTTGTAGAACATAACGAGCACAAAATACGACTATTATTATTATTTTCTTATTATTTTATTTTTATTTATTTTTTTTTGTGTAAGGAAATATTAATTTTAGAGCAGGAGGATTAGCTTTTTCCCCAGATGCGGCAATTTTGTTTGTTAACGTAGCCACCGAGATGAAAATGCGACTCTTCAGAAAAGATGATTTTTCGCCCAAACTCAATTTGGAATTAAGTTTTTAATATTTCCCAAAGTTGGCGTTGTTCAGGCGTAAAGCGACTCATTTCGTTCCGCGGAGGTATGATACTGACTCTCTGTCAAGATTTCGAGCAGGAAACAGCTGTCAGTGTCAAAATAACCTATGATTTAAAAAGAAACCACTAGATGGCCCACCCTTTATGTGCATTGTACAAATATATAAAACAGAACGAATCTTTTGTTTTTTTTTTTGTAAATGCAAAAAACATTGAGAATATTTACATATACAAATAGCTTTTAACGGCCTTTAGTCCTTAAAAATTGGCGTTTCGTCCCACGGTGTTCACTAAGACTCTTCAGTTGACAGTGAGAGCCTTGTCAAGACGCAATTTTTATTAAGTTCAGTCCAGCTTACATCAATTTTGCAGGGAAATCTACTTGGCTGATGTATTTCAGTAGTATATAGAATTATTTATGTAGATACAGTAGGTACGATCCTTCACTTTTGCACAGAAAATCTCAAACTGTCAGATTTTGGTTGAAATATTCTCAAAAATATCAAAACTGTGCAAAAGTACGGGAACGCAAATTCAACTATTCTCAAAATGACATTACGCTGTGCTGTGATTTTCTGCCCGAAGAAATTTCTCGGACAGAAAATCACAGGTAGGGGAAATTGTTTACTCTCTCCTGAGCGTTGTCTTTTGTCAAAAACTGCCAAATTTTTTTAAAACGGGAACGGTTTTGGACTAAAAATCACACAATTGCACAGAAAATCACAGAAATTTAAGGTAAGACTGCTTTCACACAAGGAAACTGAGTTGCCGGTAACTGGGAGTTTGTAGGCGAGAAGGGCGTAAGGGAAAGAAAAAACATCTCTCCTCTCAACCTTCTCGCCAACAAACTAGCTAGTTTCTGGCAACTCAGTTTCTTTGTGTCTAAAGGGGTCTAAAGGAACGTACCTAGTTATTCAAATGTGTCATTAAATTATTTGAATCGGTTGAATCCAATCATGAGAGAGTCGAAAATAAAGAAAATGGTTCTTAGGGAAGTATAAAGTCTCCTTGGTTCTCTGAGAGAGGGCTTTACTACTTAAATGCCTTCTTAGACTGAAGAAACAGCGGTTGGCAAGAGTAATTCTTCGCTTGATCTCTGCACTAATGTCATTCTGCGATGTAATAGTGGAGCCCAGGTAGACAAAGTCCTTGACAACTTCGAAGTTATATCTGTCCATCGTCCTCATTCCTCTCTCGATGACAGCATATACTTTGTCTTGTCCTCATTAACCGTCAATCCCATTCTAGCCGCCTCCGATTCAATACTCGCAAATGCCCCTGCCACAGCTCGCTTCGTTGTGCCGACAATGTCTATGTCATCCGCATATGCAAGCAATTGAACGGACTTTTGATAGATTGTACCGCTGGTGTTGACATGTGCGTTGCGTACAATGGCTTCAAGAACGATGTTGAATAGGTTGCATGATAACGCGTCGCCTTGCCTCAATCATTTCTCAACATCAAAGGAATCGGTGGTGTTCTTACCAATTTTGACGGAGCAGCGAGATTTCTCCATCGTCATCCTGCACAGGCGGACGAGTTTGAAAGGGATGCCGAGACTCGACATGGCTCTGTATAATTTGTCCCTATTCACGCTATCATACGCGACTTTAAAATCGATAAAAAGGTGGTGTGTATCGATCTGGAATTCCCGGGATTTTTCTAAAATCTGTCGGAGTGTGAACATTTGATCGACGGTTGACTTGCCTGGCCTAAAACCGCACTGATAGGGGCCGATCAGATCGTTGACAAAAGGTTTTAAGCGGTCACACAGGATGGCCGACAAGATTTTATAAGCGACGTTTAGGAGACTAATTCCTCTGTTGTTGGTGCATTTCTGAACATCTCCCTTTTTATGGATGGGGCACACTATACCGAGGTTCCATTTATCGGGCATACTTTCCTCCGACCAAATTTTGCAGATGAGCTGGTGTATGCTCCTAGCCAATTCATCTCCCGCTGATTTAAATAGTTCGGCTTGTAAGCGATCCGCACCAGCAGCCTTGTACGACTTAAGTTTGGATATCGCCAGCCGAACTTCGGTTAGGTCGGGTGGACGGAACTCTTGGCCATCATCGTCCAAGTTGAATGGAGCGTCCAGCCTATTAGCGGCATCTTGGCTGTCTTCGCCATTAAGCAGTCTAGAGAAGTGTTCTTTCCAGATCCTCAGCACTGACTGTGTGTCTACTACCATATTCCCACTCTCATCTCGGCAGGCTTCCGTTCTAGTCTTGTATCTTTGGGTGGATCGCTTCACCCTCTGATAAAATAATTTTCGAACATCTCCCCTACCGCTACAACGCTCAATAGACTCTACCGCCCGCTTCTCGTGCTCTCTCTTTTTCCTCCTGAGAAGTCGTCGTTCCTCTTTTCTTTTCAGCCCGTAGAGCTCTCTTGTTCGAGTATGCAGCATTTCCTGGTAGGCCTCGTCCTTAGCTGCATGCGCTAGCCGGCACTCTTCATCGAACCAGGGGTTTCGTTGTATTCGCCTAGTGTAACCCAGCACATCAGAGGCGGCACTCCTGATGGCTTGTTGACAGTGTTTCCACTGGTCCTCTGCACTTGATGCTGGTGGCGGACCTCCTGAGAGATTAAGAGTTACGTGGTCTGCAAAAGTTCTGGCGGTCGCTTGCGATTTAAGCTTCTCGACATCGAATCTTTTCACAGCATCTGCTCTGCGTTGTCGCATCATGGATATCCGCATACGTAGTCTAGCTACCACCAGGTAGTGATCCGAGTCAATGTTGGCCCCTCGGAACGTTCGGACGTCCAAGATACTGGAAGCATGTCTCGCGTCTATCGCAACGTAGTCGATTTGGTTGACGGTTACTTGATCACGCGACCGCCAAGTCCCCTTGTGTATATTGAGGTGTGAAAGATTCGGATAAAAATCTGCTAGGGTGCTTTGAGAGGAAGATTCTTCGTGTGATTTTCGGTCTGGTGTGTATCGAAGGAGTATGGAGGAGAAGATTCAACGACGAGCTATACGGGCTATACAGCGACGTTGACCTGGTCAAAAAGCTGAAAATACAGCGGCTGAGATGGCTGGGGCACGTGGAGCGTATGGACAGCGTTGCTGCCCGACGAGTCTTCGAATCCAACCCCGATGGGGTACGCAGCAGAGGAAGAACGTAACAGGTGGCGCAAACAAGTGAATGACGACATCAAAGCACTCGGTGTGCGAAACTGGAAGCGGCTAGCTAGGGACAGAGCCGGCTGGAGGGGCTTGTTGGTTGAGGCCGAAGCCCATCCTGGGCTGTGAGCGCCATCAAAAGTAAAGTAAGTAAGTTCTTAGGGAAGTGGGTACATTAAATAATGGCGCAAAGTTAGTTTATAGTTATTCAAAAATAAATCGTAGCCACACAACTTTTCTTATCAGAATCGTAAGAACTGTTTTAGACATTTTTAAAAATTTTTAACAATTTTCTTAAAAGAAAAATTCTACGTACCATTATTTTTATTTCTATGGAATTATAGCATTAGTCTTGCAATCAATATAAGTGAAGCAGAAAATATTTAACCAAAATACAAATTAAATGTTATTCTTTTTTGAAGGTAATGTTAATAAACTCTTGCCATTTTTCAACTTAAGGCCTTGAATAAAAAAAGTTCATTAAAAAAAAAATATTTGCCATATAATGACAGCCTTAAAAATGTTAAATTAAAATAAAATACAACCTTGTTCAAAATAAACCATTTTTAAAGGTGTTTTCTCGTGATAACACTTGCAGTTAGGCTGCATACCTTTCGCTCCGTCATATTTACATTGAAGGTTTTGAATGAACAACAACCACTTGTGTTGGCTACCACCGAGTATTATATAGGCTGGAATTATTGCAAAAACCATTTTTAACGTATTAACTTTTAGTTATTGATCTTAATAATTTCAATTTTTTCTTCAGGTCGTCAAACAAATGCCAACAATTGCATCCAACAAGCAACCCACAATCGCTATTATTACCGCTCAATATTGTGAAAAATTGGCCGTTGATTCCATGTTAGAAAATAAAGAGACATTTGTTCGTTACACAACTGTTGGTGAGTTAACATTTATAAATATTCTTTTATAAATTGAAAAAAAAATCCAATTATCCCTAAAACCTTCTACTAATATATTATAATAAATAAATATTATTATTATTGTAGGTAAAATTGGTTTCTTGATAACTAATCAATACCTTTTCTCTCTTTAATTGTCCCATTGACATTTTTTTTACTCTTAACGGCTGTAGACTTAGACCCCAAAACTGTGAATTCACTTAAGAAAATTAAAAAGAAACGAAGATTTGGTAAGAAGTACTCATTACTGAAAAAAAAAGTAAAACAAACACACCCACACACACATACATACATACATTAAAACTTAATTTAAGAGTGTCCAAAAGTTTGAAACACTCAATTTTTGTGCCTTTGGTGATGGTTTTTTTTTGTTGTTGTTATTGTTTTTAAACTTTCTATTACAAAACACATATCTACCTTCATTTCTGTTTTGTCCTTTTATAGTCAACTTGTTTAAATAATAATCCTTTCGTTTGTGTTTCTGTATTAATAAATGGCCCATTTGTATGACCGTTATGTTTTTGTCCACCATCCAACATTTTGTTTGTTCTTCTTAGTTTTATTTGAAAAATATATTGTTCTTTTTCCCAGTTGTATCTTTTTTTGTACAGATTGACGATATAGTAGAACAACAGAGTTTTTGAACAAGCTTTATACAATTTCGGAGAAAAAAAATCATTTTAAGGTTAAGGTTTATCTCCAACACTGCACAACACCGACACGGCGACCTGAGATGCTGAACCGTACAGAGCAAAATAATAAAACTAAGAAAAATATAACAACATACAATAAGGGTATTCATATGTAACGTGTCGCGTCGTAAGACACAAGATAAGTTTAAGATTTGGGTAAATTTATCATTTGATTAATGAACTGTCAAATTTTGTATGGAAAATGGTTTACAAAATTTGGTTAAAATTATCCAAGGATTTCGCTGCGGAAAATTTACCAAATTTATTTGGTTAAACTTATCCAAACGTCATTGTCCTTTTAGAATTAGGCGTGTTCAAAAATGATTGACGATATCTTACCCCCAGTTTCTGGAGTTTAAACTAAAAGTGGAGTTTAATTTTCCACTGTCAAACTGGGGGTTAGAGAACTTAAAAAAACTCAGAACGAACGTAACTATGACATCGCGATTAGTTGGTGCTTAAAGTTGTGAATTAAAACGTAGTTTATACAAGAAAAGATAATTAGGACGTTACTCAACGATTAGGAAAGCTACTTTTCGTAAACTATTAAGGTAGAATTATAAAGGCTCTCCCAAACCACTTGTTGTTATTGGTGTTTTCGTCATCGTCAGTAAATGATTTGCATTGGTTTGGGAGATGTCATAAGCCAATGAAAAGTAGCTATCTACTATCAACATCTAAATCAGAATTGAGCCATAATTAACTCTTTCTCTTTTGTTCGTTGCTTTTACTTTTTCAGTTCCGTGAGGTGCGCTCGCAGGGGCAATCCTCACTTCTTAAACCAGAAAGTAACGAAAATCAAGAAACCGACATTTTATATTCGCTCATTTCCGTCCGACCACTGTCGTAAGCTTGCGACTATTTTAATTCCACTTTAAAACGCGGCTTACGCTTAAAACACGACTATTTATTGTCGTTTATCTTTTATTTTTTGTATAGTTCCGAGAAATTCGGCTCCGATTTCACGATCGGTTCGGGAGAAGTTATACATTTAAAAATAAATTCGAAATCTGACACCTAATCTGTCAAATAATTTTTTTTTTTTGTTCAAAACAAGAAAAGAACCGGCATTGCATTTGCATAGTCTTGTTGACAGCATTTAACCAAAGGAATAAAAAGGGCGTTAATGCCAACTTTTGTGTATAAGCTTATCATTTTACACAATTTGTAAACTTACGACATTTCATGAATACCCTCAAAAAGTCTAAATTCACAATACGAGGATTGATGAATGAATCGAACTGATCTAATTTGTATTTGGGATATCGAGGCAGCCCAATCGACATTTCCATAGTTAAATCATTTTACCAAATATGATGGCTGGTCAGTACGCAGGAAAAAACGAAGAAATTAAGCTGGGTCCGTCACAATCCACAACGGATCATCGAAAAACGGATTAAGCAAGAAAATAGGTTTAGCACCTTAAGTTTGTCAGTATTTTATTTGTACTTGTGATAAGGTACTTGGCAAATTATGGATTTGATAGGATGTAATTTAAACTCGTGACTTTGATCAAGCTTGATATTACGACGTAGGAGAAGACGAAAAGGATAAGTTCTTCCAATACGGTTAGATAGATCCCATTCAATCTGTAAAATGATTTTTTTTCTCAGAGTAAATATATGTATAGGCGTGTTTTTTGAGAGAGTGACTAGCAACTCAGCAAAATGTTTACAAGCAAAACAATAACAAAACAAATTATTATACAGAATTTCATTTTGTGTTTTCCTTGTAAATCATTTACTTTTTGTAGTATTGATATTCCTCACGTACAAAATTATTTATTTTTAGGTTCAAAATACTTTTAATATTTGTTATTTAAATTTACATACCCAAAATTGAACCACCAATTATCTACTTTTGAATATGCTTTTAGCTTCTACTCATATCCATGGAGCAGCCGCCAGTATAAGCCATAAAAGCTTAAATATAATGTAACCTCCTAACTTTATGTATTGGATTCTAAATTTAAAATTATCGATATATGTAACTATGTATATCTGTTTGGGAGTGGGGTGCTTAAGAAGTTTCAAAGCCTTTATGTTTTCAAAATTTGCATTCCGTAACATTGGACATGACTTACCCACCTACTGAAATATGAGCTTTCCAAAATAGTTTGTTAAAAATAAAAATAAACGCTTCGGAACTTAAAAAAAAATAAAAAAATAAATAGGGTGATTCGCATAACATGTGACAAAAAATATTTTGGAAAATTCTACGTAATTAAGAAATATTTTCGATTTCAATATTCAAAGCTTAAAGTTAATTTTAAATCAAACACTGAGAATCGGTTGGTTCCTTTACTTACTTTCCTTACTTTTTAAAACATTAAAAAATAAATAAACCAACTTTTTGATAAAAACAAAAAAGAAACTAAGAAGAAAATGAGGAAGCGTTATTTATTTTTAAGAAGAGGAAGAAAAACAAAAATAAAAAAATGGTTCTGTTTTTTTTTTTAGTTTAGTGCACTTTGTTGAATTTTCAATTTGGAAGTTCTTGGCGACAAATGTGTTTCGCTCTGACAACACAAATTGAACTCTTCAGTGAAAATTGTTATTGCCTTTCTTGTTTTTAGTTAATGGCTACCGACATTCATATGAAAAATAATAAATATCCAATAAGAGGTGTTATTTTGCTATTCAAAGAATAGTTGAATTTTTTGAGATAAATGATCGGGTGTGTATTTTAATGTAAAGAGGAAAGTATGCCATTAATAATGGAAAACAATATCAGCCAAATGGCCGCCATATGTATAATGCATAGACAATTATATCCTTTTCATGAAATTATCCATCACCAAATCGCAAAGTGGCTGCTGTATGCCCTCAATAGCTTCACGAATTCCATCTTTGAGGTCTTGAATCGACGCTAGGCTGTTGGCGTTCAGACCTTATATTTCACGTGGCCCTAAAGGAAGTAGTCGCAAGGTGTTAAATTACAAGATCTCGGTGGCCCATTGTGATGACCTCTTCGAGAGATAACATGGTCCGGAAACTTTTCCCTTAAAAGATCGATGGTTTCGTTGGTTGTGTGGCATGTTGTCCAGATCAATACCATCCAAAGCCGGCCATACAAAATTATTAATCATCTCTCGATAGCGCATTCCATTCACCGTAGTTGTTGCTCGAGCCTCATTTTCGAAAAAGTAAGGTCCAATGACCCCGCCGGACCATAAGCCGCAACAAACAGTTACTTGTTGAGGATGGAGAGGATTTTGAACAATAAATCTTGGGTTTTACGAGCCCCAGATGCGACAAATTTGCGTGTTGACGTAGCCACCAATCAAGATGATATTTCTATGAAAATCCGGACCATTTTCATGCATTTTTTTTTAGTGAATCTTAATAATTTCAATGCGTTATTGAAGCGTGTATCGTTCCATTTTTATTAATGGCGTAGGTCTACTTGTCATGGCAAAAATCTACAGCTTCAAAAGAGACAACTACCGAAATAGCGGGCTATTTAAAATAAAACCTATTATTGGAAAACCCTTTTTTTCCAAGGGAGTTTGGTTAAATTCTTGCACCCATTTCTTTATATCTATGTAAAAAAGTAAAAGTCCCAAAGTCATTTGGTTCTTAGTATTTGACTTAATGTTGTTAAGAGCATTGAATATCGGGTTTTTCAATAAGAGCGCTACAAAAGTTTTTTTAAATAAAACAAAAACAGTTTTGGATATCAATGAAATTCTTTATTCCTATGAAAGATCGTTCGATGCCATTATGTATGGAACTCGATTTCTTTTGCTTGGCCACCACGGACACGCTAGCAGACGGTTTTTTAAGCATAAATCGGCCGATATTCGTACGAAGTTCATCAATCCTCGCTGGCTTGTTGGCATAGACCATAGACTTGACGTAGTCCCACAGGAAATAGTCTTACGACGTCAAATCGCACGACCGAGGCACCAAGCGACTGGACCATTTCGTGAGATA
Source organism: Melangyna quadrimaculata (assembly GCA_949320155.1). NCBI lineage: Eukaryota > Metazoa > Arthropoda > Insecta > Diptera > Syrphidae > Melangyna > Melangyna quadrimaculata. Next base: position 84,464,203 of record OX439484.1, read on the forward strand.
ACACGTTCTCCAAATTTGGTTTCCAATAAATTGATTGTGACATTCGCTGTGTGGCACCACATGTCTTCCAAGTCCATATCATCCAATTGGGGCCAAAAATATTCGGTTATCATTGAACAGTAGCGATCCCCATTCACAGTAACGTGCCGGTCTTGATCATCACGGAAGAAGTACGGCCCAATGACGCCGCGCGCCGGCCCATAAACCACACCAAACCGTAATTTTTTCGGGATGCAATGATGACTCATGGAGTACGTGTGGATTGCTGCCTGACCAATACCGCATATTTTGTTTATTGACGAAGCCATTCAGCCTCATCGCTGAAGATGATTTTTCGATGAAAATCCGAATCATTTCCAAGTTGTTGCTCAGCCCAATTCACGAACATACGACGCTTCTGGTGATCAACATTTTGGCTTTCTGCAACTGAAGCCTCAGCAATATTCTCGACACTACACTGGAACGGGAACATTGTGCTGTACCTGTGGATTCAAATTTGTCCACTAGACGCTCAATTGTTGATCTGCTAGGACGATTATGACGACCATAAATTGGACGTAGCGCTCTTAACGTTGAGGCCACTGACTCCGAATTTCGGTAGTAAATTTTAATAATTTCGACTCGTTGTTGGCTCGTATATCTTTCTATCTATGGCAATCCTTACTGAAGAGAAATGTCAAAAGAGCGGCAAGAAATATGGCGTCGTTTGCTGTCCCTGTTGCTCTATTTTTGTAGCGTCCCTGTTGAAAAACCCTTTATTTAATTCCTAAATAGTACTTAATAAAAAACAGTTTGAACAAAAGGAATCGTTCTAAACTAATTTTTCAAAACCTATTCACGCAAGCTACTTCATTTAAAAATAAAATAAAATAAAATAAAATAAAATAAAATAAAATAAAATAAAATAAAATAAAATAAAACAAAATAAAATAAAATCAAATAAACTAAAATAAAATAAAAATGGGTATTTATTTTTAAACTACCAATCACACGATCCCTACCGTCTTCCCTTTCAAATTGTCCGTCAAACGCCATAAAACGGCTTCAATTTTAACTGAAATATACTATTTTATCGTTATTTTAAGATCTCAATCTTGAAGATCCGACCCGTAGAAGTCAAGCTATATGCTTTTTACCCTACCCATATCAGCTTTTTTACAGTATTTTTAACATACTACCTAAAATAACACAGCGACCAGCGTGTTATTCCGTCTTATTTTTGTTCGCGGTAGTTAAACAAAGAGAGGAATAATACAACACTAATGAAAAAGGGATGCAAAACAATTTAGTTTCAATCCAGTATAAGACGGTCGAAAGCGTGTTATTCACAGTGTTGCCAAGTCGAAATTCCAAATAAAGTCAAATCTGACTTGTTGACTTTATTTGTCTCTTCCAAATCAAGTCAAAAAAAAGTCAAATATTTGAAAATTTTGTTTCTAGTCAAAAAAAAAGTCAAATATCAAAATGCCAAACATTAATGATAACATAAGTACATTTTATTAATTATAAACAAAATAAAAGTATTTCAACGAGTTAATTAGAATAAATAATATTTCATAAATTATTATTAGCCGTGTTTTTTGAGAGAGTGACTAGCAACTCAGCAGAATTTTTACACGCAAAACAATAACAAAACAAATTATTTAAGAGAATTTTGTTTGTGTTTTCCGTGTAAAACTTTTATTGAGTTGCTAGTCAGTCACTCTCTGAAAAAACACGGCTATTATTTATAAAAATAGGAACATAGGTACTTAGGTTAAGGTACATAAAGTTAAAGATCTTCAAAATCTGAGCTATCACACTCAATTTCATTGGTTATATCTATATTTTTGTGTATAGCATATGTTCCAACTTTTTTTTTTTACTTCTGCAGGAAAGTTATTGCAACAGTTTTTATTGCGCAAATGATTTCTTATCGTCAAAAGATAATTAGTTAACAACAGCTGCATTCTGTTTCTTTGTTTCGTTTTGATCAAATTTAATTGACTAAAAATTCTTTCTACTTCTGCATTGGAAACCAATATTGATATAAAAAATTTCGCCAATTCTTTAAATGGATTTTCTCCACTGGCATCCTTATACGAATAAACTTCGCACCAGAAAGGCACTGTTCTTTTATGTCTTTCCATTTTATGAAAAAAAGATAGCTCGACTGGCTTAAAATCTTTTCTTTTGAATCAGACTCAACCTTCATCTCTTCCAGAACTGGAAGCAATGAACTTTTGTTTTGGGAAAGGCATGTGTGTCGACAGAAAGCATGCTGATCTGTTTGAGAATTTTTAGATTTTTTGGCACTTTCTGCTGTAATTAGTAATTCTTTTATTAGTTTAAAAATAAAACTTTTGCAGATTTTTTTTAAATATGGATTTCTTCGTCGCTCACTTCCGATTTGATTTTCAATTCGTTAAGTTTTTCCTCGCACTCTGCTCCCAGATAAGGATTAGTTTGTAAACCAAACCAGTTGTTTTGTGCAGCTTGTAGCTAAACCAGAATGACAGCATATGATTGGGATTTGGGAATGGTTTTTGTTAGGCTGTACTCCATGTAATATATATTCAAAGGTAACTTCATTGATTGCAGTTCATAGTATAACACATAGCACTCGGCCTACACTGAAGTTGAAATGTATTTTAAAATATTTTAACAAAAAGTTAACAAAAAACAAGTCAAAACACTTTTGACAAAATTGTATTTCATTTCATGTCAATAGCGATGAAATCTTGTCAAATTTGACATGAAACAGGTCAAAACGGCAACACTGGTTATTCATGTCGTTCGAAAAGAAAATTTGTATGGGTGACGAAGCCAAAGAGGAACAGCAACAACCGCTTTCGCTGCCAGCCGCGCTGGAGCGCTGGTCGATGACAAGAAATACACACACACAATATATGTATATGGCAAGGTCATTTTGCAAGAAGTGTAGCATGTGGATTTGTATATATCTAACTTTTTTTTAATAATTATGAAAGGAACAAGACGCTTTTTCTCGGCTTATTTATCTTAACTTTGCTCAAAATGTTAGAAAAGAGTGATATGGCTCGAGTAAAAAGAGTGTAACTTGAGTTCTAATGGTCGGATCTTCAATATTCTTAAAATCTCAGGAAAATAATAATCTACAAATATATGTTAACATAATTCAGAGAAAAAAAAATTGAATTCGAATTTTCTACCTAAAACAAATTTATTGAAAAAGTTTTTAAGAGAAAAATTTTATATTGACAAATCTAACATATAAGATGTTTGAAATTCGATTAAACGCATATCAAAATATTGATATTTCCATATACCTATTCAACAAAATTTCGGATGATGCACAAAAATATATTTATTTAATGTGATATTTGGAACTTTACAAAATTAGTATTGAAAATAAACGCATAAGAACATGGCCAGAAAATTAAGGCTCTTAAATTTGCAACTAATTTGATTGATTTTGCTTCGTCTTCCCAATTCAAATAATTCACGCCACGCCACTGCTACAATATATTGTAGGCATTTTTCTTGGTGTCAAAATATAAGCCTTAAATTGAGTTTTGCAATGATTGGTATAAGTGTCGGAATTCTTATGATGCATTCAAAGAAACGTAGAACCTCTTTTAAAAATTCGAACATTCTTATCGATATGTAAGGATAATCGGGGGCTGACATTTGTTTTTAAGACGTAAGTTTTTTCTCTCTTTATTTTAAGTTTTTTTTTTTAAGTAAAATTTATATCTTATCTAAATAAAGCTTCTACTAGATACCGAACCCAAACCAATTTGAATATAATCATTTTGTATATAGAAGAAGAATCATTTAGTTAGTTGTGTTTTTGGCTTTAAAAGCTATCAAATTCCTTTATTTATTAAAAATACCTATTTTATTTAAAAAAAAAAAACCCATCTGTACATTTCTTTGTTTTAAACTTATTTGAAAATGTCCGTTAACCCTGTAGCACCAACACGTTTTGTTATTAATTTAATGTATTCAACAGATTTCTTAAATTCTTTTCTGTAAATTTTTTAATATGAGATTTCATCACAGACATAAAAACACTACAGCTATGTCATTGTTAAAATTCTTCATATTCAAAAAAAAAAAAAAAAAAAAAAAATAATAATATCCTGCGTTATGTCATAATCTTTTTTTTGGTTTTTATTTTATTTAGGTGAGTCAAACGTCTATACTCTGGGTAACATTGGTGCACATCGTATTGTTAGCACAAAACTTCCATCAGTCGGTAGTACTCGAGAAGCTATGACTGCCACTGGGAATACAACAACCAGACTTTTGGGTACATTCCAGAAAGTTGATTATGTTTTCATCGTTGGCGTTGCTGGTGGTGTTCCACATTATACAGATTACAAAAAGCACGTCCGGTTGGGTGATGTTGTTATATCCTATGTTGATAAAAATAAGGCGCTATTGGGAAGGTGAGTAGTTATTATTTTTGATCGTATTGTTTATTTGTATGAAACATAAGCCGTGTTTTTGAAGAGAGTGTATAGCCATAACCACTCAGCAAAATTGGTAAATCCAAACAAAAACAAACACCAAATTTATTAATTTTAACTTTGTTTGTAAACATTTTGCTGAGTTTGCTTATACACTCCCTCAAATAAAACGACTCTTATTTCTTATTATTATTATTGTCTCGATAAACGTTGTCCTGTCCAAATTTCAATTCATTTGACTGTAATCGATTTTGTGTATATGTGGAAAGCTTTTGGAATTTTTTGAACAAAGTTAAACAAAAAAGTCAGAAAAAATATTATTTAATTTGAAATCACATTGATTATCGAATTTTGTATTATTTGCACTTTGATCTCGATTTGAATGTCATAGCAAACCAAAACCAAATGAAACAAATTATTTGTTTTTTTTTCATTGAATATCACCTGTCTTATTGAGTGCTCAAGGCAACATATCGTCGCCCGAGAATTGTTTTGTCGTAAGCGCCAAATCGGTTTTTTTTAACTGGATATGCAGTACTATGTTTTCAAAGGTGCTGTTTTCATTTCTGTTGTCAGAGTTTTCCTATCTCTTACCGTTGCTGAGATAATTAGTATGCATTTTGTCGTATATCCACAAAATAATCACCCCTTGAGTTTTGTTTTGTCGTAAGCGCCAATTTTTGGCATGTACGACAAAAATTCCATGTGTTTTCCCTCTTTTTTTTTCTTAATATTGTTTTGTCGTAAGTGTATAGGCTTAAAACATACGATCAAAAATTTAAAATAAAATCTTAAAATTGATTTGTCGTACGTGTATGAGACTAACATAGAATGTAGGACTGATCATATACAAATACAACACAAATGAGAAAACAAATATTGCGGTTTGGTTTGTCGAACGTGTATAGAAATTTCAACTGCCGGTGCAGAAATTATAAATACAATGAGCGATCAAAAAAAATTTCAGTCGTTAGCAGAAAGTCGTTAACGAAAAGGCATCAATAAAGGCCTAACGAGATCTTGATCGGAAAAACATTGATCCAAAGCATGCCACTGTCTGTTTTGACCTCCAAACTGTCTTTGCTCTGCCGAAAGGTAATGCCTCTTCGTTTTTTTTATAAAAGAAAACTAAACGTGTACAATATGACTACAACAAATATTTTGCCAAATAAAAAAGAAAAATTAACTTATTGTGGAATTTGGAATGAGTTGCAGAGCGGCCGTTCTGGTGACGATATTGCCAGTGCAGTTTCAAAAATACTGCATCAAATTGTTTCTGACAATCCACTTATTGAAGCTCTGACTCTATGGAGTGACTCCTAGCGTCCCCCTAAACAAAAACAAATTCAAATTTAAAATTAATTACACAAACATTTTCGGAGCCTGGACATTCCCTAATTCAAGAGGTAGATTGCGTCCATAGGTCCATCGACAAATATTCGCGCAACTTGGAAATATTTAGCCAGTTTTCGCCTATGTGACATCTTAAGAATATGAATTTTAAGAAGTTAAAATTATTTCAAATGTTGCCAATAGATTTTAAAGCAATTTCCGCTAGAGCGGGCCAATTGAACTTTTCGTCAATTCCATTAAGACGAACAATTTACACTCTATTATAAAACGAGCGGAAGAGAAATGGAGTTAAAACAGCTTGAATATTGAAAAAACAACTCAAAGCAACTCAAAAAAAAATTGTTCAAGTAACTCAAAACCGTTATCAAAAGACAAAATCAATGACCTTAAAAGTTTATTTGGTTTTATACGAAAGGTAGACCAAAACTACTACGAAGCCTTGTTCAAATCAAAAACAAAATGAAATCATCAATAATTATGTACCTTATACAGTTATTTATGGTAACTTTAGGTTTACTAACCAAAATTACATTATTTATCTCATAGATTTAATTTTATATTTCATAGTCATAGAATGACTTTTCCGTTAGTTTTTATAAAAAAATTTGATTTTAATTTTGTATCTATACATTCGTGTTGTTATGGTCATAGGATGACTTACTTGTTATTGTTTTTTTTTGTTTTATTAATCAAGTTAAATTTTTCACACCAAGATTGCCTTTAAGCAAAAAAACTCAATTGTGATGTATGTATTCCTATTTTAACCCTTATAAAATAAATAACATTTTATTGTTAACATTGGAAATTGACTTTTTTTTATTGGTTCTCATACCAATTCGTAAAGGATTTAAACAAGACGCAACCTGCAACCTAAGTCTCTCAGTCTAATGGGTGGAATTGTATTGCGATTTATCAATATCGAAAGCGAAATGGAAAATTGATTGACTTTGTTGATGTACTGTTAAAGCTTTTGGCACTTAGATAACTATATAATGTATTTAAATGTATATTTAAGAGAAGAATAAAACTTAATTCACCACAAAAGATTGTGATAAGCTTCGCTGGCCCCGAGATTCACACGAGACTTTTGGCAAGACTAATTTGTTAGTATCTAACACAATTAGTCAAAATCGTAAAATTTCAAAAACCGTCTAAGAACTTGTCTAGGATATCGTTAAAATATGCATGGTTTCGATATAAATTTTACGTTCTTTTTTTAGAAAAAGTTGAACCTTCTTACAACAGATTCACCATAAAATACTTTTTCAATACTATAGGTGTGCAATCAATTTCAGAACTCACAGTAAATTGTACATGCCTTGCTGCAACTTATTAATAGATACATATTAAAGTGTCCTCTATCGGAAAAATTTATGAAATGTTGATTAAAACTAAATAAAATAAAAAAGTGCGTATACGCCCGAGTGTTCTATTCTCGATTTTAGAGAAAGTCAAATTACAACATTTTATTGACATCATTTTTTTGGTTTGTTAGTTCTTCTAGGACGGGGATTGGCAATTGACGTCCGAATCCGAACCGCGAGGGTATTAACCTGGACCGTGGTTTTTCGGTTTCCTTACAAATAAATTTAAGACACATTTAATTATAACCCACAAAAATCATCAAACGGCTAGGCGGGTCATCTCCCGGAATCGTATTGTTTGGTACTTGTTTGTTCGCTTACTTTTGTCCTAGAAAGAAAAATTCAAGCCATAAGTACAAAAAATTACTTTCTCTATTTTTTTTTTGTTTTTTTTTTTTACATTTATTTTAACAATTAAATTCGGAAACAAGTTGATCAAATATTGAAAAAAATCTCTTGCCTGCGTTAAGGAATGTCGAAAAAATGTTGGTTTTGAGGAATACATCGAAAAAAATTTTGCGATTCAGAAGAAATTAGAGAATTTTACGAAGTGCCTATTTTGTTCTTAAAAATTACCTTTTAATTTTTACTGGACTCTCGTATCAAATAATATCATCATCAGGACCGATCAGGAGGATGTATCCGTTCATTGACTTATTTTGTTTTTGATTCTGTATATTCTGAATATGATCATTTTGTTCCAAAAGTTAGTTTATTACTCTATCACAACGCCACCCAACGGGTCCAGGGACAAATAATTTAGTCATTTTGGTTCTACAAATAGAGAATTTATTAATAACCCGACGCCAGCGCCACTTATCGATCAATTTGTTCTTACAAAACTTGGACAATTACAAACATTTAAATGAAAAAATGAGCCAAATCGGTCTAGTCCTTCTGAAGAAATGCGTTTTATAACGAAATTCAATTAATAAAAAAGTGCGTATACGCCCGAGTGTACCACTGTTATATAGCGTTGTTTTTATAGAACAACAAAATATGACATAACTTTTTCGTTTGTTTTAATTTGTTTACACTTATGCAGTATATGTATATACAGGTTTCAATGGTATTTGTTTTTTTTTTTAGTGTTAGTGTTTTGAGAAAAAAAGTATGAGAACGAAACGCTTTTTGGAAAATTTTCGATAAAGGATCAAAGAGGTTTAAATTTAAGAGTTTTTTCAATGCGTTTGCTTCTTGGTAACTGCTGAGCTTGGCAGGAAACCGTAAAATCTTAAAATTTTTGAAATCAGTTTTTCTGACGAAAATATTGCAATTTGTTGCACTAATTTTCTCGGAGTAAACCAATTAAATTCACAAATTATAAAACTCCCAATTCACAAAACCAAAATAAAACTTTTTTTGCCGTATTTCTTTTAGGTTTGTTTTGAAACTTGAATAAAACAATTTCATTAATTTATTATTTTTTACAGGAGTGCAAATAATAAAGCTGAGAAGCCATATGTCTATGTCTACAGCAGTGGCGAGGATTTAAAAACATATTTCCCTGTAAATGATTGCTTACAACATATCGCAGAAAGCCTGCAAGCTAACATGCTGAGCAAACGCCCTTGGGAAGAATACCTTAAAGACGGCCTCAAGAATCTTTCTATGAAGACCGACACAGATTTCCATCGACCAGCTTTAAATACAGATAAGCTCTTCATGAACATTGGCAATAATGAGGTAATCGAAGTTGCACATCCGATATCGGGAGAAGATGTGGTAGATGGACTACCAAGATCTCGGTTGCATTTGGGACCAATTGGATCTGGACGTGATTTAGTCCGAAATGATGGTCTGCGAATGAATTTTGTCAAAAATCACGGTCTGCTGGCGACTGATGTAGAAATGAGTTCGGTGCTCGACAGTATTATTGGAAATTGCAGAGAGAGTTTTATTTTAGTGAAGGGTTAGTTAAATACAATATTTTATTCTTAATCATAATTTTATTAGAAAATCATTATTTTTTCTTTTCTTATAGGCATATCTGATTACAAAGACGGTATGTCGACACGTAAATGGCAAAACTTTTCATCGCTTGCTGCTGCTTCTGTGATGAAATCTATCATTTGTGGAATGGATGCACCCACAAATGTTTAAAACAAAAAATATAATCAAAATACAATAACATTATGACTTATAATTCGTTTTATTACTTAATAATATATTTACAAGTAGATTTTGCATTTACACTAAAAAATATTATCATGGCCATGAATTAGAATTCATGTTTCTGTTTTCACTATGAATAACTATACCAAAAAAAAAAAAAAAACTTAATTTAAAAGTAAAGTTAAAAAATAAAAAGATTTGTTTAAGTTTCTTTTTTTTGTTTAAATCAAAATTAATGTTTTGTTGAGTTTACCTGCATATATTTTCAGTTTCTTTTTTGTTTATGTAAATACAATATATAAGTAATTTAAATAAATCTCTTATTAAACTTAATATTTATATTACATTTGTTTTTCTTTTTATGTTTAAAGTTAAAAAAAAAAAAATGCGCAATTAAAAATAAAAGAATATAAAAAGATGATTTCTTATGAGTATCTTCGATTTAGTTAATTAATTTAAAAGAATTTATTTTATCCAAACAATTCTCTGTTATTTGTATTGGCATCTTGTACCAAATAATGCGTACATTTCAAACGAATCAGAATTGCATCTGCATCAGCTAAGCGAAGCATAAGCATTGCGAAACATAAGTGATGCATTAAATTATCTGACGTTTATTAATTTACTGATACATTCAGCCCTATTGTGAGCTTCACCCGGAAAACACTTCGCCCAAAAATGTTTTGTTCGCCCGGATTTTTAAAAGCTATTGTGAGTTTCATCCTCCATTTTACAACAAGTGTGACTTCGTTCGCCACCAAAAATTAAGTGGAAATCCTTTCGCCCGAAACTCACGATAATGGAAGTTTGAAATGTAATTTTTCCGGGCGGATTTTCTTTCATGCGGAACTCACAATAGGGCTGATAGTTTATTTAATATAAGAAAAACGGATTGGGTACGATATGTTGACTTTTAAAACATCGACTTTCAAAATCTCTACAGAAAAATGTTGACTGGTTAAAAGGACTGATTACAATATCAAAAAAAGCTATAACGATTTAAATGCGATTTTCAAAATTTCGACTTTCCGAAAATCGATACTTTTAAGGTCGGTATTTCGTACAATTTTCTTGAGCAAAAATATCGACAAGGCGATATTTTGCTCGACTTTTTTCAGCGCAGTCCACATTTTATCAGGTCGAGATTTCATAATGGCGACATTTTTTCGCATCATCTTTAAAAATATATAAACATTTGTTAAACTTTGTGGTCTACAATTTGTATTATGAGAACAATTTCAGTCAGATGACAAATAAAAGAGAATTTTATTTCCAACAAATTTGATTTTGACTTTTCATTCATTTGATTTCTTTTCACTTCAAATCGATAGTTTCGGAGATATAGATCATTTTCCAAAATGGTGTATTTCCCCAGGGTGATGGCGTCCCGAAAAACTGGACATAATCTTTTCCCTCTTTCAGGTATATAAAATTCAGCCGGCCTATATTTCGTTCCACAAAACAATCTATCTTTCCTGTGCTATATTTCTTCTAATCCTTACACGATTCCCGCCTTAGAGTGTTTTGGTAACTATATATTTACAGAGCTTGATCCAATTTTATTTGCTCTATAAGAGAAGTATTGATTTGGTCTCAATAAACAAACTAGAGGTTTTAATCGAAACTAACAATACGATCATGGAGAAGTCCAAAAAGTGATTTTCGACAAGAAGTCCTTACGTCCGTGCGCCTTAACGGTTAGACGGATTTGCTTCAAACTTGGTGTGAAACATTTTTATGTACTAAAAAAAATTTAGAACGGGTAGCTGTCATACATCGACTTCGGTTGTATCGAATTTGTTATATTATCTAGACTATAGTTATAATAATGTGCGTCGGGGTAACTTCCCTACCACATTAAAAAAAGTTTGTTCCGAAACAACAACAAGCCTCGGATATGGATGATCTTAAAGTTGACGACCCCAGCAAACGAAACAAGGACAATGAAGTTCGGATCTGCACGTGGAACGTCCTGTCCTTATACAGAACACGTGCAGCCGAACAATTAATGGAGAACCTGGACAGGCTAAAGGCTGACGTAACAGCCATCCCGGAAGTGCGATGGGATGGAGAGGGCATACGGAGACTGAAATCGTGTGATATCTACTACGGCGGGTGCTTGAAGGAACAGGGTCAGCGGCTCTTTGGTTGTGGATTGGTGATAAGGGGAAGACTTAGGCAAGAAGTCTTGGGCTTCCGAAGTTAAAGCGAGCGCCTGGTCACAATCCGCATCAAAGGCAAATTTAAGAACATTCCGCTGATCTGTGTTCACGCCCCTCATGAAAGGAGAGAGGACTCAACCAAAGAAGCATTCTACGATCTCCTGGACACAACGTATGATATGTGCCCGAAGTACGACGTGAAGATCATTCTTGGTGACTTCAACGCAAGATTCGGAAAGGAGGGCATCTTTGGTTCGATAGTCGGAGGACACAGCCTACACGACGAAACTTCCGGCAACGGACACAGGCTGGCAGACTTTGCGGCGGGGCGAAATGTCATCTTCTCAAGCACATACTTCCTACACCTCAATATTTACAAGGGGACTTGGCGTTCGCGTGATCAACTAACCGTCAACCATACCACGTTGCGATAGACGCGAGACATGCTTCCAGTATCTTGGACGTCCGAACGTTCCGAAGGGCCAACATTGACTTGGATCACTACCTGGTGGTAGCTAGACTACGTATGCGGATATCCATGACGCGACAACGCAGACCACGTAACTCTTAATCTCTCAGGAGGTCCGCCACCAGCATCAAGTGCAGAGGACCAGTGGAAACACTGTCAACAAGCCATCAGAAGTGCCGCCTCTGATGTGGCCACTAGGCGAATACAACAAAACCCCTGGTTCGATGAAGAGTGCCGGCTAGCGCATGCAGCTAAGGACGAGGCCTACCAGGCAATGCTGCAGACTCGAACAAGAGCTACTGAGAGAGTAGCCCGGGAGCTCTACGGGCTGAAACGAAAAGAGGAACGACGACTTCTCAGTAGGAAAAAGAGAGCACGAGAAGCGGGCGGTAGAGTCTATTATTGAGGGTTGTAGCGGTAGGGGAGATGTTCGAAAATTGTATCAGTGGTTGAAGGATACAAGGCTAGAACGGAAGCCTGACGAGATGAGAGTGGGAATATAGACACAGTCAGTGCTGAGGATCTGGAAAGAACACTTCTCTAGACTGCTTGATGGTGAAGACAGCCAAGATGCCGCTAATAGGCAGAACGCTATATTCAACTTGGACGATGATGGCCAAGAGTTCCGTCCACCCGACCTAACCGAAGTGCGGCAGGCGATATCCAAACTTAAGCCGTACAAGGCTTATAAAATCTTGTCGGCTACTCTGTGTGACCGCTTAAAAACTTTTTTCAATGATCTGTTCGGCCCCTATCAGTGTGGTTTTAGGCCAGGCAAGTCAACCGTCGATCAAATGTTCACACTCCGACAGATTTTAGAAAAATCCCGGGAATTCCAGATCGATAAACACCACCTTTTTATCGATTTTAAAGTCGCGTATGATAGCGTGAATAGGGACGAATTATACAGAGCCATGTCGAGTCTCGGCATCCCTGCCAAACTCGTCCGCCTGTGCAGGATGACGATGGAGAAATCTCGCTGCTCCGTCAAAATTGGTAAGAACACCACCGATTCCTTTGATGTTGAGAAAGGATTGAGGCAAGGCGACGCGTTATAATGCAACCTATTCAACATCGTTCTTGAAGCCATTGTACGCAACGCACATGTCAACACCAGCGGTAAAATCTATCAAAAGTCCGTTCAATTGCTTCCGTATGCAGATGACATAGACATTGTCGGCAGAACGAAGCGAGCTGTGGCAGGGGCATTTGCGAGCATTGAATCGGAGGCGGCTAAAATGGGATTGGCGGTTAATGAGGACCAGACAAATTATATGCTTTCATCGAGAGAGGAATCTCAACATCGTCGACTCGGGCAAAATATCACCATGGACAAATATAACTTCGAAGTTGTCAAGGACTTTGTCTACCTGGGCTCCACTATTACATCGCAGAATGACATCAGTGCAGAGATCAAGCGAAGAATTACTCTTGCCAACCACTGTTTCTTCGGTCTAAGAAGGCATTTAAGTAGTAAGGCCCTCTCTCAGAGAACCAAGGAGACTTTATACAAAACCCTAATCATCCCGGTCCTGCTTTATGGGTCAGAAGCATGGACACTGAAAGATTCGGATAAAAATCTGCTAGGGTGCTTTGAGAGGAAGATTCTTCGTGTGATTTTCGGTCTGGTGTGTATCGAAGGAGTATGGAGGAGTCAACGACGAGCTATACGGGCTATACAGCGACGTTGACCTGGTCAAAAAGCTGAAAATACAGCGGCTGAGATGGCTGGGGCACGTGGAGCGTATGGACAGCAACGCACCTGCCCGACGAGTCTTCGAATCCAACCCCGATGGGGTACGCAGCAGAGGAAGAACCCGTCACAGGTGGCGCAAATAAGTGGATGACGACATCAAAGCACTCGGTGTGCCCAACTGGAAGCGGCTAGCTAGGGACAGAGCTGGCTGGAGGGGCTTGTTAGTTGAGGCCGAAGCCCATCCTGGGCTGTGAGCGCCATCAAAATTAAAGTAAGTAATAGTTATAATAATACTGCCTAACAGTTGTTTTCCAAAAAATTCGAATAATAGAATTTTAGAAGGTAGTCAGCTTAAAAACAAGATATTGCGAATTGCGATCCAGTCGTGCATTTTATTTATTAAATTTTTGTAACCAAAGTTCCAACCGTGCTTAGAGTATACTCAGTCGTCCAGCAGGCAGTTCTTTTATTTTAAAGAAACGCAGTAAAGTAGTTTTCATGTGCAAATTTTAGTAAACTATTTAACTCAGGAAAGATACAAAATTGAATATGGGTAACGGGACTAAAATTAACTCATGACGTTTTATTGTTGGACTTTAATCAATGTTGCTGAAAAATTCAAAGTTTTGCTGATAAATTCTATTGATATAGCCGTTTAAAGGCCCGGGACTTGGAATCTCTGATAGCAAATCAAGTACCAAACAGTTGGTACCAACCTTCAGAAGACCCAGCTTGTCAAGTTGTATGACATACTGACAAAAAGGCAAATCAGTTTTTTAGTTTCGTGTGTCGAAAAAACTTTAATCCACTATGGGACCATTCCACGTCCCAAATTTACTTTTAAGACTTTTAACACTTTTTTACTTTTGTCATGGTGGCAACACTGGCAGATGGACGGTATGTGGGTTGCCTCCTTACCAGGCAACCACATAAATTCGCCTATAAATCGAGAACCAGACATGGACGCTGACGCGAAATGTCTCTTTAGATTCAAAATACTTTAAGCCATATATCCATATTTTTGTTGGCCCTTTCCAACCTTGCGCAGTGGGGGAACAAAATTCCATCGGTGGATAAGGGTTTTTGTTTTCATAAAATAATGGTTATTATATACATATTCATAAAAGGTTAAGATTGCAGAATTTCACACTATACAGCATATCTGAAGCCTACCTTAATCCATGAATGTGTTTTTTGTATAATCGATTTTAAAGTGGGGGAGGTGGAATTATATCAAACCACTCTATATTTGTCTTGGTATTATTAAGCATATGGCACATGATTTAAGGTCAGTTTTTAATTCAATGTTGTATTGCAATTATTTTGTTCTCATAAGATTGGACATAAAAAACTGTACCTTAGAAAAAGTTAATTTATTTTTTTTTTTAAATAACGAATAAATTTGAACTGCAACAAGCATAATATAACCGAGTTCCAATGGTTTGGTGATGAGATTTGAAAGTTATTACGTTGTGAAAAATTGAACTTGAGATATTAGTTTAAGCTAATATGACGATGTCTAGAAAGTGAAAACAGTGGTTCTCACATTTCTGTCTGTCTGTCCTTGGACCTAAAGCCTAACCGGCTTAATGGATTTTCGTCAAACTTGCCCACAGGTTTTTTTGATTGTTTTGGTACCAGAAAGTAACGGTACCTGCAAGACAATTTCTTTAACCAAAAAGGAAAATATTAGGTATTTTTCTCAAAAACGGCTTCAACAATCAAAACAAAAAATTCAAATAATTAAAATAGTGATAGGCTACTTTTTGATTTGTTTTTTCTTAAATTTTTTTTAGACTTAGTTTATGGGAGAACCATATATTTTGTTTTTTTTTTTTTTCGAAAACGGTTATGTGGATATTTCTCATTTTTTATTCATTTTGAAGTTTCAAGAAAGTTTAAAAATATTGTCAACCAAAAAGTTTGAAAACTTTTTTATTATTTTTTAAATTTAATTTTTTGCAAAAATCAATATTTTGAAAATGACATGGACAATTTTCTTAAAACTTAGTTTAAAGTAGTTTTTTATTATTTTCTTAAATATTTGCAAAAATGATTTTGCTTAATTCAAATATAACGGTACCTCCATACTAATTTTCTCAAAAATGGTTCGAAGCATTTTGATAAAAGGATATGTGTGATATTTTATACTCCCAAATAATAAAAATTTGTTTTATTTTGCATTATTATAAGCAGTGATTCAGTGACTCATTATTAGAAAAATCGATTTAAAAAATATTTGTTTGCAGACTAAAATTAATTAAAGTAATTAAAATTTTCCAAAAAACATTTTTTTTTGATTTAAGAAAACAAACATTTTTTTTGAATACCTAATCGATTTTTTAAAAACAGGTTGGTGAAATTTTTTGAAATTTAGTAGTTAGAAACTGGTAAAAGGCCAGGGGATGACCTATCACAATTTGCTAACCGAATCATAGCGGTTTTAGAGTAACGGGTATTTTTTGAAATTTGGAAAACTTTACTTTGAACCAGTGTTTTGCTCACCCTGCATTAAAATATTGGTTAACAGTAATTTTACTGCATAAAATATTATTCGTTGGCATCAACATTTGCCTATAAATCAATAGATAATCTTGAACTTTGACATGAAAAAAATTCGTATGACTCAAAACAGGGGTGGAATCGGCTAAGCTGATAGTTGATTATCAAATTTTTGATTATCGTTTTGACTATTGCTCTCTCTATCTTTGTCTATAGAAATGTTAGAGACAGCTATCTTAAAAACGACAATCAAAAAAAATTGATAATCAAATTGGCTTATGAGGCCCATACCCATTATTTTTTTTCAAAATACTAGAAAGAAATAAAGTTGAAAACATCTATTTTGTATACAACATAAATATATATTTTTAAGGCTTTTCTTGGAACATATACACTTAAAAATTATCAGCCTCAAAAGTTGAAAATAAGCTTTTTATGCCACAGAGGAATCAGTTGTCCAACCGACGTTTTTAATGCATTTAATAACAATTATTAATTGGCCAACCGTTTAAGAAAATAAATATAACATGGCTTTGCATATTTGTTAATAATTTAACATTTATCAATTTTTTCTATTAAAGAAGAAACATATTTACATTTTTTAAATAAGTTTGTTATTTTATAAATACATATTGATTTTTTGAAATAAGTTAATCTTTTTCAATTATTCTACTCTTTTCTAAGTAGAAGAAACAATAACATCGACTCGTTACATGTATTCGCTTTATATACATATTACATTTTTAAAATTACATTTACATTACATTTTACATTTTTTAAATAACTTTAGTTTAGGAAACAAATGCACTCGAAAATTATGTGTTTTTTGTTATTTTAAAAATACATATTGAGTTTTTGAAAAAATTAAATTTTTATCAATTATTCTAAGTAGAAGAAACAAAGATAAGTGAAGTTTCATTAGTGGAAGAAAAAAAACTATGCACTGAAAAATTATGTTGTGTTGTTATTTTATGCAAATGGATTTACATTTGTAAATAAGTAAAGTTTTAGCAATAGAATATAAATTATCAGCCGTATTCATTAGAATCCGCTGAACAGATGAATAGTTATGCACTGCATAAGGATTTATGTAGCCACTATACAACGTTGCATAAATTGTTATGCATAAAATATTTTTTAACCCATTATAGTTATAATGAGCTTGTGTCAAAATTAGTACCATAAAGAAAGAATCTAGTACGTTTTACTTTCAAAACTGACAAAGGAGACACAGCTGTGTGTGTGCTGGGTGAAAAATCAATAGAATTAATTCTGCCGGCGATTGGATTCTTTTTGGTTTCTTATTAATTTTTTTAAATATTATTATAATTATTCAGTTGCTTTGTTGTTTTTTGTGTTCGCAAATAAAATTAAAAATATTTGAAACAAAAAATACGTCGTTTTTGATTTATTCCATGAATTGTTCCATTCACTCGCATCCTGATGTTTTTGTTGAGGAGAAAAATAAAAGGGTGGTGCTTATTTTGTAATGCTTAAAATTTATTTGTATTTTCCCGTGAAAGTGATGAAGGTGAATCTTTGTATAATTTTATTTAAATCACACATTTCGTCCAGCATTTGCAAAAGTTGTAAGATTTGATAGAAAATCTTTAAATTTTGCAAATTTATTAAGTAGCTTCTATAAAATAAAGTGTACAAAAAAATATTCTTTATTTTTTCAAACAATATGCCAACAAAAATGTACAGTAAATTAACAAAACCAACATTATTAATTGCTGTATTAAATTTTATAAAATATTTTGAATGTGAGATTTCAGCACCTCAAAGATTGCAAAAAATAAGCGCCCCCCTAACATCTATCTACATTATTGCTATGTGTGAGTCAAAGTGACACGCCGATACTAAACAACCCTTATGTTGGCTCTATACAACCTCCAAACGCATTTAGCTTATGTTGCTTCTATTCAACGTTGCATAAGTTTATGAATAAGGTTTTTGCGTTCAGAGGCGTTATAAAGAGTGCATAGCGCTATGCACTCGCTATAATTTGTTTATGCATAAGGCTGTAAGTGTTTTTGTTATTTACATATTTCCATATTTACAGTTTTAAACAAAAATATGTTCTAAATTCAATATTTTGAACATAAAGCTTGATAGACCCGAAGAAAAAATCAATGTTCAAGAATGCCAAATAAGAAGGAAAAATATATTTTATTTTTTTTGAATGGAGGAAAAAGAAAGTTGGCTGTCGGAAAACACTATTTTACAATGCCTTAGTATTATTTTCAACTAAAGTATTTCGTTAAAAGATTTGGACTTTATAATATACACAGTGTTAAATCGCTGATAACAGAAATTTTTAAATCCAATATAGTATCAAAAATAATGAACAAATTTCCATATTTGACGACATACTGAGGGAAAATGTCGAAAAAAAGAAATTTTAAAAAAAAGCTGCAGCTATTAGGAACATAGATATAAGTGCAACAATCAAAATAAAATATAACCATCTGATACTCCAGGACAAACAACTATCAGAACATTAATTTATCAGCAATAAACGTCAATTTTCACACAATCGAAACGAAAATTATCTAATGAAGAAGATAAAAAAACAATGGATTCAGCATCAGGTACAATCAAACACAACAAATTACCACAAAAACGCAAAACAACAGTTTGAAAAAATATCAGCTTTCGTGGAAATTATTGAGCCCCAAATTCGTATAATGAAAATATTGTGTAAATTGTCTAGCCCCCAGTTCGATTATTTTTATAAATTTTCTTGGGGCTTATTATTTAGCCCCAATTTAGTTTTTTTTTTAAGAAAATAGTCTTGGGGCTTGAAAAAATAACAGCTTTCGCAGAAAAAATCGAGCTCGTATATTGAAAATGAAGTGTAAGTTGTCTAGCCCCTAGTTCGTTTTTTTCTATACTATTCTATTTTCTCTTGAGGCTTAGCCGGAAACCTAGGGCTAGGGATTTAAATTATTCAGCCCCAACCTAGTATTTTTCACCAAATTGTCTTTGGCTTAGGAAAATACCAGTTATCTTGAAAATTATCTAGCTCTTACATCGAATAAACAAATAATGGTGTAAGGTGTTCAGCCCCAACCTCGTTTTTTTATCAAATTTCCTTGGGGGTTGAAATAACACTGCAAACATATTAATTGCTTAGCCCAGAATGTAAAACCTTTCAGGGTATGAATTGAATTTTACAAATTGGCTGTGGGGGGGGGGGGGGGGCTTTAGCCCCTATAGGCCCCCCCCCTGGATCCGCTACTAGTTGCAGGTCGGAAATATGAATGCCTACAAAAAGCGTTAGTAGGACAGAGTGGGCAAAAAAACTGCCGTGGGGCAAAAAAACTATTGCGGGGCAATAAAATTGTCGCGGGGCAAAAAAACTGCCGCGGGCAAAAAAACTGCCGCGGGGCAAAAAAACTGCCGCGGGGCAAAAAAATTGCCGCGGGGCAAAAAAAATTGCCGCGGGGCAAAAAAACTGCCACGGGGCAAAAAAACGTTTGCGGGGCAAAAATACTGCCGCGGGGCAAAAAAAATGTTGCGGGGCAAAAAAACTGCCGCGGGGCAAAAGAGATGTCGCAGGGTAAAAAAAAACTGCCACGGGGCAAAAAAAATGCCGTGGGGCAAAAAAACTGCCGCGGGGCAAAAAAACTGCCGCGGGGCAAAAAAATTTCCGCGGGGCAAAAAAACTGCCTCGGCGCAAAAAAACTGCCGCGGGGCAAATAAAACTGCCGCGGGGCAAAAAAATTGCCGCGGGGCAAAAAAACTGCCGCGGGGCAAAAAAACTGCCGCGGGGCAAAAAAAACTGCCGCGGGGCAAAAAAAAACTGCCGCGGGGCAAAAAAACTGCCGCGGGGCAAAAAAATTGCCGCGGGGCAAAGAAATTGCCGCGGGGCAAAAGAGATGTCGCAGGGTAAAAAAAAACTGCCACGGGGCAAAAAAAATGCCGTGGGGCAAAAAAACTGCCGCGGGGCAAAAAAACTGCCGCGGGGCAAAAAAATTTCCGCGGGGCAAAAAAACTGCCTCGGCGCAAAAAAACTGCCGCGGGGCAAATAAAACTGCCGCGGGGCAAAAAAATTGCCGCGGGGCAAAAAAACTGCCGCGGGGCAAAAAAACTGCCGCGGGGCAAAAAAACTGTTGCGGGGCAAAAAAAACTGCCGCGGGGCAAAAAAACTGCCGCTAAATAAAAGTCCTTTTGCATTTGTAATTCAATTTGATTACCGAGCTTAAAAGCTCCATACAAAGTGCAACTTGTTTATATTTAAAAAAAAAAAGTGTGGAAGTAAGCAATTTTTTTTTTTTTTTTCGAAAATCGAAAGTCGGTCGGCTAACTTCGTGGTGGTCCGTGTATAGTAAGAAAGAGTACATAAGCTCAGCTGTTTGCCTCGATAGATGCATGTGTTAAATTGAATGCACTGCACTTCATTTATTGACAGATGGAAAGTTTGAAATATGTTTGTGTTTAAACGTTTAAGCGTCTACGTCTATTTCGCTTGTTAGTTCTTGTTTTAAACCAAACATACAAAATGGATATGTTATTAATAAGATATATTAATACATTTTTCTTGTAAAATTAAAACATTACTAAGGGTTTGTTATTTTCATTACCACACAGCTCAGCTGCTGCTGAAGGAAAGTTTTATGATTTAAGTTTAATTCAAACTAAGTTAAGAAACAAACTTAACTTTGACAACATAAATAATATTATGTTGTCCAAAGAGATTCACGATGAAAAACGTGTAAGCCATAGCGTTTGGTGTGCAGAAAGATTTTTTTTTTTAAATAAGTAGATATTATGTGTGTACATTTTAGTAGATTTAATTTAACTATACGCAATTTCGTTTTGATTGATTAAAAAAATTATTGTGAATTTAATATAAAATGCTGTGAAAAAATGTGATTTAGTGAACAAACCTTACCCTTAAACATTCATTGCCCTTAAAGTAATTTTGTGAATTATGTTGTACCTTTTTGTTTATTTATTTTTGTTAATTTCTAATTAATTATTTATGCTAATCAATGAAAAAATATGGCTAACTTTAATTTTCTGTGTGCTATGAAGTTTTAAGATTTAATTATTTTGGTCACTTTTTACTCGTGTTGGCCCTTTTTTTTAAATTTTGGTCACAAATTTTATTTCCAAGTGGCAACCGTGGTCACAGACTCAAACATTTTCGATCAAATACAAATGTCACTTCAAAAATAAATCCGACAAAGCTGAATTTTTGGTGGAGAGCTTCATTTTGACGTCTTACGAATTTGTTAAATAAATAGGTTCGTTTTTGTGGGGTGAAAGTTTAAAAGTAAAGTATTTTTGAAAATTTTTCAAAAACCAACAGGTTTTCCTTAAAACCAAAATTCTACAAAAAATAACGCTATGATTCGGTATGGACAAGTTACCAAATTCTGAGTCATGACAGACATTTCAGCAGTTTCAGTTAAGACCATTGTTAATGGGGCACCCTTTAGGTATACATAATTACTTTAAATTCGAGTTCCTAGTTTTTTTTTTTTTTTTTTTAAATGATTTCAAAATTTTATATATCTATAAAAATAAATTTTTTTAAAAAATAGTTCCAATGATTAAAAGTTCTTGTCTTCATAAAATTTATATAGGTACATATATTAGTTCAATCAAATTTAAATTAGTTCAATCAACTCAAAATTCTGTAGGTATGCCCGAAATAAAAAGGCTTTAAATTTTAAACCTTAAAGTTCAAAGGGATTTTAAAATATATCGGCAGCTTCAATGTTTTTACAAATGAAAATATCTACTTGTTTAATAGGGTATCTCCCATGTTTCATCGAATTTTAATATAATGCACTTTTTAAGTTTTGTATCACAACAGATACTCTTGAAGGATTTGTCATTTCGTTGGAAGAGGTAAATTTTGTGTTTCATAACTCTTTTCTTTTAAATCCCGAAATTTTTAAAATGTTTCTACAAAAATATTATTTTCTATGATTGTTCATATTATGTAGAATGTACCTTGCCTACTTAATTGTAGGCGACACATTACAGCCAACCCTACGTCCCAGACTACTAGTAAATAGCCCTAATTCTCTTATACTCTACTCCACTCCACTCCAGTGTTGGGACTTCTACCACTTAAGTGGTATTTCTACCACTTTTTGCTGTTCATGAAAACCTACCACCTTAAAATATAATTCTACCACTTTTTGCAACTCACCTTTCATCTAGGTACCTTTTAATGGAATTAAGAAAAGTGACGTGCAGCTATTATGTCGAATTAGGTTTTCAAATTGGAGAAAGATTTACCTTTTCAAAAGATAAATTAAAATTATTAAAATATTTAAATCCAAAAAAACGTCATTGATGGACCAATACCATCAGTTTTAGGTCTGACGAGACATTTTTCACCAAATATAACGAACCTAGAATTGATAAATAATGAGTGGAGAAAACTAATTGGAGAAAATCACTTACTCCAAATTTTTAAAACTGATGATATTGTTTCACAATGGTGTTTGATAAAAAATATATAAGAAATAAGATGGTATGGACAATTTATTGTTTGAAAACATTTCTTCATAGATATACATATGTTGGAGCTTTGTTGCTTACCGCATAGCAGTGGTGCTGCGGAACGTAAATTTTCCGATTTCAAAAATATAAAAAATGAAAAAAGAAATAAATTGGAAACAACAACTGTTCACAACATTTTAGCTGCAAGGGAAATTTAATTCAAAGATCAAAATTTTAATCCTCCAGAAGCATTAGTTAAATATGATTCAAGATTTAGATTTTGTGACGGTTTATATAAAAAAGAATAATTGTAATTTTTTTAAGTCTTAGCTAATCTTACTATTAATTCAAAGGGCTGCTATAGATTTAAATTTTTGTTTTGGAACTTTCTTGACTTGCTTTTAGATAATGTGATATTTGAAATATAAAAAACTGAAATATTATTTATTTTAGTTTTGTATTTGATTTATTTTTAAAGAAATTATTTAATATACGATTTGTTACATAATTTTAATTTCTACCACTTTTCTACCACTTTTTTGACAACCTTTCTACCACTCTTTGGCTTCTGCGAAGTCCCAACACTGCTCCACTCCCACTGTAGCTGCTGTGCTGTAGGCAAGCATAGGCATAATTTGTATGGTTTTGTTCGAGTGTTTTCTGGAATCTAGTATACAAAATACAAACCTACTTGGCTACTTCTTGCAATCTTGCTCAGCTTCAGCTCATGCTGTTATCTGTTGTTGTATTGTTAATGTAAGTTAAGTTAATTCAAACAATCTTATATACTTATACTCAGGGCTGCCGAAGTGAGTACTAACGGAGTATTCGTATTCCCCAACCATTCACTGTACTCCCGTACTCCTCTCACTGTGATTGTACTCCCCTTGAAAATTCCCTAAATGTTTGCAAAAAGTCGTTAAAATTGTGCTTATTCTAGCCCATTGAAAACTTTTATTGGTTTATTGTTTTTTTTTTAAACTTTACAGAAGTGTCAATTTTGAAAAAAGACGAAAAATAAAATCTACATTTAGCATATTTATGGAAGAAAACAAATATTTCCTTGTTCCTTCATGGTCGTCTTCGAGATGGAGAAAAACAAAACCTGCCACAGGAGGTTCCATTTTATTAGCAAAAGCGGTACTTCAGAGATCACATCACATGTTTGAAAAAATGTGTTAGCTCCAAAAGTCTGAATTAAAAAAAAACATTTTTTATTGTAAGTTAAGTCCCTTATGCCAATACCTTTGTTGTGGTTTAATCTACTATGTAAAAGTTATGTTAAGTTTTTTAACAATTTATCAGTTCAGTTCTTCTTTTCATCCTTAAATGATTGGTATGAATAAAGTATAAATTATTAAAAATGGTTTAATAAAGTTATATTTCTAGTTTGTGAATTGCAAATCGTGTTAAATGTTATCCGATGATATTTTTGGCACTAACGAGGTGAAAATTTGTTCGTAATTTAAATCAAATTTGCACTAGGCCATAGTATACACAAGCTATGTTTTTCTTGCGTACTCCCCACAAGCCTAAAATACTCCCCTCCAATCCTCTAGAATACTCCCGTCCGAAATTTTATAACGGCAGCCCTGCTTATACTTAACAAACACTTCATTCTTGAGTTCACTCAGTTCAATCTTCAGTCGTATACTAGCGGCCGATTTAGAAGGTTCGTTTTTTATTACGGTTGCTTTATGCAAGAATAAAAAGGCCACGTGGGTTTTTTTTTTAATTTTTGTTTTTGTAATAAAAGGCATTTTAAGTAAAACAACCTATCAACTTTCATAAGTTCTGAATAAATCTTAAAGCCTTTTAACTAAAAGTGTAATTCGTGTTTTAGGTAGGTACCTATATCAATTAATCAAACAAGTGTTATTTCTAAGCATCCATCTTAATCACATTATAACCAATAATAGCCCAAATATTGTACCTGTGTTAATTTATTTGAAATACAAAATGCGTAAAGAAAGCAGGTTTATGCTGCAAAGTTGAGTTATTTAAGACATTTCAAGAAATCTAAAGTTTAATTGATTGAATTAATCACTTAAAGTGAATTAAATTCATTGTTATTCGTTTTTTTGCTCCTTATCAAAAGAGGGTGAAAAAGCAATCATGTTTTAATATATACCTATAAAATACAACAACCGGTTTAAAATAAAAGAAAACAAAAATCAAAACAAAACAAAACAAAAAGACCGTCTGTCGGTTAAAGCGCATGTATAGAATACACAATAAGAAATTTTCCTGCGTAGCGTATGTATCCCTAGGTCAACACTTTTTTTTAATTTTTAATTTATAGAGTTCAAATATTTTATTGACAGGGTTCGGGGTTTTTTTTTTGATATCGGAGACGTAGTTTGTTTATTTTTTGAAAAAGCATTCGTGATAGAATTAGGGCTGGCCACGACACGAGAAAAGTCTAGGTCTCGATCTCGGTCTCGTCATGCGAGGGACGAGACGAGACTGTATATTTGGACCGAAATTTGCAGAGAGTCTAATAAATTAAAAAAATCCAATTTCAGTTAAATATTTATTTTCTTCTGCACATATTCAAACGATAATCGAAAATATTTCGTTCCAATAATCAACATCTTTTCCGGAAATCGTATTTTTCGGAGACGAGACCGAGACGAGGCTGTTTGTAACAACTTGCTTGGACCTTAATATTATTCAGAGCTGATCGGCCATAACATCTCTAATGTGTAGGTACTTAATATTTCTATATTGTATATCAAAAGGCCAAATCCAAATTTAGGCTTCTTAAAAAAAAATTTAGCTTTTTTACTATAAAATTTTATTTTTAAGCGATTTGCTGTTTTTGCGATATTTTTTTTTCATTTCGTGGTTTTTTGTGATATTTAATAAATCGCGATATTGAGTCGTACAAATGTGGCAAGCCTGTTGCTGCATTGATTTCCTTTAAACTTGGTACGTATCATTTTGTCGGTAATATGCACACACGATTTTTTGAGTTTCTTTGTAAGCCCAAAACTAACGGTACCTGCCATACAATTTTCTTTAGCCAAAAAGGTAAATATTATTTTTTTCAAAAACAGCTTCAACGATTTTCTTAAAAAAATTCAAACAATTAATAAAAAAGGGATACTTATTTTTCAAAAAATGGTTATTTTCAGTACCTTTACTGCAACCATTTTCTTGATTTATGTATGGTTTATTTTAACCAACATTTAAAAAAAAACTTTATTTTTAAAATTAAAAAAAAATCAATTTTTTTTTAAACTTGTGTAATTTTCTAGAATATTTTTAAAAGTCATGTTTCCAAATGCAAACATAAAGATACCGCCCATACAAACAAATTCCAGAAATCATTAAAAAACATTTTATTTTTCTCCAAAACGGCTACAAGAAATTTGATAAAAAGATGTGTGATATTTGATCAGTTCACTTCACTTTTAAATTTGAAAATATTTTATTTGCGTTCTTATAAACAATTCTTGCTTACTACTTTTTATATTTTCGACTATCTCATTATTAGATAAAATAAACTGGTTCAAATAATTTGTTTATGCAGAATCCTACAAAATATAAAAATGTTCAAAAAAAAAAAATTGTCATTGCAGAGCGAATGTTTCGAGTAGTCTTGGGAGAGCCAACAAATATACATACATAATTGTCAGTTATAGTTTTTTATATGAGAGAAACGGTGGTGTTCAATGTGAAAGTTTTAAACCTTGTGTATCAGACTTTCAAAAAAACAAAGCTTTTTAATCACCACATGAAATCAGCGTTGTATAATATTTAATTACCCGATTACAAATTACCCATTACTCTTTTAAATATGTATTTAAATAAAATCTAATTACCTATTACATTTGCAATATGTAATTTAAAAATATCTAATTATCCATTACATTTTTATTATGTAATTAAAAAATATCTAATTACCCATTACATTTCTACTATGTAATTATAAAATATCTAATTATCCATTACATTTGTAGTATGTAATTAAAAAATATCTTAATTACCCATTACATTTCTACTAAGTAATTAAAAAATATCTAATTACATATTACAGTTGTAATATGTAATTAAATAATATTTAATTACATATTACATATGTAATAGGTAATTAGATATTTTTTAAATACAATTCAAAAATGTAATGGATAATTAAATATTTTCCATTACATTTTGAGAATGTAATGGATAATTAAATTTTTTTCCATTACATTTTTAGAATGTAATGGAAGTTTTTTTTTTTTCATTACATTTTGAAAATATAATGGGTAATGAATTTTTTTTCCATTACATTTTCATTGATTCCATTACATTCTGAAAATTAATGGAAATTTTTTTTTCCATTACATTACATTTTGAAATGTAATGAAAATTTTTTCTTCATAACATTTTTAAAATTGAGTGCTATTTTTTGTACACTACATTATTGCCTACACTATACCAACGTTGTATAGTATTTAACTACCCGATTACAAATTACTTTTTACTCTTGTAAATATGTAATTAAATAAAATCTAATTACTCATTACATTTGCAATATGTTATTGAAAAATATCTAATTACCCATTACATCTTCAAAATGTAATGGAAACAAATTTGATTACCCATTACATTTTCAAAATGTAATGAAAAAAAAAATTTCCATTACATTCTAAAAATGTAATGGAAAAACATTTAATTATCCATTACGTTCTTAAAATGTAATGGAAAAACATTTAATTATCCATTACATTTTTGAAATGTAATTAAAAATATCTAATTACCTATTACATATGTAATATACAATTAAATATTATTTAATTACATATTACAATAATAATATGTAATTAGTAGAAATGTAATGGGTAATTCAATTTTTTTCCATTACATTTTGAAGATGTAATGGATAATTAGATATTTTTTAATTACATATTGCAAATGTAATAGGTAATTAGATTTTATTTAATTACTTTTTACATATGTAATCGGTAATTAAAATGTAATTAAATTACAAATGTATTTAACTATTTGCAACCCTGCATGAAATCGAAAAAAATACGGGCGATATGCTGGAATGTAGGTCTTGAATAGTGATACATTGGGTAAAATTCAGGGTTGCCACTTATCTAGAAGTTACTTTTTTCTATGAACCTTACCTATCTAATGTATTTAGTATGTGTGAGTATGTCACATTGTGTCACAATTACCATAATCAAACGTACAAACCTAAGACACAATGGAAGTTTACAGCAGCAAATAAAAAAAAAATTATAGTAAATACAAAAACAAAATATTGTCAAATTTATTTTACAATAGAAACAAAATAATTTGACACAGAAAAACCACTAGAAAAATTATCGGGGTTTATCGTTTTGAACTTTATAATAAGTTTATCACTCTTAAATAACCTTGAGGCTACACGAGCCTACTGGCTACTGGCAAGCCAGTTGGCTACATAGATTGACTGTCAAGTTCGTATACGTGAATATGCTGTGACGTAGGCGGCAGGCAACTTGTAAGCAAGTTGCTTTCAAGTATTTGCGGTCACGTTCAGCTTTTACTAGGACAGCCTATCTAGGATCCTAAATACACAATTTTATTGAATTTGCTTTGGCATAGGACTTCGATTTTTTCATAAACAAAAACTGACGTCGAATTCTGCATCAAGTCTTGCGATGGGCAACTCATAATACTGCCAATGCTTTGACTGCTGCATTGACACACTTTTCTGTCGCGTCAAATTAACGTGGATTGATTTTCATGTAATTCAAAAATGTCGATTTTTTTTTAAATAATTTTTAAAAAAATTTGATTTTTTGGAGGTTTTTTAATCCATCATCATCGAAGCCATCCTTTAATGGAATTTAACAGTTCATGCGTTGACAGATACATAAGAAACTAAATTACTACGAACGAGGAATATTTCGTTCCAAAATGTCACCCAAAGGCGCTAAAATCGCCTTTTCCCGCGCAAAAAATTGAATCTCAAAATATTCATATATCTTTAAGTTTTTCAATGCATCATCTCCGTAGCAAGCTTTCAATTTAATTTGACAGTATATGGCTTGACAAATCAGTAACAGAATGTTCCAAATGTCACCCGAAATCCCCAAAACTCTCATTTTTCCCAAGAAAAAAATATACTTTCAAAAAATTAGGATTTTTAAGAGATTTTGTATATTTCATCATAATCATAGTCATCCTTCAATCATATTTGACAGTTGCCTATTTTGGAAATGTTAAAAATCTTGGTACCTTCTCTCATTTAAAGTTGTGGTAGAAAGAATATTTAATTAAGCATTAAATTTCCAACGAAAAGCTTTCCATATAGCTTTACATACAATACTGAACGAGGCCACTTTCTTCTCTACTGGCTTCAAAAATGGCAAGCCAGTTGACGAGCAAGTTGCTCAGGTTTGTATGTGTTAGTAAGAAAATTTAAATGTATTGTAACTTGTAAGCCAGTACTGGCTCGTGTAGCCTCAGGGTAAAAGGAGCAGCTTGTGGGGAATGTTTTTTTTTTTAAATTGCGGGTTTCTTCGATTTGTGTGGGATTGCCGGATACGACTCATAAGTTGGAATCGTCATTTGTTAGGTCTATGCATTATATACCTAGACTCTAATATATACTTTTATGTACTCGTACGATGAAGGAATTTTAATACCTAATTCCTATGTAGGTACACACATTATGTGTTTATATCCTTAATACCCAAGTTAATATATTTTTGTTATTTATCCACTTCCAAAATTTACTATTGGTCTTATAAGAACTCTTATACTATGACATATGAAATCCGAACCCTTTTGTTTTTTTTATGTGAGTGAGTTAGTGAGAGAGAAAAAAAGCACTCAGTTTTTAAATATAATACATTTATGTACATAATGTAGATGTAGATAGATGATAAAAACAAAGACTCCGGTTTTGCCGGTCTCACTTGCAAGTTCAGGAATGGACGTTTTCAATTGTTTATTTTTTTTTTGTTTTGTTTATTTAATGGTTGTTGAACTATTCTATATACGACAAAAAAAAAACGTGTTGAACATCTGATTGTCGTAATGAATGAGAAAGTATGTTTAGGTTTGTAGAGTAGTGGTATAATAGGTTAGGCTCTACTGATAGAGATTGTGTTTTTTAATCATTTTAGAAAATTGTAGATAAACGTAAGGTAGATACTTATTTTTATAGATTTATAAATAGATCCCTAAATTTAAATAATAACAAAGAAATATAAGGACGTAGTTAATTTTTTTTTTAAGGAATACCTAGGTAGTGTTATTAAAAAGTCAATAAATCTATTTTATGAGTTGAGGTAGGTATACGTAGGAGGGCAGTTTTATTTTAAAATCAAATTAGGTAGGTGCATGAGAGTAGGGTGTTTTGCATAAGGTGTGATGAAAGGCTAGAGCGCACAGGTTAAGACGTTAACAAAAAAATGTAGGTATGCGAAGTGGGTCTATTTCCATTTTATAGTTTTAAGCCAACAATTCATTTTTTATAGGTATCAAGTTCTTAAAAAAAATAATTTTCAATGGATACCTACGCTCACAAGAGACATAAGGGACATCATATTCAGTCAACCACACCCATTAAACGTAAATTTTCCTGAAAATAACTAACTTTTTTTCATTAAACTAATAACTTTTCTTCAATACTTTACCTCAAGTGGAAAAAAAGACAACCCTCGACATGGATACAAAATTCCGTCGTAATGTACGGAAAATTTAATTTTAAATTTAATTAACGCGACCGCACAAACAATTTATAAAAAATTAAACTGATTTTCAATTTCCTAAATAACAATTTTGACAGAAACGCTTGATTTAAAATAAAAGCCTGTCCACATCTGTGTTGTGTGTTGTGTTGTGGAGTCGTGTGTCGCTATCGCTACAATGTATTTCATATGCGTAGAACCATATTTGTCTCGTGTGTTGTGTTGCAGTGTGGCGCATAAAATATATGGAATGACAGCGACACACGACTCCACAACACAACACACGACACAGATGTGGATCAGGCCTAAGGCAGATATTCTTGACTTACTTTCCAGTCACTTTCCAGTAAAAGTTTCCTTCATTTCAAGTAACATTTTTGAAAGCTGGCCAATCATAGACTAGAAACTTGCCTTGCTTGCAAGTCCACTTAGGCTCAGTTTTTCAGTGTTGAGTTAAAACCGAGTTAGTTAACTCTGGAAAGACATTCTGTCTTCAGTGCGACCGTTCCAACAAATAAACATAATCCTTTTGAACTTGTATCGGGTGTTTTTGGAAGATAAGAAGAGGAGTTCAAAGCATTTGCTGAGTATGTGATGAAAACGAGAAGAGATCGTGTATGTCACGTAAGATTAAATTACATGGGCACTCTAGACCCTCGGTTCCCAAACTGTGTTCCGCCGAAGAGTTTTCAGGTTTCCACGACTATCTCGAAGCACAAACATTAAAAACAAAACAATATTTTTTTAGTACCGTGAAAACAAATTAAAAAAAAATTAAAAAAATTAATAACTCTGAGATTTTCCTACAGAGTAAAGATTGTTTTTGCACAAGTTTTGTTAATTTTAGACAAATCAGTTAGCAAGTTTGACTAGGTTGACTTTGACCACATGAACGTATTCTTTATTCAACCCTATTGCGATTTGATAAATATTGAAATTCGATGATAAACCACCCAACCGAAAAAAGTTTTGAATGTTTGAATTTTCAACAACCACTTGAGTGGGCTACCACCATTGTATTTGGCTGGAATTATTGGAATTTCATGGCTGCCACACTAATCATCAGATTCCTTTCAGTGGTGCTTAGTCTTTATGTTCAATATTAATTTATAAATTAGTGCCGTCAATTGGAATCGAACCTATACCAGCTACCTCTGAGGCCTATGCACTACGCATTGCGCCACCGAGGTCACCTGATCATGCCCATCCAATGTAAGGTTTTGTCTTTATAAATTGCATATTGAGACAACTAGCATTTTTACTAGCCGCACACAAGTTGGTTGCTGATCATCCGGGTTCTTTCTCTTTTCTCCGTACACTGTTTACAAACCAACAATTCGTTGGACAATTGTAAGGTGGGAGATTGTATGAAAGATTTGACACTGGTCAAGAATTGATTTAATTAAATTGGGTTTTTTTTAATGGGAATAATGCAGACCTTTGTGAATTATAAAAAAATTGACAAATATCAATGAATAGTTGATCATATTTTCAGTAAATTGAGTTTAAAAATCCAAAATATCAATATTTCTCAACTATCAATCAACAATCGCAAATCGCAATAGGGGTAACTATCTCATTGCTAATCAATCAATGATCCCTTACTAATCGATTACAGAGACATTTTCTTATACTGAGGATTTTTTTTGAGGATTTTTTAGGGTTTTATTAATCCTTTTTGTTTGCTGTTTAAATACATGGATTGTTAGGTGCCGTGAAATAAAGCCAAGTGAAATAAGGCCAACGCAAAAGCGAAATAGGGCCAATTATCAGCAGTTGGTCTTATTACACTTTGACAATGTGAAATAAGGCCAAATTATTTTGAGAAATAAGACCAATTTTGCCAACTTCTATATTAATATACCATGCCAAAATCAAAAATGTTGTTTGATTTTGGCATGTCGCGTTATGACAGTGAAGAATTCTATCATGCAACAGTTTTTGAAAATAATTTCTCATATACAATTTTCATGTCTTCGAAAATTGCCAAAATGTTTGGAAAGTTACCCAACACAGCACCCCGTTACTTTCTAATAGAATAGCACATTCAATGTTGTACCTACTTGCGGCCTTAAGCAATTATTGCTAATAATTCATTTTACACATGATTAACATGTAGGGGAAAGGTTGGAACAGTGAGACGCTTTTTTTTCAAACGGTTATAATTCCGAATTCTTTTGAGCTATGAAAATGAATTTTTGATGGTATCTTATGACATATTTCCCCTACATTTTGCCATATAAATTTTATTGACAAAATTAAAAACAACTTTCCCATGAGTAAAATTGTTGTAGAAGGTGAAACTGTCTCACTGTTTGGCGGGGGTTCGAAGACTGAGACAGCGTAGGACGCACAGTAGGACAGCAAAATATTTGTATTAAAAACTCGTTTTAAGCAATTTCTTACCAATAAAATACATGAATTATATTCGTTTAACATATTATTTATTAATTTATAGGAACAAAAACAACAAAAAAACATATCAAAATATAAGATAAAAAAAGCTAACCAAAACCACGTTTCAGTTCACATTATTCTTTAAATAAGATTTAAGATTCTAATAAATCAAATTAATTCATGGTTTTCATTTGTTTATTTTTTTTT
Organism: Melangyna quadrimaculata; assembly: GCA_949320155.1. NCBI lineage: Eukaryota > Metazoa > Arthropoda > Insecta > Diptera > Syrphidae > Melangyna > Melangyna quadrimaculata. The sequence continues at coordinate 84,497,048 of OX439484.1, forward strand.
AAGAAATTTTGTTGCAATACAAATAAAAATAAATAAAAAAAGATTTTTTGTGTTGAATAAAAGAAGCAAAGATAGGATAAAACATGTCTCACTGTTCGACCTTTGACAAGTAGTTTAGTATGTGTGCTTTATAAGAGCAGCTTCAATTGGTGCATCTCCTACAACCTTACCTGATCTTGATTTCAAAACAATTTTTTATTGTTTGTTTAGAATTTAAAAATGGTTTCTGTCATGCCTTTGATTAAATTAATTAATTTCATTTTTGTTTCTCTAATGTTTTCTAGCTGTTACGTAATTAACAATCAGAACCATGACATACGACTGTTATCTTGTTCTTCAGGACTCAACCGTCCTGCCAGGACGTTCATTTGGAAGTCGCCAAGAACGAGATGGAGAAGTTGTTTTCCAGACTGGAATGGTTGGCTATCCAGAATCGATGACTGATCGATCATACCGAGGGCAGATACTTGTTCTTACATATCCGTTGGTGGGAAACTACGGTGTTCCAGATACAAGTGAAGTTGATGAACAGGGTCTGCTGAAGCACTTCGAATGGACTGCTGGAATATCTATATCAGCTTTGGTTGTCGGAGAAATTTGCGATACTCCATCTCATTGGCGTTCAAAGCAAACGTTGTCAAAATGGATGGAGAGCGAAGGTATTCCCGGTATCAGCGATATAGATACTCGTGCTTTGACTAAGAAAATTCGGGAGCATGGTTCAATTTTGGGCCGGATTGTTTATGAAATCCCTGCAAATCCTGAGAGTATTCTATTCCAAGATCCCAATGAGAGAAACCTTGTAGCAGAGTGTTCTGTGAAAAGTCCAATGATCTTCAATGAGTCGGGGTCGCCGAGAATTTGTGCCATCGACTGTGGACTGAAGTTAAATCAAATAAGGTGTTTTGTAGCACGTGGAGCTAGGGTGGAATTAGTTCCATGGAATCATGAACTTGACGAAAACGATTTCGATGGCTTGTTTCTGAGTAACGGTCCAGGTGATCCAGTTGTGTGCAAAGATACTGTAGCTCAGGTCAAGAAGGTTTTGAACAATGGTAAACGTCCTATTTTTGGAATATGCCTGGGACATCAACTGCTGTCTACTGCGGCTGGATGTAAGACCTTCAAAATGAAGTACGGTAACCGTGGTCACAATCTACCTTGTGTACATCGAGGAACCGGACGCTGTTTCATGACATCCCAAAACCACGGCTATGCTGTGGATACTAAAACTATACCTTCCGATTGGGAACCACTATTCACAAATGCCAACGATCACACCAACGAGGGTATCATACACAAAGATAAACCCTATTTTTCGGTACAATTCCATCCGGAGCACACCGCTGGTCCGGAAGACTTAGAGTTGCTTTTTGATGTGTTCTTAGATGCTATTCGCCAGGGTGACCAGCCAGGGAAAAGTCTACGCGATCAACTGATTGACAAACTGACGTATGTGCCAACACCTGGTTCTATTTTGGAGGAACGACCACGAAAGGTGTTGATCCTTGGTTCAGGGGGCTTATCCATTGGACAGGCTGGAGAATTCGATTACTCGGGATCACAAGCTATAAAGGCGATGAAAGAGGAGAAAATTCAAACAATCTTGATCAATCCGAATATTGCCACAGTCCAGACTTCAAAAGGATTAGCCGACAAATGCTACTTCCTTCCCTTAACACCGGAATACGTTGAGCAGGTGATAAAAGCTGAACGGCCTAATGGTGTCCTATTGACGTTTGGTGGCCAGACGGCACTGAATTGTGGCGTAGAGCTGGATAGAGCTGGTGTGTTTGAGCGATACAATGTAAAGATTCTGGGAACTCCGATAAAATCTATCATCGAGACTGAAGATCGAAAAATATTTGCTGATCGCGTTAACGAAATCGGCGAGAAAGTTGCACCATCTGAGATTGCTTATTCAGTCGAAGAAGCCTTAGCTGCAGCTGAATCTCTGGGATATCCAGTGATGGCACGTGCAGCTTTTTCACTCGGAGGACTGGGATCAGGTTTTGCCAACAATCAAGAAGAATTGAGAAATCTTGCTGAACAGGCTTTGGCACACTCGAGCCAGTTGATCATTGATAAGTCTCTTAAAGGTTGGAAGGAAGTAGAATACGAGGTTGTAAGGGATGCTTACGACAACTGCATCACAGTTTGTAACATGGAGAATCTTGATCCGCTGGGAATCCACACAGGTGAAAGTATTGTAGTTGCACCATCTCAGACTCTTTCCAACAAAGAATACAACATGCTTCGGACAACAGCTATAAAGGTCATCCGGCACTTTGGTGTTGTTGGTGAGTGCAACATTCAGTACGCTTTGAATCCATTCTCCGAGCAATACTATATAATCGAAGTCAATGCCAGGTTGTCAAGAAGTTCTGCCTTGGCCAGTAAAGCAACTGGATACCCCCTGGCTTATGTGGCAGCAAAATTGTCTCTGGGAGTTGCCCTGCCAACCATTAAGAACTCTGTGACTGGAGTGACAACAGCATGTTTTGAGCCAAGCTTGGATTATTGTGTTGTTAAAATTCCTCGCTGGGATTTGGCCAAATTCATTCGAGTCAGCAAGAACATTGGCAGTTCGATGAAGAGCGTTGGTGAGGTAATGGCAATTGGGCGGAACTTTGAGGAGGCATTCCAGAAGGCACTTCGAATGGTCGATGGAAATGTGAATGGGTTCGATCCATATCTGCAACCAGTTAAAGACGAGGAACTCACCGAGCCAACCGATAAGCGTCCATTTGTTTTGGCTGCCGCTCTTAAGGCCAACTATACGATTGATAAGCTGCATGAGTTAACCAAAATTGATCGTTGGTTTTTGAGCAAGATGCAAAATATAATTGAATTCCAGGGAGTCCTAGAAGCCAATGGGGCGCACCTGACCCACGAACTTATTGTACAGGCCAAGAAGATGGGATATTCGGACAAACAAATTGCTGCGGCAACGAAAAGCACAGAATTGGCTGTTCGTCAACAGCGACAAGAGATGGGTATTATTCCGTTTGTAAAACAAATCGATACAGTTGCTGGAGAATGGCCAGCTGCCACCAACTACCTCTACCTTACATACAATGCTTCTGAAAATGATTTGGATTTCCCTGGAAACTTCACAATTGTGGTCGGATCGGGAGTATACCGGATTGGTTCATCTGTCGAGTTTGATTGGTGTGCTGTTGGTTGCCTGCGAGAACTTCGAAAACTGGGCAAACCTACAATTATGATCAACTACAATCCTGAGACTGTTTCGACTGATTACGATATGTGTGATCGCCTGTACTTCGAGGAAATATCTTTCGAAGTGGTCATGGATGTCTATGAGATGGAGAAGTCAGATGGAATCATAGTTTCGATGGGTGGACAGTTGCCAAATAATATAGCAATGGATTTGCACCGTCAGCAGGCGAAGGTATTGGGAACATCTCCCGAATCGATTGATAGCGCAGAGAATCGTTTCAAGTTCTCGAGAATGTTGGACCGAAAAGGAATTCTTCAACCTCGTTGGAAAGAACTGACAAATCTTCAGTCTGCCATTGATTTCTGTGAGGAGGTTGGCTACCCGTGCTTAGTCCGACCATCGTATGTCTTGTCCGGAGCAGCAATGAATGTTGCTTACTCCAATCAGGATTTAGAGACTTACCTAAATGCTGCTTCTTTAGTCAGCAAGGAGCATCCAGTAGTTATATCGAAATTCTTGACTGAAGCTAAGGAAATCGATGTCGATGCAGTTGCAGCTGATGGAGAGATCCTGTGCATGGCTGTTTCGGAGCATGTTGAAAACGCAGGAGTTCATTCGGGTGATGCAACTTTGGTCACTCCTCCACAGGACTTGAATCCAGAAACGCTGGAGAATATAAAACGCATCACCAGAGACTTAGCGGCGCTCCTTGATGTTACAGGACCTTTCAACATGCAACTCATAGCTAAGAACAATGAACTGAAGGTGATCGAGTGCAATGTGAGAGTATCGAGGTCATTTCCATTTGTGTCGAAGACTCTTAACCATGATTTCGTGGCTACCGCTACTCGAGCAATCATTGGTATGACCGTGGATCCTGTTGATGTGCTTCACGGAGTTGGTAAGGTGGGTGTGAAAGTAGCACAGTTCAGTTTTGCACGTCTTGCTGGAGCTGATGTTCAGTTAGGAGTTGAAATGGCTTCAACTGGAGAAGTAGCTTGCTTTGGCGACAACCGATATGAGGCTTATTTAAAAGCAATGATGTCTACTGGATTCCAGATACCAAAAAAAGCTATTCTTCTATCTATTGGTAGTTTCAAAGTAAGTCAAAATTTTAATCTATAAAACAATTCATATTAACCGTAGTAATTATGTATGTATTTTGTTAGCATAAAATGGAACTCTTACCATCTATACGAGATCTGGCTAAAATGGGTTACAAGTTGTACGCGTCTATGGGAACTGGAGACTTTTATGCCGAACATGGTGTTGATGTAAGTTTTGTTTTGTTTTTTTATTTTATTTTATACGATCCGATTAATGAATGTATATTTTGTAAATGTTAATATCGAGTCTTTAAATTATTATTATTGCATATTAAGATCTAATTTTGAAGGAATAATGGAGTAGTATGTAGTTAAAATGTATACCTATTTGATGTTAAGTCAAAACCGTTTATAAGAAACTACAAGAAATCTTATTTGAAATTTCAACTATGTGCATGTGGGTTTAAATGAAGTGTAGTAGTTGTCGGGAAATTTATTGAAAAATACATGAAGATACGTAAAATTGTCTACAATACATACTTGTTTTTCAGTTTAACAGGTTTGAGTTAACCTGATGGCTGGACTTTAAATGTATTCGGTGTTAGTTTTCAAATCATAACGTGTTGTTTTGATTTCTTAAGGTTCAGTTGTATCTTGTACAAATATTTTGACTGCGGATCAAAGATTTCGGCAGATCAAGTGAAGTTCAACCACGGTACAAGTATTGGGTTAGTTACTATGCCAACGTTAAGGAAAACTACACCATGAATATAGGCAATTGCTTACTGCTCCATTTGAGTTCGGAACATTATAATTCCATGGTGTAGTTTTCCTGAACACGGAAGCTTAAATAACTATTTTTTCTTCATAAATAAGGGGGACAGTTTAAAGTATTTAAATTATAATTACATAATATTTAAATAATAAAAGTAATTTCAGTTTGATTTTTTCATTATTTTGAACGCACGCTGCTCAGCAAGAAGAAAAAGAATAAATAATTTAACGCTACCAAAAAACTAGTCGTCAAGAAACTCGTCGCATTGTGAATTGGGAAACGATTTTATAACTAGAAAAAAATGACAGCGAATCAAGTCACGCTCTCGTCGCGTTTACTCGTTCCTGTTATAAATGTAATAACAATTTTACTAAATAAGGAATAAGCTAAAAATATTTCAACCCCTTATAATAATATATAATGGTGGTTTTGAGGGTCGTTTTGTAAGTTGTTTTGTCTTACTTTTACGAATTGCAAAAGATTAAAAACAATACCTATTTTTATTCTGATAAATGAGGTAAAAATTGATATTTTTTGATGGATGAGATGGTTTTGACACCAAAAATATTATTTAAAAACTAATATTTGTTTTTTTTTTACAAATTAAATGCTCCAAAAACTGCTTTTTGCATAAAATTGATGCTTGCGACCCCTAAACATAACTTTAAAAATTCAGGTACTCTATCATGGGTTCAAAGAACTTAATTCCAAAAATGGCTTAAATCGAGCAAAATATTAAAGAAAAACTAAGAAAAAAAGGATTTGTTTACCCAAAAACTCATTTTAATCAAAATTGAATAACTTTTGTCATACAGCGAATTTGGACAAACGGTTAAAGGAAAAGGAATGCATAAACAAATACCTATAGGTATATGATATGAAAGTCGTTCTTATTGGTGCTGGGCCCAATTTGTACATTGTCCTTTGACTGTGAGGTTCAACCAACGTGTTCAAGTTTATATTTCAGGTACTATTATTTCTTTTTACTTATTTCTTCATACTATTTCTGCTTACCTGAATTAATACATTTTGATTTATTTAAAAAAATAAACTATTAAATTTTAACATCGCAAAGATATATACATACATATGATTTAAAAGCATTTTATTTATATGGATATTCATTACAATGAACTACATTGCATAGGTAAAGTCGTCCCTTTTGTTAAGCAAAACAATTGTTTTTTAAATTCATGCAGTTATTATTTTTCACTTTAAATGCAATCCGTTATGTATACCTTCAGAGAGATCTTTGAAAAATACAAGGTGAGTTCTTTTTGCCTAAGGTTTAATTAAGTCCATTCGCTTACGTACTTTTTTTGAGTTTTTGGTCAGGGAAAATTTTGAAATTGGTCAGGGAAAGTCAGGGAAATTAATTTTGAAAAATATTGGACACCATGGAATTCCACGCGACTGCCAAATTTGTGGGAAAGAAATGACTTTTCATATTTTGCTTCCATACTTGCTTATATTAATACATAACCATAACCTAAAAAAAAGTGATAGAATGTGGGATAGAATTAGAACCTTTCCTAAAATTATTTATGTATTAACACATGTCAAATCGTGTGGGATAGAATGCCGGGTTGTGTAGGCTGGGCTTTCATATTTACTTACTACTTATGTATTCATGCGATTAGGACCTAAGTTTAAAAGAAAAACAAGTGTTTTCCGAATAATGATATATTATTTTTTTTTTTTTTTTGATAAAAGCTGATTATGTACATATATAAAAATTTGATAAAAAATAAAGAAATGGTTTATGGAAGTTACCATTAATAATAATTTTTTTTGAAAAAAGCAATCATTCACAAGGTTGCCTACATCAAAAGTTATAAGCTGTTTTAAGAAAAATCTGTGAAACCATTCGTTTAGGCTATAGTTGACCCAAACACAATTGCGAGACCCACTTTTTTCGTTTTCCTTCCCATACCTTATCATAGTAATATCAAGTTCGAAAAAAAACGATTTTTTATTTCCTGCTATCTATGTAGAAGTTTGTATTATGTTAACAGTAATCTTATATTAAAGAAAATTTACTTTTTTTCGAAAACTACGATTTTTAAACAAATTTATCTGTGATCATAAATAAAAACTGTTCATTAACTTCAATGTTCAATTGGAAATTAAATAGAATTTACTTGAACGAGTTCTTATTTTAAATAATGTTTCAAATGATGGTAAAATAGGGCCAGTAATTTGTGAAGGAAAAAGCTCTTAGCAGTATATATGGGTGATGGGAAAACTTAAGATTGGATTGATTGGACTGCAATAACCGCAAGTGGGGTGTTCTTTTATAATTTCTGGTCTTATGACCTGCTTTCGAAAAAAAAGTTAAATGTAATGTTGTAGATAAAATTAAGATATCTACAACTTTTATTATAACCAGTTTTCTTATGTAACCTCAAACATTTTGAGAAAACAAAAATAATCAATTTCTTATGTTTATCTTACACACAAATTATTTAATTTTGAAGAAATTTGGTGACACGAAACATTTTTGTGTTTCAAAAAAACTGTATTTTTTATTTAGAGTTTAGACCATAGCATTTATTTCATTTTGATTTATTTTAAGACGTTAAAAATTATTCTCCTGGAAAATATTGTCAAAAATAAAAACTGGAAATGAAAAAAAAAAGACTTTCTAAAATCAATTTATTCGTAAATATAACTCACTAATTCTTTATTGTTAATTTAAATTAAAAGTTGAATACATAAATCGATAATACACTAATCGAACTTCAATTAACGGTTAAAAATGATAGTAAATATCATTGTGTTCTGCATTTACTGTTATTGTTAGGCTCGTTTCACACACATTCGGTTTCATTCGGTTCAGTCTCTATTCGGTTTGTATTCGGCTGTGCCTGATATGTGTGAAATGATAAAACGGTGCTCTGCGGTTTCTATTAGGTTTTTATTTTTGCCATTTTATCGTTTCACACATATCAGGCACAGTCGAATACAAACCGAATAGAGACCGAACCGAATGAAACCGAATGTGTGTGAAACGAGTCGTACAGTAAACCCTTACGGCATATTGAATTAGAGTTCTTATAAAATAAATAATTGCTAAATTTTCAAAAATTTAAACTTTGTCCATCAACTTTTTTTATTGAAAATTAAGAGTTTTATAAAATTAAATTCGCGAAAAAATAAAAAAAAAAATAAACATTTTCTATCAAAAAAATACAGCTTGTTTAGAACACAAATATGTACGTTCTTACCACATTTCAATTCACAATTGCTTGAAAGTTGTAAGAGCTTGAATTTTAAAGCGAAGTTTTAATTTTGTTGTCCCTCCAACATTTAAGCATCCTTTGTCCTGTCATGTTTTCCCATAATAATTTCAACTAAGCGTTATAAGAATGTATCATGTCATGTTGTACTTACATATATGTACATTATGTATTTTTTTCTCACCAATCAATTAAAATTAATGAGCACGCGTCTAATATTTGCTTTCGATAAGATAAGTTATCATTTTTATTAGTATATTAACAATCAAAAAGCTATTAAAATCTAATTAACACAAAAGTCGGTGATTCAAACGAACCTGATTTTTTGTTGCTTGTTTTTTTTTTTTTTTTTTCAATTTATTTTTAAAGTATATTTCTAAATTTATTTAATCACCTATCGTGATAGTTATAAAAAATTAATCTATAAATAATAATATAAATCTATAATTCTGATGTTTCGGTGTCATTGACACCATTCACTAGGATAATGCTTCCAGATTGTTTCAATGATAATTGAGAACGACGTTCTTCAAAAACACCTTGCGCATCTATTGAGTAAGATGATAATCTTGAAGTTCTATTGGGTGAATGCTTAAGTAGATCAGCTTTGCCGTTCTGAAATCGAAGTATTGTTGTTGGAGTGCATGGTATAATTTCGACTTCATTTAGTTTGGCATTTAATACTTCAGTACTTAGAAGGTTTTCCTTCTTTTTGGAATTTAATTTCGATCTAAGTACTTGCTGATTTCTTTTAAATCTACATTCACTCGACCCAAGTGGTGAATTAGAATTCATATCGAAAGTGTAAATCGCTGGTACGCTATGACTTTCTATATTATCACGTGTGTATGGAAAAGGTGTTGTGGAATTTAAAAACTTGTTGTCAAATCTGTTACATGGTGAATGACTTGGAGTTTCTTCAGAATCAGTATTCGATTCTGATGATGAAGTACTTGGATACCTTGGCTTCTTTTTAGATTGAGGGAGTTTCAAGGTTGGCTTGTGTATCCTCACCTCTGAGTTTCTTTTGTTAAGCTTTTCCGAGTCAATCGAAGCTTGCCTTTGAGGCCAATCACTTTCATCAAATTGGAATATGTAAGTTGGACTTGGAGCTTCGTCGGAGAATTTAATTGATCTTCTAGGCTCCCTGTATCCAATCACATCCGATGGCGTCACCTCGTTACCATGAATATCAGCCTTTACCTGATGCTGTATCGAATTACTCTCTTCTATGGGATTTGCAAATTTTATCGAAAGTCTACCTTCCCTGTCATGTCTTGGTGATTCTGACTGCACCAAGGAACTTTGACGTGAGTAAAAGTTTGACCTTGATTCTTTAGCTTTTGGAGAATCCATCATGTGTGGTCGGAATGAACTTATTGGTTCTAAACTGGTTCGAATGGGTAAGGCTGGTGGTGGTATATTCGACTCTGTGTTGCGAAGTATAGCTATCTGTGATTCAATTGTCTCGATCTGTGATATATATTCAATGGCACCCATATCACATCCATAGCCACTATAGAACTTACAAAGCCTCTTGGCCTGATTCAGATAAATTCTAGCTAAGTAAATTGAACGATATTCTTTTGTTTTGGTGTAAGTTTCACCCAAGGCTATCAGATTGTCTAGAATTATTTCTAAGATGTTAGTTCTGCGAAGGTTCTCTATGCCTTGATTATAATCTTTCCTCTTCTCTGAGTCTTTGAGGTTTTTCGTGAAAACAAACTGAAAAAATAAATATTCAACTCAATTATCAATAAAACATTCAAACTCCAAAACTTACCTCTAAATCTATGGAATCCACTGATCTTCTATTCTTCTCATAGTCCTTTCTGCGTCGCATTTCAATGCTTTGCTTCATCAAAAGAGTTCGTCGTCTCAAGGGTCCTTTAATTTTGTCCTTTTGTTGAGCAAATCCAATCAATCCTTGAATATCAGCATTTTCCTCTAACATTCCACCAAAGTCGGCTTTCATATCTTCTAGCAGAGGAACAATCTTCGAATTCCTCGAAAGGTTCTTCAATTTCAAATAGTTATTCTCAACCAAATTGTTGTAGATTTTCTTATAATCCATCTTCGGTATGAAGTCATCAACAAGATAAAGGTTCCTCAAAGCTATCGTAAGGTGCATTACGGGATTTGATACTATTTCAGCCAATGCACTGTGCAACCGAACCAAGGAGTACTCGGGAATGCTTTCAAATAGATTTCGCTCTTGGATGAAAAAGTCCGGAAGACACTTTTCCCGCAAGCGAGTCATAAATGACTTAATAAAACGAATAAGCACACCTCCCAAAAATTCCTCCGGCCAGGTTACGTAATTTTTCTCGCACTCCCAAAATAGATGCGTCCTTAGATGATCCATTGTGAACATTAAAGTGTTGTCCTTTTCCTGTTGCTCAACAAAAGCCTTAACAAGTGCCTTTGCAATCATAAAGACCTTTATTTGGGTGCTGGTAAGAGTTGTTTCTAGATATCGTTCAGCCTTGGGAAATATAATCTTCCACTCAATTTCGCGATATGGATTCTTTTGTCTTTTGGGGGCGTGTCCCAGCGGAATGACATGGAAACCAAATGTCTCAACTCGTTTAATCATCTCCGGAGTGGGCCATTGGAAATTCTTTTTTGTCAGGGGGTTTGTTCGAGTTGGACGTTCACGTCGCTTAAACTGAAAAGCACAATCGGGCCAATTTTGAGCATTGTGAGCTACATGTATTGCCGGGATGATTTCAAAGCTTTTTGTGTGAATTGAAGCACCTCGATATGTTCCATTCTCAAATTCATCCTCACTTAGACCAAGTTTTGGTGCAAGTTGTCGGCGCAATAGTTCAGCAAAATATCGCATGAACTCTTTTGAGTTCAAATACTTTATTGGTGGAAAATCGAATTTGGTAAAGTGTTTTAGATGAAAATCATTATCGAACTCGTAGCCTTCTTCAAATTCATCGACATCGTCTTCTTCATCTTCATCATCATCTGGAATTTCAATGAAGTCTTGAAAATTGGCAACACAAGATTCGGGAAGAATCTTGGTGTCAACTTGGATGTTTGTCATTGTTAGTTCAGTCAGGGGATGATGGGAATTCAGATGAGTGATATAGGCATAGTCATACTCAGGGCCAGAATTATATCCACTGCTGTTTGAGTAGCGAAATTCATCTCGTCGCCTGCTCGATGATGATATTGTACTTTCAGAAGCAAAATATATGCCTTCATCAGTAGCTACCACAGACTTTGGCCGAACGACAGAATTCGTATTCTCGAGCTGAGATTTTCGAAGCTTTAGCCGAACATAACCTTTCCATTTAGTATTTTTTAAAATTGAAGCATATTCAGCGCTGCATGGTGTTGTTTTATAAAAATCCGTTTCCATGTCAACTTTACAAATTGGCGATAGGGAATCGTAGTTGGCTTCATTAGGTCGAGCGATATCTATGTTTTCAAAAACAACATACATGGTTTGGGGTTGTAACGGTTGTAGAGAATGCTTTTCTGGACCATGTCTTGAATTAAAAAAAAATATTAGAAAGCTGATGATAATTTGATATACGAATGTAGGTTAGCTAACAGTGGTTTATATTTCACACGTCTCTCGACAGCTGCGTCCAGAGCATTCGACATGAGAATAGAATGTTCTTCGAATTGTTGATTAAGGTTATTTTCCATTTGCTTCCAAAGATACTCATAGGCTGCTGATACCTCTCTAAAAATAAATTAAATATTTAATTAAAATATAGTCATACAATTCAAATTCAAATACGAACAAAAAAATATTAATGAACATCAAAGATGCAAATGAAATAAATTAAACAAAATCTCCACTTCCCCTGATAAATTGGGGGTTATTACAAACTGAACTTCCCTTGTTTTGTGGTAAAGGATGAGGACTTCGGTCTCTCTTCGGAAGAGAAGAAACTAATTTTAACAAAGGCGTTTCAAATTTATTATTAACTACATAACTTTCTCAGGACTCGACATAATGTAGGTATGTTAGAGGTTTGAAGAAATTTGGCTATGCCCCACAGTCCACACGAGTTTTGCTATAAAAAATCCTTAAGAAACATTAACGACCAAAAACGACTCAAAGGGTCAAATCTCAAGATTAAAAAAAATTGATTTGTTTGTATGTTGCTTCAATTACTATACAATGTTCTAACCTAGCTGATAAGCTGATGTGAAAGGCATCCGATATTGACTAACATTTGTCGTGAATCTCTCTTGTTTCAGTAATTGTTTAATATGTCAATATCGTGCAAGTACTTGAAGCTAAGGGTTTTTTTCAATCAAAACACAATTTGCTGCTATCTTCAATTATATTTATAACTTCTGATATCTTACATCAAGACACAAAATGATGAAACAAATTTATTTATCGATATCTAACTATAACAGCTACTCATATGATAGGTATCAGGAAGTTAAAAAAAAAAAAATCTGCAAATATAATACCAAGGTTAAGTTTTCTCAAGAAATATAAAAATTCATTTCATTTGATATAAACTTTTGTATTTACATGACTTATCGGATGAAGTAAGCAGTTGTTTGTATGAAAAGAAAAAATGGAATATTAATTTTATATTAATTATATTACCAAATAACAAAGTCAAATATCCCAAAACACGCACTAACGATTTTCAAAATATTTCACTCATAATACAGAAGTGATGAACACCCTGGATCTAGGCTTCGTTGCTCCAGAAAGTTGAACCATCTCCTTTCAAATTATGTTATTTTTTTTTGGATATAAAAGGTCTTTTTGATTTCAGAGAGAGATGGGTGTCCAATGCATGATCCAAGAAGTTTATAGTGAAAGACCGCTATTCTAATTGCGCATTTTTTTTTCATTTTCTGACAATAATAATTGATCTATTCGAAATCGTGAAAATAATTAAAAAATAAAATTATTGTTAATTAAAAAAAAAAATACAAATTTAAAACGACATCAATACTTAGCAAAGTCATCGAAGTAAAAAAGATCACCACTATCACAAAATACACGAAACGCCCTCGGTGCAGGGACATATAAGGCCCAGGGACATAACGCCCAAATTTTTGGGCCTTAAGTCCCGATTGAGTGGGACATAATGCCCAAATTGAATTTAGGGTTTGAGTCCCACCCAGGCCCAAATAAAATTGTTGGAGGTTATGTCCCAATAAATAAGAATCACCAAATGATCAAACTTGGAACATTTTAAAGCCAAACAAAAATTGTTAACTGTTCCTTACCTATAACCCAGCGGGAAATATCGTCCCCAATGAATTTTATAGCTGAATTCTTCATCAATTCACTAGCCAAATAATAAAAGGAAACGTCATGCAATGATTAAGTGAGTGAAGAGTCATGCGAGGTTTCCTCAGTTCATAGATTTGAACCCACTTTTTGCTTTATGTGTAGAAATCAACAAGACAATAGCAATCAATTCACTAGCCAGATAATACAAGGAAATGACATGTAGTGATTTAATAAGTGAAGAGTCATGCAAGGTTTCCTGAGTTCATAGAGTTGAACCCACTTTCTGCTTTGTGTTTAGAAAACAACCCTTTCTGTCGTTGAATTAAAAATTGCTTTTGATATGGAAAATTATAAGATGAAAAAACTGTTGAAAAGTCATGTAGAAGTTCATCAGTTCATCGTCTATGTCCACTCATATGCTTTGTTAAGTGTGCACCGCCATTGTGTGTTTTGATAGAAGTTGATTTTTTTTGTGTTCTCTGTGTTGACATTGTCTACTGACAGTAAATATTATAAGAGGACTTATGAATTTCCATTAAAAAGAGGCAATCTCAGATTTTCTCAAAGTATTTCAGTTTTTTGGTTAATCACCACTTGGCATATGAAGTGGTGATTAACCAACAACCACTGACCTAGTGATTTAACTTTAATTTAAAGCTTTAATTCTATATTTTTATTAACCAATCACAAATAATTCACAACAGAGTTAATGAATTTACTATTTATTTAATTTTCTTCACATTTTTCATATTGAATTAACTAATTGCTGAATAAACAACTACCTACTTCTATATCTTGTGATTTGATAATTGAATTTTCATTACCATTTTCATCGAAAATATTGAACTGATGAATAAACCACATACATTTATGCAGTGAATTCATTGATTATGCAACCACCATGTTTTTCATCATTTGGGTCGGTGAATAAACAACTTCCAACGAAGAAGTGATTTCGTTGGCGAATTTGCATCGGATTTTCAGCATGTGCTTCCCGTCTAGGACATGCCCATGTTAATTTCATCAAAGGAATCAGCTGAAAAGTGGACGGTGCAGCTGCCATTCCTAAATAGCCTTTTCACACCAAACCCAAAACCGGGTTTTCGGCAATTTGTTTACGAAAACATGAAATGCGTTCACACCGAAAATTTACAAGTTTTCATTTGACATTTTATTTGTTTTGCTTGAACACAATGGTTTCGAGGAAGGGCCGCGCCGCTTTGAAAATTTTCAGTGCCACAGAAAAGGGAAAAATGAAATGTTTTATGTGCAATTAAAAGACAATTTATTCATATTGGAATTTAATAATGGAAATACAATCAATCCTGATTCGTTATAATTAATTTATTTCTTAACTGGTCGATTTCACGTAGTAGTTAGGATGCGCGACACTGCGTCGCGCTCTCTTGTGTTCTAGCAGAAAAAATATTTTTTCCTGGCAGCAACCCGTCAGCTATTTATATGACATTTAATTGAGCGCTGAATGTTTCACAAGGTGTGTTTGTTTAGTTCAACCTGCAAATCCAACATGTTTTGGACAGGTTTTATTTAAAACTTCTGTTTTATCAAAACTTATGGTTTAGCATAAATGTATGGAAAAACTTGTGTTTTCGATCTAGGTTTTCAGCTAAGACCGATATTTTCGCGAAAACCGGGTTTTGGGTTTGGTGTGAAGAGGCTATTAAGGAAAAAGCTGATTTTTCCTCAATGAATTTTTCCCGCTGGGTAATTACGGTGCAGTGCACTAACGTCTATGGAAATATCCAGCGCGGTTGTTAGTTCCCAAAAAAAAAAAAACGGAATCAACCGCCGCGGGTGTTGTTATCAGTCCTATGTTATAGGTGGTCTGCTTTCAAAATGTTTGTACTAAACACTACTTTTGGTGGCCAGCTTCGCGGGTTAAAGGTTTTATCTCCCTCTTTGGGTCACGTCCTTCCTCTATCACGCTCACGCTACTCCGTCGCTCCGTTTAGAGTGTCAGTCGACAGGCAAGCGCATATCTTGTCAGTCGGTCTACTTTCAAAGAGTTTGTAATAATCAGTGATTTGGATAAAAGCATTTATCAATCAATCAAAACGAATTAACTCCAGCGGGTTTTATTTCCTTTTTTTGGAAATAATATC
Organism: Melangyna quadrimaculata; assembly: GCA_949320155.1. Classification (NCBI taxonomy): domain Eukaryota; kingdom Metazoa; phylum Arthropoda; class Insecta; order Diptera; family Syrphidae; genus Melangyna; species Melangyna quadrimaculata. Next base: position 84,512,645 of record OX439484.1, read on the forward strand.
CGCGAACCACGAGGGTTAGTTCCGTGGGCGCTTAGGTAAAATATTAAAAAAAAATGATTGTGTATTGTATTGAAATGCGGAAACTTTGTACTGTTTTATGCCTTTAAGAAATTCGGGCTCTATGTTCCATTTTTAATTTGGGCCTTGGGTCCCACTTGAGTGGGACATAAGCGCTTAAAATAAAAAAATGGGCATTATATCCCTGCGCCAACGCCATTACTAAGCCTTTTCAGTATTTTGGCAAGTATGCTGAACAATAATTAATTACTCATGGCAGATGGTACATTATAAGTTATAACATAACACACAAAATCTCATGTGGAAAATGAGGCAGCGGGTCGAAATTCTGGTTTCAAAATTGTGCTTTTCAAAATTCTGCCTATTGGTACAAAAATTCTGCTTGTCAAAATTCAGCTTGTCAAAATTCAGCTTTTTTCCATTCTGTTTTAAGAAAACTCAGCTTTTCAAAATACTGACAAGTTAAAATACAGACAAATAAAATTCAGCTTATTCTGATTTTTTTTAAGAAGGATTTGTTAACGATGTAAAAAAAAATAACAACAACAAGTAATATTACATTTGTAGTTTAATAAATTAATGCAAAAACAACATCTAAGCAAAGCCACAAAGAACTATATTATATGATATTCGCTTAAGGAACATAGTCTGTTCTCTTTTTTAAAATTCTTTTTTTTTTTTGTTCTTTATAATATGGAATTGATTTTTTTTTTGTTTCATTCTCCCTCCATTTTGTACCCTTTCAGTTTCAGCTTTGGCAGTGATAAGTTCCTTTTTGAGATCATTTATGATTTTGTATAGGCCTGCATGACAGCATGACTACGACCGACTATCACCATAAGTCGATGATGCCATGCTTCAACATTGTTCTGTGTTCATGGAAATGTCTCTTTCGTTGCTTTTGAACTGCCATAAATAATTTAAAGCACACACTTCCACTTGTCAAAAGACAATTGTTTTCAGTTTTTAATTTAGAAAAAAAGAAAGCATTCACATACTTTTATAGGGAAAACTAGGTACCTACTACTCTTCCAAATGTAGTCTTACAAAATTCTGCCAATGATAAATAAAAGTTTATTATATAAAAAGTTGTTTATTATTCGCAGAATTTTGTAAAAATGAATTTTGAAGAGCAGAGTTTTTTTAAGAAGAATTTTGAAAATATAAGGAAAGCTGAATTTTGAAAAAAGAATTTTGACCTCAGCAGAATTTCAACCTCAACCCGGAAAATGATTCTGCTTAGTGAATAAAACCAACGAAATAAAAAAAAACTTAATTACAAATCACTAATCGGCAAACAAATTAATTTCTAAGTCAATGGCCGTTCTTTTTGTTAAACGAAAAATATTTGGTTTGATGGCTCAGATATTTTGACGTTTCCATACAAACTATCGATAGCAAACTGATGATTCGTGTTGATAATACTGCTTTTATCGGAACTTAAAGGCCCAGCTATAATAGAATTAAGCTCACTTATGCACGCATAAGCAACGAGCGAATACACACAACCCCTGTAGGCGAGCAAAATAGCATTATGGCTATGCGGAGTACTTTCGCAAACATAATCAAATTTTCGTTGGATTTTTGACATAAGCTTATGTTGGCTTAAATATTATGACAAATACTGCAGCACCGATTGCAAATGCGGCTACGTCTTCATTGTGTTCAGCCAGTTAAGCCGCAACAAGTATGCTCGTAGGGGCACTTAAGTGGTCAGACGAAAACAAGCAAATACAAGGAAATCAAATGATTCGTCTATAATTGTGGTTTGTTGCTTTTCGTTCAGTTTCGTTCACTTTTGCTGCGCTTGGGAGCGCATCTTACTGGCTGAACACAATGAAGACGTAGCCGCATTTGCAATAGGTGCTGCAGTATTTGTCAAAATATTTAATACACACAAATTCAATGCTGCGAACAAAATGCGACGCAGCTGTTTTCGTATCATCGCATCGTATTGCAAAAGTTGGTCAAATTTTAACTTTTGCTGCACGTTTTCACATTCTCAATAGAAAACAACAAAAAAAAAAAAAACAATCTACTCCGAGGAAAACAAAAATATTTCTGTTTTCAGCGTTTTTGTGTTGTATAAAAATAGTGAATGAATGTGAAACTATTGTTAAGCAATTATTTAAGTCATATAAGGGGGGAGAGTAGTGAAAGATTTCACCAACGTAGTCTTGTGGTGCGTTCTTTTATTAACCATAGTTAACTATGGTTGTTATGTCAAAAAAAAGTTGAAGTGTCATTGTTAGACTTAGTTGGAAATTGTGTCATTTCATTTAGGAACGATTTATTGTTAGATATTGTTGATCTGTCAAACGAAAACTTTGGAAAACTTTATTTCATTGTTAATTACCAGAAAATCATGTTATTTTTCTTCAATATAATCTCCATTTTCATTAAAAATGGTAGAAAATTCAATTTTAATTCATTTCACTTCACCAAAAGCTTTGTTTTGATTCTTCAATTTTTATTGTTTGTAAACAAACCTTCTCACATGTGCGTTGACAGATCAACACTTTCAACTCATAACATGGAGACGAGTTGGAAATAGTTACGAATTGTAACTATTTGACACTAATAAACTGAATTTAGGAACGATGTAATGGCTTCAACCCCTATGACGGGCAAAGCTTTTCAAATAAAAATGAACATTACTAAGTCTCCAGCACTACACAAAGAAGTCTGATGATCGGGTTGGCACTCGTGAAATAGCTATAACTTCAGCCAAATAACTTGGTGGTAGAACACATAGTAGTTGTTGTTTTGTTTCATTCAAAATGTTCAAAAAAATATTCTTTAAAAAAACAACCATTTTCTCTGAATTAAAACATTACTTGCCAGCCTGAGTCCTCAAAGAAAAAGGTTCCAATTTTAAAGAACTTATAGGTATTATCAAAATGTACGTATTCATTTAAAAAACTATTTCTTTAAATGAGATATTATCCATTTTTAAAACATTGGTACGGAATGCTTCCCAGAGGCGTCTGCATATAAATTTAATAAAAATTAGTTAAGTCGTTTTAGGGAAATGCGAAGATAGTTCTATGGGATGTAGGTACTGTTTTTTGTTGGAACAAAAAATGCACGCTGGATGGCATTTCAGACATAATAAAGTATAAAATTTGCATAAAAATGCAATTGTATTTGAATTTTTATGGAAAAGTGTGAAAGAAGTCAAAAGTACCTACCAGCAAATTTTTTGTTGATTGATATTGATCTTGGCCGTTTACGTGATATGCGGGAATAACCCAAAAATTCAACACAAAAAAAAACGTCAAACCATGTTTCTATTGAGTCAATTTCAATGCGGTTTAATTAATTAAAAAATTACTTTGTTCATTAACGACATGAAGTTTAATCAAAATATGTGCCCCAAGCCCCCCTGTTCGCGCCTGCTCATAACACAAAACATTCAACTATTTTGTTTTCATTTTTTTGGCGACATTTCAATCGAAATCGCTTTCAAAGTAGCTAATTAAAGTTTTACAAATAAAATACTTGAATCAGAATGTTGTTGCAAGCAGCTCTCAAGTTGAATCATATTCATCGGAAGAATGAAACATTGAAATTTAAGTGAAGCACTTGAGACTTCATTGACAATGAAAACTAACAATTTTTTTCTGTTAAATAATATTATGACGGCTAACAAACGATTGTCGTCCTCGCCACATCATCATCATTAATTAAATACAACCTAGTAGTTGTCAATTTTTATCTTAACATTGAATATTTATGTACAATGAATTTTATAGATACCGCAAGTCCATACAAGTTGCACAAACTTTGCCAGCAGGTAATAAAAATTAAATAAACCTATCAAGAAATTTTCTCATTTTAATCATGTGAATCACATGAAACTTTTAAAATGTAAAAAAAATACTTTAGAAGAAATCTACAAGGTTTGTTTGTTCATAGTAAACCATGAGAGTTCATTATCACTGCCGATTGACATTCCACCATCCGTCGTACTTTTATGTAAATCTTAATCGGGTAAATACGTACATTCCAACGTATGACTACCTTTGTAAGTCACAACTTACCGTTCATAGTTCCCAAAAAACTGCAACATAAATGTCGTCTGATTCAAAATAAACACACAAAGATCATTATCCAATTGGTTTTTCAAGCTCTGCTCGATTTTCAATTCGTACTCTTGTTGATTTAACTCATAGTTTGGCTGCGATTCTGAAACTTTCCGATCGTTGGGGTTTTGATTGTGTTTTTGATGTTTTTGTTGTTTTTTAATATTTTTTTCTTGAATCTTCCGAAGAGCCTTTTGTTGTTTTTCTCTTTTCTTAATTTTTTGCTCACGTAAAATTTCTTTTAACTGCAATTCTTGCAGTGGATTTTTTGGTGTACCTATCTTGGACTTTGAGCTTCCCATTGCGTAGGCAATGACTGATCTTTTGACTTTTGGGTCAAAAGGATTTTTGACGATAAACGTAAATAAAAATTCTCCGCGATATAACAACCGACCAACAACCGACTATTTTAAGACTGATTTAAGATCGCTTGTGATATATCGTTTCCGCTGTTCAAAAGACTTTTGCTATCACTGTTCCACAGCGGTAAGAACACATCATTTTTTTGTTAACTATAATTGTCGATAAAATAATGACACTCTTGATTACAAGCTTTTGATAACAAAGGCCATTATCATAAAATTTATAAAAAAAAAAATACTGTTTGATTGCCGCGAATGCAATTCGACGATATGTTTATTATAATTGTTTCATTGGGAATGGTCAAATGGAAAAAGTAACTGATTCAATTGCTGATAAAATACCAATGTGTTCTTATCAAAAATAGAAAAAAAGTGCATCAGAGATGGTAATTGCACTTTCGTTGCAATTAATCTAATTCCTAATAAATTTGTTTACTTGGTTTAGTTGGGACTTACCGCGACGAAGTGTTTGGCTCTGATTATTGTCTCTAAACTAATAAAGTTATTGGTGCCGTAATAAAGTTGGTTGAAGAAGTAGTGTCATAAGGAATTCGTAGGTCAGTTAATGGATTTACAATCATAACTATTAAAAGCTATAAGAACAAGACACTGTTAAAAAAGTACCCACGCAGAGAAACAATCTAGTTTTCGACAAGGCACTAGAAAATAAATACGATACTGAAAAGAACAGGATTTTATGTAGGTACTTGCTTTTTAGGTAGAAAAACTTAGAACAGTTTTTCTGTTCTAACTTGTCTGGCGCTTCCTACAAATCCGACTGTCCTGTTCTGATCTGACTGTTTCCTTACTGAACAATCTTATAATAAAGGGTTTTCCATTAAGAGCGGGTCATTTTGAAAATTGAAGTTGTACATATATGAGATATCAATAAGGTTTTATCCTAATTTGGGAGCCCTATCAATGACCAAGGTATTTATATTACAGGTAATATCATTAGTGCCTGTCCACATTGGATTTTTAATGCTAGGTGCAACCTTTGAGACAGGTAGATTTTATGTGAGTGAAAAAAAGATGGGTAGATTCCACCCAAATTGCACCGATGCCACTTTCAAACAATATTCTCGGATTCAACATGATAGATTTTTTATTGTGTGAGTGAAAGATAGATAGATTTCTAGGGTGGGAGATAGGGATGGGTAGATTGAACTGAGAGGATTTACTCTTCATCGTATGGACACAACGAACATGTTAACACCAAGCATTAAAAATCAAATGTGGACAGGCACTTAGCGTTTTCATTTTGGTTCAGTTCTGCGCATGTGTCATAATGGAAGAAAAATGACTGATTTCAGTGCGGTTTTGTGTTCTGTCATTCTGTCTCATTAATTATTCATTAATTTAAATTTCTTTTCAATTCTGCAAAAGTTTGGTTTAACTAATTTGTCCATTAAAATAACAAAAAAAGTATTTAAAAAAGTGTATCCGGGCCAATTAATCAGTGCTAAGCACCTATAAAATAAAAATGTAATTGAAAAAAAAAATCTAAATAAAATGTATTACTTCACTTCCGACCAAAAAACCTTAGCCTTATGAAAACAACAATTAATTGTTAATAGGCTCTTTTTAAAACTTGAACTTTGAACTTTAAATTAAGTGTAAAATCAAAAAAAAAAACCGTTGGACAGTTTTCGCGCAATCGTTTTAGGAAAACAGAACACAAAACGTAACTTTTTACAGTTTTCACGAATTTGTTTTTTTTTTTTGTATACCTTTCAGTTGTCACTATTGTCATTTTTCGTTTTGATACAAAAACCTACACTGAAAGCAGCCATCATGAAATTTGACAAGCTGCGCGTGATAATACCTTAGATATGTGTACTGTGATCAATGACAATATGTGTAAAATATAACGTCGTTATAATGGCCGCCGCTCTTCGCTGGGTTGCGCGGATTGGAAATGTCCAGTCTTCGATGACTTTGGCGCATAAATCAGGCTGAATTTGACCAATGGCATCGATTATGTTGTCTTTGAGGGCCGCTGTGGTTTGCGGCTTATTCGCATAGATCTGCGACTTAACAAAGCCCCACAAGAAAAAGTCCAAAGGGGTCAAATCACACGATCTTGGTGGCCAATTCCGTCGTGTCGTCGCCTCGGTGCGAGATAAACATGCCATGAAACCGCTCGTGCAGAATATCGATTGTGTCTTGAGCTGTGGGGCACGTAGCGCCCGCCATCCTGTTGAAGCCATATGTCTTCGGTGTCTATATTATCCAATTCAGGTCGAAAGAAGTTGGTGATCATCGACATATAGCGATCGCCGTTGACGGTGATGGCCTGACCAGCATCATTTTCGAAGAAATACGAACCGATGACGCCTCCAGCCAAAAATCCACACCAAACAGTAACTTTATTTGGATGCATTGGCACCTCGTGAATCTCGCGTGGATTGGTGTCGTCCCAAATCCGGCAACTTTGCTTATTCACGTACCCATTCATCCGAAAATGGGCCTCATCACTTAAGATGATTTTTCGACCAAAATTTTGATCAACAGAACACCCATTTTGATAATAAAGTTTTATCAATTGCTCGACGCTGTGATGATTGATGATGATTTGCCTTTAGTAACTGATTAAAAGATGTTATTTTGACAGAAAGTAAAAGAAACAATATGGCCGCCACGAGCTGTCAAAATCAACCCGTCCCTATTGGAAGACCCTTTATAAGAGAGAAAAAAGTATCGTATGATATTGAAATTGCATGATGCTTATACAATTTTAGTTTTTTGGTGTACAAGAGACATTCCTGATGGGGTACCGAAACACGTTCAACAAGTTTTTAATAGGAGGGCCTTACGAGTGTTTGAAAAGTTTCCCTCGTCTAAATTTTTGGTACTGAAATCCAGCAAGGGCTTGCCAAGTATCTAACAAGTTTTCTTCGTCTAGATTTTCCAAACTGAAAACTTACTAGGAGCTTGCCCAAACTAGACAAAAACTTGGCATTTTTCCAGCCGGATATACAGCTATGGACAAAGAAATAGCATACTTATGACAAAAATCATGCGATTCGCGTTTCCTTTATGTGGAATGCTTTTTATAATTTTTTTTCTTTGCGCTTGTTGTCTACATTAACTGATGGAGACAACAAATTCTAAATAGTACCGTAATCTTCGTTAGCTTCTTGCATTTGTCTATTTATGTTTTTCTTTACTCTCTCACTGCTGGACACAGAAATAGCACATATCTTTTAACCGTTATTTTTTTGTATGCCGCATTCGAAAGTTGTGACAAGAAGTGTTTTATTTTAATTCTTCGTCCTTTAATTAACAAGTGTATTAAAAAAATGGGTAGAAAAGTTCATTGTACTCCGGAAAAAAGGAGAATTATTTTCGACCTTCAAAGACAAGGAAAAAATCCTTCTCAAATAGCGAAAACACTTAATTGTTCGCGAAAAATGGTTTATAATGTTATTTGTTTAGTTAGAGAAAATAGGAATTTAAACTTTGAAAATAAATTGCGTAAGGCATCCGCTCGCAAAACTTCAATACGAGTGGATAGAGCGATCGCAAGGAAATGCAAGTGCGACCCTTTTAAATCATCTCGCATTATTATGGCTGAAATAAATGCAGAATACGGTTTTAACGTCTCAAGCAGACTTATTAGAAGGCGACTTAATAATGCTGAGCTGTTTGGACGTGTAAGCAGAAAAAAACCGATGCTCTCGAAAAAAAAACATCAAAGATCGTTTAACATTCGCTAAGAGTCATCAAAATAAAAACATGCAGTTTTGGAAGAGAATCCTTTGGAGTGATGAAACAAAGGTAAACCGCATTGGACCAGATGGAAAAACATTTGTTCATCGCCCAAAGTGCCAAGCCTACAACCCAAGGTATACCGTGAAGACCGTGAAACACGGAGGAGGAAATTTGATGGTATGGGGCGCATTTTCATGGCATGGAGTGGGCCCACTGGTAAGGATTGATGGTAGAATGGATAAATTTTCGTATCTAAATATACTGAAGAATACCATGGAACCATATTCCTTTGAGTCCATGCCAGTGAATTTGATATTCATGCATAACAATGACCCCAAACATGCATCAAAAGTCGTGAAAGATTGGCTTTCCGAGGAACAAATTGATGTTCTCACCTGGCCAGCTCAAAGTCCCGATCTTAACCCCATAGAACATTTATGAAATGATGTTAAGGTTAAGATTGGGCAAACAAAATTCAAAAATTTAAAAGATCTGTGGGCCGGAATCAAAGAAGCCTGGCACTCTATCCCAAAAAATAGATGTCAAAAGCTAATTGAAAGTGTACCAAGAAGATGTCAAGCAACTTTAAAAAATCGTGGTCAACCAACAAAGTACTAACTTGGTAACTAAACTAAACTACTAAAATTATTGGAAATTGTAAGAATCAATTGCTAAGAACTTGTTTTTTATGATTATAGGAACGTGTGCTATTTCTTTATCCACAAGAAACTAAGTGATCACTACGAAATAATTTTTTTTTAATTTAATTGAAAAGGAATAAATTTAAATTATCACTTTAATGGATCCTTATAAGTCAATCAATGTCCTGAAATAAGAATTAAAATATTTAAGTTCATAAGTTACAAATAAATTTAATTTTCTTAAGAAAAATCATAGGTGTGCTATTTCTTTGTCCATAGCTGTAAGTATCTTAGCAATCAAAATTTGTAAGGGTTTGTTATTTTATATGTGGATTTTTAAATAATCTTGCTGAACTACAAATAATACTAGATAAAAGTAACTTTGATGCTTTAGTATTATCAGAAACACATGTCACTAAAGATGTTCAAAATAGTGAATTAAGTCTGGATAACTTCACGCTTGTTGATAGGTGTAATACTATATCAGCACATACTGGGGGAGTATTAATATATACACGAAGTGATATTCGAGCTAAAAATGTAAAAAAAAAAAATCGAAAACATGGAATTATGGTGGTCAGTTGACACTTTTTATTTTAAAAACTATTCGTGTGTTATTGTTGGCTTGTTCAAATCCCCAAGTTCCAATTGTAGAGACTTTTGTAAAGAGTTCGGTACATTAATGGATGAACTTTATGACCTAAATAAAGATATTGTAATAGTGGGTGATTTTAACATTGATTGGATAATGCTTGTGTACAAATCATTGATGAACCGACTAGAATTACCCGAAACTCAAGTACATTAACTGATTATGTTATAACAAATAGTCCATTAATCAAAGCAGAAACTGTGAAGTCCCTTAAAATAAGTGATCATGAAACAATAGTCATTGATATAGATTGTGATATAAATAAGAGACAGAAGAAGGAATATCCCTATTTTAAATATAGAAAAAGCCTGTTCAGTCAAGTTTTAGAAACTAATTTAAGAAATTTTCAATACATAAGTGATTTTAATTTGTTAGCTAATGCGGTTTAAGAATAAATTAATGAAAGTGTCTCTGTATTTGTTACAAATAAAATAGTTAAGTCGGGTGGAAACGATTGGTTTAACGATTTTTTGAATAATCTCAAAAATTTAAATCATTAAATATACAAAAGCATTATTAAGTGGTTCGGAAGAAGATTGGAAAAATTATACGGATATAAGAAATAAATAAAGAAGTGAAATCTGCAAAAGAAAAAATTAATATATTATGTCAAGAATATCGGGTTCAGGAGATCAAAAAACAATGTGGACTTATTTAAAAATGTTAATACTAAAATAAGAAAAAGGCGAAATTAAAAGTGTTGTATTTGGTTCAAATCTGTGTAAAGAAAGTAAAATAATAAATAAATAATAAATCGATAATTTTTTTGTAAAAAGTGTAGTCGAAATAATACGATTCCGGTGACCCCTTTTCTAAATCATGTACAAGAAGTGCAGTGTTTTTAAATTTAAAAATATTTCATTGCATGACTTAAAACAAACTATAAAGAATAGGAAAAATAAACGCGATTTTCAGTTCATGAGCCCTAGTATCTTTTTAGACCAATTTGAAATTTTGGGTCCAATTGTATGCAACATAATTAACGGTTCCCTATCAATAAGCAAGTTCCCAGAATCTTGGAATAAATCTTTAATAACACCAATAGAAAAAGTTATAAATACATTGAAATGTGAAGAATTCAGACCAGTAAATGCTATGCTGTTGTGTGAAAAGATTTTTGAGAAAGTGGTATTTAAACAGCTTCATCATTATTTTGAAAACAATAATTTAATAATGGACCTTCAATCGGGATTTCGAAAGGGTTACTCATGCGAGACTGCAATCAATTTAGTTGTAACGTCGTGGAAAGAAGAACTAGCGAAAAAGAACTATTTTGTGTGTGTTTTTGGATTTGAAACGTGCATTTGAGACTGTGAGTAGAGACATCTTACTAATGAAAATGGAAAAATATGGGGTGAAAACAAATGAATTATTGTGGTTTGAATCTTATTTAAAAAACAGAACTCAAAGAGTTAAAGTAAACGGCGAAATATCTGACGCGGCTGAAGTTGACTACGGTGTTCCCCAAGGCTCGGTGTTAGGAACTCTTTTGTTTACTATGTACATAAACGACCTTAAAAGTGTTATAAAATACTGAAAACTGGCTTTGTTCGCGGATGACGCAGTTGTTTACATATCCGACGATAGTAAAACTGACAGCAAAAATTAATTACAAGAAGATTTAGACTCTATAAATCAGTGGCTTATGCAGAATAAACTCAAATTGAACATTGAAAAAACAAAACTTATGGTGCTGAACGAGAGAAGCGGTGACGAAGACAATGAAGTTAAGATTGATGGTGCATCAATTGAAAAGATAAGTGAAACAAAGTATTTAGGAGTAGTCTTAGATCAAAAATTTTCGTTTGCAAATCATATTGAATACATATACAAACAAAAAAGGATTTTTAAAAAGAATAAGAAATCAAATTTCGAATATCAGTGCAATAAATATATATAATGCCATTGTAAAACCCCATTTTGAGTATTGTTCAACTATTCTGTTTTTATGTAATGAGAGTAAGATTATAAGACCGCAAAAATTACAAAATAAAGCAATGAGATGTATTTTAAAGTGCAATAGATATACATATGTCAATTCGTTTTATGTTGAACTCATTGAAGTGGTTATCAATAAAGCAAAGAATTGTTATGAATGATTTAGTTTTTGTATTTAAAATAATAAACAACTTAATGCCAAATTATTTATTTGATTATATAAAATTTATAAGAGACTTACAACCACATGCACTTAGAAACGGAGATAATCTTAGGCTTCCTAATTTTATTAATGCGAATACGCGAAATTCTCTTATATACAAAGGATTTAAATTGTTCAATAGTTAAAACGGTGATGCCAAACATGAAACAAACTTAATTATATATAAGAGAAAAGTTATTAAATATGTAAAATCACACTATTAGAACCTATGTTCTAATGATGCAATGTGTTTAACATAAGTGGTTTCCCTGATAATATTTCTGGACAAGCCATTCAGTTAAAGAGTTTCATACTAAAGTTAATGCTGCAGCTGTTGCTGCCATAATGACGTGAGTAAGTGCATTACGGGTATATAAAATCTAATCCGGACTATAGACTTGATAAGATTAACCATAAGTTTCTTGTCAGCGGACATACATATTTACAAAGCGACTAAGATTTTGGGTTGCTTGAGAAAAATATTTTCCAAATATTTACATGCCCGATAATTTCAAAGAAGTCATAAGCTCAGAGGAAAAAATTCAATCTCATAAAAATGACCAAAGACCACTTTTTCCCCACTTTGAAACTGAAAAAAAAAAAAAAAAACATTTCAAATAGAAAAATCTCTACAGAAGGAATTAAGGTTAACTGGCTTAAGATTCTTGAGCTTCAATATTTGAAGACTTAATATTTTTTAAATATTGTCTTGAAGAAATTTTTCCATTCCAAAGTATTTTATTTCGAAAACAATAAGTGTAAGCCTAGCAAGCATCAACCTAAAAACTTTATACCCCGATGGAAGACCTATAAGCATGGAAAAGAATAAGGATTTGCTGGACCTTCTGCAGTTTTTACATCACAATTTTTACACTGATCTTAGAAATAATAATTCTATTGCAAATAGCCGACGACTTTTATGAATTCTCATACTTCTGAAAGTGAAAAAAAATGTTAAATTTCAACTTAATTAACAAAAAACTTTATTAATAAATAAAAATACAAAATAGATAAAAAAAACTTGTTTTATTCATAAATATTTTACCTATCTTTTCAAGTTTTTTTAATTTGTTTACATTTTTCCGCTATGAAATAGTGTCCTATCTGACTTTAAAATCAGTTAAAAGGGTATTTTGAAGGACTAAGAATGCAAAATCAAAACCCAGTTATTTTTTGGGCATATCGGAGAAATAAAATCAAAGTTAAAGGCGGCCCAGAATAGCCCACTGTGTAATACACAGTCACAATACATGTCAAAAAAGTGGGAATCAAATCATGTAGAATAGTGTGGAAACAAAATATGAAACACCAGCCTACACAAACCGACATTCTATCCCACAAGATTTGACATGAGTGTTAATACATGAAGAATTTTAGGAATGGTTCTAATTCTATCCCACATTCTATCACACTTTTTTTTAGGTTAAGGTAATGTATTAATACAAGCAAGTGTGGAAGCAAAGTATGAAAAGTAATTTCTTTCCACAAATTTGGCAGTCCCGTGGAATTCTTTCCCACTTTCAATTTGACTCTACCCCGACTCAACGGCCAAACACTCTCACTCTCCTCTAAAGCTAAATATTTAGGTGTTATTCTCGACCCCAAATTAAATTGGAAGTTGAACATTGAAGAAAGGGTCAAGAAGGCCTGCATAGCATTCTATGCCTGTAGTAAAACTTTTGGTAAAAAGTGGGGGCTTCAGTCGAAGATGATCCTGTGGACGTACACAGCCGTGGTACGACCGATCCTCACATACGGTTCGATTGTATGGTGGCCTGCACTTAACAAAAAATATAACATCGATAGACTTAAGCAGATTCAAGGAACTGCTAGCATTGGCACGACAGGGGGGGCTATAAGATCCTGCCCGACTGATGCCTTAAGTGTTTTTCTGCACCTTCTACCACTTGATTTACATATTAAATATCTAGTATCTTCCAGCGCTTTCAGACTTAAAGAATCAAACTCTTGGTTTGCCGAGCCCTAAGGTCACAGCAATATCACAGACTTGATTCCAATGGAAATGTTTTCGACTCCCACTGACTACTGCACCCCTACAATGAGTATCAGTAAGGATTTCAAAGGTAAATTTCCATCCAGGAAGGATTGGAATGATAACGTCGTGACGAAAGATTTCGACACAACTATCTTTACTGATGGCTCAAAGATGGAGTGTGGCGTTGGTGCAGGAATCTTCTCTGAGTCTCTTAATGTATCTAGGTCCTTTCGGCTACCTGACCTTGCTAGCGTCTTTTAAGCTGAATTGCTGGCAATCAGGGAAGCTTGCAAGTTACTAAAGGCAGATCCAAACCAAAACCGTAATGCAGCTATTATTACAGACGGACTGACGAGCTGGCGCTGGGAAGATTTGGCCCACCTATGACAAGAACCGAACAATTGATCTAATACGCAGACCCAGGCAAGACATAGCCAGGGTAGTTGCAACCTGTAGTGGACACTGGCCGATAGGAGAGCATGCAGCGAAGCTAGGCATACCTCACAATACTCACTGTCGGAGCTGTGAGGACCAGCAGGAAAAGGAAACAGTAGTTAATTTCGTCTGCAAATGCCCTGCTCTGGCCAAAGCTAGAGAACAGTCACTCGGAAGAGCATTCTTTGACGACATTAACGAACTTTCTGAAATGAAGATCAAAGACTTGATTTCTTTTCTCAACGCGACGAAATGGCTCTAGGACAAATTTCGGCTACTTCTGCATTATACCTTCCGTCGATTCCGTATGATCACAAGATAGTGTACTAGGGTTCTGGTGGGGGTTTGTGGTGCACAGCGACCGGATGATCATCCAATCAGATCAGTGGACGCTCCAGTGCCAGCCAACGAACTACCTAGTGGGCTAACTGTGGATGGTGCGGGTGCTGCTCTGGTTGAGTGAGTGATCCACTTTCTGATGATTGTGCTTAAAGCTACTACAAAATCCTATTCTAAACTCAAATAAGAAGGGACGATATCCTGAGGATATGCTTGTGTGGGAGGGCTGTTATATTTCTTTGTTTTAAAACTACAACTCCCGTATTTATAAAGAAAAAATAGTTATTTGAGCTTCCGTGTTTAGGAAAACTACACCATAGAATAAAAATGTTCTGGACTCAAATGGGCATTAAGCAAATGCCTTTAGTTTGAGTCCAGAAAATTCTTATTCTATGGTGTAGTTATCCTAAACACGGGACCTGAAATAACTATTTTTTTTTATAAATAAGGAGGCAAGTGTTTAAAAATAACCTGTTTCTTATTTTTGCTCTACTGAAAATAATGGAAAATGCAGTTAGGCCACTATTGCACTCACGGCCTCACATCATAGCTTCGGCTTGAATGATTGAATATTCAAAATTAAGGAGTCTCATTGCGGTTGCATTTAAAAGACATAATGTCTTACAGACAGGCTACAAAAAATATCTTAAAATGATTTTTTAGAAATGACTATAAAGGTGCCGTCATACACTGAAAGTACTTTCAGAAAGGAAAAAGCTTTCTGAAGGCCAAACTCTCATAGTGTGACGCCCCGAAAAGTACTTTTTTTGAAAGCGTGTTCTGAAAGTGATTTGCTTTTTTTAAAACACTTTCACCAAAAATACTTTCACTGTGTGACTAGTTCCTGAAAGATTTTTCAAGAAATCAAAGCACTTTTAGAAAACGCTTTCTGCTTTTAGAAAGTGTTTGTGAAAGTTTTTCGCTTTTTGGAAAGCGAACTTATGTTTTGCATTCGAATTGCTCTTCTATCAGCTGCATTTTGTGGGATCGTTACCTTTTGCCGCAACTCAGTTGCGGGTAACGTTTGCACGGGGGTTTTCAAAGTACATTTACTACCTCTATCCCGCAGAACGTGATTTAGTGAACACCACAATTCAATCGGTGTATCGGACGATATTAAAAGTCAATTTTTCAAAATCGATTTTCAAACGCGATTTTCGGCTAAACTAAGCAGAGTAGAGATTCAAAAATTGCCCATTCTTTTATCTAGGAAGTGCCACCTCTGCCCTCTTTAAATCGATGTATTCCAGGATACGAATCTATTGTTTTTTATGTACACATATTTTCAGAAAACGCAATCGCTTTCATAGTGTAATTACCCGAAAAGTGCTTTCGGAAAATTTGCTTTATTGAAAGTAAAAAGTTTAGTTTTCAGAATGCACTTTCTTTTCATAGTGTAAACACTTTGCGGAAATTTTAAAGTCGAAATTTTCGAAACGCCTTCTGAGAGCAATTTCCTTTCAGTGTGTCACACACTTTACCTTAAGAGACATGAATATTACATATATCCATAATTTAAGCAATTCTTTCTACAGAGATAAATTTTCAATATAAATATAAACAATTTTTCTCCCTTGCTTTTTTGTCGCTAATATATTAAAACTGACTTTCAATATTCAATTTTCAGGTCGAATCGGTGCAATGGACTTTTGATAAAGTAGCTCCTGAAGATACCAGCGGTGAGCTGCGCCATTTGGCTGAGTTTTTGGCGAACAAACAATTTGACATGGTGATTAATCTTCCAATGCGTGGAGGTGGTGCAAGACGGTAATTTTCTATAAATAAAATAAAAAGAACCATACAAGAGATATGCTCATTTATAACAGTTATAACAGTTTTCGCTATTTATGGAAAAGGAAAACCCGAAGAATCGGGATGGTAAAAGGGTTCTGGTCCTGAGAGGTACCCCCTTAGTATAATTATAACTGTTTTAAATCGGCATGTCTCAAGTCACTACGAAAATAATACTGTACAGTTTTAACTAATGGAAGTGCATTCTATTTTTTCTGAAGTGTTTCATCATTCATGACTCATGGTTATCGTACTCGTCGTCTTGCTGTCGACTACTCCATTTCATTGGTGACAGATGTGAAATGCACCAAACTTCTTGTAGAAGCGATGCGTCGAATTGGACGTGCACCGATTATGAAGACCCACACTGACTGTATGACTTCACGACGAATGGTTACACTGCCTGGATTCATCGATGTCCATACGCATTTGCGAGAACCAGGTGCTACACACAAAGAAGACTTCTCCACTGGAACAGCTGCAGCTCTAGCTGGTGGAGTCACTATGATCTGTGCTATGCCAAATACCACTCCCTCAATAACAGATCGGACAACTTTCAATTTGTTTCAAGACCTTGCCAGAGTTGGCGCCCGGTGTGATTATGCGTTGTATGTGGGGGCGTCTGATAGCAACTGGGCTCAGATTGGTGAATTGGCTCCTTTAGCGGCTGGCTTGAAAATGTATCTTAACGACACTTTCAGCACGTTAAAGATGACCGATATGACTGTGTGGGAGAAACACTTGCAGAACTGGCCTAAGCGCAGCCCTATAGTTTGTCACGCCGAAAAGCAAACCATGGCTGCTATCATTTTACTGGCACATTTGATGGATCGTTCAGTTCACATCTGTCACATAGCTCGCAAAGAAGAGATCATGATTATCCGGGCCGCTAAGGAGAAAGGCATTCGAGTGACGTGTGAGGTGTGCCCCCACCATCTGTTCCTTTCTACGGATAATATCGAAAGCATTGGTGCTGGACGTGCTGAGGTTCGTCCCGTCCTGTGCTCCCCTGAAGATCAGCAAGCTCTGTGGGATAACATGGAATATATTGATGTATTTGCAACTGATCATGCTCCACACACTATTGAAGAGAAAAACTCAGACAAACCTCCACCAGGTTTCACTGGATTAGAGACAATTCTTCCTCTTCTTTTGAAGGCGGTCAATGAAGAACGTCTTACTCTGGAAGACATCAAGAACAAGTTCTACCGCAATCCAAAAAGAATTTTCAATCTGCCAGAGCAACCCAATACTTATGTTGAAGTTGACTTAGATGAAGAATGGACAATTCGCAAAGAGAAGATGCATTCCAAGTCTAAATGGACACCATTCGATGGGACAAAGGTCAAGGGACGTGTCCATAGGGTAGTTCTTCGAGGTGAAGTTGCCTTCATTGATGGGGAAGTATTAGTTCCACCTGGTTTTGGTATTAATGTTCGAACACAATACAATCGAAAATCCTTGCTAAATCAATCAATTGAGTCCTTGGATTACAGTCAATCTACAGAAGCTATCGATTGTCTGGCAAAGGTTGATATTCTGAATAGAAGCTCAGACTATGTATCGGATCTTCAAACTAATGAAGCATTTTCTAAACTTCTGCCAGAACCAATTCCAAAACTTGCGGTTCACTTCGCCGGAGATCCTAACTTCTTGAGACCTATTTCGCCGATTGCTAGAGTCCGTTACGACTCGATTGGAAATACAACTCTTAAGGAACTTATTCAAAAGACCAGCAGTGCAACGT
Organism: Melangyna quadrimaculata; assembly: GCA_949320155.1. Taxonomy (NCBI): domain Eukaryota; kingdom Metazoa; phylum Arthropoda; class Insecta; order Diptera; family Syrphidae; genus Melangyna; species Melangyna quadrimaculata. The sequence goes on from OX439484.1 coordinate 84,530,565, forward strand.
CAAACCCAACTGCTCAAAGTCTTCTGGGAAAACACATCCTTACGGTGGACATGTTCAGCAAGGAGCAATTGAATGATATTTTTAATTTGGCTCAGATATTCAAGAGTCGTGTTACCAAGGATCGTCCATTGGACGACATATTGAAAGGCAAAATTATGGCTTCTGTATTCTACGAGGTCAGTACGAGGACATCCTGTAGTTTTGCGGCAGCCATGCAGAGACTTGGCGGACGGGTCATCTATATGGACGAGACAAGCTCATCGGTTAAGAAGGGTGAGACATTAGAAGACAGTGTAGCGGTGATGGCAGGTTATTCAGATGTTATTGTCTTAAGACATCCTGAACCAGGAGCAGTTTCTGTAAGTTAATATTCTTGTACCTTTCTAAAAAGAGTTTAATTTTAATTTTATTTCATAGAGGGCAGCACATCACTGCCGGAAGGCATTGATCAACGCTGGCGATGGTGTTGGAGAGCATCCTTCACAAGCTCTTTTGGACATTTTCACTATTCGTGAAGAGATCGGTACAGTGAACGGTCTTACAATTACTATGGTTGGTGACTTGAAACACGGCAGGACCGTGCATTCTCTGGCTCGTCTTCTTACTCTGTACAATGTTACCTTGCAATATGTCAGTCCTGATAATCTTGGCATGCCGGAGCGTATAATGCGCTACGTGAGCTCGAAGGGTATCAATCAAAAGACCTATAGTTCCATTGAATCCGCACTTCCAACCACTGATGTCCTTTATATGACTAGAATTCAAAAGGAACGCTTTGCTTCTGAAAAGGATTATAACAATGTAAGTTTCATTATTATTTTTGCAAAATTCAAAAATAGAAAAAGGAAAAAAATTAATATGTTTGTATTTTTGTTTTCAGTGTTGCGGCCACTTTGTTGTTACTCCAAAACTTATGACCGAAGCCAACCGGCGCATGATTGTTATGCATCCACTCCCAAGAGTGTTTGAGATAAGTAAGGAATTCGACTCAGATCCTAGAGCGGCGTACTTTAGACAAGCTGAATATGGAATGTACGTACGAATGGCACTTTTGGCTATGGTACTTGGAAGGAATTAAAATCTTGTGGATTTAAATTAATAAAGTTACTTTTGTACAACATAATTCAATTATGTAACGCATTACGATTAAATAAATGTTTTATATAGAGGAAAATGTGCTTTAACTTAGTTCACTTTGCTGGATAATGAAGATATGGGTGATATTTGGCTTTTAACAACGCATATGGGAGTAAGAACCATAGGTAACAACTCTTGAGCAATTTCCCAGAGCCACACATTTTTTTTTTAGATTCCTTCTCTAAACATCCAAAGTGTTAATCGAAATGATCTATAAAAAAAGAAGCAAAAATCTAGTAAAACAATAAATTGCATGTTTATTTTGTCTTTTGTCAAGTTTCAGATTTTTTTCTTTCTTTCACTTTCAATCCGAAAACCTAAAATCACATTTTTAGACTTCTCCATCATCGTAATGTTATGTATTTTTTTTAAGAAATCGAAATATTTGTTTGACAGTTAAAGCCTAGTACGCTGCTGATGTGAAACGAAGAATCCCATACGAAAATGACATGACGAAATCATAAACGAAAAATTTCGTTTTGCAGTACGCTGTTCGACCAGCGAAATTGATGATTATACCAGATTGTTTTGACAACTCTCCACTCTCTTTTCGCACAGAATTAATTTACCGGACCATTAATTGTGTGCGGAAAAATGACATTTAGGTTTGTTCGCGTTTTTATGTGTTGTTACTTTCATTACAGCATGTCTTTTGTTTGATTTTTTCGTTAAATTTTGATTTATATATTTGCAATTTGTGAAACTCTCCATGAATGTTTTACCGCTGTGTTTTCGTAAGCATTTCGTTGTCTTTTTGGAGACCACAGGAAAATTTCGTTTCGCATCAGCAGCATACTAGGCTTAAACCTATAAAACAAGTTAAAGGTGACCTGGAGAAATGACCAAGCATAAAAAAAAACAAGTTTATAGGGGGGTTCACACTCATCAACAAGTCGATCAACCTGAGTCGTGTTGCTAGCGTTCACATTCAACGACCGCCTCATCAACTTCATTTGTAAATAAATTTTCAAAAAGCAAACACCACGTAGATTTAACTTTTTGCACTAGTTTCAGTGATGGAAATTCATGTTTTCTCCCTTCCTTTTGTGGGTTTACTTCTATTTCAACCCATTCTCTATGAATCTCACATAAAAAATTGAAAAGAAACACTAAAATTCAAATTTTCAGACATATCAGTTGTTCAACTAGTGTTCACATTAGCTACAGCAGTCGCTCGACCGAGCAAAATATCAAAATATTTGAAAAACTTCCAACAGTCGTTCAACTTGTGTTCACATTACAAATTATGTGACGATTCGACACGAGTTGATCAACTTGTCGATGAGTGTGAACCCCCCTTATTATTCACGACTTAAGCCTAGTACGCTGCTGATGCGAAACAAAAAATCCCGTACAAAAATGACATGACGAAATCATAAACGAAAAATTTCGTTGTCCTTTTCGATTTGTGGTACGCTGTTCGACCAGCGAAATTGATGATTATACCAGATTGTTTTGACAAGTCTCCACTCTCTTTTCGCAATGAATTAATTGCCCCGACCATTCATTGTGTGCGGAAAAATGACATTTGGGTTTGTTCGTGTTTTTATATGTTTTTTTTTCTTTACAGCACTGTTTTTGTTTGATTTATTTTTTATGATTTTATTGATTTATTTGCAATTTATTTAAACTCTCCATGAATATTTTTCCACTGTGTAAGCATTTCGTTGTCTTTTTGGAGACCGCAGGAAAATTTCGTTTCGCATCAGCAGCGTACTAGGCTTTAGTCGGACATTACGCACTAATTCCCTGTTTACAAGATTTCAGTTACACCTGCAACACCACTTTAATAAATGATGAAAAAAGAATGTTTAATTACCGTTGCATAATCTAAGGCGTTAGTTGATATAAGTTATAAGATTACCTTTAAAATAACGACAAAATAACAAGTTCTAACAAATATAAATTTGTTTCTATTGATTTGTTAGCATATCTCACTGGAAAGTTGAACCAACCCTTACATCGTTTTGGGTAAATTAAGATTATTGCGCTTGATATTTTTAAGACATTCGATAGAGTCTGGTATTCTGCTCTTTTATAGAAAATGAGTGCGTTTGGTATTGATGTATCTCTAACTCGTTGGATTAGTAATTACCTTTCTGATCTTTCTGTTTTGGGTGAATTGAAGTCTGAAGTTCGTAAAATAAATGCTGGTGTTACCCGAAGGCTCTATTTTGTCTCCGACTCTTTTTCTCATCTTTATAAATGATCTTTTTTCCGAAACGACTCATCCACAGCTGTGTTAACTTGTTAATTGTCCGATTTTAGTTTGTAAAAGATGACCAATTAAATGACCACTTTTGACCACCCACAGTTTTCGAAAAAAAAAACGATTTAGAAAAATGGGGTGCTAAAAGAACGCTGCCCCCAATAAATGGATTTTTTCAAATTTAAAAAATGCTTACAATTATAGAAGATTCACTGCGTAAGACATCAAATCGAAGCTCTCCACCAAAATTCACTTTCGGAGTTATATTTAAAGTAAAATTCTAATTTTATCGAAATATTTGAACAAAAATGTTTTATTTTTGTTTGATTTTGAACCTGCTTGATTGGGTTCAAACGGTTATACTTGTCTATTAAAACATAGCTTTGGCAAGTTCTATACCTTTTTTAAAACTACAGAAAAATATGCAATTTCGAAATATAAAGCCTGTATTGAGCCATACGAATTTTGTTCAGGGGGTTCTTCAGAAGATTGAGTTCAAAAATTAATGTTGGCAAAGTTCAATATTAACTAATGAATTGTAGGTAAATATGAAAAATATTTTACTCAGTAAAGTTAGTGAAACTATAAGTCAATGTTTGAATGCAAAATTTTTAAAAAACAAAAGCCAATTATGGACAGGGTGAGCAAAAAACTGTTTCAAAGTAAGATTTTTTTCAAATTTTAGAAAATAGTCGAGTAACCGCTATGATTCGGTATGGAAAAGTTACCAAATTCTGATAGGGCATCATGATCTGATATTTCACCAGTTTTGGTTTGGACCATTGTTAATGGGACACCCTGTACATTTTGGAATCTATCAACAAAAATAATCAAGCTGTACTGCTGCATTGTGGGCACATAGAAAATAGAGCGTACGCTATTTTTTGACAACAACTGTTCTACTTGCAACTGCAGTTCTTGTTGCGGCACTCTATTGTGTTCAGCTAGTGAAGTGCCATTCATATGAGTGGTCGCAGAGAGCTGCAAACTTTCATAAAAAAGTGAAGTTTCCAATAATAAAACAAGTTTATTGTCTGTTTTTAGAAAGCAATTAACAAAGATATTTAATTATTTGCAAATAAGTTTTCCCTTTTTTCTGCGGAGTCACTCATTTTTTTTAGCAAACAAACAACACGAGTAACACCAGACATTTTATTTTTGAGGTTAAACAATTGTTGGTCGCGTAGAAAATATTAAAATGTGTCTTTTTTTGCAAGTTTAACTAATTTAACGTAATATTTTCTATTTAAAATTTTCCATTTGTTAAACAACTAAAATAGGAATAAAGTGCCATTCATATGAAGCCGCGACCTGCGTCTGCGAATGATCGCGGAATTTGACATTTCATTCATATGAGTGGTCGCAGAGAGCTGCGAACTGTCATAAAAAAGTGAAGTTTCAAATAATAAAAAATTGATTGTCTGTTTTTAGAAAGCAATAAACAAAGATATTTAATTATTTGCAAATAATTTTACCCTTTTTTCTGCGGAGTCACTCATTTTTTTTAGCAACCAAACCAAAAAACACGAGTAACACCACACATTTTATTTTTGAGGTTGAATTCGAGCGAATTGTTGGTTCGTAGCTTTGTGGAATGCGTCTTGTATTTGTGGACTGTGAATTTTCATTTGACAGTTCGCAGGTCGCAGTTGTTGGTCGCGTAGAAAATTTGAATATGTTTTTTTTCGTAAGTTTAACTATTTTAACACAATATTTTCTATTTTAATTTTTAAATATGATCATTTATTCCATTTGTTAAACAACTAAAATAAGTATAAGTTGATATTTGCTTCAGAAATAGCTTTAAAAGAATTATTCGCAGACGCAATTCGCAGCTCATATGAATGTCACTTAAGCCGTACGACCCGACTGTGAAATTCCTTAACCGACTGTTGTTTTCCTCATCATTTCAATGTCCAAACATTTAAGACGAATGTACATCGGTTTCTCCTACTCAATCCTCCCACTGTTTCATAAATGCTCGAGTGCGCGTTAGTTATAAAAAAAGCAATTCGAACGACTAGAAGTTACCCTTTTGAAATTAAGCGGAGCAACGCAAGCACGGGTCTGCTAGTAAATAAATAAAAGAAAAACAACACAAAGTTTTTATTATTTAAAAAATAAAATTTTATTTGTACATAAAATAATTTTAAATTGTAATATTAATCATTTTATTTACAGCTAATGGTTTCACAAAGTAATAGTGATATAAAAATCGTCTTAAAAAATATATGTATATGCAATCTATAAATTATGCTTTATAAAATCTTTGATTATTAAAAATACACATATTTGTGTTTATTTTATGTTCTTATAAGTGTAAGTTATATTTGATTGTGATATACGAGTAGGTATACTTAATTGTTAAAAATAAATTATTTTGTACATATGTATGTATAACAAAAATTCACTCAATTTCGACATTTTTATATTAATAAAAAAACTGATCAGTCTATTGTTTTGCCTCTTAGGATAAGCTTTCATAATGCTAAACAAAAATGTTATAACACAAATTTATTACAAGTGGTTTATGGATATCGCGTTTTTGTCTTTTTTTGGTCCTAGACTCATTTCACTAGCTACGAATGCAGGATTTAGATTTCCAAAATTATTGGAAATAACCGATACTGACACAAGACGCGGATTGGTTTCTTCCATCACGCTGATACTTTTTGTAAAAAGAGGCAGAATAGATGATCGTTTGCCACTCATTTCAGATATTTCACTTATTTCTGGCGATGGTGGTGGATTGTTTTGGGAGCGTTGTCTATTAAAATAAACATAAATATAAATAAAAATTAAGTAAGAGATTTATTTAAAAATCTTAACAAAATTAATCTATACCTTTCTTTGTTTCTGCACCCAATCAAAGTTATGAGGATTCCTAGTATAACAAAAGCTGCAAGCATTCCTGACAGACCGGCTACAAGTGTCATAACTTCATGTGGCTCTCCATCAGAAGTTGCCTTCGGAACTGTAAAAATAAATATAAAAATTTAGGTAAGTTAAGATGAGGATTTATTTTATAGGTAAGCAGTAATCAATAAAAGTATAATTATAAAAATTAGATTTTTTAAAATTTTGTTTCGAAACAAATTTGCTCTACCTTGTCGCCAAAATAATTGCATTTAATTTTTTAATGTTTTTTACGGATGGGAAATATTTTATTTTTTTTTATAGAAAAAGTTCCTTCGCTTGGATGTACTTTAGAAATTCAATTCTAACCTAATCGCTGATTTAAGGGCGAATTCTTATAAAAACAAACATAATGGGGATTTTAACCAAATTGTCAAACTCCAAACTGACAGCCAAAATTTTGGGTTAATGACATTTGTGCGTTCTTTTTATTTCTAACTAGTTAACCTTCATCGTTCTTTTAATAAGAAGAAGTTACTTTGAGTTTTCATTTTTGGGTTAGATTGTGTCTTCTAATTTGGAATTGTTTTCAATTTAGTAATAATTTATCATAAATTTAATTGTTTTATTATTTATTTTGATAATTGGAATTGTTTTCTGAATAATTCACTTTTCATCGAAATTTTATTCTTCCTATTGGGTCAATTTTTTAAAACAGAAATATGTGGCTCATAAAAAATTAACAGAAAAAGCAAAAAAAAAAAATTACAAATGTTTTATATTACGATTCGATTTCATGCAAACATGAAGTTGGTAGTGATTTAAATTGTATGAACCGTGCATTTTTGGTAGTGAATTATTTAGCAATACATTTAACGCAATCAAAATGTTGCTTTTTTTTATTTTTGTTTATTATTTCTTATTTTTTCAATTTTTATCAACCCCTTCTCAATTTTTTAACTTTGATCGTTCATAAAAAGTAAATTTTTTAACTTTGACATTGAAACTCTTGTTTTTGACCATAGTAACAAAAAAGAACGCATCACTAAAACAAATAACGCCAAGCACTTAAATGTCATTAACCCAAAATTTCGATTTGACGTTTAGAAGCTATGAGACAGAGATATATTGCTTCTTTTTCTAAGAAGCCCTATTAATGGTAATTGATGTTAGTTAACTAATTAACCGCAGTTAAAAGTTGAATTAATAAGTATTTAAGTTAAATATACTTTTGATATTTTTGCCAAAAATTAAATTAAATATTTACACACATGGCATTGGAAGTGTGTGTTAAAAAAATCACATTGGTGAAAATGTGTATGTGTAGTCGGAAAAATTACTGGCGGCGAGTTATCTTTAACTCGTGGATTAGGAGTTAGATTTCTGTCACTTGCCAGCTAGCTAAACCGACAAGGAAGGTGGTTTACCGAAGGGTTAACTAAGAAAAGTAAATATACGTTTTAATTCACGTGTTATCTCTTAATCCATGCCTACACGAGAGCTCGAAAGTTACAGGTGAGTTAAGCGCTGTTTTTATTAGTATACGATATTTTGATGCTTTAGGTGTTTGTCTTTTTTAGCTCAGATCACTCAGAGTGATCAACTTGTGTTTCTTTCTTTAATCAGAGCTAGCTCGGAGCACGCTCCATTTGATCGGAATAAAGAGGCCGACGGAATGGGGCGATAATCTGGGGCAAGCCAACTTCAGTTTATTTGTCCGTTTTAACAATGAGTTAAGACGGAGCATATCGCATCGTAATAAAGTTCAGAGCTAGATATGTTTCAAAATTATATCGGAGAGCTCTGATCATTCTCTGCTCAGAGCTAACTCCGATCACTTGAGCTCTTCTCATCCATGCTCTGCTCGGAGCTAAAAAAAGAAAAACGCCTTTTGATGACTAAACAGAGTTCGATTGTAGTAGATTTTTGTAAAGATTTAATACATTTTTACAGCCGTATTTAATAGAATTCGCTAAACAGCTCAAAACGGGTGAATAGTTATGCAGTGTATAAGGAGTTATGTAGCCTCTATACAACGTAACATAAATAGTGATTTATAAAACATTTCCCCACCCAGTATAGTTATACAGGCTTTGTGTGAAATAAAGGTCCAAAAAGTACAAATCTAATACGTTTTGCTTCCTAAACTGACAACGAGACCCAGGTGTTTGTGAAAAATTAATAAAATAATTTTGCTGACGATAGGATTCTTTTTCATTTTTTCCTAATTTCTTTTGTTGGTATTATAGTTATCCAGTTGTTTTTGTGTATACTAATATAATAAAATGTATTCAAAAGAAAAGAATGTGTATTTTTTGTTGTTTTTTTTGAATGAATTATTCCATTCACTCACAGCGTTATGTTTTTGTTGAGAATAATATAAGGGTGGCTCTTATTTGGCAATGTTTAAATTTGATTTGTATTTCACCGTAAAGTGATCAACGTGATTTTGTGTAAACTTTTATTGAAACTGGTTAACTTTAACATACAGATGAAGAGTTGTAAAATTTTGTAAGAAGTTCTTCAAATTTTGCACGTGTGTTATGCAGAATCTATACAATAAAGAGGATACAAAAGATATTCCTTAAACAATACCCCAACCAAATTAATAATAAAAACACAAACACATATTCATTTATTGTTATATTGATTTATGTATATTAAAACTATGTAAGTGAGATTTCAACACAAACATTGCACAAATAAACATCCCCCTTATATTCCAAATTATTGATGTTGTGTGTAAGCCAAAGTGACATTTCGATACTAAACAGCCTTTATGTAGGCTCTAAAAAACCTCCCAACGCGTTTATATAAAATTTTTATAAATCACATTTTTGCGTTCAGAGGCATTTTAAAGCGTGCATAGCTCTATGCAAGCGTTCAACTGTGTTTATAAATAACACTGTTAGGGCCAGTTTGTTCACAGTGGGTTAAATTTAGTATGTGACTTTCATTGGATTTAATTAACTAACGGTAATGAACCAAAATTGGCTGATTAGTGAAATCGATGATTAGCAACTCATACTTTCAATTTTTTAAACAAAATTTAATCAACAAACACATTTGAGGATTTCCCAGCTCCACTAATCATGGATTAAAGATAATCAGCTGTGAACAAACTGGCCCTTCATGTCTTGGTTAATTTGTTAATTATAAGCATTTTTATTAAATTGTTGACTTCTTTTACTCATTTATAATAAAACCCATTTCCACAATTAAATCGTATCAACTTAAAACTCACAACAGTTATTACAAAGTATAAAGAATTTTTCTAATGCCCAATATTTTACATTTCATGAAGAACGTCACAACAAAGGATTATAGAACTTTACCTACGATCTACGAATTTGCATATTAATCAAAGTCAGTGTTTTGTATTAACTTATGCTAAACGGACAAATAAACAAAAATTTTACCAGTTATTTCTAACTTGCGGACACCTCGAACTTAACATCAAGTGACAAACCGTAAAGCTAATCGTGAATGATAAAATTATTATTTGTATAAAAACACGCTAGGTAATGTCAATCAATAAATCGTGTAAGGGTCACTTAATGCGTTGCAAACTTCATCAAATCCACATGCAACAGTCATCTTTTTCGATATAGATATCTATGTAATGTTTGTATAAAATAAATATATCCATTATACATAAGTATACCCGTATACGAGTGTATATAGGAATAGGTAGGTAGCTTCCACATACTTGTAAGATTGAACATGCACGGTAGTGCGTGCATTCTGTCAAACATTTCCTCATGATAAAAAAAATTACAGAATTACTGGTGCAGTCGTATATAGTTAATCGTGTAAGCCCTAGGGCCAGACAAGTTGCACTAACCAGCGACCTTGAGTAATATTCATAAACAAAAAATATATCTACCGCAAAAAAAACTTAATGCGAATATACATAAATGCTACACAATTTAAACAACCAGGGTCGGACTAGTCGGACAAAAACTAGACATTTGCTTAGGATATAGGGAATCACATCTTACACAGTGCGTCTTACTAAACCGATTTATCATTTACATATTTACCAGCGTTTCAGTCGTGTTTTTAATTTGTTGAATAAGTTAAAATTGAAAATAAAAAAAAAACATAAAGACTAATGCCGTTTTTCATTGGTTTCACTCAAAGTTTCACTCATTCTGAAATCCAGTGGAACAGCCCAAGATACTACTAGGGTTTGGTATCTGTATAGGTGAATCGTCAAATACAAATTATTTGCTACCACACAAAAAGTGAAATGTAAAACACGTGTGTATCAACTCCGAACTTCCAAATAATATTTTTAGTTTGATTTTTTCATAATTTGTTTATAAAAATTTACCAAAAACTTTGATTTTGGATGCAAATCAAATTTAAAAGGCAAGTTAAAAAAAACATTAATGACGAATTCCTTACAACCATTTGAAGTCGATTTCATTAAAAAAAAAATTTTTGTGAGTGTATGAGTGCAATTTGACAGGAATTTTGTTGTCGCACAAAAACTAAGAAGTAGTGCGCGCTTAGCAAATATTAAAGTGTATTTTATTTTCGCGATGTTTTGAGAACTTTAAAGCAAATATATTTCATCTGATAAATGAAAAACATCAAAAACAATTGTGCGCGTAATCAAGTAAAAAAATTACAATCCAAAATTAATCCACACACAGCAGCGAGGATCTATTCTGAATATTTCACTAGGGGACGAAGAAAAATAATTTTGCATCGTGTTTTCCTCGCGAATTATATGTTATTTTAATGGGATTTTTTGTTTCTTGAAGATACGCACAATTATCTTTACTTTTTTTCATCATTCACTGAAATATTAAACAATTAAGAACACTTAAACATTTGTTTTCTTTTTTAACTTTGTCACAAAGTTGTAATGAGAACATTTAATTCCATCTTGATGCATGAGAAATGTCAAATGTTGATAGTGCGTGTGCGATTTGATGTGAAATCTAGCTAAAAACGCAAGATTTGTTTGACAGCATTAAAATCGATTTTGTTTAGAAAAAATTCGATTTGTTCAGAAAAATTCGAATTTTTTTGGTTGTAAGGAATTCGACATAAGTAAATTGCAGTTTGTTGTAACGTTTGAGTTTGAATGTGTTATGGCTTCTTGATTAGATTTTGATTTGAAATCCAGAATCGAATTTCTCTTCTCAGAATCGTCAGAAGCGTATTTTTTGTGCCAATGGAATGATATCAGAAGGCTTCCGGACGCTTCTGGACGCTCCCGGACGTCCAATGAAAAACGGCATAAGCACCACTAAAGGATAAAGATCTGATGTTTCGTGTGGCAAGTTGCAATAATTCCAGCCAAATGCAATGGTGGTAGCCCACTCAAGCGGTTGTTGAAAATTCAAACATTCATACAAAAAAAAAAAAACATTTTTTCCAAAATAAATTCAAAATTGAAATATACCTACTTTGTTTTTGGAAAATTTGAACGCAATTCGGAACGTACATTATTCGGAGAGCAGACAAAACAAAATTTACGTGTCAAATAAATATATACAAACACAAACATGCAGCATTATCCTTTTCAATTTTCATTTTCCTCTTTTTTTCACTAAAAAATACCACCATTTTACTAAAACTAAAGAATTCTATACAATATAAAAAAACTTTTACACTGCAATTTTTTTTTTTTCAAAACAAATGGCAAATAAAAGCATCAAAAAAAATTATTGATGCGCAATTTTCTCAGTTAATGCGCACCGACTACGCATCGGATGCGTTAAGAAACTTGCTGCTTTGTAAACATTTTCACGTTTGAGTTTTGGAACTTATGACTTTGCATCAAATGCGAATCTAAAGCATTTCGGAACTCAGCCTATTTTCCAAATTTTACTACTTTTATTTTCAAAACTCAATGCTCTGATTGATTTTTAGTCAAACACTGAAAACCGGATAGCTCTATGATAGTCCTACCTACCCACAGTACTCATATCTAAGGTTTTATCAGTCGCAACTCGAAACTTGTTAAATATCAAGATGGCTGCCCTGTGTGTAAGTGCACAGTAAACAAAAACAAATTTGTGCTGATTGTTTTTTGACAACATGCCCAGACCTGAACAAAAATGAACACGCTAGTGATATTACCTGTAATATATGTACATATCTTGAGTCCAACCTACCTTTGAAAATATTAAAATTAAAATATTAGTTAATAATTTATTCGAAAATAGCTGACCCGACAGAGGCAGACGTTATCCTGTCCAAATTTTTAATTTTCCGAGCAACTTTTTTAATTTTTTCTTTTTTTTAAGTAATCGGTCCAGATGTTCTTAAATGATGCGTTTTCAAACGAACATCATTTTATTTATACAACGCATAAATAACATCTTAACTGAATCATAAATGTATGTATTTCATTCCGGCCCTGGCAATGGCATATTTATAAAGCTTTAACCCAATTCAATAACTGTTACGCATAGTTATCATTTATTTACTGCATGTTCAATATAAGCGTGAGAATAAGATTATCGTAAAATTGTTGTTTATAATAGAAGGCCGCCTGGTAATGTATGAGGCAGTGGCGATGATGGCTGCGCGAGTCAGACCTTTTTTACCAACAAATTGGATGACTAAGCGGCAAGCGGTCAATGTTCGACCGGCTGCTGGCCGGAAAGAAAACGCAAGTGTTTAGTGTTGTTTTGACGATGATATTTTATTTATATCTATGTATGTATGTATGTTTGTATTTAAAATATAATCACGATAATGAGTTGCCGCCACCGATTAATAAGCGTTGATCTAGACATACAGGCGAGACGCGTGTTGTCAAACACTTGCAAAGGAAAACCAGTTGCAAGTTTTCTGGCTAAAATCATTTACGCGCTTTCTCGTTTCTTTACCTAGTTTAATGTGGTTCAAACATGTTTTTAAGCACCCACATTTAATTTATTTATTAACTAGTTCAGGTAAAGTTCCTTCTATTCCGTGGATGATGTTTTTGTTTGTATATTACATATGTAGGTACTTATGTAGGTACCTACATATGTAGGTACTTCCTATACAAAAGAGTTGATATGGTTGTCAAACCCGGAAGTGAAAGACGCTGGGTTTATTACTGAAAAAAAAACTTTCAACATTGGTCCTTTGTTTCGATGTTAATTTTTTATACATTATGTATGTATATATATGTATGTATAGCTTCTAAAAATATTTTTTATTTCATTTTTATATTTTTATTTATTAAACATACATACATATACATATGTGTATCAATTATTGAAAAGCCTGTTTTCTTCAGTCATCACTTTCAATTTTTGTGAATGACATAAATGTACATTATGTTGTTATATGATTGCTCTTTTTTTATTTTTCGTTTGAAGGTGTTAGCTTTTTTAATAAGTCAACAATAATATTTTTTTAATTGTTAAGAATCTTAAGCATTTCACTAACTATTGTCAATTTGACATTGAAAATAAAAATTAAGTCAGCAACTGACTTAGTTTTTCAAGGCCACAATAAACTTGTGTGTGTTTTTTTTTTTTTTTGTTTGTTATGATTTGTTTTGACACACATTTTGCCTTTTTTTTATGATAAAAATTTTAACAATGATATTTTATATCATTGAAACATTCAACTGAAGCACTCCTCATAGTTTAATGAACTTTATGTTTGTTAGTTACATATATAAAATAATGTTTAATAATTAAATAAGATAATAATTGTTTATTGGGGAAATAAAATAAGATTTTGAAGATTTTGTATTTACATCAATAAAACTGGGAGTTATTTTTTTAGATTACACAAATAAATTTTAAACACCTATGAAGGTAAGTCTTATAATAAATTATGAGTTTGTTTTTACCGTAAATGAGGCAATACCTTGTAATTGTTTAATTTGTTTTTTTTTTTTTTTTAATACAAAAAAAAAAAAAAATACGTAATATTTAATTAACATCTATTTGAAATCTCTTTTATAGTGTGTGTGGAAGTGTTGTATTTTTTTTAATTCCTAATATCGAAAGATTAGGTTGGGCCTAAAAAAAAACTCACAACGCAATAGGTATTTGATATTTTGGCAAACTTTGTATCTTTTATTTTTTTATTCTTAAAAAGAGTAACTGAATGATTGTGAGAATTCTGTCCGTTTTTAAAGTGACTTACAGCGTATACCGTTGACTGAAGAGATATTCTTCAAACTTGTGACTTTTTTTTGAATGTGATTAATAGTTAGGGCGTTAGGGGAGCCAACCTTGCACTTCATTCTGACGGGATGTGCTTTGGTACACTAATAGTCCACGTCCTAAATTTACTTTTAAGAAGTGTTGCCACGGTGGCAACACTGGCAGACCGGAGTTAAAAGGGTTGCCTTCTTACCATGTTTTAACACGAAATTTCACATAAATTAGCCTATAATTTGGGAACCATACATCGTTGACGTCGCGGAATGTCTTGTTGGATTACGAATACTTGAAGCCATAGGAATATGTTAATTTGTTGGCCCCTCCCCCACCCTTGTACGCTTGGAGAGCAAAGTACCCTCGGCGGATAAGGGTTTTTATTTTTCAGAAAATAATGGTAATAAAATGAATATTTATAAAATGTAAAGATAAGTATCGACGTAGAATTTCATATTCTACAGCATATGCGAAGTCCATTTTTATCCATGTATTAGTTTTTTGTATAATCGCTTTCAAAATGGGGGGCGGGAAGGTGGAAGTATACCAAACCACTATATATTCGCCTTGGGATAATATAAGCATATGGCACATGACCTTAGGGTAGGGTAATTTTTAATGGATCTTATGCAACCAAAATAATTTGAATATAATATCCCGAGAAAAAATTATAACCTTTTTTATAAAATGACGACTAAATTTTCAGTGAAACGAGCATAATATTACAAAATTTCAATGGTATGGTGATGAAACTTGGCACACATGTCTCATTTGTCGTGAGAAATAAGAATCAAAAGAGTCCATAAAAATATCTGGAGCGAAAGGGTGTTTTTTTGATTGAAAGTGAAAAGTGAATTACTATTACCAGTAAACCCCTCCCAAAACTGGTATGTTGGTGAAAGTTGGTAGAAATGTTTTAATTCTTGTTGGAACCAGGATTCAAAAGGATCCATGGATATATATTGATTCGAGGGGTGTTTTATTTTAGTTTTATATAATAGAGGTACAAATTTATAATATGATACATGATTTTAAAGTATTTTGAATCCGATTTAAGTAAAATTAAGAAGATACAATCACCATAAAGAAAGTAATGGTCGTTTTAATGGGAAAATTAATGTGTTTCTTGAGTAGAGCAGATAATCCATTTTCCCTCAAAAACCACCTTTGACAATAGATATTTGATTCATCTTTTTTTATTCTTGGTATAAAAAACAAAACATTCCTACCAACTTTCATCAACGTACTAGTTCTGGAGGGGGTTTACGGGGCATAGTTTTAAACTTTTCTGTTTCACTCAAAAAAACACCCTTTAGTCCCAGATATTTTAATGAACTCTTTTAATTCTTGTTTCTTACGACAAATGAGACATGTGTGCTAAGTTTCATCACCATACCGTTGGTAATTTTATGCTCGTTTCACTGAGAATGTAGTCATCATTTTATAAAAAGGTTATAACTTTTTCTAGGGAAATTATATTGAAATTATTTTGATTGTATACGATTGGGCATTCAAAATTACCTTAAGGTCATGTGTCATATGCTTAGATTATACCAAGACAAATATATAAAGGTTTGATATACTGCCACCTTCCCCTTCCTCCATTTTGAAAGCGATTATACAAAAAACTAAAACATGGATAAAGATGGACTCCGGATATGCTGTAGAATATGAAATTCTACGTCGACACTTATCTTAAAATTTTATGAATATTCATTTTATAACCATTATTTTCTGACAAATAAAAACCCTTATCCGCCGAGGGTATTTTGCTCCCCCCGCATACAAGGGTGAGGGAGGGTTCAAAAAATGAACATTTTCCTACGGCATGAAGTATTCTAAATCCAACGAACTTTCCACGATATAAACCGATGTCTGGTTCCCGATTTATAGGCTAATTTATGTGAAATTTCGTGTTAAAACATGGTCAGAAGGCAACCCTTATATCTCCGGTCTGCCAGTGTTCCCACCATGGAAACACTTTTTAAAAGTAAACCTAGGATGTGGACTATTAGTGTACCAAAGTTCATCCCGTCAGAATGAAGTGCAAGGTTTGACCTAAAATATGGCCTTAACGCTCTAACTATAACTCAGATAGAGGCTAAAATGAAATATTTGTCAATAGCCAGTTAATCGTCATGAAAGTATATTTATGTATACTATGCTTCGACCGAAAGTCTTAGTTTAGATTTAATATAGATTATGAATGTAGTGTTTCCAAGGAACTAAAAGATTAGTAAGAAGATTATACTTGACAGAAACAAAAAAGAAGACAAACGAAAACAATAGAAAATATTGTTAAAAAAAATCTTTCACTTGACAGAAACTTCCAAATGCAAATGGGGTTTCATATTTTGTTTTAAAGTGGAAGTGATAGTGATTAGTTTCACTTCGGTTGAATTATGTATGCGATAATTCAAGCGCGATATGTACATAATATAGGCAGGTATATAGGCCAATTCGAATCTAGCAACTTGTTGTCCTTCGCAGATTTAGAACATTTATTTGGAATCTATATTTCCTAAATTGACAAAATTGATTTGTATAATAAATCGTTTTTAAAATCGAATTGGGGATTTTTAGGATTTTTTTGGACACCATATCTTTGTCGCTTAATGAAAACTCCTTAAGTCCATTTTTACCTACTATGTAGTAGGTACCTACTATAGGGCAAGTTTAGGATTTTTAAAAAAAAGTGGGTCTTGTAATTCCGTCTGTCTATTAAAGTGTGGCAACCCTGAGTTTTAACCAAGTTTTTGTAGAAATCCTGGTACTATCATGCTCATATGGGAGAACTATCTGTATTTTAATGTTAATTTCAATGAAAATACCAAAGGGTACAAAAATAAAAATAAAACAACATATAAATTGAAAAAAAAAAAAAATATATTTTTCAAAAATTCACTTTGCCAAAACAAAAGCTTCAATTGGAAACTTGGCTATTATCTTTTTATTAATCAGCTTCATGACAACATACCATATATTTCAATAGAACGTCATACTGATTTAAAGTGAATTTTTTCCCAAGCATATGTTTCGCCGTTCTTGACTTTCAAACGTTCATATCTCGAGTTGTAAATTTTTGACAATTTTTGTTGCCATGTAAAACTTTCATGTTTTTAATAGAATCTATCGATTACAAAAAAATCATTTAGCTATGACTTACCGTTTAGAAAATAAGATTTCGACCTTTTCATACGTTTACCCTAATTTACCCCACTTAAACTTAAAATTTCAAAAAATCCCTAATTTGAAAATGTTTATATTAAATTGACTTTCATATTATATTTTTTTTATTTCTTTATGGCATACCACATAAGCTCAATCAGATAATTGAAAAAACACAAAAATTGACCTTTAAACCGTGGCAACCCTATAAAAGGCCCACTATTTTTTAGGCAACCCATGCGTAAACTATTTGCTTGGGAACTATCTAAAAAACCTCTCATCTGGTGAAGAGATGAGGGTAGGTCGTCCTATGGCCGTCTCCCCAACTATTACCCCCGTCTTTATAAAGAAAAAATAGTTATTTCAGCTCCGGTGTTTAGCAAAACCACACCATGGAATGATAAATTTCTGGACTCAAACTAAAGGCATTTGCTTAGTGCTCCATATAAGTCCGAATCATTTTTATTCCATGGTGTAGTTTTCCTAAACACGGCAGCTGAAATAACTATTTTATCTTTATAAACGGGGGTTAAAGTTTGCATACCAGTTTTTATTTCTAAAAACGTTCAAAAAAAATTTATATATAAAAAATTACTGTTTGAGAAAACCGCTGTAATGATTGTTAATTTGTTTTGCATAAATTCATATTTTCTAAAAAAAAATCAGATAGCTTATTATTTTTGAGGTCTAGCTAATTAAAATGATATTTTTAGCATTTTAAATAATCAAACACGAAAACTTCACTCTTACACTCCGGATCAGAGGAGTAGGTCTTATATTTTTAAAACATTGAAAATAAGGACCTAATCGATCGGACCGGAGTGCCAGATTTTTTTTTTTTTTGATGATCATAAATCTCTCTGTGACTAAAGTTTTAACCTTTTATGAAGTGAGATATGTAATTAATCGGTCGCTAGTTTTCTGAATAGACCAAGAACTAGCAACGGATGTAGGTACTATATAGGCCACAATAATAAGGATTCGTGTACTGAAAGATTAATAGCCACTCAATACAAAAACAACAGTCTGCCACTCCGGTTCGATCAATTAAGTCCTTATTTTTAATGTTTTAAAAATATAAGTCCTAACCCTCTGAGCCGGAGTGTAAAAGTGACGGCCGACAACCTTTCTGTGACCAAAGATTGATCCAAGTAACGATGAGGTCGAAAAATATGTTGCCTGCTCTAAGTCTATTTAATAACTTAATACAAATTGTTCTTATTTAATTTAAGTGACATTATAGAGGAGAGGTGTTAAAATATGGGTAACGTAACAAATAGGCGATTTTCCAAAGCAAATATCATGATTTAAACAAAAATTGTGTGTGGTTAGTTGTTTGCACGAACAGTCACTACTTAAAGCGTGTTCCAGTGTAATTTTAAACTAAGAAATTTAACACGAAAATAGTTAAAAAGTATTTAAATATCAAGAAAAAATGCTATAGTGTACGACTTTTTAATTAGACAATAATTATTAATAATCATCATGTTAATAGATTTGACTTATAAAATATTTAAAATTGTGCATCGTTTATTTTTAAATTACTCACTTGAATCTTCGATAACGAATCGCTTTGAATAGGGTGATTTTAAGTAATTATTGTCCATGGTTTATTTTATCAGTATTTATATAAGTTCTTTTATAGATGTTTTTATATTGCAGCAATTCAGTTGTCCTTTATTCCAGAAAAGAAAATGTCGCACTCAGTATAGACTGAAAGAAAGAAAGAAAAAAGTAAATTAAATCATTTATAGTCGTGTTTATTTCTAATAACTTTAGACAGCTGATCAACTTTAAATTGTTATTCAAAATAAATTGTTATAAATAAACATTTTAAATTGTTGTATAATTTAAACAATAAAATCTTTTACTTAAGTGACATATTATTTGATTAAAAAATAAAACCTACCTATATCTATTTAATAAACAACTTCATTACATAAAAACTGTTTAGACGCTTTTTTAATGGATTGACTTGTTAGACACATAAGTTAACCGTTTAAAAAAATCTTAAAATACACGACTATTACTTTCCTTACAAACAATAATTTTCCTTTACATTGAAATTAATTACCTTTTGCAAACAAAAAAGTTAGGATCACATTCTAGTGAATTAAGTAGGTTTGTATAAGTAGTGATAGTTTAACGAAATTCCAGTGAAACAAAATTGTCTCCATTTTTTAATAAAGTATTTTAAAAGAAATCTGTCTTGTTACCATCAAAATTTGTTTGCACAGTTAACCCTTAATTGTTTTTCTTTTTTAGCATTCAAAAGTTCAGTAAGAGCCTTGGGAAAATTTATGACCAAAAAACAGTATCTCTTTTTACCATCATACAACTTTTTTATTTAAGCCATCACTCAACTGAAAAATGTTGTGATTATTCATATTTGTTGGGCCTTATCTGATTACTTAACACTGTCAAGTTTAAAGTTTCTTTACATTTTATGAACTCAATACTTCCCTTTTTGTACAAAAAAAAAATCTTTTTTGCATATTGTTTTACTTTGAATTCTTACTTGAGCCATTCAATGACAACAGAATCTATTCTTTAAAATCATAAGCTTGTGCTTATTTTGTTTAAACAATAAAGTCGCGTGTGTTTAAATAAAGTCAAAACAAGTGTTTTTAATATAAATAATATGAGGCATCAAAGCACATGCACAAGTTGATTACCTACACATTTAATTGTATTTAAAGTATATAATCAACAATAATATCAGGGAAAACATTTAAAAATAAGCAGACTAGAACGGGTCCGAAGACTGATCCCTGTGGGATACTTCTATTAACAAACCATATGTATTAGAAGTTCCTTGCTCATTTTCGACAGTTTTAAACTGGTTTTCTTAAAAAATTAAAATTAGTTAGTTTGTTGTTTGAAAATAAAATTTCAACGTGCAAATTGTAAACTAATTTAACTCAAATAAATTGGTGCATATTTTATGAAAATATAGTTATTTAGAAACCTAACTTAATGCGAATACAGTTCTTTTTCAATTTAAAGTTCTAAAGTAAGAGAATTTTCAGTTTTGCAATTATCAAGTAGGTATGTATATAAAAAAAAGAATTCTTTTTCTTTGGTCTTTTGATTTGAAAAGAACATTTAAAGTATACCTTTATTGAATTGTAAATTTCTACAATCTATGAAAGTAATAAAACTATTTTAATTTAAAGTTGTACACATGTTTTGCATATCTAAGTGGAAGCATAAAATAGAAATACCTGACTTGAATTCAAGTTTTAGTATTAGATTGTATGTATGTATGTATGTATGTATGTATGAGTAGCTTAGCAAAACAAAAAAAGAATCAAGTGGTGACGTTTAAGGCCGTGTGTCAATTACGTTAAAAGTGCGTTTAATTCAATCCCATGGCTAAATTTTGACATTACTGATGTGAATACAGTCGTCAAAATTTAACCTGCTCAGGAGCTGGTTTAAATGTTGGTTACATTTTATCGTCTGTATTAAACTTCTTGCACATTACTGACACCATCGATATATTATACCTGGACTTTTAGGAGTCAAAATCACGATGGTTCCATTTATTAAAATAAAAAAAGATAGCGGCAATTTCGGAATTGGGCAGAAAAGTGTTTCCATTATCAAATTTGCTAATTTCGTTGGATATCTCATTTTGTTTTGAATTTGGAATGGCAGTTAAACATTTGTTTTTGTTGTTTTCTCTTTGTGTTTTCACATTTTCATGCAAGAGCTTTTTAAGGCTTTTGCAATCGACTGCTGATGGGTGGATTAAACTCATTTCCAACCTCATTTCGTGCAAATTTGGTTGAAATTATCTCACTTGAGAACGAGAATTTGTATTTGTGTCAACCGAAATTTGTTTATTTGGATTAGATTGGGTTTGGATGTTTTGAAAACAATTTATCACACCTGTTTGAAAAACTTGTTTGGAGTCAAACACTCAACAGTAGCAACAAAATTTGTGAACAAAGAACGTGTTTGTAAAACAGAGAGTACCCACTATCAAACGTGAACAGATTTGTCGAACAGGTTTGATAATGTGTACCCCGCTTAAGGCTCTTCCAAATCAACGAGAAGCATTTGGCGCGGCGGAGAAACATTCGCCGTTGGCTTGGGCACTTTCATTTATCTCCATGTAAATACATTTTGACTAGCGAATTATATTTAATTATTAATTAAATTAAAAAAAATTTAAGTAAAGGGTTTTCCAATAAGAGGTGTTATTTTGAATACACCGCTATTTCAGTAGCTGTCACTTTTGAAGCTGTAATTTTTTGACATTTGTCAAGTCAAAACTACGCCATTAATAAAAATGGATCGACACACGCTTCAACAATGCTTTGAAATTATTATAATTTACTATAAAAAATGCATGAAAATAATCCGGAATTTCATCGAAAAATCATCTTGACTGATGAGGCCCATTTCCACCTCGGTGGCTACGTCAACAAGCAAAATTGTCGCATCTGGGGCTCGGAAAACCCAATTGTTGAAATTAATTGTTGAAAAGCCTCTCCATCCTCAACGAGTAACTGTTTGGTGCGGTTTATGGTCCGGAGGGGTCATTGGACCTTAGGCTGGAGCAACAGCTACGGTGAATTGATTGCGCTATCGAGAGATGATTAATAATTTTGTATGCCCGGAATTGGATGGTATTGATCTGGACAAAGTTTACTTTCAACAAGACGGTGCTTAGTGCCACACAGGCAACGAAACCATCGATCTTTTACGGGAAAAGTTTCTGGACCACGTTATCTCTCTAAGAGGTGATCACAATTGGCCATCGAGATCTTGTGATTTAACACCTTGCGACTTCTTCCTCTGGAGCCACGTGAAAGATAAGGTCTACGCCAACAGCCCAGCGTCGATTCAAGACCTCAAAGATGGATTTCGTGAAGCTATTGAGTGCATACAGCAGCCACTTTGCGATTTGGTGATGGAAAATTTCATGAAAAGGATATCGTTGTGTAAGCGTAGCCGTGGCGGCGATTTGGCTGATATTGTTTTCCATTATTAATGTCATACTTTCCTCTTTACTTTGAAATAAACATTCGATAATTTATCTCAAAAATACAATTTTTCTTTGAATATCAAAACAACACCTCTTATTGTCAAAACCTTTATTAAAATGTTTTTCAGTTTTTTTTAGTGTTTTTCAAAGAGCTGTATCTTTGTGAAAAGCAGTCGTATTGGGAAGAAATAAAAAGCGTTCTATAGCTTTATTTATCTAGTTTTGAATTTTATAGTTAAGACTCATTCCAGCATTAGTTTTTCAGGCAATATCTGCAAGCCAGACAAAAGATTGCACTTTTTTTAAAACTTACGGTTAAGGGTAAAAAAAATAATCCTCCATTAACTTTAAAGGATCTTGTAAAAAATGTATATTCAAATTTTCAAATATATAAATTAATAAATTGGGTGGCGCAACGGCTCATAAACCAGGGCCTAGCGACTAATAACTCGCCACCATTCCTGTGTGCGCGTGTCGACAGGAATGGAAGGGACCTACAATTTTATGGCGAATCCGAACAGCTAGACGAGAAGCACATATGCATGACAAGTGAAACTCTTGGAGGAACAATTACGCTACGGGCTACTACTTCAAGTTTTCAAAACTGCCTTTAAATTGTATGTGGTATCATTATTTGCTGAGAAATTGGTGATCAAAGAAAAAAATTGCTTTTTTAATTCTGAAAATACAAGTTCTCTGATGAATGCAGATTGACTCAAAATAAAAATTTCCCGAGAAACTAAGACCTTAACAAAAATTAAAATTATTATTGTTATTATTGTACTGTTCATATTAGAATGTCAGCTTTTTAGGCTTGACCATTCTTTATTCCGTCAATTTCATTGAATTTGTGAATTTTTCTAGTACGAATAGTACAATTATAACAATAATAACTTAATAGTCTAGTTCGTTATCGATCTTCCAACCTCTCCCCCTTTGATACGTACTGCGAATTGTAGTCTATCGAAATAAGGTATGAAGAAAAATGGAGGCGGAACAAGACAGCATACTTAAAAGCGCTTATAAAAATGCTGATGCTCCAAATCCATTTGATAAACAAATAACACATCTCGACTTGTGACGTCAGTGGTCTAAAGCGGTGGAGTGCGTAGTGCACACGACTGCTAAGACTGAGCAAATCTGATATGCGTGGGTTTGAATCCTATGGTGTGCATAAAAGGTTTTTCAAATAAAATTGGATTAAAGCTCAGCACCACAAAAAGGAGACTGATGAGTGCAAAAGTGGCAAAGCACGAAATAGCTATATCTCCAGCCAAACAATTGGTGGTAGCGCGTTTAAGTTGTTGTTCAAAAATTAAAATTTTTAATTTGTTTACATTAAATTTCTTATATTTATTTGCACAATAACGGCATCTACAAAAATAATTAAAAAAAAGCTCAAAACTGGAAAAATAAATCTTTAAAACGATTTTTGTTTTATCCCTTTTAGACTCTGTTTTACGAATATGCACCTCTTCGAAAAAATTGAAAAACATTTTGTTCGTTTAATTCTTTTGGAAAGTATATTTTCTAACAGTCCTCCCTAGCAAAAAGCCCAAAAAATAATGAATGTTTGTTTTCAGAAATAAATTTTAAATAATATAATAATTCTTTATTTTAATTTGATTCACATATGTACATATAACCACGACAAAAATTAGTAAAATCTAAAACTCAACGTAAAATATTCCATTCATAAATTATAAATATTATTTTCCTAAAGCGTCCAGAAACAAGCAAATAAGAACCTTTGTTCAATAATTGAAGACAAATATTATATTGATTGAAAACTTGCATTCTTTATTTATACTATTGTTCAAAATAAACATGTTTTTATTTTTGGCATATTGAATTTGAATTCTCTATCGTCAAAAGCAAAACACGCTTATAACTGGAAGCAGCTTTGATAGCATTTGTTTTCGACATGCTCATGATGGTGAAGAATGAAAACGTGCGGCGCATGTTGGTAAATATGAATTTAGAATAGAACCAGAATCAAGCACGAGATTTTAAAGTATGACGAAATAAATTATAAAATTTCACAATTGAAAGCGCCAAGATAGCGCAAACTGTGCAAAGAGTTCTGATGGTAAAAATAAATGGTGACAAAAAAAAATTTTTAAATATGGACTTGAGAACGACCAACGAATAAATGAAAAAATGGGAATGCAAACATTAATAAACCTAAATTCTTTACAAAATCAAGACAAAATGGAAGAAATATAATTGAGGATTATTTAAAGATACTAAAACTTTCATTTTAATTGCTAAAACAAGAAAATTTTAAGAAAACAGTTTGAAGAAAAATTTATTTTCTCAAATTTCGCATATTTAAGCAAATAAAAATTCGGATTTTATAATTTTAAAATTAATCTTAAATCGAATTCTACCATTTTGACGAGATTTTGTGAAGGTTTATTAATTGTTTAATTCCCATTTGTTTGTTCATTCGACGGTCGTTGGTCGCTCTCATGTGAATGGTCCTTTACATGTCACTCAATAAAACTGTCATAAATTAGAATATGGCCTTAAGTCGCAAAAAAAAATTTGGCCATATGACGGTTCTTCAAAGTGATAATAGTCCATATCTGTATGGCATTTTTTGCACTTTTCAAAATCTTCATAAGACCATATTTTCGAAATATGGCTTTCTGACACAGCACCTTATATCACGCCACGAACAGAAATAATCAAATAACTGGAAATTCATTTTTAATTCCGATTTATTTTAATTGGTTTATTAAATAAAATGGTCCACTAAAATGCTTTTAACTTTTTAATCATTATACACACATAAATACACTTACCTGCTAATAAATACTCCACAAAATAAATACTCATACAAAAATGACTCGAAATTTCGAAATGAGAACTCGCAGAGGTTAATAGGTTAGGTTATAGTGGCTGCCAGCAAAGACGCTGACACACTTAGACCATCAATTGAATCTAAGATTTTCTCCTCACTCGCTAAAACCAATTGGAGCTCTTTACAAAGCGCATGAGACTGTTAATGTCCGAGCTTGCTAGATCAGTTGGATCGTCGAAGAAGAAATCCCCAAGATAGAGTTTACGTCTTTGAGATAGGGCGGGACATGTACAGAGAAGATGAGGAATAGATTCTTCCTCCTCTTCACCCATACAGCTTCTACAAAAATCATTTGCGAATACTCCAAGCCGCGTTGCGTGGTTGCCTATGAGGCACTAGGCAGTGTCCAGTAATGACACCAATTATGGAGCTGATATGCAATCTGTTCAAAGATAACAAGTACTTAGCGATTCAGGTCTAGCATTGGCCAGACAAGTGGTGATGTTATTCCACTTAAGGTTTGTTCTCCTTATAGCATCTTGCTTCAGCATAAGTTTGCAAGCAGCGATAGGTATACCGATATCTACCCTGTCTGGTAGAATAGGTAGTGTTGTTCCACTTTTGGCGAGTTCGTCAGCTTTGCAATTTCCCAGAATTTCCCTATGGCCTGGCACCCAACAAAGGTGAATATTGAACTGTTGTGCCATCTCTGTAAGACAGTTTATGGCGGTTTTACAGTTTGTTGAGACAGAGTCCATAGATTTCAGAGCAGATTGGCTATGTGAGAAGATACGGATATCCGAGGTCGATACCACGTCTTCTTTGAGCCACGATAAAACTTCTTTTATCGCCAAACGTTCCGCCTGAAACACGCTACAATGGTCAGAAAGACGAAATGAGAGACTAAGATTTAAGTCTGTCTGAGTACACGCCT
Source organism: Melangyna quadrimaculata (assembly GCA_949320155.1). Lineage (NCBI taxonomy): Eukaryota > Metazoa > Arthropoda > Insecta > Diptera > Syrphidae > Melangyna > Melangyna quadrimaculata. The sequence continues at coordinate 84,556,800 of OX439484.1, forward strand.
CCATCAACCCCATCATCGGTTTTTGAACCGTCCGTCCGTATAAAAATGAATCGATTCATCTTCCCATGTGGATCGGGAAGGTATGGCAACTTGACAGTTTTTGTCGAAGCGGAATTTTGGGATGAGAAGTTAACCGTATGAGTTCAGAATAGATGAGTGGCGTATTTCATTGTTGATCCACTGTGAGGAGAAGAGAAGAGTGTTCAGTGCAGCGGAGGCAGTAGAGCGAAGTGCTCCACTTATGCACATAGAAGCTGATCTTTGGACTTTACTCAGTTTATCCCGGTTACTAAGTAGTCCACCTTACTGCCACCCCATAGTTGAGAATTGGTCTAATGACCGATATGTATAGTCAGTGAGTAATGCGGGGTTGGAGACCCCATTTATTCCCAATGGCTTTTTTACAGGAGAAAAGGGCTACGGTGCTAGAACTTGCATACCAGCCAATAAATCTGTAGGGTCTCTGTTTGGTCTCATGTGCAGCGCCTGACACCACGTAGTTAATTAAAACCGCGATTTAATTGGCGAGGGGCAAGGGAATTTAAATTAAATTGGCCAGAAAAGGCTGGAAACAGACTATGACACCACCTTTATTGGTGCGTAAAATTTCCACTACAAACTTTTAGTTCTTTTTTTCCAAGTGTTGGAAATTTAATCAAGTGTGACCATTAAGTCAAGAAAATGTGTTTTTGTATACCTACATTATATCGGTACTAATATACAGGCATAATTATTTTGTTGCATAATCTAAATGTTCCAGTTTACTTTTCAAGTTGTTTTTTTAAGCCATGTTTTAAAAATATAAAAAAAATCACTGTCATAAAGAAGCTATAAAAAATAAAATAAATCGGGTGGCACAACGGCTCATGAAGAACCAGGGCCTAGTGACTAACAACTCGCAATCATTCCTGTGTGCGCCTTTCGACAGGAATGGAAGGGACCTACAATTTTATGCCGAATCCGAACGGCTAGACGAGAAGCACTTATTCGTGACAAGTGATACTCTTGGAGGATTTGTCAATTCCTCGCCCTGAAAAAAAACTTTTTAGTTTTTAGGTGGACGAGGCTGGGAGGCGATCCCAGACCTCCAGCGTGACAGTCGAACGCATTAACCATTACGCTACGGGCTACTACATAAAGAAGCTATACGTACTATGAATTAAACCAGCAAAATTCCACAAAAAAAAAAAAAACAACTGACACAACGCGGAGTGTAATTTCGAAATTAATATTGAATTACCTTTTGATCTACTGACAGTAGCACGCGCCAGTAAAATCTTAATTATGATTTTAATATGTTTTTTTTTTTATTACATCCATAACAATTTATTATGGTTTTTTTTCCCCAGATTGTGATGAAAATTAGTTATTTGTTTATTTTTTTTAATGTAGGTAATTAAATTACCTAATTTCAGATTCAATGGTTCTAATGAGAAGAAAGAACAAATTAAAAGTTGTGCAATTTCTATAACACTTGAAGCTTGGCATAGTGAAATTAAAGTTTTTTTTTCTATTATAAGGTATTAAAAATTTAAAATAAATTGTATTTGTGTGAATGTAAATAATAATTATAGTGCTAATAGCCCTATTAACTTTTGACCAAATCTAGAATTTGGCGAAAATAATAGTTCCGAAATTAGTGTTGTTGATCTAAATCAGAAATAAAAAAAAAGTTGTCTGCATGAGATAATAGATCACAATATTTGGATAAACAAAATAAAATTTTATGTGTTCTGTAGATTTTGAATGAATGTTTGTTTTTTTTTTATAACTTGTGATATAAGTACAAAGTAGGTTTTTGTAGGTACGTATATTTAAGTAGAGCAAATTATTTTGTCAACAAAACAGCCGTATTTAGTGTAGTACACAGTAGATCTCAGCAAATGTTAGCTGACAAACAATAACAAATTAAATATAATAATTTTATGTTTGACGTAAAAACATAAGCTGTGCTTTGGTGAGAATGTGTAGCCAGCTCAGCAAAAAAAAATAAATGTATTAGTAAACAGTAAAAACAAAACTGACTATAAATATGTACTTTGTTATGGTTTGTATATACACTTGGGTGGTCCTTATAAATGTCACTGTCTTATTTTGAATGACGCACACCCCTAATTTGTTCTAAATAAATAAAAAAAAAACATGCAAAATTTTAGCTCATTTTATTAATGTTAACCCGGCCCCCAAGATGTATGAAGTTTTATATAGGAAATCCCATGTATTTTTGTACACCCAACTTTAAAAATTCATAACTTTAGTAATACTTGATAAAGAAAATAGAATTTTTGCACACATGAAGTTACTTTTGTACAGTTTAAGAAAATGTATTAAAAAATTTTACAACATTTATTACAATTAAAATTAAATAAATATTTTTGTTTGCATGGCTTTAAGTAGGAAAATAACTGTTTTTTCTGATACATTTTTATAAACCTGGCAAAAGTGACTACATGTGTTCCAAAATTCAATTTTTGTATCAATCATTACCAAAGTTAAGATGTTTCAAATTTGGATTTTCAAAAATACATGTTATTTCTCATATAAAACTTCAGACGACTTGGGGGCCGGGTTAACGTTAATATTGTAGATTTTGCCAAGGGTACGCAAATAAAACTTATTTCTTTTATTCAAATTAAACAACAATTACTTAACAAAGATAAACCACCTTTATTTCCCTTCAAATACTTTACTTCTAATCTTTTATTATAAACAAGCACAATTCTTAATTCACTACTTTACACCGACGTTTATTCGTTCACTTTCAAAATCAAACTGAGGTGTTCGGACTGGTGGCGGTGTATTTATATCCGAGAAAAGGCTTCTAGAATCTTCTACGGGTTCTGGAATGTGCTGGAATGTACTTATCCTCCACAAGTCTCCACAAGTAGCTCAAAAGCTTTCGACCAATTACAAATTATAGCAGTTCCATGACTTGGGTATTGGATAACGATGCGAGTGGTTTACGTATTGGATAATGATGAGAGTGGTTTATGTATTGGATAACATTAGTTAATCTTTTGTTCAAAGATTGCGCGCAACCCAGTACTAATTTATTCTGTTATAGAAGAACGAAAGATGTTGTTGTTTGCATAAATAGGCATATTCACCACAATTTAATGAGCTGAAATTTTACAGGATTTGTTTCTATTTATTTAGAACACATTAGGGGGGTGCGTCATTCAAAATAAGACAATGACCTTTATAAGGACCACCCTAATATACACAAATCAAGAAGTAAATACAAATAATTTATTACTGTTTTGCATGTAAATACTATATGATTTTGCTATTATAAAGACCAAACACTGCTTATATAAAGAGGTTTATGAAGTAAAGCAATATATACAAAACTGATGGATCATTCGAACTTGCTCTCGTGGTTCAAGGCGTTAACATGGATATACGAATTGTAGATAAGGATATTTGTACAATATTAAATATTAACATTGTTAAATTAAATATAGTAATAAATTACTTTTTCGGATGAGAATAAGAAGTTATTCAGTTTCTATTATTTATCTATTAACATTGTTACCAAAAAATTGAGAACAAAATTACTGAGCGAAGTACTTAGCTTACGAACTTTTTTATAATTGCTCAAATTTTTACTAACAGTATAGATTGACCAAGAAGATGCCATTTGTTTTCTTAAACAAATATGAATTTATGCTAAGAAAAGTTTAAAGATCGTTAGAGTGGCTTTTTAGAAAATATATTTTTTTTTAAATTAAAAAAAAAAAAAAAAAAAAGAAAAAAAATATTATCTATAAATATAAAATTAAATATTTAATTTTATTTAAAAAAAATGCAACATAAAAAATAAATTTGATAATTTTGATGTATGAAGGTATTTTACAATTTATCCTTTTTAGGAGCTTCTGATTTTATTAAGTGGTTCAGCCAAAAATGAAAATGTCTGAAATATGTAAAGTTGTTCTTTGGGAAGTACTGTTAATAAGAACGCATAGTAAAATGTTTTTTTATTCAAAGGATATTGAAATAATTTAAGAATACCAAAATACAGATTTTCTAACAAATTCGTTCAAGCCGTTTTCCAGAAAAATTAAATTTTTCTTAACAGTTTTTCAACATTTGTATGGAAGGTTTCGTTTTTTGGTTTAAGAAACATAATTTTTTCAAAATTAAATGTAATACCAGTTTAAAAAAAAAAAATACCGAACTTTTAGTTTATCTGTTTTTGAAATATTGACCGTAAAAAATGTTTATTTTTTTTTTAATGTTGGTATAAAATAGGTCCAATCAAATTTTGAAGAAGCTTTTCCATTAAAAAAAAAAATAACAACTCAATTAAACTGGTTCCGAGAAAATCGAGAGACGCGAAAAGTCTCGAACGACACGAGACTCCCTAATAAATTAAAAAATCCAATTTCTGTTAAATATTTAATTTCTTCTGCACATATTCAAACTATAATCGAAAATATTTCGTTCCAATAGTCAACAGGTTGTCCGGAAATTTTCGGAGACGAGACCGGGATGAGACTTAATAATTATATACGAGACCGACACGAGACCGAGACGAGACTGAAAATGTTCGATTTTAACGAGACCGAAACGAGACTTACAAAAGTCTCGCAGAGTATCGTCTCTTGGCCAGCCCTAACTAAAATAACCATGTTTTTTAACAAAAAAAAAAAAATACCAAAAAGTAAACTTCCCCTATTTCAAATAAATTAATTTGTTGTATCAAAATCGTAGAATCCGTTTTTGAGAATAATAAGATTTTACTTTTTGGATGAAAAATAAAATTCACGACTGGGCATGAACTTGCTCTTGTAAGAATTTTAAGGTTTAATACAAAATTGTTTGTAAAAGTATTACCCAAAAGCATGTTTTTTATAAAAATTTTTCAAAAACATGAAAATAATTTTTCTTAATTGCTAAAATTCCTTAGCTATAGTAGTTTGAGTTAAACAAATCAATTGCCGATTAATTACTTGAAAAAAATCTTTAGTTTTTTTTTGAATTAAAAAACATTTTTTTTTTAATTTTGATATGCAATATTATTTAAATCCCTTAGGAGCATCAGTAATAAAAAATAATTTGAATAGGCTTATCAAATAATGAAAAAAATCAAAAATATTAAAAATTAAAAGAAAAGTTTGTTTTTTTTTTTTCTTTAATTTTGGTCGACAATAATGATTAAACTTTATAGAATTTTCATCATAAAAAAAGAAGAATATCAACAGAATCGTTTTCGAGAAAATCAAATACCAAAAAACGGTTGTACCTACTAGAGGTTCCAAAAATTACCATTTTTGCAAAAAAATAAAATACATATATATAATATAATTTATTTAATACATTTAAAGAAAAACTTTTCAAACACTACTCAAACAACAGCAACTAGAATCCTTTCCGTTTCCCTACACTTCATCCTTATTTCGCTCCTTAGACTAAGGCAATTATTGTAATTAGAATATAAGACAAATGTTTTTGTTAAACCAAATGTATATCCTGTATATAATCAAAAGCGCAAGCTTAAATGTACAGAGTTGAATTATAAATAAATAGATAAAATAAGTAAAAAAATACCAAAAAGAATATTATCCTCATAATCATTTGATTTTTTTTTACAAAGTCGTTGGAGCCGTTATTGTGAAAAATTATAATTTCCTTTCTGATACCAAGTAGGTACCGTTAATTTTTGTTCTTAAAAAGAAAATTAAAAACTATGTGGAGACATACCTATTTACTCAAAAGACAGTTGGTACCAATTTTGAAGAAAATCCGTCCTGGCGTTCAGGCTCAAGGACAAACAGTAAAAATGGATACTTAAAGCACCATAAAACTGTAAATTTCTCCACTTAATAGACCTTAAAGCACTAAATATTTGTAAATGTCTCCACTTCCGGTAAGTTACAGACTCTATTTCTCACCAAAAATCAATAATAATGCAGCATTCTCTTTAATTTAAGACTTTTAAGCCCACCCCTTAAAAATATACAAATCGAATCCACAAAATGTTCGAACTTCCCTTAACTGCTTTATAAGCTGCATACAGTCATGATTTTTATTCTTCTGCAAATCTGTAAGACTAAACCTTAATTTGTATAGGCCTCACAAAGTGTACCACATAATTCCTATTTTTAAATGATTGTTTTAATCAAAAGAAAAAAACAGTAGACATATTTAAATAGCTAAACATAATAAAGGTGGGAATGGGAACTTTTCCTAAAATGAACCACTAAAGTAAATGCTCCACATCTCTGTTAAAAAGTGAACCCCAATACAAATTTTATATTCTAAGCGAAACATAATACCTAATCAATTAAACACTGATTTTATTTTAATACCTATACCGGCAAAAGTACATAAAAGTTATTCTAACTATTAATTTACAAAAGGGCTTATAATTCCAAAGTTTTAAAATTACTTGGGTAGAATGGGACACCATCAGACCCTTAATTTTACAATAATCGAAAAACAATTTTAAAACTTAAATACAAATTTTGTTTAAAATAATAACTGTTTTTTATTCAGAGGACAAAACAAAACTTGTATCAACACTTTTGGACCCATTTCATAAAAAAAAAATAAAAACAATAATTAAATTATCCTTAACAGTTTTTTAAACATTTTTGTACCTTTAATTTTGTCTGTGAGAGATTTTGGAGGTTTGGTAGGCACAGGCACCCACCAAGTCAACAAAACAATTGAATTAACTGTTTTGGAAATATGAAATTTTCGAAAAAATATTTAAATTTGTTTTTATTTTCAAATTTTCCATTAGTTACATACCAAATACTCAGATTTTCATTTGTCTAAGAATTGTCTAAGAATTTGTCCAAGATTTAAACTCTAAACTGATAAACTGATAGGAATATTTTGAATATGCTAACACGAGAAAAGGAAGGAAAATTAAACAAACAATTAGAATTTAAAACATAGAGAAAATTCTGAGTACATAATTGAAAAATTTAATAAAATAAAAATACATTAAAAAAAAAAACTTACTTTTCTTTTTTTTTTTAACACAGAAATTAACAAAATTTTCGTTTATAATGTTTCCAGTTACCGCGCAAAAACAATATTGAATCAAATTAAATCAAAATTTAGTCCAGAATTTCACAATTTATCATTTAATGGAATCACAAAATAAAAATTAAACTTGTTTTCAATAAAAACATCACAAAAATAAATTTTAGCAAAAAAAAAACACCATACAAATATTAAGAAGTCCTCTTAACTTAATAATGAACGATTGTTATCGAACACTCTTTAAGTTCGTTTTTTTTTTAATCAATTCAATTTAACAACAAAAAAAATTGAACACGAAATCTCACTCAGTAGATACAAATTTCAAATAATTAAAAGTTCTTAAATACGTTTACTGTGACAAAAAGTGTTTATGCCGCGTCGCTGCCCCGTGGGAATTCTCTTTAAAATTTCAATATGTCAAGTGAGACAATTAATTAGATTCATTCAACTTAAAAGATTAAAAAGTATTGAGATTTTGAGATCCTTGTGTCGCGGATGGGGAAGCTTGTTTCAATGGAACTGCTTTCGCTAGAACATCAACTTTTATATAAACTCCGATGTAAATCATTAACCAGCCGAACCAAAAAAAAAAATTAAAAAAAAAAGTAAACCTGCCGCGCGCGATAAGATATATACTTGCTTTTTGATGATCGTTGAGCAGTACCGGTGGTGGCGGTGGTAGTGTACCAATGCACAATAAAATGTATAGTATCTCAGTTTCTATAAACTACAGAGACGGTAGTCATAGACACTTACTAACTACAGTCGCTGGTGATGGCGATAGTAATACAAAAAGCTTAATAATTGCATAGCGTGTTTATATGGGAGAAAAGTAATGTATATAGGGAAGCTGATGGAAGCTTAGAGGGCGGCTTCGGCTTGGAGCGTGATGATTGTGATGAATCGGTAAACCTGTCCCGTACTACTGATAGTCATGAGAATCTAGCTTCTTTTGATCCAAGACAACGGCAACGATATCAAACATTTTATTGTTGATGTCACATGTGAATCTGGTGAGAGTTCTAACTAAGCTTTCTGAGGTTTCCAGAACTATTATACTCGTATGTACATATAATCTCGGCACGCTACTTTGGATTAAGATATAATAATATTTGTCTAGATATGGAATAACAGACATTTCACCATAATTGGAGGAAAGGCTGATTAAATTTGAAGAAGACTGCGTGACGTGACGATGACACAGTATGCCCATTGCCCATGTGCCATAAGCTATTAAATTTCGGTCGGTGTGTCCTACACTCAGACAAAAAAAGCGTGAACATATACATAAGTAATAATGCATATCATCCCTGTACTTGGAAACACTTTTTGAAAATGATAAATGAATAGGTATTTGGTAGTGTGAAAATCGGGAAATAGGCTCCTTGCTGATCGGACGGAAGGTAAATATTCAGGGTTGCCAGTTATCCTGCATTCATCTAGTGTGCATATTGTAGTCTTCTTCTTCATTAACGATAGCGATTGTCATGATCTCGAGAGGGACCACAACTCTCCCACTCAATTGCTTCACCTAAGGTTCCACTTGTGAGGTTCGCCGGGTTGACCTCAGAAAACGACAACAGGCCTCCCGGTTTTAGATTGTTCCATGTCTGAGGCCAACTAAATGCAGGTGTCGTTGCATTTGTTTCATCCAGGAGTTTTTGCGCCTGCCTTTCTTCCGCGATAGTGTTGGAACGTCTTATGCTATTACCTTTGAAATGGGTTCCCATGGCATCTTCTTTTTACCTACATGAGAGTACCAACTAATTTGGTCATGCTGTATTTTGTCCAAGATTGTATTTTTGAAGTGTAGGCTTCCTCGGATTCTCTTGCTTATTATTCAATCACGCTTTGTCACTCCTGCGCTCATGCGAAGCATCTTCATTTCAGCTGCCGTCAATTTATTCTCATACTTCTTGTACATTGTCCAACACTGTGAACCGTATGTAAGCGCTGGAAAAGCAAAAGTTAGTGTCGTATGATACAGCAAGAAAAAATCTGATGTGGGGTGACAATCATAACTAAAATAGTTAAAATTCAAATATATGTCCGGAATAGGCCTGTGTGGACCAGAAAATGGACAGCGCAGGTATTCGGTCTTTTTTGCGCTAATGCGGTATCCATTTTAGGGCTGGCCACGAGACGAGACTCTGTGAGACTTTTGCAGGTCTCGTCGCGGTCTCGTTAAAATCGAAAGATTTCAGTCTCGTCTCGGTCTCGTGTCGATCTATTATAATTAAGTCTCGTCTCGGTCTCGTCTTCGAAAAATACGATTTCTGGACAACCTGTTGATTATTGGAACGAAATATTTTCGATTATAGTTTGAATATGTGCGGGAAAATAAATATTTAACTGAAATTGGATTTTTTAATTTATTAGACTCTGTAAATGTCGGTCCAAATATACAGTCTCGTCTCGGTCTCGTCTCGGATGCTTAAAAGGCAGCCTCGGCTCGTCTTGGTATCTTCATGCGAGAGACCGAAACTTTTCTCGTGTCGTGGTCATCCCTAATACATTTCCTCCCAGAACATCCATCCATACAGCAAATGCTCATTGCAAGGACACATGATCTTCACTTATGATGGCTCCATCGTCAGCAAGGAATCCTTATTCACTTTGGGGTCCGTCACTATATCCTCAAGCAGAAATTCAAGCGCAGTTATAAAGAGCAAAGGACTCAAGACGCTTCCCTGGTGCACACCTACTCTAATTGGGAACTCTTCGATGATTCCTGCGGGGCATCTTACCTTTGATTTAACTTGCTCGTACATGTCCATGATCATCCGCACGTAGACTTCCGGAACTCCTCGTTGCCTAAGTGGAACCCATATCAGATCTCGTGGTTGTCTGTCGAATGCTTTTTCAAAATCAACCAATACAATATGGGAATCTCTTGAGGAATCCCGATATTTTTACATTCTGATTCTTATACTCTGAATAGAACCTGTGGTTGATTTACCTGAAACGAACCCGCACTAGTCGTCAGATAGCCGTATTATTTTTCGTAGGCGCCCATCCAATATCCGTTCAGTGATTTTCATGGTGTGTGACATCAGCTTGATCGAACGGTAGCTTTCGCAATTTCGTGTATCACCCTTCCCCTTGTAGATTGGAAGAAGGTAACTTTCCCTCCTCTGATTAGGCATTCGATCGCCGCAGATAAGTTTGGAGATGAGAATCATGAGCCATCTAGACCCGATGTCTTCCATCTATACCAGAACTCAGACAGTATCTCCTCGTCTGATCCAATCGCTTTTCCATTTTTGGAATTTTTCACCACATCACTAACTTCTTCGACTGTGATGTCAGCGACTTCTTCAATGTAAGGTGCAGCTATTGGAAAGTATATCCTCGGAAACTGTTCACTTAAAAGTCCTTCACAATACTCTTGCCATCTGTGAAGAATTTTGTCGTCATCCAAAGGAATTGGCCTTGAGCTTGAGCGTTGTTAATGAATTTTGGAGAACGAATCTCCTGAGCATTTTTCCTTCTCTGTGCGGCGATTTTGAAAATAGTTGCGCCCTTGTTCATGTTGGCATGTCGCAGTTCCTGAAAAGCTTGGTTTTCATCAGCAGCCGGTGCAGATATTTCCTCCAGCTGCCGATACATGCTCTTCCTACTCCCTGCTTGAAGTTGGGCGCAGTTTTTCTTTGCTTCTTTCTTGCAACGTCTGTAAACCACTCCAAGGCGTGCTTTTTCACCTATGTTATGAGAGGGGCAAGTTGACCAAGCTTTGAAAGCCATTTTTTTCGAGTCATTACTGCTTTGGCTTCATCATTCCACCACCATGTTTCTTTTTCGTGTTGGTAGTGTCCTCTGACAATTCCTATAGCAGTGATTTCAATTCCCGCAGGCAGGTTTCTTGCAGAGAGTCCCACATTTTTTGTACTCCACACTCTCCATTTGCATGCCTGTCGATGTTTTTATACAGATAATCTTTCATAAAAGACACAAACGCTTCACCTTCTACTTTATCCAGATTGTACCACTTGATTCCCCTAGAACCCTCTGTTTGTTTTTTCGTCTTCCTCGTCTCCATAAAAAATCCTGTCAGCAGAAGACGGTGTTGTGGAGCGATCGGTTCACCCAAAATCACTTTGCAATCTTTGACTTGCGGCTTCATGAAACTGGATACCAGATGGTAATCGATATGAGTTTCATTACCACCACTACTGTAAGCACGGTTGCCACGTTGGTCATTTGTGACCAAATTTGGTAATTTTTTTTACACTTGGGCACTTGGTCATTTTGTTCTCCGTCTGGTCATTTTTTTTTTTTTTTTGAAGAAGAAGAAATATAAAAAAAATCGACTTTTCGAGTTTTCATATTCTCACAATGAAACGCATTTTTTTTCATGGCCTAATGAAAACGATGCATGTGTTAAATTGAACGCACTGCACTTCATTTATTGACAGATGGAAAGTTTGAAATATTTTTGTGTCTATATCGCTTGTTGGTTTTGTTAGTTCTTGTTTTAAACTAAACATACAAAATGGATAGGTTATTAATAAGATATATTAATACATTTTTCTTGTAAAATTAAAACATTACTAAAGGTTTGTTATTTTCGTTACCATACAGCTCAGCTGCTGCTGAAAGAAAGTTTTATGATTAAGTTTAATTATAACTAAGAAACAAATTTAACTTTGACACCATAAATAATATTATGTTGTCCAAAGAGATTCACGATGAAAACCGTGTAAGCCATAGCGTTTGGTGTGTAGAAACCTCTTTTTTTTGGATAAGTAGACATTTTAGTAGATTTAATTTAACTTTACGCAATTTCGTTTTGATTGATTAAAAAAAATATTGTGAATTTAATATAAAATGCTGTGAAAAAATGTGATTTAGTGAACAAACCTTACCCTTAAAGTAATTTTGTGAATTATGTTGTACCTTTTTGTTTATTTATTTTTGTTAATTTCTAATTAATTATTTATGATAATCAATGAAAAAATATGGCTAACTTTAATTTTCTGTGTGCTATGAAGTTTTTAGATTTTAATTATTTTGGTCACTTTTTACTCGTTTTGGTCCTTTTTATTTTCAATTTTGGTCACAAATTTTATTTCCAAGTGGCAACCTTGATTTTATTTGAACTTCGTGGTATATAAACGGCGATAGTGTAAAGGTGACCAATCTCCATTTCAAGTTTGACACATATTATTTCGACATTAGATGACATAAAAGCATCGACCAAAGTACATACAAAAGTGTTTTTTATAGCCAGGAGAATTCCTCCTCCAACTACGTCCGAGTTATTTGAGTGGTGTAGGTCTGCCGCGGGGCAAAAAAACTGCCGCGGGGCAAAAAAACTGCCGCGGGGCAAAAAAAAATGCCGCGGGGCAAAAAAAATGCCGCGAGGCAAAAAAACTGCCGTGGGGCAAAAAAACTGCCGCGGGAAAAAAAAAATATCTGCTGCGGTGTTATTGGCATTGTACACCATCTCCTTCCATTCAACTGGCAGCTCAGTTGTAGTAATGGAGCGGCGCTTTACCAAGTTGGGCACACTTGTTACCCTCCTCCTTTTTGGCATATCGGCTGATTGCACCATATCGTCAGAATGCTCAGTCCCCTGGCAGGTGCCTATGTTGTCAGTCGTTAAAAAGCATTGAAAATGCATTATTTTCTTAAAGCCCATCATGTACCAAGTGTAGGAGCTTCAAAATAGTATTTAATTAAAGAGCTGAGCGCCCTAGATATGAATATGGGGTTCAAGACCTTTTATGTTTATAGTTTTGTATTGAAGCTTTAAGTGTGTCTTGCAGCCATTTGGCTTTTCAGAAAATATTTTGGACTGCATAGCCATGCCTAGGGCACCCAGCTCTTTTATTAAATATGATTTTGAAATTCGTACACTGCATTTTAAATGCAGTATTGCATACAAGGGCGAAGGGCCCCAACCCCGACCTAACAGACTTTCATATTTGCATATGAATAGTTTGGACCTATCTTATCAGTCGTTCAGTTTTTTTTTTGTAGCTGTGTGTGCACGCACTCAAGGGGTTTCGACTATACCCTTAAAATGTTTGAACACAGTGCGAGCCTCAGGCAAATATAGGGATGGATTTAAACGGCGATACCAATGTACATTTTTTGTTTTAAATCTCTGAAATCAAAATGCAAGGTGAAATATTTTTTCGGGTAAAGCATTCCATATTCGGGTAGTGCGTCTAAAAAATAAACTCTATACTGTAGATACAAAAGTCCAAACTTAGGCTCGACGCTCGAGAGTAAACTGATGTGCACATCTAGAAGTTTGAGTATTACGGTCGAATTGAAACAGAAATGAAACTGGCTATATCACTAGATAACTATTTTTAAAAATAACGATAAAATAACGAAAGACTGAAGCATTGCGTCGGTGTTTTAGAGATGCAAATGCTTCCGTTATTTTTTGATCGTTTTTATTTCTTCTTTGTATCCTATATATCCAATAGACTTAAGTGAATTATTGCAAAACCTGCCCAAATATATGGGAGTTGTAGTCCAGTTTTGGACGAATAATAAAAGCCTTGTAGATCACAGCTCACTGGTTCAGTGGTTTTCCCCAAAAACAAGCATGAACAACAGAATATTCATTGATTTGATTTAATTAACCAAAATCGACTGATTCGCTTTGAACAATCTCTCTTTTGTTCAAGTTGGATTAAGGTAAATACGCTCTAGCAGTTCTGAATGTTGAAGTTTCAGAAGAAAGGAACTTTGACATTTTATTTTACAATTTAACTTTTTGTATAGGAAGATTGTTCACCTATTGTATAGGAAGATTGCGTACCTATATTGTTAATTTTATTGTTCCTTTTTCGTTTGTTTTTTCTTTCAGTGTAGAAAGTTGTTTCTATGCTCTCTGAATTGTATGATGCATCATACATTCAATTCATGTACAAATTCAAACACCTTATCCTATATATACTATACATATATACTTTTGTGAACATTCGGTTCGTCGGTGCCGTCAGAATTCAATTTAAAAACTTTGATTTTGAATATTATGGCAATCCCGTTAATTCTAAATGACACGCTGTGGATGGCGGCGCGACGTGATTCTTTAATTTTAATAAAAAGAGCGCACGGGACACTTCCTAGTTCAATCATATCCATATGATACCTCTATCTATCATAAAATATTATTTGTTTGTTTTCAAGTTTTTAAATTAATGGAAAAGAACCTCAATATGCTTAACAAACTCATGCGTAAAGTGACATAATGATGATTGCCTCTCATTACTCAAATAAAGCGATTTACGTTAGTATTTTTTAACGGAATTAAATAAATAATTAAATTAATCTGTTTGAAATATAGCTTGCATTTTTGTTCATAAACAATTGACACGTTCTTGATAGGAGGTATAGAATATATCTTGGTGACGATCATCTTTTGTCACTTTATAAATGATGTATTTGTAGGTATAATTTATAATAAAATTCGACACGTGCTTTTGTTTATGCTGATTGAATACAAAATTAATTTTACCTGAATTATATTATGTGCGCAGAAAATTCCCCCTACGCAATCAAGGTCAAGCTATTATTTCATTTTACGAATATGGGATTATTTCATATTAACCATACTCTAGACACATTAATAAAGTCTGCTTTTGCTTTGTGAACAAATTGCGTGTGTCAGCAAGTAGATGGATGCATCACGGAAATGAAGCTTTTCTTAAGTTTTTCTGTGCAAACATAATAATAAATAAAAAGAGACCTGGGTGCGACCCACACTGCTTACTTCTCATTGGGTGCCCCCTGGCCTTGTAATTTTGTGATAAATAAAATCGCTTATTTAAGATTTTTGACAGCCTATAATCAAATGGAAAACTGGAGGGTATCCCTTCTGAAATCTTTTTCGGACCATAGATGGATACTCTTCAGCATTAATTTCAAAACCGAAAATAAATCCCCTTATAGAAATCCCAAAAGAATAGACTGGATGAAATTCCGATGCTTAGATGCTGAATTGGCTTTTATTATTCACTACCCCTAATAACTCTTAATTGAAAACTAAAAACTAAATGGTTTTATGTCTCCTAGTTTTTGGGAAAATTGAAAGTTGCGACGACAATTTTGTTGATGTTTTTTTTTGTATAATTTTTATTATTATTATAGTAGTATGTAATAGTAGTGTTTTTTTGAGCTTGAGGTTAAAGAATGAATAAATTCTTTGAACCTGCGAAGCAAGCCACCCACGGTACTGTGTGATTGGTAGAGCTGAACCCTAGGTACAACATACTCAAAGTCCCCAGCCCAGGGCCACAAACTTAAGGCGGGAGAGGGGGGTAAATGTCCCCTTTTGTAGTTTTTCTTCAATATTTAGAAAATTAAGCGTAATAGAGTCAAAAAGAATACTACTATAATAATAATAAAAATTATAAAAAAAAAAAAACATCAACAACATTGTCGTCGCAACTTTCAATTTTCTCAAAAACTAGGATACATAGAACCATTTAGTTTTCAGTTTTCAATTTAGAGTTATTAGGGGTAGTGAATAATAAAAGCCAATTCAGCATCTGATTTACCAATTTAAAAAGAAAAATCAAAAACAAAATTTTCAATTTTTTTTTTTAATAATTTTGAGTTTGAAAGTTACATTTACAATAACTATGGACATCAATAACTTGATTTGAAAATAAAATTAAAGAACGGAGTTCTGGCTTTCGAAAAAGGTAAATCTTTTTGTTGTAAGTGTTGCCGTTGGTTTTTAATATTATTTTTAAAAAAATGCCCCTCCTCTCTAAAGGGGGGAGAAAGAACCCCCCTTTATGGCCAACAAGTTTTGTATTGTGTTCATTTAAAAAAAACGTTATCATTTTTTGGCGCCATATGAAAACAACTCTTCTTTCGCACTCGTGCAGTTGCTAGAGTTCTAAAAGATCTCGATGTACAAAAATCCGCTGGCCCGGATAGTATCCCTCCCATTTTTCTGAAGAGGCGTTCTTCAACGCTGGCAAAACTACTGTGTAAGCTTTTCCATCTGTCCTACTCTACTGGTCTCTTTCCGAGTGGATGGAAAACAGCATTTGTCCAGCCTGTCCCTAAAAAAGGCGTATCTTCTTCACCCTCTAACTATCGACCAATTGCACTTACGTCCCTTCTTTCCAATGTCATGGAAACGCTGATTAATTTCCAGCTCAAGAAATATCTCGAGGAACGAAAGCTTCTTATTGACCGGAAGTATGGCTTTCGTAGCAATAGGTCCACTGGTGATCTGATGGTATATCTCATTAAACAGTGGAAGAAAGTAAGATTATTGCACTTGATATTTCAAAAGCGTTTGATAGAGTTTGGCACCAAGCTCTCTTATCGAAAATGCGCGCATTTGGTTTCGATGAACTTCTTCTTCGTTGGATTAGAAATTACCTTTCGGACCCTTCAATACAAGTCGTATTGGACGGTTTCAAGTCTAAAATCCACAAAATAACTGCTGGTGTGCCCCAGCGCTCCGTTTTGTCTCCGACTCTCTTCCTTATTTTTATAAATGATCTTTTGTCTGAAACTTCTAATCCATTAAACTGTTTTGCTGACGATAGTACCCTCAGCTTCTCATATTCGTTTACAGATTCTCATCCATGTCCTTCGGATGTGGAACTTGAACGGCAGCGTATGATAAGCTCATTAAATTCTGATCTCGACAGCATTGTCCAATGGGGAATCAAAAACCGCGTAGAATTTAATGCTTCTAAAACTCAATTTTGTCTCCTGTCGTTAAAGCGAAACCCACCCCCAATTCCGCTATCCATGGGTGGCACTTGCATCGAGGGAACCGAACAGCTCTCAGTTCTCGGTATGTGTGTCACAGACAATGTGGACCTTTTGTGGAATGACCTCATAATTGATGTCGCACAAGACGCTGCTAAATGTTTAGGTTTTCTCCGTAGATGCAAGAAGTTTTTTTTCCCTTCTGATCTGGCTGTGATCTACAAAGCTTTAAAAATGATAGGCGAAAGATCTATAATAAAAACAATTACATTTCTCGAACCACCGCCGTAATGTTTCATGTCTTTCTCTATTTTATCGCTATTATTATAATCAGTGTTCTAGTGAAATAGCCAGTTGCATTCCCCCCCTTAAAAAATTCAACCGTAATACTCGCGCTTCTAAGAATGCCCATCAGTTCACCCTCGAGCCCAACTTCGGACGAACTGTAATGTACAGAGATTCTTTCTTCAGTCGCACCACACGAATGTGGAATGCTTTACCTGACTCGAATTGGTCAGAAAACATTCAATAACTAAGACAATAACAGGTTTTTCAGATTTGTTGACTTTTCTACCCCCCGCATCTCCTTTCCTATTGACCCTAGAAAAAATGTGGATATATCATTTTATAGACAATTTAATTGTATCTAATTAAGTAGTATAGAATTTTCATCTAACATGCTAGGTTGTGCCAATATTCACGAAAATCTAAAGAGGGGTACCTTTAACCCCCCCCCCCTCTTCAGATTAGCTCGTGGCCCTGGGCTGGAGACTTCGGGTGCGTTATACCTGTGGGTTACCCCTACCATATAAACAAATAATCCAGAGGGCCTTATTTTTTCAAGCAAAATTCCTTCGTTGACTGTACTATAACGAATGTTTAACAAAAAGATATAAAACGTGTGAAATGAAATGGAATCAATTTATTTAATTTATGTACATATAATGTACCTACATATTATCCCTTAATGGTAGGAATCGTATACATTTTCGCGGAACTTTAATTCTTTAATTAACTTGTTTTTATTTAAATTAAATAATATGGAATTGGTAAGCTTAAGAAATCCAAAAAGCCACTGTACGAATTTCCCTTTTACGCTTTACATTGCAACTGAAAGAATTTATTTGTTTTCGCAGTTAATAAAATCATGTTCATAAATCAATCTTATTCATAACACAACACAATCAATAGCTTTGAGTTTCATTATCTCAGTGTAATTAAACAAACAAATTATTGTTTTGCATGTAAGAAAATAGATCAATATTAAAACAAACTACTTGAACTGTCAATCAGTCATTCATTACAAATCTGTATTTCATTATTTGTTATCATTATCATCTCTGTGGAAAAAGGAGGAGGGAAGATGGGTGGTGTTGGTCTAATACAATATTATTCGTTTTTTAATCGGAATTGAAAATTATACAACTAACTACCCAACATAAAACATTAATTTGAAGTTAGAAAGATATTCGATTTCAAATGATTCAGATCTGCATACATTTATATGTAATGTATGCAAGTTCATATAATGTATTTTATACTCCATCTCACTTGATTACGGACAAGATTTTTTTTTTACAATATAATTGAAATAAGAACCATTAACTTATGTGGGAAAATCTATTTACAGAATCAAGGTAGGATATAAAGTGATCATGCTGTAAAAATATTTTTGATAATACATAAGTTGATACAATTTGGTATAATGAAGTTTTTTTTTCCAGTGAGGTCATAAATTGTACCATATTTTTTTTACAAAATCAAAATGTACCCATTTTGAGATATTGTAATTTTGAGCAGAAAAAAATTCATCAACTAAGAAAGAAATATGAAAAATTCGAGCTTAAAAAAACCAAGAGAAAACCATCCTTTTCGTAATCCATAAAATTGCAGGCGGCTCTATTCTTCTATGCAGCTATCTTAAGGACCATGAAAACTATAGCTAAGGCCACAAAAGAGTCAGCAAGGCATAAAGCATATTTGGAACGACTTGTTATTGACAAGACTTCTTCAAATTCAAGGGTACCATGATGATAATAGCCATAATTAATGCTAAAACAATTGTCTCAGGCACAATCGCTAGGGGACAAAGGCGTTTAGGGGGGTCATGGGGTCAATATACTTACTTACTAACTTAGGTCCTCGGACCTATTACGTCCGTGATGTTTCCCCTACGGGACATAGGGTCTCCACTACACCTACGCGCCATCGTGTACGATTTCTTGAAATATATTTCAGCTCTCTCCAACTTTTCCCCAGTCGTGCCAATTCCTGTTCGACCGTTCTTCGCCATGTACTTCTAGGCCGGCCTACTTGTCTTCCCTCCTGTGTGAGCGGGTTCCACTGCATTGCTTGAGATGCAATGCACCGATCGCCTTTTCGAAGCGTATGGCCAATCCACTGCCACTTTCTTCTTCGTATATTGGAGTCTATGGGCTCCTGACCCGTTCTCGCATGAAGTTCGGCATTGGAGATACGGTTGGGCCAGAAAATCCTCAAGATGTTTCCTAGACATCTATTAACGAAGGTTTGCAGCTTTCTAGTGACAGTGTCGTGACTTTCAAAGTGCTGCATGCGTAAAGGAGAACGGATTCAACATTGGAGCGGAACAGTCGTAGCTTGGTCTTTAAGCTAAAAGAGTTGTTTCTCCATATTTTGGACAGCATTCCGAACGCAGCCTTTGCTTTTCTGATTCGGCTGTTTACGTCCAGTTCAGTTCCGCCACCCGTAGAGACAATACTCTCAAGATATTGGAAATCATCTACCATCTCTACCGGTTGTCCAGAAATATTTACTTGGATTGATGAGGAAGTTCCAAGGCTGATCCTTTTAGTTTTTGCCGAGTTGATCTTAAGCCCTACGATTTCTGCTTCTCTCTCCACCCTTGTTGTCATTTGATGGAGATCCATGATCCTATGAGAGAGTAAGCATACGTCGTCCGCGTAGTCCAGATGTTTGAGGTGAGATTGCAGAGTCCACTAAATTCCTCCATTTCCATTTGACAAAGCTGCGTGCAGTACGTCACTTATCACCAACAGGAACAGTATTGGTGACAGTATACAGCCTTGCCTAACTCCACTTTGGATTTCAAACTCCTCTGACAGCCTACTTTTGTGCAAAACGTGACACTTGGATCCATCATATGTAGCGTTGATAATAGCAATCAATTTATCTGGGATGCCCCTACTGCGCAAAGCAAGCCAAATAAATTCTCTATTGACACTGTCGAACGTCTTTTCAAAATCGATGAACAGCAGGTGAAGTGGTGATCGATATTCAACGCACTGTTCGATGATGATCCGCAAGGTGTTGATGTGATCCACACAGGAAGATCCAGTGCGGAAACTTGCTTGTTCGGCGTCGAGTGTGTCTTCGAGGTGGTCTTTAATTCGGTCCAATACTATCCTTGCTATTACCTTGGCTATTGCAGGCAGAACGCATATTCCTCTCCAGTTTTCGCACTGTGTGAGATCTCCTTTCTTTGGGAGCTTGACAATCATTCCTTTTTTCCACTCTTCAGGAAAGCTCTCTGTTTCCCAAGCTCTCTTAATAAGTGGGTGCAGTAGCTCGCTCGATGTTGTTGGGGCTGCTCCTAAGAGCTCTGCAGGAATACCGTCAAGTCCAACCGCTTTGTTGTTCTTCAGTGCTTTGATGGCGGTGATAATTTCTTCTTTACTAGGGGGTACGGTGCGTATTGGGGAAATTGTTACTTCGGGTAGCTCAGTGGGAATAGGGTTCACTTCACTGGCGAATACGCGGTTTAAAACCACAGAAAAGTGTTCCCTCCACCTTATGAGCTCATCCGAAATTAGCAGGGATCCGTTTGTGTCTTTAACCAGGTGTTGTTTAGAGCTCTGGACACCAGTGAGCTCTTTGGCAATTCTGAAGACGTTCCTACTGTCACACCTACTAGTGGCTTCTTCTGCTTCTGTAGCCAATGCGTAGATGTAGTTACGCTCATCACGTCGCACACTACGGTGAACTTCCCTCATCTTCATGCGGTACGTAGACTCAAGCTCGTTTCTCCCTGCTGCTGGGGTAGCTGCGATGCGAGCTTTAAGGTGTTTCCTTTCTTCGATCCTTGCCCAAGTTTCGTCGGAAAGACAATCACTATTTCTTCCTTGCGCCCGGCCGACTATACTTTCAGCACCGGATATGAACACATTTTTCACAGCACACCAATGATTTTCGATGGATGTGGTTTCCGTGCTGCTGATTGCGTTCAATCCTTGTGAAAGGTGGTCCCCTAGTTGTTGGCGCACTGCGGGATCCTTTAGTCTATCTGTATTAAACTTGGGCATTCGAGTGTTTCCTTGGGATCTCCGAACTGCAGCTGTACGCAATCTTACGGTAGCAACCATCAAATGGTGGTCCCGGGTCATTCCCATGTCAGCACCTCTTCTGTTACGGACGTCCTGGAGACTGCTTCTAAAACGCCGGCTGATCGCGAAGTGGCCAATTTGGTTGGAAGTTGTTTCTCTGTCAGTCGACACCCAACTGACTTTGTGGCACGTCTTATGCTCGAACATGGTCCCTCCAATAACAAGGCCGTTGGCGTTGCAGAAATCGACAAATCGTTCGCCATTGTCGTTTCGGTTACCAACACCATGTTTTCCAATGACATGCCTTAGCCCAGTGTTGTCATTGCCAACCTTGGCATTTAAGTCTCCCATCACCATAATTATATTACCTCGTGGAACGCTATCATAAGCAGCACTCAGCCGGTCATTATGCAAATAATAAAAGAAAAGTTTCAAAAATGTAAATGCATTTGAGAAACTACTTTTATTACTTATTCAGCCTTATCGGGAATAAAATCTCCCCCTGTTATTATCCCGCGTTTGATACTCTCCAATCGTAAACAATTTTCGAAAAAGGGAAAAACTCCCAGGCAGTGTTACCGCAGGTTTAATTTTTAGTGAGTCCTGGAGGCTGAAAAAATGAGCCATTTTGAAAATAAATGAGACTTAATAAAAAATGTATTCAAGGTGCATGATAAGATTTTTTTTCTATTTTTTAATAATAAAAATAAATACTTCGAAATCATAAAAATAAAATATTTAGTACATAAATGTTATCAAACTAATTAATTTTGCACACATTATTTTCAGCAAAATGAATTAAAAGCGCTTGATTTTAAAAATTGATTCAACCGTATTATATTATAAAAAGTGTTTATTTGTAACTACTCTTAAAAAAATGAGTCATTTAAAAAAGATGAGTCCCTGAGCCAAGTTTGAAAAAATGAGTCCCTTTTGACTCAAATGAGTCCCAGTGGTAACACTGTTCCCTCGGATAGCGTAAATCTGTTTGCCGGGTGAAAATTAATGCTTCCCTGAAAAAAACTCGCCTCTATTTAGTTGGAGAGTTTTAAAAATAGAAGCATATTATTACTTATTTTTGAAGGTTTTATAATTTTACTTGCGATAAACGTAGTATAGGGCAAGTTTAGGATTCGTGAAAAAAAAAATTCGAGATGATAATTTTCCCTAACATTACGATGATAGAGAACGCGAAAAAAGTGGGTCTCGCAATTCTGTCTGTCCATCTGTCTGTACCTCGACCTGCAGACTAAACGGCTGAAGCCATTTTCTTCAAACTTTAGACTTAAGGTTCTTATGTGGTTCCCTAGCGGGGAAATTGTAATTTTTTTTAGCTCAAAAATAACGGTACCTGTCATACAACCAATATACAAAAACTGATTTATTTCAAAAACAGCTCTAACGATTTTCAAAAAAAAAAAAAATAACGAGGTACTAAAATAAATATTTTGGTAGAAAAAAAAAATTATAACGGTTATTAACGGTACCTGTCATACAACCGATTTTTTGGTTTTTAAATTACTCGTTAACTCCTACACCGATTTCAACCAAAATTTATATGCAAAAGGTCGCTTACAATTTTAACAATTTTGCATATAAAAATTTTCGAAAAAATTATTTTTGGATTTTTAAAAAAATATTGAAATTTTATTTTTGAAAATTCAATATCTTGAAAACGGGCTTATGAATTTTTTTTAATTTTGTGAAAAATTGTATTTTATAAAATACTTAAAGCTGGCATACCACATTTTATTTTAAAAAATGTTCAAAATGTTTTATATATAAAAAATTAATTTAAAAAAAAACCGCTCTAATGATTTTTGATTTTTTTTTTTCATAAATTCATATTTATTTAACAAATCAGATGGCATACTTTTTTTTAGCTCTGTCTGCTTTAGCTATTAAAAAACAAATTTATAGTAATTTTTAATAATAATTTATATTTTAAACTGTTTTTAAAACTTTTTAAATAATATCATAATGTTATAGAACCACTACATATGCACATTGTCAATTTTAAGCTACGTTCAAGTTGTTAGCTACGAGAGCAAGTTTTGTGCGATCCAGTCGTGCCCATTTTCTTACTTGCTCTATAGATAGGACACGTTTTGGTTTCGTGTCAAAAAACATAGGCATTTAAACAAAATCTAAAATAATGTTGACTGAGAAATCCATCGGTATTGGTATGTGTGGCTGTACGTCCACTCAACAACAAGCCAGAGACTAAACGGGTTGGAAGAGAAATTGGTTTTGTTTTAGCCGGTCTATCAGTGTTTTCACTTCCAATTTAAAAAAGGAAGAAGATTTAGCTAAAAAAAAGTGGTAGATCCAGATTTTCCGTGGTAGAATTTCAAAATATTCGATAAGACAAACAAACAAAATCTGTGGTAAGCACAGCCGTATGTCTTTGTAAGTTTAAAAAAAGACAATTAATTGCTTATTTGAATATAAGGTATTGTTGGTATAAAGCTACCTAGATTATCATTTTAAAGTTTTTCAACTTTACCGTCAATAATATAAAATTAAAGTAAAAACGTATAAATTCAGCAGGTGGAACAATAATAACGGATTTATTTTTCATTTCTTTGGAAAAAATTAAAGAGTTAACTGTTTTTACATCCAGCTGGTTTCATTTTTTGTTTTTAATTTCATTTATTATTAAAAAGACTCTTTCCACTGCAGCACTGCTAGAGCAGTAAAACAGCTAAACTGCACAATTTACTGACTTATATTTTTGAACATATATTTCTCATAAATATTCATTTCTTTACTTATAAAGTCAACTCAGACTTTAAATTTATCATGAATTTTATTTTTATCAAAAATCAACAGAGATCTCCACTCACTATGTATAGTGTGAAGTGAAGTTTCTTTGAATCGAAAAGTTTTAATGAGTGGTAAAATTGTTTGCTGTCGGCCTTTTTGATTTTGAAGAAGTTTAATATAATAATATAATAAATATAATAAATGTATAATATTTGAGAAGCTTCTCTTTAATTTTTTCTCGAACCAATTTCTTCATTAAAATTTTGAATATGGCTTTCAAATTTTAGCCCAAAAAATATTTCAGAAAAGGGTAAATGTAAACTTATATTTTTGTAATCAATGTCTTAATCAATATACTGGGAGGATTTTCTTGAATAAGTAAGTTATACGAGCGAGTAACAAATGGATTAAAGTATTTTCCGACTAAAAATTTGTTTTTATTTTGTTGACATCTGCATGTACGAAAGACAAAAAATGATAAAAGGCCAAATAAGTTGAATTCATTCCTTGCAGGATATCAGCTGCACAAGGTTCATTGAGTTCTTCAAAGGACATTAATAAAAAGTAGTCTTTGAGTGGCCCCCCTTGTTTAAATATTTTATAGTTTTCTTGTCAACCGTTACAAATTTACAAATTAACTGCAGTCTTCGGAGTAAACCAGAAAGATCAATTTTTGTTTTAATAATTTGTTCTCAAGTCAAAAATATAATGGGGTAAAACGAAAACACTATACACGAGTCCTAGTTTGGATGGTAATTCGACTTCCAATGAACTCGATGCACTATCCGACTCCATCCAGAGAATTATTTCCCATTTTCCGCACAGTGAAATCGTTGTTACGGGTGATGTAATTCTTCGTGGCTACGCTATTCGGGTCAGACAACACCCGAAGGAAGGTGCGCCGAGATTTTTGCTGAGTTAAACAACTTAACTTAGCTTGTTGACGAGCCTACTCGGATTCCTGACGTTGCAGGTCGATCCGCTAACACTCTAGACTTGTTCATTACCTCTGACCCTGATAAATACACTATTAGTATATTATCGCCTCTAGGCACATCAGACCATTGTGTCATATCTGCAAATTTCTCATGCCAACAAAATCCAGTTAGAGAAAAAACTCCCAAGAGAACCGTTTGGCAATATGAGAAAGCCAACTGGGACGGTCTCAATGATTTTTTCAGGAGCTTTAACTGGTCACTATGCTTCCTCGATAGTGACGTAGATGCCAGTACAGATATGATCACAAATTGAATTCATTGTGGAATGAGAAATTTTATCCCGAATAGGGTAAAATCTATCAAACCCAAAGAAAACTCATGGTTTGATTCGAGCTGTAAAGAGGTTATCAGGATCAGAGAAGTAAGCTTTCGTTGTTATAAAGCCAACCCTACTGAGGAAAACCGGAAAAAGTTTCAACAAGCTAGAAAGACCTGTAACGTTCATATTCGAAGAACCAAAATTTTTACATGATCAGAAATTACAGCAAAAAATACTACAATGTCCCAAAGGTAGTAAAAATTTTTGGTCATTTGTAAAAAACATACGAAATACCACCTTGTCCTCGGTTCCAATGCTCGTCTTCAATGATACTCCTTTTGTCAGCTCACAAGATAAAGCCAATTTGGTTGCGGCACAGTTTGCTGTTAATTCAACGCTGTCAGAAAGTGTTATGACTCCTCCTGTACTCGAGAGCGTAAATGATTTTATGGGACAAATCTTCTTTCGCACTCGTGCAGTTGCTAGAGTTCTAA
Source organism: Melangyna quadrimaculata (assembly GCA_949320155.1). Classification (NCBI taxonomy): domain Eukaryota; kingdom Metazoa; phylum Arthropoda; class Insecta; order Diptera; family Syrphidae; genus Melangyna; species Melangyna quadrimaculata. The sequence continues at coordinate 84,582,337 of OX439484.1, forward strand.
AAGATCTCGACGTTCACAAATCCGTTGGCCCGGATAGTATCCCTCCCATTGTTCTGAAGAGGTGTTCTTCAACGCTTGCAAAACCACTGCGTAAGCTTTTCCATCAGTCCTACTCTACTGTTCTCTTTCCGAGTGGATGGAAAACAGCATTTGTCCAGCCTGTCCCTAAAAAAGGCGTGTCTTCTTCCCCCTCCAACTATCGACCAATTGCGCTTACGTCCCTTCTTTCCAAGGTCATGGAAACGCTGATTAATTTTAACCTTAGGAAATATCTCGAAGAACGAAAGCTTCTTAATGACCGGCAGTACGGCTTTCGTAGCAATAGGTCCACTGATGATCTGATGGTATATCTCACCGAACAGTGGCACAAATCTTTACATCGTTTTGGAGAAAGTAAGATTATTGCGCTTGATGTTTCAAAAGCATTTGATAGAGTTTGGCATCAAGCTCTCTTATCGAAAATGCGTGCATTTGGTATCGATGAATCTCTTCTTCGTTGGATTAGAAATTACCTTTCGGACCGCTCAATACAAGTTGTATTGGACGGTTTCAAGTCTGAAATCCACAAAATAAATGCTGGTGTGCCCCAGGGCTCCGTTTTGTCTCCGACCCTCTTCCTAATATTCATAAACGATCTCTTATCTGAAACTCCTAATCCATTAAACTGTTTTGCTGACGACAGTACCCTCAGCTTTTCATATTCGTTTCTTGATTCACATCCATGTCCTTCGGATGTGGAACTTGAACGGCAGCGTATGATAAGCTCATTTAATTCTGATCTTGACAGTATTGTCCACTGGGGAATAAAAAACCGTGTAGAATTTAATGCTTCTAAAACTCAATGCTGTCTCCTGTCGTTAAAGCGGAACCCACCCCCAATTCTCCTATCCATGAGCGGCACTTGCATATAGGAAACTGAACAGCTTTCAGTCCTCGGTTTGTGTGTCACAGACCACCTTTTGTGGAACGACCACATATTTGACATCGCCAAAAATGCTGCTAGGTGCTAAGGTTTTCTCCGTCGATGCAAGATATTTTTCTCCCCCTCCGATCTGGCTGAGATCTACAAAGCCTTTATTCGTCCAAAACTTGACTACAACTCCCATATTTGGGCAGGTGCTCCAATAACCCACTTGAGTCTATTGGATAGAATTCAAAAGAGAGCTCTTAAAATGATAGATGAAAGAACTATAACGGAAACGTTTACATCTCTGGAGCACCGTCGAAATGTTTTATGCCTTTCGTTATTTTACCGTTATTTTAACAAACATTGCTCTAGAGAAATAGCCAGTTGCCCATCAGTTTACCCTTGAGCCTAACTTCGGACGTACTGTTTCTTCTTTCTTTAGTCGCACTACACGAATGTGGAATGCTCTACCTAGTTCTATCTTCCCCTCCCATTATGATCTACAGACATTCAAAACCAATGTACATCGGTTTCTCCTTTCAAATCCCCTCCAACCTACCTAATCACTCGTGCTGTGTTTATCACTTTAAGGGTATTCATAACCCCTTTAGCGCGCGCTAAATATAAAAAAAAAACACTTTACACGAAATAAAATGTGAACAGGTGGAAATGGAAGCATATACAATCTACATGAATAAAGAAGTCAGGGCCAGATAAGCCACTGAATGGCTGCAGTCAGGTAAAATAGCGACACAAATTGGAGACAAAAAATCAGATTTTTTTCTTGAAAAAAAAATCAAGTTATTTTTTTTTCATAGATCAAAAATATTTGGATTTATTTTTTGTCGTCATGGGTGAACAAAAAGTGCTAGAATTTTCGTCTTCCGGGGTAGAAGTGGTAGATTCAGAAAATCTTAGAAAAAAGGGGTAGATCTACCACAGTTGTGGTAAAGTGACAACACTGCGGTCTATATTTCGTTTTTGCTTCTATACATTTTTTTTGGAACAAATTCACTTAACACTTTCCGGTTATTCCACTTCATAACGTAACACAGTTTTGCACAGAGAGAGAGAGAGAACAAAAATATTACAACAACAAAATTTACAAAAAATGCTTTTTTCTTTAACTTTTGACTATTTGTACGCGTTTCCATTACACCAGAATTGAATTTATGATTCAAAATTGGTCTTCATCACCACAAATGGTTCAAATATTTAATTTGATTTCAGAAAATAATTTAAAAACTTTGACAGATAAATAATTTCAGAATAAAAATTCTCTCAGAGTATTTCGAAACTGATTCGATGTTATTTCCGGGGGAGATTGACGATAGGAGTATTCGACTCCTTGGAAAAATGAAAATTGCCGATAAGGTTGATTACGCCATTATTTCTGCCATATTTTATCTTGATTTTGATGGTGTTTTATGATATAAAATTGTTTTGGTGTTCGAGCAGTGAGGGGTAAATCTGCCGAAAAATTTAAATCTGCTATTGCTGTGGGAAGTGTGAAAAGAAGATTTACCAAACTAAAAGCCTTTTAGTAACATTCAAAGTATTATGACACATTAGGTGCATATCTGGATTGAGCAGCTGTTACCAAATTAACAAAAACTGTTCATTGTGCTTTTATAATTTGGTTCAGTAAGAAATTGACCTACTAGTGCTTGTATTTGTAATTTTTGTTTTCGTATGTGCAAACATGGTTCTTTTTATCTAATGATAACTTTTTCAACCAAGACCCTTAAAAAATAATGGTTGCTTACATTACTTAAGTTGCTTCCATTATTTAAATGACCTTGAACAAAGCATTTAAACATTTCTAATGGCTGAGAAATAAATTAAACTAGTTAACCTGTTAAGACTATTTTAATTTATGTTTCCTTAGATCTCAAAAATCTCATGCTAAGAACCCGGAGCCAATTAAAGATATATTTTTTTGTGTGTGTTTAGTAAATATCGAATTTGTTAAAAATGTGATGATATTTTCCACAAGTTTCTACATAAATTAAAAAAAATGCTTTGCAATAATCAAACGACTTCACTATATTATCTTAATTGATAAAATTATTATCAAATAAATATGTATACACAAACTACTTTACACTTTTAAATTAGTAAAATAAAATTCATTGCTTATTTATTCTTATTTTACTTCTTTAACAGCCATCCGTTTAAATTAATCACATTGTTAACGATTATTACCATTACTTATTTCTGCCTGCCTAAGCCGTTGCTTGCATTATTAATTAAATATTTCATTTCTGTCTACACACGAAATGCCACTAATTAAAATAGAAAACAACTTTGTTTTGTTTTTTAAATGATATAAAACATAAATAAAATAGCTAAATTGCCATGAAGACTGATTTAAATTAAAGATGGAAAAATAGTTAGTATACCTACATATTTATTGTATTGAAGTTATTATGTGAGAATAATATTTTGACGTTTTTTCCAAGCAATTAATTAAGTTCATATCTTGTTTAGATTTGTAAGGTGAGTATTGGTGTCGTGCAAAAAAAGTCATCGAAAGCTAAAACCAATTATATGGGTGATTCTACAAATTATGGAATTTTCTACGGCCACGCTGATATTTTGAAAACGGTTCAACCAATCAATGTGATTTTTTTTAACAGCAGTCAATCTAGTCGATACCCACATTGGCAAACAAATTATCAAGATCTGATACATTTTCATTACCCACAAAATTCTTCAAAGTACCTAATTCTTGGTCCCTTGAGGTGTCCCCGTTTATTTTTCAAACAAAGAATCATACCCGGCTGGAAAAATTCCTAGTTTCTGTCTAGTGTGGGCAAGGCCTTAATAAGTTTTCAGTAGGGGGAATCTAGACGAAGAGATCTTGTCAGATACTTGGCAAACCCTTGCTGGATTTCCATACCAAACATTTAGGCGAGAGAAACTCGTGAGGCCCTGCCTAGTAAAAACTTCTTTGACATATTTCGGTACCCCACCAGGAATGTCTCTTGTACACCAGAAACAAACATTTTATAAGCACCATGCAAATTAAGCATCATACGACACTTTTTTCCCTCTTTCCTTTGTCTTATCTTTTTCATATCACACTTCTATGGGTGTGAGACATATGTGTATTATAAGATTGTTTAATGAGAAAAAAAAAAACTAATAATTGTGGTTGGAAGTGATTAAAAATAATCTTTCCGTCGGCTTTTTTTGGTCACTGTAGTTTTAGCAATGAAAGAATTAAGTAACATTAGCTTTCTCGGCGTTTCAGCAGGGGTTGCTGCCTTCTTCAGGGGAATTTAATAAAACTGTGTTTAAATTTTAACTGAAATTTAAAATTATTGTATCTAATAATTGTAATATTATTTACAAAAGTAAAGAAAAAACCATTTCAAACGAAGTTTAGTCTATGGCATTTAAACAATTGTTTAAATTCCATAGACTAAACTTCGTTTGAAGTGGTTTTTTCTTTTGATTAAATTCCATAGACTAGACTTCTTTATTTTTGGGTCCATACTAAAACCAGCAATAAATAAATGACCTTATGTATAATAAATCTTTATTATGACGTAAACAAATCTTTCATAACTTTTTATTTTATTACAAAAAAAAATCATTAAACTTTGTCCCCCGTGTTTCTTATCAGTCCAATCGCAGATTTGAAACAGTCAAAAATTTCGATAACTAATGTACCGATCGAAGTTTCAGATAAATGGTAATTTGAAGTTTCAAATCTCGTTAACACATAATAATAGTAAAAGTTCATTTCGTCCATTATGTCTGTCAGTTGTGAAGAAGGCATTTGTGATAGAAAACGTGGAATTCCCACTCAGTTTCTCAGTCCCCTGGCGAGGACCTACGCACAAATTTTGTATGAAAGAATGTAAATTTTTTAGCGCTATTGTATAGGCCTAGTGAAACCACAAAATAAACATTTTTTTCTTATGTCAAATAAAATGTAACTATATTTTCGGCGCAAAAACTATTAAAACACTCAGTCCCCTGGGATATTTTTAATAAAGCTATTTTTTTAAATTCATTACTTTTTTATTAAACGTTCCTAAAAATAAATTATTTTCCACAAAAATAATTTATTTAACACGGTTTTAAGCAACTTTTTAGAAACAACAGAGATTAAACTGAAGTCTTAAATATAATATTAGGTACCTACATAACTAGCGGATGCAGAGGGGGGCTATAGGGGCTAAGGCCCCCCCCCTCTAGAGCCGATTTCTAAAATGAATTGAGTGATAGACAACAAAAATATCTTTAACCACTAGTGTTTGATATTCATGTACCTTCTGTATGTTTTTTTCTAAGTCCGTAAAGAATTGGATGAACAAAAATTTGGTGCTAGAGTCCAAAGGGAAAAAAATAATTAATCGGGGCTGAAGAATTTACATGTTGAATTTTGAATATGCAATAGTTATACATAATTCCATAAAAGCTTACAAAATCAGTAGAATTATTGAACCTTAAATCTAAAGACTGTTAAGTCCGATGGAAATTTGATTTAAAAAAGCGAACTTGGGGCTAAGGCTCGAAAACAAATTATAAAAACAAAAATTGGAGTCAGGGCTTAACAATAAACATTTTAAGTGCAACAACAAGCAAAACAAGTTAGCTAAGTGGAGAGAATCTTCGGCTCTTAGCTCTAAAACTATCAAATTGGAAATTGTTTTACGAAAACAAATTGGAGCTAGCTGGGTCTTTATCACAAAGAGAATTGGATTAAATACGGGTTTGAGCCTAACGCAGTGTAAGATGCGTGTAAAATGCAAGTAGAATTGTTTCCCTTGATTCTTAACTTTTAAACCTGACAAAGCCAACGGCAATTATACTTAAAAAAAAAAACAAGGGCAGTTCACTAAAAGTCTAGACACGAAATTGCAGAATTACTGTTGTACAACAAGACTATAAAATGGCTAGAAACTTAAGGTACCAATTATTTGTTACAAGTCTTTTAATAAACCACAAGTTTAACTACATTCACCTTCTTTTGACTTTAAGTACAAAAGTGATAAATTTTTTTGGTTGGTTATAAATATTTAGGAACAATTTTCTCAAAAAATGTCATAATCCGGTATTTTGTCGTTATGTTCGTAACTAAAGTTTTATTAAAAATAAATCTTAAATGGACGCAGTTAAATAAAAATCACTTTGGACATTCTAGGCTAAGTTTAACCGCAAAAAACATTTCTGACAAAATTAAAAAAAATCGGCAGCTGTCTGTTCTAGATGACCAACCAAAAATTCTCCTATAGACGATAATGTACCTACGTAATAATGCTTTGTTCCAAATTTTAAGTTAAAGACAATCGATTCACCACTTAATATTCCGGCTCCAATTACACTGGACGCACACACAAATTTTCTGTTTTTTTTTCTGACTTTTTCAAAATTGTGACATGAGTCGCATGGGGCACCAAAAGATGAATTTTTAAAAAATCTTCAAAACATTGACTTCATTGAGCATAGTGGCAATTTTTTAAAATTTTAATTTTAGAACTAATTTCGTTATTTAAAATGTAAATATCAAGTTTGAGCTCCAAGCCCCCTCCACAGCCAAATCGTAGATCCGCTACTGCCTACATAACAATTACTCTGGATTCTTCTATGTATTTTTTCTTAAGGGTTTACTTTGTTTTTTTGTGTATGCATTATATAAGTCACAATATTTATAAAAAGACATAATAGCGCAGTCAAATTAGACATTGACCTGGACAAAAATTTTTACAGGTATATTTTTTAGTGGAAATGTTCAGAACAGTGTCCTTAATCAACCACAATCATGAAAAAATGCATCCATCTTGCACTCTTTGTTTTTGGCTATATCTCTGGAACTTGTTGCCCTAGAAAGACCATTCACGTGAAAATTGACGGACTTAGATAGCCAAAATCAGGAAAGTAAATACAAATTAGTTACAGGTATTGCATGGCTACTGTTTTGAATTAAATGAATTCAACAGTGTAAATTGTAATGCAACTTCGAAAAAATTACCCAATGTCCCATAAACATTTATTATAAAGCTGAAATTTGGTGGAAATGTTGAGAATACTAGACCAACTATCATTATGTGTAACTTACTTACTTACTTAGGTCCTCGGACCTATTACGTCCGTGATGTTTCCCTTACGGGACATAGGGCCTCCACTACACCTACGCGCCATCGTGTACGATTTCTTGAAATATATTTCAGCTCTCTCCAACTTTTCCCCAGTCGTGCCGATTCCTGTTCGACCGTTCTTCGACATCTTCTAGGCCGGCCCACTTGTCTTCCCTCCTGTGTGAGCGGGTTCCACTGCATTGCTTGAAATGCAATGCACCGATCGCCTTTTCGAAGCGTATGGCCAATCCACTGCCACTTTCTTCTTCGTATAATGGAGTCTATGGGCTCCTGACCCGTTCTCGCGTGAAGTTCGGCATTGGAGATACGGTTGGGCCAGAAAATCCTCAAGATGTTTCGTAGACATCTATTAACGAAGGTTTGCAGCTTTCTAGTGACAATTTCAGTGACTTTCCAAGTGCTGCAGCCGTAAAGCAGAACGGATTCAACATTGGAGCGGAACAGTCGTAGCTTGGTCTTTAAGCTAAAAGAGTTGTTTCTCCATATTTTGGACAGCATTCCGAACGCAGCCTTTGCTTTTCTGATTCGGCTGTTTACGTTCAGTTCAGTTCCGCCACCCGTAGAGATAATACTCCCAAGATATTGGAAATCCTCTACCATCTCTACCGGTTGTCCAGAAATATTTACTTGGATTGATGAGGAAGTTCCAAGGCTGATCCTTTTAGTTTTTGCCGAGTTGATCTTAAGCCCTACGATTTCTGCTTCTCTCTCCACCCTTGTTGTCATTTGATGGAGATCCATGATCCTATGAGAGAGTAAGCATACGTCGTCCGCGTAGTCCAGATGTTTGAGGTGAGATTGCAGAGTCCACTGAATTCCTCCATTTCCATTTGACAAAGCTGCGTGAAGTACGTCACTTATCACCAACAGGAACAGTATTGGTGACACTATACAGCCTTGCCTAACTCCACTTTGGATTTCAAACTCCTCTGACAGCCTACCTTTGTGCAAAACGTGACACCTGGATCCATCATATGTAGCCTTGATAATAGCAATCCCCTCCTGTGCAAGCCAAATAAATTCTCTATTGACACTGTCGAACGCCTTTTCAAAATCGATGAACAGCAGGTGAAGTGGTGATCGATATTCAACGCACTGTTCGATGATGATCCACAGGAAGATCCAGTGCGGAAACCTGCTTGTTCGGCGTCGAGTGTGTCTTCGAGGTGGTCTTTAATTCGGTCCAATATTATCCTTGCTATTATCTTGGCTACTGCAGGCAGAACGCATATTCCTCTCCAGTTTTCGCACTGTGTGAGATCTCCTTTCTTTGGGAGCTTGACAATCATTCCTTTTTTCACTCTTCAGGAAAGCTCTCTGCTTCCCAAGCTCTCTTAATAAGTGGGTGCAGTAGCTCGCTCGATGTCGTTGGGGCTGCTCCTAAGAGCTCTCTAGGAATACCGTCAAGTCCAACCGCTTTGTTGCTCTTCAGTGCTTTGATGGCGGTGATAATTTCTTCTTTACTGGGGGGTACGGTGCGTATTCGGGAAATTGTTACTTCGGCTAGCTCAGTGAAAATAGGGTTCACTTCACTTGCGAAAACGCGGTTTAAAACCGCAGAAAAGTGTTCCCTCCACCTTATGAGCTGGTCCTCATCCGAAATTAGCAGGGATCCGTTTGTGTCTTTAACCAGGTGTTGTTTAGAGCTCTGGACACCAGTGAGCTCTTTGGTAATTCTGTAGACGGTCCTACTGTCACACCTACTAGCGGCTTCTTCTGCTTCTGTAGCCAGTGCGTTGATGTAGTTACGCTTATCACGTCGCACACTACGGTGAACTTCCCTCATCTTCATGCGGTACGTAGACTCAAGCTCGTTTCTCCCTGCTGCTGGGGTACCTGCGATGCGAGCTTTAAGGTGTTTCCTTTCTTCGATCCTTGCCCAAGTTTCGTCGGAAAGCCAAGCACTATTTCTTCCTTGCGCCCGGCCGACTATACTTTCAGCACCGGATATGAACACATTTTTCACAGCACACCAATGATTTTCGATGGATGTGGTTTCCGTGCTGCTGATTGCGTTCAATCCTTGTGAAAGGTGGTCCCCTAGTTGTTGGCGCACTGCAGGATCCTTTAGTCTATCTGTATTAAACTTGGGCATTCGAGTGTTTCCTTGGGATCTCCGAACTGCAGCTGTACGCAATCTTACGGTAGCAACCATCAGATGGTGGCCCCGAGACCACCTTCTAAAACGCTTCTAAAACGCCGGCTGATCGCGAAGTGGTCAATTTGGTTGGAAGTTGCTTGTCTGTCAGTCGACACCCAACTGACTTTGTGGCACGTCTTATGCTCGAACATGGTCCCTCCAATAACAAGGCCGTTGGCGTTGCAGAAATCGACAAATGGTTCGCCATTGTCGTTTCGGTTACCAACACCATGTTTTCCCATGACATGCCTTAGCCCAGTGTTGTCATTGCCAACCTTGGTATTTAAGTCTCCCATCACCATAACTATATCACCTCGTGGAACGCTATCATAAGCAGCACTCAGCCGGTTATAAAAGGCCTCCTTCTCCTCGTCAGAAGAGAGCAAAGTTGGGGCGTAACACTGTATGATGGTGACGCGACGTACTCTAGTCCGGAACCTGGCTTTCAGGATCCTGTCACCTAAAGGCTCCCAGGAAATTAGGCTTTTGAGAGCTGTTTTGGAAAGCAGCAATCCAACGCCAGATTCCCGAGCGCTTGCAGGTGTTTTTCCGGAATAGAATAGTACAGTGTTACGGGTTGGTGACTTGAACTTCCCCGAACCCAGCCATCTAACTTCACTTATCCCTAAGATGTCCATCCTATACCGCATGAATTCCTTCTCTAGTTGCAGGAATCTGGCATTCTGAGGACCTTCTTTTCCATTGTCAAGAAGCGTCTTCACATTCCAGAAACCAATCTTTGTCCGGGTACAATAGCCAAAAGTCGTCAACGAGTTATCATTAATTATCCGAGGCGTAGTGTTGGTTTCGGTAGCGGGTTTATTTCAGTTACGGAGAATGCTAACCTCCGTAACCTATCCTAGAAAGCTAGGCCTTTTCGCACTTGTAATTTTGGCCTATTTATGTATATTGGGATACATAAATAGTTGCCCGGGGACCACCACGAGGAGGTAAAACAAGCACTTCATCGTGACTGATTGTTGCGCTACTGGCCCAGACCAAGTTCTGAGCAATCAATAGTTTCCCGATCAGGCACGATGCAGGTCGACCCATGATTTTGATACCTTCGAAATTTTAATCATTGAATATTTAAATGCAGAAATATAGCTTACGACTTCAAAATTATTTCTCCTCCAAAAAAAATCATTTTGACTCATATCTTCCCCATGAAGTAACTTTTAATTTTTTCAATGATCATTGGTAAGGTAGTTCATCATTGAAAAATTAAAGTCATTTTATGAGAAAAGTTGTGCCAAATTGAATTTTGTTTTACCTAGAAATAATTATTTAGTCAATTAGCATTACTTTTGCATCAAAATAATCATTAAATATTTCTTAAAAATCTCTCAAATTTGACAATTAATATCAATGATGGGTTTCAATGATAACTATAACTGGCCCCTATATCTGGGTATCTAATTGTCCTAGAAAGACCATTCACGCGAAAAATGGCCAGTCTTCGACTTCAAAATCAGCGAAGCTCACATAAAATTAGTAACAGGTGTTTTATGGCTACAATGTTTTAAATGAGACTACTTTAAAGGTGATAACACTTGCAGTTATAAAATAAATAAATCGGGTGGCACAACGGCTTATGAAGAACCAGGGCCTAGTGACTAACAACTCGCAACCATTCTTGTGTGCGCCTTTCGACAGGAATGGAAGGGACCTACAATTTTATGCCGATTTCGAACGGCTAGACGAGAAGCACTTATTCGTGACAAGTGATACTCTTGGAGGATTTGTCAATTCCTCGTAAGAGGCAGTAGCCCTGAAAAAAAACTTTTTTGTTTGTTTAGGTGGACGAGGCTGGGAAGCGATCCCAGACCTCCAGCGTGACAGTCGAACGCACTAACCATTACGCTACGGGCTACTACACTTGCAGTTAGGTGCTTTTGATAACACCTCTCATGATGCAGTAAATAAAGAGGGGTACTGTCAGCCTTGCTGTGGAGTGTTGTAGTGGATGAGCTATTAGAAAGTCATACGTCTCAAGGCATACGATGTATTGGCTTTGTCGATGACATCGTAATAACAGCCCTTGGGGAGTTCGAAGAAACTCTCTGTGAAATATAACAAAGAGGACTGAGAATCACAAGTAAATGTTGTCAATCTGTAGGGCTAAATATTAACCCTGCAAAAACGACTATCGTACCATTTACCAACAAAAGGCTTCTGCCGCGAATGAAACCTATTCGTTTAGCTGGTAAAGTTATTGAAACAAAGAAGGAGGTAAAATACCTCACACTAGATAGCAAACTTCATTGGAATAAACACTTAGGAATAACTGTCGGGAAAGCCACAAAAGCCCTTATGATATGTAAGAGACTTGCAGGCAAATCATGGGGTTGCAAACCTAGTATCCTAAGATGGGTGTTCACCATGATGGTAAGGCCCATCATTACCTATGGTGCAGTTGCATGGCACAAAAGGACCGAACTACAAACAACTAGGAATGCGCTAGAAAAAATCCAACGGCTCGCATGCATATGTATAACTGGAGCAATGCGAACTTGCCCCACAGAATCTATGGAGGTTATCCTTCACCTAACACCACTATACGTGGTCATAGAAAGTACTGATCAGGGAGCAATTATGAGATTTGCCAAGGAGTTAACTGGGACCGGAAAATGCATAGGTAACAAAGAAAGGCAATGCATCTCCAGTTCGACAGTAACAAACCTTCTTGACATTCCAAGAGATGCCATGATAAAAAAATATAACTTTGAGAAAAATTTTCCAACAGAGTTAAGTAACAAGGCAGAGTGGGTAGGCGAAACAACGAACTACAATCTTAAAGCAAACGCCATCAAATGGTATACTGATGGATCAAGAACGTCTGAAGGGACTGGGGCGGGAATATTTGGGCCAAGAACCAAACTTACTGTACCGATGGGACAGTCCACAAACATTTTCCAAGCGGAAGTAAACGCCGTAGGTAAATGTGCAGAACCTTGAAAGAAACTACCGAAATCGGAACATTGCCATCATGTCAGATAGCCAAGCCGCGCTTAAAGCTTTAAGCTCCTATGCCATAAGCTCAAAACTGGTATGGGAATGCTTGCGGAGGTTAAATGAACTGTGCAAAAACAACAATGTCTCACTTTATTGGGTACCGGTTCACGTGGGTATCGATGGTAATGAACCCCTAACAGGGCCTGAGTCTTAATCCGGATTAGGTGAAAATGTGATGAAAAACAAGATCAAATCAGAAGAGGAGGCAAAAAGATCCAAAATTTGGAAAGAACTCCCAAAACCGAGGCAGGCCAAATTACTACTTGGGAACTACAACCAAGAACGCTTCAAAGCCTGCATTAATATCAGCAGTAACAGCCTGAGAATAATAACGGGTTTACTTACTGGACACTGCAAGCTAAAGAGACATCTCAGCATTCTCGGCTTCGCGAGCAGTGCAACTTGTAGATTCTGCAACATCCAGGAGTAAACACCTGACCAGGGCCGGACCAACCATATGTGCAAGATGTGCAAATGCACAGGGCGCAACATTCTGGGGGCGCATTACCAGCAGCAAGAAAATGTAATCTGATCTTGCGCAAACAAATATGTACTGCCATTTGCATTTTAACCACAAACATTCTTCAAATAATCCCAAAATAACATCCATCACAACCGTGCTAAGTTATTTCTTGCACACTAACTAGCATCACTTTCATTGTTGCATTCAAGGAAAATTTAACTCAAGAGTCAAGATATCGTAGAATTAAAAATCCCACTAGACCCATGCAAGTTCAATCCTACCTACCTTAATTCCAAATAATTCACCCTATTCGTACAAAAGAAAACAAAAGAAAAAATCTCAACACTAAAAAGTTCCATGCCACCTCAATATGTGCAAGGTCGCAGTGCATCAAACCCCGAATTGATTCATTCATTCATAGGCTGCATAGCTTTCGCTCCATCATATTAACATTGAAGGTTTTGAATGAATAACAACCACTTGTGTTTGCTACCACCAAGTATTACATTAGGCTGGAATTATTGCAATATCATGACTTCCACACCAATCGTCAGATTCCTTTTAGTGGTGCTTAGTCTATAGTTCCAATTTTAATTTATAAATTATTTTGCAGTCAACTGGAGTTGAACCTAGACCAAGCTTCCTCAGAGACCGTTGCACTACGCATTGCACCACCGAGGTCACCTGATCGGATCGTGCCCATCCAACTGAAGGTTTTTTCATTTACAATTACACACAAGTTAGAACATTCTGAACATTTCCACTAAAAAATATACCTGTACAAATTTTTTTCCGGGTTAGGGAGGGCTTTTTTGTTGTCTAATTAGACTGGGCTATAATGAATTATAAGATATTTTATGTTTTAGGTATATTAGTCTCCGTAAAAAAAATTAAGTCCTTTAACCACTTAATTTTTAAAAAATGCTCATAAAACTGATAATTTCAAATTTTTTGACTGGCCGTTTTTTGGTATGTGAAAGGACGTTCTAATGTTTCATTAAAGTTAATTTTTAACACTATTTGCTTGAAAAAGTGTCGTGCCGAAATTATCATCATTTTATTCCGTAGTTTGTAGAACCACCCATATCGAAAAAAAAACAGAACTGAAATGCCTACTCATTTTGCAATCGACACAAATTCAAGCTCAAATTTCTCGAAACTATCATTACAAATTTTAGAAATATTTCACTTATGTAACAAGCTTAACATCACCTTTCATTTAATGTTGTGGTCTAACGACCATCAGGTTCCATATAAATATAAAAGTAGGTATATCTTTGTATGTATGTTCATACATATGTGTTGGTATATATATTTAAAATTTGTCATGCAATTCCTTTTGCACACCAGAATCACCCATTAAATGGACTAAATAAAATTGGCTTAAACGATTTAATTGTAAACAAGCAAGAGAAACAAGTCTTATAAGTACATAAACTATATATGTTAACACAGCTAAATTGTACGACCATATTAACTAGCATTATTTGTTAGACAATAGAAAAACATACATTTAACATACATCACAGATTAATGATCAGATGAGGAGATGAGGAGAGCCAACAAATTGCGCGTTTCTTAAACGTACTGCATTCTTATTTGACGGATTACAGAAAATATCGTGCGGATAAGCTTGTGTCGTCCCACGCTTTTTTATGGCAATAAATATTTTCTTGTTATTTTGTTTATTTTATTATTTGTTTAACTTTGCAAAATCTTTGCTATTTGAGTTGATGATTAACGGGATATTGTTGAATGCAATTTGTCTCAGTGCAACCAACCGACGATGTGCACACGTATGTATATTTCAAAAATTTGTTAAGAAACACTAAGCGCACTGAAAACTACACCAACTACTCTGTGTGTACAAGAGCGTACTCATCACTTTCACTTACAATTAGAGCTTTTTTTATTTAAAAAAAAATATAAAAACAATTATCTCATTTAATTAAAGTTAAATAATAATTGATAAAGTTTAGTAAAAAAAAAGAAAAAGAGAAAATTTTAGATAAATGGAATTTTATCAAAGGCACCGTTGTTATCGCAGAAAATCTTTTCAATAACTGAAAAGCGAAACTTTGGTTTGTCGCGTTAACTTGAAAGAAAATAAATATATAAAAACAATTTAAAGAAAACGTATTTTTAGAAATGCTTTTCAAAAAAAAAAAAATAAATAAAATGAAAACAATGCCTGTTAGTTGAAGCACACAAGTTTGCAAAAATGTGCTTTTGTTTACTAAACGGTCATGTCAAAGAAATCGAAAAAAAAAGTTGCGCATACGCCTGGTACAACCATTACTTATAAATGTATTTTATTTACTCTTTTATGAAAACAACAACATATTAAGTGCGTATGAAATAGATCATAATAGGTTGCAAACAAAAACATAAATAGATTGCAAATAAAAACATAAATAAAATTCTGATGATTACGCTCGTAATATTACTGAAGAACTGACGATGGCATGGCGTAGGTATAGACTCCTCTTACATATTGTATTCATCATAGAAATAATTTGCTTAAATTTATCCCCATAGTCTGAGAACTTTTAGAATTGAAAGCATTCTTGGCCTTGACCATTCGCTTGTTTTAAGACTACGCATTGTTTTTTTTGTATTTTGTTTTGTATTTATTTTTTGAACAAGATTAAAAAACGTTTTAAAGTTTTTTTGTGCCAATATAGCCGAAGAATATTTTTTTAGAACTTTATTGTTTATCTTAAAAAGATATTTGATATTTATTTTTTTTTAAATACAAAAAAAGTATAAGGAAAGAAATGATTGACAATGGCAATATACCGCATCCTAAAATAAAAATTCAAAAACAAAATGATGATTTTTTCCTTTGATTTATATTTGTTGGTAAGCCATTGGCGAGATATTGAGGAATATGCACCAAAAACAAAAAGGCAATTTGCTCAAAAACCATAAAACTTTGTTAAAAAAAAAACTGATATGCAGTATTATTGAAATTGTTTTACAAATCACATGTACGAAGTTTAATCAAGATGGTTAGTGCCGCGCCGTTTTAGAGAAAACTTGATAAAAATGAAATCATTGTACTTAAAAAGATAAATACCTACAGCCAAAAAAAATCGGTTGTAGAAATGATGAAAATCGCGTTTGATTTGCTTGCATTCGTTGTCACAATTGACCCGACAACCAATGTTGTCAATTTGACTGAAACATATGGTTGTGAAATCAAATTATAAAAATTACAACACCTGTTGTTGAAATGAAAACCAACAAAAAAGAAGAAAACAACAACATTTGCTGCTAAATCTACAACATAATTTGTAGAAAATACAAATTTCGTTGTGATTTTCACAACTTTTTGCATTCAAATTGAACCCATTGTCGAATTGAAATCTTCGTTATCAAAATTTCAACCATTTACTCTCATTACAAATTTACTCTCAACAAAATCAACCTATACATTTTCGAAAGTTTTTAATGTGGTGAACTTCAATCTGTAGGCAGAAATTATTTTCAATTTAAGTTTTTGTGATATTTGAGCAGAAATATATCAACAATTTAAATAGCCCAGGCAAATTAGGAATAGTAGCCCGTAGCGTAATGGTTAGTGCGTTCGACTGTCACGCTGGAGGGCTGGGATCGCTTCCCAGCCTCGTCCACCTAAAAACTAAAAAGTTTTTTTTCAGGGCTACTGCCTCTTGCGAGGAATTGACAAATCCTCCAAGAGTATCACTTGTCACGAATAAGTGCTTCTCGTCTAGCCGTTCCGATTCGGCATAAAATTGTAGGTCCCTTTCATTCCTGTCAAAAGGCGCACACAGGAATGGTTGCGAGTTGTTAGTCACTAGGCCCTGGTTCTTGAGCCGTTGTTCCACCCGATTTATTTTTAGGCAAATTAGGATAATTTGAATAAAACTGAACCATATGTGGATGTAACATAAAGCATCTTAGATTTTTGTTATTTTCCCTTATAACTTTGCATCTTAGGAAAAAAAATATCTTGACAAAATTTGTTTGCTAAAAAAATGGTCCAATTCTACTATAAATGTGGACTCAAGTACTCTAGGGAATTACAAAATGAAGTATTGAAACCCGATTCAAATCGGTCTAATAGGTTCGGCATGAGAGATAATGTTAATTAAGTGCACCGCGAAATTTGTGCGTCAAAGCAGTGGTCAAAGTTAGACCTTTAAGCTGGCGCTAATTTTTGTACACATACTTGGAACCCTTAACTACCGTAAAGTATCGTTATAATATTTATTTTATTTTTTAGTGACTTTGGTAGCGATTTTAAAAGAACAAAAATCGTATGAAAAATGCTTTTTTTAATAAAATATTTATTTCAATTTATTTAAAAAAGCATTTTTCATACGAATTTTGTTCTTTTAAAATCGCTACCAGTCACTAAAAATAAAATAATTATTATAACGATACTTAATGATAGTTAAGGGTTCCAAGTATGTGTACAAAAGTTAGCGCCAGCTTAAGTAACTAACTTTGACCACTGCATTAACGCGAAAATTTCGTGGTGCACTTAGACTTAATTAACATTATCTCTCATGCGGAATTTATCAGACCGTTCTGAATCGGGTTTCAATATTTCATTTTGTAATTCCCTAGAGTAATTGAGTCCATATATATAAAACTAAATATAGAATAGGACTATTTTTTATCTGTCAGTTTAGCACTTAAAAACTACTCTGTTTTTTAAAGCTTTTTTCTGACTTCAACGCTGTATATCAACAAAAATATAACACCAGAATGTTTTATATAAATGTCGTCTTGTGGAGAATTTTATAGCAAAAAAATTTTGCTTAAATATTTTTTTCCTAAGATGCATATTTCGAAGGTTAAAAAGGAAAATAACAAACAAAAAACAGGGAGTGAATAATGCATTTTCTTGCACGTTTTGATTTTTCCTGCAAATAGCACAACTTTTTGGGCGGAAGCAACCTCATGTTCTCTTTGTTTATATTATTTCTGATCGAATACCACAAAGATCCATTAAACTATGTGTTACATCCAGGCCAAAATCTAGTTTGCCGGACTAAAACTTATAAACAATTTTTGACTTCGGATTCGAGATGTCCTCACCAAAAACCTTCCTAATGTATATTTTCGTTTCTAATTCTAAAACCTTGTAGAACAACAAAAACGTACAAATTCAATAATTAATATTTCTTTTTATTCAAATAAATTATATAGTCTAAGAGCCGGAAGCAAATTTTGGGAGTGGATTGATAACCAAAATATGAGTATAAGGGTTTGTAGGTGTATATCTCGCCGTATCAAAAACAACCGTCTGGCAAGTTTCTTTTTCAGCCTTTGGTGGGGATGAGGGTTCGAAAATAGCTATTTTTGAGTTTATTTTGTCAGAGGTGTTGACACTTCAATAAATTTAAAAAATATATTATGAGATGCTCTGTCATTTTCTTTACAAAAGTCCAAACGTCATAATCTTGTCAATCCGACCAATAGAACTCAAGATATTAGGTTTTAAGCGAACCTTTATCGATTTTTTTTTGAGACTTTGTTTTGTTGATTTTTTGTGTTTTATAATTCTCCAAGAAAAAGACGAAAAGGTCCTCTTAAAAAAACTTATATTTTGAGTTCTATTGGTCGTATTGCCAAGATTATGCCCTTTGGACTTAAAGAAAATGACAGAGCATAACATAATATATTTTTTAAATTTATTGAAGTGGTAATACCTCTGACCCACCCCCGCCAAAGCCTGAAAAAGAAACCTGCCAGACAGTGGTTTTTGATACCACGATATATGCACCTACAAAGCCTCATACTCATATTTTGGTTATCAATCCACTCCCAAAATTTGCTGTGGGCTCTTGGTCTAATATTAATGAATATGAATAGGCATTGTTTTTAATATACTAACACTAAGTCAAAAACGTAAAATATCTTGAAGAATGTGTCCAAACACGTTATAAAATTATTGAAGCATACCATCAAAATTAAAATATATTATAAATCCTTAATAGTTACTGAGCGAGTAGAACGGAGTCGCTGTAGCGCCGCTTTTCGCACTATCAAAGTTAAAACATACGAAGATAGTACACAGCTGCAGCGATCGCTGTCGCCAAATTTGAATAATTTTCAACTTTCTGCTATTTGTCCCGCTACTTTTTGACATATCTGTGGGTCTGTTTAAAACACTGTATGATAACTAGCCATTGGGTTTGTTCAGTACATTGAGTTATTTTTTCTTTGTTTATTATGAACTGAAATTTGGAGAAAAAAAAAATTAGTTTCGATAGCAATGATTGTAGAAAAAAGCATTTGAAGTAAAGTCTTGTTATTAATAATTAGAGTATGTTGTCACTGACCCCCAAAATTGCACAACTTTGAGAACTCAATTTTAAAATTGCGAAAAGTGTTCACACTACAAGTGAGACCGTTTTATAGCTCTAATGGACTTTAATGAAAAACAAAACGACAAAATCAAAAACAAATTTTTCACATAAAACGGAATTTGTTCTGACAGATAATTTTAGTCACCATACTCGATTTTCAATCGTTTTTTTGGGAAACAAGTGTCTTTATAATAGATATTTTTTCCACGTTTGCACTTTTTACAAAATGTAGGTCTATCCCAACTTACTGCGTGAACACAAAAGAGTGCCGCAACTGGAACTAAAGCCAGAGCCCCCAGCCATAATGCACAATTCCAATTCCAAAACAAAAACCTCTTATTTACCTAATGCTTATAATTGGGATTTGTTATCTCATAAAATATTATTTCTTTTTAAAAGTTCAATAAAATATTCTGGGTTGTGGTCTGCCATGTTGAATTTTGTTTGTTTGTTTTCTGTTGTGTCAAATACCGGCATATTTTGTGTTTTATATATATTTATACATGATAGTCTCGCATTTGTAATAGAAATGAAAACAACATGCAACATATGGAACACGCCTTGAAAGAATTGGAATTCCAAACATCTGAACGAACCCAAACAAATCTAAATGTCAAAAAAATGACAGCTAACGTTCTTTCTGCGCTACACCATTGTGGATGACCTTTGCTACATGGTGAGCGATTTTAATGACAGCTTGTGCTTCACCGATTATTACCGCGACCAGCGACTTGCATTGTGTTCAAGGGGTTAAAATATTTTCAGACAGCAATTATAGATGGTTGGAAAGTTATTTTATATTCCACACACTTACTCTCCTGCAATTTAATCCGCTTCAATGTGCCGTTTTGATCAGTAGAAATTAATAAGAAAAAATCTTCGATGCTTTCACGCCAAGCTGCTTTTCCTGGACATTTTATTATTTGTGTCGCGTCGGTGTTATGTTAATATGCTAATATGAAAAAAATAAAGGAAACAACCGGGAACCTTAAAAAACGTAACAAGTTGTATAAACATTGCTTACGATTAAAGTTCGTACCTTCTTTAAGCTGGGATATCTCATGGAGCCAGCTCTTGAACTCTGCGTTTTTTAAGCCATCTCCCCCTTGATAGCATTTTAAAAGTAAAGCATTCACTTCGGCGTGCGCGGAGAATAAATTGTTTATTGAAAGCGGATGTATTGATTTGAAATCAATATTTATCTATTTTACAAATACCAATATTGAAGTAGAAGTTACCAATAAAAATTAATCTCTATGCTTATAGAGTGGCCATTCCTGAAGGATTTCTTAAGTATTTTTATTGTTGCTTTGTCTTATCTCATTTGGTCTATAATGTGATGTTTTTTCCCATTTTTCTTCAATGGTATGGTAGCCTATGGACGGTCATTGAATTTCAAAAAATGTATATTAATTGACGCAATGACCGACCTGGTTGAACGATGAAATGCGAAGCGAATGAGTTGATAACGGGACATTTCGCTTTGATTTCAATTTTTAACAGATGGTTGTAGATTTGATTGCATTACCCGTGTTTTATTGGAAAAGCTATCCATAGTAGTATTCCATAGTAGCTATTCATAGTAGGATTTTACATGAATAACAAATACAATATCGGCAGTTTTCCGAGTCTCGAATTGATTTTTGGTGATTTCATACTCAAATGTTGGTTACTATTAGTTTTTTTGGGAATTAATTTTGACTGCTTCCGATTCTCACAAATATATTTTTTTTTGTTATTATTCTGACAGGTGTTCTTTCAATCAAACCAATTTTGAAATACAAAAACCAGGCTACTGCGGATGCGTTTTTTTGGTAATTTTCTAATGTACTATTTATAGCATGCCAAAAAAACACGGGTATTGTTGTGAATTTAACAAATTTGGAGGTTGAAAGCACACCTTTTTGTAGATTTGAGATTTCTAGCTGTCGATTTGATTGCATTGCTGTAAATTCAACTAATTAGGATGTTGAAAGCACAAGTTCTCGTACATTGAATACAAAGATTGTAGAATTCAGATTTTTAGTAGGGCTGGCAACGAGACGAGATTCTGCGAGACTCGGTCTCGTTAAAATCGAAAATTGTCAGTCTCGTCTCGATCTCGTGTCGGTCTCGTATAATTAAGTATCGCCTCGGTCCCGTCTCCGAAAAATACGAATTCCGGCCAACTTATTGATTATTGGAACGAAATATTTTCGATTATAGATTGAATACGTTCAGAAGAAAATAAGTATTAAACTGAAATTGGATTTTTTAATTTATTAGACTCTCTGTAAATTTCGGTCTAAATATACAGTCTCCTCTCGGTCTCGTCTTGGTTGCTTAAAAAGCCAGTATCATCTCGGTGTCGTC
Organism: Melangyna quadrimaculata; assembly: GCA_949320155.1. Classification (NCBI taxonomy): domain Eukaryota; kingdom Metazoa; phylum Arthropoda; class Insecta; order Diptera; family Syrphidae; genus Melangyna; species Melangyna quadrimaculata. Next base: position 84,603,671 of record OX439484.1, read on the forward strand.
ATGCGAGGCCGAGATCGAGACCGAGACTTTTCTCGTCTCGTGGCCAGTCCTAATTTTTAGCTGTCGATTTGACTGCCTTGTTGTTAATTCAACACATTCGGTTATCATTTTCGCATATTTTTGTACTTTCGATAGATTTTGGTTGTAAATTTGAGACACTATGGGTGTGTGGATTTCACAAATTCATAATAATGTAGAATTGACAACCACATCTAATTGTGAATTTGATCACAAATTCTGTTGAATATGCCTATAAATAAACAGGAGAATACCCAGAGTCGATTAAGAAAAGTCTTGCATGGTTTGAAAGGACATTAATGGTATATAATAAAAATGGAATCATTTTCTTAAGAAGTTATCACCGGGACTGGATATGACAATTCAAATTTTTTAAAAGCACAGTGTTTCTTCATGTAAAAAAAAAGTAAAAAAGTGGCACATCTTCATATTGTGGTTGATTTATGTTGTTAAATAGGTTCACCACAAGTCACTAAAATCAGCAGCCACAAGATTATTCTGTCTTCATTCATAAAATGGCGGTTATCACCCCTACCGTTACTCAACAGTTTCGAAAAATGGAGTTATCTACCTAAGCATGACGGACAACAGTTTAAGGAAATAGTATGTGCGTAAGAATTAAGAACAACTTATAAATCATTGGCATAGTGTTATACTAATGGATAATTAAGACCTGCCTTTTCCTTACTATGTAACTTTAAAACTCCGAAATGAAAACGAAAACGGGAAAACGAAGAATTTTAACGGCAGTGCTAGTGGTAACATTCGGAAATGTTTTGTTTTCATAATTTATTCCGGAATTTGTTAATTGCTTTCTTTGATGAGAGTACTTTTAATATATTGACGAGACTAGTGATGTACCAATTTATAATAGTTAACACATTTTCGCATTAAAAGAATACAACATTCAAGGCACATGTATTTCATCCTATACCTTCCTATATTGTTGCCACCTCAAATTCTAAAAAAAAATATAGCGTCCGCCACGCTTGCAACAATTTTTTTTCGAAACCTTGTATTTTTGAGCATTGCCTTATGAAAATCTGTTTTTTTTTGAAAAATAGTTTTCGAAGCCTTGTCTTAATAGAAACTTTGTTTTACGAAACTTTTGCGGATTACCAAGTGCCGAGTAGATATGTATGTATGTTTTTTAATCAATTCGTGTTGTTTTCTGTACTGCCCTCACAAATGTTGTATATATAAAAAAACACCTTGCTGTTAAAAATAAATATATTGTCATAGCCAGTCTCGGGGACAACTTTTAAAGAAAATAATTTCATATTTCATATCTACAGTCATTGCCCTTTCAAAACATATATAAATTTTTCTTATCGACTCTGGGTTTTTTTTGAGCACTCTCCTTTGATTGCAACTTGTTGCGAAATTTACATCCGACATTTTTTTTTGTGATATAATCTAATTTGCCACCCCGGCATTTTTTTGCCGGCCCGGCATTTTTTTTCCCACCCTGGCAATTTATTTGTCACCCTGGCATTTTTGTTGCCAACTTAGGAATTTGTTTGCCACACCTACGCCCTTACACCCCTGCATTTCATACTGCACTGCTAACTTCACAGTGAAGCTAGCAAGTCACATGGTGTATCTCGTGAACCAAGCGTTCTAAAAATAATTATGGTAATGCTTGACTCCACGTAAAGTTAATTATTTGATTTGTTTTTTTAATTAAGGACTTCAAAATTTGGACCCAGCCTTACTGCAAGTTCCTAGCACGCTAGAAGAGATACACCACTTGCTATGCTAACTTGACTGTGAAGTTAGCAGGTCACTCCATTACACCCACTTTTTGATGATCTGCAAATTTGGGAATGGAACAACTATTTTACTGCACCTAAAGGCAGTACCTACTCGAAGATATATCGAAATTTTTTATTCAAAAACTCTGATTTTTTAAATTCTAAATTTTAGAATACACAATTTTAAAAATCGAATTTATTGACATATTCAAAGTACCTTTTAATTTTCACCTAAAATTTGATAATTTTTACATTTCTTAATTTCCTTTCTTTTTTCTTCTAGGCAAAACGAAATGGTATGCAAAATACTCGTATTTAATAGTCTAAAAAAATGCAAATTTAATATACAAGTGTGTACTTATACAATATACATGTGGGAACGTAGAACGACAAAAGATTATTTTTTTTTTTCAAATAATAATGTTACATTTTAATTAAGTGAAAATACGCGACACGCAAACATTACCTACTAATTTTCTCTATCGCACGTATAGATAAAAATGTAACCTATACATTTACTATATGGTATATTTAAATATCTACTTACTTTGTAAAGTATACAAAGTAAATGCTTAAGTGATTTTTAATGGAGCATTTCATGGCATTCAAATTTCCTTATCGTTTTAAATTAAATGTTCAAAATAAACAATTCTTTTTGTAACTGTTTTTTTTTTTTTTTTTTTGAAAAAGTGATAAATAACAATAGCTGAGGAAGAGTTTTTATTTAAAACAAATATTCACCTTAATTACGAAAGTCGTATTATTGAGTTGTATTTTGGCGTATGTTGGTCTCGGGGTTTCCTTAATGTTAAAATGTCATCTTTTTTGGTGCAAGAACCGTGCGATATGAAAAAGAAGACAAAGAAAAGAGAGAACAAATTGTCGTATGAAAGTGCATGGTGCTAATAATTTTGTTTGTTTTTGGTGTACAAGAGACATTCCTGATGGGGTACCGAAACATGTCCAAAGAAGTTCTTACGAGGGAGGGTCTCACGAGTGTTTGAAAAGTTTCTCTTGTCTGAATTGTTGGTACTTCCCAAGGATCTGACAAGTTTTCCTCGTCTAGATTTTCCCTACTGAAAACTTACTAGGGCCTTGTCTAAACTAGACAGAAACTTAGCATTTTTCCAGCCGGTTTTTTAATTTAACCAAATCTTTTCGAGTTTGTTTCTTTAATTTATAAACAAAATATAAAAACGTAAGGAAATCAAAATTACTCCTATTTTAAGTGGAGTGACTGAATATAATTCAATTAAAAATGCAACTGACCTCAACTCCAGAAAAGCGTTTCGGTCAGATATGACAGTGGGCTCTTCAGTAAGATTACTTCATACTTTTTTAAGACGCAAACAAAATTCACCGTCCCTAGCTGTGGTTTTTATGAGATTTGGTAAACATCGACCAAAATGTGCGCTTTAAAAGGATATGACAGCATAACTGAAGTGCACACCTTCACCTTCATATCTTAGTGGAATGCATTTCTGGAGTTGAGGTCACTTGCTCACTTGTAATTTTCATTGATTCAAAATAAATAAATCTTAATGATGAGAAATGGAAAATCGTTTTCTAAAAAAATTGACATAATGCGAACTCCAAAGAAAGGTTTGTATACAAAATCAAATCATTCACACTGAAAATTGAATCATAATTTTTTGATATTCAATGGAAAATTTTACTGGAATGAATAATGTAATCTTGGACCGGGTTCTGACAGTTAAACTTATCTCTTATCCTTTCCCACATGCAAACATACGTGTACAATAGTAACAAATAATTGACATTGCATCACGACTACGACGACGACGTGAAACCTGAGCTGAGAAGACATAACGCCGGTAATGCTTCAATCAATTGTATTATTTGCAACAACGTAATACACCGGCATGCACCGGACCGGCATCCCATCAGGCTGTTTAGTTTATTATACGATTCGATTCAATGGATCTCCGTGTATTTTATATTATTTAATTTTCTGACGATTTCTCTATTCATAGCCAAGCTATAGATATAATTAGTGCGGTAAGGTGATAATTACTACTTAAGAATTCAACTACAATAAAACGTAATAGTGATGCCATATCGCAACACAGATGCAGGCGCATATAGTAAGAGTTCCTTTTGTAAACAAAAAGTTTTACCTCTGCATAATTCTTATGGAGAAACAGTAATTATTTTAAATGGATGGTATATGGTATTAAGTTATAGAATCATTAGTTTTTTTTTATCGAATTTACAAACAAGTGGAAGTGGTGATGTGGATGAGATATGTGATTGATGCTAAACTGTGAATGTGTGTGTTTCATTGCTACACCGGGTAGCATCCCCATAAGATCGATGGGTTATCATTACTTTGGTATTAAAAAAAATAAAAAGTAAATCGGGTGGCACAACGGCTCATGAAGAACCAGGGCCTAGTGACTAAAAACTCGCAACCATTCCTAGCTGCGCCTTTCGACAGGAATGGAAGGGACCTACAATTTTATGCCGATTCCAAACGGCTAGACGAGAAGCACTTATTCGTGACAAGTGATACTCTTGGAGGATTTGTCAATTCCTCCTAAGAGGCAGTAGCCCTGAAAAAAAACTTTTTCGTTTTTAAGTGGACGAGGCTGGGAAGCGATCCCAGACCTCCAGCGTGACAGTCGAACGCACTAACCATTACGCTACGGGCTACTACTTACTTTGGCATTAACCGCGCAGAAAAACAATCTAGTATTTAACAAGGTGCTAGAGAGTTTTACATAGATTCTGGTAAGGGGCTAGCAATGGTTAACAAAGTCTAGAACTGGGGACGGCGAGCCCTTTTGCCTCGTCAGACAGAAAAAAAAAGTTTCCTTGATCCCGCGATCTTCTACTTATCAGTCCAATGCGCTTACTCGCTATACATAAATTTAATGCCAAAAGTGATTAAGGTTCATACTCTTTTCATACGATATTGCATAACAAATACATATAGTAAATTAATTATTTCCTCACAGTTTAGGTTAAAAAAAAGCTTTATTTCTTTTAACAAAACTTATAATTAAATTTAGCTATGAATTTTATAATTAATTTGAGGATTAGTCGAATGATCGGTGTGGATCCTGCTAATGTTGAGTTCTGACTGACTATTTAGGGATGCTCATGATGGTGATGAGGTCTCGCTGACGCAGACGCTGTGCCTACGCCTGCGTGACCACGCCGATGTCGTAGGTGATGAATTAAGTATTTTATTACCGACGCCCATCGACTAGAAACTGTTTATGTTTCATTTGTTTATTACTCTCGAAGTGCTATTGTGTAAACTTTCGAGAGACGCTGGCCACTTCAGTTCCTTCATGTGAAACTGATTATATTCGTGCATCTTGTCACGGTTGATATGTGATGTCGTTAACTTAGTATACAGATGTCTCACACCCATAGATAAAAGTGTGATATGAAAAAGAAGATAAAGGAAAGAGAGAATAAAAAGTGTTGTATGATACTGAAATTTCATGGCTTCAAGAGACATTCCTGGTGGGGTAACGAAACATGTCCAACAAGTTTTTACTAGGGAGGCCCTCACGAGAATTTGAAAAGGTTGCCTCATCTAAATGTTTGGTACTGAAATCCAGAAAGGGCTTGTCAAGTATCTGACAAGTTTTCCTCGTCTAGATTTCCCCTACTAAAAACTTACTAGGGCCGTGTACAAACTAGATAGAAACATGGCATTTTTCCAGCCGGTTTTCAATGGTTTTCAATATACATAATTTGAAATCGAAAAATTCTATCAAAAACTTTTTCATACAAAACTTGTATAAAAAATGTATAACAATTTTTTTTTCTTCGGCTCACCGTTAAGCAGAAATCCACATTTCATTAAACTTAAAATGACAAAAATGCTCCTTTTTCACATATGTAACTCTTAGGCTCAATTAAGTCGCTTTGCATTAAATTTAAATTCGCTTTTCAAAATAAGAAATTGATCGATCTTAAATACTTGTATTTATTCAGCCTCCTTTAACGACTTTTATTAAAGTTTTTTCCATTAACTAATTTATTAAATTAACTTAAAATCGGTTTCAGCCAAAACTACAAAATCCACCTTTTAAGGGGGATGTTAAGCCTTAATAGAGGACTAACGAACCATTTCTTTTTATTCACTCACGCAATACTAATTGACAGTCAGATTTCTATTTTATGTTGTTGTCATCATAAAGTGCGATGTGGAAAACAAGCATACAAAAATTAAAACACTTTCTGGTGCAAAACCCATCTACTTAACTGTATAACCATTATAAATGGTATTGTATGCGCACTGAATACGAAGTAAGTAAAAGTGGAAAAAACATTTTTGAAATGATTTTTGGTGGGAATATCTGGAAAAAACCATTTCTTAAGCGCGCGTCAATTGGGAGGAAGCTCTTTCCTCTGGTGTATTAAAGTAGTGTTACGATTCTTTTATTGCCATAATCGAAAAAGCACAAAATTTGCTCGTCCCATTTAAAGAGAGAAAACCTAGAAATAAGACTTGAACAGATTATATAATCTTAAAAATAAGCTTGTTTCGGTGCGTATACAAAATACAGAAAATATCCTTACTTACATTTTCGCTATTTACGATGAAGGGAAGAATAAGAAACTCTAAAAAGTCTGTCTACAGTAACTATTATGTGTGGTAACAAAGGAGATTCTTAACCATTCAGGTGTTCCCCAGGGCAGTCATCTAGGACCTCTCATTTTCATATTGTTTATCAACGATCTTCCATCTAGAATTACAACAGCAATGTTTTCCATAGAACGAACTGGGCGAGCATGCACAGGTATTTTTACATTTCCTATGGACCCGGTTTGCTGAAATTTGCGCACAATTCTACCGAATGTGGACACATTTGGTCGATTATGCTGACCAAAAAAAAAAAACCAAGTGCATTTTGATTCGAATGCCCATTTTCGTCAAAGGCTTCAACAATCTTAACGCGCTGCTCAATTGTGAACCTCGCCATCATGGTTGAATTTGTCAAAGACTGAAACAAAAGTTGGGCAAAAAACTTGACGTTAAGGTGTGACTCACAATTAACGTTGTGCATTATGGTTGGACCAACCTTTAGAAAAAAAGAAAGAAATGATTTAGGGACTGGATTTCGATTTTTTCTATTTTAATGAATAAATACTCAATTGACTATTTTCAAGTATAAAAGGTACTATTGTTTTTATATTTGATAGTTATATAATTTGTACTGTGACCAAAGTTTCATTCTGAGTTTGTGCAACTAAATTCGTTGTTAGCACAGATGGTCTAAAATTAGGAGTCTAGACGAAGAGTAAGCCACCGATATTTTCTTGCATTTGGACGTAACTTAATTATTTTGTTATTGTTTTTGACAATATTTCCTTATTTTGGGCCTTATTTTCAGTTTTATATTTCAACTTAAAAATTTGGTCGTTGCTTCATCTGGATAAAAATAGCAAAAATGAAAAGAACGCCCTAAACTGAAAACAATATTGCATAACGCCGGATTTCCGGTGGGTGCAATCTGGATTCAAAAGGAATTTGAAATTATACTATAAAGAAAAACAAAAAATACAATTTTAATACAAAAGTAGTTTTGGTAATTTTCGATTTTCTCATAAGCTAGAAGACATACAATCATCTAGCTTTCAGTGTTCGAATAAGAGTTTATAGGGACATCATATAATTAAAGCCAATTCAGTACTTAATTTCAAAACTTTTGAAGGTTTTTTTTTTTAAAAACTATTAACACAAATAACTAGATTGAAACAAATAACAAAAGAACAAGTTTATGGCTCTCAGAAAACTTATAATTTTAGCATTGTTTGTTAGTGTTGCCGTTGTGTTTAAATCTTTTTTTATTTAATTTAGAGTTATTGCGTAGAAAATTGCCCCTCCCACCTAAACAGAGTGAGATAGAACCCCGTCATGTAGTAAAAAATGATTGTATTAAGCCCCTGTACAGAAATCCGTTATTATTTTGATGCAACGTATTTATCGTACTCCCCCACATTAATTTAAAAAGTGAGATTTATAAAAAAATAGTTTAAGTAGTTTCCAATTTTTTCAAAAACTAGAAGACATAAAACCATTTGGTTTTTTGTGTTATTGTATTGACCACTAAAAGCTAATTTAAATTAAGCACTTTATTTGAAAATTAAAAAAAAAAAAACTGGTCTTAACTTGGGTTAAGTAAAAAATGCTTGTTTTAATCCCTTCAACAAAAAAACGTTGTCAATTTTTGACGCTAAAGTTATCGCAGGTACTCTTCCCAAATTATTTGCTCACCCAATGCAGACAGAAATACAAGTTTTAAAAAATTATTTCAAAAAAAAAATAAATTTAGAAATGTAAATTTCTTATGGAGAAACGGTCGAAGAACAGGCCGAGAAAATAAACAATAAGGTTGGCTCGAATACAAAAGCCTTAGATATTAAGAAAAATGTGAGAAAAATCAAAAAGTTATGTATAAGTGCTTGGTGGTCGTTTACAGCGAGTGGGTTTTAGGTGAGTATGGTTTGTTGATTTGAAAAATCGCGACAGACTCTCACTACTTAAATTTCCTTTTCTAAAAATACAAATTAAATTCCAATAGATAATTTTGATATCATGATTTAACTTTTCAATATAAAAGTAATAGCTAACTGGCACCATTGCAAACTTCTAGAATGATCTTTTAAAAACTATATAATATTTATAGTGAGGCAGTAGTAGCAATAATTAACTTGAATTGACATATCTTGACGTTTTGAGGTCTCTAGAATCAGAATCCGTCGTTTTTAGCAAGATGTCTGTATGTACGTACGTTCGGGGTACTTTTTTCGTCCACAAAATCTCGAGAACGCATAAAGATATCGACCTCGGATAAATTTTATTTTACAGATAAAATTGTCATAACGTGCTGAAAAGGTTTTCTCGTAAATTCAATAAACCGTTTTCATACTACAGCAATTTAAAAAAGAGCTGTAAAATGTCAATTATCTCGAATATCTCGAGAACGGAATAAGATATTCACTTCAGACTAATTTTGTTTTACACATAATTACACAATACCAAATGGGTAAATATTAAAAAAAAATCAACAGACACTTTTTAAACTAAGAAAAACAGTTGAAAATAATTTTCGTCTAAAATATTTCAAGAACCAAAAATGATTCCGAACCCAGTCTATTTTTTTTACATATAATGACGTAGTCAACAACTGGTAATTTAAAAAAAAAAAAATCAATAAACAATTTTTTTTTAGAGCAAAAAAACTGAAAAAAAAATATTTAAAATTCTTAACAAATGTTTTTTAACTCAAATATTTTGAAAAAAAAAAAAAAAACAAAGATATCGATTTCAAATTCTTACCAAAAATGTATAACTATACCATCTAAATGAGTAATTTTGAGATTTTTAAAACCACCCTTTAAAAAGCTAAAATCAAAATGTAGGATGAAAATACTTTTCAAAAATGTTTTAATTCAAAAAATTCTTACCATCAAAATCGCTTCAAAATCGAAATGTTGCATATGACACTTAATTTGCCCTTTTATATTCTTTGAAACCATGTTTTTTTTTTTAAGTAGGTACCTTACCTACACTCCCCTGATTTTTGGTATTTTTCTTAACCAATAGTATGTTTTGAAATAAGTGGCTTAAATAATTAATACCTCCATACCGAGAAGAGTTATAAGTAGGATTCTTAGAATTTTGTAAGCTATTTACATAAAAAATATAAACATTTTACAATTGTAAATAGCTAAATTACAAAATATACGCAATGCCACATTTTGCACACAGTTTAGGATTTGTATAAAAAAAAAAATCGAGATAAGAATTTTCCCTAACGTTACGATGATAGAGAACGCGAAAAAATGGGTCTCGCAATTATGTCTGTCTGTCTGTCCATCTGTCCGTCTGTCTGTACCTCGACGATTTTCTTCAAACTTTGGACTTAAGGTTTTTATGTGATTCCCTAGAGGTGAAATTGAAATTTTTTCTTAGCTCAAAAAATAACGGAACCTGTCATACAACCAATATACAAAAATTGATTTATTTCAAAAACGGCTCTAACGATTTTCAAAAAAAATTACAAGGTACTAAAATTACTAAAGTTAATATTTTGACAGAAAAAAAAATTTTTAGAACCCTTATTAACAGTACCTGTCATACAACCGATTTTTTGGTTTTCAAACTTCTCGTTAACTACTACACCGATTTCAACTAAAATTTTTATGCAAAAGGTCGCTTATAATTTTAATAATTTTGCATTTAAAAATTTTCGAAAAAATAATTTTTAAAAAAATATTGAAATTTTTTTTAATTCAATGTCTTAAAAACGGTGCAATGAATTTTTTTTTAATTTTGTGAAAAATTGTATTTTATTAAGTACTAAAAGTAAGCATACCAAATTTTATTTTAAAATATGTTCAAGATTTTTTATATATAAAAAATTAATTTTAAAAAAACCGCTCTAACGATTTTTGAAATTTTTTTTTCATAAATTCATAGTTATTGAACAAATCAGATGGCATACTTTTTTTTGAGCTCTATCTATTTTAGCTATTAAAATAACTCATTTATAATAATTCATAGTAATCATTTATATTTTAAATTGTTTTTAAAACTTTTTTTTTAATGATATCATAATGTTATGGAACCAATAAATAAGCTACGAGAGCAAGTTTTGTGCGATCGAGTCGTGCCCATTTTTTTTTTTTAATATAATGATTAAATTAAAAATTAAAACTTAAAAATAAAAAAAAAAATAGATTCCCAAGCGTTGGAATGATACAAGACAATAACATTAAGTTTGAATTAAATATTTTCATTAAATGGTGATGATATAGACCACTTTATATTTCTTGGCATCTGCATTAAAACTAAAATGAAGAAGAAACAATGTATAATTCCAGCAATGGCTCCCAATATCACAGCAGAGTAAAAATGATCTTGAGCTGCATTTCCACAATATGTGATGCCTTTAAATAAAAAAATAGAGGCACTCAAACAGATGAACATTGAAATGACTTGATACAACGCCACCTGTAAATAACATCAAGTTAAAAGGTTATATTTTTTTATTATTATTATAGTATAGTCTAAGAGCTCACAGCAGATTTGGCGTACGAAAGTGAACCAAAAAAAAAAATTATATGAGTCGAAAGGTGTATTAAGGCTGATAAAATAAATGCAAGTCTTGCAGTCCCTGGTGGCGGCTGTTAGGTAGGAGGGGCAATTTTCTAAAAAAATTGACTTAAAACAGAAAAAATATATTAAAAAACAACGGTTATATTTTCATGAAAGGCCAGAACTCCCTTCTTTCATTTCCTTTTTAAATAAAGTTTTTTCAATTAATAGTTTTTGAAATATTAATGTTTGAACTCAAAATTTTGAAAGAAAAAATTAAAAAAAATGGTAAAAAATTATTTTTTTCGCAAAATTTCACGTAATTAAGTACTTTGTTTGTTTCCTCAATTCAACGCCCTTATCAATTTGTAGTCGAAAACCGGATGGTTCTAGGACTTTTACTTTTTAAGATATTAAAAAGTAAATGAACCAGCTTTTTCATAAAAATAAGACAAATCCGACTAAATTATCATTTCAGCAACCAGTTAAAATAGGACAAACATGCGGAAAAAAATTCTTACACTTTTGAAACTTGGTGGAAATGTCGGACTAACCATAAGAATAAAGAATCAAAAGAGTCCATAAAAATATCTGTATCCCACGGGTGTTTTTTGGAGGGGGAAAGGGGGAGGTATGACTTATCGAAATTAAAAAAATATATTGATACAATTTGGACATATGATACATGATTTTAGGGTATTTTTCAATTCTGAATCTAATAAAATTAAGGCGATACAATAATCCCTAAAAAAGTTATGGTCCCTTATATCCAGAGTTGGCTGTTTTTCAGTAAAATGGGTAAACTATAATTACTATTACTACTATTAGTAAAAAAAATACCTTGAAAAGAATGGTACATTGATGAAAATTTGTATAAATATTCAATTTGGAATTTGACAAATGAAACATTTTTTATAAATTTCTTCCCATTCTTGGGATAGGTGTTATGATCAAAATTTCATACCTTCTGTTTTCCTTCAGAAAAACACCCTTTCGTCATAGATATTTGTATGTACTCTTTTGATCCTTTACTCTTATTGTTAATCCGACATTCCCACCAAGTTTCAAAGATGTAAGAATTTTTTTCCCTAATTCTCAGTTTGTCCTACAATTTGCAGTTCTACAATTTGTCCTATTTTAACTGGTTGCCTAAATGATAATTTAGCCGGATTTGTCTTATTTTTATGAAAAAGCTGGTTCATTTACTTTTTAATATCTTAAAAAGTAAGAGTCCTAGAACCATCCGCTATTCAGTTTTTGACTACAAATTGATAAGGGCATTGAATTTTGGAAACAAAAATAGTACTTAATTACGTGAAATTTTGGGAAAAAAATATTAATTTAATTTTTTTTTTCAAAATTTTGAGTTCAAACATTAATATTTCAAAAACTATTATTGAAAGAACTTTATTTAAAAAGGAAATGAAAGAAGGGATTTCTGGCCTTTCATGAAAACATAACAGGGCATTGTGTACATGTTACCGTTGTTTTTTAATATTTTTTTTTCTGTTTTAAGTCAATTTTTTAGAAAATTGCCCCTCCCACCTAACAGCCGCCACCAGGGACTGCAAGACTTGCATTTCTTTTATCAGCCTTAATACACCTTTCGACTCATATAATTTTTTTTTTGGTTCATTTTCGTACGCCAAATCTGCTGTGGGCTCTTGGTCTAGTAGGTAAGCTATGAAATGTGTGTACCCTACCTTTACTTTTTCTAGTAACTTCAAACTAGGTATAGAAACTTCTAAATGGCCAGGAAGACCACATTCAAACAGCACTGCTCGACATGAACAAATATTATTTGTATGAAATTGTATGAAATATAGCGCACTCAGTGGGTTAGATCTGTTATTTGATCTTCAAATTGAATAGCGATTATAAACCGAAATTGACTGTTTTTTGTATATATTTACCGCGCGCTAAAGGGGTTGTGACTACCCATAACATGTTAAACACAGGACGAGCGATTAGGTAGGTTGGAGGGGATTTAAAAGGAGATACCGATGCACATTAGTTTTGAATGTCTGTAAATCACAATGGGAGGGGAAAACATGGCTGGGTAGAGCATTCCATATTCGTGTAGTGCGACTAAAGAAAGAATCTCTGTACTTAACAGTACGTCCGAAGTTGGGCTCAAGGGTAAGCTGATGGGCATTCCTAGAATTGTTTAAGGGGAGGAATGCAACTGGCTATTTCACTAGAGCAATTTTTGTTAAAATAACGGTAAAATAACGAAAGGCATGAAACATTTCGACGGTGCTCAAGAAATGAAAATATTTCCATTATAGTTCTTCCACCAATCATTTTAAGAGCTCTTTTTTGAATTCTATCGAATAAACTCAAGTGGGTTATTGGAGCACCTGCCCAAATATGGGAGTTATACTCAAGTTTTGGACGAATAAAGGCTTTGTAGATTACAGCCAGATCAGAAGGGAAGACAAATTTCTTGCATCAATGATTATACGCACTAAATGGATTTTTACTACCCAACCTATACAATGTTTAAACACAGTGCGAGCGTTATGAAAATAGGGAAGGACTTAATAGGAGATACCGATGCACATTAGTTTTGAACCTTTGAATATTAAATGGCAGGAAAAAATGGTGCCGTGTAAAGAATTTTGTAAAGAATTTTGCGGCTAAAAAAATCTCTAAGCTTGACATAAATAAATAAAAAATAAATAAATCGGGTGGCGCAACGGCTCGTGAAGAACCAGGGCCTAGTGACTAACAACTCGCAATCATTCCTGTGTGCGCGTATCGACGGGAATGGAAGGGACCTACAATTTTATACCGAATCCGAACGGCTAGACGAGAGGCACTTATTCATGACAAGTGATACTCTTAGAGGATGAAAAAAAACTTTTTAGTTTTTAGGTGGATAAGGCTGGGAAGTGAACCCAGACCTCCAGCGTGACAGTATGTCCAAAATTGGGTGCGAAGGTTAACTGATGTGCATTCCTTGAAGTACGACTATTACCGTTGTATTGTTTTTGGGGAGGAATGCCATTATAGCTATTCGTTGTAACACTATTTGTAAAAATAACGGTAAAATAATGAAAGACAGAAACATTGCGGCAGTTTTCAAGAGATGCAAATGCTTCCGTTTTCTATCACCTATCATTTTCATAGCTCTTCTTTGAATTCTTTTATATAAACTAAAGTGGGTTGTTAGGGGCCCTGCTCAAATGGGAGAATTGTACTCGAGTTTAGTCCAAGGCTTTATAGATTATAGCCAGATCAGAAGGGGAGATAATTTTTTTGCATCGCCAACGAAAACATAAACACATAGCAGAATTTGGCGCCGACGTCGAATTCGAATATGTGCTCGTTTCACAGAAGGTATGGTTTGGGTTACGCATACATATACTTTTTGGTTTCTTCAATAGAACTGCCGCTCATGGAAAGAGGCATGGAAGGTGGGCTTCGTTTTAACGACATCAGACAGCATTGAGTTTTGGAAACATTAAATTCTCATTGGACAATGCTGCCGAGATCAGAATTTACGTCGGATGTGAATCTTAAACAAATATGAAATGCTGAGGGCACTGTCATCAGCAAAAAAGTTTAATGGATTAGAATTTTCAGACAGCATATCATAAATACATATGAGGAAGAGAGTCGGACACAAAACGCAGCCCTGGGGCACACCAGCTTTTATTTTGTGAATTTCAGACTTAAAACCATCTAAAACAACTTATATTGAACGGTCTGAAATGTAATTCCTAATCCAACGCAGAAGAGATTCATTGATACCAATTGCGAGTATTTTGGATAAGAAGGCTTGATGCCAAACTCCATCAAACGCTGTTGAAATATCAAGCGCAATAATCAAACTTTCTCCAAAGAAATGTAAGGACTTGTTCCACTGTTTGGTGAGATATACCATCAGATCACCGGTGGACCTATTGCTACGAAAGCCGTACTGGCCGATCTTAAAGAAGTTTTCGTTTTTCAACATATTTCCTAAACTGAAAATTTATCAGCGTTTCCGTGACCTTGGAAGAAGGGACTTAAGGGCAATTGGTCCTTAGTTTGATAGTTCAGAGAATGCGCCTTTTTTTGGTTAGGCTGGACAGATTTACATCAACTCGGAAAGAGACCAGTAGAGTAGGACAGATGGAAAAAGCTTATGCAGTGGCTTTGTTAGCGTAGAAAAACACCTCTTCAGAACAATGGGAGGGATACTATCCGGGCTAGCGGATTTGTATGTCCAGATTTTTCAGAACTTTAGCAAAAGCGCGGTGCAAAAGGTTTGTCCCTTAAAATCTTTAACGCTTTAAAGTACAGGTGGAGTTTTAAGACTTTCTGGCAGCGTTGAATTAACAGCAAACTGTGCTGCAAGCAAATTGGTGTTATCAGCATTGGTGTTGGCAGCAAGTGTGTCCTTGGAGACGAGCATTTGGAATCGAAGCTGAGCTGAAAAAGTGTTTCGAACATTTTCTTCAAATGACCAAACATTTTTGCTAGATACTATTGGGATATTGTAGTATTTTTTGCCTTATTAATTGTTGGTCTTGCAAATATTTGGTTCTTGGAATATGGCCTTTACAGTTCTTTCTGGCTTGTTGACACTTCCGGCTTTCGTTAGACTTCCAAAATAAAAAACACAAGAAAAAACAATACTTGAAGAAAATTCCGAAAATGTTGTAGACATCTAAACTGAGTTGCAATAAAATGGCGCACCTTGAAATTTGCAATATTTCCAAATAAGTGGCAAGAAAAGCTTTTTTGTTGTTTTGTTTAATATTTACAACAAAATAATTAATACATGTTAAATAAAAAAATATAGGAAGAACTTAGAAATTAAACGATTAGATTATTATTTTTAACCGGTTGGAGGGATTTGCTTCAAATTTGGTTTTAAGCGTTTTTATGCTATTTCAGAGGAGAGGTTTAAATGTTTGTTTTAGCTCATCTGATAGCTGCCACACAATGATTTTGGTTGCATAAAGTTTTCTCAAAAACGGCTCTGACAATTTTGATTAAACTTCGTTCATAATCGCACGTTTTTCCAAAAAACCACATAACACCAGATGGAGCTATTTATTTCTAATAAAAACGATATATAAATTGAATAACAATTTTAAATAAGGTACATCGTGGATTATCGATTAAAGAACAAGTTCCTCTGAATAGACTAAAATACCGCAATTTTTTTTAAGTTTCAAGGATATAACTAATACTACTCAAATAAATATAATTATATTTTAAATAATAGGGTATCTAATCCTAGTTTTTAATTAAAAATTTCTAGCTTCAATAAATCTTTATGAAAAAAAAATTAACTTTTTTCCTAAAGAATTTAAGGAAAGATTTCATTATTTATACAGATACCTGCAAAAATGTATTTTAAGCTTCCGACTCGATTCACTATCGACAAAAGTCATTCATCGATAAGTAAAAGACTCTCGCAACAAGGGCCATTAATTCAAGTATCTGTTTGTTAAGAAAAAAGATTTTATCTTCCCCTTTCGTTGTAACTGAATACTCAGTTTTAGTGTTAACTTTTAGTATGACTATATAGTTATTTGAAAAAGTAAAGGTATGGATCAATATTTCTGAGATCATCAGCTAGGAGTCTTTTATTTTTATAATTATAAATACAATACTTCCTTACAAAACTTCATGACTCTGTATGCGAAGGGCCAGTTTTTTGAGTTAACTTTGGATTAAATCAAAATATTAATTGCATATTTTATCTTCCGTGACATTCTGCATATACTTCCTCAATTAAAATAGCGCTTCTTGACGTAATCGCAAGAGACCGCCAGAACTTTTGCAGACCACGTAACTCTTAATCTCTCAGGAGGTCCGCCACCAGCATCAAGTGCAGAGGACCAGTGGGAACACTGTCAACAAGCCATCAGAAGTGCCGCCTCTGATGTGCTGGGTTTCACTAGGCGAATACAACGAAACCTCTGGTTCGATGAAGAGTGCCGGCTAGCACATGCAGCTAAGGACGAGGCCTACCAGGCAATGCTGCAGACTCGAACAAGAGCTGCTGAGAGAGTGGCCCGGGAGCTCTACGGGCTGAAACGAAAAGAGGAACGCCGACTTCTCAGGATGAAAAAGAGAGAGCACGAGAAGCGGGCGGTAGAGTCTATTGAGGATTGTAGCGGTAGGGGAGATGTTCGCAAATTTTATCAGAGGGTGAAGCGATCCACCCAAGGATTCAAGGCTAGAACGGAAGCCTGCCGAGATGAGAGTGGGAATACGGTAGTAGACACACAGTCAGTGCTGAGGATCTGGAAAAAACACTTCTCTAGACTTCTTAATGGCGAAGACAGCCAAGATGCCGCTAATAGGCAGCACGCTCCATTCAACTTGGACGATGATGGCCAAGAGTTCCGTTCACCCGAACTAACCGAAGTGCGGCTGGCGATATCCAAACTTAAGTCGTACAAGGCTGCTGGTGCGGATGGCTTACAAGCCGAACTATTTAAATCAGCGGGAGATGAATTGGCTAGGAGCATACACCAGCTCATCTGCAAAATTTGGTCGGAGGAAAGTATGCCCGATGAATGGAACCTCGGTATAGTGTGCCCCATCCATAAAAAGGGAGATGTTCTGAAATGTACCAACTACAGAGGAATTAGTCTCCTAAACATCGCTCATAAAATCTTGTCGGCTATCCTGTGTGACCGCTTAAAACCTTTTGTCAACGATCTGATCGGCCCCCATCAGTGTGGTTTTAGGCCAGGCAAGTCAACCGTCGATCAAATGTTCATACTCCGACAGATTTTAGAAAAATCCCAGGAATTCCAGATCGATACACACCACCTTTTTATCGATTTTAAAGTCGCGTATGATAGAGTGAATAGGGACGAATTATACAGAGCCATGTCGAGTCTCAGCATCCCTGCCAAACTCGTCCGCCTGTGCAGGATGACGATGGAGAAATCTCGCTGCTCCGTCAAAATTGGTAAGAACACCACCGATTCCTTTGATGTTGAGAAAGGATTGAGGCAAGGCGACGCATTTTCATGCAACCTATTCAACATCGTTCTTGAAGCCATTGTACGCAACGCACATGTCAACACCAGCGGTACAATCTATCAAAAGTCCGTTCAATTGCTTGCGTATGCGGATGACATAGACATTGTCGGCAGAACGAAGCGAGCTGTGGCAGGGGCATTTGCGAGCATTGAATCGGAGGCGGCTAAAATGGGATTGGCGGTTAATGAGGACAAGACGAAGTATATGCTGTCATCGAGAGAGGAATCTCAACATCGTCGACTCGGGCAAAATATCACGATGGATAGATATAACTTCGAAGTTGTCAAGGACTTTGTCTACCTGGGCTCCACAATTACATCACAGAATGACATCAGTGCAGAGATCAAGCGAAGAATTACTCTTGCCAACCGCTGTTTCTTGGGTCTAAGAAGTAAGGCCCTCTCTCAGAGAACCAAGGAGACTTTATACAAGACCCTAATCATCCTGCCCTACTAGACCCTAATCGTCCTGCTTTATGGGTCAGAAGCATGGACACTGAAAGATTCGGATAAAAATCTGCTAGGGTGCTTTGAGAGGAAGATTCTTCGTGTGATTTTCGGTCCGGTGTGTATCGAAGGAGTATGGAGGAGAAGAATCAACGACGAGCTATACAGCGACGTTGACCTGGTCAAAAAGCTGAAAATACAGCGGCTGAGATGGCTGGGGCACGGGGAGCGTATGGACAGCAACGCACCTGCCCGACGAGTCTTCGAATCCAACGCAGCAGAGGAAGAACCCGTAACAGGTGGCGCAATCAAGTGAATGACGACATCAAAGCACTCGGTGTGCGCAACTGGAAGCGGCTAGCTAGGGACAGAGCTGGCTGGAGGGGCTTGTTAGTTGAGGCCGAAGCCCATCCTGGGCTGTGAGCGCCATCAAAAGTAAGTAGTTCTTGACGTAACTGTAAAATGTTCTATTTCAAGAGTTAACTAACTCTGGTTTAACACAACATTGAAAAACTGGGCTATGAATTTAAAAAGAATTTTTTTCTTTGCTCATGTCGTCAGTTAAAAAAGTAAAAGTGATTCTTTTTGGCCTCCATTGATCTTTCAAAATTACAATGGAGAAAACTTTGTGATTGCTAAGAATTAAAAACTGGCCAATACAAAAAAAAAATAACAAAATACTTACAAATGGTCGAACAATACTTTTCAAATCTAAAAAAGTTAACAAGCTCATTGTTAAATCCGGGACTATAAGCATGCTAAGGAGCGAGAGAAAGATGTTAGCTTCTGAAGAGATTTCCCGTGCTTGAATGCAAATACTGTCATGCTGATTCGTGACCTTTATTAGAGCAATAATTTCGATTATCTGAAATTCGAAATCACGCACAATTTTGTACATTATTTATGTATATTTAAGAAATTTAAAAAAAAATCAATTTGAACTTACACAACAAAACAGAGGTATTATGAAATTTATAACACCCTGTAAATATTCTATTTTCAGCATAATAAAATAATATCTTTCGTTTTCAAATTGCTTTTCAACTGTCAGTTTGCGGATATCAAACAAAAAAATATCATAGATAACTCGTTCGAAAACTTTCAAAGTTCAAAAAATTGTTATTTTGCTCACTACCCAGTACTATATATATATAAAAGGGCCAAATATATTGTAGAATTTTCTACTGAAGATGATGTTAAATAATAATATAATACAATGTACATAATATACCTATCTGATTACAAACAGAAATTATTTAATAGATTTGATGCTAGTCATAATTGCCAGTATCATGCACCTTTTGAGTAGGGATCAGACTTTAATAGAAATTTATAAAAGAAATTTCTGAAAATAAGAAAATACGGCAAGATTCTTTTATGCTAAGACCTGCGTGTAACAAAGTCAGCCGTTAAAAGTGATGAGAATTAAAATTGAGCCAAGTTCTGTATTTATAAGTAGTATAGGAAAATTAGTCAAAAAACTTAAGTTTTATGGAACGAAATCTAGGTCGGCTGAATTGTTTATACCTGAAAGAGGGATATTAGAAAATATTAAGTCCTGTTTTTTGGGACGCCACACCCCTGGGAAAATCCGCCATTTTGGAAAACGCGAATTGATATATACCTCCGAAACTATCGATTTGAAGTGAAAAGTTGTTATATTCAAATTTGTTGCAAGTAAAATTATCTTTTACTTATCATCAAAACTTTTTTCTGCGTGGACAAATTTTTTTAGATTATGTCGTTTATTTTTTATTTTATACTTTTTTTTTCACTTTTTCACATTTTTCTCATTTCGTAAGAAACTAACGTAAATTGTACTCATAATAAATTGTAGACCACAAAGTTTAACAAATGTTCATATATTTTTGAACATGATGCTGCCAATTTTCCAAAACTATCCCAGTCCAAAGTTAGAGCTTTTGGAAAATTGGCAGCTAAATCTTTTTTTGTCTCCTATGACTTTTTCGTGGAATGAAATATTGGTAAGCTGATTTCTTTATGAATGAAAGAGGGCTATTAGTAAGGCTTATGTCCGGGTGTTCGGGACGCTGGAATCCACCATTTTGTAAAATGCGAATGGACCTATATCTCCGATCTATTTATCTTAGAGGAAAAAATGTAAGGCCAAGGTTGCAGGCAATTAAATCATCTTTCGTTTACATTTACATACATTTTTTTTTGGTTCGGGCAATATTTTTTAAGGTTATGTCGTCTTATTTTAATTTTTTTTTGCAATTACACATTTTTGACGTTCCCGAGAAAATTTATTACATGAATTACCTTATATATATTTTTGAAGATGATGCGATACCGCAGTCAAAAGTTTCAGCCATTATGGTATTTGTATTAATTTTAATAACAATTTAGTATTTTATTTACTCCGGAGTTTTCATTTTAGCGCAACCAAAATGGGTGAAACTACACAGAGAAAAAAACAACGTAAAATCAAAGCAAAAAACTTTGATTTTTCGGAACGATTTGGCGCCAAATCCGAAAATTCGCAAATCAAAGTGGAGCGACTTTATTTCAAAGTAATTTCATACTTAAAAACGAACTAGATATAACTACGTTTATATGTTGATTTAAAGTGGAATCAAGGTTAAATCAAATTCATACCTCTTTTAAAACAACATTTATCTACTTCGAATCAAAGTAGATTGAACTTCGCTTGGTTAGGTATGGATTCAAAATGGCTACCCACGCCACGCTTCTTTGTTTAAATTTATGTAAGACAAAGACAAATGTATATTCATGCTCGATGCATTTCATTTTTGTGGTGAATCATTTATTTGTAACGCCTTAAAGTGAATCGTTCATTGCTATGAGTATTTCATATTAGTAAATATAGGAAAAATAATTAAATATTGTTTTTCGAATGAATATGAAAGTGAATTTTAAGTGCGCGTTTAATTTGTTCTCAAATGTAAGGGAGCTACCTCGAAAAACAACAACGCGCTCTCGAAATTCTTTATATTAAGCTTACAAATACAAACAAATTGAGGTTTACTTGACTATGCAACACTTTGAAACTTCGTTGATGGCACTTTAAATGCCATAAAAGTGGATCGCTATGTAAAATGTGGATTTCAATGTAAAAATGAATATGTTTCACTTTGAATGAAGGTTGAGCGCACTTTAAATGTGGATCCCAATGTAAAAATGATAATGTTTCACTTTAAAACAACGTTGAACGGAATGTAAATGTACAAAAGTTGATTTCAATGTATAAATTAAAATGTTTTACTTTGAAACTAGGTTGAATCTCTCAAAATTACGTCGCTTATTAAAATTAACATTGTTTCTACGTACAAAAAAAAGTGAAAAATGCGCCACTTCATTTAAAATACTTTCGATCAAATACGGTCGTATTTAATTTTAGATCGCAATTTTTCCCTCAGTGATCAACTTGAAAGATATGCCAAAATATGGGCCGGCCACGAGGCGAGACTCTGCGAGACTTTTGTAAGTCTCGTCTCGGTCTCGTCAAAATCAAAAATTTTCAGTCTCGTCTCGGTCTCGTATAATTAAGTCTCGTCTCGGTCTCGTCTGCGAAAAATACGATTTCCGGCCAACTTGATGATTATTGGAAGGAAATATTTTCGATTATAGTTTGAATACGTAGAGAAGAAAATAAATATTTAACTGAAATTGGATTTTTTAATTTATTAGATTCTCTGTAAATTTTGGTCTAAATATACAGTCTCGTCTCGGTTGCTTTAAAGCCAGTATCGTCTCGTCACGTCTCGGTCTCATCATGCGAGACCGATATCGAGACCGACACTTTTCTCGTCTCGTGGGCAGCCCTAGCCAAAATGTTGGAAATTTAGTGTTTTAAAATTCTTATTTGGTAAGTAATTCACGTTAGTTTGTTCGAGAAAGATAAAAATGTGTAAATGTGAAAAAAAATACAAGTAATACAAACATAACCGTAAAAAAATAAACGTATATGAACGAAAGATAATTTAATTGCCTAGTCCTCTTTAATGTATACAACATTCAGCCATTCTATACCTAGCTCGTTCCACAAAAACAATGTATCTTTCCTGTGCTAAAGGGCTTAATACAAAATATTTTAAACCTACAAATTTAAATAACAAAATTTTACTTAAAGTACAAGTGAATTAAACTCCCGAAAAGGCTTTCACACAGGTACGACAGATGGACTCATCAGGTAGCTGCCATCCTACCCTTTTAAGACGGACATTTTTGTCTAAGAAGGGTTCCAAGGCATCTAACTGATGAGGTTATTTGTAGGTAGTACCAACAAATTGCTGGAGTTGAGGTAATTTGTACTTTTTTTGACATTTACGTCTTTGGTGTGATCTCACTTCTTTTTGCAAAGGTTTTTTCTCTGTCAGTTGGCTGTGTGTAGATTCCAAGCCCACTATAAGGAAAATCTCGCGTTTTTAATTTGTACCTTCAATGAGAACGGTAAGCTCAATCAAATTTCATCATTCTACAATAATTAGAAGTGCTCCATACAATTGATTAGATTACATTGGTAAGAAAGTCGGTGGATGTTAAACAAAATTTAAAGCGGGCAGTCTTCGATAAATCTGGATGATGATCATTCAGTTCTATGCCTATTTATTATTGAAGTCCGAACCCTACTTCTGATTATGACGTTGCAGAGTGTATGGCGTCTCGATTTCACAATAATTGGATTTTCGATTTTCCATGCAAACATATATGTATACGATATTTGTATGTACCTACCGCAAATTAACTTGTCAGGTAATCATTTTGAAGTGCCTTATACAAGTTGCAAGTTGAAACTATAGCTAATTGGACAGTTTATGGAAATATTTCTATTGTGACAACGAAGTGCCAATGTGATTTATGAAAAATGAAGTAATAACGTTTATGATGAAAGCTGAAATGCATCACATTATTGTAATTGAAAAAATAGCTTCATTAATACCGAAACGGCTTCATAAATTTGAAAATAAAATTATGTGTATATGCAATTTAAATTACGAGCATATGAATGTATGTAGATGGTAGAGATATTCACATAGTATAATAGCAAAAACGCACTGCACATTTGGATACAAAAGTAATAGTCCAGACAGAATCAATGGTGTAGCGATGGAAATGGGGCTCCGGTTAGAAATCAAAATAGGACCTCCAACCAAACCAATATCATATGAGAATCAAATGAGAATAAATGCATGTGTTTTCAAAATTAAAAGCGGTTTCTTAGCAATAGTCTGTCATCTAAAACGTGAGAAATTGCTTAAACAAAAAAGGTAAATTGTTTTATGAAAAAAGAAAAATTTGAACCCATGTTCAAGGTCGTGAGGATTTTTAGCACTCTATTTTATGGATATTCTGAAAAGGCTATAACATTTTTAAGGTCAAAAAAGGTCAGCTAGCTTCAGAAATTTTGCATTCATAATTTTCTTTTCATACATCTCTAAAATATTTTCTGAAAAAATCGCTCAAAATAATGTTTTTAAATAATTCTTAAACACTTTTTTTTATAACCCTTTCTGAAAATTGATCTTCAACTTTGAAAAGGTTTTTATAAAAATGCTTACATATGCATGCTCTCTAAGTGGTCTAGAAAGCTGTATTCATTGTGAGTAATATACTTAAGAATTTGGATCCGACCGTATCCAAACCTTTTCCCTTTAGCACCATTTTTGTAATTTGAGCCCTTTAAGACGTATTTTTGCCAATAAGCAAAGGCGAGGGTGATGGTGGTTATTTGCATTGTTAAAAATGACATGAGGTTGTTTAAAGCAAGGATGAAAATGCTGAATACATAAAGTAAAGCAGATTGCCCAAAAGTAAACGAAAAACTAATTGAAAAAAAAAAAATACATTGGGGCATATTAATAGTCGCAGATAGACCCAGGTTTAACTAAACTACAGTTTAAAACAACTTTGGCTCAATGAACACAGACCGATTTCAATTACAAATTGTTGGTTTTATATTTTTATAAGATAGTTAACTTGGTATACTACACAAATAGCTTCAAATATTTTGAAATAATAAACTTAAAAAAAAATAGAATCAACGTCCGAAAATTCAACTAAACCTGTGTTTAACTTAGACCCAGCTCTAAAAAGACTATGAATATCAAATAAATTGAATTCTATGATTTCTCAGAAACAATATAACAAAACCGTTTTGATATCCGTTCATTAGATCAAAAAATACAGCTCCATGACTTTTTCATAGTGACGAAGCACTGTGCGTCTGTGTGGGAAGATGAAGAGGTCTAGACGGAAACCGAAATCGAACCGAATAAAACCGAATGTGTGTGATGTTGAATAGGTTGCATGATAACGCGTCGCCTTGCCTCAATCCTTTCTCAACATCAAAGGAATCGGTGGTGTTCTTACCAATTTTGACGGAGCAGCGAGATTTCTCCATCGTCATCCTGCACAGGCGGACGAGTTTGGCAGGGATGCCGAGACTCGACATGGCTCTGTATAATTCGTCCCTATTCACGCTATCATACGCGACTTTAAAATCGATAAAAAGGTGTTGTGTATATATCTGGAATTCCCGGTATTTTTCTAAAATCTGTCGGAGTGTGAACATTTGATCGACGGTTGACTTGCCAGGCCTAAAACCACACTGATAGGGGTTGATCAGATCGTTGACAAAAGGTTTTAAGCGACAAGATTTTATAAGCGACGTTTAGGAGACTAATTCCTCTGTAGTTGGTACATTTCAGAACTCTTGGCCATCATCGTCCAAGTTGAATGGAGCGTTCTGCCTATTAGCGGCATCTTGGCTGTCTTCTCCATTAAGCAGTCTAGAGAAGTGTTCTTTCCAGATCCTCAGCACTGACTACCATATTCCCACTCTCATCTCGGCAGGCTTCCGTTCTAGCCTTGAATCCTTGGATGGATCGCTTCACCCTCTGATAAATTTTCGAACATCTCCCCTACCGCTACAACCCTCAATAGACTCTACCGCCCACTTCTCGTGCTCTCTCTTTTTCCTCCTGAGAAGTCGGCGCTCTTCTTTTCGTTTCAGCCCGTAGAGCTTCCAGGCTACTCTCTCAGCAGCTCGTGTTCGCGTCTGCAGCATTGCCTGGTAGGCCTCGTCCTTAGCTGCATGCGATAGCCAGCACTCTTCATCGAACCAGGGGTTAACTGGAACTGTAGACGCCACCGTTGATTCCATCTGGAGAATTCTTCCGCTGCCGCCTCGATGAAAGGAGAAGCGCCTTAGTGGGAACACTCCTCCCCCCCTCTCTCGTTGGCTGTCCCCAATAGCTTTCCACGGGGATTTTAACCCCGTCTCCAGCTGAGGTACTAGACACCCGATGTTCACAACTAGGAGGTGAGAGTAGGAGTTGGTAGACAGAGGTGGGTTTTGAGAAAAACCTGTGGACGCTTGTGTCCTCTTGAATGCACATAACTACCCTTTTGAACATCACTACCCTTTTGAACCATTACGCTACGGGCTACTAAAAAAAAATGTTATGAAATCTTTTTAAACCAAGTTTCAAACAAATTGACCCTTGAATCGTTTTTGAAATATTACGTTTTCAAAAACAAAAGAATCATTTTTCCTTTAGAGCGGCGCAACGCCAAACACATTCAAACCTTCACGCTTTTGCTCGGTATCCAAATAAATTGTGTCCACTTTCGTCGTTGGAAGGTAACCGGCCCGGTACAGCTGCATCCGAAATCGATCCCGAAAAATTCATAGAACAGAACTGTGACACACAACTTTGAGATCGAACAAGATTCTTTATGAAATACTTGATTGCACCGATATTTCTGAAGTGCTCCGCGCCGATATAACGCTGCGACATTTTTCTTCTCAATAGAACACAAGAGTCACAAACGTTTCACATTTGTTTATCGAATGATCAACAAATCGAATCGATCAGTGTCGGCAGCGGGATAAACGTCAAACACACTTTCGATCAAATCTTTTCATTCCTTCTATTTTATCAATAAAGGATCATTCTATTTTATCGACCAAATTCCATCAATTTTATCTATCGTTAAAACATTAAAACGCACATACAATAAATTCGTTATTTTTTATTAAACAACAAAAATATTAATAATAGAAATAATTTATATGGCAGAACAACATTTGCCGGAACAGCTAGTATAAATTTATAATTTTAAAACTTGAAGAAATAGTTACTGAAACGTTTTTGAGAAAATCAAAAATCACGGTAAGGTATTTAGTTTTTCAGATAGAACCTTGTTTATTTTTTGTCAAGGTAAAATATTGTATCGATTAAGATACAAAAAAAAATAATAGAGTCAAAAAAATGTTTTTGTTTCATTATAGAATCTATAATAATTATAAAAGAAAAATGTAACATAATAGCCCAGTCAATAATTACAAAAAAGAGCTAAAATCGCAAAGCGCGATGTAGTTCTGCATTTTTGGTATGTTGTTGCGGCGTGTTAGAGTAGTGTGTAGCTAAGTTTGCAACTTCGAAAAAACCTTAGCTCGCTGCAGGAAAAATGCAACAGTGAAAAAAACGCAAAAACACCCTATTTTTTCCGGCATTTTCTTTTACAACTTCGCAACTTAGGAAAACAAATCCACTATAAACTTGTTTGTTATAAAATTTGGTGCCGTGAAATAAAGTAGAAGGAAATAAGGTCGAATCGACTTTATTTCAATTTAGATTGCAAATAATGTCGAATTCAACTTTTTTTCATGTTCGACTTTATTTCCAAAAACAAAACAAAAAAATGGAAATAATGTCGATCACTTCAATAGGATCATTTTCATCGTCGACTTTATTTCCCAATATAAAACTCATTCACAATTAAATTTGAAACAAAATTCGATTTTATTTAAAAAAAAAAATTATTCGTTTTGCCGAAGTCCTGATCTAACAGTACATCTAGAAATTTGAAAAATTACCTCGCTTAGCCAGCTTCGTAGAAAGTATGCTGTTGAATCTATCTATATAGAATAACTTAATAAAGTAAGGTTTTCAGAATAATCTAATAAGAAATGGGTGGCCCGGGCGGCACGGTGCGGTTGTCGTGGGGGGCACGGGCAGCACAGGCGACGCGTGCGATACGGCCCGCGCGCGCGCGACAACCGCACCGTGCCGCCTGGGCCACTCATTTCTTATTAAGTTATTCTATCGACGGCGACAGCGCGAAGCGGCGCGGCGATGCACTAAAAGAAAAAAATGTTTAATAATTCCCTAAACCCTTAATCTGACCTGAGACAATATCGTGCTATAAAACCTTACACAGGACTACGAGCTCTTTAGAAGGATTCAACAGCATACGTTCTACCCTACGAAGCTGGCCAAACGAGGTAATTTTTCAAATTTCTAGATGTTGAATATAAGTTCGACTTTATTACCTATGTATTTCGATTGAATTTTTTTTCTTTTCTGCCATTTTTTAACTTTCGACATAACTTCTCTTTTTTCGACCTTATTACTATTTTGCTATGGAAATAAAGTCGACCATGAAAAAAGGTTGAACTCGACATTATTTCCAATCTAAATGGAAATAAAGTCGATTCGACCTTATTTCCTTCTACTTTTTTTCACGGCACCATAAAATTTTCTACAAGATCACTTTAGTTTTAAATTCATGCATCTTATATTTGTGTTTCTATCTTATCATGAATTATATAAAAATTGAAATTGAATGAATTATCAAAAAACTGTCCAATTCTGCTAAAAAATAGGAATCAAATAGTCTAGATTATTACAAGACGAAATTTGAAAATTCGATCCAAATCGGTCAAATAGTTTAGGGCAAGAAACATGGTGGGTCAACTAAGTGCAACGAGCAATGTTTGCATTATTGCTGTGGTCAAAGTAGACACTTAACTTAGCATTGATCTTTGTACACTTAGCGATTTTAAAAACGAACATGTTGCACTGTATAAATAAAAAATATTTTCTTGAAGCCTTTTTTTGCGAAAATTTTTCAAACATTTAAAATCGCTACCAAAGTAACTACAAAAATAAATAAATATTTTAACAATATTTTATGACAGTTAAGAGTTCCCATTCGTGTAAAAAAATCAGTGCCAACTTAAGTGTCCTAATAATGTTTGCAAACATTGCCGTGTTATTGTGTTAAAACTTAGAACAGTCTTCGAATCAAAGTTCGTAGGTATATTCTTATCCTTTACGAAGTTTTATCCTCTTATGGAAAATAAAGAAAATTGAATTAAGTTCGTATGTGTTAAAACGTATTTTTTAAATAACTAACTGAGTTTAAGTATTTGTATTATGAACTTTGTATTTGTAGTAAGATTTATCAGCAGAATTCATATACTTAAACATTGTTAAAATGGGCTTCTCTCTTTTTGTAGATATTCCGGGTCTAGATTGAACGGTTTCGATGTCTTCCTGCAAAATTGGAACTTCCAGATCTGAGACCTTGCTTTTACGTGGTCTTGTTGCTACTACAATACAAGTCATGTTTTCAGCATCGTAGTCTAACTACGATTTTTTTTTGTATTGTTACATACATTCAAAAAAATTATTAAAACATCATGTTGATTACACATTTTTTGGAGAAAATTGACCCCAAAGTCAAAAAATTAGCATGAGCAAGAAAAACGAAACAGGCTAAAAACTGGATATCTTAAAAGTGAGATAAGGTATCAAACTTATTTAAACTTAATTACAAAGGCTGGTATTTCTTTTAAAAACAAAGGCCTAAACGAAGTTTCTATCATTAGTACTTACGACGCGATTACCGGTAACATGGATCGGGGTACCCCAAAGTAAGACTTTTCTTAAATTCCCTATAAATGATATCAAAATTGGAGATAGACCCTTACTTTGCAACATTTTTTTTCTTAGAATAGAATTTTGGAAAAAATGTCAGTTAGAACCTTGTTGTCCTAAGGTCGCGAAATTGACATATTTTTCTCTCTCATTCAAAAGTCGGTAGGGTTACCAACTGCTAATTTGGATTTTATAAACAGAAAAATGTAGATCGTAAACTAAATCTTAACAAAAAATTAAAGTATTAAATAAAAATAAATCTATCTTTTTCCACACCACCTGCTCTCTTTCAACGAAAAAATAAATCGCAGAAAAAAAGTATAATTAAATTACAAAATAAAAAATAAATTGAATTAAAAAAAAAAAAAAACATTTTATCACTCCGACGAGTAGTTGCTGCTACTACTCTCTTCATTTAAATTAATAACTAAATTTTCCACTGCTCTTTCAGTAAAAACATCCATTTCCCACATCTTTGGCTCGATCGCTGCTCAACGTGTTGGACACACCGTTGCCATTTTTCAGCGTCAACCTTCGCTAGTCCTGTTTTTAGGAGATCTTTTACTTCTGCCAGTTTAAAAGACTTATTTTGGCTTGCCACGAATCCTTTCACTTGAGCCCAAACAAGCTCTATGATGGGATTAAGTTCAAAAAAGTTAAAAAAAAACTATTTGTTAATTCAAAATTGCAATTAATTAATGAACCGAACTCCATCAAAAACTTGCTCAAGTAGTAATTCTTCTTAAAAAAAAATACCCAACAAATATTGTATAGCAGCATTTTAACCGTTTTCCAGAAAAAAATAAAACAAAAGATGTTAGCAGAAAAACACGAAGTGACAACACTTTTTTCCTTAAACATAAAATATATGCTCTCAAAAGCCTTTAGAAAGCTTATTAGAATTTCCATCCACGGACGTATGGTAACTCTGAATCAATGTGTGTTTTTTAATAGATCAGTCGCCTCAGAAGTCACAACTATATATAAGGAGCAGACAGGTCATGGTGGAATGTAAGTGGGTTTATGGAATATTACAAAATCAATTTCAATGGAAGTCAGGGGTTCTGTTTTTTATTTCACAGGCAATTTCTTAAGTTGAGTGCCATGCAAACACCAGCCGGCATGTGTATGTTTGAAAAAGCTCTCCCATAGTACCTGTACTGAAAACATAAAGTGAACAGAGTATAGGTAGCCGTTTGGGCTATATTCGCAAGGGCAGAGATAGGAAGACAATATTGCGAGACGCACTTTTTCCGTCTTCCTTATCATATTAAAAGCAAGTTTGATCAAAATCTCTAGTTCAATTTTTAATTACGAATCCATCCAACTTGCCATAGAAAAATTTAACCCTACTGTTTTGAATTTAATATTGTATTTATTATTGTACGGTAGTATTTACATATATAAGTTGAAGGGATGATGAAATCGCACCAATCCCTATAATTTCACTGGACGATACTTCCATAATGCTCAAAATTTCCTGAAAGTTCATATAAATAAATTAATTTCCACTTTCAACATTGTAGAACAGATTTTAATAAATTAAATATTCCATATAAGATACAGTTAATTTTAACCGTATTACCTTTATGACGATATTTTCAAATTAAACCCAAAGCCAATTAATGTGGTTTAATGGCGTGCGAGTATAAGTATGAATTTTTTCTCAAAGTGTGTTCTTAACTATCAATTAAATCAAAAATAACAAACAAACGTTAACTACCAATTATTCTTTTACCAAATTAGTACTGAATTTAAAAATTTATTTACTATTTCTCAAATTTTGTTCCCAATCAATTATTATTTAATACGGCAATACGAGTAGGTACCTATAACTTAATTTTTTAAATGCATCTCCAGCTCAGTCGTAACCAAAAAGAATTAAAATCAGATTTAATCTAAAAAACCAATTGACTTCCCGCTGATTGTGCGCTTGATGATTATACGTATACCTCTACATTACTTACTGAAATAATAAAATTGCTATTACCAAACATATGTATGTACTTACCTCTATGATTAAAAAAGTGTTTTCACAATTACCTTTAAACAATTATTACATTAGTTTCGAAACACGCTAGAAATGTGATGCAATATTTGTATAATCTTCGTTTACTGTATGTACGTACATACACATATTAAAATTTTGCGACTTTTCTGATCTATAATTGATCTAAGTTACAATGCACTGTACATACATTATATATGTAGGTATGTATCGTAATTCTATCAATTGATTTGTATCTGGAGAAACAATTTGCACATATTGGTGATGTTGTGTTTTATTGGAAACATAATTACCATCGATTGTAACTTTTCTATTAATTTTTTTTTTTTTACTTGTTTGTCATTATAAGTAAAAAAATAATAAATAAATTGGGTGGCACAACGTCTCGTGAGGAACCAGGGCCTAGTTACTAACAACTCGCAACCACTTTTGTGTGCGCCTGTCGACAGGAATGGAAGGGACCTACAATTTAATGCCGAATCCGAACGGCTAGACGAGAAGTACTTATTCATGACAAGTGATGCTCTTGGAGGATTTGTCAATTCCTCGCAAGAGGTAGTAGCCCTGAAAAAAAAACATTTTAGTTTTTAGGTGGACGAGGCTGGGAAGCGAACCCAGACCTTCAGCGTGCCAGTCGAACGCACTAACCAATACGCTACGGGCTACTTGTCATTATAAGTAGGTTTTTTTTAAACTTTTTTAATTATTGTTTAAATGAATTACAAATTATTAATACCTACTACTTTTTTCAACCAGATCTGAAATACTGATAGCATAAATATTCACATACGTTTTGCATAAAATCTATTTGAATAATTTATTAACGAATTAAATAAAATTGGTTCAAGTATTTACTTGATCAGCTTTCAAAGTGATAAGGTAGTCAGTTCAATTAGCACGTACCTATCACGGTAAATGAGTTTGAGTAGAGTTCAATAAATTAATATACGTAAGTATTAACTTCTGACTGGAGTAAGGAATGTTAATTGTTAAGAATATTTTAAAACGCATTCCGATTGATTTACAGACATTAGTGTGCATGCAAACAAAATAAATCCAAAATGTAGTTCTGCTATTCTGGAAAATTGTTGTTGTAATATCTGCTAACGTTTCAATAACGCTGTGACATAAGTGATGCTAATGCTTACATGCTTTCATTATTTTAATTGATTGATTGATTCACATATAGAATAAGCCAATGCTAACACAAACCAACAAGATTATCGCAAGCAAAAATGCATCTTGAATACGATTTCAAAAGTCGCAGAGTATGCAGTTGAGGTTGAAATCACCGTGTTTGAAATTTTTTTATCTGGTGGTATAATACACTTTTTTCACAGTATTTCTTACGAAGAACTTGGCTATGGTAATTTTTGTAAGCAAAAATTAGTTTCCATTTAAACTACATGGGCCTTAAAATCAAATACGGGCCTTAAAATTAAAATACAGTTTCAGTTTATTGTTATAATTACTCAGTAAGATACAATATCTTTTAATTTAGATCAAATATCAGTACGTAGTACTTTCTATAAAATATAAAATATTATAATATGTTGCATAAATTGACAATTCATTTCATTTTAAGTAAATAATTAGTTCATTAATTGATAATTTAAAGGAAATAAAAATTGAATATTAAATAAATTCTAAGGAAGAAAAATAAAAAAAAAAAATTCAAGATTATGACACACCATCATCACCGCCACCACCACCATCAACCACCATCAAGATCATCACCATCATATACTTTAGCCCCTAAATAGTGCATCAAGTCGCTTTATAAAATTCTTTCAACATTTTACTAAATTGAGTAGTGCAGATTATCATTTTTAAATGATAGTCGAACAGCATTGACATAAAACTGGCGCTCAGATACAAGATATGAGAAACGAAGAGGAATAAGATTTCCAGACCTATGAGATCGAGGGAATTGAATTCTGTTAAAAGGATATTCAGGTTGGCGAAGTTGTATGATATTATGCAGCAAGGTTAAAGTTTTGCATTTGAAGAGATTATCGAGCGTCATATCATACATTGACTTCGAATAACTAGATATGTGCTCACTCCTTCTTATTCCGAAGACATACCGTGCTAAACTATTGAAAGCTAAATTAAGTTAATTCTTATGTGCATAGTCACAATTGCAATAGATTTCGCAACAAAAAAGTAAAATTGGAACTAACAACGTCTTCGCCAATATCATTCGGGTTCTGAGCGCAGTTATATGGTGAGATGCCCAGAGTAATCGTAGACCTTCATATACCTTTCCTAAAGTGAGTCTTATATGATTATTCCAGGTCAGAGTACGATTAAATGTAAGTCCTAGGTTTTTGGCAGAGTCGACAAACTCAATCGGGGTGTTGCTCATGTAAACCGCGGGGAAATAAGATGTATCTATGAGTGTTCTTGCTATAACAGTGCATTTTGATTTTTTAGCATTCAGACAAAGGTCATTTTGCTGAGACCATATTTCAATTTTCTGCAGATCATTATTTATTTCATAAATACCATTCTCAAGCATACCAACAGGAAAACTGTTGTATAATTGTACATCGTCTGCGTACATATGCAAAGAGGACTTTAGGGTACAGGTAGAAAGATCATTAATGTACATTGAGAAGAGCAAGGGACCCAGTATAGAACCCTGGGAAACACCTCTATGCAATGGAAGAGGAGAAGACAATATATTGTTCGCAAAAACAGATTGCAATCTTTAAGATAAGTATGAGTAAATTAAGTTAGCTGAGGACGATGAAAAATTAAATTTGTTTAAGAGCTTTTTGCATAGTATATCATTATCAACGGCGCTTCTTATTCCTTCAGTAACATACATGGGCCTTAAAATCAAATGTTTAAATACTGCCATATGGATTATCATTATAAATTGGTCTTTCTTCCTATGTATCGGTAGCCCAGTGAACTCTCCAGAACTAGCATAAGCCATCCGACTTCGAAACCAAAATAAATAAGTGAACCATCCGAATAATAAATAAAAACACAAGACAATTATAGTGGAAAATCTAGAAAAACCACTTTTATTCACGCACAACCTTCTTCTTTAACCTTCCGCAAGCAATTGAATTACATTCTTTAAACCTTTCGTTAAGCAAGCTCTTTTATCGTTAAGTTTAACAATAGTATTTTATATATAACCTTCAACATCGACCGCAGAGTACCAATACTCATGCAGTACGATACAACCTATATGTAATATATGTAATGTATGTTTTTTTAATTGCTATGCACAGGGTACCCCATTGAATGGTTCCAATTGAAGCTGCTAAAACGCCAGGCCATGGTCACCCAGAACTTAACTGTAAGTTGTCTGTACCGAATAATAACGGTACCGCTAAGTGCGGTGCTTCTTTTGAATTTTTTAAAAACGCTTAATTTAAACAAGTTTTTTGTTCACAACTATCATAACGGATTTTTGTTTTTTTTTTTTACAATTTGTACACTATAACGTTGATCAAGAGTGTTAGAAGTACTAGTACAGGAAAATTAGCAAAAAAAAAAACAATAGTTTTATGGAACGAAATAGAGGACGGCTGAATGTTTTATACCTGAGAGAGGGCTATTAGAAAAGCTTATGCCTAGTTTTTCGGGATGCCATCCCCCTGGCAAAATGCATCATTTTTGAAAATGCGAATGGAGCTATATCTTATTCGAAACTATTGATCTTAGAGGCAAAACTATAAGGCCAAGGTTGTAGGCAATTAAATCATCTTTCGTTTATACAAACATTTTTTTCCGTGCAGGCAATATTTTCAAGGTTATGTTAGGGTTCTAAGATTCTCATTTAGAAAGTAATTCACGTAAGCTTATTCGAGGGCGACCTGCATCGTGCCTGATCGGGAAACTATTGATTGCTCAGAACTTGGTCTGGGCCAGTAGCGCAACAATCAGTCACGATGAAGTGCTTGTTTTACCTCCTCGTGGTGGTCCCCGGGCAACTATTTATGTATCCCAATATACATAAATAGGCTAAAATTACAAGTGCGAAAAGGCCTAGCTTTCTAGGATAGGTTACGGAGGTTAGCATTCTCCGTAACTGAAATCAACCCGCTACCGAAACCAACACTACGCCTCGGATAATTAATGATAACTCGTTGACGACTTTTGGCTATTGTACCCGGACAAAGATTGGTTTCTGGAATGTGAAGACGCTTCTTGACAATGGAAAAGAAGGTCCTCAGAATGCCAGATTCCTGCAACTAGAGAAGGAATTTATGCGGTATAGGATGGACATCTTAGGGATAAGTGAAGTTAGATGGCTGGGTTCGGGGAAGTTCAAGTCACCAACCCGTAACACTGTACTATTCTATTCCGGAAAAACACCTGGAAGCGCTCGGGAATCTGGCGTTGGATTGCTGCTTTCCAAAACAGCTCTCAAAAGCCTAATTTCCTGGGAGCCTTTAGGTGACAGGATCCTGAAAGCCAGGTTTCGGACTAGAGTACGTCGCGTCACCATCATACAGTGTTACGCCCCAACTTTGCTCTCTTCTGACGAGGAGAAGGAGGCCTTTTATAACCGGCTGAGTGCTGCTTATGATAGCGTTCCACGAGGTGATATAGTTATGGTGATGGGAGACTTAAATGCCAAGGTTGGCAATGACAACACTGGGCTAAGGCATGTCATGGGAAAACATGGTGTTGGTAACCGAAACGACAATGGCGAACGATTTGTCGATTTCTGCAACGCCAACGGCCTTGTTATTGGAGGGATCATGTTCGAGCATAAGACGTGTCACAAAGTCAGTTGGGTGTCGACTGACAGACAAGCAACTTCTTACCAAATTGACCACTTCGCGATCAGCCGGCGTTTTAGAAGCAGTCTCCAGGACGTCCGTAACAGAAGAGGTGCTGACATGGGAATGGCCCGGGACCACCATCTGATGGTTGCTACCGTAAGATTGCGTACAGCTGCAGTTCGGAGATCCCAAGGAAACACTCGAATGCCCAAGTTTAATACAGATAGACTAAAGGATCCTGCAGTGCGCCAACAACTAGGGGACCACCTTTCACAAGGATTGAACGCAATCAGCAGCACGGAAACCACATCCATGGAAAATCATTGGTGTGCTGTGAAAAATGTGTTCTTATCCGGTGCTGAAAGTATAGTCGGCCGGGCGCAAGGAAGAAATAGTGCTTGGCTTTCCGACGAAACTTGGGCAAGGATCGAAGAAAGGAAACACCTTAAAGCTCGCATCGCAGCTACCCCAGCAGCAGGGAGAAACGAGCTTGAGTCTACGTACCGCATGAAGATGAGAAAAGTTCACCGTAGTGTGCGACGTGATAAGCGTAACTACATCTACGCATTGGCTACAGAAGCAGAAGAAGCCACTAGTAGGTGTGACAGTAGGACCGTCTACAGAATTGCCAAAGAGCTCACTGGTGTCCAGAGCTCTAAACAACACCTGGTTAAAGACACAAACGGATCCCTGCTAATTTCGGATGAGGACCAGCTCATAAGGTGGAGGGAACACTTTTCTGCGGTTTTAAACCGCGTTTTCGCAAGTGAAGTGAACCCTATTCCCTCTGAGCTACCCGAAGTAACAATTTCCCGAATACGCACCGTACCCCCCAGTAAAGAAGAAATTATCACCGCCATCAAAGCACTGAAGAACAACAAAGCGGTTGGACTTGACGGTATTCCTGCAGAGCTCTTAGGAGCAGTCCCAACGACATCGAGCGAGCTACTGCACCCACTTATTAAGAGAGCTTGGGAAACAGAGAGCTTTCCTGAAGAGTGGAAAAAAGGAATGATTGTCAAGCTCCCAAAGAAAGGAGATCTCACACAGTGCGAAAACTGGAGAGGAATATGCGTTCTGCCTGCAGTAGCCAAGATAATAGCAAGGATAGTATTGGACCGAATTAAAGACCACCTCGAAGACACACTCGACGCCGAACAAGCAGGTTTCCGCACTGGATCTTCCTGTGTGGATCACATCAACACCTTGCGGATCATCATCGAACAGTGCGTTGAATATCGATCACCACTTCACCTGCTGTTCATCGATTTTGAAAAGGCGTTCGACAGTGTCAATAGAGAATTTATTTGGCTTGCTTTGCACAGGAGGGTCACCCCAGATAAATTGATTGCTATTATCAAGGCTACATATGATAGATCCAGGTGTCACAAAGGTAGGCTGTCAGAGGAGTTTGAAATCCAAAGTGGAGTTAGGCAAGGCTGTATACTGTCACCAATACTGTTCCTGTTGGTGATAAGTGACGTACTGCACGCCGCTTTGTCAAATGGAAATTGAGGAATTCAGTGGACTCTGCAATCTCACCTCAAACATCTAAACTACGCGGACGACGTATGCTTACTCTCTCATAGGATCATGGATCTCCATCAAATGACAACAAGGGTGGAGAGAGAAGCAGAAATCGTAGGGCTTAAGATCAACTCGGCAAAAACTAAAAGGATCAGCCTTGGAACTTCCTCATCAATCCAAGTAAATATTTCTGGACAACCGGTAGAGATGGTAGAGGATTTCCAATATCTTGGGAGTACTACCTCTACGGGTGGCGGAACTGAACTGGACGTAAACAGCCGAATCAGAAAAGCAAAGGCTGCGTTCGGAATGCTGTCCAAAATATGGAGAAACAACTCTTTTAGCTTAAAGACCAAGCTACGACTGTTCCGCTCCAATGTTGAATCCGTTCTGCTTTACGGCTGCAGCACTTGGAAAGTCACTGAAATTGTCACTAGAAAGCTGCCTTCGTTAATAGATGTCTACGAAACATCTTGAGGATTTTCTGGCCCAACCGTATCTCCAATGCCGAACTTCATGCGAGAACGGGTCAGGAGCCCATAGACTCCATTATACGAAGAAGAAAGTGGCAGTGGATTGGCCATACGCTTCGAAAAGGCGATCGGTGCATTGCATCTCAAGCAATGCAGTGGAACCCGCTCATACAGGAGGGAAGACAAGTGGGCCGGCCTAGAAGTACATGGCGAAGAACGGTCGAACAGGAATCGGCACGACTGTGGAAAAGTTGGAGAGAGCTGAAATATATTTCAAGAAATCGTACACGATGGCGCGTAGGTGTAGTGGAGGCCCTATGTCCCGTAAGGGAAACATCACGGACGTAATAGGTCCGAGGACCTAAGTAAGTAAGTAAGTTATTCGAGAATGACAAAAATATGTTAATGTGACAAAAAAAAACAAAGAATAAGACGACATAACCTTGGAAATATCGCCCGCACCGAAAAAAAATGTATAAGTGAACGAAAGATAATTGTATTGCCTACAAGCTTGGCCTTACCATTTTATTTATTTATCAATTGATTACAAGATCTGCTGATTACAAATTAAATATATAATTTAAATACATTATTTACAATATATATACATTTTCTGAGTTATTACATAATAATTCAAAATTTAAACATCAATAATTCAAAGGCATGGAATTAGTTAACTACATAAATTAAGTAATCTTTTCTTAAAAGGATCCCTCTTCATGCAAAGGTCAACTTCATCGCATACTCCATTAAAAAGTTTTAAAGAACGAGTTTTGGGTTCATTCAACCCATAGTTTGTCTTATGAGGAACAGTATAAAATAAT
This sequence comes from Melangyna quadrimaculata, assembly GCA_949320155.1. Lineage (NCBI taxonomy): Eukaryota > Metazoa > Arthropoda > Insecta > Diptera > Syrphidae > Melangyna > Melangyna quadrimaculata. Next base: position 84,642,268 of record OX439484.1, read on the forward strand.
TCACATCTATTGCGGAAGATTCGTTTTGGAACGTAGAAAGGTATTAAGGAAAGCAAATCGATTGAAGATATTCGATTGTCTAATACATCTTTTATAAATAAAATACATTGAACTTTTCTTCGACATTTACGCGTTTTTAAATCTATAAGAGAACACCTTGATTCATACATACTTGGTAAATCTCTTTTGAATTCTTTCTACTCTCAAGATATTATTATCATAGAATGGCGACCAAACGACACAACAGTATTCCAAGATAGGTAAAACTAAAGACATAAATAGTGTCTTTAACGTATAAGCATCGTTAAAATCATTTGAATTCCGTTTTAAGAAACCTAATAAGGAGTTGCCTTTAGAGACAATGTAATCAATATGAGTTCTAAAGTCCAGCTTTGAATCAAAATGAACTCCAAGATCATTTATAACATTAACTCTAAGAAGACTGTACTCATGAAATTTGTACTCAAAATTTATAGGAGATGGAGATCTTGTTGCACTAAAAATTTTACATTTTGAATAGTTTAATTCCTAGTGATTGTAATTGCACCAACTAAAAACATTATCAATATCCAACTGCAGCAATATACAATCCCTTATTGAAGATGTTGAAAGAAAAATCTTTACATCATCTGCGTACATCAAACAATTGCAATATCTTAATACAGCCTGTAGACCATTAGCAAAAATAATAAAAAGAAGTGGGCCCAAATGACTTCCTTGTGGAAGACCCGACACAACTTCTATAATATTTGAGGTACACCCATCTATCTTTACTATTTGCTTTCTATCAAATAAATATGACTTTAACCATTTGAGGAAAGATTTATTAAACCCTAACTTTATTAATTTCTGCAGTAGAAGACAATGGTGTACGCAGTCGAATGCTTTTACAAAGTCAGTATAGAGAACATCCACTTGTTTCCCATTTTCCATTTGATTGCTGCAAAAATTAGTAAACAGGCTTAAATAAGTGTAAGTCGATCTACCTTTTAAAAAACCATGTTGACAGGGGGATAAGGATTCCTTTACAGAAAAGAAAAGTCTTTGTGTAAATATTTTTTCAAAAAGCTTTGGTACTGCCGAAAGCTTAGAAATAGGTCTATAATTTTTCACAAGGTGCTTTAGACCATTTTTATAAACTGGATCTATATAGCAAAGTTTCCATTGAAATTAACATAGCGAAGTGAAGTAGGGTCAGCATCCCTTTTGATAAGCTTCGAACAACGCATAGAACTCTTAGAAATATTTAATTTAATCGCAGCGTAATTGACTACATCATCTTCAGTCACATTACTGTCCAAACGGGAAAGATGTAAGAATTGTAGACGAGGAACGGATTGCAGTGTAAATTTGCCTTCTACAACAGCGGCAGTCCCAAACCTTATCTTTCCAGGACGATGGACTTTGGAAATTTTAATATGATTTAATACATTAGTATTAGCACCCTTACTAAAGGTATTAGCATCATCATCAACATTGGCAACACCATTGTTATGAACATCATTATCAGCAGTAGCACCAACATCATCAAACGCAGCAACAACACCAGCAACAAGATCACTCACATCGCAAGCAACAACTGTTGCACTAGGAATAGTATTAGAAACGTCATCACCCACACCAGCAGCACCAACACTCATAATAACACCAGCATCCCATCAACAACAACCTCCTTCCCAGCAACAACAGTATCATCACCACAGATAAGCAATACCTAGATGGGAATCTACGGCTGTCAATTCGGTTTGCCTACAAGCTCAAACGTCAAATGGCCGTGGTGAACATCGGATTTTTGCACTTGTGTACGTGCAGACGACCGTGGTGAAAATCGGATTTTTGCACTAGTGTACGTGAAAAAAAAATCCGAGTTTCACCTCGGTTCGTGGACAAAATGGCGGATAATTTAAGAATCCAAGGGTTTGTTTAAATGTGCTAGATTCTTGTAAGCCGATTTCCTTTCGACGATTGCAGATTAATTTTTTTTGTTGTAAGGAAGTCGCAAAAAAAATCGTGTAGCCGGTGTAAATTTTCTATATGAAAGATTTGATTTTTGATCTTTTTTTCTAAACAAATCAAATTTTTCTATCACAGATTTGATTTTTTTGTTGAAATGAAAGTTACATTAAGGTTTAACTACATATACCTACCTACTTTTGCAAAAAAGTACAAAAGTGAGAATTTAAAATGTTCGCTAAAGAAACCTTCTTGCAAGAAAACATACAAAAATTGTTTTGACAGAAAACGTAGTATAACTTCTTATTGGCTGTAGAGCTACTAGCGATGTTGTATTTGTAATGCCTGTAAAATCGTACTGTACTATGGATGGCTTTTGTGATAAAACACGCCTATTGTGTTTTTTCCTCAATCAGAATTGACTTTATTGCAGTTTTTGCAATTAAGAACAGATGAGATTCACACCATTGTGGGTGCTTTCTTTTATCCACATACAAATTAATTCTGGCAGATGAAGGTTTTGTTGGTATTCCAAATGTTTCGCATCGGCTTAGGAGACCATTTTTGTTGCAACACAATTTAAATTGTGTAAAGGATCTTTCAAATCAACGTTAAAGGTTAGACCGCACACAACTGTAGCGGAACTGCACTTCACGACGCGGCAAAATATTATTTGTATGAAATTGTATGAGCTATATCGCACTAAGCGGCAACTGAACTTCATAAAATTTCATACAAATTATTGTGAATCGCAGTTCCGCTGCAGTGCAGTTCCGCCTAGTGCGGTCTAACCTTAAAGGCTCTTCCAAACCAATGTGAAACATTCGTTGCGGCGAAGAAACATTCGCATGTCAAAATTTATTTACATGGTGATAAATGAGAGTGCCCACACCAACGCGGCGGAGAAACATATGAATTAATTTTGACTGACGAATGTTTCTTCGCCGCAACGAATGTTTCGCATTGGTTTGGGTGAGCCTTAAATCGGAGCGAAACACTCACGACAACAAAACATTCACTTTTTAAAATTAAGTTACATGAAAATAATTGAGAGTAGGTACCCACAATGAAAGCGGTGCGATTTTCCATATGAACCCGATGACTGACAAAAATGTTGTCCACGCATCGGTTAAATTAATTTCTAAAAATTTACGTCGGAATTTGACCATGATGCAATCCAACCCCTTACGTATAAATTAAAATAATTTCATATATTAAGTGTGCCTGTACCCTAAAACTAAGAAAATAGTAGCTGTCAAATTTGCCATGGTGGATTTAATTTTTGTTGATTTCTCGAACCTTATTATTGGTTGGCGAGATTTTTTTTTATAATTATTGTGCTGTAGAGCTGAAAAAAATTGAAATTATGTTTTTAAATTTCATAAACATAATTAGGTCTTTTGCCCTTTGCTATACTCTGCTCAAACAGGGCTCCTTCGGAGGCGACAGAGTTCTACAAAAAGTTCTCATCGCGCATCGTCTGCCTAAGCAGCTTTTTGGCGAATTGGAAGAAAGAAACATGAAAGCACAAAGCACCAAAAGATTTTTCATTGAAATTCAAGGACTCGTTCAAGTTTCGCTTGCCATGCGGGCATTGTGCTTGGTGAAACAATTATTTTTTTGTTAATTTATTTTTTTAATGAAAATCACAAACACCGGAATAAAAATCTTCGCACAGCACATTTATGAAAAAAAAAAAAAATTAACTGTCAAACAAATCAAATTCACCGCGTTAAATTGTTGTTGGAGCTCACATCTATTCATCGACACGAAATGAAATTACAAAAACAACAATGTAAACAAATGGGTTTTGGGGGGTGATACGAACGAAAGATTCCTATCTAGGTATTGCTTATCTGTGATCATCACCTTCACCAGCACCAGCAACCTCTTTCTTATTTTCGTCGCCCGAGTTCATTGTGTTAAATTTGAGTAAGCTTTCATCAGTACCGTCAGCACCAGCGGAGAGCGGACGGAGTAGATGCAATGCCATCAACAGCAGACTTAACACCAGCAGCAATCGTTTCAATTCCCTTTGAAGTCGAAGCTTTCACATTATGAGCAGCTTTAGCAAGATCGTCACTCTGTGAAGAAGAGTTCGAATTGCTTGTTGTTGTTATGTTTATCTTAGACGAGGAAACCGGGTTTTTTCCTTTCAAGAGAGGTTTTTTACCACAACTTTTAACTGCAGGAGATAAAGAAGAGGTATTTCTATGCAAAGGGGAGTTTAAATAGCGAGGAGAAGAACTGTTATTCTCTTTTAAAGGCTGTAGTTGTTTATTATTGTTGTTTGGTACATTAACCATGGGCTTGACTTGAGAGCATGTTAGCCGTAGGGGTTTCACAAGATTATCAAAATCAGATTTATTATCAACAAAGAAACGATAAAGGTCTTTGATTTTAGGTATGCAACTTAGGAAAGAAATGTTTTTGCATGCACCACACTTTCAGAAAATGTTATCATTTGATTCAAACGTTACCCGATCGGTTTCACTCATTTTGGTACATTTAAAATGAAAACCCGATTGACAAACTCCGCAAAAAATCATATCACTTTTAGAAGTTAAAAAACTACATTGAGAACATTGAATGTCCATTATGAAATCAAAAGAAAGTTAGTACTGTCTGTAATGAAAGCAAGAACTGAACTGATTTTTCATATAAGATCAATAGTTTCGGAGATATAGATCACTTCGCGTTTTCCAAAATGGCGGATTTCCCCAGGGGGTGGTGGGCGTTCTGAAAAACTGGATAATTGCTTTTCTAATAGCCCTCTTTCAGCTATAAAGAATTCAGCCGTCCTATATTTCGTTCCACAAAAAAATCTAACTTTCCTGTGCTATACTGATTATAGGCCTTTTTATTGGTAAGTGTATACGCAGCGCAGCAAAACTTTACACTGTTAACAACAACAAAGGAAAAGTGGGGATACTACATAACGTGTTACTCGTATTACTTTGTTTTCTGATGTTCAAAAAAATATCTAATATTTTTTAAACATCACAAAACAAAGTAATAACACGTTATGTAGCTTACCCACTTTTAATTTGTTGTTGTTAACAGTGTAAAACTTTACTGCGCTGCGTATACACTTACCAATAAAAAAGGCCTTATATTTAACAAAATAGTTTTGGTTGCCAACACCATTTGAGTAGGTACAAATCAATAGTTTATTTATAATTTAGTTTAACTTGACCTAAGATTTGATTTAAATCCTAAGAAACACGGGCATTATAAGACCTATCCTTACATATGGTAGCCTGGTTTGGTGGAGCACGATGGACAAAGAAACTAATTGCAAAACGCTTAATAAAGTTCAAAGACTAGTGTGTATAGGAATTACAGGGGCAATGAGATCCACACCCACTTCGGAAATGAAAACGATACTCAACCTTAAGCCCCTAGTACTACTTGTACAAGAAACTGCAGCCTACAGTGCTCAAAGACTAAGCCAAACCAATAGCTGGAAACAACAAATTTACGGAGGGATAGACTCCCCGATTACAGCAGTGTCTTCCAAGCGGAGGTTCTGGCAGTGATTAAGGGTGCAGAACAAATACTAATGATGGCGATACCACGGGCTGATATCACTTTTAACATTGACAGCCAGGCAGCGATCAAGGTCATCTCTGCCACAGAAATCAAATCCAAACTGGTTTCATGCTGTCGTGAAGAGCTTAGAGTTCTTGCCACACAGGACAACATCAGACTCTGTTGCGTCCCTGGACACTGTGGAATTGAAAGTAATGAAAAAGCAGATAAACTGGCAAGGACTGGTTCATCGTTATATCCAAGCCTAACAGACACTATTGTTAAAATTCGACCCTGTGCCATTAAACAGACGATAAGTAAAAAAATAGTGGAACTTGCCAGTGACAGGTGGAACTCACTTGTAACTTGTACCACTACAAATAATCTGTGGCCCAGCTACAATAAGAAAAAAACAGACAAAATTATGAACCTTAAAAAGAGATCCCTGCATCTTCTGATAGGAATTATCACAGGACATAATCTCTTAGGGTATCATTAAAACAAAAAGTGATTGAATACTGTGGATTATGCACAGGATGCGGAGACGAAGAAGAAGTGGAGGACACTCTTCACTACCTAGGTCACTGTCCAGCATTCTGCAACATAAGGAACAAAATTTTGGGTAGCTATTTCTTCAACGATTTAGCAGAAATCTCGAAGTCAACAGATAAGAACATCTTAATTTTAATGAACTTCATCAACGCCTCTAAATTTTTAAAGGAATGGTCCAATCCATCGGGGTATCACAAGGGATCAACATTGATCTAAGTGTGACGGGAACAAGATCTACCGGCAGCCCATCAACCTAACCTAACCTAAGAATAGCGCACTTTGTCTTTTAAAAACTTGCTATGTCTTTTGCAGTTTTTAGAAACATAGTAGAACCTACCAATACAAAATGAAAGAATATTTTTTAAAATTGATATTTTTTTTTTTATAATTTTTGTCGATTCCAAATCAATTATAAACAGCATATGCTACGGCCAGTTTCAGGCGCTCGAATCAAAATTGATATAATATTATTGATTACGAAGACCAATCTGTTTCTTATTAAAATACAAAAAAAAAGCGAGCAGGTCTACGAGTAATCCGCCAATTGTGTTACACATTTTATCTTAATAGCGAGTAAAATAGATTTAGGCTGGTATTCACCGATCGCTCATAAACTGCTCTTAACTTTATGAGCTTCTTAACTTGAAAATTATTTGTGGTATTCACCAACCACTCATAAGTATTTTTCCATGTTCGAAAAAGAGAGCCAATGTTTGAATATGAGAGCAAATGTTCAAAAAACCAACCAAACATTCCCAATTGGAAACGATAGACAGCTGGCTAGGCAGGGGCCAAGAGATATTAATAAACTAAAAGCATTTTCTACTTTTGTCTGTAAATAGGTATAATCTCTGAACAAAAATAATAGGTAGTAGTTTTTTTAAGAATTTAACATTACAATACTATGTTATTCTATTGTCATCTAAAAAATAACTTGTTTGAATGCTTTAATTTTGACTTCTTTAAACAAAAAATAATAACAAAAGATGATTGTGAGCTGTGACGTCATAGAAATACCCATAAATACCATGATGACTAATTGGGTGTATAAATGAGCATACCTTTTTCTGTTTATCTTGGGGAGAAGGGACGTTTTATTGCGAAAGTTTTCGGACAACCTTTCGAAGAGAGCGCTCGTAACTTAGGAGTGGTGGACACCACTCATAACTTTTGCGAGCGCTCGTAAATGGCCATTAATATTGCTTGGTGAATATGTTTATGAGGCTCTTAAGTTATGATCGCATGGTGAATACCAGCCTTAAAGATGGATACTATTTTATTTAAAAAATGTTGGCAATTTGTTTTAATGAAATCATTTTTTAGATAGGTTATATTATATTATAATTGCATTTCTCCTCAAAACTCGTACTTCTAGTCCTCTAGTCCAATTTCGGACGTACTGTCAAGTAAAGAGATTCTTTTTTTTAGCCGCTCCACCCTTATGTAGAATCCCTTACCCTGCTCTATTTTTCAAATCCATTGTGCATCAGTATCTCCTCTTAAATCCTATCTTATTTTCTTAACGCCACAAGTTAGACGGCTTTCACACAAGGAAACTGAGTTGCCAGAAACTGGCTAGTTTATAGGCGAGAAGGGTGTTAGGGGAAATTTTTTGTCGTCCTTTTACGCCCTTCTCGCCTAGAAACTACAAATCGCCGGCAACTCAGTTTCCTTTTGTGAAAGGGGTCTAACTCTACAATGCCGTGGTATAAATATGTAGGTAATGGGGCATATAACACATGCGCTTTTTTTCCTTTTAAGCTCCGAGTAGAGCATGGATCAGAGTGCAGATCTCGAGCGACGGAGTTAGCTCTGTCATACGATGCGATATGCAGCGTCTGAACTCATTGTAAAAACAGATGAAATAGTAAAGTTGGCTGCGTTCAGCTTTTTGCTCCATTCGCACGGTCTTTTTATTCCGAAGAATAAAAAGAAACACAAGTTGGCCAATCTAAGCTGTCAGCTAAATAGAAACACAGATCATTTAGCAGCTCAGTGCTATGCTCTGAGCTAAGAAAAAAATTTAAATTGTTGTTGCATACTCGTATTTTTATATTTATTCAAGAATTCTAAATAAGTCACTTAATCCTGGGTTACAGCCCCTTCTAACTCAATTTTTTTTTACTGCACTCTTTTTAATTTTAAATACAAATGCGATTGTTATCTATGGTTTATAATTTAATAGTTTAACATACTTACTTTGTGTATGAACAATTATTAAATTGGAAATATTATACCTAATAGACGCTTTTAACCCTTTATATGGAAATAGAATATGTGCGATAGTTTGTTTTAATTACATATTATTTTGCATACTTAAAAAACAATCATGTAAATATGTTATAAGTTACAATTTACAAGATAAACTACTAAAGCAAATAGATCAACGCTCCTAGCAATTATTATTTACTAGTGGGTGGATCCAGACTAGTAGGGTGGATTCAGACTTTCAGCCAGGGGGGGGGGTCACGACGCCTATGTGCATACAAACCCAATAAAGCCTTACACTGAAAAAAATTCTTTTATTTATTTTTATATTAGTGAAACCTGTTAAAAAAAATGTAGGTACATATACATAGTAAGTTAAATGCTCCTCTGCTAAGAACCCACTCTAACAGCCTTCTAAATGCCCCATTATTGTCCCCTTTATTTGAATATGCAGCCCCTATGTTTCTATATGACAAATTGGATGCACTTTTTACTCTTCAAGATGTTCAGGAAGCCATAAACGACTCAAAGCAAAATAAAGCTCCGGGAACTGATCGAACTCCATTTGAATTCTATAAAAATTCTACAAGCGAGTTTATGAAATCACTAACCGTGGAGTTCAACCGAATCTTTGAAACAGCTGAAGTTCCCGAAAGTTTTAAAAAAATCCATTATTTTTCCGCTTCACAAAAAAGGTGACTTCAAAGATCAAGCAAACTACAGGGGAATTTCGTTTTTAAACACTTCAGCCAAATTGTTTGCTGCGTTATTATACAAAAGGCTTAGTCAATGGGTTCAAGAAAAGAATATTCTAACCGAATTCTTAGCTGGGCTTAGAAAGGGTTATTCCACAATTGACCAAATATTTGCACTTACCAACATAGCTGATGCCTATACAAATAAGAAACAAAAATTGTATGCATTTTTCGTGGATTTTCGTGCAGCATTTGACACGATATCGCGAGAAGCACGCTTTTATAAACTTTTTATAATTGGTGTATCAACCGAATTTATTCGTATTTTGAGAGCACTGTATGAGAATAATGTGGCTTTTGTGTGGGATGGAGATCTTACATCTGAAGAATTTGAAACTTCAATGGGCGTTAAACATGAAGATAAGGGAAGTTCACCGTAGTGTGCGACGTGATAAGCGTAACTACATCAACGCATTGGCTACAGAAGCAGAAGAAGCCGCTAGTAGGTGTGACAGTAGGACCGTCTACAGAATTACCAAAGAGCTCACTGGTGTCCAGAGCTCTAAACAACACCTGGTTAAAGACACAAACGGATCCCTGCTAATTTCGGATGAGGATGAGCTCATAAGGTGGAGGGAACACTTTTCTGTGGTTTTAAACCGCGTTTTCGCCAGTGAAGTGAACCCTATTCCCACTGAGCTACCCGAAGTAACAATTTCCCGAATACGCACTGTACCCCCCACCAATACTGTTCCTGTTGGTGATAAGTGACGTACTGCACGCAGCTTTGTCAAATGGAAATAGAGGAATTCAGTGGACTCTGCAATCTCACCTCAAACATCTGGACTACGCGGACGACGTATGCTTACTCTCTCATAGGATCATGGATCTCCATCAAATGACAACAAGGGTGGAGAGAGAAGCAGAAATCGTAGGGCTTAAGAACAACTCGGCAAAAACTAAAAGGATCAGCCTTGGAACTTCCTCATCAATCCAAGTAAATATTTCTGGACAACCGGTAGAGATGGTAGAGGATTTCCAATATCTTGGGAGTATTGTCTCTTTCGCTTCGAAAAGGCGATCGGTGCATTACATCTCAAGCAATGCAGTGGAACCCGCTCACACAGGAGGGAAGACAAGTATGCCGGCCTAGAAGTACATGGCGAAGAACGGTCGAACAGGAATCGGCACGACTGGGGAAAAGTTGGAGAGAGCTGAAATATATTTCAAGAAATCGTACACGATGGCGCGTAGGTGTAGTGGAGGCCCTATGTCCCGTAAGGGAAACATCACGGACGTAATAGGTCCGAGGACCTAAGTAAACAAACAAACAAAATCATATTTTAATCAAATCTTACTCTACAATAATGAGGAATTAAAAAAAAAAAAAAGTTTTAATACTGCAGCATACCCTTCGTTATCTTGCGCTAATGGACATCTGCCTGTAGGTATGTATGTACATCGATCAACTTTTTTTGTTTTTAAGTAATTTGTTTAAAATCATTTCCTTAAGGCTTATCTTCGGATATTCAATAGAAATCGAATACGTATTAATAACTAAACGTCTTTTATATTCAACTAACAGGTAGGGTTATTTTAACTTTGATTATTTATTTGTATGTAATTAATCGGTTATACCTCACCACCACCTGGAGTCAGTAGCAGATCTAGGATTTGGCTGTGGGGGGGCTTGGTAGATCCAGTTTGAGACATTAATGGCCAGTTTCACAAGTTAAACTACAATATAAGTTTGAACTTAAGTTCAGTACTTGATTCGGTTTCAAAGTGAACCTTGAACTTACATAATTCTGTAGTTCTAGTTAAACGAATGTATTCTGCCATTTAAACTTCAGTTCAACGTTCAGAACACTTGATCGTTATAATCATTCTCAAATCTAAATTGACAACTGCCATTTAATAATAATAACAATATATTATATTCCTTTCTATTTGAAATTATTTTTCTTAATGTTTTCGAGTGACGAGGAAATGTAACATTCGTTGTAAGAGTGAAAAGAGAAAAACGCTTCCCTTGAAGAACAAATTATTTTAACTATTGTGACGATGTTGATTTGTTTGAAAGTTGCGATTGCCATCATACAGTCATATTAATCTTCGCTCTATTGAACTGAGGTTCATTTTATACTGTGAAAACCAACAATTTGACCTTTAAATTTGAACTGAAGTTCAGGATCAGTTAAACTTAATTTAAAACTTTCACTGTGAAACTGGCCATAAGTAATACAATTTGTTTGTCCACAACTTAATTTTATAATTTATAACTAACTAGTTTAGGTTAAAGGGTTTTTTGTGAAAATATACAAAGTTATATAAATAATTGAATTGAATAGCCGTGTTATTTGTGCATTTATATCAGCTTCTATCCCCGGTTTAAAATGTTTTCAATATAAAGTACAATAACATCTGTAGTATTTAACATTTAAAATATTTTTAAGTGGAGATAGAAAAAAAATCTATATACCTTCAATTTTTAGCCACGTCAACTTTGAACCACCAGAGGAAAAAATCTGTCAATAAATTTGCACGTCAGTCTAGAGGGATCGCAAATATTCACACGCATGATTTTCTGAGTGCCCAGAGAAAACTCTGATTTTGATTTGTTGTTCCCAAATTCTCCTCTGGTTTTAGCCCCAATTGCGTTTTTTTGCAAAGTTAGCTAAGTTCTTAGGGTGAATTTTTGTTTAATTTGGCATGGTAATTGTTAAGCCCCGACGCCATTTTTTCAATTTTCTCTTCAAGCTTTAGCCCCAACTTGAACTTGACAGTCCCTTGAGTCAAGCCCAAAAATTTTCTGGAATACCTAAGGTAAGTTTTAAAGGCGTTAGCCCCGACCACGTTTTTTTGTCCAATTCTTGTTAAGACCTACTCGCGAGCTGTTTTTTTTTCGTTCCAATTTTCTGTCAATTATTCGTAGCCCCGAACTTGTTTTTCTGTACAATTCCCTTCAGGTTTCAGCCCCAACCTAATTAATTTGGGGATTAGAAAAAAAATACGTAGCATTTAAATTGCGTAGCCCCAGCCTCGTTATTTTTGTCTGACTCCTGATTCTGATTTCTATATTTCAATCAATTTTAAGAACAGCCTGTGGGGAGGGCTTTAGCCCCTATAGCCACCCCCCTGGATCCGCCACTGCCTGGAGTAAACTTATTCGAAAATTCTTTAAAAAAAAAATCAATCGACAAAAAGGAACAAATCCTGGTTTATTGACCTAGTCCATCATGGGGGTGAATTATCTAAAAATAAATCAGTGTTTTCCAGCACACGGTGAAGTCTGTATCTGTAGCTCCGTTTATAATTTGTCTCTATTGTGCAGATTTAAGGGCATTGCATCCCAGAAAGATCTTCTATTTTTAGTTTGAAAATGAAAATATCGTGAGGAACAAATAATTATTCCCCGAAGTAATGTTTTATTTCGAATATTTCATTCGGAAATAGTTCTCACAGTAAAAAGGTACCTACACTTTTGAGTTGTGGTTTACATTTTATTTTGATTGAAAATCTTTTCAAATTTTATTCATTATGGCTTCTTTTGGTATTCGTGGTATAAATCAAAACGGAGGAATAAATATTTGTTGCTGCCGCATTTGTACTTGTGTGAATTTTAATTTTCTTACCTCCAAAGTTGGCCTCCTCAAACTTTTGGAGTTATTTTTGGCAACCGTTTGTGAAGGACTCCTCGTAAGGTATGGCATTCCGGTAGCCGATACTATTGGTCAAGCATTAACGAGTTTACTTACAACTACTGCTTATTGCTTTACAACAACAGCAATACTTGTTGTTTGTTATTGTTTCTCAGACAAGTCGTATAGTCTTATTCGACAGTCTTTATTTGTAAGTGAACATTTAAAAAAAACTAATGGAATTTAAAACAGTTTTTTCTGAAACATTCCTTTGTTTGCAGGAAACTCTTTTCAACGCTGTGGCATGTTTTATGTACTTTAGTGCTGCTAGCTATATGGGATTTGCTTGTGTTGTTTGGCTGCATCCGCAGTTTCTAATAAGGCCTGGGTTTTGGGCGTATCCTACTATGACAGCTGCATATGTAAGTATATTTTTTAAAAATGAAACAATAAAGAAACAAATTAGACGTCTAATTTATAATTTTTCAGTACATAGGATATCTAGCCTCAGTTGTGCATGGTATAGATGCAATTCTCTCATTCAAGCATTACAGGGGATATCGATAATTTGATTTTAGTGTGGTATAATCAATACCGAATTAAATGTAAAGCTTTTTTAATTAAATTTAATATATTTTAAGTGCAATAATTTAAATAAGCATTATTAAGGGTTGCTAGAATTAAGAATTACAAACTCAGTTAAATTGGCAAAAATATTTAAAAATATAAGTATTTCCATACAAAAGAGTTATTTTCAAGAACAAATACATTGATAAAAAAATAAAGTCAGATACTATCTTTTTTTGATCCAAAAATTTTAGCCTCATTGGGGGTATCGTGCAACATTCAATTGATACAAATCGATCATATCAAAAAGTTGAGTGCGTTACAATTGTTTGTATCGGACCGACCGAGTAGATTTATAACCCAAATATTATTATGTGGGTTTATGTGCACATGCGTCCTGATTTCGTATAGAAAAGTCAAGCAGTTTTTTCTTGTTAGGCTTGGGTAGATTTAGTGGAAATACATAAATTGTTGTAAATTCGCACACATCCTAACTTAAAATAGCTTCATATTACCTACAAAATCAAGATAAATTAAAAAATATCATTTTTCGTCTCTTCTGTCTCAAATGGTAAGGCAATATTATTTTAATTAACGACAACTTTTTGTTTTGTTTTTTTAATTCAATAATTTTTTTTTATTTTAATATTTATTTAAATATCAAACTCTAGGCACTGTGTATAAAAGCACTTTGATTTCATTTATAAATACAATAAAAACGTTAGTATAACAATCACATCATAGTTAGCAAAAGACAAACACATAAAATACTGTACTACATATATGTACAAAATAAATTAAATAATAATAATAAATAATAAAATACAAATATTTTAATATTAGAAAGACTAGTCATGTTGTTGCAATAAGAGGTTTCATTGTCGTTGAATAAAACTGAATTGGTTTGAAGATTCTTTATTTTTTGTTGGCACAAATTGGGAGATTTATAAATCTTTAATGTATTAATCCTTTTTGTGATTTCTGAATGCGGTTCGGAATTTCCTAAATAACAAAATAAGAAAAATATAAATTATTATTTTTTTTAAGGAAAATTATAAGACATTATACCTTAAATCCTTATACGCTAAACTAGACTCATAGTCTGATTTCAGCATCGCTATACGTACCCAACGAGGTCGTTTATGTATAACTTTATGAATCAAAAATTTAAGACCCAAAAGAAGATGCTCAAAAACGACAAATGCAAGATCGGGTATTTCTGGGACAAGTTTGGCAACAAAATCTCTAAAAACCATAATGTTTACAGCGTTCCGGGAAATAAAACAACAATTTTGAAACTCACCTCACTTGAGGTTGCATATATAGCAATCCACAATTGCTAAATATTGCCAAGACGGAAAGGATTTCAAAAGCTGATTGCCAAGCACCTATATTTTTGGCACGACGTGAATAAGGACGTTTGAATATGTTGCAAAGCTAAAAGTAAACAATATTTTAACAAAAAAAAAATAACCGAAATTGTTTTTTTTTTTGATTGAATTTTTACTTTAAATATATCAATATGCAAGGCGAAAATGTTGTTGATAAAAGCGCCTATAGCTGCAAATGGAGCAACAGCAGCAAAGAGAACTACGTAGCCAAACTGAGTGCACATTTGTAAGTAGTCTTCGTATGTACTTTGATATTCATCTAATCCAGCTTCATAGAAACTCTGCAAAGTAAAAAATCTTGCATATTCAATGATTCGACGAACTTGTACAAAAACAACTCACCTGCTCATAACGTGCTACATCTAGTATTGTAGCTTTTTTTTCATCATCCATTTCTTGGGCGATATATTTTGTGAATTTTTGTCTCAATACAGCCAACAAAGGAATTCCGATTTCTTGAGCCGTGCAAACAATCTAAACAAAACACAAGATATTCATGAATGTGTTATATTTTTTTGTTCAATGTTATTTCTACTCACTTGAAATATAATCAACTGCATCATCAGTTGGTATTTCAATTGGTTCAAATCACGCAAAATAAAAGCAATATAAAATAATGAAAAGAAATTGTTAACAATTTCGAAGAGCATCAGTTTATTGACACGATGACGATCGTATTGACTGCGTGTACGATGGTTTTCTAAATCGGTTAAAAATGTTGCAAGTTTTTCATAAGCCCATGAAAATATTGCTATAAGTACTGATTGAACTATAACTGGGATGTAAAGAAGCAATGAATCTGGACCTGTAAGGAAGAATGCCATTATAATGAAGAAATTTAAATACTAAAATAATTTCTATTTTAAGTGGAGTTAATGAATATATGTAATTCAATTAAAAAGTACAAATAATGACCTCAAATCTAGAAATTAATGTGTTTCGCCTAGGTCAGTGGGCTCTTCAGTCAGTCTGTGATTTGTATAAGTGTCGGTAAACATCGACAAAAATTTGTGTCCTAGTAGGGTATAACAGACTGACTAAAGAGCCGACTGTTATACCTGGGCGAAACACATTAATTTCTGGAGTTGAAGTCACTTGTACTTTTTAATTGAATAATGCCATTAGATCGATCGATTTTTATCCGAGTAGATTACCGAGTTACTCACCAAAATCCTGTAATACTTCGGCTTCAATTTGAAATTGATAGAGAGCAAAATAACCTGCAGCGCATATACAAAAGAATACAACTGGGTATGAAATACAGTACATTTGCATATAAGTTAATCGCATTGGATATTGTAAGGTCATTTTTCCAGTGATTGGATCTTGTTTCAATACACCCGTGTATGCTGTTCTGGGAATATCAAGACTAGTCATATCTATAGTACCCCAACGGTAAGCTAAGATTGAACATCTTCTGCTCCATAGTTCTAAAAAAATCTTTTGAAAAGTTAAAGCTTAGAATTTTCTTTTATTCTTAAATATCTGCACAAGGGTGGCTCAACAAATATTTTTTTATTGGAAAGTTGGTAAGGGCTTTAAGATAAGGAACTATTCTGATCTCATCGATTTGTTATTAAAAAAAAAGTTTGTCAAAGTTCTTGTCTCGTAAGTTCACCGGTTATCGGCACTTTTTTAACCTAAAATTTATAAGGAAAGTAAAACAAATTGCGATGATAAACTCAAATTTTGTATATTCTTTCCTTTATTCTTAAGGCCCCAACCAATCAAAGCTTAGTTTTATTTGACCCAAAATACATTATTTATATTAA
The DNA here is from genome assembly GCA_949320155.1 of Melangyna quadrimaculata. NCBI lineage: Eukaryota > Metazoa > Arthropoda > Insecta > Diptera > Syrphidae > Melangyna > Melangyna quadrimaculata. Next base: position 84,658,578 of record OX439484.1, read on the forward strand.
CTTACAGTTGTCCAAAGAACATAGAAACCACAAACGACCGGCAAATTAAGATGCCAAGCAACCTGCCATAGACCAAACAAACTTGGAAATATTAATGCTTTTGTATAGAACTCAATAAATGCAAAGTAGAGGGCAATACTTGTTCCATAATAGTCACGAATATCTTCGATTGGTTGTTTCATGCTAAATTTGAATGCAAATTTATCTAGGTATTCCTGTTAATAGAAGAAAAGTTTTAATTTTTTAATTAGATACATTTCTTTGTTAAGGATATTGTGCTGCACTTAATGATTGAGGTACATCAATGGACATAAGGGACCACAGGATGAGGAAACTTTCTACTTACAGTAAGAAACTAGTCTTACTTTGAAAACTCTTATGTTAATTGAACGTAACCATTCACAGGATTAAAGGGCAAGTTTCAAATATCAAGAAAATTTAGTTATGTGTATACATATCTTTACATATGTACCTACATATTTTGCGGAGAGCCTAGTCGACTAGGCTATGATTTCGGTAAAAGTAAATTTTATTCACTCGAATCTATATTTAGCAAATTATCGTAAAAACAAAATTCGATTGAATAGAGTGGATTGTGTATAAAGCGATCGATTAACTATTTATTAGCTTGAGACAATTTTAAATAAGTAGTTGAGGTTTTAAATTGGCGTCGTTAAAATGTTGTCACTATTTGCAGTTATTTTTATATATTCAATTGAGTTTTAGTTTCAATAAAAAATAAAACATTTATGCTAGAATTCATCAACAAATCAATTATTTTAAGAAACTTTAATCCGTATTCACCACTTTTTTGGAAGGGTAGTCGTATCGTGCTCTCTTTGATTTACGATAGCACGATCTAACGATATAATCGTGTTTCAAGAGCGCACAAACTCAAATTCTCGCTTTATAGGCTATTGAATATATCGGATTATGAAAGGAAGAAAGGAACAATTATTGCGTTCACGGGTTTTTATTATTGAACATGTTTGTCTGGAGCTTAACATAAATAAAAATAAATTGGGTGGCGCAACAGCTCGTGAAGAAGCAGAGCCTAATGACAAACAAACTCGCAACCATTCCTGTGTGCATGTTTCGACAGGTATGGAAGGGGCCTACAATTTTATGCCGAATCCGAACGGCTAGACGAGAAGCACTTATTCATGACAAGTGATACTCTTGGAGGATTTGTCAATTCCTCACAGGAATTACGCATATAAACTTAATATCCCTGTACATATCGAGATTTTTAGATCGCCAAAGAAGTTTCACTTCTGCCACGAGTACTGAGTTACACACGCTCTTTTTTTTAATTTTTGAGGTTTTTTTTTAGGAAGCCTAAATATTTTAAGAATTGGATGATGTTTTTTTTTTTTATATTAGTTTTTGAAGCATCAAAACTTAAAAAAAAATAGAAAATTTTATATTATTACATTTTTTTTTATTAAATATTTTTTTTTTTAATTAATAATTTATTATTTTATTAAATAATTGATTTTTAGAACAATATTTAAAAAATGTTTGATACGTCATATTTAATTAGATACATATTTATTTGTCTACATCAAAACCAATATTAAAGAGCCATCGCATCGCACACAGGCTCAATTTCAAACTGGCCTAACTCGGCGGAAATGAAAGTTTGTTGGCCGGGGAGGTGAATAGTGAGGGATGAATGGACTAAAATGTTCATCCTCATTTCGAGCTGACTAACAAAGTTTAATTACTAAAACATACACAGTTGTTTATTTCTAGGCAAAATAAACACATGTATGTACATGGTGTCATGCAAAACTGAAAATTTTAAAGGATTGTTTTTTTTATTCTCAAACTAAAAGTACTACTACAATTAAAGCCGGTTCATGTACACAGAATTTTCAGCCAGCTTTGCTCACCTCGTTTGCGATTGAAGGAAAAGTTAGTCTGGCTTTAGTTCAGCTAGAAATTGAGCCAGTGTGTGATGGCTCAAAAAAATCATCAACCCATTCTTAAAATAACTAGGCTTAAGAGCAAAAACCTCAAAAAATAAACAATATGGTTATGACCAAAGTTATCGAAACATCAGTTTTGATCCATCACATTTAAGGCTTGATCCTCTTCTTCTTTTTATTTAAATACCTCTTGCGTCTATCTTTGCACAAACAAAAGTTTTGAGCAATCTAGTAAAAAAAAAAAAAATAAAATGAAATGATTTTTTACTTTTATTTAGGTAATTTTTTATTATTTTTGCCTGCTTAAATTTTTGTAAACATATTTTTAAACAATCTATTTTAAAATAAAATCTAATATCTAACAAAAAGTCTTTTGAGTTAATTTTCCGAATTCGGCTAAGTTTTTGAGTTAGGTATACCAAAAATATTAAAACATTCTTTCAGAAATGCATGGATGAATTTGGGCGAATTTTGTGTTTTAAGTAAGCTTAAGTTCCACAAACCACAACATAAAGAATACGCGCTTTTCAATATTTTTTTTTTATATTAAGCGCGCACTTAAGGGGTTTATATTACCTTTAAAATCTTTAAACACAGTGCGAGCTTTGGAAAATGGGGAAAGATTTAAGAGGAGATACCGATGCACATTGGTGTTGAACCTCTGAATATCGAAATGGTAGGGAAATAAATAGAATTCGCGAATTTCAAATTTCAACTGAAGATGGCTCAAAATCAAGAAATGTAACTTTCGAACTTTCGTAAATTCGACTTTTTTCGAATCTATCAAATTTGAAATTAGTACCACCTTGCTCAGTAGACTTTTTGAATAGAATTGATTTTCGAAAATAGAATATTAAAAGCTCTCGACTAGAGCTTTAGACTGAAATGTCAAATCTCCCCAAGAGTTTTAGAAAATAAATATAGTTTGACGAAAATTTGACGTTTTTTTGATGAAATAAATAGTTCTTCTTCAAAAAAATAATATTTCATACCGCGACTAATTGCAAAAATGACCTCCGGTCCTTTGAAATTTAGACATTGGATGAAAATATGCAGACATACATTTGTATAATATTATTATGGTGTATACATATTTATGATAACGTGGTAGCTGCACAGACTCCTTTAAGGGTGCAGTGGTGATTTGTGCATCTTCAAAATGCACTTTCTCTAAAAGCCTAAATAATAGTTATAACAACTTGAAAAATCATTTCGCAGTTGAATGTAAAGCTCCTTTGTACCAAATATGACATTGCAGCTTTTTACAAACGAAAGGACATTGATAAAATTGTTGGACATCCATATAAATATCAATAAATACATCAGCATCAACTATTAAGACTTTTGGAAAAAAGTGCATTTTATGATGCATTTTAAAAATGCATACATTTCTAAAGAATGTATAAAAAGTATATAAAAATCTTTAAAAAAAATGTATTATGGTAGCAAATTTTATATTGCAGCACATGTTAAGATAATTGAGCATCTTGAAGGAAGGCCACCAAACATGGATGACGATATGAAAGTTCATATTGTACCAGGAGATATTCTTTTCCACTAAAATATATTCTTATTATAGGTTTAAACAAAAATTTACACAAAAGTCGATCAGAAATTCTTGATCGAAAAAAAAATTTTATTTAGTAGACAAAATTTGATTCTAATAGAAATTCGCAACACCGATGATAGACTATAAGTCTATTCGACTTTAAGTCTATTCTGAACAGACTATCGCAATAAGCCCCATATATATATAATATATATTATACTCGTATATATATTATATATATATAAAACAAAGTCGTGTTCGTTACAACACTTATAATTTAAGAACTGCTGGACAGATTTTAATGATTTCTTTTTTGTTGGATTCGCCTTCGCCCCGAATAACAGAATAAATATTAAAATAACGAAGAAAGTAAAAGGGAACTAGTGGTAAAATAAAATTATGAAATCTTATATATAGAAAATACTTTAATCGAAAAAAAAAATATGTATGTACATTAGAGTGTCCGTTATTTCCCAAACTCATTTTTTTGGATAGCACAGCCCGTCAATCGAAAGTTTATGCCAGAAGAAAAAATTATTGACCAAATAAATTCTTTTCCTAGGTCATTAACCCGTGCCTCTAAGGTCATACTTTTCCCATACAAATTTGTATGGGAACTTTACACTTTTCACATTTTATTTTTTTTTCTCTGGAACTATGAAAGTTTTTCTAAATTTCTCTCTCGATCCCCAGCAGTTTTTGTTATTTTTTTAATTGATCATCATAAAGTAATAAGTTTTTTTAAAAAAAATCATTAAAAAAAATAATGAAAACAAATAAGAAATAATTTATTTCAATTTTTCAAAATATAAAATATTTTTTAATTTTTTTTTTCTTATCAAAAAAAGTTTTTTCAAATGATTGTTTTTGACCGATATCTTGTTTAAAAACCACATTCAAAAATTAATAAAAAAAACTTTATTTGATAAGAAAAAAAAAATGAATACATACAAATTTAAAAAAATATTTAATATATTGAAAAATCGAAATAAATTATTTCTAATTTGTTTTCATTATTTTTTTAATGCAGTTTTTTAAAAAACTTATTATTTTATGATAATCAATTAAAAAATCAACAAAAACTGCTGAGGATCGAGAGAAAAAAATAAGAGAAAAATATATAATATTAAAGTATTTTTTAACTTAAAAAATTTAAATAAATTATAATTTAAATTTTTTAAATACATTTTTAAATGCAGTTTTTTAAAGGGCCAATAAATCAATCAGAATTCCCAAAAAAAATTAGAAAAACTTTTATACTTCCAGAGAAAAAAAATAAATGTGAAAAAGTGTAAAGTTCCCATACAAATTTGTATGGGAAAAGTATGACCTTAGTGGCAAAAATAACTGTAAGAACCCTCTGAACAAACCTTGCAAAAATATAATTGCAATGCATTGGAATAATGGTACTATTGTTCAGGAAATTTGAAGGAGGATATACAAATATTTTTGATTTTGATTTATTTTGAGAGAAAATGCAACTGCAATTGCGTCATTTGAGAAATTCTTTAAATACATTTGTTTATAAAAATATATTTTATTTTTTAACGGTTAATGACCTCGGAAAAAAATTTCTTTGGTCAATAATTTTTTCTTTCGACATAAACTTTTGATTGACTGGGTGTGCTATCCAAAAAAATGAGTTTGGGAAATTACGGACACCCTTATGTACATACATACAAAAAATAAAAAAAAATGTCAAATCGATATTATTTAAAGTTCGTTTTGAAAAAAATGAATACATACCAAAAGGTTAACGGTCGATTTGTATATTTAGTGCGAGTACTATAATTGTTATTGAAAACTAGATGTCCGGCAAACGTTGCTCTGCCCTTTTTCATTAAGTAGTGCGATTTCAAACATTACCAACATAAACGCGTCGCCCATTTTTTTCACATTCTTACATATAGCCCTAAGAACATTTATAAGACCATTTCCTCCAGGTATAACATTTAAAACACACAAAATTAGACGTGTGGATTCTGGGATTTACCTACTCTTACAAATAAATGTTGAGCCATTATCGTGCCTTTCTTCGCTTTGTTGACAAACTGTGGGCCAAAACAATGAAACGAATAATAAAATTTAAAAAAAAAATATTATTTATTGGTGTTCAACTGAATTTTTTTCTTTTTTGTTCGACTATTTTCCGCGTTTGCCAGCATTACTGTGGGAACCCTCTGAACCTTGCAAAAATATAATTGCAATTGCAATGCGTTGGAATAATGGTACAATTGTTCAGGAAATTTCAAGGAGGATATATAAATATTTTTAATTTTGATTTATTTTGAGAGAAAATGCAACTGCAATTGCGTCTTTTGAGAAATTCTTTAAATACATTTGTTAAATATAATTTATTTTTTTTTTGTTTCAAATGCAACTGCAACCGTTACTACAACTGTTATTGCAAAACACTGCCTGGCATTCCAAAATCGACTGCTGCCGATCAAACACTTGCCTCGAATCATCAAATCAAACATGAGACTTGCATTGATGAACGATCCATCTGCTGAAGAATTCTCCAAGCAATTGCTGACCATCGGTAATGACCGTGTTCCTGTCGAAGAATCGAGCGCATTTATTTCATTCCCTCCGAAGTTTTGTAATTTCGTCTCATCGAAAGACGATCTTATTAATAAAGTTTTCCCAAACATCATTGCTAACCACAAAATTAACAAATAGTTGAGTTAGCAATTTTGGCGGCTAAAAACTTATACGTGGATTACTTGAATTTCATAATTCAGGATCGAATCGTCGGTACTCTGCAATCATATATGTAAGTCTTTCGACACTGTAACAAACGAAGACCAAGCCACAAACTATCCAACTGAATTTTTGAACTCTTGGGATGTGCTTGATGGCTTACCACCGCATATTTTGCAATTGAAGGTTGGCTCGGTAGTCATCATGCTACGAAATCTGAACCAACCAAAATTGTGCAATGGAACGCGTTTGGTAATTAGGAAACTGATGATGAATGTGATTCACGCGACGATACTAAAAGGATAATTTAAAGGTGACGAAGTTCTCATTCCGAGGATTCCGATGATCCCAACCGATATGCCCTTTGAGTTTAAAAGAATTCAATTTCCTCTTCGTCTTGCATTCGCCATGACAAGTAACAAGTCACAAGTTCAGCCCTTCAGTGTTTTTGGTCTGAATCTGGAAAAAATGCATGTTTTTCTCATGGTCAATTGTACGTCGCATGTTGTTGCGACTGATAAAAAAACGAAAAATATTGTGTATCACAGAGTGCTTCAGTGAAAAGAATCAACCAAAGTCCAAACGTCTTGCTGACACGTCAATAAAATAATTAATTATTTTACTTTTACTGAATTTGTATTTTATCCTTAAAAAGTATTTAACTTAATAAATTGTTTGTATTTTTACGTTAATAAAATCATAAATAAATTGGGTACTAAAAGTTAATACAACACTTATTGACTGTAAGGCGGTACGAAGTTCGCCGGGTCAGCTAGTATTAATATATATTAATCTTAATACAACTAAAATTAAGATGCGTCATTTTTCTACTTTTTGGTAAAGAAAAACTAATTACGAAAAATTTGTTGATGAGTTCATTTTTGTATGAAGAAGATTTTAGCAATTAAATACTATCAGAAAAGAAATAAAAACAATATTCAGTTTTAAATAACTCTATACAGGGTGATTGGTATAAGGTGCACCAAAAAGCTGTAACGAGCAGGTTGGTTTAAGACAACAAAAAAATCGTATGGGAGGGGGTCTATTTCCGTCCGTTTATGCGGGACGGGCAATTTTCTAAAAAAAATTGACTTAAAACAGAAACAAAATTATTTAAAACCAACGGTTAAACTAGAAATTATCTGCCATACCTTTTTTAAAAAGCCGGAAATCTCTTCTTTAATTTTCATTTTAAATTAAGTTGCATTTCTGAATAGTTTTTTTAAAAATGAATTTTCAAACTTTGAAAAAAATTTTTTTTTTTAATGAGTATTTTTGTTTTCAAAATTTATTGCTTTGAACAATTTTTCAAACACTAAAAACGGGATCGATCTAGGACTTTTACTTTTCAAGATATCACAAAATTAATTATTCAATTTTCTCATAAAACTAAGACGAATCCGGCTAAATAATAATTTCAGCAACCATTTTATTATCATCAACCTTGTTTTTTCTTGTTTTGACTAAGCTGTTGGTTCCTTTATTTTTTTGTATCTTGAAAAGTAAAAGTCCTAGATCGATCCGGTTTTCAATGTTTGACTAGAAATTGATCAGACCAGTGAATTTTGAAAACAAAAATTATGTTTAATAATGTAAAATTTTGAAAAAAATAGCTTGACATTTTTTTTTTCAAAATTTGGAGTTTGAAAATTCATTTATAAAAAACTATTTACAAATGCAACTTAATTTAAAATGAAAATAAAAGAACAGATTTCTGGCTTTCCAAAAAGGTATGGCAGGGCATTTCAAGTTTTACCCTTGTTTTTTAAATATTTTTTTTCTGTTTTAAGTTATTTTTTTAGAAAATTGCCCCTCCCGCCTAAACGGTGGGAAATAGACCACCCTTCCATAGAATTTTTTTCTCGTCTTAAACCAACCTACTCGTTACAGCTTTTTGGTGCACCTGATACTACTCACCCTGTATATAAATATTTTTAAAACAACTGCATCAAATTAAAAAGAACAAATTAAATAGCAACAATTTCCAGAAATCAGAGTTAAAAATCTAAAATATCAATTACCAGAAAACATAATAATTGAAACAGGCCAGATTTATTATTTAGAAAATCTTTTTTAAAAAATTCATACATTTGCTATTAAGAATTAGAAATGGTAATCTAATACGAAGGTTGGTTGCGGAAAAATGATTACCATTCAAAAACTTAAAACGTTAAATTGACCAAAAATCAGTAAAATCATTTTGAATGCAAATATTTCGAGTATCAGGTCTCGCGCACAAATTAAGTGTAAGGTGTGTATAAAGGGTTGAGGTCGAAATTCTGCCCAGGTCAAAATTCTTTTTACATAATTCTGCTTTCAAAATTCTGCTTTTCAAAATTCTGCTTAACAAAATTCTGCTTTTCAAAATTCTGCTTTTAAAAATTCAGCAAATAACAAATAAAAGTTTCAAAAATTTAAAAAAGTGCGCGCTTTTTTACATTTTTGAAACTTTTATTTATTATGCGCAGAATTTTGTAAAACTAAATTTGGGAGAGTACATAGTAGGTATCTAGTTTTCCCTATTAAAGTATGTGAATGCTTTCTTTTTTTCTAAACTACAAACTGAAAGTAATTTTCATTGTCTTTTGACAAGTGGAAGTGAAAGTGTGCTTTAAATTATTTATGGCAGTTTAAAAGCAGTCAAAGAGTCATTTCTAAGAACACAGAACAATGTTGAAGCATGGCATCGTCGACTTAAGGTGATAGTCGGTCGCAGTCATGCAGGCCCATACAAAATCATAAATCATCTCAAAAAGGAACTTATCACTGTCAAAGCTGAAGCTGAGAGGGTCAAAAATGGAGAGAGAATAAAAAAGAAAAAATCAATTACATATTACAAAGAACAAAAAAAAAAAAAGGATTTTAAAAGACAGGGTTACTTAGGCAAATAATATAGTGTGTAAAGCTTTGATAGGATAGACTCTCAGTTACGTTGTTAGGTGAATAACGAATTTTTCTCTTTTAGTAGAACACAAAATATCTATGGTTTTCAATACCTATATTCTATGGGCAAAATGTATGTGTACAATGTGAATAGAAAAGTTTTTAATTAGAAATATTTAAAGTTATTTTTTATGTAGGGTAAGTGTACTAGTACCCGGCCACCTTACGCATTTTATTACTTGGGTGTCCTATAAAAAATCGGTCTGGCAATATAGAATTTTAAAACGTCTTTATTTAAATCATTTATAATAACAAATATATGAAGGTAATTTTTGTATTGCAATTTCACCCTATTTCCACCGAAATTCAGTAGTCGGCCACTTAAGAGCTAGTATCTGACCAGTTGGTTTATTTTGTAAATATTAGAATCCAAACATTCAAGAATCCGTTTTAACTATACGTAATCCCACGTTATGATTGAATAGGATCTTATATACGTTATGATTCGATAGGATAAAAATTGGCCTACAAATACATAAACAGCTTGTACAAAAAACCGGGTAGGGAATTCAATATTGTTTTTTGTTCATAATTATGATGAAAAATAGTGGCCGGATACTCAACCTAAGCATATTCAATATATTCTATTCGCTCTTGCATTAAAAGAAAGATCCTAATTTAATGAGAGAACAATTTGTCTCTCACTGCAAAATCTAGTATCCGGCGACTTCGCGGTATGAAGACTCTAATCACACTTTTCACAGTGCGGTAAACCTTCACAACTTCTATTTTTTTTCCTGACAATTTTATGAGGCCCTGATTAGCCAAATTTTACCAAAAGCTAAGATAAGCCTAAAATAATTTAAATATTTGGAATCTATTATTACTACTCAACGGAATTATATGAATTATGTAAATAATAATAATTATGTAAAGCTCTTTAAGATTTTCCCCACAGATGTGCACAAACCAAAATGTATGACTTCCGTTAATGCATTGAATAGAGATTTGCACTTTTTCAGGAAAATGATTTTTATCATTTTAAGGGGTTGGTTTCAAAGACTGACATTTTCGAAGGAGATGAAGCTTATTGATTTGGATATGTACATGAATGTAGATGTATAGTAGGTTATCTTTAAAAATCACAAAAGAAAACCTTTTGTTTAGTTTTATTTTTGAAGAAAAGGTGAGTGTTGTGGAAAAGGAGAAGATTGTTAACTATCAGAGTAAGTACCAAAGCTTTATTTAAAAAAATTTACACACATACAGTCTGGCCTAAATTCAACCGGACAACTTATACACACTATTCAAAATAATAGTGCTTTGATACTACGTGAGATGTGAATTTAAGATGGAAATTTGAAGGTACCTGGCTGATTTTAGACACCACTGTAGAAGTCTGCCTGATTGGGAAATATCGATAAACAGTTGCACAAAGAAATTATAAGTCAGATCTTAAAGTACAACGTAAAAGTTATGATTATTTTAACAATGACCTAAGCCCCCCTGTATGTGTCTGCAAGTTTCAAATAAACTAATTGAAACCATCCCCTAAAGCATATCAAAAAATCAGTATGCATAAAACTCAACACTCGACCTCCTAATTGTCAAGGAACGTAGTATCAATTTGTTTTTAGCTATCATAATTTACAAAACAAAACTTGGCTTTTATAAGATCATACCTGGGTATAGCGGTCCTGGAATCTTTGTACATTTTTAATAGTGGAACAACGCAAAAATAAATAAAACTGGGTTTGGTTGAATTTTTTTGTATGAAGGCACAAATTTGGTTCTACTAAAAGGTATCGTTTAACGTTTGGTTGAGAGAGATTGCATACTGTTAGAAAGGTAACGAAACAAGAAACATATATAAGAAATTAATTAATTTCTGTCCGTCATTTTCTAACTTACTAAGCGGAAGCAAATTTTCATATTTTTGTATGTCAAGGGAGTACAGTACAGGTAGTCAATCTACAATTTAATTTGCAAGTTTAAAAATAATACGTATACGCCAGAGTGTACGTAAACTCGAATTTCAGTTAAGAAATTCATATTTAATCAGTACTGCAATGATTGCTTCAGATGAATTGTAGGTTTACTGCTGGCTACTCACTGGCGATACTAGTTCTTATTATTGGGCATCAACTGAAAAGTGGACGGATACCAGTGAGTGGCCGGTTACTGATGCACCTACCCTACACAATGTATTTCTTATTTTGTAGTTTGAAATAAATACATTTGAGATGTTACATTACTTATGCAACCTTACATTCATAGGTACTAAACAGAATGTGTATACAAAATCAGGTCTATTGAATTTATATATCGAAAAGTCTTTACTTACAATATCATGCAAAGGAAAAAAGTGTTCAATTGTCCCTTTTCTTATGTAAGGCATCAATGATGGTTTAATAGCATCCTTGATCAGAACTGGTGCCTCGCTGTTAGCAACAATATCGTCTTTGGTCATGTTCCCAATCAGGTAATCCGATACACTGAAATAATTGAACTTCCTCATGCTGCCAGTGATGGTTTTCTTGCAGAGTTCGGCACCATCGGCCAGACGTAGAAGCGTATCCGTTGAAGCAGACAGGTACAAATATTTTTCAGTTTTGCTGATGTAAAATATAAGTATTCATCTATTCAGATTTCTGTGATTTTTCATATTTCTCGTTTTGAACTACCTTACTATTTCCAGTGTGGTTAGAATACCAAATTCCTGGATAATCTTCTCGACATCAATACATTTTGAGACTCTAGCTTTTTCAGAGAATATTATAACGATATAGGTCTGTAATTTAAATTTATTAATTTTAATTATCATGAATAATAAATACATATTTCGAATAACCTACCTTGTTAGGACTTGGTTCGGCGGTGGTACTACTTTTTTGTCTTACGAGAGTATTTAATTTAAGACTACGTTGGCGTCTAAATTCACTATTTTCAACAATATTTTGAGGTCGAACAATAAGAGTTGAACGAGCTACACGATTTATGATATTAAAAAACAAAATAAAATAAATTTAGATTGGTTTCTTCGTACAAATTTAGTTCAGTTTTTTTTTGTTGCAATTTTTTCTTACCTTTGCTCGCTTCGGCCATTTCAGAAAATAAAGACAGACAGAGATACTAAGGTAATTGTAATATTATGAATGCAAAATAAGTATAAATATTCAGGTGTGTAAATTTATTTCTGGAAAATATTAAGAAAAAAATAAACTCAAAAAAAAAACCCACCCGGTTTCAAAAAAAAATAAATATGCTTTCGATATGTCAAAAAACAGCTGTTTAATCAGCAATTTTTTTTTGTATATTAGCACAGGTATGTTAAAAAAAAGTTGACGTCAAACCGCGTCTTTTTGCGCACTTCAGCCATGAATTGCACCAGCAAATCTTTCAAACGAGGAAACAAATATAAGACCCCTTTCACACAAGGAAACTGAGTTGCCGGCGGTTTTTAGTTGGTTGGCGAGAAGGGCGTAAAAGGAAGACAAAAAATTTCCCCTCACACCCTTCTCGCAAACAAACCATCCAGTTTCTGGCAACTCAGTTTCCTTGTGTGAAAGCCGTCTAAGCTAATAGGAAAATCTCAAATCTCTTACCCATTTAGGCCTATTCTGCTATGAATTTTCTGTTATGAATCATAAAAGATGTTCACCATAAAAGATCTTTTATAATTGGTATTCAGGAGTTCGAACTTTTATGAAAGTCTGTTATGGAACTTCGAAAAGAAAATTTTTATAGGAACAGACCTAAAATCTGTTAGACGGCTTGCACACAAGGAAACTGAGTTGCCAGAAACTGGCTAGTTTGTAGACGAGAAGGGTTTGAGGGAAAATTTGTTGTCTTCCTTTTACGCACTTCTCGCCGACAAACTAAAAATCGCCGGCAACTCAGTTTCCTTGTGTGAAAGGGGTCTTATCAATAATCAGATCAGCTGTAGTAAACAAAATATTTTGTTAATGAAAGTTGTAGAATGGTGGTGTTTGTGGTGTGCCTAAATAAATAATGCAATTTATTTAAGATAAATCTATATAATAATAAATATGTGAATAATAAAGGCTCTCCCAAACGAATGCGGAAGATTCGTTGCGGCGAAGAAACATTCGTCAGTCAGAATTAATTCATATGTTTCTCCGCCGCGTTGGTGTGGGCACCCTCATACATCACCAGGTAAATAAATTTTGACATGCGAATGTTTCTTTGCCGCAACGAATGTTCCGCATTGGTTTGGGAGAGCCTTAAATCAATAAATTATTTAACACATTCAACACTCGTTCTTCCATGAAAATTGTTTTGTACTTTCTTGTTTGAAAATAATTTTGTGTAAAAATAATTTGTGTTTCGATGTATATAAATATGTATTTTAATATTATTTTGTTATTTTGTATCCCTATTTTTGATGAAATAAAATATTATTATCAATTTTTAATTCATTTATTGAAATCTTTTCTTATAAAAGTCACAAAACTTTGTCTTTTATCTTTTATGATTCATAAAAGATTCCATAACAGATTGTGGCATGCTGAATACCAAAAATGCAGTTCGTAAAAGATTTGTTGAGAGTTTCGAACTTTTGACAGCACTCATAGCTGATTTCATAACAGTTTGGCTTGCCGAATACCAAGATTTATTGACAGCTCAAATTTTTGTATAGAAATTCATAACAAAATAGCAGATTAACAGAATAAAAGATCTCGCCGAATAGGCCTGATTGGCAATATTGCAATTGGCGTGTTCAGGAAAGGGAGATTTCGGAGGGCCTTAGCAAAAATCTCAGTTTGGCTGTCAAAATACTAAGGAAATAAATTTTGACAGAGCAAAATTTCCGGTATCTCTCTTTCGTGAACGCACCTAATAAATAGCCTCGCTCATGATATTACCTTATGAATCATGCCAATGGAAACGATTTTGACAGTAGAAATCGCAATATTGCCTGGTAGATGGAAGGCAATTATTGCTTTCCATTGCCGAGGCAACACGTCTTCAATAACTTCACAATTCGCAGAACACAAACAAAATTCGGAGCACCTTTTTCAAGATAGAGGCATTTTAACTAAGCGAACATGTAATCGCAAGTGTCTCTCTATCTTGAAAACTGAGGTGCTACAAAATTAATGGTTTTGCAAATAATAACAAAAATCGGGTGGCACAAACGTCGACAGGAATGGAAGGGACCTACAATTTTATGCCGAATCCAAACGGCTAGACGAGAAGCACTTATTCGTGACAAGAGATACTCTTGGAGGATTTGTCAATTCCTCGCAAGAGGCAGTAGCCCTGAAAAAAAACTTTTTAGTTTTTAGGTGGACGAGGCTGGGAAGCGAACCCAGACCTCCAGCGTGACAGTCGAACGCACTAACCATTACGCTACCGGGCTACTACCTGCAAATAATAGGCGTGTTTTATTGCAAAAGCCATCCATAGTACAGTACGATTTTACATGCATTAAGGCTCTCCCAAACCAATGCGGAACATTCGTTGCGGCGAAGAAACATTCGTCAGTCAAAATTGCATTCATGGATAGAAAGTAAAACAACAAAAACAATTACATGTTTTGAAACCTTTATTAATTTTTTTTTTTTTTGCCACCCTGACAATTTTCTGGCCGACTGTCAATTTTTTTGCTACCCTGGCAATTTTTTTTGCCGGCCTGCAATTTTTTTTTTTTTTTTGCCACCGCGGGAATTTTTTTGCCACCCTGGGAATTTTTTTGCCGGCCGTCAATTTCTTTGCTACCATAGCAATTTTGTTTAAACCCTGGAAATGTTTGCTACCCTGGCAAGGAAAGCTACAGCCTGCTGTGAATGTAAGCATTTTGTTCGTTTTCTATTCCTCAACTCAATACTCAAGTCAAAAGTGAGGCGTAGTAGCCGCATTCAAATACCTATGTATATAGAGCCTACTCCTTTATAAAATCAAAAACAGAAAACACCTTGAAGAGCTATTCCGAACCTGCAATGTAACGACATAATAAAATAAAAGTGTTCACACGGTTTCTTTTTTCATTTCATGTAGTATGGGATCACTACAATACGCTTTCACAAATTTTGTACTAAAAACAAGCAGCTGTCAATTTGAGCAAATCTGCGCTCAAATGTCAATCAAAGTAGTGCAGCAAATGAGCAAAGCAGTAAGAGCAAGAAGTGAATCGAATTAATTGAAGAAAAATAGACAATTTGTTATCCTAAACTTCTATAATCATCAATTAAAATCATCCTTAAAAATGTGCGCCTTAATTGGTTAAGAAAACAAAAAGCCATATACACCCAATACCATGAAACGAACCTAAAGTATTAGTTGCAATATAATACATAATCAATAAACTGAACCAATGGCGTGAACATAACCTGAAAATTACATTTCCTCGGGTTCTCCAATTAAAAAATGTTCCAACAAAACTTAAAAAAAAATATAAAATTAACATAACTTAGGAATTCCACATAAATCACAAGCATTTCCCCCCTTTTAATTACTGGCATTTGATGCATGCATAAATTGTAAATTGTCTGCAAGCCAACTGAAACCAGAAAAATTATGTTAAAAGCAATTCTTCCAGCTCGATGGGATGGACGGCTTCTCCCATTTCGGATGTCAACTTCACAAAAGGTAATATGAATTATCTAAGGCATTAAAAAGTATTTAACTTATTATATCATCTAAAAACTAGTCAGTGTGACACAAGGCCTCCAATGCGCGCGGAGTCTTTAGCCTCCCATGACATACAATACTCATTTAAGTGTTGAACTTATTCATTTGTGTGCTCTTATCATTTGAACATTGGTTAATATGTATATTATAACTGGGGCTTCATTTTTTTCCCTTGCACATTATTCAATTAAATTAAATAGTTAAGTTTAACTTTGCCTGCCGGTAATTCGCACTCATATCTTTAGGTGCGACAAATGTTGTTTAATTATGTGTTGCAGAATTTCTATTGGTAATAAATTCATGATCTGATCTAGCTTATATAATATGTACACATGTACATATTTTGTAAATCTACTGATAGCTTTCCAGCAGAATCAAATATGTAGGATAGATGAAAAGGTGTAAAACCTAGTAACTCATGCGTGAATCAAAGAACAAATTACAACAAATAGGTATGTTCTCCTCTAAGAAACTTCTTTAAAGAAACAAAAATACGGGGTATCTTAACGTCACCAGTCCAGGCGAAAACCATGGGTTCCTGAGGGATTTAACTTTTCCAAAATACAACCGATTCTTGATTGTTTTTTTTGTATTTACATAAGAATTTTTCCGCAATTTATTATCAAACCCAATTTATTGCATTTTTGTTTCGAGTTTTTAACTTTGGTATAATTTTGTTTACAAGAACCCGTAAATAAGTATCAGTTGGATTCCGAGCTGGATATTTAACGTTCGATCTAATTTTTGTGCCGACCCATGTAGCTAGATAAAAAAAAAAGGAATTCTTCTCTGTTTTTGCCGATTTTAAAGCCGCCTTCGATAAATTCACTGTCACTCTGGAGGTCTGGATTCTCTTCCCAGCCTCGTCCACCTAAAAAATAAAACCTCTTGAGAGCAATTATCAAATCCTCCAAGAGTACCACTAACTTGTCATGAATAAGTGGTTCTCGTCAGCCGTTCGGATTCAGCATACAATTGTTGGTCCCTTCCATTCCTGAAACAAGCGCACACAGGAATGGTTTCGAGTTGTTAGTCACTAGGGCCTAGTTCTTCACGAGCTGTTGCGCCCCCAATTTATTTATTCGTTAAATTCTACCGGAAAGCTAACGCCCATGGGTCTCTCCTATAAATTTATCCAAATGTATGCGGAAATCCTTCAAGGCACATGTGGCCAAGTATTAAGTGAAGTGGAGTACTACAAGGCTGTATATTAATCCCACTTATCTTTACTCTTTTTATTGACGACTTGATCAAATATCCGGAGGAGATACTTTTACAGGGATTTTGATCAAAGTTCTTTTAACGCTTATGACCGCATCGTTACAGCTTATGATAAAACAACTGTAAAAATACTGTTAGCTATGGGATCTCAATCCCACAAGTAGAACCTTAGGTGAAGCAGTTGAGGGGGAGAGTTGTGGTCCCCCTCGAGATCATGACAATCGCCGGTTAAATGAAGAAGAAGATGGGATCTCATTATAAATTTAGTGAAAACGAAAACAATGATTCCAGAAGGTCGGTGTTCACCTTGCTACAAAACGATGGACTCTCAACAATCAAACCTATTACGATTGTCGTTTTACTAAAACGAAAATAAAATGACAAGGCGCTCGAAGCAACTTCGACATTCTCTCCAATCTCTAACCATCTTACTATTACGACAAAATTCGTTTTAATTAAACATCAATAGCCGCCTCCAGGGACGTGTCATTTTACTGTCGATTTAGTGAAACGACAACCGTAATAAGGGTGATTAAATCAATAGAAACTGTTACTAAGTTCAAATACCTAGGGGTAAATATGTCGTAGAATTTAAGCTTTACCAGTCACATTAAGGAGAGATGCGCCAAGGCAAAAGTAGCGATAAATTCATTGTAGGGCAAGTTTTTTGGAGTCTCAAAAATCAGTAACGCAGTCAAATATAAGATATTTAACCCTGTAGTAAACTCTTGTTTATGTTATGGAAAGGAAATTTTTAGATACTTATGCCCCGATTCCGAGTTTCGAGTTTTTAATCGATGATCGACTTTTTTTGATTGTCGTTTACTCTTTTTCATATTGTGAGTTTCGATTTTGATCGAAACCTTTCTATTTATATACATATATACATAATGTACCAGTAATCCATTGGCCTTCTCAATCTCCGGACCTAAATCCTATCGAAAATCTGTGGAAAGATTTGAAGAATAGGGTCTCGTCTAAAAAAAACAAGTAATCAACAGGCGTAATGAAAAGAAATACAGAAAGCATGGTATTCTACTTATCGACTCCATGCCAAGAACATGTGATGCGGTACTAAAAAAAAAAGACACCCTACAAAACGTTGAAACTTTAAAGGTGAAAACTCTTGACCAGGATAATAATCAACTAAAAACAAATTGAATAGGATTTTAAGTTATTGAAGGTTGTTTTTGTAAAAAAAATGTATAATCAGACAGAAGAAGTATTTTTTTAAAAATATATGTATTAAATTCATGGGGATATATAACAAATAAAGCTTTTAAAGCAAATTAATTGAAAAAATTGGTTTCACTCTTATTATTTTGGCCACCACTGTACATACATATATTGTGTCATATAAATCACCGTTACATGTCGCTTGTGGAACGTATTTATTAAGCAAGTTTGCCATATATACAGGGTGTCCAGTAAATAATGGATAACCTTGGAATGCCTCATAGTAGACTTTATGACCGTCCTGAAAACTAATAAAAAAAAATTCTATCCCAACCTCAAGAAAAGATATGTGCATTTTTTTGTTCAGTGCATTATTTTTTGCGTTATTTTACGTTTTTTAATTACCACGACTACAAGTGAATAAATTCTACCGTTTTTTTTTCGTAGCAATATTTAACATTGTTTGTGCCAAAACATAAGACGACAAGAATTATAATAACGGTTGGAATTCTTAGAGAAAAAAATTATTGAACATTGATTTTCGATGCAAAATTTGAAAGAAAATAATTTTTGAAAAAGTTAAATCATCTCTGGTAATACAAAATGCATGAATACCTAAGTGGCCAACTATTTTTAAAATATGCATGTCGAATACGGATTTCAAAATGATATACTTTATTATTGTATCAGGGACCAATAGCAAGTTATTTGTAAAAATCTGCAATACTAGAGCCAATTTAGCAAAAACAAAAGTTTTCAAAATCAGCACAGTAAACGTGAAAATAATACTATGCGTTGAACATGGTAGATTTTTGATTGATTGCCTGTCTTTATAATGTTGTCCTAATGATAAATCCAAGCTTTTAACTTCTAGGGCCGAATGCAACATTATCAAAAATGTTAACAAAGTGCAAACAAACGTCTACATTTTCGAGCTTGTTTTGAATTATACCTCTTCAATTGGTCTTTTAAAAAACCATCAAATATTTTGGTAGAGGTTATTAACAAATTAATTTTCTATAAGAGGTGCATTAAATAAATTGAATACATCAAGCCGATCAGCTTCTCAGAGGAGGTATGCAATCTTGTGCAAGCCGCTGCATTACAAATATGCCAGAGATACAGGCAGATGGACATGAGGCCTGTGGCCAATTTTATGGCCACCCCGTTTACCAGCCCTAAAACAAATTGATTTTTTTATTGGGGCTGCATTAAGAAAATCGTGTACAGCAAACCCATCAGGTTCTTGTTGCTGATGTTTACCAATAACTTCCTATTGGTTCAAGATGCAGTAATAAATTAAACTATTTTGAAATCCGCATTTACGCGCATATTTTTAAAATAGTTGGCCACTTAGGTACGCATGCATTTTTTCATACCAGAGATGATTTAACTTTTTCAAAAATTATTTTCTTTCACATTTTGCATCGAAAATCAAAGTTCAATAATTTTTTTCTCTCCAATTCCAACAGTTATTATAATTTTTGACTTCTTATGTTTGGGCTCAAACAATGTTAAATATTGATATGAAAAACAAACGTTAGAATTCATTCACTTGTAGTCGTGGTATGAAAAAACGTAAAATAACGCAAAAAATAATGCACTGAATAATGGGATAGACTTTTTTTATTAGTTTTTAGGACGGTCATAGAGTCTACTATGAAGCATTCCAAGGTTATCCATTACATACTGGACACCCTGTATATGACAATCTAATAGCACCTTAAGGCTATTTTATAGTTTTTTTTTACAGAAAGAAAAAAACTGCCTACCTCTAGTAGAAAGATTTATTTTTTTTTGTTTTTGAGTTTCTCGAAAACGGTTCTGTTGATATTTTTCATTTTTTTTAATGTTGAAGCTTCTAAAAAGTTTTAACATTATTGTCAACCAAAATTTAAAAAAAAAATAAATATTTTGTTAACGACTTGGTTAATTTTTTTGAAACTTGGTTAAAAGTAATGTTGTATTTAATTGGGTTTTCGTGTGATAACACACTCGCAGTTATGCTGCATTTACACGAATGGCATTTTCCTGCCAGTATACTGTCAAAAGAATGAGCAAATTCATTTTTTTGTCAGTACAATTCATTACAAATTCATTCTTTTGACAGACAATTTTCCAATCGTGTAAATGGCTGCATAGTTTTTGTTCCGTCATATTATTTATGAATGAAACAATAACCACTTGAGTGAGCTACCGCCATTGTATTTTGGCTGGACTTATACCTATTTCATGGCCACCACACCAATCATCAGATTTCTTTAGTGGTGCTAGTCTTTATGTTTAATTGTAATTTTATAAATTCATGCCGTCAACTTGAATTGAACTTAGACCAGCCACCTGTGAGGTCTGTTCACTACGTATTGCGCTACCGAGGTCACCTGATCATGTCCATCCAATGTAGGGTTTTCTTTTTATAAATTGCATTTAAAACAACTAGCATTTTTACTACCTGCTCACAACTAGCTTGTTGTTCATTTGGTTATTGCTCTTTTCTCCGTACACGATTTACAGAGGTGGCTGCTTGTATGGTAGCTACTTTTGTTTTTGAAATCAAGTTTGAAGAAATTGCATTCAGCCTTTGAGGTTGTAGCCGAATGGATGAACTGGCCAAGCTGACATAACTGGGCGACCACTCTTGGGTCCTCCCTATTATTGTAATATCAAGTTTTTTTTACGAATCCATAAATTTCAAATATCAATCAATAACTTTCAATGCAAAGTTCATAATTATGTGTAAAAAAGGAAATTGTGGTTCACTTAAATAGCACACTATTGAACAAGACAAACAAACATTATTTTTCCAAGTGCACAATATCATTATTATGAATATTCACATACTCACACATTGTGAGTCTACCCGAATCAAAATAATTGTATGATTATTCACAAATAAGTATTCATTCTTTGTGAATATAGTGCGCCCTGTGTACACAAATGCATTTATCAAATAGTGAATAAGTAAGTAAATTGAGTTTGAAGCAGCCTTATAGTTTTGAGACATTCATACACAAAATTTCGTGTGTTGAAATAAATTATTAAATCTTAGCTTCAAAAAATGCGCCTCAATCTAGTCTTTTGGGAAAACTTGGTTTATGCTTCAAATTTATAAAAAAAATATTGCTCAACAGCTTAATCACTCTTATCATATTAACATATGTATAACATTTTCTTTTAGATTGTTGTTGTCTCTCTGACAGCGGGAGTTGCACTCTTAGGCGTCCTCGCACGATACATGCGACGCAGAAAATCTCCCCGCCCACCAAGGCGACCGCGCAAACACGGAGGTCGTCGCACACGCAATAGTATGCGTAGTCCCAATGATCTTATGTCTGTAGCTGGATCAAAGGCATCGGCTCGATCTGGAAGTCCTGTAGGTTCAACCGTAGCTTTCTCCGACCGCATGTCGATGGTTTCGAGTTCCGTTGATTCTGCAGCTGTTGCCAATCAACAACTAACCGCCCAACAACTTGGTGTTATGGGCATGGAAGCATTGGACACAGTAATAAATCACTGGGAGGATGCTCTGGCAGCACACTATTCCCCCGGCGGTATACCGGCAGTTCTCACCACAACCGAAGAATCGGAATTCTGTCGCGAAATACAAAACCTCCTCGACATGGCGTACACACTGCAAGATCAAAGCGAACTACTATTCCTCGATCAGAGATCGGTGCTATTCCGCGATGATGCAGCCATTGAAGAAGAAGACGAAGAACAAGTAGTCACAGCTCGTAGTCGAAAATCGACCATGAGCAGGACCGGCTCCGATCCTAATTTTGATTCGGCAGACAGTTTTGCCTCTGCACTAGACCAAGTTGCAGACTTGAGGGAGTTTGAAGAGTTCACCGAAGCATTTGCCGAATTTGAACAGTATCCGATGTTCCAGAATGCACTTAAGCAATCTGAAGAACAACCAATTCCCTGCAGGTCTGTGAGGACCGAGCTAGTGCATTGTGCAACTGATTCAGAGTATTTGGCCAAGTTGCATTGCATTCGACTAGCCTTTCAATATCTTTTTAAAGTGAGTGTTTGCGCATCAATTTAATCGAAACACATTAATAATAATTTTATTTATATTAGGATCCCAAAGTAGGACAATGGGTAGCTGATACTGGTCGTCAAATCCTAACAGATCTTCTCTGCCTTGGGGATAAGGATACAAAAGACTTTCTAGTCGGCTATGAAGGCATGATCCATTACTTGCAGGATGAAAATAACTGGGACTATATCGAAAAAGAACTAGAAGCTCGAAATGTTAAAGCTATGACATTTTACGACATTTGTATAGATTACATAATCCTGGATGCTTTTCGGGATTTGGACGCGCCTCCAGCAAGCGTAACAGCTGTCGTACAAAATCGTTTCCTTTCCAATGGATTTAAAGAGACTGTAAGTAAATTAAATTGGATTGGTTAGTTTTTGTTAAACTAAATAGGAACTTCTTTGCAGGCTCTCACAACAGCTGTATGGTCTGTGCTAAAAGCGAAAAGACGTATGTTAAAATTTCCCAATGGCTTTATGTCGCACTTTTATGTTATATCAGAACAACTTTCGCCGCTGATGGCGTGGGGATTCTTCGGACCCGATGAAAATCTTCGCACTATTTGCCATTACTTCCGAGAAGAAATACTCGGATTCTTAACTGATATATTCAATTTCCAGAATAGTCGTTATACAACTGTCGAAGAACTTGCGGATGATATTATGAAACATATGCGAACGCGAGTTGATAATATTGGCGTTAAATTTTGTCAATAGAAGAAGATGACAATAAAAGAAGAAATAATTCCCTGCTTTTTTTTTTAAATAAGTACGACGAAGAAAATTAGATTTAGATTATAGTAACAAAAGAAAAATTGAAAACACTCGAAGTGTGTATTTTAAAATTTTGTTTTCATTTATATTTTTTCTTAAATACAATTTTGTTTGTAGTTTTCAGTATAAGAAAGAACATTGTTATTGATTATTTCTTATTTTTAATGCAATTGTTTTTCAATTAAACAAAAAAAGGATTTTTTTAAAGATTGTTAATACATTTTTCATTCAATAAATATAAGTTGTTATTGAGGAATAAAACTTCCTACACATTTATAAGATAATTAAAATAAAAAGTTATGAGGAGTTATGTTTACAACAGTAATTTCGTTAATTATTTAGAAATCGAATTATTTTACAGAATAATATCATCATCATAATAACATCAAAATGGCTCGTTGTTTTTCGTGCTTTAAAGGGTTCTAAACACAAAAATAAAAATAACAAAATAACTTTTTCGTTGGAAGTCCGTATGCTCTTTCAAAATTTGAAAAGTTATTTGAAAATAGCTAGTGCTAATTTGATGGTCCAATATAGGAGCCTGATTTTTATTCAGAAAATATACATATATACATATTAGACGCCAGACGGTTCAAATTTTTCTCATTGCTAATTAAAATATTTGCAACTTGTACCTATACCCTCATTTTAATTCTGTGTTAATGTTTTTATAAAGAGAAATCGATAAGAGACAAATTGTAATAAGAAGAACAAAGGCAATCAAGGTACCTAAAACGTAACTTAGATTGTACAGTGATATCACAATACCTTCCCAAAGATTAGTTTCTGAATCCAAAATTGTGCTTCCAAGATACACCGCTGAAAAATTTCGACTGGTTACAATCATAAGAATGCTCTGAATGAAAGATGATGTTATACCCTAAAACAAAATTAATAAACAAAAATTACAAAACTACATGTGCCAGAATTTATACAAATGTCAATGCATTTCGAATCACTCGTTTGTCACTAGATCTTAAGAAAAGAGATTCTAGACCCAAGATTATATTTACAAGGCCTACAGCGCCACACGTCATTTGAAAATAAAGCACTGTCAGCTCTTGTGGGTATATTCCATAAATAAAAAAGTACTAAAAATGTGATGAGAGCAAGCACCTGTGAAAGATTATAATGTACATGTAGTTTATTTTAATAATCTTGTATCGTATCTCTATACTTTTAATAATTTAGTTACATACCCCTGTACCGAGTTGCAGAATTCCCGTACCCGAATTCAAGTTCATAACATTTTTTTATGTAAAAAAATGTATTATGTACATACATACATACATACATTCCAAATATAAACTGCTTTGTTTTGACTTTTTTTTACACAACAGTGATTTCTTAAAATATGGTTTAACCTCAGATTTATCAAATAGTGCAAAACAGGACAAATGAGAAACACACAAAACCCTTCCCTCGAAGTCGCCCGCACCATCCGACTTGATCATTTACCCAGACTCTTTCTGTTTTTATGAGAAAGTTGGTATCTTTATTTTTTCTAAGACCATCCGGTTTTCAGTTTTTGACTGCAAATTGATAAGCATTGAATTTTGAAAACAAAAATACTTCTTCATACGTAAAATTTTGAGAAGAATTAGTTTGATTTTTTTTTTCTTCAAAATTTTGAGTTTTATAATTAATTCTTCAAGTAGGCCGCAGTTTCTTGTACAAGTAGATCTAGGGGCTTTAGGTTGAGTATCGTTTTCATTCCCGCAGTGGGTGTGGATCTCATTGCCCCTGTAATTCCTATACATGTTAGTCTTTGAACTTTATTAAGCGTTTTGCAATTAGATTCTTTGTTCATCACGCTCCACCAAACCAGGCTACCATATGTAAGGATCGGTCTTATAATGGCCGTGTACATCTACATTATGATCTCATGTTACTTACTTTTGATGGCGATCACAGACCAGGATGGGCTTCGGCCTCAACTAACAAGCCCCTCCAGCCAGCTATGTCCTTAGCTAGCCGCTTCCAGTTGCGCACACCGAGTGCTTTGATGTCGTCGTTCACTTGATTGCGCCACCTGTTACGGGTTCTTCCTCTGCTGCGTACCCCATCGGGGTTGGATTCGAAGACTCGTCGGCCAGGTGCGTTGCTGTCCATACGCTCCACGTGCCCCAGCCATATCAGCCGCTGTATTTTCAGCTTTTTGACCAGGTCAACGTCGCTGTATAGCCCGTATAGCTCGTCGTTGAATCTTCTCCCCCATACTCCTTCGATACACACCCGACCGAAAATCACACGAAGAATCTTCCTCTCAAAGCACCCTAGCAGATTTTTATCC
Source organism: Melangyna quadrimaculata (assembly GCA_949320155.1). NCBI lineage: Eukaryota > Metazoa > Arthropoda > Insecta > Diptera > Syrphidae > Melangyna > Melangyna quadrimaculata. Next base: position 84,683,806 of record OX439484.1, read on the forward strand.
GAATCTTTCAGTGTCCATGCTCCTGACCCATAAAGCAGGACCGGGATGATTAGGGTTTTGTATAAAGTCTCCTTGGTTCTCTGAGAGAGGGCCTTACTACTTAAATGCCTTCTTAGACCGAAGAAACAGCGGTTGGCAAGAGTAATTCTTCGCTTGATCTCTGCACTGATGTCATTCTGCGATGTAATAGTGGAGTCCAGGCAGACAAAGTCCTTGACAACTTCGAAGTTATCATCGTGCATCGTGATATTTTGCCCGAGTCGACGATGTTGAGATTCCTCTCTCGATGACAGCATATACTTCGTCTTGTCCTCATTAACCGCCAATCCCATTCTAGCCGCCTCCGATTCAATGCTCGCAAATGCCCCTGCCACAGCTCGCTTCGTTCTGCCGACAATGTCTATGTCATCCGCATATGCAAGCAATTGTACGGACTTTTGATAGATTGTACCGCTGGTGTTGACATGTGCGTTGCGTACAATGGCTTCAAGAACGATGTTAAATAGGTTGCAGGATAACGCGTCGCCTTGCCTCAATCCTTTCTCAACATCAAAGGAATCGGTGGTGTCCTTACCAATTTTGACGGAGCACCCAGATTTCTTCATCGTCATCCTGTACAGGCGGACGAGTTTGGCAGGGATGCCGAGACTCGACATGGCTCTGTATAATTCGTCCCTTTTCACGCTATCATACGCGACTTTAAAATCGATAAAAAGGTGGTGTGTATCGATCTGGAATTCCCGGGATTTTTCTAAAATCTGTCGGAGTGTGATCATTTGATCGACGGTTGAATTGAATGGTCTAAAACCGCACTGATAAGGGCCGATCAGATCGTTGACAAAAGGATTTAAGCGGTCACACAGGATGGCCGATAAGATTTTATAAGCGACGTTTAGGAGACTAATTCCTCTCATCTCATGTTGTAGGAGTAAAAAGCGATCATGACCTTCTTGGCTCTTTCTTTAGTGTTCAAACCCCAGTTTAGCTTTTTGTCAAGAATTACGCCCAGATATTTGGCGTGTTCTGAAAGACTAAGTCGGGTTCCATCTATTGATTGTAGGACAAAATCTGGTATTTTCCTTTTGTTAGTAAAAAGTACCAGTTCCGTTTTTTCCGGGTTGACCGAGAGTCCACATTTCCTCGTCCAGCTACAAACTTTCGACAGAGCGTAGTTAATCTGTTCGCTGGGTGTGGAAAGAAATTTACCAGTCGCTAGCAGCGCCAAGTCGTCGGCTTAGGCGACTACTTTGACACCGCTGTGTTCCAGCTCGATCAGGATTTCGTTCATAACCAATATCCACAAAAGTGGTGAGAGAACTCCTCCCTGTGGAGTCCCCCTAGATGTGGATACTTTGATCTGTGCATCCCCTAGTTCTGAGTAAATCCGTCTTTATTTTAACATACAGATAATCCAGTTTATGAGGGAATTATCTACTTCAAGGTATACAAGTGCTCTTTTTACCGCATCATTTTGTACATTGTTGAAAGCTCCTTCAATGTCCAGAAAAGCAGCTAGAGTGTACTTTTTGTGTTGTTTCTACTATGCCTACTAAGTTGTGGAGTGCTGTTTCAACACTTTTTCCTTTCGTGTAAACGTGTTGGACACGTGACAAAACATTCGGTTTTAGAGTACTTCGTATGTGTGTATCTATTAGTCGTTCAAAGGTTTTTAAATCGAACGATGTTAGACTAATGGGTCTATAGTTTTTGGCTTCCGCGTGGCTTGATTTTCCAGCATTCGGTATGAAGACTACTTTTACTTCACGCCATGCCAAGGCAATGTATCCCCACTTAAGGCTGCTTACAAAGAAGCGCTTGAGATATTGGGTGACATGTTAAGTGTTCTTCTGTAACATCAAGGGGAAGATGCCGTCTGTTCCCGTAGATTTGTAGGGTGAAAATGAGTTTATCGCCCAGTTTATTTTATCCTCCGTTATAATATCTGGTGGCACCGTGTGTTCCGTTTGTGCTGCATCTTCCGTGTTATTAAAATCAAAGTTACAACCAGGAAAATAAGTTTTGATAAGGAGCTCCAGTGATTCTCCACATAATTTAGTCCATTGATCATTAGGGCCTTTAAGAGACCCTAGGGGAACTGGTTCTTTTGCTAGAATTTTTCTTAGTCTTGCTGATTCGTTTGTTCCTTGAATTTGGGTGCAGAAGGTTTGCCACGAGCTGCGTTTCGCCCGTTGTGTTCAGCTTTGAATTTTATTTGACTGTTTTTGTATGCTTCCCAGTCTAATTCCTTTCTAGTTCGTTTGGCTGTATTGAAAAGTCTTCTTGTTTCTTTTCTTATAATGCCAATTTCGTGTGTCCACCAAGGTGGTTTATTATTGCCTTTCCTCACCTGTTTAAGGGGACATCCTTTTTCAAAAGCTTTATTTAGAATTTCTGTGAATTCTGAGGTGGCTCTATCTAAGGATTCAGTACCAATTATTGAATTATTTTCTAAGGAGCTAATCCTAGTCTCTTATTCCCTATTGAAAGTTTCCCAGTTTGTATTACGAAGGTTTCTAAATGATTTCTTGGAGGCTATTGTGTCTGGTATGAGAAATTCAATGATTTTGTGATCAGAGAAAGATAGCTCTTTTGACACCCTCCATTGTTCTATTGGTATTGTGCCTGAGTTGTTTGTTAAAGTAATATCAAGCACCTCCTTACAATTTTTTGTAACAAACGTTGGTTCTCTACCCCTATTTGCTATTAATAAATTGTTCTTAATAATAAATTCAAAAACAGACTCACCTCTATTATTGATGTCAGTGCTACCCCACTGGGAATGATGCGCATTTGCATCGAATCCTAGCACTAAGTCGTGTTCTTTTTCCGCAGCATGAAGTACTAACTGGCATGTTTGTTCAGCTGGTGGCCCTTCCGTCCCGTCCCCAGGCATATAGCATGATGCTATAATGAGCGGTGGCAGCCCATCTCTCTCCAGCTTGACGGCCGTTTGATCTAAATTACTGTATTTGTATAGAAGAAAAAGGTTAAACTGTTTTCTAGCTACGATACATGTTCCAAAGCTACTGTTTCTTCCCACCTGAGCAGTTTTGTACAGTATGGTTTCTTTTTTATTCAGCCCTCTGATTTTGCCTCCTGCTAACCAGGGTTCTTGCACGAGGGCGACGTCAATTTGTCTATTCTCCAAGAGAGTCACACACTGAAAGGAAAGGTCTTTTAAAAAGCGTTTCTAAAATACTAATTTTTAAATTTTCCGGAAGGTGCTTTCAGAGGGCAGTCACACTATGACTACGACTTTTTACTTTCAAGAAAGCAAATTTTCTGAAAACGCTTTTCGGGTGACACACCATTAAAAAATTAATAAATTGGGTGGCGCGACGGCTCGTGAAGAACCAGGGCCTAGTGACTAACAACTCGCAACCATTCCTGTGTACGCGTGTCGACAATCTTATGCCGAATCTGAACGGCTAGACGAGAAGCACTTATTCATGACAAGTGATACTCTTGAAGGATTTGTCAATTCCTCGCAAGAGGCAGTAGCCCTAAAAAAAAACTTTTAGTGTGAAAGCGAAACCGTTTTCTGAAAGTGATTTCTAAAAATAAAAAAAAAATATAAATTATGTACATAATGAACGTACGTCTACAAAATCAATAGATAAAACAGATAAAACAAGATAGATTTTACCATTACACCCAGTTTTCAATATAATAAATGCACGACGTTTCCAATTGAAATAAGTAAGAGAATTAAATGAACTTTAAAGTTAATTAATAAATTGACATTCTATAATATAGAATCGACGCCAGCGCATACTGCAAGTGATTTGTTACAGTAGGCCAATCCTGGAAAGCGGATCGCTTAAATGGCGGATTTGCATTTTCTTATTCTCAAAAGCGCTTTCGCTTTCCATATTTTTGTTTGAAAGTGTTAAAAAAATGCAAATATGAGTGATTTGCAAATAAGTACATATCGTCGCTCTAAAAGAAAACCGACATAACTCAAAAAACTTGATTCTTCAGAAAATGAGTTTAAAGTTTTTAAGTCACATGATTTTTCATTGTTTTATTTTTTTTTTTAATATTTAGAATTTTTTTATATTTTTTCTAAACATTAGGTTAGCTACTTCAATATTTTAATTATTTGAATTCAACAAAATAAATTAAAAAATGTATGAAAAGGGTAAAAAAATAAAAGATTTCCCAAACTCTCTCCTAATTAAGTAATTTTTCCGGAAAAAAATTATGTTATTAACATAAGTTTTTTTTATTTTGGAGTTAGTTCAACACTCCGTTGGCAAAAGGAAATAATGGCATAACTTGATAAAACATATTGAAGTAAAATTTATTTGATATTATTAGTCAAAAATATTATAAAGAAAAACGGCATAAGTTTGAAAAGTGCCATTGCAAAACACAGTTTTTTTTTAAACTTATCAGGAAAAGTGGAACATTTTGTTTTTTAAACATAAAATAAGTTATAAAACTGTACTTACTTTATTGCGAAAACTGGCCCAACACAAGTTAGTTCTTTTTTCGCTGAAATTTAACGATAAATCTGTGGCACAACACGAATTATGCCACTTTTTCACATATAAAACACTTCCGTTCACCTCAAACAAATGGCAGAAACTAAACTATGTCATTGTTCATCATAAGCAAACAATGAAAACGAAAGATGTGCCAATTGGACCAAAGTCCATCTAGCGGGATTCCGAAGTGCTACAGTAATGGCAGTTTGACAGAAAGATAGAAATTTTTTTTTTAGTGGATTGGCATCATTAACTCAAAAACCGTGTTTTTTTTGAGTTATGCCGGTTTTCTTAAACAGCGACGATATGTACATATATCGCTCATTAAAAAGAACAACGTCATAACACATCAATTTTGACCTAATGTTCAAACTCATCAAAACGTCATTTCTAGAACTGTAAAAATTAAAGGCTGTAGAGCATCATTTTTTGTTTTTATATACACTGTCACTTTTAAATATTTTTTTTTATGGAAATACTGTATTTTTTCATTAACGCAGGGACCTTTGAAGTGAAAACAGTCCAATAAATATTTTAAAAGTGTCATATTTTGCGATAAAACTTTAACTTATAGCTCTATCAAGAAAAAAGTAGATACAAATGAAATACAGCCATGCAAACTTTAAATTGCGATTTCTGAAGTTTGAGGTTTTTAATGAGCGATATCTTCTCTTCCTTCTTAACGTTATCATTTTAAAACACACTTATTTAGTTCAACGTCCACCTAGTGAATATACTGCAACAATCATATAAATAATATTTTCCCCAAAAGCAATTGTGGGCTTATAATAACACATTTTCTTTATAATATTAAGATCATTGTAGATTTTTGAACCACCGAAGTGGGTTTAAAGTTTCCAACTTATATATATGCAACTAATAGAAATTTTAAAAGAAATTCGGGTGACAAAACATGCACTGACTCTCAAGAAAGCGAAAAACTTTCACGAACAGTTACTGAAAGCAGAAAGGGTTTTCTGAAAGCGAGTTGCTTTCTTGAAAACGCTGCAGGAACTAGTCACACAGTGAAAATTATTTTTTGTGAAAGCGTTTCCAAGAAAGCACTTCACTTTCAAAAAACCGTTTCAAGAAAGTACTTTTCGGGTCGTCACAATACGAATGTAAAGCTTTCAGAAATCTTTTTGCTCTCTGAAAGCAATTTCTTTTACTGTGATTTTTAATAATTTTTTTCTTAGAAAACTGCACCTCCCACCTTAATGCGTTGGAATAGACCGCCAAATATGCGACTTTTGTACTTGTCAACCCAAGCTTTTTGGCACACCTTATGCAAATGCAAATACCCCAGTTCAAAAACTTGTGTAACGGTTTCAAATGTATTGTTTACTATTCGGTGTTAATGCATTGAAGGTGTAGATTTAGAGCACAAATCCATAGATGAGATGTTTGCTTCAAAGTGGTCTCTCTCTCACTTTGCTGTTTTTATAGATTTTACACATTTTAGATGATACTAATATATATTTTAATTCAACGTGTGCCATCGACACGTGACACTCCACGTGGTTTCTGATTTGGCAATTGTCATAAGAAGTTCAGTTCATTCGACTTGTGCTTTCTGCATTGAACGGACCGCTGGCGTTTTTTGTTTAAACAAGAACCAAACTGCGGATCGGCTGTGTATGGCAAACAAATTTGGACCGTGGCCAAATAGACCGGTGCCAAATGGCTCCGATCTGTTCGGCTCGGTCGTGTATGGCCAGGCTTTACTGCCTGTAAATATAATTTTAAATTAAATACTTAAATTATTTTTTAGCAAAATATTTATTACAAAAAAAAAAATTATTGTGTTTTTTATAAAATAATGGAGTATTCGATATTAAATACATGTATGTACGTACATATATACGTGCGTACAAATTACATTTTTTGTATTTTGTGTTATTTTTCTTTTGGTATAAGACACATTCAAATTTCTTACATTGCTAAATAAATAGTATTACAAAAACGACCATACAGGTTTTGCTGAATTTAATGTTTGTAAACGTAGATATTTAAAATTTCTGACTGAACAAAAAAAGCTTTTGAACAGTATTAAAAGATTTACAATTAAAGCTTAGATTCCACGGTATGATTTATGTGCCAGATATGTGCTTATGAAATACAAAACACTATTTACAAGACCCATAATTGCAGCCGCCATATACATATCGTGTTGCCTGTAGTTTTTATATCTCGCGTCCAATAAATCAATGAGTATCAATAGGGAAGCTACCAACAGCAAAATACCAGCGATAGAATGATAAATGAGTTCCTGTTAAAATATTAAATCACTTTGTTAGGTACCTTCATTGATTTTTGTTTGTTTATATCTTGAAATATCTTACGTAAATTGTTTTTGAAATAATGCCACCTGTACTGAGTGAAGTAAGGCACGACAGTAGAAGACAAAACGTTCCAATCATAAATGTTGTCACCATCAAGAAGAAGAAAAGGTAAATTGAAGAATTATAGATTCCGCCGTAGGAATTAAAGTAATAGCTGAAAATTCCAACGCATGCTGCACCAATAAGCTAAAATTAAAGGTTTGATAGAATTGATGATACTATGAATTGATGATCTGAAAAAAAACTTACGAGTTGTAAAAGTTTCAAGATTCCTGGCAATGTTTTCATGTATCCAGTGTTAAGTACAATGTATGAGGTGTTGGTTGTACTGGTTGTAGTCCTTGTAATTGTAACTGAGTGAGACATTTTTGAGATTTGTTTTTATTTCCTGAAAATTAAATAAATAAATACATTATGTAAGTAAATCGAATTAGGTATGGAAATTTAAAGATCGAACTCTTGAATTAATATCAAAAATAATAGTTATGAGTTGTTATATGAAAAAAACAAAATTATAGATAACAGTATTGGTGTCAAATAAAATAGTTTTACCATTACCAGCACCACCGAGGATTTATTATTTCCCCTTCATGTACCTACCTAATGTACTTGATATTAACGACTGCTATAGAAACTAGAAAACAATCGTACCTACATATATTATTCTTAAAACCATCCTTCGCAATTTTAATTTAAAATTCAAACAAAATCAAAGTAGAAAAACCAAAACCAATATTGCTTTTAGTTTTTTTTTTTAAAACAATACAATCAATTCAATTCTTAACTTCTATCAGCTGAAGGCAATATTTTCCCTTTTTGTAAGGCTTTTTTTGGGGAAAGAAGTACGTATACGCCCTGTTGACTTTTTAGTTTTTGTTCCATATGGCAATTAATTATTAAATGCACATAGTCTGGTCAGCCAACAGTGAAAATCGACTCATTTCATTATTATTTGTAGCATTATCTATAAATTATTTCAAAAACTGGCAAGAATAAATTACATTAAGGACTTTTTAAATTTATTTTAAAATAAATTCATGCAGATGATAATACTGTTGAAACAGTGACGTATCATGCAAACATTTGTTAATACTTTTAAATGTGGAAAATATCGTCAAGTCTGTCATACAGGGTATCCCTTAATTCATCAACAGTCTTTAAGGGCATGATTCTTGGGTGTATTCTAAGAAAAAAAATGTTATACAGTAAGGGCCTATCTCCAATTTTGATATCATTTATCGGGGATTTAAGAAAAGTCTTATTTTGGTGTACCCTGACCCATGTTTACAGTAATTGCGCTGTTAGTAATAATGATAGGAACCTGGTTTAGGCCTTGATTTTTAGAAGAAATACCTGCCTTTGTAACTGCGTTTAAATAAATTGTATATCTTTCCTGAGTCTTAAGATATTCAGTTTTTAGACTTTTCCATTTTTCTTGCCCATGCTAATTTTTTGATTTTGGGGTCAATTTTCTCCAAAAAATGCGTAATCAACATGATGTCTTAATAATTTTTTTGAACGTATGTAACAATACTAAAAATAAAAGTCAGTAACAAGTTTGCCGAAAAACCCATTGGTTTTATGATAATTTGGAAAAACAGTGGCAGGTATAATTAGAAAAAAAAAATGTTTTTTTAGCTTTAAGCTCGCTCGAAAAGCTATGAATAAAAATTATTTGTATGGTTTTAGATAATTTTTTAAGTATGTTTCTTACTAAAACAGTGATAACGGATGCACTATGACATTTTTTGTTTTGAATACATGCTTATTTTAGTAGCCACTTAAGTTGAATTCTAGAAACTATCTGCAGTTGTTGCAAAATGATTTATCAGAATTATTTGAAGACATTCCATAGGTTCATCTAGCTTCATCTTATTCCTAACTTGATGGTACTTCAGCCCACTTGGCTTGAGAGGTTAAAAATTGACAAGATGAAGATTAAGTGGTAATCGTTGGATAGGAAAAAGTAAGAGCAGTTCAATGGTCTGCAAGATCACCTGACCCTACAATATTGGATGTTTTTGAATGGGGAAGAATGAAATAAATCATTTATTCAACCGAAATAGCAACTTAAAGTGAATTAGAAGAGCGCATGCTCAAAGTGAGGCAGAAACCAAAATCATTAATATCAATGTCAGTGAAATACGAAAACGGGCTGTATTATGCATACAAAGTCAAAGAGGACTCATTCGAACACCTGTTATAACTGTTTTAGTTCAAACATAAATTTTACCTGCCGCTGTTTTTCCAAATTATTATAAAATCTATGGGTTTTTCGGCAAACTTGTAACTGACTTTTATTTTTAGTATTGTTACATACATTCAAAAAAATTATTAAAACATCATGTTGATTACGCATTTTTTTGAGAAAATTGACCCCAAAGTCAAAAAATTAGCATGAGCAAGAAAAATGGAAAAAGCTACAAACTGAATATCTTAAGACTCAGAAAAGATATAAAATTTATTTAAACGCAGTTACAAAGGCTGGTATTTCTTCTAAAAATCAAGGCCTAAACCAAGTTTCTATCATTATTACTAACAGCGCAATTACCGTAAACATGAGACAGGGTACACCAAAATAAGACTTTTCTTAAATCCCCGATAAATGATAACAAAATTGGAGATAGGACCTTACTGTAGAACAATTTTTTTTCTTAGAATACACCCAAGAACCATGCCCTTAAATACTTTTGACGAATTAAGGGACACCCTGTATATCTAAAAGATCTAATTATTGTGTTATTATGTTTAAAAAAAATCAATATATCGCGGTATCGAAAACAATCGTCTGGCATGTTTCTTTTTCAGCCTTTGGCGGGGGTGGGGGTTTGAAAACAGCGATTTTCCAATTTATTTTGTCAGAGGTATTACCACTTCCATAAATTTAAAAACCATGCGGTGTGGCTCTGTCATTTTCTTTAAGTCAAAACGTCATAATCTTGGCAATCCCACCAATAGAACTCAAGATATAAGCTTTCTATGCGAACCTTAATCGATTTTTTGGAGACTTATAATTATAATTCACAACGGTCTGCATTATTCCCAATGACCAAAACTTTTTTTGCTTGGGGGGTTTAATATCGAATTTCAATATTTATCAACTATCAATCAACAATCGCAAATCGCAATAGAGGTGATCAATTTGTGTTGTATAAATAAGTACATTTAATTGGAAAAAATATTTTCTTCCTTTATTTAATTTTCCTTAGAATTAAGCATTTGATTAGAAAGTAAACTTATATAATCGTTTTTCTTGGAATCAATTTGAGTGGACTTAAGCCCTTTTTCCCCTGGACCCTTCAACTGTGTTTAGCTTAGTGAAGAATCTATGAATGCCTTGCAAAATGATGACCATTTGGCCTGGAGCTGTGAATCTTGCCTCACTATTCTTTGTGGACCTCTTCTTTCATTGATTTTAAAATTAAGAAACGATGTTCTGGACTAAAAATCAAAGTTATCTAATGACTCTGAATTTGGTTCAAAATAAACCTAAAAGTACAAATATTAACCAACAAAACGATAATAAATCTGAAAATACAAAACCTAAAAGTGCAATGAATTATCATGCATCGAAATATATACCGCAACTCACACAAAATGCTTCGACATCTACGTCATCCAAACAATTGCAACAAAAATACATTGCAGTTGAAAGTGAAAAAGAAAAAAATCACTAGCAAAAATAATAATTTAAATTCAATAGCTGCCGCCGCCGCTGCCGCTGCCGATGATATCGTACTCATTGATGTTGATGGTGTTGTTGTTGCTAATGCTGGTGTTGATAGTGATGCTGATGCTGAGTGCAATGTGACACAGGTAGTACAAAACTAAGAAAAATAACAAAGTTCAACGCACTTTAAAGCTGTTTGGCACTGCTGATGCTAGTGCGTTGTTATGTTCATCGTCTTTACCTTCTGTGCCAAGGTTACGTTTTCTACATCTGTCTCGTTTTAATAAGAGTGTAACTGCAGAGAATATTACTTCTTATGCAGCAGACAAATTGAAAATAGATTACTCAGTTGAACAAAATTAACAAAAAAAAAAAGATGCAGATGAATCTATGTACATAGGTATATTACGATTCCTAAACTTCAAACTGGGAATTCCTGCTGATATGAATGAAAATGCTTTAAATGCATCTATGTGGCCTAAAAAATTGAAATAAAAAAGTTTTTTCACTATCCAAAATACCATAATCCTTTCCCGTTGAGAACTTTTAATCAAAATTAGAAAAACCGTCTACATGTGTTGTGCGACCGCTTAAATTGAATTTGTACTATCAAAACGCAGGGGGACTACTCACAAAAACAAACCAACAATTTGGTTTCGCTTGGCTTCATGATGATGACGATCATCATCATTATATTAATCCGTAGGGTGATTTCTACCCGCACCTTTTTGAATGCCTTAATGGCAACATAATTTATTTTTGTTTGCTTTTTTTCAAAGATATGGACAAAAATGCTGTACGCAAAACTAATTAATTTGTTTATATTTTGCCGTTAAGGCAGTTTAACTATAGCTTAAATAGTGTTTCGCTGTTACACCACCCGACCACACTTGCAAACTCAACCCGTCTCCAATCACTTTTCGTTTTAGCAGCGAATTCAATATTCGGTACTTACAAATTCCAATTCCAACAGACTTCAGTAACGAGGGTTGATTGCAGAAGAAGGCACAAAAGCAGCTGAAGAGCAGCAGTGTGCAGATGTGCACTTGGAAGAGCAGTAGGTAGGTTATGGTGGGATATACGCGGGTTGACAAATTTAACGAGAATGGTCGAATTTCGACCACTGTGCGATACTATGACAATATTGTTCTAACTGAAACCTAGTTAAATGATCATTATCTGTCTTTTGAAATGTTTGACCCATATTACACCGTCTATCGACTAGATCGTTCTGTGGACACAAAAAGAATTCGGGGTGGAGTAGTGTTAAATGCCGTGCGTTCTTCCTGTATGAGTCAAGAGGGTAGTTTACTTTATTCAATCATTTGAAATTGAACAACTATATGTGTATGCAAATCCACATCCTTTATTGAGTAATAATAACTCTTTCTATTTTATTGTAAGCTATATTCCACCAAAAAGTAGTCTCGAAGTTTATGAAAAACATATTAAAAATATTAATAGCATTGTAAAGGATCTGACGATTAATCAATTTCCATGTGTCTTATGCGATTTTAATATTGGAGACATTAGGCGTGTACCATCAACAGAGCGCTCTGAGCGCTCAAGGATTTTTTAAGTGAAACAAAAAATCTCAACTGAGCACTGAGATTTTTTGCGGATATTTCTGATCCAAAAATTTCTTGGATTCACTGCTCAATTTTTGTTCTCAATCAAAACAGCTGTTTTTTTTGACAACCAAGTTATAATTTTTTGAGGGTGTGCAAATAAGAAAGTGGTAAATAAATACAAAAAAAAGACGGAATTTGGTGAAAACTCAAACTAATTGAATAAGCTTTAATCATTTTCATTAATTTCAATAAGATTTTTGCTTTAACAATTAAATATTTAAAGAAAAGTTCAAATTTTATTTCCGAACTTGTATGAGAATAATAACACATGTTTTTTTTCTGAAGGAGAACGGAGAATGTTGTCCCACCAAATGATTCTGCCTCCGTTAATCTGACATTGAGCGCTCAGTTTGTGGTACACGCCTATTGATTTGCGTTTCGTAGATGAGGAACCAAGAGACATTGAAATCGAGGTCGTTGATTCTTTTTCAAATCAAAATTTATTTCAAATTAATAATATAAAAAATGACTTTAGTCGTATTCTGGATCCAATTTTTATAAACATATAATATCATATTGATAGAACTGAATTTCCATTTTTAGGTAACACAATTCATCATAAAGCAATTGATTTATCCTTCAATTTTATGAATTTAATAAGGAAAATCTAAGAAAATTGCAAAAATTATAACTTTTTGAAAGCCGACTTTGAACAATTTCTATAATTCCATTAACTGGGAAAAAATTTCAAAATCTCAGTTTGCAAAATATGTAGGATACATTAAAAAAAAAAAACATTTTAAGTGGTATTGAACACTTCGTACCTAAATTTAAAAACACGAGTTCGTACAAATTTCCATGGTATAATGAACGTTTAAAAAATATTGAAAATATTAAAAATAAAGCTCTGAAAAGGGCTAAGCTTTCAGACAACCCGAGCACCGTGCTAGATTTATTTAGTTTAGAAAGAAATTTGATTTTTTGAACAAATTTTTGTATACACAATATATTTGTACTGCAGAGGAAAATATAAAAAAACAGTATGTCTTTTTGGGTATTTTTAAACTCAAAACGTAAATCTACTTATCTTCCGAAGTCAATGGAACTGAAATTAAATTATTTCTTATGATGAGCAAGCACCTTGTGACTTATTTGCGAAACATTTTCAATCGTCCTATAACAGAACGCTATTCTGATTCTGAGTATAAGTGAGAAATATTCACATATTTCATCGATTATATATAAATCACAACGTCGCGGTATTTTCTGAAAATAAAAATTATTAATGGTTTAAAAGAACTCGATCCAAATAAAAAACCTGGTGTTGATTCTATTCATTCAATTTTATTGTCAAATTGTTCTGGAACTCTTTGTAAATCATTGAAATTGATTTTTAATAAATCTTTACAAAGTGGAGATATGTTAAATGAATGGAAACTATCCTCTAGTCCACAAAAATTGAACTTAAGCATTTAGTCAAAAACTACAGGCCTTTATCTAAATTATCAGTGGCGCGTTCTTTTATTAACCAAACTTAACTATGGTTAACTATAGTTGACGTTGCTTTATTACAGAATAGTTACAATTTGTAACTATATGACGTCATCACATCGTTCCTAAATTCAGTTTATTAGTTTCAAATAGTTACAATACGTAAGTATTTCCAACTTATCTATAGGTCCGATCCTTTACTTTGTGCACAGAAAATCACAAACTGTCAGATCTTGGAGAGCAACGTTGATATATTCTCAAAAATATCAAAACTGTGCCAAAGCACGGGAACGCAAATTCAACCAAATTCCGTATTACCTAAAGTGCTGGACAAGTAAGGCACGACGTTTGGCTTTCATTCTTTTGCTCTCAAATTGACATTTTGCTGTGCTGTGATTTTCAATCCGAAGAAATTTCTCAGACTGAAAATCACAGGTAGGGGAAATTATTTACTCTCTCGTGAGCGATGTTTTTTGTAAAAAACTGTCAAATTAATGAGTACGGGAACGGCTTTGGACTGAAAATCACACAAATGCACAGAAAATCACAGAAATTTAAAGTAAAGGAACGGACCTTAAATGATTTGAGTTTAAAGTGTTGATCTGTCAAAGCACGTATGTGAGAAGGTTTGTTTGCAAAAAAATAAAAATTGAAGAATCAGAACAAAACTTTCGGTGAAGTGAATTAAAATTGAACTTTCTACAATTTTTAATGAAAAAGGAGAGTACTCGTATACTTTAGAAAAAAACATGATTTTATTGTAATTAACGATGAAATAAAGTTTTTCAAAATGTTCGTTTGACAGACCAACAATATCTAACAATAAATCGTTCCTAAATGAAATGTAGCAATTTCCAACTCAATCTAACAATGACACTTCAACAATTTTTTTGACGTACCAACCATAGTTAACTATTGTTAATAAAAGAACGCACCACAGCTGTACCCAAGCTTTTAGAAAAATTACTTACAGAAAAACTTCATGTATTTGTTAATGGTCGTTCACAACAAATCTTTGCATTTTCACAAATTTCTGTTTAAATTCTTTTGAAAAAGGGAAGCAGGTCGATGTGTATTTTACAGATTTTATATAAGCTTTTGATAGAATTCATTACGGTATTTTTGAATCAAAAATTGTACAAAATAGGTATGAATTCAATCCTACTTAACTGGTTAATCTCCTATTTATCAAATTGGAAACTACTTGTTAAAATTGACAGTTTCCAGTAATTTTACATTGATGTTAAGTTGGGAAGCCATTTTGGACCATTGTTATTTAACTTATTTATAAATGATATAACCTCAGTTTTAAATTATTCAGACTGTTTGAAGATGATTTGAAGCTGTTTTATCAAGTAGGTACATATCATCAATCACTGATTATGCGAAGAATTTCAAAATGATATATCAACTCTTTTAGAATGGTTTCGCACTGAAAGATCTAAGATGGTGAAAAAATCTATTTTACTAAATACTAAAAATTGGTGTACCAAATTTTATGTATAGAAATTATTTTTGTTAACAAAACCGCTCTAACGATTTTTGATTTTTTTTCAATTCTCTGCCTCGTCTACCTAAAAACTAAAAAGTTTTTTTTTCAGGGATACTGCCTCTTGCAAGGATTTGCAAAAGTGCTTCTTATCAAGCCGTTCGGATTTGGCATACAAAGTTGTAGGTCCCATCCATTCCTGGCAACACACCTACACAGGAATGGTTGAGAGTCCCTGTTTCTTCACGAGATGTTGCGCCAACATATTCAGAAAAATAATGTTTTTAGTAGGAACTCAGTTTGATTCACTTCACCCATGTTGTTAGATGTTCTTATTAAAAAAAGATCCTAAGAAACAGTAGACTAAGAGCCTAGGGCCGCCAAACATACGTCATTTTATCAAAGCTAAGATTTTTTCTGCGAACAGATACTATGGTAGCTAAGAACAAATGGATACTAAGAATCTTTAATCCGGGTGCAATTAAGAGGTAGCGAGTGTTAAAGTTGCATACAAATGTTGCAACATTGCGTTATTTTATCAAAGCTGAATTTTTGATATGTCTAAGGGGATGGTGTCGTTTAATTTATTTGACACTTTCCAGACATCTACAGTGGGACCTAACGTGAGCCAGACACTTAAAATCTGTCAAACTAATCGTGCCATTTGCATAACAGAATCAAGTCAAGATTTTATGTTTTCTGTGGGCAAATATTCTACAATATTTTCTAATCAGCAAGACACCTACAGCGGGGCCTTACATTACCTTAAAACTTTCAAAATAATAATTCTTTGTTACTAAAACCTGATTTTTTCGCTTATTTTAGCTGTTTTAAAATGTCTGGCTTATCAATACGCCCCACTGTAGATGTATAGCTGATGGGGAATTATTTTTAAACAGTTACCCATAAAACATATAAATATTACCTTTAAAACTACAACGTAAATGGCACGATTAGTTTCACATACTTTAACTGTCTGGCTCACGTTAGGCCCCACTGTTTATGTATGGAGAGTGTCCAATAAAGTTAATGACACCATCCCCTAAGACATATCAAAAATTCAGCTTTGATAAAATAACGCAATGTTGCAACATTTGTATGCAACCTTAACACTCGCTACCTCTTAATTGCACCCGGATTGAAGATTCTTAGTATCCATTTGTTCTTAGCTACCATAGTATCTTTTCGCAGAAGAAATCTTAGCTTTGATAAAATGACGTATGTCTGGCGGCCCTGGGCTCTTACTCTACAGTTATAGAAATCAGACAAAATCCTTTAAAACTGTGTTATCAAACGTAATATATTTATTATTGTCATGTCAACAAAGCACCCTAAAAACTTAAAGAGCAAGAGTAACGACGAGCTTATGTATCAATTTATTTATCCAAATTTAAAAACAAATAAAATTAATGTAAGTAGCTACTTTTAAGATGATTTTTTTTTTTTATTATTCAAAAAAATCTCAATTTTACAAATATGTAGCCATTTACATAAATTACAACATATTTCTAACATTACGCCAACGCTATTTTTAGCACCCAAACTCGATTTAACTTTCATACAAAAAGTTCTTCACCGGAAGTTGTGTTAAATTTTCAAACTTGAAACCTCGGGAAAAAAATTCTAAACAAAAATTTAAATAAAGCTTCACTATTATATGAAGCTGATTAGGTGTGTCTAAAAGGAAATTAACTTGAATTTGAGTTAACGCATACCAGGTGTTATTTTTTTTGTATAAATAAAACATCAAGAATGAAAACTTTAATGAAGGCCAATATCGTAGTAAATGACGTCATGGATTAAACAAAAGTTACATAATTTATTGTTCGTTCATCCAATTAAAAAATAAAATGAATGAAACGTGCTTGAAAATATTTTTTTTTAGGTTCAATTTATTGGTTGTATAGAGGTACATAATATGAATTTAAACCCTGAATTAGAATGATATGGTGTTGATTGTGATGTCATTTATACTTTTTTTCTATATGAAATCTTACTCATGATGCAATTTTTTTGTTTATCAATTAATTATAATAAATTATAATTGCTTATGAATAACCCTAGTTTAATAACTTTTGGCCGCTAAACAACCAACGCTTACGCCTACCCTCTGCTGATCACTTGTTGACCAATATGAAGCGAAACAATACCTTATCTATTTTGTACTTGCTCTATAGGTACGGTGACCATTTTTTTAAACACGAAAAAGAGGACAGACGAAATACTGTTATAAGTTATTATATTTATTTTCAAAGTTTGTGCTCCATATCACAATTTTTTTTACTGTCAATTGGTGTCAATTTAAAAAATAAAGAAAAGAAATTCTAAATTTTGATTTGTACAGAACTTTAGATATTAGTTTAAAAAAAAAGTTATTATTTGGCTTACCATATTTTTCTGCAGAATGAATTTTTTTTAAACGAAATCGCTATTTCTTAAAAATATTTTGAACTCTGCACAATTTACCTCGAAATTGCACTTCGTTATTAATATTGACTTTAGTGTATCGACATTCGATTGAGATTTTTCAGATGTCCAAATGATTTTTTGAAATAGAAAACACCCGTTCATTTGATGTTGATAGTGAGAGTGAAAACTTTACAAGAGCTTTAATATATTATTATATTTAATATGTTGTTTTTCAAAATGATCAAATATTTCAACCCATTTATTTTCGGTTGACACAACATCATATTGTTTACAATTACCAATTTGTTCTTGATTCGAATACATTTTGACACAAGCTACTTCGTCTAATAGTTCCTCATGATTAATCTCTAATATTTTTAATTTAATTTTTTCTAAATTCCAGTAGATTGGAAAAGCTTTTTCCAATGGACTATCAAGATGGAACTTTTGGCAAAAGTACCCAATCGAATTGTTAATTAAACTAAATTATTTATCCCATTGACTTAAGTAATCAATACAGTTTTTATAAAAAGAAGCTAATTTTTCTTTAAAATTGAAAATATCAATATTACTTTCAGATTCTCTGCTGGAAGGAACCATTAATTTTAATTTAAAATCTTTTAAAATAAATAAAGAAGCTTCAGGCATTGAAATTTTTTGCGATTCCATATAAATGCAAATAATTGTTAGTAGAAAAAGAGGACTTTGAGAGGACGTTTTAGTAAAAAGATGACAACGTACTGTCCTCTTTAAGCAAAAAATCAGAGAGAACACAAGAACTAAAAAGAGGACTGTCCTCTCAAAAAGAGGACGTATGGTCACCGTATCTATAGGGAAAGTATTGGTTTCAAATTCAATTTAAATTTAATATCTATGTATTTACACTTTTGTTCATAATTATTTTTTTTTTTTTAATTTTATTAAGTCCAAAAATTACAATTACAATTCATTGGTAAATTAGGCGTGTTTAGGAAAATTGAGATATGTATGTACATATGTGAGATATTTGAGGGCTCAGCAATCTCAGTTGTCTGAACAGAATTGATTGTTCAGGAAAAATTCTAGGCTTGATTCTCAAAATTCGAAAGAAAACAATTTAGATTCGCTTGCTCGCCTTTTAACGGAGCAAGAACAAATCAACTGACGCTTTAACACTTCTAACTCACTTGCTCTACTTGATAATTAGTTGCAGAAAATATTGTACGTGTGAGTGTTTTTTTAGAATACAAATTCTATATACTACTGAAATACATCAGCCAAGTAGAAGACTTAACATTATTCAATTGGACTTGTTGAATAATTGATTCAATATAGCTTTAAACGGCCTTTAGTCCATAAAAATTGGCGTTTCGTCCCGGCATTCTCACTTGGATTCTTCAATTGACAGTGAGGGCCTTGTCAAGACGAATTTTTTATTTTTTATTTTTTTTGAGCTCGCACTAAAGGGATTTTGGCTGCCCTTAAAATGTTTAAACACAGTGCGAGCGTTGGGAAAATAGGGAAGAATTTAAGAGGAGATACCGATGCACATTAGTTTTGAACCTCTGAATATTAAAATGGTCGGGAAAGATAGAGCCGGGTAAAGCATTCCACATTCGAGTAGTGCGGCTAAAAAAAGAATCTCTATACTTGACAGTGCGTCCAAAGTTTGGCTCGAGGGTCAACTGATGTGCATTCCTAGAAGTACGAGTTTTACGGTTGAATTGTTTTAAGGGAGGAATGCAGCTGACTATTTCACTAGAACAATGTTTATAAAAGTAACGGTAAAATAATGTTAGACATGAAACATTGCGGCGGTGGTCGAGGGATGCAAATGTTTCTGTTATATTTCTGTCACCTATCATTTTCAAAGCTCTTTTTTGAATCCTATCAAACAGACTCAAGTAGGTTATTGGGGCACCTGCCCAAATATGAGAATTGTACTCAAGTTTCGGACGGATAAATGCTTTAGAGATTACAGCCAGATCAGAAAGGGAGACAAATTTCTTGCATCGCCGAAGAAAACCTAAGCACTTAGCAGCATTTTTGGCGACGTTGAATGTGTTCATCCACAGAAGGTGGTCTGTGATACACATACCGAGGACTGAAAGCTTTTCGGGTTCCTCAATACAAGTGCCGCTCATGGATAGTGGCATGGGGGGTGTGTTTCGTTTTGACGACCGAAGACAGCATTGAGTTTTCGAAGCATTAAATTCTACGCGGTTTTTGGTTCCCCATTGGACAATGCTGTTCCCCATTGGACAATGCTATTAAGTTCAGTCCAGCTTACATCAATTTTACAGCGAAAATCCATTGTGAACTATATCCAACCCAATTAGAATTTCTAATCAAGAATTGTTGGAAATTTTGTTACCCGTGGCCTGGCATTGTTTACATATGAGTGTTTTTATAATACAAATTCTATATACTTTGTACTACAAATTCTATATCAACTGAAGAGTCCAAATGAGAACGCCGGGACGAAACGCCAATTTGTATGGACTAAAGGTCGTTAAAAGCTATATTGAATCGAAAATATTGTACTATAAACTGTTCCGAATAACTTTTATACACAATTTTCCATTATTAGAATATTTGTTTTATTTAAGTGATTACTTTTAAATTACCTATGTACGTTTACTCAAAGAAAATAATAAAAAAAGATGAAATAGCAATTAAATTAATTTTTTGATTAAATACAAAATATCTGTAGATAAAAAATATAATTTTTTCCAAAAAAATTTATGTAGCTATACAAATTTTAAATGCAATATTTGTTGACTAACTTAGGAGTATGTACCGAATTTGCAAAATTATGTCAAAATCTACAATCCATAAACTAAAAAAAATCACGTATACGCCACAGTGTACCATCACATTGTTTCTCAACATAATCTTGATATGATATTATTTGGCATTTTGATTAGAAAAACATAATGTATGTGTTTAAAATTTTACTGCTCTACTTACTTACTTACTTTACTTTTGATGGCGCTCACAACCCAGGATGGGCTTCGGCCTCAACTAATTCAACAATTTTACTGCTGTGATGAATTATATTGTTAGGGTTATTGCATTGTTATTGTTTTTTTTTTCTAAATTGATTTGCTAAAACCTGGTTCCCAGCGTTGAGAGCTGATTTTAGTGAACCCTTTACCTAAATAAGTCTTTCATCTTATTTCTACGTCTGGAAAATATACTTATACTTTCCTAGTAAGAACAGAAAAACCTCGCAGTGAGACTTGTGGGAGTATGTTGGAAGGAATGGCATACAACAAAATACTATGCAAATCACTACCGGTTAGGAGTTCAAGCAAAAACCTTGCAACAAAAACTGAATTTGACTCAAAAAATTTAAGTTGTTAACATTTAAGGTAGTCTGCCGGGGTGTTTGTGTAGGAATTTTTGTCTTTTTACAGTGAGACTTGTAAAAGTATGTTCAAAGGAATGGCATTCAACAAAACATTACACAAGTCACTTCCGCATAGGGTTTGAAGCAGAAACGTTACACCAAAAACTAAATTTCATTCAAAAATTTCGAATTGTCAACATTTTAAACAGGGATATAGTGAAGAGATTTCTGTTTGCCTTTTTGCAGTGACTCTTGCAAGAGGATCGTGTAACGATTGGATTTCAAAAAAAATCTACCCAAATCACTTGATTGTGCGGTCTGCTTGGATGAAATTGAAAAATAGCGGAGTTTGTATGCAGATTTTTGTTTGGGCTGTTTTAAATCTCCGTTAAAAACAATGTGTACCGTCCCAGATTTCTGCCAATTGATGTTATCAATAAAGTAAATCATAAGGTTTAACATATTAAAGGGACAGTAATATTTCTTTAAGGTAAATAATAAATTTTCTTCGACAAAAACAGTCGAATTTTCATGAGTGTTTTGGTTGTCTTTTTTTTTCAAATCTCCGTATTAAAACTAGGAACTACACCATGGGTCTGAAAATAAATAAATAAAGAGGCAGGTATTTCCTTCCAAGAAAAATAGCATTTTTATGCTCTCAAAAAAAAAACTTGCATTTTAAGTAGTGTTTTTTGGGATTTTTCTTCAACAATAAAAGTTTGTAACGGAATTTCGGTCAGTCTTTTTGAACCTAAGCCTGTGAGAGTGTCCTGAATAGCATTCGAACAAATGTTAATCAAAAGACTCGACTCTCGTCATTTTTGTCATACCTTTAAGCCCAATTTAATTCCCCTTCTTCAAGGGTATGGGTAGGCAGACAAGGAATCCCAATTAAACCCATCAAGAGCTATGTATTAGTATTGGTATGGGTTTCAACATTAAGCAAATAACTTGAATTTGTATGCCGTTGGCTCTCGGTCTAAACGGACAAATTTGAATTTTTGTTTTAGCTCATCTAGAACGGGAAGCTGCCGCATTTAACGATTTAGGTTTTATCCAATTTTCTCGAAAACGGTTCTAACGATTTTGATTAAACTTTGTACATGTCATCTTAAGACGAGTTCTAATAATACCTTCTGTATGTGAGTATTTTACGATTCAATACTTATAGTTATTCAACAAATACTTCATTTGAAATTTGTATAAATTTACGAAAAAACAAAATCAAAAACAATATATATTTTTAACTTTTTTTTTCCAAATTTGTTTGTATTAAATAAAAAAAATAAAAATGGCTATTTTAACATGCTTTTATTATTTGTATTATTTGTTCGTTAACGGTATAAGAGTATAAGTAAACCCTAGACCGTCAATGTCTAGCTACGTTCTAGTCGTTAGCTACTTGAACAAGTTCGTGCGGTCCAGTCGTGCATATTTTTTAAACATAAAAACCTAAAAGTAGTTGTTATTTCAATGATCATGTGGATAAAAGAAATTAAATTTCGAAAACGTCCATTTGATTGAATTCAGAAATCTTCCTGTTTGTATTTAAAGGCTTTGAAGCCCCAAATAATCAATACATTACCATGGCAAAATAAACAATAATTATTGTTGGAAAATATAAATAAACACAACGAAAAAACGTAAATATCGATAAACGATGACCGATGACGAATGATCAAAATATTGTTTTTTTTTCTATACTTTGCTTGTAAAAGCTTCCACAATTATTCGTTTCAACAAAAAGAATGTTTTTTTAGGTCATGCAAATTTACTTTTAGACGAATGCAATCTGTCTTGAGTTTGATTACAAAATTAAAAAAAAAAAAAAAGTAAAAGTAAAAATAAAAATAAAAGGAGAAGAATTTTTCACTCGCACGCTATCGTTTATTTAAAAAGTTTTATTTAAAGCTAACGGAATGCCATTAGATGAGAGAGTCACATATTACCAGTTGACCCAAACTTCAAAAATAAAGGGCTTTCAGATAATAAAACTTTTTACTTATAAAATCCGAATTGGAAATTTTACAAACATTAGCTGCATTTTATTGTCCTCAGATCTGATCTGGATTTGATCATGATACGAGTTATAAAACAAACAGAATCACAATCACAACAATGAAACGTCAAGATTTGATACTAAACGAGAATTAGTTAAGATTGCCTTTTAAGACGCAATATTAAAGTCAATGGATAAGGACGCAAATAATCACAAAAAAAAAAAAAACAAAATTAAAAAAAAATAAGTCAAGTTGTTCTATGCTTCTTAAAACATATGCGTTATAACACAGCCGTAAAAAAAGGGAGATCTAAACGTACCCCAAGTTTTAAGTTTATTAATGTTAAATATCAAATATTCTAAGTAGAGTAATATCGACCATACTCAAAACGATAAATAACATTTGCGCAAAATTTTAAACAACCTAACATTAAGATTTTAGTGCGTTTCTATTTAACATTTTACTAATTTTATAACAGTTGACTAAAATTACCTAAATTTCAAATACTTTTTACCTAGTATCATACTAAACTAATTTCCTACAGACATTTCAGCTGAACATGTCCAAAAAAGTGACTGCTCGTGCAAAAAAAATCCACAAACATCCCTCATTTTGACATTTATAAACGTCAAAGTGTAAAATAGCCAGTTGGTTTTTTGAACTTTTATAAAATTTTAAGAGATATACGATGCTAAACTCGTTTCAAAATAGCAAAATAAAATGATTAACCTGGTACATATCATACCTAAAATGATTTAACATCGTACTAAACCGACTAAAATTTTGCGCCTTTAGGTTTGTTAACAATTCATCAAAAGTGCAACATTTAAATGATAATAATTGTAAAGTAGTGGGTACATGCCACGCCTGCGCCCCTACATGGAAAAATTAAAAGTTTAAATCTTTTCTTTGTATGTACCTCAAAAAATACCACTGTTCCAAATTTCATAATTTTGCAACAATCCATATAGCTAATTATCAATTCTCGGAAAACGGGTTGGTGCCACGTCCTCTTAATGTAAGATCCAATTTTTTTATTTTTCCCTTTTCGTTTGGATTTCAAGTCATATCGCTCTACGGAATTTTATTTATATCAGTTCAATAAAAATGGGCGGGTGTTACGCCCCTGAATGGAAAATCTTAAATTTTCGATTTTTTCCTTTGTATGCACTAAAAGGTTGATCGTTGTACGAAATAACTAGATTCTACAATGTCGGCAAGTGCTTCATAATTTGAATGATCTGTTAGTGAGTGAAAGAGTGAGTGATTGAATAAAGCAGTCAGTTATGGTTTTTGTGATTTTTTGTAGGCCTATATCTCAGGAACTACTCATTTTAAAGAATTGAAATTGAGTGTGAGTGGGGCGTCTGTGCTTGATTAGCTTAGCAGATACAGCGAAATTTCTGACTTGAAATTTCTGACTTGAAATGTCTGACTTTTTTGTAATGAAGTTAGAGGGGGATCGCCTGAGTTTGATCCTGTATTGAGGGTTGAGTGCCTGAACTTGGCTGTGTGCTTTCATATTTACACTTCAACAGCATTAATACTCCACTTAACCAAAAACAAGGCTTACTTCTTATCAATTGGTGTTACCGAACCAATAATCATCATTCCAGTCTAGAATAGCACTTAGGTCTCACTACAGAAGTTTTAACACATGCAAGTATCACATAACCGGAAGCCAAAAAGTCTAATGGCCAGCGATTCCCAAACTTTTTGAACTTTGGAACCCTTAACTAGTTCCAAATATATTTTGGAACCCCAACTCTTGACGACAGCAAAATTAAACAACAACGCAATTACATTTCAAAACCATTTTTTTGTTTATAAATATTTTATTTTAATGAGGCTCGAAGTTTTCTTTGGAAATTGAGTGTTGTCATATCATTTCTGTTTGCTTTATTTTAATTATGAGAAGCTCACACTTCGATAAAAAATATGTAAACGTCAAACATATTTGTATGTTGTATCGTGTAGCTGGGTAAAAATTGGCCTGGTGATGGCGGGTGTGGCATTTTGACATTTAAATTTTTTTTTTAATTATAAAGGACTTTTCTTTCTTTTCAGCTTTTAGAAAAAAAAAGTTATTATTAAAAAACCTTACAAAACACCAAAACTGTTGAAAGATTTCAATATGTTGTGGAAATACTACAGCCAAATAATTTTAACTCAGTTATGTGCAGGCGCGAACGCAGGGGGGGGCGGGGTTTGGGGTTCAAACGCATCAAAATTATCAGAAAACTGGCCATAAAAAGACGTACAAAGCCAACGAGTACAATTCTCCAATAAAGCTGCAAAAAAGGAAAACGTTTACCCGTCCAAAGTCCCCCAAAACTGCAGGGTGACTTTGGTGACCCAACTGATTTGTATAAAATTTACTTGCACTTGATATTTGTGCAAAAGATATTTACTCTATATAAAGATCTTTGCAAAAGTTATTCATATTTTAATTTGAAAATGCGCCAAAGTCATCCGGTTTCACGGTACTTAAAAAACATTTTTGTATTTTTACTGTTTGTTCTTCGAGTGAGTCGCGGAACCCTGAAAACTCCTCCACGGAACCCCAGGGTTCCGCGGAACACAGTTTGGGAACCGAGGGTTTAATCTATTTAATTCAACGGAAGTTGTTGGGATTATACCGTTTTTGGTATGTATGTACATTAGACTGATTAAAAAAATAAAGTATCCGATTGTCAACGCCACAAGGTTATTAGTTAGAGTTGAGCAAAACAATAAGCATGTTAAAAATTCAGCCCTTAAGATTAATTTTTAGAGGTCGCTTATAGCTATTTTCTGTTTCCCATTCAATTTTTATGGGACACAATATTCAACTTAATAATTGCAAGTATTTAAATGAGTGGCATAATCTGTTTTTTTTTTTGAAAATTGAACACTCTAAAAAAAGGTCATAATTTTATATCTAATAAATGTACTCCTTCCAAAGTTATTAAAGGTCAAAGCGGAATTAATGGTTAATTTCACAGTTTTTTACATTTCCTATTGATAATATCAGCTCTTACACAGTGTGATTCACCTAAGGATTACAAAAAGCTTGAGCATGTAGGTTTGGTCGAGGCAAGAAAAAACCGTATGGGAGGGGGGATCTATTCTCCCTTTTTTAGTCGCGAGGGGCTTATTTCTAAAAAAAAAAAATACTTTAAACAGAATAAACATTATTAAAAAACTAACAATGCCCTTTATTGAAAAGGTGCCAGTTATAGCTATCATTGGAAATCATTATTGAAAAAGTTGGCTGTTGATTTTGAGACCCTTAGAAAGTTTAATCATTGAATATTTTAATGCAGAAATATAGCTTACGAATTCAAAATTATTTCTCCTCCAAAAAAAAATCACTTTGACCCATATCTTCCCCATAACTTAACTTTTAATTTTTTCAATGATCATTGGTAAGGTAGTTCATCATTGAAAAATTAAAAGTCATTTTATGAGAAAAGTTGTGCCAAATTGAATTTTGTTTTACCTAGAAATAATAGGTCCGATCCTTTACTTTGTGCAGCAAAAATCACAAACTGTCAGATCTTGGAGAGCAACGTTGATATATTCTCAAAAATATCATAACTGTGCCAAAGTACGGGAACGCAAATTCAACCGAATTCCGTATTACCTAATGTGCTGGACAAGTAAGGCACGATGTTTGGCTTTCATTCTTTTGCTCTCAAATTAACATTTTGCAGTGCTGTGATTTTCAGTCCGAAGAAATTTCTCCGACTGAAAATCACAGGTAGGGGAAATTATTAACTCTCTCGTGAGCGTTGTTTTTTGTAAAAAACTGTAAAATTATTGAGTACGGGAACGGCTTTGGACTGAAAATCACACAAATGCACAGAAAATCACAGAAATTTAAAGTAAAGGAACGGACCTAATTATTAAATCAAAGGTTTACTTTGGCATCAAAATAATCATTTATTTCTTCTTCAAAAACTCTCAAAACTCACAATTAATATTTTCAATTATGGTTTTCAATGATAGCTATAACTGGCCCCAAACCCAGAAATCCCTTCTTGTAAAAAATAATTTTCAAACTCAAAATTTTGAACAAATAAATACAAACATTTCAAACTATTTTTTTAGTTTCAAAATTAAGTAATTAAGTATTATTTTTGTTTTCAAATTTCTAGTCAATCACTTAAATTTAAATGTTTCTAGGGATTTAATTTATACTAAGAAATAAATTTACGAACTTTCTCATAAAACTAAAAAGAATCAGTTATAATGGCACCCATTATCATTTCAGCAACCATTAGTTGATTAACATCAAGCTCGTGGTTTTACTAATAAGGTGGTTTCTTAATTTTTCTTGAAAAATAAAAGTCAAAATCCGGTTTTATACCTTAGCTTTATAATAATCGGAGCTAGCGGCGAGTTATGATTAACTCGTGGATAAGAAGAAGGATTTCTACCACTTACAAGCTAGCTAAACCAACAAAAAAGGTGGTTTAGTGGAGGGTTAAATCAGTTTTAAGTTTTGCTTACACGAGAGCTCGAAAGTGACAGGTGAGTTAAGTACTGTTTCTATTAATATGGCTGTTAGGTGAATAACCCTGTATAAAAGTTGATATTTTCAATAGGAAATAAAAAAAACTGCGAAATTAACCATTAATTCTGCTTTGACCTTTAACAACTTTGGACGGAGTAGGGGAGAGTGGGGCAAGAATGGCGTGGGGGCAAAAAGAATCAAACCGATATTTGGCGTGGTTCTTAGCTCCATCTTATATTCAATAATGAGAACTTATGAAAAACCTACTCTGCCAACACATCCCTTAGTTTTATTGAAAAACTGAAGTTAGTTGTGGTTTAAATGAAGAACGTCCGTTTTGCCCCATGGCGACTTACTGGTTCCAATTTCAAAGCAAAACAACAACTACCTAAGAAAAGTCTGGTTTTGTTTTTTGTTCTTGTTATTTTTGTTATAGTTCTGAAACTGATATTAATTTGTTATTATTATTAGTCTAAGAGCCCACAGCAATTTTTGGGTGTGAACGATAGCAAAAATTCCTTTGTTTAAAAATAGGTTCATACTATTCATATGTAAGTATGAAAGTCTGGCATGTCGGGGTTGGGGCCTTTGTATGCAATACTGCATTTAAAATGCAGTGCATTAAGAATGCAGTGTAGGAACTTCAAAATCACATTTAATAAAAGAGCTGAGTTCCCTATATATGTCCAACATATTTTCCGAAGAGCCAAATGGCTGCAAGACGCACTCAAAGCTTCAATCTTTGAGTGCGTCTTGCAGAAATTCGGACCCATAGAAAAGGTCTTGAACCCCATATTCATATCTAGGACGGTCAGCTCTTTAATTAAATACAATTTTGAAGTTCCTACCCTTGATACCAGCGCTGAAAAAAATGCATTTTCAATGCGGCATTACGTACAAACACAAGGACCCCAACCCCCACATGCCAGACTTTCATATTTTCATATGAATAGCATGGACCTATCTTAAAACAAATGGAATGGTTGCTATCGTTCACACCCAAAAATTGTTGTGGGCTCTCATCCTATATTGTTTCGTTTTAAAGTAGGGGAAGGTGGCCTAAAATGGCCCCCCCTAAAGAAAATGTCCCATATCTCAGAAAAAATTGACATTCAAACTGAAATGTTATATTCTTTGCAAAGTTTAATCAATAAAGCTTACATATTTCTGCCTTACGAGTATAAAAAGTTCCAAAAAGTATTTAAAGTATTTAATTTTCAAAATGCCTCCAAATTCCAATGATCAAAACTGCCCGGGTAAAATGGCATCTTACCCATGCAAGTAAACCAACCAGGCAAGTTAACCAAAAACCATTTTCAATTTAATTTAAACATTATTTAAAACAAATCAAAGTTCAAAGTAAAATAAACATAAGCAATACTCAAAAAAAAAATAAAAACAACAATTCATTTAAAACAACTTCAAATTATATAAGTAAAATAAACATAAAAAATACTTAAACACCGAACATTGAACGTTTTGGATGTATTTATGGCTTTTGATAATACGACCTCAGTCCAGGACTGCCTCTCTATAGATCCTTCATATTTTCCAACCATTTTCACTATAAGGAAAATGAAAATGTAAGGGTAAGTATAAAATGGCACACTATGCCATTTTAGGCGAGAGCTAAGTAGGCCATTTTACCCGTATAGGATTTTTTTATTTAAGTTTTAATTCCGAACAGACAGAAATAGTTATAGGCCAACCAATTTCAGTAAATTGAAAAGAAATACTTGATAGTTACAACCGTTAACTGCCTTCTCCAAAATTCACTATTTTGTATACATTTTTTTGTCAACAAATTTTTCTTAAAATTTTATTGTTTCTACTTTTGGGGATGACAAGAGACATTTTGGTCTGTCAAATTTCAAATAATATCTTGAAGTTGCTAACATTTCGTATATATCGGTGCTGCCAGATAAACTAAAGAATTGTGTTCACGAAACCTTCTAATTCTGTTCGATTCTACGATTTCTAGCAAGGGGGCCATTTAAGGCCCACCTTCCCCTAACTTCTTATCTATTTATTTTTCTACGCTTTCTTTGTTTATTTATTTTTTGTATACTTCCAATAATGAATTTAAGTTTTTAATTCTTTGAATAAAATATAAGTGTTTTCAATACCGATTGTTTTTAATGTCATTGCAAAATGAAATCAGTTGTTCATTTTGGTCCTTTCAAAGGTCTTTTTTGCCCTGCTAGTGGGGCAAAACGGACTTTTTAAGTAAGGTTGTATATTAGTGTATATATATATACTTGTTCAATTATTCTGATTGTTTACTATGATGGACTTCAAAGGTTAAAGTATTATTTAAAAAAATATTGACTTCTCTTTTATGAATATAAAAAAAAGTAGGAGCGTCTGAAGCTTAAGTGAAAGTTTTTGTCGAAAGAAAAAATTATTGACCAAAAAAATTTTTTTTCCGAGGTCATTAACCCGTGCCTCTAAGGTCATACTTTTCCCATACAAATTTGTTTGGGAACTTTACACTTTTCACATTTTATTTTTCTTCTCTGGAACTATAAAAGTTTTTCAAATTTTTTTTGGAAATGCTGATTGATTTATCGGTCATTTAAAAAACTGCATTTAAAAATGTATAACGAAAATTTAAATTATAATTTATTTAGATTTTGCAAGTTAAAAAATACTTTAATATTAGATATTCTTCTCTGATTTTTTTCCTCGATCCTCAGCAGTTTTTGTTGTTTTTTTAATTGATTATCATTAAGTAATGAGTTTCTTAAAAAATTGCATTAAAAAAATAATGAAAACAAATTAGAAATTATTTATTTCAATTTTTCAAAATATTAAATATTTTTTAATTTTGTATATATTAACTTTTTTTTCTTATCAAAAAAAGTTTTTTCAAATGATTGTTTTTGACCAATATCTTTTTTAAAGCCCACATTCAAAAATTAATAAAAAAAAACTTTATTTGATAAGAAAAAAAAAATTAATACATACAAATTTAAAAAATATTTAATATATTGAAAAATCGAAATAAATTATTTCTAATTTGTTTTCATAATTTTTTTTAATGGATTTTTTTAAAAAAAACTTACTACTTTATGATAATCAATTAAAAAAATAGCAAAAACTGCCGAGGATTGAGAGAGAAAAATAAGAGAAAAATATATAATATTAAAGTATTTTTTAACTTAAAAAATCTAAATAAATTATAATTTAAATTTTTTTAATACATTTTTAAATGCAGTTTTTTAAAGGACCAATAAAACAATCTGAATTTCCAAAAAAATTAAAAAAACTTTTATAGTTCCAGAGAAAAAAAATAAAATGTGAAAAGTGTAAAGTTCCCATACAAATTTGTATGGAAAAGGTATGACGGCACGGGTTAGCGACCTCGGAAAAAAATTTTGTTGGTCAATAATTTTTTCTTCTGGCATAAACTTTCGATTGACGGGGTGTGCGGACACTCTATTGTATTATTTTCCTGTCGAAAGGCGCACACAGGAATGGTTGCGAGATGTTAGTCACTAGGCCCTGGTTCTTCATGAGCCGTTGTGCCACCCGATTTATTTTATTTATTCTATTGTACATACATACAAATCAAACGAAAAGAACTTATATAAAACTTATATTTCAAATCGAATCGAGTTGTTATTAGTAACTAAGGAAAACTTAGAATGAAAAATATTTAAGAATTTTCAGAATATTTTAGAATTTTACAAATAACGTTTAAAACAAAATACGATGTTTTTAAATATAAAAACTAGAGTTAAATATGAACAAGTGTTAAAAGTAGTCAAGTAACAAATACAATGTTAATGTTAAAGTTGCTGTGCATGATGATTAATTGGACTATAATGCCACATGTACTTGTACATACATATTGTCACATTAAAGGCGAATGGACATAACTACTTTGAAATATTTATCTTGTTATGCGGTTACTGGTAAATTTAAAAAAAACTTTAAACACATTTTTCTATATATGTACGTACATATGATTATACATATCTATATACCTTACACACATAAATATGAATAAGTATAATAACACAAATGAGTGTTTGATTTTAAGAAAAATATTTTTTCCAAAGCGGTTTTACTATTTTGATCTATTTTTCCTGCGAATTTAATCAAAAACGTTAAAATTTTGACTGGCATGTGTGTCCCTCCCTTTGTTTTGAAGTGATTATCGTCACTTGCATAGTAAATCGCGTCAAAATTGATTTTCTTATTATAATTCACTTGCACATCAGTAAATCGCTTCGAAATTATTTTTCCTTTTTTTTTTAGGTCAGCATTTTCTAAAAATAGCTTCTATAAAGAAATGAAATCATTTCCTGAAAGCCAAGAAGTTCATATACCTACGTACATATATCTAATGGTATCTTCATTCCTGGCATTCCTTTAGGAATGATGTAAGCATTAGGGTGAGGTCATAATGACTTAAGAAGATAGTTTTGCGGAAGAAGAAAATGAAATTAAATGAAAAGAAAAGTTTATTCCCGAATTTATCGATTTATAAAATAAAAAAAACTGTCTTTTTAATTCTTACGATAAAATAAACAAAGTAAACACACCTTTTTCAGTGTTTTTTTTTGTTGTCATTGATATAAAGTATTGTATTGTAGGTATGAGTGGGAATGTTGCATTCTATATATACATAATGTACCTACAAAAGCTGACCTTATTATTGAAGTTGGCTTACAAATAGATGATGACTCACTTGAATTTACAAATGGATTATTCTAATAGGGCAGGGGTACCCGAGACGATATTGTGAGTATGACGTTCCTACATGTGTACATATACATATATCTAGATTGCACTTACTGATACTGATGAGTCAAGTTTACTTTTTTAATCTTGGAATTAATGATAGTTTGCATATTGTCTTTATGTTGCTTAAGAAAAGACATCATATCATCCATAGCGTGCGTTGGATTGTATGTTTATTACTTTTTGTGACTAAGATGGCATTTAAAGGATAAAACTCTAACTAGAGTTGCAGTGTGACTTAAATTCGTTATTTGATTGGTGTGCTCGTAATTATTTATGTCTTAACATCGATAAATGTAAGGCTATGAGTTTTACGAGAAAGTTTTCAATAATTTCATTCAATTATTCTCTTAATAGCATACTATTATTACGAGTAAGCAAGATGTCTGTCCTTGGTGTTTTATTTGATCAGAAACTTGAGTTCATATCACACATCAATTCAATATCTAATAAAGCCAATTCAATTCTTGGTCGGATCAAGAGAGAGTCAAGGCAATTTTCTGATCCCGTCGTTACAGACCAGCTTTTTATGACATTTGTTAGGCCTATTCTTGAATATGCTTGTCAGGTTTGGTCACCCCATCCCATTACCATTGTCATAAATCTAGACTGGAACAGGTGCAAAAAAGATTCCTGAGGTTTGCACTTAGAGGTTTAGGTTGGGTTAATCCGTATGATCTGCCACCTTACCATAATAGACTGAAACTTATTGACATGCCTAGTCTTGAGAACAGACGGTCGTATTTATGTTTTGTCTTCATTGTAAAATTGTTAAACGGAAAAATAGACTCTTTGCTCCTTCTATCTTGTATTCACTTTAATATTCCCCAAAGAAACTTAAGGAACTTGTCCGAATGTCTACATATTTTCAACTATCGGACCAATTATGAACGTTTTTCTCCCTTAAATAAAATGTTTAATTTATTTTATATTTTCAATAATATGTATGTATATTAACTTGTTTGATCATATCGTAAATTTCACAAGTAAATTCAGATCAATTTTTTTTTTCAAATATATAAAATTGTACATAAAACTTTTGTAGCTAGTAATTTAGCTAAGTTGTAAATAAATAAATAAATAAACTAGGAACCAACCTATATGTATTTGATCTGAGAAAAAAACTTGTGTCCAAGTGAAAATGTATATGGGTGATTCTCTGTTAAAAGCTCCTTTTTTGCACCCAGAATGTCCCCTACCTAAATTTAAGAAAAAATGATGTACATTCCAGTGTTTTTATAAATTATGGAATAATTAATGATTTAAGGTGCGTGCACTTGATTTTTAGCGTTTTTAAGAATTTGGGCTTGATACGGAAATGACGCCTTCGATACGGAAATGATAATGTACCAGTAAAAAAAATTTCCTTTCAAAATGTTCCTTGTAACAAGGGCCGTGTAATTCAGGATGCATTTAAAAGATTTACGGTATTACAGGAATTTATTTAAAATTATAAAAGTCTAAATTAAATCGATTTACGGCAATGACTGTGTGGTACGGAAATGACATTTAACTAGTAAAGATAAATAATTTGTTACGTTTTCGCTTCCCTACCTATCTCAGATTTACCTACGGAAATGACGAGATTGATGAAACACGTGACGAATACAACCACTTACTTTAAAATAACACACGCCACTGAAGTCCAACCCATTTAATTGAATATATTTCAAAGAAAGCATGAATGAGTTTCTTCATTTAGCCTAAATCCTATAAACTGACGGCCGTTAATTGGAATTTATAAGCATTTAACATTTTTTTACGGAAATGATGCAAATACATGGAGACACATGTTTGAAAGATTGTAAGTTAATTGTTTCAAATAAATAATTTTAATTTTTAGGGAAGTTGTATTTAACTACATATTCTTAATCCTGGAACTCAGTCAAATTAAAATATTGCATTTAAAAACATA
Organism: Melangyna quadrimaculata; assembly: GCA_949320155.1. Classification (NCBI taxonomy): domain Eukaryota; kingdom Metazoa; phylum Arthropoda; class Insecta; order Diptera; family Syrphidae; genus Melangyna; species Melangyna quadrimaculata. The sequence goes on from OX439484.1 coordinate 84,717,761, forward strand.
CAAAAAATCCAATTTTCCGCGCTGAAACAAGGAGGAGACACGCGACGGAAATGACATTTGGACCATAAAAACAATCATTTTTTTATTACATATTTGCAAATATTTAAAATTAAGAAGTGGCCCAGTTAGAAACGTTGCTTGCGCTGTTATTGTCTTCAAAATAAATAAGGTTTTTTAATTTGTTGAACCATTTTTGGTCGGGGTCACGAAAAGGAGCTTTTAGTGGAGAATCACCCATATACTTAAAAATACTGCCCGACTGTCAAAAAAATGAATAATTAAAACAGACGAAAAGAATTAATTATTAATTCAGAGATGATGAGTGCCTATTTGGAATAGAAAACTTGTTAAAAAAACTAAATAAATAAATCGTATATCAAAGACTTTTTAAATAAATTTTAAGAAAATTAAATGCAAATGTTGTTAAATGTTTTGCATAAAGTGTGACAACAGACCAGAGCGTCTAGGTTGAATAATTAATCGGGTAGCACAACGGCTCATGAAGAACCAGGGCCTAGTGACTAACAACTCGCAACCATTCCTGTGTGCGCCTTTCGACAGGAATGGAATGGAAGGGACCTACAATTTTATGCCGAATCCGAACGGCTAGGCGAGAAGCACTTATTCGTGATAAGTGATACTCTTGGAGGATTTGTCAATTCCTCGCAAGAGGCAGTAGCCCTGAAAAAAAACTTTTTAGTTTTTTTTAGGTAGACGAGGCTGGGAAGCGATCCCAGACCTCCAGCGTGACAGTCGAACGCACTAACCATTACGCTACTACGCGTCTAGGTTGAGCCGAGTAAAAAAAATCGTTTTGTAGGGGGATCTATTCGCTCCCGTTAAATACTTAAAAACGAAACAAATCTCACGCAGACAAGGCACTAGAGAGTTTTACATAGGTTCTGGCAAGGGGCTTGAAAGGGTTAGCAAAGGCTAAAACAAAAGCCTTGGCGATTATGAACCCTTTTGCCTCGTCAGGCAAAAAAAAAAAAATAAAAATTTGGCTTATGTGGGACTTGATACCGAGATCTTCCTGCCACATTGCATAACAAATACATACCGAATAGAACAGAATTGTATGTACTTCCTTTTTAGGTAGAACAACTTGAAACAGGTTTTGTGTTCTAATTTGTCTGACGTTTCTCACAAATATGTGCTGTTCTGACTAACTAAAGTCCGTGTGATATGAAAAAAGAAAACAAAGAAAAGAGAGAAAAAAGTGTCGTTTTGATAAATTAATTGCATGGTGCTTATAAAATCTTAGTTTCCCCAGTAGTCGAACACTGGTTGCATGAACTCGAACATATAGTTTCCTAATTTCGAACATAGGATTTTATGTATAGTTACAAACTAAAATAATTTATGAAGATTTTTTTTTGAATTTTTATTTATATTTATTTTTTAATTCAATTTTTTGAAAGTAGGATTGGTATTTTTCGTTTCATTTTCCAATGTGAGGTCAGAAATACTCATAGTAAAGATAAGTATAGACGGTTGCTAGATTTAAAATATTTTCAGATCTGTCAGTGAAAACTAGGTCTTAAATGTTTTACAACCGTTTGAATTAACAAAGTAGTATGACAATATTGTTAGAAACATCGCAACCCATTGTCAGACATATGTCTCTTTCAGGTTATTGCTTACCATTAGGCGTGTACCACAAACCGAGCTCTAATTAAACGCTCAATAGGATTGTTCAGTGAGTTTTTTTCAGATTAGAACAGAACAGAGTAGAACAGAAATGTCAGACAGGATAGAACAGGCAGCTGTCTGACATATGTAATTGTCAAAAAAAAAAAATTCGAGTTTGGTGGATAAGCAAGAAATACTTTTTATTAAAAACAATTAGAAATAGTATTTATTTAACTACACAATTTAATGTAATTTAATTTATGTTGTTTTTTAAATATTTATTTGTTTGTTTCCAAAGTAAAAGCACAAAGAGCCACGAAATTTGTTAAAAAATATCAACTTTCAAGTGACAGCGGCTTATTTTGACAGTTGTCACAAACCTGTTCTAAGTTGTTCTACCTAAAAAGTAAGAACAGAAAATCCTGTTCTATTCTGTTCCAAACTGTTCGGAACAGCCTCATTGGACGGCAAATCAGAACAGTTTAGAACAGAAAATTCTCATTGAACAGCAAAAATTTGTACTTTTCTGTTCTAAACTGTTCCAAACTGTTCGGAACAACGTCACTGAACAAAGCTAATGTCAGATTAGCGGAGACAGAATCATTTGGTGGAACAACATTCTCCACTCTCTTTAAAAAAAAAAACATGTGTTATTATTCTCATACAAGTTTGGAAATAAAATTTCAACTTTTCTTGAAATATTTAATTGTTAAAACAAAAAAATTATTGAAATTAATGAAAATGATTATAGCTAATTCAATTAGTTTAAGTTTTCACCAACATTCCGTCTTTATTTTGTATTTATTTACACCCTCAAAAAAATATAACTTGGTTGTCAAACAAGCAGCTGTTTCAACTGAGAAAAAATTGAGTAGTGAATCCAAGAAATGTTTGGATCAGAAATCTCCGCAAAAAATCTCAGTGCTCAGTTGAGATTTTTTGTCTCACTTCAAAAATCCTCGAGCGCTCGGAGCGCTCAGTTGATGGTCCACGCCTATTGATAGATCTAACAATATTGTAAGAACTGAGAGTTATCTGCACTAAGGTCCAGTTTAACAGTGTGTGAAAATGGAACTTTTTTATCCTGTTTTGAACCTTTAAGACTTATGTGGCCCTTAGGTTAAGATCGTCCTATCTATATACCTTAGGACCAGTTTCATAGTAACAGTAGTAGCACTTTTGTGCGAAATATAGGATACAAAAAGCCAATTTTTGCAGTGCACACTTACCTGTATAAGTTGAACTAAAGTATATCGTATTGGGCACTTAGGGGTCACTAACTCAGAATGCAAAATTTACCAAAAAGTACCATCATGTAAACTTTAAGTGCAACTTATTCCAGCAAGTGTTCACTGTGAAACTGGTCCTTTATGAAAATCTAAAGGCTTAACTACACAGACCTACTTTTTGCAAAAAGTGAGAAGTGAGAAATAAAAATGTATGGTAAGGAAACATGCTCGCAATAAAACATTCGAAAATTCTACTGACAGATAAATTAAGTTACCATACACAATTTCCAATTGTTTTTTGCAAGCAGCTGTCTTCAGAATAGATATTTATTTCTTACTTTTGTTCTTTTTGCTAAAGTAGCTCTATGCAGTTAAGCCTAAAAAGGTGTTCGAATACTGGACCCTATGTTTTTGAAGAGTTGCCTAATATTCGAACATTAGTGTTCGAGTAGGAACCTTGACAAAACTTGGTTTCCTATGTTCAAACAAAAAATAATATTATTATTAAGTTTAAAGCTACAAATTTAACTTAAATGAATAATGATAGATATTAACTAACGAGAAATCACTAACAAATATATATCTATGTATAGTATATATAAACAGCCTTAAAAAAATTTTGTGGTACCATTTGCTTCAAAAGTATCCAACCGATTTCAATAAATTTTATATGGTTGGGGAGATGTGCAGAATATATCTGAGATTCTGAGACACGCATTTACACACTGTGGGTCATTTCTGTTTTTGCACTGCCGATCACTGTGCATATTAAAAAACATAAAAAATTGTTTTGATTTAATTTTCAAACTACCTAACTTTTTTGACTTTAGAGCCTGTGAATGATTTGGTGGTCGAATTTCGGCCAGTGAGCGATACTAGTTTAACTTAATTTTCCAGCAATACACACAGTTTCCCACACTAATATCAAGTTTTTTTTTTTTTGTATCAAAACGATGACACTCTCTGAATGAACAATACAAATTCCCATTTTTATAAGTTTTTTACATATGTACATAGGATGTACTCGATGAGAGTTTCTAAAGGTTAAGGGGGATAACACAAGTAGATTTGAAAATATTTAGAAGCTAAAAATCTAAGAAATTCAACAGTTTGAGTGCTTTTTTAAAAAAAGTGTTCGACAACTGGGAGTGTTCGAAGTTAGGCGACCTTACCCTATGTAGTTTCAAACAAAAAATCAACGTTTTTTAAATCTAAACATTTCGTTTAGCCCCCGCCCACTACGTACCCGCCTGTTTCTATTAAATCGTATTAAGGATAATACAACAAATGTGGACAAAGGGTTTTTGCCATCGCGTTGTGGTCGTTAAGAAATGTTAAGAATTTTCAACTCCTCATCACAGCGCAATCGTTTACCACAACTCCAACATAAACACAATGCTTAAAAAAATTAACAATTTCAAATTCTTGTTACTATAAAATTAACAAAAACAAAAAACACCTTCATTCTACAACAAATAAATGCCCCAATAGATTTGAAATAATCTGTTTAATGGTATATGTTTCTATACCGTGTTGAAACGAAATAAATTACTTACCAGTTTATTTTGTTATAACAAAAATGTGTGCTTTGCATTCATTGAAGCCTTTATTTAAACTCATTCTTAAATTCCAAGACATTTTTGGCTACCTATACCTTCATAATGTACCTATATGTTTGTATGTATGTAGTACGTGCATAACTTTGCAAGCAAAGCATGAATGACATCATCAACTACGCACTGCACGCCTTACATTTTAACTAGGTACCTAAAAACTCAACTAAAAACAATCAGTCACAACATGACCAAAAAGATGGTGGTCTCAGTTTGAAGACAAAATTTCAAACCCAAACTTGGCCAAAATTGTAAAACTGCACCAATTATACCTATGTATGTACCTAGGTATAGATACAAACTATATACACGGAACGTAAACAAAAATACAAGCGAGTGAAAGTGAGAAGACGAAAAAGCGTCTAGACTTGTTTTGAATTTATAAAACATCCACAATCCCGATATGGATTGAAAGGGAAAGTTTCCCAATCAGACCCGCCCTTTTGGCAATGCAAAAGTTAAAGATATTGGTATGTAATTTCATTGAAAAACACAAAAAAAAACTTGTCAAAAATCACGCACTTCATTTTTGTCTGAATTTCTGAATATTGTTAACCAGTTCAAGGTAAGTTGTATTGTACTCATGTTCAATGTCCATTGCAAGGAATGAGATCATTTCAGAAAATTTAAAAATGGATATTGGGGCGAATAGCATTTTCCTAGAATCAGAGAGAACGCAACATCGAAACGAAATGAAACAACCAGCAACCACACCCCACCCACACACTTTTTTTTTTTGTTGTGTTTGAATTTCAGCATTTTTAATATTTTGGAGAGAATATCGAACTTAAAATAGAATTTATTACAAAATTGCTCATCATATTGTTGGAATGTATGTAGGTATGTGCAGGTATGAATTATTAATTTAAAATAAAAATTACCGTTTATGTTGGAACAAATTAACTGCTATTAACGCACTGTTTTTAGGGATAGGTGTAGCGAGAAATTTAAAGTTTTCGAGATTTGCCTAGGAAGGTAAATTTAAAAATTCAAAAACCGTTGGAGTACGAAAAAGATTGCAAGCGAAATTAAGATGCGCTATACCGAACGTCGCAAACTAGACTGAACAAAACTCCAATTTGATATCTTTTTAGTTGAGCAAAGTGTGTATCGCATGTCACCGTATTTAAACGCACATCAACGCAAGAAGCAACAGCCCAGCCAGCAGCACCAGCACCAAGAGAAGACGCTTTAAGCTTTTAACATTTTAATTATCTACATTCAATCGAAATTTAATCAGAATTCAGAAGTCGTCGGGTACTCGTTTGAAACGAAACAGAGCTTTTCTCTTTGTGAATACAAAAAATGATAAGGATTTTTGTGTTTTTTTTTTTGTATTGGAATGTTGATGGTTCATAGTCATAGTCATACCACAGCTAATGAATGAGTAATGTTATTATAACAAATAAACGACCGTCTGGTTCCAGGTTACCTAGATGGATTTATGAATGGACAGAGTGGTACCTACCTCTGTGCTGGATTTTGTTTGGGGGTTTACTCTTGATTTAAACTGTTTTACATTTTCATTGAAACTAGATTTTAATATATCTAACCTCTACCTTAACAGACACGAAATGAAAGTACAAGTATTTTTATTGTTTTTGTAAGAGCAACAAATAAGTTCCGCAGAAATTGGCCCTGAATTCCAATTCATTTTCAGAATTGATATTTTATGTCAATTTTCGAGATATTTTTAGCTATTATGAATTTTTAAATCCTGAATCTGTGTTTTTAACTTCTCATTAGAAGTTATTGTAATTGGTGCGATTTGTCGAATTGAACACTTTGACATATCTTTACGTTTTTTTCAGTTTTTTTTTAAATTATGCTTAACAAAGAGAAGTCTGAAATGAATCAAAAAAATAGGATTTTTTAAAAGGATCTGTTTTGTCGAAAATCTGAATTTCAAAATTCAGTTTTGTACTTCAATTGTACTGCAATTTTTATTTTATACGCCATACAGTACTACAACTCACGGAGTTATACGGATATGAAAAAACACTGTGCTACAGTGAAAATATACTTATGAAGATACATATTAGAAGTTAAAGTTATGACTGAGTACATCATGGTATTTGAAAACTTTCCTAGACCCTCAAATTTTAAATTTATCATCAAAAAACTGTTTTTTAAACTTTTCATGCTTCAACGATTTTTTACTAAGTAACCCGCGCAGAACAACAATCTAGTTTTCAACAAGACTCTAGAGTCTAGAGAGTCTTACATAGATTCTGGGAAGGAAATATATCAAGGGTTAACAAAGGCTAGAACAAGGGCCTTGGCGATTATGAAAAAAAAAGTTGGCTTATGTGGGACTTGATCCCGCGATCTTCTATTTGTCAGTCCAATGCGGTACTCACTGGGCTAACTCGCTGTACAAAAATTTAATGTCTAAAGTGAATAAGTTTCATACCATAATGCTTCATACCTTATTGCATAACAAATAGGTACATAAATAGAGATGTCTCAAACCCTTAGAAAAAAATGTGATATGAAAAAGAAGACAAAGTAAAGAGAGAAAAAAGTTTCATATGATACTGAAATTGTATGGTGCTGATAAAATTTGTGTTTTTGGTGTACAAGAGATATTCCTGATGGGGTACCTAACCTAAACATGTCAACAAGTTTTTACTAGGGAGGGCCTCACGACTATTTAAAAGTTTCCCTCGTCTAAATTGAAATTGTTGGGACTTTAATTCAGCAAGGGCTTTGCCAAGTATCTGACAAGTTTTCCTCGTCTAGATTTTCTCTACTGAAAACTAACTAGGAAATTAGACAGAAACTTGTCATTTTCCAGCCGGCAATTTTTTGACCGAATTCAGATCTTTTAAAAATATAAACTTTTACGTTCACACTACAAAATCGTATGTAGATTTTTTGGATTTAATCTTAAAATCACAAATTTTTTTCCCGTTTTTTAAACTTTGAAGACCGGTTGCGTATTGCCAAACTGTATATCAGCATAGAGCTCCATTGTCTGTGCTCAGCCATTTGCTGCTCACCGAATTTAAAAGTATTGTACAGCAAACTGTACGCTACCACAGAGAGCTCTGTGGTCACATACAGTTATGCTAGTTCAGATTGAGCAAAGTACCTGCGATTACAGAGCCATCGCTCACGTTGATAATAGTTATTGTGTGGTGAGTTCTGGATTGTTATACATTTTGCTCAGGAAACTAAGAGCAAAGTACCTACCTATGATTACACAGCCATCGTTGATGTTGGTATAGTTAGGTCAAAATTCTTTTTTCAAAATTCTGCTTAACAAAATTGTGCTTTTCAAAATTTTGTTTTTCATAATTCAGTTTTTCAAAATTCTGCGAATAATAAAAAAAAAGTTTCAAAAATGTAAAAAAGCGTGCGCCAACATCAACGATGGCTCTGAACAGGGCCGTAGCTACAGCTTGTGGTGCCCCGGGGCAAAACCAAATATGGGGCCCTATTTCTGAACGACTGCCTAAATAATGGTTAAATTTATTTCACCGAAAAAATCTAAATGTGTTTTACAGAAATAAAATGTTAGGTAGTTAGGTACTAAAATAATTTTTATTCTGAATTTTGTAGAAGATATTGCTTTTCTCAAATCAATTTGCCGTGCTCTTAGATTTTTGATCGATATCAATGATAAATTGTTAAGCCTTTTTTGTTCCAAGGTGCTTTGAAAGTAATTTTTACTAATTTCAGCTTTGTAAATATTCCTTCCGCTTTTGCTATGGTAACAAGAACAGTTAAGAACATTATAAGAGCGGTATAGGCGCCCGGAGGGGGAGGGTGGCCCCCCTGGCTCCAAGTAAATCAATAATTAAATAAGTATTTGCTGGAACAATTAAATTTAATAACAAATAAATAACAAATCAGTTAATAAATTAACAAGTAAATAGATGGATGTGTAGGACATAAGACAAGAAGAACAAATATTTATCACAGTTTGTTAATGAGTACCTATCTGCAAATTATGTATTCTCCATAATTCGATATTATTTTACAGAGAATAATGGATAAATATGGCTGCTTTCTGGATAATTTCCTGGCGGAGGTCAACATGTGGTACAGTTTTAAGAAATTGCAGACTAATGGAATTGATTGTTCAAACATTTCTGATTTATTGAATAGTGTAGAGAAGTTTTATCCATCGATTTTTTAAGCTCTTTGTATATGGCTATCAATTCCAGCAACTACTTGCACCACTGAGCGATCGTTCAACACCTTACGCAAAGTAAAAACTTGGCTTATACTACGTTTTCATTAGAGCCGAAATGAGGTAATTCCGAAATTTGGCAAAAAAGTGTTTTCATTATCAAATTAGCTAATTTCATTTGACACATCATTTCATTTTGAATTTGGAATGGCAGTTAGCCGTTTATTTTTGTTGTTTTCTCTTTCCGTTTTATGTTGTTGAGTATAGTGTATTGATATTTTCATACAAAAGCTTTTAAGAGCTTTTGAAACTGATTCCCGCTGGATGCATTCACCTAACTTCCAACCTAATTTCGTGCAAATGAGGTTGAAATTACCTCATATCGAAATGTGATTTTGTATGGGAAATGAGGTAATTTGGATCTCATTTGGAATTTTCCAAAATTACCTCATTTGACCCAGTGAAAACGGCATACTAGATCCACAATGACCGACAAACGACTTGATTCGTTGTGCATGATGTACATTTATCGAAATATTGTCTAAGAACAAACAAACTTTTACAACGAAATAATTAACCGTTTTGGAAAAGAGCCCAAGCGGTTGCAGGTGCTGTTCATGGCGTTTTTCATTCGTTTCACTCAGCTTCATGTTGCTTCTGCTCAATTCCTAGTTGTGGTATATGTATAGATGAATCACCAAATAGAAATTATTTGGTGCCACACAAAACGTAAAATGTAAAACACGACTGTATCAACTCCAAACTTAAAAATAATATTTTTTGCTGAATTTTTTCTTCATTTTTAAATTAATCTTAATCAAATACTTTGATTTTTGATGCGAAATAAATTAAAACGGAAAGTTAAAAAAACATGAAGTGCATTGCAGTTTGTTGTGACGTTTAAAGTTGAATGTATAAGTGCTTCTTGAGTGGATTCTGATTTCAAATCCAGAATCGAATTTCTCTTCTCAGAATCGACAGAAGCGTATTTTTTGTTACAATGGAATGGTTTCAGAAGACGCTTCTGGACGCTTCCGGACGTCCAAGGGAAAACGGCATAAGTAACAAATGTTGAAGAAAAATCATATATTTGCTTCCTTTTTAACGTCAACGCGAATAAAATGTCACATTTTCTAGTCCTAAAATAAAATCACTTACAACTGAATGAAAATCTTTTAATAAAAAAAAACATCGAATTCAAAAATTGCATATTCATTTTTTATCATACCACCCACCCCCCCCCCCCCCCCACCCCTGGAAAAAATCCTGCGGGCGCCTATGAAGAGCGGAGAATTTTAGTAGCAATGACTCAAAAAGTGGGATTGAGCTGAACGAATCTAACTTAACTTAATACCGATTCGAGCAAAAGGAGATCTCCTTTGGGGGCCCTGGGGCATTGCCCCGGCTACCCCAATGAACGCTACGGGTTGGCTCTGTAATCGCAGGTACTTTGCTCAATCTGAACTAGCATATAGTTTGCTTCAACTTTTTTTATTTTTTACAAGCAAACTGTATGTGACCACAGATCTCTCTGTGGTAGCCGTAGCATACAGTTTGCTCTACGATACTTTTAAATTCGGTGAGCAGCAAATGGCTGAGCACAGACAATGGATCTCTGTACTGATATACAGTTTGGCAATACGCATCTGGTTGCCGTCAGAATGGCTGCAACAAAACTTGAATAAGGTGAAGCATTTAAGGCCAGCTTTTCTACATGCATTTGTCTCCATGTTGGGCACACTTTTATTATATACAAGGTTATTCACCTACCCCCGTATTTATAAGGAAAAGTAGTTATTTCAGCTCCCGTGTTAAGGAAAACGACTCCATTTCATACAAACTTTAAACGTGCATTAACGCAACTCCGTAATCTGGAAAATTCAATTCCAATCAAATTAGCAAAAATATACTTCGTCCGCCATTTTGAAAAAAAGCGTTTAAAAGCGTTTGCTCGATTTTCTTAACTGCTACTTCTGTCGTACAGTAGTTATTTTTGTTTACTTTTGTAGGTTAAGATGTTCTCTGCAATTTTTGTCTTAAAAAAATGTTTGAAAGCTCCTTGATTTAAACAATTTTGTTTTAAGTTGATCTCATCCAATGTCCATCCGAACCAAAAATCACTTGAGATACTTTTTATAAAACATTAAATTTCGTACATTTCTGTATATTCAGTAAAAAAAAGTTTCAAGATGGAGCACGACAAAGTTTCCAATATTATGAGAATACTTTGTTAATGAGAAATTATTATTTATTTGATAGAAACATTAAAAACGACTGAGCTCATAATTGTAAAGATACAGTAACACTACCAGTACCGCGTTCATTATTGTATAAAAACCGTATTTTTCCATAGAAATTCAGTATCACTTGTGTTCATTATTGTATTTATACTGCAATACTTAAGCAAAAGTAGGTATACCAAACTTGTATCATTCTATTTTTGGTTGCAGAAAAGTATACAAACACGAATGTGAGTAATGTTTAATGTTTAGATTTTTTTAATGTGTTTTATTGTGAAAAACAACTGTTTTTATTAAATCATAATTTAAAACGAATCTTTAAATTGAAATAATGAAATAATTGCGACCGCAAACTTCGGTTTCGGTAAGTCTGGCAATGGAGGAAGAGTCTGTGGTTCTGGGCTTTTTTATCTCTAATTTTGTATGCAAATAATAACAAATTCCATAATAACAAGTCCATTTTCATACCTATCGCCGAAGTTTTGTTGGTTGAGCTTGTTTTATGACGAAGCAAAGAAAATAGGTAGTGCTCTTACCTGTCAAAAATCTTAATTATAATTTCATTTAAATCTGTACAATTATTGTGTATCTACCTTAATGAACGGAGTTTATAGCAAAGTTTGTATACTGCAATGATACTGTATATTTTGTATTCATACAAATTTTAAAGTAACGTTACGGTAGAAACACCGAAAATATTTACAAATATGAACTCAGCCTGCATTTGTAGACTATTAAACTCATTTCCACACCACCACTGAGGTAGTGTTTTCAAGTAGTTTTTTAACGTGCTATCCCAGCCGCTCAAATTATTTATCATCTATTGGATGAGATAAACTTGAAAAACCATTTTTTTTAATTGAAAACTTGCTGGTTCTAAGACAATGACTTTTTATAGAAAGGCGCTACCAAACATCCTTACCTACAAAAGTAAACAAAAATAACTACTCTACGACTTAAATCGGATGAGAAAATCAAGAAAACGGGTTTAAACGCTTTTTTCAAAAAAGCGGACGATGCATAGAGTTTTTTCTTCGCATTTTATGGTTTTAGAATCTCCAAGAAGTACTCTTTAAAATAAAACAATTAAATAATTCTCCTCCCGTATTTTTGTAGATATTTTGGTTGGACTATTACCATGGTGTCATTCCATATGAAAACGCCTAATCGAAAAGCCATCGCATTTTTGATTTTTTCAAACTTTGTGGGAATCAACTCTAGGTTCCAAAAGATGGAAATCCAGCTGGATTTAATTTTCGCATTCACCGTTCCCCCTCTACCTCCATTGAAAAATTTTAAAATCATCATTTTAATGGTTTTTTATTTTATTTTTAGAAGTGATATATTTAAAGATATCAATACGTTTGAGGTGTCATTTTAAAGATAAAAAACGGTAGTTTTTGAAAAGAATATTTTAATTAACAAAGTCATAGCCAAACAGTATCAACCACGTGCTTTTTACTGTTTTTTCTTGGTTTTTAACTGCCTCCCGTTTGCCGACTGTTAAATTTAACGCGCTAATATTTCTCGAATACTTAAAATACATATTTTCAAAGAAACAAACCCGAAAATTGACTCATTTTTCTCACCCTTTATATAAAATATCGCTGCTTTAAAAATCAATATTTTGAATAATTGCATTTTTAAGACCATAATATCACTATGTTTAACAAAAAATATCGAGATGTAATTTTTAGCATTACTTAGCTTGTTCTTTCAGCTTTAATGTCTAAAAGTTTTTTGTTATTTTCATCCATAGTGTGAGCGCACTGGTTTAAAGAAAGCACTATTTTTCATATAATAACAAAAGCGATACTAGAATTTGAGAACCGCTATGAGCAATACTCTGAATTTATTTTTTTAATTCTGTAGAAGCTGTCAGGATGTTGAGGAAACTGAAACCATTAAGCACCTGCTCTGTGATTGTCCAAACCTCCAAACAAACCGCCTCCGGTACTTCGGAAACAGGTTTGTTGGAGAACTGGACGACCTAGCGCAGGTCTCAATGTAAACATGAGAAAATTTATAGAGAAAACAGGCTGGTTCACAAATGAACCAGTCTATTTGAACCATTAGTTAGGAACACCTCTGTTTCTATTTATAAAGGGATCACAATGGACCCCCGTGTACGCAACAGCTTAGGCTGTGCACACTCCTCCTACCCTAACCTAACCATACAACCAATATACAAAAATTTATTTATTTCAAAAACGGCTCTTACGATTTTCAAAAAAAAAAATACGAGGTACTTAAATTACTAAAATAAATATTTTGCTAGAAAAAAAAATTTATAACGATTATTAACGGTACCTGTCGAAAAAACAAATTTTTTTGTTTTGTTTTTAAAACATTTCTTTTAATGATAATGTTATGGAACCAATAAATATGAACATTGTCTATTTCAAGCCACGTTAAAGTTGTAAGCTACGAGAGCAACTTTTGTGCGATCCAGTCGGGCCCATTTTTTTCATTTACGCAGGGATCAAATACAAAATACAAATATTTTGCGATAAAATTTTAATTAATAGCTCTACCAAGAAAAAATTAGATACAAATGAAGATGATTATGAAATACAGCCATACAAACTTTAAATTGCGATTTCTGAAGTTTGACGTTTTTTGAGTTCTTTTTAATGAGCGATATTTACTTCCAAAAATTTGCTACCAAACTACTCGTACTTGTTTCAAACTCCATAATATTCCCCTTGCAGGAATTTATGATATCAATCGGATCAATATTTAGCTGGAAGGCTAATTTGCTTGCTAGTTTAATTTGCTTGCAGGTTTTCTGAATTCATCCTCACCATTTATATTGGGTCGCCGCGCCTTTGGGAAAAACAAAATCGGTAAGCCATTGAAAATTGTTAGTTTTTGACAAAAACTGATATATTATGAATTTTTAATTCGGGTAGCGAATAACAAATTCTTGTAGAGGGACCAAATAAATATGTTTTTACCATGGGGGGAAGGGGGGGAGGAGTGTATCTCCTTCAGTATAGACCGGAGGGACAATTTTATAAACAAACAAAATTATTTACTACATTTAGTAGTTTTTGAGGTGTTAGGGCTTCCTAAAAAAAATAGAAGACATCTGGGGACGAATCGCGTCCTCCGTGAACGGATGAACGATCGAGCAAATGAAAATTACGTCACTCGTCAATTGAGTGAACATTTCGAATGAATATTTCGAAACGTTTTTACACCTGCGACACCTTCAACCCCTGCTTCCAGTCCAGTAGCTTCAACTATAAGTAGCTCTTATTCTGTAAGCTGCTTTTCCTCGTATGGGCCAACTCCAGTCTTGGTTTTCAAAGCTCTGTTAAAAGAAAGCTTCTTTTTTGCTTGAAACTTTTGATCAGCAAAATCCTAAAAATAAAATTTTATATCAATCAAATTAACACAATTTTTTTTTTAACTTTCTCTAAAGCTTAGGTTTTTTGTTGGTGGCCCAGCTGCATTGCGTTTCCTACTTAAGCTCTCCCACATTTTAATGGAAGGCTTTACCCTGAAGCCTAGTATGCTGCTGATGCGAAACGAAATTTCTTTCCTTTTTTGGTCTCCAACACGACAGCGAAATGCTTACGGAAAAGCGAAAAAATTCTCTTTGAAAGTGTTACCAACCAAAGCATTTCGGTGTCGTGTTGGAGACCAAAGAAAAATTTCGTTTCTCATCAGCAACGTACTAGGCTTGACAAATATTTGCCAGAAAATTTTTGGTCAAATTAGGATGTTCCCGAATATACTCCGCCAAAATAGACTTTTGGGTCAGATTTATTTTGTTGTAATTTGCCCTACAATAATTATTATGTAAATTTATCTGTCAAACTCTAAAATATATAATTTTATTCAAAATTGAAATTTTTAATCACATTCTTCAAAAATAAATTCAACTTAAATTCAATTCCGTTAACCTCAGACTTGACGGGTGACAAATCGAGTGAACGTACACGATCGCGCACTCGTTCCGTTCCGTCGCGATCCGAAACCACCACATTCCGTCAACAAGCTACTGGTCCACGGAGGACGCGATTCGGTCCCTGAATTTCACTGCTTGATCAAGAATTAATACAAGTACTTATCCACTAAGGAATGTAAGCCAATTTCTTATCAGATTCCATATTTTGTAAGCAAAAAATCAGTTCATATTTTTTTAAAATTTTTTTTTTTTAACTTTGAGTTTGAAAATATTTTTTTCAAAAACTATTAAAAGAAATAACTTGATTTAAAATCTTTATAAAAGAACAGACTTCTGGATCTCACGAAAAAGAATCCGTTATTATTTTGCACCAACTATTCACGTCCCTAATTCGTAATAGGTAGCTACTATATCAATTTTGTGTGCAAATTTTTCGATTACGCATCTAAGTAAATTTTGAAAATAATTCGCTTGTTTTTATTTTTAATACATACATACATTTATTTTATTTAAAATTAAATATTAACAATAATATTTTTCACTGTCGACAACTTTCAATTAGTTTATTTATAAATTATTTTCTAATTTTAATAATTTGTTTTTCTTTATACAGTAAACGTTTATTATATTATTTATATACAAAATAATGAAAGATGCTATTCTTAAAGAAAATGTCATTTTGTTTTTTTTTTTTTGTTTATGATTTACACTTTAAATTTTGGTTTTGAGTAGGATTGTACTTAATACGGTCTACCGTTTGTTTTTGCGTTACCATAATAGGGTCGATCGGGTAGTTTTGGTGCGACATTTGGGCCAGGCCGACTAAAAATAAAAATTTAAAAAAATTATATTAAAATACAAATAAAACAAAAAAAAAATAATAAATAAGCTCTATCATAGAATGTATCGTAATCGTAATTTTGCAACGAATATATATAACAAAAAAACTACCACATGATCCGGTCTGCTGAAAGCAGAAAGGTACGAAATCAGCCCTATCATGAATTCCATCATGTTTGGAAGCGTGTTAAATTCCATATAAATTGCCACTACGAACGGACTTGGTGATAGTTTTTTCGGGATTCGTTAAAGTTTCCGATTACGGTGAAATTTGTGATAGGGCTGAATATATGGGGATAGTTTTGTTTTTAATTCGTGTTTAAATTAAGATTCCGATGTTTTTGTGAAAAGGGTTAAACATATTATAAAATAAAAAATATTGAATGATTTGGTAAGAGATACCATTCAAAAAACAAAGCATCAGTTTTATTTAGAAATATGTACATATATGTATGTGTAGGAATAGAAAGGTAGGGTAAAAGTTTTTTGTTGAATTTTTAGTTTTATGTTTCAAATATCGTCTTTATTTTACTTTCTCGTTACGTTAAAATTATTACCCAAATATAATATTAAATAATCATAAATATATTTTTTTATTAAAAAAAAAAAACATTTTCCATGAGTTTGTGATTTTTAAAGCAATGCAAATATATATCCGGAAAGCTTGTTGAAGCACCAACAAATCTGTGAAAAAATTTGCGAATCTGTAAAATTTGTTTATGAGTAAATCCCACCTAGTCAATTTGATTTACTCAAGTTGAAATAAACTAATAGGTACTCGTACTATTCAACAAAATTCCTGCTTTGAGGAAAAATGTGAGTCTTGGAATGAGGGAAGAAATGTAGACGAAGAAAGAAAGTGGTAAAAATCGTCTCTAATCAAAAAAAAAAAAAATATTTTATTTTTTTTTTTTTGAAATTTGGTATTAAATTATAGTCAGTTTACATTACATTATATAACATTAAAGTAACTGTGTCCTAAAGCAATGTTTTGTACATGTGTTTCGGCTCAATTTATGGTGCACTATAAGGCCAGGAGCGTAGTATCAAAATAAAGGTGATTGAAGGTGACGAAAATAGTGAGGGGGTTGATGTTGTTGGCTTTTAAATTTCAGATTTTCGGCTCTAGCGAGGTGTCCGTCATAACGGAAAATTATCCGACTTGCTACGAATCGGCGGATTATCGCTTCGAGGATGTTTTCGACATTCCTTAACGCAGCCTAGAGTTTTGCATTACAATGAGACCAAATGAGTTTTTGAGTGATAAATAGTGATATCCTCCCACAGAAAATTCTGGCGGAATTTGTTTCCGATTTGCAGTAGTTGTTAAAAATATGAAAAAAAAACAAAAAAACAATTATTAAGGAAAGTATTGCTTGAATTGGCGTTTCAAGGGCGTCGTCGCATTAGGCACGCCTTAAGTATGAATACCTCGATAGAGTAGATTTATTTATTTTTTTTACAAACAGTACCATGATTTTAACGTCATTAAAAAATAGTTAAATCACGTTCCATTTAAAACCAAATATGTATATGTCCGTTTACGTTTCTTAGGATAGTATGAGCCATTTTCTTCAATATTGCTCAACTTGAAGCAAACTCTCAAGTTGGCCAACTCTAGAGTTGAAACGCAAGTTGAAATTTCATTTCATTCACTAAATTATTTCTCAACTCCCCAGTTGAAAATCTAAAGTTGGCCAACTGCCAGTTTGAAAAATATCCCTGGGATATTTGAGAAAATAAATCGAAAACTGACATTTTCAAATTAAACATATTTAAATCTACGAATATCAAATCAAAGGTTTTTAATTTTTGTTTTTGTGATTAACTGTGAATTCTCAAAAATAATCTGTATTTCTGAAAATGGTGGGAAAGAAATTAGGCCAGCCAAAGTGCGACATTGAATGTCAAAAAAATATTGAATCTCCAAATAAGGTCCCTGTAAACTTCCGGAGGAAAAACAACAACTAAGAAAGAAAGCCAGAACCAAGAAATGGAAAATGGATTTTAGAAGGCAAAGAGATCGATAGGGTCCTCAACAGAAACGAGAACCTTGCACATATGGAACAAAAGAATGCACAGCTGAATCGCAAACGGTCAGTCGTAAACTGAAGCAATCAAATTTTTGGAAATTAAAAAAGAAAATGCTTTATGTATAAAAGTTTAATTTTTATTCAATAAATCTTTTTATAAGAAGCGTAAACTTTTTTAATTTTCAATCATCTTCAAATGCCAAGAAAAGAATTAGTTTCTATACTTTATTTACCATGGACTGGGCAAAAGTTTAAAAAGTCATGGTCATTCCAGCAACTCTAAAGTGTATTCTCTCAGGATGGAATGGTTGGTCATAGTCAGTTCCATCATCATTTACTTTCAAAAAACTTAAATGTCCAATTCTCCAATAAGTGACTACACCGGAATATTATTATAACGATATTTTGATTAAGACAACTGAATTCAGCAAGTTTTTGACACAAAAACAGATAGAAAAAAACAATATTTGCATGTAAACCCTCAAATTTCTTCCACCAACTTCTACTTTTTCTGGGAGTTGAGAAAATCTAAAGTTGATTAACTGTGGAGTTGAAAATCGAAAGTTGAAAACGTCAACTTTGAGTGAATAAAACAAATTTACACGTTGAAAATAAAAATCCTCAAGTTATGTTCAACTTTGACTGAAAAAAATGAGCCTATATGTATATATACTTATAATTTTATATGTATGTATCTAAAAGTACAAAAAATAGCAGAGAAGCAACGAACTTTACACAAAAAAATTTCAAAATCCCTATATACGATTTTCATAAAACTTCAGTTTTATTGTACTATAATTAATTTTTAAATTGATACCCTCTTTGTGTGGACATACATATATATTATAGTATTACCCCTCCCTTGCATTCTATTGGATATACAATTTTATTTTTGGGCGCGTTGAAAGTGAAATTTCAAGGTTGAATTTTTGTGAAACGAAAAAATGTAACGCCACATATGCAACGCTGAGATCATTGATTAGCTAAGTGGTGGGAGGGAGAGTAAACGTAAAAATTTGTATCGATAGGCTACTATATTTTATTGTGCAATAAGTTTGAATTTTTTGATAATCTATATTATTGTAACAGATAAAAGGGAAAATGTCCTTCTATGTCTTTTTCTAATTTCTTAATTTAGAATGCTAGAATTTTGAAATTTTTTTGGAGGATAGATAATGAAATTCTAAGAATCTTACTAGTTTAAGATTTTTATCTATCTCCTACTGGTATGGAGATATAAATAATTTTAAAAATTTTATCTCAAAATAGGCTAATTTCAAAAAAATTAATTAAATCAGGAGAGTCCGCTAAAAATTTGAATTATATATGGTTGCAATAAAAAAAACCCAATTTAAAGTTGTCATATACAAATTTTTGATTTTGCAGAGATTTTGAGTGTAGGAATTTTTGGAAATAGTCGGAAAACCTACTTAAATAAACTGATTTATATCTTTTAAATGTTCACCTTTTTTACTTTAAATTTTCACCATTATTATTTAATTTTTAAGTTTATTACCCCAACCCATCGATCATTTTGATAAAGACCACATAGCTGCGTCTTATGCATATAAGCTTAATATCTCTACATATCGAGATTTTTAGATCGCCAAAGAAGTTTCACTTCTGCCACGAGTACTGAGTTACACGCGCGCTTTTTTTTGATTGTAAATTGATTTTAAAGATCTTTGGAAAGTATTCAAAATTACTACCAAAATTCTGACTTGGTGGTCGTAACTTTGACCTGAATTCTATAGAAAAATCATCATAAGCGATGTAGCTGGATGGATTTCTTATCCACCCGAAAGTAACTTTTTGTGGATTCAATTCTTTATCTTCCCGAATGCTGGTAATTTTTAAAACTGGCTAATACAGAACAATGAAAATTTATAAATATGAACTATAATTTTTCGGTTTTTGGTGAATAGTAAACATTTTTTTTGATGACCGTTTTAGAATTTTAAGTAGAAATTATTTTATATAATTGAGACAATATCTAGCAAAAGAAGGAAATCTAATAATTATCCTGACCATTTCCTTTAGGAAATGAAAAACTTAAAAAAATAATTAGAGTTTGAGGCCTTCCCTCAAGTTAATATGATTCTCACTACAAGAATATTTACTAAAAAAAACTATATAAAATGATAAAATATATTCTAACTTCAAAAACAGAAGGTGGGATTTTAGAATTTGAAAGGAACATTTTAGCTTTTTTTAAATCAGTCAGCGCTAAAATGTTTCCCTGACTGCTTTTCAAATTCCCTGACTTTCCCTGACCTTCCATGACCAATTTTTCGTTTCCTGACTTTCCCTCACTTTCCAGTCCAGTGGCAATCATGCCCTAATACTTGTATGTAATTTCTAATCCCATGCCATTTACTTTTTTTTAATTTTATTTTTTTTTTTTTAATTTAAAACAAAAATAAAAACCTACGGACTGCGTTGAAAATGTTTGCCTGGGCTTATAGTTAGGCCCAGTACGAGTTAGGCCCTGTTGTACGAGTCAGTATATCTGAGGATGCTGCTGTAGAGCATCCATTTCAAGTGACCATTTAAAACATTTTACATTGCATTTATTCCTTTTTAAAAAACTCACCTTTTTCTTCCACCACCAATATAAATCACTCCGAAAACAGTTACAAAAAAAATAAGGAATAAAAAAACAAACGGAAACAGACAAAATGTTAAGTAACACAAATATTGTTTGGACAGAAACAATTGTTTTTTTTTTTTTTAGTTTTTACAACTTAAATCAGTTAAAATTATTTATTACTTTCTTAATTTTTTTTTTTGCATTTTTATTTTGCATAACATAATTTTAATTTCCAACGTATTTCATTAGAAAATACATACATGCATGATTTTATCTTAATTTTAACTTTTACTTAACTAAATAATATTTTTAATATTAACTTTGTATATATACATTTATATATGTATATATTTTAGGCATATTTATATTCTGAGTTGTTTTAATTGCGTCGTGTTATTTCTGTACTCTGTTTTTTTTTTTTGTTAGCAAATTTATTTTTCTTTAGTTGTTTTTGCTGGAATTTTCTTATGTATATTAAATTATACATTTGACTTTTATTTTTTAAGGTTTTATATAGTTGTGATTTTGTTGTTGAGTACATATTAAAATATATATATATATTGTTAGTTGGAATACCATCAAATACCTTGAACATATACGTATATATATATAAGTGTTCATCTTTTTGTTTATCTTTTCATGCTGAATAATGGAGTTTAGTAACTTGGGGATTTCACTTAAAGTAACTATTTCACTGTATATTTATATAATGTGTATGCATGTATTTCATAAGTTTCTTTTTTTGTTGTTTTTTTTTTTTTCTTAAATTTAATTACATGATATTTTTTTTGTTTAAACAGCAATGATAGATTTAAATATTTTTGGAATTGATATTTTGAATATTTTCCTCTAAAATCTCCTTTTTATTCATGGTGATATAATATATATATAGAAAGAACGCAACGAACTAGTATGATTTATTTATGTAACTAATTAAACTCTTTTACAGTAGTTGTTAGGTATGTTTGTTATATATAAATATTTTCATACATATATGTATAGATAAAACACTTAAATTTCGTTTAAATTTATGAATACGGACATTTAGTATTATTGTGGTAACTTAAAACAATTAATATCATGGTTATACTTTAAGAGTAAAAGGCGTTTGAATTTTTTTTTTATACATAAAGAAGCGATTTTTGCATGGAAATGGAATGCTTTAAGCAAAAAAAGTAACATAAGATATAATTTTATAATTTGAAAATGTTTTATGTGAACCAAATAATTCTATAGGTGGTGAATAAGGATAAGGCCTTGCTGGTATTTGATTAACATCAATGAAGAAAAATGGAGGAAAAAAAATGATACAAATCGATCTTTTAATCTCAACTCTTAAGCAAATACATTATGTGCAAGTTCAGCACACTTTGAGTAAATAGGATCATTCGTTTTGAATTTAAGTGTTCTTAATTGTTTAATATTTCAGTGAATGATGAAAAAAAGTAAAGATAATTGTGCGTATCTTCAAGAAACAAAAAATCCCATTAAAATAACATAAAATTCGCGAGGAAAACACGTTGCAAAATTATTTTTCTTCGTCCCCTAGTGAAATATTCAGAATAGATCTTCGCTGCTGTGTGTGGAATAATTTTGGATTGTAATTTTTTTACTTGATTACGCGCACAATTGTTTTTAATGTTTTTCAATTATCAGACGAAATATATTTGCTTTTAAATTATCAAAACAACGCGAAAATAAAATACACTTTAATATTTGCTTAGCGCGCACTACTTCTTAGTTTTTGTGCGACAACAAAATTCCTGTCAAATGGCACTCACACACTCACAAAAAAAATTTTTTTAAATTCCTTCTACCAAAAATTTTTTTTTAATGAAATCGACTTTAAATCGTTGTAAGGAGTTCGACATTACTTAACAAAAAGTGTTGAGGGAAGTTGGTGGATTTCGACACCACGTGACTCAGCAGTCGTCGATGTGGATAAGATTACTATAGTTTTCATATTCAAAAGTAGAAGGCTATCTTTGCAATTGGGAATAAGATTAGAAGCAATTCATGAAAAAGTAATCTTTTTCCGCTCATTTATACATCTTAGTATTTTGTCGAATAAACAATTTTGAAGTGAAGTAAATCAAATAACGTTTTGTTTGACTATATGTTTGCATGTTCACTGGAAATTGAAGATCTACTTCCTCCCTACTTAAGATTGCTAGAAAGGAGAGCTTTCCTTGCCTGATATACAAAAATCTTTATTGATACCGTACTTGTAATGCTACAGTCCTTCGTTAATAGATTTTACTTAGTCATGATTTAGTAATTTGAGCCAATCGCAAAGTTTCACATAAACGAACTTAAAAAAATAGGACCCAATCATCGTCCATTGAAATCTACTTTACAAACTAAATTTTCTGCTTATCATAAAATTATGTCTAGGTCTTGCAATCGAGTGGTGAATAAGAATTGTCAAATTATAAGAATCCATAATATAGGTAAAAATTACATGTACGTTTATTTGAGTCAGTCCAAATTAATTTAAAAAAAAAAAATGTATTCCACTCAAATTTTTTTAACGGCCTTTATAGCTTAGCACTTTC
This sequence comes from Melangyna quadrimaculata, assembly GCA_949320155.1. Taxonomy (NCBI): domain Eukaryota; kingdom Metazoa; phylum Arthropoda; class Insecta; order Diptera; family Syrphidae; genus Melangyna; species Melangyna quadrimaculata. Next base: position 84,740,547 of record OX439484.1, read on the forward strand.
AGCAAAAAAAAAAAAAAAATACAAAAAAAAAGCTAACAACCGCTGGTTTTGCAAAGACAAGTGCAAACACATTACATTTAGTGATTTTACACAATTGCTTAGTTTTTTTTTTTTTAAGTGAATATTACTTCAACAACATACACTTTGCTTGGAATATTCTTTAAAGAGTCTTTACTTAAATATTTAATTTTTTTAAGCAGTTTGCAATAAAGATCCAAATATTCTGGGTTAAAAAGCTAGGATTTTTTTTTGTTTGTTATTTGTAAGTTATAGAATTTTTAAAACTACTACAAAACAGCAACAAGCATTCTATATATATATATGTATATATAATCAGAAGAATTTAACTTTAAATTTAATAATATATTCATAATAATAATTAATAATATTAATTATAATAATAATAATGATAATAATAATACAATTTTAACGAAATGTTTGAGTTCTAGGAATGTTTCTTTTTTTTAAAGCAAATAACGTGTACGTACATATTTAAAAACATTGACATTCTTGGGAATTATTATAATGTACATACATGTGTACACATCTGTCAATCTATTCTAAAAAATATAGAAAAGAAAATAATGTTAACGCTTGTGTGTGATGGTGATTAAAGCAGCATGAGAGAAGTTCACAGCCATATTCATTAGTGTGCATTTATATTTTGTCTCTAACAGAGATGAGGTCGACAATTATTACAAGTCATTGAAACAAATTTTTTGTCGATGATTTCAACTGGATCTAGGAGGTTTCATGAATAATTTAAAAGATACCGTCTTATTTGTTTGGTAGTCATGTTTCCTAGTTTAGTTTCACCGCCCATATATTATAACCTCCCAACTGGTACCATGAAAACTGATAATACGTCAATTTATTCGGTAAAGAATTATTACAAAATTTGTTCGAATAAAACCTATCTTTTTTTTAAACATTGTGTCAAGCTGAATGCATTGTAGATTTATATCTGAAAATTACACATTTGGGTAGGTTTTAAACACCTAATGTTATACTCATTATAAGAAAACATTTCGAGAAAGGCCAACTTTTGAACTTAATCGATCTACTTTTCACTAAAACGAGAGTAAAACGACAAGGCTCTAGAGGCGACAATTGGCGTTTAAATAAACTCAAATCTTCGACATTCTCTCAAATCTCTACGCATCTCATCATTATGACGAAATTCGTTTGAATTAAACATCAATTAACGCCTCCAGGGACGTCGTGTTTTTCTTCCGTTTTAGTGAAACAACAACCGTAATAAGATTGAATATTAAGCTTAGTAAACTTTTCCCAACTGACATTATTATATTATTTACTATTGAAGTTGAACAATTCTTTGAGCTAAACAACTTGATACGATCAAATTATTATTCATTATTAAATAATATTTGTATGAAATGTCGTTGACAATGAGTATGAAAAGATGAATCTGTTCCCCTAGAGTTTATTAAAGTTTTGACCAAAAATTACATGCAGTAATTGGGTACGTTCAGATGACTAAAGTGACTTGCAAGTAAGTCAATTGTCTATTCTTTGATTGGCCAGCCTTCAAAAAAAATGGTAAAATTTACTTCAAATGAAAAGAACTTTTATTGGAAAGTGACTGGAAAGTTAGTCAAGAAATATCTGCCTTAATTTTAAATCAAGTGTGTTCTTGTCAAAATTGTTATTTTTGAAATAAAAAAATAACTTTTTATAAATTGTTTGTTCGCGTTAATTAAATTTAAAATGAAATTTTCCGTACATTTCGAAGGAATTTTGTATTCATGTCAAGGATTCTCTTTTTATAAACGAACTTTGGGTAAAGTTTTGAAGAAAAGTTATAAGCTTGACATGTCAAAAAAAGTTAGTTATTTTGAGGCAGATAAGCGTTCAATGGTACATCCATTGACTAAATATGAAGTCCCTTAAGTCTCCTGAACGTTCCCATTGTCACAAAAATATAAGTGGTACACACAGCCGTATGTAATTTAAATTTAAAATTATGACATTTATCATTAGTTGTGTGTGTCCAATAATTCCAAGAATGTCCTTGCTATTAAGCAAAATATTTTTTATATTACATACGCAATATTATATTAAAATATATTTTAATTGAATTCAATTAATATTCGTTTGGATAAAAAAAGGAAACTTATAAATACCATTTTTTGATTGCTTATTTTTTTAACAGTCAAATTGATTTCTTAACTTGTGTGTATATTGTGTACAAAATGATAAAAACAAATTAAGAGAAAAAAAAATTTAATCGTTATATGCAAGCAGTGACTGGAGCAAAGGGGCATTATTTAAATTGTAATTTTTTTTTTGTTAACATTGAGCCCTTTCAATCTTATGTATTATATAATATATGTATGTTTCTGTATCAAATACTTGTTTTGGTTTTAATGGAAAATTATAATACACAACTATACATACATTCGATTTTTTTATGTACAAATTAAAATGAAAAAAAAAACAAATAAGTTGTCAATTTGTAATTATGTAAGATCCTTTTCAAGGAACACACATAACATAATTTTTAATATCAAACAAAAATCAAATAAAATAAAAATCAAACTTAAAATTTCATTCAAAAATAAAAACGAAAACAAAAACAAACATAATAAGACATAGACAAAACAAATTAAATAAACAAACAAACAAATAAAAAAGTTTACTTGAATTTGCTTGCGAAGACACTTGACAATTCATTCATAGCTGCATTGGTAACAGCTTGCCCGACAGCTTGGTTGACTTGTTGTCTCATATGGGGAGGTATATATTGTTGTGCTCCAGATGACTGTAAGACAGCTCCTCCAACAACACGACTATGGTAGGTATATAATATACATAGTTATTTTTTTTTTGTTAAGTCATAGGGATAGGACAAACAAATAAATATTTAAATATACATATGAGAATAGAACGTAAAATGTACAGCGAGTCAAACTTGTATAGTAGGTACAATTTTTTTTAGGGATGAATGAAAAACTGAATTATTACAAATGCATGAATTAAAATTACAAACAAAAATATTCAACTTTTAAAAACATCAAATCTTCAAAACAAAAATTTAAAAAAAAATTGATAAAAATAAGGTGTAAATTTAAATTATATTTTTTTTTAAAGATATCGATCGATCGACCCGCCTTTTATTTCTATCATTCTGTTTCTATAACCTTAAAAAAACGTAAAATAGGTCGAAAAGTTACTGATTTAAAAATCTTTTACTTGGACACTGAAACTTAGCTGGTACTGTCATGTATAAAGAAGATGCCATGAGAACCCAGTTCAAAAGGCAATAGCACAAGACATTCCAACACTATCGCGGAAGAAAGGAAGGCGCAAAAACTCCTGGATGAAAGAAATTCAACGACACCTGCATTTAGTTGGCATCAGACATGGAAAAATCCAAAACCGGGAGGCCTGTCGACGTTTTCTAAGGTCAACCCGGCGAACCACACAAGTGGAACCTTAGATGAAGCAGTTGACTGGGAGCGTTGTGGTCCCCCTCGAGATCATGACAATTGCCGGTTAAATGAACAAGAAGAAAAGAACACTGAACCTTGGTTGAGACCCTAGGTGTATCCGTCTGAATCGATGGGTTAACAACTTGAACAGAGAAGGAGCCACGTTTTTTACAACTTGCCCCGAGTGCCTGAAGACTCAAGAACATTTTTTTTAACATAAAATGGAAATTTGAGAATACACAAAAAATGTTTGAGAAATTTCGTGATATACCTACTCGACTAACCTCTACTAGGGCACTTGCAAATTTCAAGATCACTATGTAGTACAGTGTCATCTTTCTAAATTGAAAAAATTTTGTCTGCAAGAAACTACTTAAAGCAGATTATTTAAACTTTCTGATGATTGAGATTTTAAGATTTAAGACCACTGTCCGAATATGAAGGTTATCTAATTTTCTTCTAAGATAAATATATAAATGTGGCATGTTTCTTGTCTTAAATTTTAAACTGTTAAGACAGTTTTATTTTAAGTTTACTATTGCTAAACGACTACGAGTTTGACTGGCTGTATAGTTTAAAAAACAAAACAGCTAATATTGAATTTAATATATTTAAATACAGTTTTTTGCAAATATTACCAACATCAAAAAGTAAGTATTACTTATTAAAAAGTAACATTATATTAATAAATTCTTGGTTTCGTTGAAAAAAGTTCAGGGCGGTCGTTTTGAAATAAAGTGTTTCGAATTTCTTGAAGAACCATTGTAAGTTAAAGAATATTAAAATATCTTATTGGCTTAGCATTCTTTCGATCAAACACAATTGTTATTTTGATCTATAAATTTAACAATAAACTAACGAACCACATCTTTTTTCACTTTTAGAATTCTAAATATTATCTGTTAACAAATTACGAACGAGTTTTCTTAAACAAATCAGTGCATAACATTAGATATGGGCCATCATAAATTATTCGAGTGCTAAAAACAATCAGTTTTTTGATCCAATGTTTTTTTTTCACCTGCGACTTAGAATTGTCACTTGAAAACTAAAATATTGGTAATGTAACAAAAAACTGCAATTAGTTAAGTAATCTCTCTCAATTATTTCTGTTTTTTCTTTATATTTTTGACTGAGAAAAAAACCGTTAAATTACAAGTAGTAAGACAATTTTACAAACAAGAACTACAACAACATAAAAATAACAAATAAAATCAGCTCGACATAAAACAAAACAAACAAAAATCACCCAGAGCCAAGTGCATAGTTGTTTTTTTTTTTTTTTTTTTTTTTTTGCAATAAACATAAATTTTCAATATTTTATTCTATTCAATGTGAATAAATAACTTTATTTTCTTTTTAAAAATGTTTGATTTCTTTACTATTTCTTCGTTGCAAATTGCGATCATCTATTTTGTATAAATAAAACGCAATCAAACTTTATAAATAAAAATAAGAAATGGTAGTGAAATGAACAACAACAAAAAATAAATAAATATGTTAAATTTGTTTATTCGTGTTTTGTTTTTTTTTGTTTGTATATAATCTCTGAAAGAAAGTAATATTTAACATTTCTTTATTTTAATTTTTCAACAATATATAACATTCAGGTGCTTGTAATATTTAATAACACATTTATAAAAGGTACTTCAGTAAAATAATTTTACATTAACATTGATTAATAATAATAATACATAATTTAAACGTCATTGTTTGCATGATTCAATTAAACTTATAGTTTAAGCTAATTTTCCCTAAATTATTATTACTAAGCGCAAATACTATTAATTGTAAAAGAAATAAAGTTTTTCTTTTACAATTTGTATTCAAGTTTTTTTTTTTGTTCAACATTGCATAAACTCTTTCGTTTTTTTTTTTAATTAAAATTCTTGTAACACTATGCAGATTATGATTTTCTTTTTTAATAATAATTATTTTCTATATTTGCCGTTTGTGTTAGTTACAGTTGATGAGTGGCTTAACGCCTTCTATAAGTTGACAATTAACATACCAACAACGTCATAGAAGCATTTTAAATTAAGTCGTTATTTTATAGTATGGAAAGAGTGGAAAGCGGAAATAATAGAAAAAGAATTTGTTAGGACATATAATTTAAATATTTATGTTTGTTGTAAAAGTTTTGTTTTTAATACACATCCTTAATATAAAACAAAAAAAATATAAGTTTACGAGAAAGAACATACATTTACTTTAAAGTCTATCTATAAAGCCTATTTATTGCGAGTAAAAGCCCCTACTAAGCTATTTAACACAATTTTTTGTTTGTACCGAGTTCAATTTTGTAAAGGTAACCTTTAAGTCGTATAAGCGATTAAACTATTTTTTTTTTTTGTTTAAACAAAATTTAGAATGGAATAAAATCTGTTCAGATAAATAAAAACGTTGAGTTACTTCGAGAAATCTTATTTAATGTTTTATTTTTTTTTTTATAATTTGTTAACTATGAATTATTTATTTAGGCATACGTATGTGAGAGGTGTAGCTGTTCAAAATATAAGTAGTTATTTATTGGGCATGTTTATACGCAGCGCAGCAAATTTTAGAAAAGAATAGTGAGGATAATAATGGCAGTCAAATTACTTTAAATTATAATAGTGTATATAAAGTTTTGGAATGTTTGGAATGGAACGACACTCGATTTGGTTGCAGAGATGTAAACTAAGAGTGAACATAAATAGTGCATATGTTTTCATTGCTCATTACTACGCTAGCTAAAGATTACCAATAAAAAACGCCTATAATTGACTTAAGGAGTTTCCATTGAACGACAACAGTAAACAAAATTGAAAAAAAAAAAAAAAATAAGACACTTGAGGAAGCAGTAAAAAAGCTTAACGAGAATGATTTCTAACATTCCTTTTTCCAATCTTATTCAGTACCGATCTATTTAAACTTGTAATCTAATATTTTAAATATTGAAAAAAATATGATTTTTCATTAATATTTTATTGTTTTCTGTTATAACTCAGCTTAACGTTAGTTAAATTTTTTTTGAATGCTCACTCAAAAATACATACAACAATTTTATCAATTTTAAACGAATTATTTGAAAAAAAAAAAATGCATAAATTACAGAAAGGAAAGTATTATGTTCCCTAGTTCCACATCGTTCCTATTCATCTCTCTCACAAGGAATCTTTTAGTAGCTGTACCTAAAACACACTTGCCTGTGGTGAATTTGAGTCATGGTTTTAAGATTGGTAACCTTATTGATACGAAAACATGCGTACGTTAGAATCATTAACGAGTCTCGTTTGAAGCATAATCTTTACAATTTAAATGCATTGAACGGTAAAAGAAAATCTATCAGCGGGAATTCCTTTAGAAGGATTGATTTCTCAATTTGGCCACTTTTTGATGTACTGTGTCAAAACATTTGAATTAATTTATGAATACTTTCTGAATACATTTACCAATAAAAGGCTTCTGCCACGAATGAAACCTATTAGTTTAGCTGGTAAAGTCATTGAAACAAAGAAGGAGGTAAATACCTAGGTATCACACTAGATAACAAACTTCATTGGAATAAACACTTAGAAATAACTGTCGGGAAAGCCACAAAAGCCCTTATATGTAAGAAACTTGCAGGCAAATCATGGGGTTGCAAACCAAGTATCCTAAGATGGATGTACACCATCATGGTAATGCCCATTATTACATATGGTGCAGTTGCATGGCACAAAAAAACCGAACTACAAACAACTAGGAATGCCCTAGAAAAAATCCAACGGCTCGCATGCATATGCATAACTGGAGCAATGAGAACTTGCCCCACAGCAGCTATGAAGGTTATCCTTCACCTAACACCACTAAACGTGGTCATAGATAGATAGATGAGATTTGCAAAAGAGGGAACTGGGACCGGAAAATACATACGTAACAAAGAAACACTATGCATCTCCAGGTCGACAGTAACAAACCTTCTTGAAATTCTAAGAGATGACATGATAAAAAAATATAACTTTGAAAAAAAAATTCAATCAGTGTTAAGTAGCAAGGCAGAGTGCGTAGGCGAAACAACGAATTACAATCTTAAAGCAAATGCCATCAAATGGTATACTGATGGAACAAGAACGTCTGAAGGGACTGGGGCGGGTATATTTGGGCCAAGAACCAAACTATCTGTACCGATGGGACAGTCCACAAGCATTTTCCAGGCGGAAGTAAACGCCATAGTTAAATATGTAAACTTGAAAGAAACTACCGGAATCGGAACATTGCCATCATGTCAGATAGCCATGCCGCGCTTAAAGCTCCTATGCCATAAGCTCAAAACTGATATGGGAATGCTTGCGGAGGTTAAATGAACTGGGAAAAAACAACAATGTCTCTCTTTATTGGGTACCGGGTCACGTGGGTATCGATGGTAATGAAGAGGCAGATTCCCTAGCCAAAATAGGAGCAACCACCACCCTAACAGTGCCTGAGCCCTATTGCGGATTAGGTGAAAATGTGATCAAAAACAAGATCAAATCAGAAGAGGAGGTAAAAAGATCCAAAATTTGGAAGAACTCCAAAACTAAGGCTTGGGAACTACAACCAAACACTGGGTGCACGAATTTTAACAAATTCCCCTAGAATAATAAAGTTCACAGTATCTTCTTGCTGTGATTTTTATAAAAGTCGGTAAACATGGACCAAAATTTGTGTCTTAGTAGGGTATAACAGACTGACTGAAGAGCCCACTGTTATACCAGGGCGAAACACAATTATTTCTGGAGTTGAGGTCACTTGTACTTTTTAATTGAATTATATTCATTCACTCCACTTAAAACAGAATTAATTTCAATATTTTAATATTCAAACTTCTTCATCTTCTTATTACAACCAAGAACGCTACAAAGCCTGCATTAATCTCAGCGGGAACAGCCTAAGAATAATAACGGGTTTACTCACTGGACACTGCAAACTTAGGAGACATGTCAGTATTCTCGGCTTAACGAGCAGTGCAACTTGTAGATTCTGCAACATCCAGGAGGAAACACCTGACCATATATTAGGCAAATGCCACGCACTTGTGCATCAAATGCACAGACATCTGGGAAATCACCAGATTGAGGAGAGGGAGTTACCCTCACTGAAAATACTCCAAATACTTAAGTTTATGAAAGAACTAAATTTGGAGGATGAGCTTTAAGTGAGCAATCTCATTCAGCTCTAGATGGGGGCACAATAGATGAAAAGGTCGCAGTGCATCAAACCCCGAATTGATTCATTCATTCAATACATTTTAAGGATGTGAGATATCACTTGCTTACGGTTTTGGCTACTCGTTTACTTACAAACCACAACTATTCTTAATTTTTTTCTATACAAACCTATCTCACCTTGTATTGTACGGTTCGTTAAAAATCAACGATTCAAAAAAAAAAGTTGATTTTCCTTTTAGTACAGTTAAAATACTCGTAGGACATATAAAACAACAAAATTCTCACACTCATTAAATTTTTTGATAAACTTTTAATTGTTTACCATAAGAATAAAGAATCAAAAGATTCCATAAACATATCTATGTTCTAAGGGTAATATTATTGTTTTACAATCTTAACATATAAAACATGATTTTAGGGAAAATTTCAATTTTGAACATCAAATACAAGACGTTACAACTATCCTAAGATGATATAGAGTCATTTTTATTAAGGTATGACTATTTTTTCAGAACAACAAGTGTACGTTTATGACACGAAAATCAAGAATCAACATACAATTAGTAACAAGAAAGGCTGTTTTTTCAACTGTGAAGAAATACAACACCCATTGAATTTGATTAATATGTTTCAAATGTCTATGGTGTTTTTTTTTTTTGTGTGGTGGGGGGGGTGTGTGGTGAGTGTGATTTTTTTATTTTTGTGTAATTAAAGTACATATTATGCAAAGTATGTTCAATGATTTTAAGGTATTTTTAAAGGCTGAATTCAATAAAAGTAAATTCAGACGATACAAGTATCCATATGAAAATGCTTTTAAGGTGAAACTAACTGTATTATCCGTAGAGCATGTAAAACACTACCCCCAAAAAATTCACCTATCCACGAGATAGTTTTATTGACTCTTTTAATTCTCAATGCAATATTTTATTACAAGATTTCTGTTGAAAATACCCTACTCCAAAAATAAATATCCGTTATAAATAAACATTATGGGCTCTTGATTATTGTTTTCCCTGACAAATTAAACATTTATGGGAATCATTATATTAATACGTAAAGGTGATTTCTACCCGCACCTTTTTCAATATCTTAATGGCAACATATTATATTTTTTGTTGCTTTTTTTCAAAGATATGGGCAGTTACTATAAGGCAAACTTATTATTTTGTTTATATTTTGCCGTTAAGGCAGTTAAATTATTGTTTATACAGTTTTTCGCTTCTACACCCCCTGACCGCGCTTGCAAACTCAACCCGCCACCATCACTTTTCGTTTGTGCAGCGAATTCAATATTCCAACCTTCCAATAGACGTCAGTGCAGTGGTAAGCAAGCACAATCTGGTAAGCAACCAGAATCTGAAATAAGTTAATGTTCGATACATTTTTGTGACTTCTTTACATTAATGTGGTTATTGTGTACTCATATCGGTATTTTCAATTATAAATTGTTTGAACTACTCTAGTTTTATTTTGAATGCCTTAAAAATGAGAAAAAAAGGTAGTATCATACGGGCTTTAGTTAAGTCTGATTTCTTTTTTATGCGAGATTTTAGTTTTCGAGGCTTTAGTTTGCTGTTATTTGTAATGACGAGATTTTAAAAAGCGACATTTTTTAATTGCGAGATTATGCGATTTCGAATGGCCTTCGACTTTAAAATAATTTTAATGTAAAATCTTATTTTTATTATAATAATATTATAATTCCATTTAGTTCGAGCCTATTATGTATTTTATTAAATCTTTATTCTCATGGTAGGTAAAAAATAACTACCTCACGAAAATTATAACTGACCGTAAGAATTTTGTTTTAGAAGAATTTTATTATTATTTTTACCTGTTCTATTAAATTGACACTTAAGCATTTTAATTATTAATTGACTTTAATTTTTAAATATGTTTTTTTATGATATTTAAGATAAAAACAACATACAAAATAAAATGTTTGTATGCAATAACAAATAATAAAAATTCCAAAGTTTTACCGTACTACAATGACATAAGCTGAGTAATTGTAAAAAATATCTTTGCTACAACTATTTATTTTCAAAGAACAAAACTTATTTAATAAAGAATAAGTAACATAGAAAAATGTATAAATAAATTCCCAAAGAAATGCTTGAATATAACTAAGGAGAGCTTTTTATTGTAGTCCTAGCCATAATACGCTTACTATATTTAACCTTTTTTGTTAAAAAATTATCATAAGATTTAAAAATAAAAAAGTTAGGTTTTTGTTTGCAAAATTGTCTTTCGATTATATCGCTCGCTTTATCGATAATTAAAGGTTACCTTTTGAACTCACTTAATTAACAAGTAAAAGCAGTAACAAATATATATGTTTATGGTAAAATGATGAATCATTTAAATTTTTGTGGGCAATTAGAACTCAAAATGCACGCATTTTATGTTAGTAGTTTCATTTAACTGAAAGTGATTTTATTAGTTATATCACTTTCAATTATTTAAAAAACTTTTGGGTTCTTATATATAAGACCAATGCTCAAAAAAAAGGATTCAATTAGTATGTATTTAACTTGCGTAATGAAGTTAACGCGTTTTGAAGCGTGATTTTGGTAAACAAAAAAAAAGCGTGAGAAAAAAGTGCTTACTCATAGTGTACGCACACACACCACAATAAATGATCGTGTCATTTACAATCCTTTTTGAGCTTTGTGCATAATATAAACAAATACATATTTTTGTCTTTCTAAATATAGCCCACCCATTAAGAGAGATTTGTTTACTGTAACCAATATAATTTTAAAGTTGGGAAAGCATAAACATTTTACTTACGATGGAATAAGTGGGGCTGGAAGAGCTTGACCACCAGGTCGGCCACCGGGCAATGGTGGTGCACCACCGCCTGGTCTATTAGGGATAGCTGGTGCTGGCCGCCCACTTGCAGGGGGTGGTGGTGGTCCACGACCTCCAGCAGAGCCTCCCAATGAGCCCTAAAAATGTTTTGAAAAAAAAAATAATGATATATTGAAACATAATAATAATTTTAAATTAAATTACCTGTTGTTGGGGTGCTGGTTTTCTTGGACCACCTGGACTTGGCGGTGATAATCTTGGGTTATCTAAGCCACTTGGAAGCCAATCGTTTTTGACAGGTGGCGGAACTGGTGTTGAAACTGTGGCCATTGATACATCACCTAAAATATACAATGAAGTTGTTTATATTATAATAAAAAAAAACTCTGAAGAGAAGAATTTTGTGTGCATTGAATGCTTGACGATACTTTTATCACCAATTTGTGCTGCAAAATAATCAGCCTTATCACAGGCCCCGTCGTAATACATTCGTACCACGAACCCCGAAAAAAAGTATCATAGGTCCCGTCGTACTAAAAATACTTCGTATATACTTCGGAGTTCGGGAAAAGTAGCATCACTAGTCCCGAATGAATAGGAAGTTTGACTGTTTTTTCTAGGAACAGATATTTTCATAGTAGTCTATGGAAACGCAAAGAAAAAAATAGCTTGCAGACGAAAAGGTTCGCCTTTCTTAGCTGCAGAAAAGTAAAAATTGAAATGACTTTAAATAAATTTTTAGCTGTGGTTGAATTAGACATGTTTTTTTTTTGGAGGCACAAATTTGGCTGAGTCAATAGATTCAAATGCGAATTCAGGAGAAATGTATGTAGGTGTTCCACGGCGACTACATTTTTGATTAACAAATCAATTAAACTATCAAAAGATTGACAACGCAAATTGAAATCGATTTTTCTTCTCAAATTTTGACGTGAAGCGGCTCACTTTGAAACTCCGAAAATGGGATTTCTGTGAGGCAATGCTGTTTTGATATCGTTCGGGGCTAATGATGTGAATTTATTCGTAGCGTAACAAAACATTCGTAAGTTTTCTACGAGGGACTCTGTGATAGGGGTGAATAACTTACCAATAATTCGGAGAGCTTCTTTGCAAGCATGGTACATTCGGAGCATTTCTTCTCGTTTTACTGCCGATTCCGCACTCTCTTCCATCATTTGTGCCTGAAATATTTAGATTCATTAGATATCAAGATATGTATGTATTTATTTGCAAAGAAAAATATATTACTTGATCTCCAGATGCATACAAATGTGCCAACAGTTCACCATTAATGAAATCTTTAGCATTATTTATGATGAGCATCATAATAGCTTTTGGTACCATGTCACGTGTAGTCTTTGTGACAATTTTCATATACGAGTCCACCAAATTACGAATTGTTTCAACTTGACGTTCCAATTGTGGATCCATTGAAGTGGTCTCACATTCACTTGAATCCTAAATTATTAAATGTGTTTAGTATGACTTAAGCTCATTGTTATATGTATTTAAACTACGTATGTAGATACAAATTTTAGCAGTAGTGTATTAAGAATAATAATTATTTTCAAACACATTAACCATAATATCGAGAATTATATTAAAAAATAAAGAAAAAAAAAAAAAACAATCAAAAAATACTTTTCCAATACTACAAGAAAATGTCATAACTATATTTGTTTTTTTTTAGAGCTAGAGTAAGTTACCCCAAAATTTTGAAACTGTTATTGTTTATTAGAAAATATAGAATATAAATGTTTTATTAATAGACCAACTACTAACTAAGATCTCAGTATAAAGAATTCTTGCAACTAGGTATAAAATTTGTGAATGTGGAAGCAGAGCGAGTGATTTCAACAAAAATAAAATCATTTTTTGTGTTGAAAGCGAAAAAATCAAATTCTTTTGTGAAAAAAAAAAAACCAAAACCAAACCAATATGATGCTTTTATAAAACTTTGTTCGTGTTAGAGAAGAATGTTTTGCAATTACTTATATAGTTTGATATGATGGATACATACAAGCATTTTTGTATGATTTTTGTTCAAATCAAAATAGTTTTAAATGTATTTTGACTTCATACGTTATGTTATGTTATTTAGCTGAGACAAAATAAATGAGGCAAGTTGTAAAAAGGAAAATTAACAAAACAGCATTTAAGATTAAAAAGAAAAATATTAAGTTATCCGGAATATTAAGACAAAGCTGCAGAAGGCCGCTGATATCTCCCGAATGTACAAAATTGTACAAATCTCATTTTGTTCGGAAACAAATTTTTCGAAGCACAGACCGCGTTGAAAACGAAATAACCATCCAAAACCAATAACGTTTTCGATTATCTGTTTACAATAGATTTATTCTTTTATATTTTTTTTTGAAATTCAAATCAGATCAAACCATTAAGTTGCATCATCAAATTCACACCCAAACACAAACATTCATGTCCAACAAATTCAATTTGTCAAAGAAAAACCATATAACTTTATATTAAGGATAAAAGGGAGATTAAGAGATAAAAAAAATCCTTGCCAATAGCTAAACAAAATTAGATACACAAAAATGTTTGCCAAACAAAAGATTACAAATGAAACAAACCTCTTGTCCGTCCTGTATGATTATAAAAGAAACATGATTATTCACATTTTAATTGTTACAGAATTCACTACTTTATTATAGTATTATTAATCAATAAAGGGTTTTGTTGTATTTTTTGTTTAACATTCTTTTTTATTTCGTGTAATCGAAAATTGACAGTAGAGTAGTTTCAGATCGAAAAATAGTTTTGAATAACCTTATCAATTTTAATTTTATTTGAATCAAAATGAATATATACCTACCTACTTTAAAGAGAAAAAAACCTTACTCAACTCGTAGCTTTATGTATGAGGAACTTAGGAACAAAAGCACACCTATCCACATTAAAATATTTGTTTTATGCTTTGGACACTTAAAACGTCTTAATAAGTCTGGTGCTTTAAATAAAACGTCATTTTTATAATCTTTGTTCTGCTTAAAAAAAAAAATTGGGAGACGAGTCCGCTTTTGTTTTTTAATGAATATATTTTAGAGAAATAAACGCAAAAAAGTTACCCGAAATGTACATACATTTTCGCTGCTTCGATAGGACAGACAACGATTTATTAACAAAAAAGAATTATAAATAAATGTAACAGTATTTTTTATATCGGAATTTCATTCAATAAATAGGTAAAGCTTGTACAGAAACGGCCTAGTGACCTAGAGTCTGAATCATTCCCGTGTTTTTAGTAAGCAGGAATAGAAGAAATATGCGTTTCTGGGATGCGAGTAATTCTGGAGTTACACAGATGCATCTACTTTGGTGGTTTGGTGGTATCGCGACAAAAAAAAATTGCCTTAAAGGAGAATGGCCAAAAATGTATGGGAACTGGTCTACCCACTCAACAGCAATGTGTTGTATGTCGTTAAGAAGGTAATTTTATTTACTTCATTTCATTGTATGACCATTAAGCTCTAAACTATGGGGTTCGTGAGATATTCGGAATCAAAGCACCGAAAAAGACAATAATGCATTTCTTCATTGGTAGTGTGTCCTCATACCTACATTAATCTGTGATACATCGTTGAAAAGATAATTTTGTGTACTTTATTTTTGTATATAGCCGTGAAGACGTAGATCATAGGGTGCAAGAGATATGTGGGCATACAAATCGGCAAATATAACAACAATGCAATTCTTCATTTGGTACTGGTCTACCGACTCAATAGTAAGGAGTCATACGTCTTTGTAAAGGTTATGGCATTTGCTTCATTTCATTATATGGCAGTTAAGCTCTAAACCATAGGGTTCGTAAGATATTCGGCTCTTAAGCACACAAAACAGCAATAATGCAATTCTGCATTGGTAACTTATCAACCAAGTCAACAACTATGAGTCATGTGTCGTTGAAAAGGCTGTTGCGTGTACTTCTTTTTATTATATGACCGTTAAAGTGTAAATAATGGGATTCGAGAGATATGTGCCAAAAACGCTGAAAAGTGCAGTCATGCAATTCCGCACTGGTAGCTGGTCTTTCAACTCAACAGAAATCTCTCTTATATCTTTGAAAACGCTATTGCATGTACTTCATTTTGCAATATGCCGTTTAGCTGTAGACCGTGGGGTTCAAGAGGTATTTGGCCATCAAAATAGGCAAATATAACAAAAATGCACATCTTCATTGGGTACTGGTCTACCAACTCAACAGTGATGAGTCATACGTCGTTGAAAAGCTTATGGCATCTGCTTCATTTCATTATATGGCAGTTAAGCTCTAAACCATGGGGTTCGTAAGATATTCGGCTCTTAAGCAAAATGAAGTACATGCAATAGCGTTTTCAAAAAAAAACAAAACCAAACCAATATGATGCTTTCATAAAACTTTGTTCGTGTTAGAGAAGAATGTTTTGCAATTACTTATATAGTTTGATATGATGGATACATACAAGCATTTTTGTATGATTTTTATTCAAATCCAAATAGTTTTAACTTTATTTTGACTTCATACGTTATGTTATGTTATTTAGCTGAGACAAAATAAATGAGGCAAGTTGTAAAAAGGAAAATTAACAAAACAGCATTTAAGATTAAAAAGAAAAATATTAAGTTATCCGGAATATTAAGACAAAGCTGCAGAAGGCCGCTGATATCTCCCGAATGTACAAAATTGTACAAATCTCATTTTGTCCGGAAACAAATTTTTCGAAGCACAGACCGCGTTGAAAACGAAATAACCATCCAAAACCAATAACGTTTTCGATTATCTGTTTACAATAGATTTATTCTTTTATATTTTTTTTTGAAATTCAAATCAGATCAAACCATTAAGTTGCATCATCAAATTCACACCCAAACACAAACATTCATGTCCAACAAATTCAATTTGTCAAAGAAAAACCATATAACTTTATATTAAGGATAAAAGGGAGATTAAGAGATAAAAAAAATCCTTGCCAATAGCTAAACAAAATTAGATACACAAAAATGTTTGCCAAACAAAAGATTACAAATGAAACAAACCTCTTGTCCGTCCTGTATGATTATAAAAGAAACATGATTATTCACATTTTAATTGTTACAGAATTCACTACTTTATTATAGTATTATTAATCAATAAAGGGTTTTGTTGTATTTTTTGTTTAACATTCTTTTTTATTTCGTGTAATCGAAAATTGACAGTAGAGTAGTTTCAGATCGAAAAATAGTTTTGAATAACCTTATCAATTTTAATTTTATTTGAATCAAAATGAATATATACCTACCTACTTTAAAGAGAAAAAAACCTTACTCAACTCGTAGCTTTATGTATGAGGAACTTAGGAACAAAAGCACACCTATCCACATTAAAATATTTGTTTTATGCTTTGGTCTTTATAATTCTGGTGCTTTAAATAAAACGTCATTTTTATAATCTTTGTTCTGCTAAAAAAAAAATTGGGAGACGAGTCCGCTCTTGTTTTTTAATGAATATATTTTAGAGAAATAAACGCAAAAGAGTTACCCGAAATGTACATACATTTTCGCCGCTGCTTCGATAGGACAGACAACGATTTATTAACAAAAAAGAATTATAAATAAATGTAACAGTATTATTTATATCGGAATTTCATTCAATAAATAGCTAAAGCTTGTACAGAAACGGCCTAGTGACCTAGAGTCTTAATCATTCCCGTGTTTTTAGTCAGCAGGAATAGAAGAAATATACGTTTCTGTGATGCGAGTAATTCTTTAGTTACACAGATGCATCTACTTTGAGCCACGGTTTGGTGGTATCGCGACAAAAAAAAATTGCCTTAAATTTATAACCGATACATGTAGACGAGAAAAGAGCAATTTCCGAGCATTTTATGTACCCGAAGTTGAGCCATATATATCTCATATGATTTTTAATAAAATGGTGCTTCTTTACATACTATACACCCCGAGGTACGGTGACTAGTCTTCGAAAAATTTAATAATGTATGCCTCTTCAGGCCAATCAGTATCGCACACTGGCCCAAATTCGACCACCATGAAACTCACATTCACAGACTCTAGAGTCAATTTTTTTGAATTAAATCAGAAATCATTTTTTTTTTAGTTTTAATTTAAGTTTTAATATACACAGTGATCGACAGTGCAAAACAAAAATGACCAGTGTGTAAATGCGTGTCTCAGGTATATTCTGCACATCTCCGCCTCTATGGCTTTCCAACCATATAAAATATATCGAGAACGGCTGGAGACTTTCTGAACAAATGGCACCACAATTTTGTTAAGGTTATTTATATATACATATGTAGATAAGGTTATCTGTAAAGCAAGGTTCAAAAAAACAGTCCACAGTTTTATTGCAAGCCTTTAAGGACACACATTAAGTTTCATATTTTGGTATTAAATCGACAAGGGAATTTCATTTGGTTTTTTTCTTTCCTAATCCTTGTTTATACGTCAATGCAAAGTGAAATAAAAATTAAAAGGAAACATCAATAATTATCGTTTTGAAAGGTTACCCAAGGAAAATGTCGATTAATGTTTGGTTAACATAAGTCTAATTTTCAATGTTTTTTTCTAACAAATTTCCTCTTCGTTGTCGCTAAAATAATACCATTTAATTTTATCATGTTTTTCACGCCTGGGAATTATATAAATTTTTGTACCTACATATTGAGACTTGGTAAGTTGCGTTCAACGCCGTCTGCATGACACAAAGAGTACCCTGTATGTGATATCAATTTTTTTTTTCGATTTAGCTTTCAACGCATTTCCCATAAGAAAAAAACAAAAACAGCTCTAAGAAAAATTAGTCTTACCAAATTATTTTATATGAACGGGCATACAAAACACAATTAGAATAGAATAATAAAATATGTAAGTTTGTAAATCAAGAGGAAAATATTAAAATATTATCGAAACTTAATACTTATTTGCTGTATTTTGCAGATAAAAATGTAAACAAACCTGCGTTGTTGTTGTTGTTTTCTAAAGGGATGAATGTCGCCGTCAAAATGATATCATGTGCGTAGAGGGAAGAGCTTTTAGGAAACTAGAGTGACCCATGGATTTAAATGAAATATTATTTTTACATATTTTTTTCAGGAAAAGAAGAAGAAGGATTGTGGTAGATGCACTTAGCGGTCGCGCGAAAAGAAAATATAAATGGTGTGGCCCTTATTATAAAAAAAATATTTAATATTAAAACTCCTCTCTTCTGTGGGTTTCGTGTCGGGTGTCGAAATGTAAGAATTGAGGATGCCAATCGATTTAGAAGGGTGGTATTACCTTGTGATTCGGCCAGCGCTCTAGCACCAATAGAAACAGAGAAATTTCACTTTGAAATTTGACAAGTGTCGAAATGTTAAAATCTGAGGATGCCAATCGATTTAGAAGGGTGGTATTACCTCGTGCTTCGGCCAGCGCTCTAGCACCAACAGAAACCGAGAAATTTCACTTTGAAATTTGACAAGTGTCGAAATGTCAAATGTGAGGGCGCCAATCGATTTAGCTGGTGGATTTTACCTACTGTCACGGCCAGCACTCTAAGCACAGTGGAAACCGAAAAAATCCCACTCGATACTTTGACAGTTGTTGACAGTCTGAAAAATCACACCTTTCACTTTGACAGTTAATAGTTAGGGGCAAGATATAAAAAAACCGAGTTAATCCCCAGATTATGCCGAAAAGTAATAAAACAGAACACATCCAAAAGATAATGCGCAAATTTGCACTAAAAGTATTCGTATCTCTAACGTAGAAATGTAAAAATGTATGGAAACTTGGTATGAAAGAAAAATTTGGCATGAACAAAATGTTTATTTTGTTTTAATTTGGTAGCCCAGAGCTACTCTTTTTTTTATTGTTTCTGTTGCATTCCTATCGAATATTAAAAATCTGAAGTAGAAGGAGTAATTCCAAATCGTCAACTCGAAACCAAGATTACGCTCATCTATTTCATTGCAAAAACTGCAGCGAAACAAAAATTTCATCTATTCAAATACATAACTTCATTTTAAAAACTAAAAAAATATGTATGAAACAAACAATTCACATAAATTATTAATAATCCTAAATACGCCTCTGTCTTGATTTTTGTCTAACCAAGCATTATTGTTGTTGTTTCTCGTTGTGAAAGTAGTTTGTTTACATTTTTCATCTACAAAGTAAAGCATTTTATTTACCGGTATCGATATATTTCACGCTTGATTTACAAACTCACATGTTTAATTATTCTATTGCAATTATAATATGAATACCCTTTCATATAAAAGTAATTAAAAAAAGTAATGTTATTGAGGACCCTTTTCGTTTTCTCTTATGGGTAAAACATTGAATGAGAAATTGAAAAAAATGTATATCACATACAGGGTTCACGCTTTGACTCCTAGGTGCCGTAGTACCAAGTGTCAATATGAAAATGTCACTTCGTTTGGATGTATGTATACAGGGTGCTTCACCTAAGATGTGACAACAAGCTAGGAAATATAGGTCAGTAAAAAGGAATAACAGGGCATTGTTAGTGTAACCGTTGTTTTTAGATATTTTTTTATAAATTTTCCGTTCCCGCCTTAACGGTGGGAATAGACACCCCTCCTATGGGATTGCTTTACTGTCTTAACCCAACCTACACGCTCAAACTTTTGTTCACACCTTAGGTGAATCACCCTGTATACTAGACCTTAATTTAAAAATGAAACAAAAAATAACTCGAATTCCACATAATATTGGCTAAACTAGTATTGTCTCGATTTTCTGTGAACGCATTATTTTTCATAATTAGATCGTGTGAAGACTTTGCACACAATTATATTTCAGACATCCATAAAAAGTAAATGGAAATTCTCAATAGGTTTAATGATCTCTAAAAATGTGTTAATATGTAATCAAGTTCAAATAAATAAATTTAGTGCAGTAGTAAAAAAAAATAGCTTGAAATGTTTTTTACTTTATTTGTGAGATTATAATTTTGTTTGAGATATTTTTCAATAAAACACGTTTAATGTTTACTTGTCGTTTTTGATGTATGTCAATTTATCATGGCATGGATTTGCAACCTTAAACTTGCTGCTTGACTATCTTAAGTTAACTTTTCACTTGGGCTACCTATGTAGGTTAGGTAAGGTTAGAAAGGGTGATGAAGCGGCAAGCCGAATCATCTCACTCGGATCCCAGTGGATCCATTGTGCTTCCCGGGAGCTGACTTGGGTAGGAGAAAGGATGAGTAAGGAGAGGACATGGTGGGTATCAGTCAGGGGTTATGGTAGAGGGAGCCTCCCTGAACCATCCTGAAATCTGAATGAATTTCATGATGTTTGCAGGTGGCAAATTAGAGACGCTATCTAATTCGTCGAAGAAGTATTCTCCGAGAGTTGCTCTTCTGTTTCTAGCTAGGCTGGGGCATTCGCTACCTAGGTATATTGTGTATCATTATCTATTGAACTCTTTCTAACAGCTTTGAATGTTTAAAACAAAATTGAGATTATCAAGTACATAGACTAACTAAAAACTTTCACATAGGTCTAGGAGGAGGGTGTCGCAAGAAAAACACTCAAATTATTAAATAATAGTTGAATATAAACCACATCATACGACAATAATTCGACGAAACGAAATATACCAGACACACAAAAAATATTTGAAAACTTACCTCATCACCATTTTCTGCCGACACATCTTTTTCTGGATAAACACCAGCTCGCAGAAATGATGCTTTCCACGAATCTACTTCATCAACATTCTCACAGGACAATTCCAATTGTTTATAATCCTGCATGTATACAAGAAAAAAAAAATAATATAATTAATAAATTTAAGTTTTAATTCGCTTGAGCAAGAATTACCTTATAAACATTGCGACCATCGGGACTGAACAACGCAAATGTGTGACGTCTGGACATGAATCCTTGTTCGATGTCTCTAAGCTTTAATCCATCAAGGGGCAACATGAATTTCTTCTCTTTTTCATCTTCATCCTTAAACCAGGAAATGCTCTCCGATGTGAGGACAAACCAGTATGGCCGGGAACCACCTGTATTCCCATACAAACAAACGAAAAAAAAACAAAGCATTGGTGTTGGTTGGCGGGTTTAAAATATGGTTAGGGTTGGAAAATGAATCGATTTTATATAATATTCTAAGTTACAACAACAAGGCAAGCACATTCTATCATTAGATTTAGATTTATCACAGGCTTAGAAAAGGCCGGGACAGGTGGCATGGTTTTTTTTATTACTTTTTTTTATAAACTTTGATGTATGTGCATTTGCCTTGTGCAACCATCAGCGGTCAATGTTATCAAACTCAAATCATCAAATCTGCATGCAAAAAGGACAATCGAGTAGTATGAGTCCTTGTTCTAATTTCTACTTGGGTAAGTATTTTGTTTGCTATTCTAGGTCAATGGATATGTATATTTGCATTACGGATATGGTGGATTTGTTTTCTCAATGACTTTTTTTTTGTCCTATACAAGTCACAAAAGGTTTGGTTTTAGTATATTGTCAGGGCGATATAAATGAGCTTTAAACAGAGATATTTTGTTAATAATGCTTTTTTCTTAGGTACTCTTGTGCTAAATATGAAAGTGAGATGTTTCTTATTTCTTTTTTTTTTTTTTCTAGAGATAAAAAAAGAAATTCTAGTGCATTCATTTTGTGACGTATGCCTTAGTAGGCGTTCAGGATAAAAAATAACCATGATTTTATTTTGCGGCACGGAAAACATCGATATTTGACGCGTCTCGCCTTGAATATCTTATCTATCACACGTTTAAATTTCTACGTAACAATATAGGTATTACCGAGGAACATTATGTCTTTTGCCGTTGAATCTTTCATTGGTGACATGATAGCGATTCTCACTCAGAGATGGAGGCCACGTGGAACCTCGCTTGATGACCCAATTAGCGCTGGAGCCCGCCGCCGGCCGGCGCCGTTTTGATTTCACTCAGAAAAAAGGAAAACTTTTTGCTTTTCTTTATATATTTCTCCGTAATAAATGAAACAAAATCACAGGGTTTCATTTGGACATAGCAAGATGAAAAAAAATTATAATGGTAATCGACCCTATCGAGGTAGCCGTCAGATCGGAATTCTCTGCGATTTCCTACGAATCGGAGACATGCTTCATGATAGTTCTCCGATCAGCTGATCGGAAATTCTCTCCGACGAAATTCAGCGCATGTCATTTGCATGCCATGCTTTGCGATGAAGTATTTGTAATGGTTTTATTCTTGACAGATAACAAAAAAAATTTTCTCCGAAGTCCTCCGACAAGTTCTTGTTGCGCAAATTGGTTTCTTTAAAAAAAAAATAGTTAAATAAAATGTAAATAACAAAGAAATACACTTTATTTACGTTAACTTGTAATATTTATAATGGACTTTTTGTTTTTGGCAGAACGAAAAACCATGCTCACACCAGTATAGCGGATGGTGAATCGCTGACTGAATATCCCGAGATCCCGACACACAAAAAAGTCACCAGAAATTGTGGTTTCATTGGGACCAAGGCAAAGGGATGTTGATGGATGGAAAAAAGTATGTTCGTGATCTTTTGTTTTGTGCATTCGTTCATTTGCATTGTGATTAAAATATGCAAATGTCATGTATTTTATTATTTATTATCGCTTGTTTTAAGTCAAATAAATAAATAAATAATATTGTGTTTCAAATTGTTTTTTTCTTCTTTTTTTTGACACTTCAAATGGAAATAGGGATGGGACTTTATTCGATAGTTTTGATTTAAAAATCGGTGCATCTAATTACATTTTTTAAAAACGATAGCGCATTATAATTGAAAAAAATGACTTGCTATAAACAATAAATTACGCTCTCCCACCAATTTGTCATGGCTTAAAATGCTTATGATGTTTATTTTATAAAAAATAATCGAAAATATATCGCATTTTCGATATATCGGGTATTTGCACATCTCCGCCTGAAATTTATATCCATCGCAATGCGTCGTCTCATTTCTGTTAAATTTCTTCCGATGACAGCTACTTCGAACCGATATTCAATCTCCGACGAAGGATGCGTTGCGGAGAAAGTTCCGCTCCGACGGTTACCCCGATAGGGCCGAATTAAATTCAAGATAATCTTTTTTTTGTTGTTGTTGATTTCTTGGTATATAATATTTGATCTTGAGTTTCCTAAATGGAATTTCGTAAAATATAAAATATTGAATTTAGCTTTCTTGAAATCAAACCTTATTTGTAATTTCTTAATTTTGTATAATTCTAGCGTATGTTTCATGTAGAAAAAAATGTTTTGCAAGATGGAATGCGTAAATGCATACAAAAAAAAAAATCAAAAGATACCATTCTGTTTAATTTTATAATAATAGGCGTGTTTAGGAAAGGGAGATATCGGAGGGCCTTAGCAATATCAGTTACCTGAACAGGATTCCTCAGCAAAAATCTTAGTTTGACTGTAAAAATACTGAGGAATACATTTTTTGGATTCGCTTGCTTAGCTTTTGACGGAGCAAAATCTCAGATATCTATGCTTCGTGAACGCGCCTAATGTGCAAAAAATTTCTTCATAGTGTCATACAAAAACCATTTTTGAAAACTAAAAGCTGAAATTTAAAATTTTGTCTATTAATAAACAGCTATAACTGACTTATCGATCGTTTTTATCTATCGGTTGTAGTCTTTGGGATGTTGCTTTCACAAATACAAAATCTTGCGCGTCGGGGTCTTCTGGGTGTACTAGTCTCGGAACAGAAATTACTACTACTCCGATATATAAATCTCTCGAAAAAGTATCTTCAGATTATTCTGTTGCATTTGAAAGGTAAGACTGCCTTTTAACGAATCCAGTGTATGGGCAGACTTTCATTAAAAACTGGTATTTTCTTTAATATTACGTTTTACATGCCGAAACTTATGTGAACCCATATCAAATACGTTACATTCAAAAACTTTTGTTTTTATAAGTGGACAACAAAAAAAAGTCTGTCCGACACCTGGATTCTTACTTTTCATTTGATACCCATTCATAGACTTATATACTTCGGCTTAAATGCAACCGGAAAAGTGGATTTTCTAGCCAAAGCAACATGAAAAGACCAGTCAAACCAACAGCTTTGGTAATGTCTGGACTAAAGCGATGGGTTGGCTATGGGTTTCAAGATCTGCCATGAGATAGGTAAACCTACGAACGGCACCCAAATATACCTTTTCTCATCCAAAATAAAAATACGTTGTTCTGGGCTTAATTTTTAACTTTAATGATTAAAAAGATGTAATGGATAAAGTACTCGTGCACTTGACATACAAAAAGATAGAATAGACGAAAATTCTTTCTCTGAAAATCATCCAAACACTCAATAAGGATGTTGGATGAGCAGTCTCATTAAAGTCTAAATAGATCACACTACATCTCTAGGGCGTAATCAACTTAAGTATTATATTCAGTTTAAAGCCAGAAGCATCTTGAAAATATTGCATGAGGTGAGAGGACTATTTTACTTAATTTTTGTTTAACCTTCTATTCAGTTATACCCATTGTAATTAATTTTTAATCACTCACAGTATCTCACAGCATAATCAAAAATGGGTAAGAATCTAGGTTATCGATAATAATCTCTTATAACTAGCGTCAATCTATGACTCAGTGAAAAAAGAACAAAAGTAAAAAAAAAGTAGTAACTTGTTGAGTATTTTTTGTGATAATAACAGCCTAGACGGAAGAATATGCGGTTGGAGTGTTTATTAGTTTCATATACATATGGGAGTAGACAGACAAGCTTCATTTATAAACATATTCTTAGAACAAGTCCATTTCCAACCCACCGTTTTAACTGTTTTTTAAAACTCTTTAGACAAACTGTCATGTTTTTTCTAGCTGTAGATATCATGCCTTGTGACAAAAACATATTCATACTGCCCTATTTTTTAATGTTTGTGTGTCGTTTGTATGTGTGTCGTTTAAAGATTCTCTCTCTTCTTTACTCTAATTAGAATTCTTTTTAAATGTAAAAGAAAATTTGCTTCTGATGTAGGCGTATTACAGATAGAGCATTAGTATTGGAGTACAATTAAATTTGAAATAATTTCCCAATAACTGTAATTTAATTTGATCTATTACGGTACAAACTTATTGATTCGTATTTTTCCAACAAAAATCATATGAAATGAAAAGTGCTTAATGCAATAGATATTATGTGAATTGAAAAACATAAACATGCACAATAATTTTGGAAACAGTGGACTGCACACAATACAAAAAACCATGAAACCTCCGACTAGCAGGAAAATGCAAATATAGAAGACAGGACATCAATACAAACCAAGAACTCGGGCCAAAAAACTCATCAATTCTACTAAAATTAAAATAAGAAAACAAAATATAAAACATAAAACAAAAACAGAAAAACTCGAAAAAAAATAAAATTAATTACAAAAAAAAAGATTTTCATGCTTTATTCTAACGACCGACTTGAAGCGAATAAACGAAATGACCTTGAAATAATTATATTTTTGTACACATATTAAATGTCAAGTGAGAGTGCAACTTTTAAGTGTTATAAAACCGTTAAAAAAGCTAAACTCCGTTTTCAACATTTTTGTTGATTCAAAGTCTTACCTTTCATGATTCCTAAGTTTTGAATAACCATGTGTCCTTTACGAATAACTTGATTTCCAAGCGCTCGTGTGCCTGTCTTATTGGCATTTTCCGATTTACTTTGAGCACTATGTATGAAAACAAAAAAAAAAATAAACACATGCTTAGAAATCAGTCACAAAATACTCACTTTGCAAATCCAATAAAGTCTTCATGATTGGTATTCATGTAGGCCAACTCAAAGTCAATGAGCAAAAGTATTTGTTCTTTGCAATACTGTTCACGTTGGCGGATATGTGCGGCAATAATACTTTCGGTCACCTCACGCAATCTTGGATAGCGAGACATCTTAAAGAAAACATAAACATTAAAGCATTTTTTTAATACAAACAAATGCATTTTATATAAAAATATACCTTATCAGTGCACATGCGCACAACAGTTGACAACTCAAGTACGACTAGATCAACACACTTTATCACGGGTTCCTTAAGTTGGGATATTTGGCGTTTGACAATTGCCTCAAAAGCCATGTCAGGTGTGAACAGACCAACACGAATACCATGGATATTCCGAATGGCAAATGATATCTCACGTCGAAGTTCCTTTTCATCACAAGACATTTTTACGATCTCAAAACGTAGCCTGCAAAAATGAGATAGATCAATTTATTCACAATTTGATTTAGATTTATTTTTGGCAAAGAGAATTCGAAGTGAAACGGAAAAATTAGTGTAGTTAAAATTGCCAATACTGCAGAACATACCGTTCATGGAAGATTCGATTGATCTTAGCACCTCCAGACAGTTCATTGGTGTTAACAAGCGCTGAACCTGAACCTTCAATTGTTCTCTCAAAATCAGATTGTAATTGCTGAATCATTCTTAAATAGAAAATGAATTGATTAACGTCTAGTACTATATAGAAATAATATTCAACTTACTGCAGCATAGCTTTGGTTTTAATACTTGGATCATCAGGTCTAAAGTGTTTGAACTGCTCAACATCTTTCTCAAGAGTTAACATTTGTTTTTGTAATTTATCTCTTAAGCCTGGCAATGTATCCCGAATATGATTAGTCAATTGTTGATTGAGTACACGTTGAAGATATGGTGTTCCCAAACGATCAGCCATATGTCTGTATGATGGATGACTAAGGAAAAACTTTCTTTCCCCCGCAAGGGCAGCATGGATATCCTTTCTACCATCGATATCTTTTTGCGAACGATTAACGACACCGATATAGCCTCGCCTTAGCGGAAGTAATTTATTCTCCAGAATGTCTCTTGCATCTGTGCCTTCATCCATCAAATCCAATTTAGTGATCACACCAATTGTGCGAATACCTTGAGGATCAACCTCTTTGGCCAATTTTAGGGCATCTGAATTTGCCAAATCTGTATTTGCGGGAGTAACAGCCAAAATCAGGCAGGTCTCCTTGCGAATAAACTGGAAAATCATTCCTTTGATCTGTTGTTCAATATCTACTGGCTGATCACCAATTGGGACCTTTGTCAGACCTGGCAAATCGATCAGGGTCAAATTGAGCACATGTGGCGAATATACCCGCAGATTGATGGGAATATTTGAAATCCCCTTATTACTTCCAGTCACCCGATCAGTTTCAGCTTCGATCTCACTTCGAATTTCATTAAAGTCGGTAAATTTCTTACCCTTGCAATGAAGGAACTCTCCATATTCTGAAATAAGAGTATTTTTTTTTAGAAACAAACAAATACAAATACAAATAAAAATATAAAATATATCTTCACCTGCAACGCCATGGATTAGTTGAAGAATCAAAGGTCGACGAGTAACGATTCCAGAACCTCGGGGTAAGAAATCTCTGAAAAGGAGACAAAATTAGATAATGCATTAGACAAAAATTTAAAAAGAGTAAAGAGTACGTTAGTTTTTTTATAACCTATTCAATTTATCCCCGAAAGCTTTGAGAATTAAGGATACACATTACGAGTACGATCCCGAATGCAAGAACTGGAGCCAATGGTTATTTACATATTGTTATCATGGGTCATTCGGCAGAAACAGAAACGAATTTTTACAATACAAAAATAAACTTATTAATTTTTATGTTTGGTTAGGTGAGTCGTCCTGGACTGATGCGGCTGTCAGGCTCTAAGTGGTGTGCATTAGCTGCCATTTTAAACAAACGCATTTTTACTAATATCTCAAGAACATCTTGTACACCAAATTTTTACAAGTGTTAAAGAGCTGAATAGTTCACTTTTTTCAAGCTTTTGTTTCTTAACGTGAAGCGTTATGGTGTCTTTTAACTTATTTAGACACTATCCGACTTATTTGTCTTAAATGTACCCCATTTGTATATTGATTCAAGTATGTAATATCAAAAAATGTTTATTCTGTAAAAAAAAGCTGTGCAAAAATTATCCACGTTTTAAATACAAAATCAGTCAGTCACTCGGTTTCACGGTTTATTTATGCAAACAAACATTCTCAGTCCCCTAGACTAGCAGAATAAAACTTGTCTCAAGCGTTACAAAAAAAAAAAAACTTAATGACGAGTAACCAGGACTTATTTCTGACTCGCCCGGTGAAGCATTCATTTCACCGACTTACTCAGTCGTTCTCATTCACTATCAAAAAAAATATTATTAAAACACAGTGTACTTATTTTTTTGTATTTGATTACCTAGTACCTATTACGTTCTGCCTACCACTAAATCGAGATTTCATGAGATAAAGCCTTAAACTTCTTGAAATTTACCTTAAAAATTTATTTACTCAATCTAGTAGATTAGATTGTTTTTGTTATTATTTATGGTTTTAAAAGGTATTTAAATATAAATAAAATTTCAAGTAAAGTGTGATTCATTTAGCGGTATTTTTTTATATTAAAATTTTTATTTTTTATGTAGATTAAAAAACATAATTTTATCTTTTAAGAATCATTCTTGAAATTTATTTATTTTCAACAACGCGATAACCAAAATTATCCCTTAATTTGTTACCCATCGGGGAACTCCTCATAAAGAATCTCGAAAATGAATCTGTTATGAAACACTCTAATGTGATATTTGAAAAGATTTCATACTAAATGATTCTAGAAAACTGAAATTTTGTTTAAAAAAAATTCTTTTAATTACTCAAAGCATGTCATGACACCCAGGTTGCTTTGCTAGTTTTGAATTCACAAGGAATATAATTATGTATATGATACAAACGCTCTGTCTAACTGAACATGGCCTAAGACTGTATAATACATCAAATACTAAACCAAACAACCTGAGATTATTATCTCATGCTTATTAATTACAAAAAAGTGAAGATAAATTTTATTTATATAGGATGAATCATTAAATTAATCGATGACCACATAAAATTTTTAGTCGTATTATAAAATTTCTTATTGACTGCTCATATTTCCTTACCGACGAATTAACTGTTATTATTATATTATTATAAACAAACAGTTGAACTTAATTATGTATGTACATACGTACATGTGTACATATAATAAAAAAAAAGATTATAAGAACATAAACATTTTCTTACTATTTTTTCAAATCTGATTTCAAAACTTGGTTCCAGGGTGAAACCGCTATGAAGCTAAAATATTTATTGGTAGTAATAGATATATTTTATAATTCAACAAGTCCAATTAAGCAATGCTAGTCTTCTACTTGGATAATTTATTTCAGTAGTATGTATGTACATATAATTTATATTATAAAAACTCGTACATACATACATATATGTATGTACTGTGCATAGGTTAAGTTAAATATATTAAAATCAAGTGTAAGTTCAAGTACCATAACGGAACCGTTGTAAAAAAGCAAACAAAATCCAGGTAGGTAAATAAGTAAAGTAATAACAATTGCTTGCAAAGCAAAAATTAATACACAACAGGATTGTATGGATTGGTTCTTATAGCTAAAGAGCTAAACAGAGTAGTGTAAGAGTTGACAGCAAATTTTTGAAATGGAGGTATAGAGCCAAAATTCACGAATCTCAGTGTAAACATACGAGATACGAGATCTTAAATTTTGGTTATACCTCTCCTCACAAAATTTGCTGTCTGATCTCTCTCTAGAGATTTAGGCGTTAAGCCGAAACTATAATGCTCGGAGGGGCACGGAAGTGGTCGGACGAAAACAAGTTGCGGTATGTTGCTTCTCGTTCAGATTCATTAATTATTGCTTTCGGAGGGGAACAGCGGTCGGGAGCGCACCTCACTTAAGAAAAGCTAGCCCCTCGTTGAAGTAGGAATGAAAAAAAAATAGAAAGATGATTCATTTCTCTAAAATGCAATATCGGTAACTTCTCTATTTGACTGTTCGGATAGCTACTTTTCGTTGTTTTTTTACATAAGCATAAAATTGATTTATTACAGTACAGTGATAAAAATGAGAAATAAGTGGGCACAAAAATACAAATATGCCAACACTGTAATTTATTATTGTTAAGCTGTGTGAATGTGCATCCAGAAAATTGGATTGGAAGCATTTTTATTATTAGCACTTGAAGAAGCAGTTTGAATAGAGCATAAACGAAAGTCTATCAAAATCCTTAAATATTTTAAAGAGAAGTCTAAAAAAATCAAAACATACACTTTTCGTCAGTTTTCGTTAAAAACAATACTATGTTGGTATGCAACATTTTTTAACTGTTTTAAAATACGTATTAAGAATAGTTGAACAAAATCTATTTAGCCATTGTTGCTGAGATATACATATGAACATATACGTCTATACATAGCACACAAAAAAGATGTCAAAACTCTAGTCGTAATGTTAAATTGATTAAAAACTCAATTTTTGTTCACAAAAGCAATACTTCTTGCGCTATAAGCAAGTTAAAATAAATACATATAATGCACAAACTAAACTTAGCATCTAATTTACTTCAAGTAGTTTATTGTTCACTTCATAAAATTAGAGTCACAACGGTTACGCTTTGATGACACACGCTGTTTTTGTTTTTACTAATTTTCTATAGCATTTCATTCCATTTAATTAGCAACAGGTGAACTTATCAGAGAATGAGTCGTGAGAAACTTGTAAGACTGACCTTGAGTTAGCTACGAAGCTTTTCAATGACCATGTTTAGTTTAGGCAGGGTTATAATTCGGAATCACTTTTAAAACATCATTTCGATTTGTAAATATGTACAAATATAATCATGCTTACCATCACTACTTGAAAAATAATTTCAACTAGCAGGTTGGTAGAGTGTACACTACAGTTTCGTATATTCGTATAGTGATTTATGAATATCAGCAGAATGATAGTAAACAAAAAATATAAACAACTAGAGGAAGAGGGTTGCAAAATTAAATTGGGGTCCGGCCGGATTAAAAACCAGCAGAACAATTTCCCCTTATAAATTTGTCCACTGCTTTCTCAATGATTGAATGGACTTATGTGCGTACTCAGAAGTCATTCTATTTCTATACACTCCGTACAGTTTGTTTTAAGTCAAGTAATTTTTGTTGCGTAACATTTTATGATATCTGCTTGTAGTGGAGAATCATCCGTATAGCACTTATGTTATTTTGGAAAAACATTTCAAAGAATGATAGGAGTCCATTTATATCTTTGTGAAGGTAAATAAAGCTATCCCCTTGTAATAAAAAAACTTTTTTGTTTTAACTTTTTTGCATATCAATTTTTTAAGGAACACCCGAATATCCAAGTTATAATGTTCTTAAAAGGTAATACAACACGATATATTTATTTGTTTGTTACAAAAAAAACATGTTGATCTTGATAGTTGGAGTAAAGGCTTCTTTTTTTTTCCCGCGCAGAAAAACATTCTAGTTTTCGACATGGCACTAGAGAGTTTTAAATAAATTCTGGCAAGGCACTAGCATGGGTGAGTAATGGCCAAAACTAGGGCCTTGTTGATTATGAACCCTTTTGCCTCGTCAGAAAAACCACCCTAGGCCCCGGACCAGCAAAAACTAGATATGTTCATATTTTTGCTAGAAACATTAAAAAAGGGTATTTTAGATCGGTTGTGATCCGATAGTAAAACAACTCAGATCAAAAATAAAAAAAAAATGAATAATAAAAATAATAGTGCAGTTTTTTATGAACTTAATACGATATTAAAGCAATTTTAGTATGATACTGGACATTTTTGTAAAATACTCTTATGCGCTTAATCTAAACTACATCCCACCACAAAAACAACCGATATGAAGCACTTGAGATGAACCATCTGGAATTAAGTAAATTTAGTAAATTATGACTTTTGATTAATTTTAATGAAAAGTTCAAAAAGCCTTTGGCGGAGGTGTGAAAATAGAGATTCTCGAAACCTATGATTATCTTGGCAGTATTTGCAAGAGCGTGAAATTTTTAACTTTTTTTTTGAAACTGATCAATTATAAAAGTTAAAATTTGTATTTTTTGATTCATCGATTCTATTTATTTAGTTAAAATTTTGCATATATATCAATAACGATAGTGCTTAGTCTGACATGATGCCGAAAACGTCCAACAAGTTCTTACTAGCGAGAACCTCACGAGAGTATGAAACATTTTCCTCGTCTAAATTTTACTTACTGAAAAATTGCAAGGGCTTGACGTATATTTGACAAGTTTTCCTCGTCTAGATTTTCCCTAAGGAAAACTGACTAGTGCCATGTTGAAACTAGACAGAAACTGAGAAGTTTTCCAGCCGGGTTGTTTTCAGTATATAGTGACCTCTAGATTGTCTAAATACTCTTGCGGAAAACTTTAATTCCGATGGCTTTAACCTTGATTAGACTCTCTCGACAAGTTTGGGAATTATAAGTTATAACCTTACTAACTAACAACATGTACCGTCAAACATGGTGTGACTGGACGATTTTGAAATTTAAGCGTGAATAACTTTTGCACAGATTTTTTTTCAAGAATGCAACTTAATTCACTCTACAAGTATAGTAGACATTTTTTCAACGTTTTTTGGTGATTTTTTTTTATAAAAAATATTAAGTTTATAAGTTTTTTCAAGTGAAACTTCTTTATTAAGGGTGCATTATGAAACTTGTTACAAAAATGAGGAGAAATATTATGATATTAAAGGTGAAATTGAACATTGTCAAAGTTAGATGTTCGGAAAACTGAAGTGATTTCATCATGGTGCATTCACAATTAACTGATTGGTTTACATGGCGCATGCTTGAATTTTACACTGCGGAAATGTTTTATGTTTACACAATTAAATGTAAAATAAACAAAAAAAAAAAAACACAATGTTAAAAGTTAGGCCCCCTTTTATGCCAACATATTAAAATAATCAATGTACTTTAAGATAACTAGCGTTAAGCAAAATGTAAATAATAATTTTGTTCAATAAAAATCGTAAAAATAAAAGTTTACACAGCGGCTGCATGGAAGGTAGTTAAATTTTTTTTTAGATCACATTAATGCCTTGCAATAAGTGCACGTGCACACGGTAATAACTATGCAACCAAAGGTGGTATTACATTTATCATACAAATATAGAAAACTTGTGAAATAGGTAAATATAGCAAACTTGTCATTATGTCCGTCGCACTTATATGCTTGTGGGTCATATTAATATGTCATGTTTCCCATATTTATGAAATTGATTACACAATTCGTTCTTAGGCTGTCCCAAACCAACGCAAAAAATTCTGTTTGCAGAGCGAATAATTCACAATAATAACAAAAATGACAGACTTTCACACAAGGAAACTGAGTTGCCAGCTATTTTTAGTTTGTTGGCGAGAAAGGCTTAAGGGGAAGGAAATCTCCTCTCACATCCTTCTTGCATTCGAACTAGCTAATTTCTGGCAACTCAGTTTGTGTGAAAGCAGTCTAAATAACAACAAAAACTGCCGTCAGCGAATGTTTCGCTACATTTTTACATCAATTATTGAGTCGTAAAATTTATTTTCATAATTTATATATTATATGCATGTACGAATATTTGATAAAGCATTGATTAAAAAACATTAATAGTGATTATTTAACCATTAAATAACCCCAAATTCCATAAACGTAAAATTAATGAAAGAGGTACGTACGATTTTCACGAACGTTCATAAAGACAAAACGTACCGTGTAAATATGCTCTGTATAACAATTGCCCCTAGAGGGGTATTTCAATTAGATTATTCGATTTCATACGAATACAAACAGTTGTTCGGAACATCTTTCCAACATTTACTAACGCAAATCGTATTTACCTCAGCCAGCGTCTTCCTCCCTTTGTAAACCTGTATTGAGTTGAAATGAGATTCAACCAACTCGTCTCCACTTCAGGAGCGTAGTCGAGTTGCTTTTACTATTCCACATCAGTTACAACCGTATATTTTCAAAACTTTTTTTTTTTCTAATCGAAATTCTCAAAACTCTTTTCATCTTGCGCGCATATTGTTTGCAACGAAAAAGAAGATTCACTTCATACGCTTGTACACACTGATACACACACTAGTTTTTTTATTTTATCCTAATGAAGCTATTACAACAATTTGTAATTTATTAAATTACATATTTTTGGAAAGAAAGCTGAAAAGGATAAGAAAAGTGTATCAACTTTTATTTTGTTTAGAAAAAATGTCTGGTACACGTTCATTCACTGGCCAAAGTCAAAGTCACACACCAAACAATTTAAAGTTAAACCCAGTTTCACGGTAGTTTTTCACGTGATAACAAAAATGCGTTATATTTTGAATTCCTTCTGTTTTAAGATAGGTCCGCACTATTTGAAAGCCTTTCATGTCGGGGTTGGGGCCTTTAGATGCAATAATGCATTTAAAATGAAGAAAATGCAGTGCATTTAAAATGAGGTACATTGAAAATGCAGTGTAGTAACTTCAAAATCTCGAAGCCTCAATCTATGAGTGTGACATTTGGCCCCACAGAAATGGTCTTGAACCCCATATTCATATCTCGGGTGCTCAGCTCTTTAATTAAATACAATTTTTAATTTCCTCCACTTGGTACCTGGGTGTTTAAGAAAAAAAATGCATTTTCAATGTAGAATTACGTACGAAGGCCCCGACATACAAGACTTTCTTATTTGCATAATGAATAGTATGGATCTATCTTAAAACATAAGGCATTTTTGCTATCGGTCACACCCATGCTCTCGGTCTATGTAGCGGGTATTATTAGTTTTCTTTCTCCCATAAAAAGTATTTGTATGATAAGTGGACGGTCTAAAAAATGTCGTAAAATTTCCAAAAAACAAAAAAACTGTACTTAAACATGTGATACGGAGTGTATTCAAATTAACTGATTTACCTTTCGAGCATAGTAAAAGTATCTACCTTTACATTAAAAATGTAAAATTTACTATATTTATTTTCAGATATTACATAAAGCAAACAGTTTCTTCGATACCGAACAGATGAATCAATCAACCGTACATTTTGTATATAACGTACTTCAACCTGATATTTGACAGACCAACAATTTCTGCCCAAAGAAATTTCTTGGGCAGAATTTGTCAGGAGGGGAAATGTTTGACTCTTTGGTGAGCGTTCTCCTCTGCCCAAAAACTACCAAATTTATGAAGTTTGGAACTATTGTTGACAATTGGGCGTTTTGCTTAAGGGCTATTAGAAAAACTTAAGTCTTTTTTTTTCGTCACGCCAAGCCCTTGGGGAAATCCGCCATTTTGATCAACGTGAATCTCGCCGAAACTATAAAGATTGCATTTGATTTCTTGAACAAATAGGATTTATTGCGCTGAATGCATTCAAGTGAGTTTTCGTGTTTGTTTAATTTGTATTCGTAATAATTTAAGGTGTCCTTTTAAATTTTAAAAGCTCAATTGAAGCTTATGTTAGAAACTGTTTTTGAGAAAAATAATATTTTCCTTAGCGACTTAAGAAAATTGTGTTGCAGGTACCCTTCCTTAGGATCCAACTGTACACCTACAACACGATTAAGTCTTGGCCTTCTCTATCAGGTCTCTTCACTTATAAATAATGAATGTACATATACGATACGTATATCAATCGACTTTATACACGAATATGCACAAAATGCGAGCTCGAAGCTTGTTTTGGATTTGTGAAGTTCATTTAGGTATTTCTTAAAAAAAAAAGTGTAAACACATTACCATTGTCCTTCATTTCATTATAATTATTTTTTATCTTATCAAATTAATGCTGTGTAAAAAATGATATTTCTTTAAGTTGCTCAAAACAAAATACAGATATGACCCAATGTGAGGAAGAGCAATGCAGTCGAACAAAAATATATGTATTATTATTTAAAGGGTGGAATAATGATGACAAGAAAAAATATTTTCATTCAACAAAAACAATGAATTAATTAGGCAGACAAAGATAGAGAAGCAGAAAGAGGAAAAACACAATATAATCTGATCACCCTACTGATCGAATACACGATGCATTTTTGTAAGCTTTGTTTTATCGTTTGCTACTGTGTATACATATGTATATGAACACTTGATTTTTTTTTATTAAATAATCAAAACCAGAATAGTCAACATAAAACTGATATGTAATGAATCATTTTTTCTGTTACAATAATTTAAGTGATTAAATTTATAAAATTCTAAGAGATGATATCCTCACAATTTTCTCGTTAGAAACATATACATATAAATGAATCAGTGATCGGCAAAATAAATTATCTATTTCCGTTAACTTATAAGCGATGCGAAATTTTTATATACAAAAATGACACATTCCAAAGACGCGAAAGCATGATAAAATTAAATGGAATTATTTTGGAAAATATTAAAATTTAGACTTACATATGTTAACCAAACTGTTTGGCTGGTTAGTCACTAATGGGCTTAATGTTTCTCCTCACAACTACTCTCCCATCATTTGGTCGGGGAAAAAAAGTGACACAAAATGATTAGTATGTTACGGCTATAAAAAACACTTATAAAAGAAAAACTCGCTTATAAGAAATGCAGTCCAAAATACCGTGTCTTTTTCTTAAAATTCCCCTTGAAATTTGTCGTATAAAAGAAACTCGCATATAAGAAAAACACCGCTATTATAAATCATTTCTTTCGACAAATATTAATTTCAAGAACAAAAAAGTACACATATAAGAAATTTACTTCATAATTTTTAAATCCTTTTATTTTTATTAAAATGCATGAGAACAATACCCGGCTGTAAAAATGCCAAGTTTCTGTCTAGTTTGGTCAAGGCTCTAGTATGTTTTTAGTAAGGAAAATCTAGATGAGGAAAACTTGTCAAATACTTGGCAAGCCCTAGCTGGATTTCAGTACAAACAATTTATACGAGGGAACAATTTCAAACACTTTTGAGGCCCTCCCTAGTAAAAAATTGTTGCACATGTTTCGGTACATCCTCAGGAATGTCTCTTGTACACATAAAACAAAATTTTTATAAACACCATGCAATTTCAGTATCATACGACACTTTTTCTATATTTTCTTTGTCTTCTTTTTCATATCACACTTTTTTCTACGGGTGTGAGTTTTTCTACAAGCCCTTGTTCTAGCCTTTGATAACCCTTGTTAGCCTCTCTAGTGCCTTGTCGAAAACTAGATTGTTTTTTGCGCCGGTATAAATACATAGGTATGCACATTATGTACCTATAATTCATAATTAATATTGCAATACAAAAATTTATTTGTGGGAGCTTTTTATTGAAGGAAAATCTACAACGAAAAAAACAGTTTTTCAGCTGTATTGTGCTATTACACAAACAAGTTTTATAATGTCTTGTCCTAATAGCAAAATACTCAGCTTATCTTGAGCCAGTTATAAATATTGTCCAGTCAAAAAATTTAGATCTCCTGATATGCAAGAAACATAATAATAGTAATAAATTATAGCACTTGCAAAAGATCATAGAGCAAATGTGGACTCTGGAATAGATGGACTCCTGGCTGATTCGAAATCTATTTCAGAAGAAGTTGAAGTAGAACTTCTTAAACCTCGTACAGTAAACCGCCAGACATCATACTTCGTCAAATGCAGATGAATTTTGGAAGAGATCACTCCTGATTCCTTACTTAGATTCTTTAATTGCAGCACTTGAACGTCAATTCCCAGACGAAAACTTACCAGCATATTTGTTATTTCTGTTATCCAGCGAATATGTTAAAAATGTGCATACATTATTATAAAGAAAAATCAAAGAGGTTATCCGAGTTCTACAATTTCCAAAGCTTTATTGGAGAGGCCGAATCGTGCTATAATCTTTGGAATAACAAACAAAAATATCCGCAGTAGAAAAACTAGACATGTTAGATGCTTCGTTCAACCATGGTCGAAAATAGTTTAAATGGTAATTTAATCATCTGAAAACTAACAAAACATAGGTTATTGAATGTTATGTATATGCTGCTTGTAAACAAGTCCTTGAAAGATTTGCTGAAGGCCAACGCATTAAATAATTAAAAAAAATATCTTACATATGTACATCAATGACCCCCTCTCATTAAAATAGGTGTCATATAGGTTCAAAAAAGTCAGATACAGAAGTTAATTGAGTACGTTAAAGTATATTTTATTTTAAAGGGCATTACCTAATAGTTATTTATATTTATTAAACGAGTTTGTCCCCCCCCCTGCTCAAAATCCTGCGTATGCCCTTGGGTGGAAAGGTTCAAAAAAAAAAGGGTTTCTTAATAAATTAGTAGGTTCCGTGTCAAAAAAAATGAATGAGAAGTCTTAAATAGGGGTTTCATTGTAAAGACCGTCGGCGTCGGTCACTAAGTGCACCTGTACGTTCACTAAATATCGTGTAATTACTTAGAGAAGAAATTCAATTTTATATTCAGCTCATCTAGAACGAGATAGTCACTCATTCCTGTCTTAGGAATTGGTTAATACACTTTTAACGGAAATAAGGTTTTGATATTTGTTTGCAGAATATAATCAAATTTCTATTAAAAAGCTTTAAAAAAAGCCAAGTGTAAAAGTGGTCAAACTATCAGAATGAGATTTTTGCAAAAAATAAAATAACCACCAGGATTTATATCAGAGGTAATCGTTTCTGGGTGCAACTTGTATTTTTGTTTTAACACCTTCTCTATGTTCAATACATAATTCAATTTGTATTAACACATAAACTTAAATATAAAATTATATCCCGAACAAAAAAAAAAAAACAGGGCAAAATAAAAGCCTAATAGAAAAGGTATGGGGTTACACAATTTTTCATGTAGACAGAATAAAATTGATTTTTCCATTCGAGTGTGGATTTTATAAAAACACAAAAGGAACAGAGGAGGAAGAGTGGTCTCAGTGTTGTTTTTTTTTTCCTTTTAGCAGAAAGCATTTTGAATGTTTACAAAACAAAGTTCGTTACACAAAGAACTTGCTCTCTCATTGTAAGAGAATTGTTTTTTTTTTTTTTGTTGGTTTGTATTTGCAGAGAGAAGTCAAAAACTAATAGAAAGGTCAACATTCATCAGAGAGCAAACACGAATTTATTAAATGATTTCTATAAAAAGAATTCGTATAAGAACAACAATCATTTAAACAAACAAACAAAAGAACTAAAGAAAAAGATAAAAATGTGGTAAAAAAGAAAATATCACTGACGGCTTTCAATGATTTTTGTTTTGTGGTCATTCTTCATTAATAAGATACAAGAACAACAACAATAACACAGACAGTGTTACCATATGCATCCGCTTGGATAATTTTTATTATTATATTTTCAACACGGTAGCACTAATACCGACATCACTATCCTGATTTAATTTTTGGGTTGTCCCAAATTTTCGCATTAATACTAGCTTTGGTATTAATAAAATCTAATGAGTGCCATGCTTTTCTTTTTGAAAAAAACAATGTTTTATTATCAAAAATTGACATAAGGCTCTCCCAAATTAACGCAACAATTAATAACAACAAAAAGCTGCTGTCAGCTATTGTTTTGCGTCGAATCTAATTCGTTTATTTTTCTTTATTTAATCATAGCTGTAATTTTAATTGCTTAAAATTCTTAGCGCTTATATTTTTAGTTCAAAAGATTGCATTTGAATGTTTGAACAGGTAACATACGACAGATAAAACAAAATATTTGTATCCTCATTAAAGTTGGTGAAATCTGTACATTAACTACAAGAACAAACAACCAAAAGATTCTTTAAAAATATCTTGTAGGGAAGGGTGTTTTTTGAGGTGGAGAGGGGGGGATATTGTTGTGCATCAAACGGAAACAATTACTTCGGTGCAGGGTGAATCTAATGCCACTAAAACTAAGATGATTGGACAAACCAAAATAAAGTTATAGTCCTTTATATATAAGTATGACTATACTTTCAGTACAACAATAATGGTCCGTTGATGAAACTTGGCATACATGCTGCAATTCTCATGAAAACCAAGAATAAGAAAATTCAATAAGAATATCTTTGGTGGGTGTTTTTTTGAGGAGGAGGGTAAAGTGGTGGGACTATATAAAAACTCTTGTAAAAAAAGCTACCCTCATAAGACTTGGTTCAAATCTTAAAAATTCACGAGAATCAAGAACCAAGAGTCTATACAAATTTTTAGTAGGGAAGGGTGTTTTTTTTTTTTAGTTTTAGAGAAAATATGGGATTTTTAATCGAAAATTTAGTTTGGTATATTCCTCTTATCCATAAAAACAAAGATGCTCTGAAATGCACCAACTACAGAGGAATTTGTCTCCTAAACGTCGCTAATAAAATCTTGTCGGCTATTCTGTGTGACCGCTTAAAACCTTTTGTCAACGATCTGATGGGCCCCTATAAGTGTGGTTTTAGGCCAGGCAAGTCAACCGTCGATCAAATGTTCACACTCTGACAGATTTTAGAAAAAACTCGGGAATTCCAGATCGATACACACCACCTCTTTATCGATTTTAAAGTCGCGTATGATAGCGAGAAAAGGGACGAATTATACAGAGCCATGTCATATCTCGGCATCCCTGCCAAACTCGTACGCTTTTGCAGAATGACAATGGAGAAATCTCGCTGCTCCGTCAAAATCACCACCGATTCCTTTGATGTCGAGAAAGGATTGAGGCAAGGCGACGCGTTATCATGCAACCTATTTAACATCGTTCTTGAAGCAATTGTACGCAACGCACATGCCAACACCAGCGGTACAATCTATCAAAAGTCCGTTCAATTGCTTGCGTATGCAGATGACAGACATTGTTTGCAGTGTTTGCAGAACGAAGCGAGCTGTGACAGGCGCTTGAATCGGAGGCGGTTAATATGGGATTGGCGGTTAATGAGGACAAGACGAAGTATATGATGTTTGATGAGAAAGGAACATCGTCGACTTGGGCAAAATATCACGATGGGCAGATATAACTTCGAAATTGTCAGGGACTTTGTCTACCTGGGCTTCACTATTACCTATCTCGCAAAATGACATCAGTGCAGATATCAAACGAAGAGTTACGCAGCCAACCGCTGTTTCTTCGGTCTAATTTAAGTAGTAAGGCCCTCTCTCAGAGAACCAAGGAGACTTTATACAAGACCATAATCATACCGGTCCTGCTCTATGGGGCAGAAGCATGGACGCTGAAAAAATCGGATTAAAATCAGCTTGGGTGCTTTGAGAGGAAGATTCTTTGTGTGATTTTCGGTCCGGTGTGTATCGAAGGAGTGTGGAGGAGAAGATTTTACGACGATCTATACGGGCTATACAGCGACGTTGACCCGGTCAAAAAGCTGAAAATACAGCGGCTTAGATGGCTGGGGCACGTGGAGCGTATGGACAGCAACGCACCTGCCCGACGAGTCTTCGAATCCAACCCCGTTGGTGTACACAGCACAGGAAGAACCCGAACAGGTGGCGCGCACAAATGGAGGACGACATCAACCAACTGGGTGTGCGCAACTGGAAGCGGCTAGATAGGGACAGAGCTGGCTGGAGGGGCTTGTTACTTGAGGCCGATCCTGGGCTGTGAGCGCCATCTAAAGCGAAGTAAGTAAGTATATTCCCGTTATGTGTTTAGAGGGTTTAAAGGTTTTTTCGACGCTCAATTTGATAAAAGTGAAATAGAGATGATGTAATAAAATAAAAAAAGTGATATATTTTTTTTTGTTATAATGAAGATGGCTTTATTATCCGTAGAACAGGTAAAATACTATCTCCTTTCTTTAACCCTAAAGAAACACCCTTCCCAACTAGTAAGGGCGTTAAGGGAGCCAACCTTGCACTTCATTCTGACGGGACGAATTTGGTACACTAATAGTCCACATCCTAAATTTACTTTTAAGAAGTGTTGCCACGGTGGCAACACTGGCAGACCGGAGATATAAGGGTTGCCTTCTGACCATGTTTCAACACGAAATTTCACATAAATTAGCCTATAAATCAGGAACCAGACATCGGTTGATATCGTGGAATGTCTCGTTGGTTTAGAATACTTGAAGCCATAGGAAAATGTTTATATTTTTTCCTTTTTTCCCCTCCCCCACCCTTGTACGCGGGGGGAGCAAAATACCCTCGGCTGATAAGGGTTTTTATTTTTGAGAAAATAATGGTAATAAAATGAATATTCATAAAATTTAAAGATAAGTGTCGACGTAGAATTTCATACTCTTCAGCATATCCAAAGTACATTTTCATCCATGTATTAGTTTTTTGTATAATCGCTTTCAAAATTAGGGGAGGGGAAGGTGGAAGTATATCAAACCACTATACCTCACTAACATTTCAGCTTCGGTTCGGCTTAACAGAAGTTAATAGAACTTCTATTAAGCCGAACCGAAGCTGAAATTTTAGTTGGGTATATTCGTCTTGGTATAATCTAAGCATATGGCACATGACGTTAGGGTAATTTTTAATGCCCAATCTTATGCAATCAAAATAATTTCAATATAATTTCCCTAAAAAAGGTTGTAACCTTTTTAAAAAATGATGACTAAATTTTCAGTGAAACGGGCATAATATTACCAAATTTCAATGGTATGGTGATCAAACTTTGCACACATGTTTCATTTGTAGTAAGAAATAAAAATAAAAAGAGTCCATAGAAATATCTGGGGCGAAAGGCTGTTTTTTGAGTGAAATGCTGTTTTTTTGAGTGAAAGGCAAAAGTGAATTACTATTACTAGTAAACCCCTCCCAAAACTGGTATGTTGATAAAAGTTGGTAGGAATGTTTTGTTTTTTATTGTTATTGTGAAATTTCGTGTTAAAACATGGTCAGAAGGCAACCCTTATATCTCCGGTCTGCCGGTGTTGCCACCGTGGAAACACTTCTTAAAAGTAAACTTAGGATGTGGACTATTATTGTACCAAAGCTCATCCCGTCAGAATACAAGGTGCAAGGTTTGACCTAAAATATGGCCTTAACGCCCTAACTATACTATATATAACACCAGTACTAAGAGTATTAATTAATGTGCAAAAAGAGCAGATAGCCAGACACAATTAATTCGACAAAATAAAAGTAAATCCCCTCCAATCTACCTAATCGCTCGTGCTGTGTATATCATTTTAAGGGTAGTCACAAGTCAAAACCCCTTTTGCACGCGCTAAATATAAAAAAAAAAATCTAGTGCTGATTTTTGGAGGACTTTAAGTGGAGCAAGTATAGTAAATAAAAGCCTCGAGATGTTTTGCATTGCAGTGTGTGGACTCAATCCACGTTGGTGAGGTTATACTCTCTATAAAGTTTAGGGCAGTTGGGTTGGATGGAATTCATCCAAATATTATAAAAATACTGTTACTTTTTATAGGAAAGCGTATAACACACATTACTAGCTGTTCCAAAGTCACTTTCACCCT
Organism: Melangyna quadrimaculata; assembly: GCA_949320155.1. NCBI lineage: Eukaryota > Metazoa > Arthropoda > Insecta > Diptera > Syrphidae > Melangyna > Melangyna quadrimaculata. The sequence continues at coordinate 84,784,238 of OX439484.1, forward strand.
ATAATAGGGATTTTAGACCTATAGCTATAATGCCATTTCTTAGTAAAGCTTTTGAAAAAATTGTCAGCGACCAAGTAAAAACCTATCCGGGAGAACATAAACTTATTACTGAGTATCAATCTGGATTTAGATGCAAACATAGTTATATAACTGAACTCATGAAAGTAAGTGATGATATACGTGAGGGGTTTAATGAAGATATTAGGTCATTTATGGTTTTCTTGGATTTTTCAAAGGCATTTGACTAGGTAAACCACTCGATTCTGTTAAATAAGCTTAAGAGTCAAAATGGTTCTGAAGATTCTGTCTCCAATCTTATGGCATTATATCTTTCCAATCGAACACAAGCAATCTACCACAATAACACGAATTCAGACATGTTGCAAGTGCCTATTGGGGTTCCCCAAGGTTCAATTTTGGGTCCCCTTTTATTCACCCTGTATCTAAATGACCTATCAAGAGTTATTAAAAATTCCAAATTTAATTTTTTCGCTGATGACGCACAACTGACACTTGGTTTTAAGAAATCTTGCCATTCAGCTGCGGTTGAGCTCATGAGCAGCGATCTAAAAAATATTTATATCTGGTCCCAACGAAACAAAATCAAATTTAACGCATCCAAAACCAAAGCTCTTATTATGGAAAACGCAACAATATAATATTGAACCCCCACCTTTGAAAATAAATAATTCAACAATCGAGTTTGTAAGTAAAGCAAAAAATGCAGAAAAGTAGAGCAGGACAGATGTATACAAAAAATCCGAGCTAGCGAAAGAGAACCATCAAGAAGATGAACATGTTCGTCTTCATTTCTGCATTATGGCACTTTCCTATAATGCAGAAACGAAGTTCTTCTGCATTTTTATTTTTTTTTTTATCTAACAAATATACATTTTGTATTTGGTATCCCATTCGGCATAAATCCACTAAATCTATGGATGTGAATTGTTCTCAAATCTAGACTCCGAATCGTTAATGAAGTTAAATATTGTATACAATAATTGTGCAAGATATGTGTTCAACTTGGGTCGTTATGACCATGTCTCAGTGTTTGCCAAAAGGATACATGGATAATGCCCTATTAAAATATAGAACAGTCCTGGCATTACACAAAATAATAACCACTAAGTCGCCCTATTATCTCTTTGCTTAAATTAAATTTAATAATTCTCAAAGAACACTTAAAATAGTCCCACCAAGACATCGTTCATTAGTCAGCAGCAGGCAGTTCTTTGTGCATGCAGTTCACGTTTGGAATAATCTCCCTCAAAGGCTTCGAAGTTCAAACACGGATGGAACATATAAAAAGTTATTATTTGATTACTTCGCAAGTAAATTCTAACATAACAATGGCTCGAGTACCTACATGCATTTAATAGTTCTATTTTTCTTCTTTTTTCTGCCTTAAATTCTATACCTTCAATTTTTGACTATTCAAATATCTTTTATTTATATAAATTGTCGTTATGAATACTATATAATATTATATCCTTTAATTTCCTGTACATGAATTTATAATAAATAAACAAATTTGGATTAAATCCGGTGTTAGATTGTTTTAGCAAATTAATAATTTGTACATCGCAAATAAAAAAAACAATAAAATAATTTTTGCCTACATAAACTGATTTGAAAACATGCATGCGGTAACACTAAACAAAAAAATATTAAAGAAAAAAACAGATAAATTAATAGTTGGATAGAGTATTTAATGTCAAACAATTTGAAAGAGTATTTTTGATCGGTATCTTTTGAAATAATGGAACTTAGTGTAATCAATAAACTGATTGCGGTATACAGAATGAATCATTTTCAATTCGATAACGCCTTTTCGTTTCATCACAATTTTTGTGGATATTATTTTAAAAATTACCCTTTCAGTTTTCCAGCCAAGATAAAACAGAAAAGAAAACTAGGCGAAGAAGATCAAACAAAATATACAGTTATATTAATTGGGTGCTTTGAATAAAACCTGCTCAATACTCCACATTTCCAACAAGGTAGTTCTTTTGGAATGAATAAAAACATTAAAGTACATATCAATTTAAGAACTTTGATTTAGAGCACCTGCTCCAAGGAAGTGACCCGTTTTATTTAACAATGCTCTAATATTCGTGTAGATATGATTTACAGGCAGATACACATGTTATAGATACATATGTATATGCACTCCATTGACAACGACTAATAAAGTACTGGTTACTGAAGTACTTTTTCACTGCCAAAAGAATACGTCTAATAAATATTAGTATTTTTACTTTTCAAAAATCCGTACAAAAGTCGTAGGTATCTTTCGGAAGGAATTCAGCTCATATATGTAAGTTTTCTATACTTTGCAAAAATACGCACAAAAGTCGTACATTTTCCATACAAATGTGTATGGGATTTTTGCACTTTACACGTTTTATTTAACTCTCTGAAATAAGACATGTATTTTTTTTTATATTTAACGCAAAGCAAAACATCCATACTCTGCATTATATATACATAGTGTATGTACGTATGTAGTTTAGTTGCTATAGTATTATATATTTTTTTTTGTTCAATCTATAGACCATTATTTTGTATCCAGACTGAGTTGTTGTTATTTCGCAAGATAAAATAGATAAGGGAAAAAACACGCCTATTTTAAATGATGTCTCTAAAATGGATATATCAAACAAAAATCAATAACACAAAAATAGAATAGCTGCCGTACCTTCTCAGAAAGTAAATAAAATGTTAAAAAGGAATCAAAATGATATCTATTCATAAGTACATACAAAGTAACTAATCAAAGCACAACGTTGAATTTTGTTGTGGAATTATATGTGTAGGTCCAGGCATATACTCTTATAAGTACAAATCCTGGTACTGGTACTCACAATCATTGTACTTAAGCTTTAATTATACAGGCGCTGACATCAGAAGGTGATAGTTATGGATTGGTATTTTATGTTATTTTTGATGAAACAAGTAGCCCGTAGCGTAATGGTAAGTGCGTTGGACTGTCAAGCTGGAAGTCTGGCTGGGTTCACTTCTCAGCCTCGTCCACCTTAAAAAAAAACTATAAAAAAACTATAAAGTTTTTCTCAAGGCTACTGCCTCTTGACAAATCACCCAAGAGTATCACTTGTCATGAATAAGTGCTTCTCGTCTAGCCGTTCGGACTCGGCATAAAATTGTAGGTCCCTTCCATTCCTGTCGAAACCCGCACGCAATCGAATGATTGCGAGTTGTTAGTCACTAGGCCCTGGTTCTTCACGAGCTGTTGCGCCACCCAATTTATTTTTATATTTTGTATTTATTTTATTTTTTTTTATGAAATTCTTGGATCTCTTATATAAAGTATACATTTCTATAAGGCAGCCTTTTAAAGACAGTTTTTTTTTGCAAGCTCTTTCCAATAAGATATCGATCACGCCTATGGCATTGGAATTTTAGGATCAATTTCACACACAAATGTTCTAGTGTATCAAAATGAGAAACAACGCAACTTTATTATACAATGTGTCTTTCGTGCGTCCGGGAACTGAATGTCGAGGCAAGGTCTTGAACATACATATATTTTTCACATTGAGTTCTGACTTATTAAACCCATTGCGAGGATCACATATATAACTTATGTCAAAGAAATGAGCTTGGAAAATAAGGAACATCCTCCCAGTCTTATTTGTATTTTCAACTCGAACTTTAACATCTCTGTCAAAAGATTTTCTTTTCCTTGGCAGAGAAAATTTGGTTTGGTCTGCAAACAAAAATTTAAGATACCTTTTAATATTTGGCGAGGATTTTAACAGTTGGTCTGCATTTAGGTAGGTACGTACAGGACTAAGATCCAAATGAAGAAGCCTTAAAGCTATTGGACCACTCACAAAGTCGCCATTCGCTCAAGGAATATACATTCATGCATGTACAAAAATGTATGTACATACATAGTTGGCTTACTTGGTAGAGAAGACGGGTGTTTTAAAAATTCGAATTCCGGATAGAGCAGAGGAGGGTTTATGTGATATAAGGTCGAAAACATATTTTTTTTTTTTCAACAAAATAAAAATTTAAACTTATACCCCCATATTAATAACCGAAGCTATCTTTAACTCGTGGATTAAGAGTAAGATTTCTGCCACTTACGAGCTAGCTAAACCACCAAGGAAGGTACATTTATTTGTCCTAGTTAATCCTTCGCTAAACTACCTTCCTTGGTGGTTTAGCTAGGTCGTAAGTTGCAGAAATCTTACTTCTAATCCGCGAGTTAAAGATAACTCGCCGTTGGCTTCGTTTATTAATATGGGGGATAAAGTATACAAAACAAAATAGAAGTTTAAAAAATTGCTTTTTTCATAAAAATGTGTGAGAAAACACACTTATTTGTTTTTCTTCGTTTATTTAAGTTTTTATTTAAAAATAATTTTAAAATAATGCATCTACCGGTTTTTTCCAAATATCTTTTGAACCTGATGATTTACAGCTTATTGACCACATAGCAAAATAAAGAGCACGCAATAACATTTTGAACAATAATTAATGACTTCTTGCTGTTAAGTAGGAAGACGATTGCACAATGATGAAATGGTATTATTGTTGTTTTTGGTGTTTAGATGCGAAATACCCCGGAACCCCATGGTTTAGAGCTTATTGGTCATACAATGAAATTTAGTACACGTATCCTATTAAATGACGTATGACAGATTACTGTTCAGTTAATAGACCAGTTGCTAACGAAGAATTGCATTATTTTTGTTTTTGCCGTTTTTGCTGCGTTAATATATCATGAACTCCATACGCCTACATCTTAACGGCTATATAAAAAAATGATGTACATGCAATAACCTATTTAAAGATGTTTGACACATTACTGTGGGTAGACAAGCTACAAATGAAGAATTGCATTATTTAGTGTATCGAAACCGAATATCTCTCGAATCCCATAGTTTAGAGCTTTATAACTATATAATTAATCGTCATCGCCTTTTCTACGACGACGTTGATCACTTAACCCATTCTTCTTTAAGTTCTTAATTTACAGATTTCTGAAATTTTAAATTGGCCAGCTGTCATAAAAAGTAATACGACATTTAGTTACGTTTCGTGAAGTTTAGTTACGTTTTTTTTAGAAAATTCGCGACTGAAAATTTAAATGACAGCTTCTCTATATAAAATCTAGGCTCTCCATACAAAACTGACATTTCAGTTAATTTTGCGTTCATATTTTTCATTGAACTTCTTATACAAAGATTTAACGTATCCAATAAATTGGCCAGTTGTAATTAAAAGTAAGATGACATTTAGTGACGTTACGTGAACTTTAATTACGTTTTTTTTTTAGAAAATTCGCGACTGAAAATGTAAATGACAGCTTTGCTATATAAAATGTAGGCTCTCCATACAAAACTGACATTTCAGATATATTTGCGTTCATATTTGCATTCCATTGATTAAATGGCCCAATAAATTGGCCAGTTGCCATAAAATGTAAGATGACATTTCATTACGTTTCGTGAAGTTTAGTTACCTACGTTTTTTTTGTAGAAAAATTGCGACTGAATATTTCAATGACATATTTTCTATAAAAAAATTAGGTTCTCCATAAAAAACTGACATTTCAGATAATTTTGCGTTCAACGACATAAATTAGGTACCCACTTAATTTTCATATTTTCCATAACGTACCCAACTGTAAAATTTCACGATCTTCACAGGATGATTTTCAAGGAGGAATTCCATAAAAATAATCGGGGACAAAGAGATTAACAGAAATTCCACACATCCAAATTTGTTTTTTCTTAAACTGAACGCATTGTACAAGTAAATAATAATGAAGTAATAAAAATTAACATACTAAAATTACTTCTATTTTATGTGGAGCGAATGAATATAATTCAATTAAAAAGGACAAATGACCTCAGCTCCAGAAATTAATGTGATTCGCCCAGATATGACAATGAGCTCTTCAGTCACTCTGTCATATCATTCTAAGACAAAAATGTTGGTCGATGTTTATCGACTCTTATAAAAATCACTACCTAATTGGTATTAAACTAACGCGGAACATTCGCGAATTGTTCACAATGATAACAAAAATGACAGATAAACAATGCTAAATACAACAAAAACTTCCGTCGGCGAATGTTTCGTGCCGCTTTCGCGTTGGTTTGGGAGAACCTAAATTGCGTTTTAATTTTTTAAAAAATAAAAACGGCGTAATCAATAAGTGTAAATTCATAAAAGTCAAATAATTTTCTCATCACTGCTTTTCTGCAATGCTGGTGCACAACGCAGTTGATGCCGTTGCAAGGCATCATCAAAAAAGCATCAAGAATTTTTTTGATTCCTTTTGTTTTAAAAGTTTGCGGATCGTGTGATGCATGTTTGCAATAGTTAACACAATTTGCACAAAAAGTTAACCTGCTGTGATGTATTAATGAATGTTTCCCCAAAGTGATTATGCATCATTATTGCATTATTGCAGTATTTGAATTTACCCTAAGTGGTCGTCCGGCGTTTTATAAATAGTGAGTCATATTATTTCTATTCAATTTACAAAAGGTCAAAAAGTAGTTTAGGTCAAAACTTTATTTTTTGTATCTTTGGATCTATACATGGTTTTAAAAAATTTTAAGATTTAAGATATTTAATTGACTTAAATGCTTTTAAAATAGCAACAACAGGCTAAATTAAGTTATGCAAACATTTTATCAAAAATTACTTGAGGATGGTAAGAAGAGTTTTGCATTCCTTAATTGAAAATATCATAATAATAATCAATAAGTAATTAAAGTGAAAACTAGGTTAGTCCGTTTTTCATCATTTAACGATCTAGTTTCAAACGATTAAGAAAATACAAGCTATTTCAAAAGGTTTTTTTTATGATAAAATGCAGATATTATAGTCAAGAGCTGAAGCCAAATTTTGGGAGTGGATTGAAACCCAAAATATTAGTATGAGGGTTTGTAGGTGCATATATCGTGGTATCGAAAACAAAAGTCTGGCAGGTTTGTTTTCAGCCTTTAGCGGGCGATTTTCCATTTTTTTTGTCAGAGGTATTACCTACCACTTCAATAAATTTAAAAAATATATACCGTGATGCTCTGTCATTTTTTTAAGTCCAAACGTTAGCTTTTTAAGCGAAGCTTAATCGGTTTTTTTTTTTGGAGACTTTTTTTTGTTGATTTTTTGTGTTTTATGATTCTCCAAAAAAAAAAGGCGATAAGGTCCTCTTAAAAACTTTATACCTTGAGTTCTATTGGTCGGATTTCCAAGATTATGACGTTATCACCATTACAGATCAGTTTTCATTCGCATACTGTTATAAATGAATAACTTAAGACCTGCTTTTTATTAGGTACCTACTATGTAACTTTAAAACTACGGAATTAAAACGGAAAAACTAAGAATTTTTTTGCGACAGTGCAGTGGTAAAATTCGGAAATGTTTTGTTTTCGTAATTTATTTTTTATTGATTTCTAGGAAAAGAGCACTTTTAATATATTGACGAAGCTAGTAATGCACCAATTTATAAAAGTTAACAAATTTTCGCAGTAAAAGAATGTAACATTGAAGGCATTTCCTTCTACTTCTATACTGTTCTTATGCATATACGTAACGTCCGCCACGCTTGTAGCAATATATACCGTGGTTTTTTTTTTTTTTGCACTCTCCTTCCCTATACATATAATAAGATTTACTAAAATGTATCAAAATATTTCATTTTTGATTTTATTTGAATACAACGCTTAAAGAGAGTATCTAATTGTAAATACATATTCCGACATAAGTGACAGTGTTTAAATATACCTATTTAAGTGTCAGCAAATTGCTCAAAAGGATTTAGGACATACGGTTTGAAGTTTTAAAATATACCTTAATAACAGTCTTTTCAAAAGTAAACAGGCTTATTATAGCTAAGGGTAGGTAGGTACCAATAATTAACAAAAAATACTTTTTAAATATTTTCAGACAGTCAAGAACAATCATTAGCTATAAAATAGGAGTAGGTATTTTGTATTCATTTAATTTCACTCTATACTTTTATCTCTATTCGGATATGAGCATACATACACACCTACAAGAACACCAAACTTTAAATAGGTACCAACTAGTAGCTAAGACACAAATCCTTTGTAATTTTTGTTGCATCTAAATAACCTACACAAATTGAAATGAAGCGTAGCTTTAAACAAAAAAAAACAAAAGGTAACCCGTAAAGTAACCCTAAAATTGAAGTTGACAATTTTTGTTAGGCTGGCCTAAAAGTTTCACTTGTGCTTTAGTTAATTTTAAATTTTGTGACTGTTTTTATAAAAGTAAGTATATACAAAACTGCATAGAACTTTAGATAAATTTAAAGGTCAAAGAAAGTCCTTTAGGTTAAGATTTGACAAATCAATTGACTTCTCTTTTTATATAAGATTTTATTCATCATCTAAACAGCAGTATACTCATTTCAAAAAAGCTTAATAATTTTTCCCTATGAGTTAATCGATAAAGTCCAGAAAATTAAAAAGGAAATTGAAATCAAATTAATTTTAGAATAAGTTAGTAGTAGTTGGCCAATGTCATAGGTAACTTTCTGTTATTCTGAAATTAAGCCAAAAAATAACCTATACGTAACTTAGCACATAACTCCTTTCCTCAATCCCAATGCCCTTTGACCTAAAAACACCCCCTACAAAAAAAACACTCGGTTCATTTTTGTCGGGAGTCGGGACACTATTGGATGTTTTTATAAAAAAAATATATTTCCCTCGAAGTCCCACTCAGAACACTGATAAAAAGCCCAAGAGCATGACTCAATCTGTCATTTCCGAGAAAGTGGGCTTTTCTATCTCCTTCGCACTCATTGCCAATTACCTTATTTTGACACTTTTTAAACAACAAAAAATGTTTTCTTCAACAAATCGATTCACTTTGTCAGAGACAGAGAGAGCCACTCTGTCTCTCTGACACTGGCACCAATACGTGCACACCCATTATCCTGTATGGATACTCTTCTCTAACTGTGTAGGGCATTGATTTTTCTTTGAGAAAATGTTCATTGATTGACCAGCAAAACTCTCCTCACACCCAAAACCAAATCGAAAATTCAATTCATTTTAGTTTTTCCCAACTAAATTTTAATACTTTCATGCATTTCACTTACTTCCCAACGAAATTTTCCAGCACAGAAGACTTTCCAGCCGATTGTCCGCCCACCACAGCAATCTGAGGCAAATCCAACTGCATATGCACACCCAGTTGGGTAAATGCATCCTGCAGCTTATTCACAATTGGAATTAACGTATCCATAATTGTTTCAGTTACAGATCAGTGTTTTGCACACACTTTTCCAGCGGACGACGATAGTTCTTTCCGGAAAAGTGTGGAGCCCGACAGTAATTGATCTTTTTGGCGTTTTTTGTTTTTGTTATATATATATTTTTTCACTTCTATTTGAGCCCGTATCAGACCGTCGCGATTCGACTTTCTATCCCAAGAGTACTTTACTTGGCGAAAACACGAAGAAAACTACGCGATTATCAATTTGTTCTGAAAGGGAATTTTTTTTTTGTCAGATTTGTCTATCAGAAAAAAATCGCAACTTTATCTGTCTCTGTTTGATTTGTAATAGTTGGTCTTTTTCTTGTGAGATAGTTTTATCTGGTTCTGCGACTGCGTTTGTTTCACCCAACTTCAACACCAAACACATCCAAAGTAGGTTGCCAACAAATTGATTTTATTTGGAGTATCGTTTTTGTTCTTTTTCTTGGTACACTCCAAAGAATATAGCTTAAGATTTTAACAATTCTAATCAAATGAGGATGTAATAGATAGATTTTGTATCACAAAACACGAGAAAATAATGGCACACAAATATACGGTGTATTTTTCTGACGATAAGCGATTGCTAGACGTAGACCGACCGTCGGTATTTTATTTTTTTATGAATGAGTACTAAACTAAAATGTACTAAATTAATAAAATGTTGAAAGGGCAACAACAACATTTGAATTTATGTTTTTGTTAAGCAGTTATTTTAATAAGTTGAAAAGAGACAAACGTGTTTTTGAAATATATACTATTTAATCTATTACAATTTAAAGCTAGCGACCAGTGTTCACAGACATGTAAAAGTATTTGTTATCCAAAATTAACTGAAGTAATTTACACGAATGACAAAATGTCATTTTCGTCGATTTCGTGTAAATGGTTTTCATATTTGTCATTATTTTTGTCATAAAAATAATGACGGGCGAAACTAGCATTAAATATTGACATAAAAATGACATCGTGTAAACGCATAATGACACCATTTTCCAATTTATGACAAACCGCGAGAAATAATGAGCTTAGCTTGCTCATTCTTTTATGACAAATTGTCATTATTTATATTAGGGAACTGTATTTATAACCAGTTGCTAGGAAACGGAGGGTAATAGCGAGATTGCCTTACGCATATGTTTGTTGTGTGCTTTCTCACAAGTGGTGTTATTTGGTCCGTGAGGTAATAAAAATCCTCTTCAGACATTCTTAAAAAATTGTGGAACAGATCCACAGATTTCGACAAAGCTGCCGTGCAACGTTTCAGAAAACTCTTGATGCAAATATAAACGGCGAACCCAACAAGGTCTTTGTTTTCTTCGTGACTGTCATGTTTCTTCTTGATGCTCATCCGCAAGAATTAAAGGTTAGACCGCACACAACTGCAGCGGAACTACACTTCACGACGCGGCAAAACATTAGGGGTATTCACGATCTGGTGCAACGAGCCTAGTAAAAGTGCGAAATTTTATTTTTTTTAAGTGGATCGTGAACGCACTTTTCTTATCTTCTTGCAACACTAAAGCAAATGTCAAAATTAGTTTGACATTTGTTATTTGTTTTTGTTTCGAACATATCTGAAAATTTCAATTTGATTTAATTTAAATTTTGTTCATAAAAAAATGCCAAAAAAACGGAAAAAGAAAATATTACCAAATCTTAATTATCGTCCGAATTTTAAATGGAAAATAATAGTAAAAGATGATGACGACGTCACATCAATACAATCAAGATAGCAAATTGGATGTATCCAATGAACATACATTTGTTTCTGTTTAACGTAATCAAGAATGAGTGAGCTGTCAAAAACACAATTTACAAATTTTACAATGTTGTATTTTTCTGTTGCAATAGGTTTCGGGTATTGCTAAAGTGCGAAACTGTTGTAAGATTGCACCTTGTATATTTTGTTGTTGTAGTGTTGTAAGATTTTACACTTTTGCACTTTTACAATGATACTAGGCCAGTTGCATCGGATCGTGAATACCCCTATTATTTGTATGAAATTAAATGAGCTATATCGCACTAGGCGGCAACTGAACTTCATAAAATTTCATACAAATTATTATGAATCGCAGTTCCGCTGCAGTGCAGTTCCGCCTAGTGCGGTCTAACCTTAAAATTGCTCCTAATAAAGCAATTGCAACTTTGTTTGATTGCATTTTAATCACTTCTACATTATTGCTTTAAATTGAAAGAAATTGAAAAAAAATTCCATTATCTGCACCATATGATAGATTTAATGACAGTAGTCTAACAGCCTTATTCTGGCAACCTCACTGATGCCTCACAAGTCACAATAACCTCATAACTCGAGGTGAATTCGATTTTGTGACTTTTTTCGTATTCTAGCAAAAACCTCACAACTTGTGAGCCTCATTAAAACTTGAAAATTATGATCTGGTCCTTGGCATATCACAACTCACATACGTGAAACATCAAAACTATACAAAATAGCAAAATAAGAAGAAATATGGAATTAAATTTGATTTTAATACATCTTTTCGAAGAAGTTTCATCTAGAAATGAAAAGTAAGAATTTACATACATATTACAAAAGCAAATAAATATTTTTTTTTTCATAAATGACTTAGATTGCAGCGAAGGAGAATATGCTAAGACAATTAGGAGATATGAATGATCCATTTGCCCTTGAAAACACAACTTTTATTAAAGTTTTTCGTTTTTCAAAAACTTTTGGGCCTAGATATATAGATATTATCCAGGAACTCAAACCACATGACGACCAAGACAGTGCACTACCCTTTGTCATCCGAGTATAATCACAATTTCGCCTTTTCATTTTTTTTTTTTTTTAATTCAATTTTCTTCAAAATGTGGGGTCGTTTTTGTTTGCTAGGAGATCGGGGTTTCTCCGAACAAAATCGATGAAATACTCGAACTGCTCCCGCGACGCTCGTTTATTATTATTATTATATATATATTATTTAATATATATTATTAAATATAAACATCAATGTTTAAACGAATTGCTTACCAATAGAATTCATTATTATTATAAGGTATTTAATTCCGCCAAATAAGTTTTATTTTTTTTTTTTAATCTGTTTGTTTTCAGAAATCAGCTGGCCAACCTGACAATAAAATATTCACCTACCTGTGGTGAGTTTTCTTGTGAGGTTTCTTATGAGGGCTTAAGCAGAATACGAAATTGTGACCGCCTCATAAGAAACCTCACAAAAACAACCTCACAAAAAATTGTGATCTGTGAGCCTCACAACGACAGAATAGGGCTGTAAATTATACTAGTTTTTATTTATGACACAAATAATGACAGAGTCTGAAACAGTAATTATTTTGTCTTCGTGTAAACGCTTGTCATTATTGAATTAATTTTGTGATTATTTTGTCATTATAATGACAGATTTTATGACACTTTTGTCATTCGTGTAAGTCCGGCATAATCCGCCATAGAACCCGATTCGTTTAGGTTATATGTCGTTTCCACTGGGCCAAATGAGGTTATTTCGTTGCAAATTTCCAAATTAGATCCGAAATTACCTAATTTCCAATACAAAATCACATTGCGAAATGAGGTAATTTCAACCTCATTTGCACGAAATAAGGTTGGAAATTAGGTGAACGCATCCAGCGGGAATCAGTTTCAAAAGCTCTTAAAAGCTTTTGTATGAAAATATCAATACACTATAATCAACAACATAGAAACAGAAAGAGAAAACAACAAAAATAAACGGCTAACTGCCATTCCAAATTCAAAACGAAATGAGATGTCAAATGAAATTAGCAAATTTGATAATGAAAACACTTTTTTGCCAAATTTCGAAATAACCTCATTTCGGCTCTAATGAAAACGTAGTATTAGACCGCACTAGGCGGAACTGCACTGCAGCGAACTGCGATTTACAATAATTTGTATGAAATTTTATAAAGTTCAGTTGCCGCTTAGTGCGATATAGCTCATACAATTTCATACAAATAATATTTTGCCGCGTCGTGAAGTGTAGTTTTGCTGCAGTTGTATGTGGTCTAACCTTTAAGGCGAAGAAACATTCGCATGTCAAAATTTAGTTACATGGTGATATATGAGAGTGCCCACACACCAACGCGGCGGAGAAACATATGAATTAATTTTGACTGACGAATGTTTCTTCTCCGCAACGAATCTCTCGCATAGTTTTGGGAGAGCCTTTATTCGGTTTTTTCGTCTTTTTGACAGCTTGGGTGAGGGGTGTAGAAATGTAGAGGGAAGGAAGCTACAAAAGCAGGAATGATAATTTCAACACTTTTTCTGGTTGATCTTTGACGTTTCTGATTTGGCAACAAAAATGCTCCTCGATGTTAGCAAAAATACATACGTTTTGAACAAAAATGAATTGAAAAATTGTACTGAAAAAATTTAATTAAAAAAAGTGTAGGCGTCGGAACCAGGAGCCAAATATGGTCCTACGAATATGAAATACATATTTGGACACAGGAGTACATTTGAGAAATTTATTTAAAACATTTTAATTTATTACGACTACTGATAATTTTCTCACTAAACAAACCCGAATTCCATGAACGTCAAAATAACGAAAGGAAGTATACGTACGAATTTTTGCGAACCTTGTAATCGTGAACGGTGCCTGTCAAAAAGACTTAAAATTAGACCGCACATAACTGCAGCGGAACTACACTTCACGATGCGGGAAAACTTTATTTGTATTAAATTGTATGAGCTATATCGCACTAAGCGGCAACTGAACTTCATAAAATTATATACAAATTATTGTAAATCGCAGTTCCGCCGCAGTGCAGTTCCGCCTGGTGCGGTCTAACCTTTAAGGCGAAACGAACGAAAGAAAGATATGTATAATCAAGCTCTAGTTGTGATTTTCTGTCCAAAAAAAAATCTGAACTTAGCTATAAGTCCACATAATTTTCTGTTCTTAACTTATGTTCCGATACAAGCAGTACTGCCATCTCAAATTGCCATTTTGTTATAGATAGTTTGTAAGGAAACGTCAAATTATCTGAGCCAACGAATCAAAATAGTTTTTATAAAACAAAAAAATGGACCACCATTGTTTTAATAATTAATGGGGCAGATAGACCCAGGTTTAACTAAACTACAGTTTAAAGGTTAAACCGCACTCGGCGGAGCTGCACTGCAGCGGAACTGCGATTCAAAATAATTTGTATGAAATTGTATGAAGTTCAGTTGCCGCTTAGTGCGATATAGTTCATACAATTTCATACAAATAATGTTTTGCCGCGTCGTGAAGTGTAGTTCCGCTGAAGTTGTGTGCGGTCTAACCTTAAGATAATTTTGGCTCAATGAATACAGACCGATTTTAATTACAAATTGTTGGTTTTATATTTTTATAAGATAATTAACTTGGTATACTACTCAAAAAGCTTCAAATATTTTGAAATGATAAACTTAAAAAATAGAAACAACGTCCGAAAATTCAACTAAACCTATGTTTAACTTAGACGCAGGTCTAAAATGACTATGAAAACGCCCCAATTTGTTTTCTTGATTAGTGATTTAAAATTGATTTTTTTGTTTTTATTTCAGATTTTTTGATACATTAATGAACGGAATAATTTTCTATAAAAGATTTAATTTTATTTTAATGTATTTAGTTTTATTTGGCATGTTTATTGCCACGAAACTGAAAGGTTGGAGATAGCGTTTTCTAAATTTCGTGATAGTGATGTTTTTTTTTTTGATTCGATGACTTTGCTAAAAGTTCGGATGTCGTTTTTTCGACAGTTCTATTTAAACTTGCAAACAAAAAAGGCTCCCGTGTTTTTTTGCAAGTTCAGATAGAATTGTCAAAAAAACAACATCCGAACCTGGCAAAGTTATCGAAGTAAAAAAAACACCGTCACTATACCCATGATACAAGTTAACAAGATAACGCCGACAGAGTTTCAATTTTTCTCTCGTTCTGCGCATCTACGTCACAAAGAGCCCATTGAGTTTGACATTTTGCACTATAGTTGAGCTGAGGAGAAAAAAGTATAATAATAAATTTATTAAATAAAACAAATCACGTGCTTTCCTTAAAATAAAAAGGCAATATAAAAATATTATTTAAATTACAAAGAACCAGTTAATTATTGGGAAACTTTTGCAGAATAAACGTATATTTCCAGACCAATATCTGCAAAAGTTTATTTTTGAATCAAGAAGAGTTTAGCTATTGTTATTTTTAAGTTGTAAATCTTCATACATTGCAATAAAAAATATAAAATTCTTCATTTAATAGTAAAAGCCGTTATTTTCGACTTTTGGTGATTTGTTTTAAATAATGATATCATACAAATTATGACCGCTAAAAAACATGTTAATGCTAGCTTTATAAGGTTTCATAATGTTGAAATTTTGCTATTATAATTTTATTATTTTATTTGACTATTAACACCGCGTTGGCACGATCTGGTAACGAACTTTTGCGACAATTACCCCGTTTACAAACAGAATCGAGAGCTCGAGTTGGATGAGGGTCGGATTTTCAACCCAGGTGTTTCGTCTAAAATGACTATGAATACGCGTTGAGAGTCCCATTTGAAGTTGAGTTGATATGGTGATGAGATTACATTTAATGGAATGGCAACAATATATATATTTTACACAAAAACAGTTCAAATTTAATAAATTTTAGTAAATACTTCACATAGCTATGAAAACAAATACTTAATTTTACTCGCACATGTGCAAAAACACTGTGGTGAACACATCCTCAAGACCGACTCTTCGACCCAGGTTTTTTATCAACAATTTCGACTCGACTCCGCTCCTGAAGTGGAATCGAGTCGGTTGAAGCTCATTTCAAGTCAACGCAGTTATACAAAGGGGCCAAGCAAGCTTGAAGCTCACTCGAATACCTCTTGTAAACGGGGTAAATATTACTTATACCAAAATAAAGATAGCTGCATTTAAAAATCTTCACTTGGATTTTTTTGGAGTTAATGGGAGCTCAAGATTTAGCGTAATCTGCGCTACGATTTCATCGGAGTCGAAATGAGGTAATTTCGAAATTTGGCAAAAAAGTGTTTTCATTATCAAATTTGCTAATTTCATTTGACATCTCATTTTATTTAGAATTTGGAATGGCAGTTAGCCTTTTATTTTTTGTTGTTTTCTCTTTCTGTCTTCTGTTGTTGAGTATAGTGTATTGCTATTTTCATACAAAAGCTTTTAAGAGCTTTTGAAACTGATTCCCGCTGGATGCATTCACCTAATTTCCAACCTAATGAGGTTAAAATATTACCTCATTTTGAAATGTGATTTTGTATGGGAAATGAAGTAATTTCGGATCTCATTTGGAAATTTGCAACGAAATAACCTCATTTGTCCCAGTGAATTCGGCATATAAAAGCACAATTTGAGTGGGCTATTTTTGGAGGTATGCAGGTGGCATTTTAAATATAAACAATTTTTGACCGTATTTGCTTCCTTACAGACTAAAATTCTAATAATAAAAGAAAGATTGAAAGGGAATGAAACAGAGGAAGACGTAAATTTATCACGAACAGCAATTTAATTATCTCATGAAATATATATTTGGTATTACTTAAAAATCATCCTTTTGCGAAATACAAACTGAAAGTCTTTGCAGTTTGAGTATTTAATGTATCCTTTCTTTATCGTATATCCTTTTTTTAATAAAACAACATTTCGATTTGAAAATGTATGGAATCTTGTTTTTGGTGTTGACTTTTAGTGCTTTATTGTTGCACTCAAACACCTCTACAAACACCCATTTTCATTTATTTTAATTTAAATATTTAATTTTACAGAATAAAATCTTCAGTTCAAGCCTAGTACGCAGATCACGCTAAATTTTAGCTCCCGTACAGAATTCTCTCAAAAATTTAGCTTGGGTAAAGAACTTTGTATATGGGGGCTAAAATTTAGCGCGATTTGCGTACTAGGCATCAAGCTAAAAAAAAATTAAATATCAAATGAAAACTTTTAAAGTTTTCGTAAACCTATTGCCGAAAAACTCGTTTTGGGTTTGGTGTGAAAAGGCAAGCATTCTCAAAAAAACGTTTGTTTGATTTGACAAACTAATGTTTCCAAGAAGATTGGAATGAATTTTATTTGAAGTATTCATTTGAGGAGATTAAAATTTTTATCGTGCATCTTCGATGTTTCAAGGAGATTTGTGACAATATTGCTTTTACTACGTTTCCACCAGACACTAAACCGAGATTTAGCAAGATTATCACAAATCTCTTTAGTCCAGTCAAATGGTGTTTTGGTCAGGAAAAAAATATAAAAGTTTTTTTCTCGCTTGACTTTTATGTTTAAGGGGTCGCTAAATCCGAATTTCAACTTTGCTACTTCCTACGGATATGGCTTCACGACGAAAATTGCAAAAAACATTAAAATGTTCGACCTTTTCTCAGTTTTTTGCCAAAATGTCATAATACACTTTTTGGATAAAATTATGTTCAACAATTTATAGAAAATAAAATTTCCTACAAAACACGTCATAATTTTTTTTTCATAGGACGAATGGTTTGGCCGCTTGAGAACGCTGAAAAAAGGTCAAAATTTGGTACTTTTTGAAAAACACAATTTTCTCGTTATTTTTTTGCTTGTAACTCAAAAACTATGCTTATTTTTACTAAAAATGTTTGCTCCAGCTTAAAGAAAATTAAATTCTCTACAAATATGATACCGTAACTACTTGAATTGGTCAAAAAATTTGACAACTAGAGCGCGTTGGAATTATATGTCATTTTACGAAAACACTAAACCATGAACCCAAAAGTGAGTGGGTACCTATGTATGTATATTATAACTTTCCTTTTAAAAACTATTTATTTGGTCTTTAAATGATACTACTTATTAATTTATAAAAAAACCAAAATTATTTATATTAATTAGCATCATTAATATAACATGCCGCTTAGGTAGCGGTTGAAGTTCCTGGTTGTTTTCCTGAAATACAATAGGGAAAAACGACGAGGATTATTTGCAGTGATGAGTCAGTGAATTTAATATTGTATATACCTTTTTTATCTCTGACAAATTCTTGTGATGTATTCTTCTTGATGCGTTGAAAGGCCGAGGAGTAGGCTCTTCATCTGAAAAAGGGAAGGTACGATGGTATTAGGGAAGCTGCATGAGAATTTTATTAAATTCATAGGTGGGTATTAGTGATTTGGAGATTAAAAATGTGATCAGCAATGAAAGTTATCTTTTTCTTTTGAAGCGTGCTCGTTTTCAGATGCCTCCACTTCATCCAAACCATCATCAAGACAATATATTTCGATGTTGTTGCAATTGCCCTGACACTGTTGGCAAAGACGGGAGCAATATAGCCCAACCTTCCTGCACCCACACCTTTGTAATCTGTCTTCCATTTGCAGGAAATCAGCCGGCGCATTTTGTCAGATAAAGCTGGCCGAGGGTGGTAATGGGCTGACGAGACGACCATATATACTTTATATCCACCCGAACTCCAAAGGATCTTTTATGAATCCCAGCCACGCTTGAACTTGTAGGTAAACTCGCAGTGGATGTTGACGTTCTGCGGCCTCTGTTGAGGGGGGAAATGTGATACTTGATGATGTCATGTGCGATGTTTGTTGGACACGATCACAGCTAACTATATTCTCTTTATACATGCTATGAGTGTTTGTGATACGTCTTCAGCGATTTACAACCAAGGAAAAATAAAGTTTATAAAAACGTTAAAGAAGAGCCCAGATCTTGGACCTGTTATCGATATATTTAAAGACTTTAGGCTGATCTAGAGGCAGTTGTGAGTGGAGGAGAAAAATGTCTCCTTGTCCTCTATGGGTCCGGAAAGAATATGTCATCCTTAAATAAATTGCGATACCAAAAGCTTATAACATCTGCGTTTAAGATGAAATCAAATATCGCATTTATTCTCCCCTCAACAGAGCCCGCAGAACGTCAACATCCACTGCGAGTCTACCTACAAGTTCAAGCGTGGCTGGGATTCATAAAAGATCCTTTGGAGTTCGGGTGGATGAAAAGTTTATGTGGTCGCAGCCCATTACCACCCTCGAGCCACCTCCACCTGACAAAATGCTCTGGCTAATTTCCTGCAAATGGAAGACAGATAACAAGGGACATTGTCGGTACAGGAAGGGTGGGCTATATTGCTCCCGTCTTTGCCAACAGTGTCAGGGCAATTGCAACAACATCGAAAGACATTGTCCTGATGATGGTTTCGATGAAGTGGAGGCATCTGAAAACGAGCACGCTTCAAAAGAAATAGGTAACTTTCATTGCTGATCACATTTTTAATCTCCAAATCACTAATACCCACCTATGAATTTAATAAAATTCTAATGCAGCTTCTCTAATACCATCTTACCTTTCCTTTTTCAGATGAAGAGCCTACTCCTTGGCCCTTTAACGCATCAGTGAGAATACATCACAAGAATTTGTCAGAGATAAAAAAGGTTATACAATATTAAATTCACTGACTCATCATTGCTAATAATCCTCGCCGATTTCCCTGTTGTATTTCAGGAAAACAACCAGGAACTTCAACCGCTACCTAAGCGACATGTTATATTAATGATGCTAATTAATATAAATAATTTTAATTAATTAAAAAGGTCACGCAAACAGGAATAGTTATAAATAATTTTGTTTATTTATAAATTAATAAGTAGTATCATTTGAAGACCAAATAAATAGTTTTTAAAAGAAAGTTAAGGCTAACTACATAGGCCTACTTTTGTACAAAAGTACAAAAGTGAGAAATAAATATCTATTCTGAAGACACCTGCTTGCAAATAAACAATGGAAAATTGTGCATGGTGGTTTAAAATATGTGTCAGAACAATTTTCATATGTTTTTTTTGCAAGAATGTTTCGCTAGCGAGCATTTTAATTTCTCACTTTTGTACAAAAGTACGTCTATGTAGTTAAGGCTTTATAATATACATACATAGGTATCCACTCACTTTTGGGTTCATCGTTTAGTGTTTTCGTAAAATGACATATAATTTCAACGCGCTCTAGTTGTCAGATTTGTTGGCCAATTCAAGTAGTTACGGTGTCATATTTGTAGAGAATTTAATTTTCTTTAAGCTGGAGTAAAAATTTTTAGTAAAAATAAGCAAAGTTTTTGAGTTACAAGCAAAAAAATAACGAGAAAATTGTGTTTTTCAAAAAGTACCAAATTTTGACCTTTTTTCAGCGTTCTCTAGCGGCCAAACCATTTGTCCTATGAACAAAAAAAAATTATAACGTGTTTTTGTAGGAAATTTTATTTTCTATAAATTGTTGAATATAATTTTACCCAAAAATTGTATATTTTTATGACATTTTGGCAAAAAACTGAAAAAAGTTCGAACATTTTGAGGTTTTTTGCAATTTTCCGTGAAGCCATATCCGTAGGAAGTAGCAAAGTTGAAATTTGGATTTTGCGACCCATAAAACATAAAAGTCGAGTGAGAAAAAAACTTCTATATTTTTTTCCTGAAACTGGCACCCACGGTGACGATTTGACTGGACTACTTTGAAATCTCGAAGATTTAAGGTTAGACCGCACTAGGCGAAACTGCACTGCCGTCGTGAAGTGTAGTTCCGCTGCAGTTGTGTACGGTCTAACCTTTAAGGTTAGACCGCACTAGGCGGAACTTCACTGCAGCGGAACTGCGATTTTATGAAGTTCAGTTGCCGCTTAAGCTGGCCATACACGAACGAGCCGAACGGCTCGGAGCCAATTGGCTCTGAACATTTTATCAAAATGTCAAA
This sequence comes from Melangyna quadrimaculata, assembly GCA_949320155.1. Classification (NCBI taxonomy): domain Eukaryota; kingdom Metazoa; phylum Arthropoda; class Insecta; order Diptera; family Syrphidae; genus Melangyna; species Melangyna quadrimaculata. The sequence goes on from OX439484.1 coordinate 84,805,242, forward strand.
AAGGTTCGGTGCCGAACCATTTGGATATTAAGCCAGTCGGAAAACCACGAACCAAATTGGTTCCGAGTCGTTCGGCTCGGTCGTGTATGGCCAGCTTTATGGCGTTTTCGATTGGATTTCGGAACAGTACTACTCCTTTTTGATTCCAATCGAATTATTTTCTGTTGTTCCAAGTCTATTACTACACGTTTTCGTTGGAGCTGAAATGAGGTAATTTCGAAATTAGATCATTTGGAACGTCATTTCAAATTTCGAAATTACCTCATTTCGGCTCCAATGAAAACGTAGTATTATTTGTGAAAAATTATGTATGTGTAAGCAAATTTGTCTGATATTTACTTATATGTATATTTCGCATGTTCAGTCGAGTAAAATTAATTTTAAAAATAATCCGATGAAAGGGTTTAATATGTGTGGTTCCGAGTCTACTCCTTTATTATGTCGTTTTCGATTGGATTTCGGAACAGTACTACTCCGTTTTGATTCCAATCGAATTATTTTCTAGTGTGTCTACGGTCTTAAATGACTGCATTCAGGTCTAAATATTCGGAACAACTTGACAAAAAAAACACAGCGCCAATTTCAGTTCAGTGGTTGAGAGAAAAACGGAAGTTGACGATAGTTGTCATCTGGCTGTCATCGGTCTTTTCGTCTTAAGTTTCTTTAAACGAAAGTTGTGTTTTTATTGCCGTTCACGTTTCGTGTCGATTTCAAAGGACTTAAATGTAAGTTTTAGTATTTAAATGAGCAATCTTAATTTAATTTATATATTTTTTTTGAATTTTATAACAATAAGTTAAAAATCCACAATGGATTACTCGGATTTTTAAAGATTACTTTCGTTGGTTGCTTAAACTTGTGTTCAATAGTAATGATTTTGTATTATAGTGAAAAGCACATACATATTTGTTTGCTTTAGTTTGAATTTGTGTTAATTATTTTTTTCTAGAATGCGTTACGTGGCTGCATACATGTTGGCTGTCCTCGGCGGACAAGAAGCCCCCAAGAATGCCGATATCGAGAAAATCCTCAGCTCGGTTGGTATTGAAGTTGATTCCGAGCGCCTTACCCGCGTCGTCAAGGAATTGAGTGGAAAGAGCATCGAGCAATTGATCAAGGACGGGCGTGAGAAGCTCTCTTCAATGCCAGTTGGTGGTGCTGCAGTTGCTACTGCTGCTGCTCCAGCTGCTGCCGCCCCAGCTGAGGCTAAGAAGGCCGAAAAGGAAGAGAAGAAGGAAGAATCTGAATCGGAAGACGATGATATGGGATTCGGTCTTTTCGAATAAGCCTTCTATTCCAAACAACACTTGCGTGGAAAAACGAAGTAAGCATTAAACCAATTTCTAAATTAAAATCTTTCCATTTCTCATTATGATGATCACAATATTACCATCTTTCGACTGAAATTTGTTGATGTTAAACTTATATTTAACTGATATTCTTTTGTTCTTAACATCTTTGCATTGGTACCTACATATATGTTCAAATTCTCATACGCTATTCGGATTTCCTTTCAATTTACAGATATCAGCACGGGACGGCCAATACAACAACATGGGCCGTGATTTAGTTACAGATTCATCCGCAAACTACTACTGTACAAATTTTCTATTTCTGTGAAATAAAGCAAGAAAAAAGTTTTACACGTACACCTATTTTTTTTTGTTTTTTTTATAATGTTTTCTATACTTGCCGCCTCCATTGGCCATGAATGATGTCTAGAAAAAATGCAATGGAGTCTGAAAAATCCATGCCCATGAAGTGACATATCCACACAAATTTGATTGTGGATTGGATTCTAGTTTGGACATCGTTGATGGTCAGTTGAGTCGGCATGTTAGGTAATTAACTTGGTGGTGAAGGAATCGAGCGGCTAAACCATGTTAACACTTCGTCAGATGCTTCTTGACTTGAATTGGGTTGTAGACGTGCTTCCAGCCAGAAAAAACCATTTGCGTGTACTAGGTAAGCATTAATCCATTATCTTTCCAACTAATTTAATGATGATTACAATTTAACCATCTTTCGACTGAAAATTGTTGATGTAAACTTATTTAACTGAAATTAATTCAACATTTACAGTCTTCGCATAGACTTGTTAAAATTCTAATTTGGTTTTCATTTCTTTCAGATACCAGAATGGGACGGAAAATACTATACCACAGGTCATTTTGTATGCAGTTACAATTATTTCAATCGTAAACAACACCGCTAAATTCTTAAACGCAAGACTTGAAAACCAAATATGCATAGTTGATAGAAAATAAAACAGAAATCGCAATACAAGTGCGCAGTATGATTTTGCAGAAATTAATTTGCTTTAATAGAATCTGCATTTTTAGTAGTTCTAGTAGGGATTTATATGCGACCCGGCTAAGCATATTTGCGAAAGTTTTGCGTTTACGACTTTTCTTTACTATTGTATACACAAAATTTCTTTTTCTGTGAAATAAAGCAAGACAACAATTTTACATGCATTCTTCTGAGTATTTTCTTTTTACACCCCGACTCCACAGGCCATGAACGATGTTCATAATCCAATCCACAATCCTGATTTGTATGGATGCGTCACTGCTTGGACAGGGATTTTTGCGACTCCACTGGATTGTTTTTAGACATGTTCCATAGTGGAGTGGGGGTGTTATTTTGGATATGTTTTTGGGGAGGACACATCTAGACACTTATTTGGACTCGCGATTCGCCAGAAAAATTTGCGACTTCACCTAATTACATTCACCTTTATCAACAATTTGGCCAAATGAGATGTCGATGTCGCTCTATTTGAACTTTGTATTTGGCTATTCATAATACCACCATATAAGTTATACGTATATAGGGTAAGGCGCGTTTTTAGTGCCATTATTTTTAACTAAAGATAAACTGCACAAAAAGAAATCTTCAAGAATATTATTATAAAAAATTTGTTTTGTTTGTTTGAGGAAGATTATTTTGATGATTGCTGGCCCATTGTGTATTAACACAATGTACAGGAGAAGATACAACCTTGAGCTATACACAGACCTCAACAGCGCCAAAGTAGTAGCACAGGCCCCATCGTAAGTTTTGTACCTTCTAGCTACGAATCCTGAAAGAAAAGTATCAGTTTGGCCGTTACAAAATTCGCAGTTCATGAAAAATGGTACCGCTTGCCCAATAACCATAGCAAGCCAATATCAGAAATCGCAATGGAAATATTTATTTCCCAAAAATTAGTTTTGTCTGCTATCATACCTAATCTCCCCAAACTAAAAGTTAAACTCTTCAAAGATTTTAGAATTTGTGTACACTGCCCATCACTTGATTGAAGCCACTCTTTTCAGAATCTTTTTGTTCGCCATATTTTTTGTGGGGAAAGTTTACTAGCTTCGATTAAGTGTACACATTTTGCTATAAAATTGAAAGGGTACCTAGGAAAAATCATCCGGGCTCTGTAAAAAAAAGAGCAGAAATAGTTGCGGCACGTGATTAAAACATCTTAAAACTTCAAAACCTTTTTGAAATAGCTAGGCCCAATCGTTTTCGATGATGTTTAAACCAGATAAATAGGTGGTGCGTTCTTTTAATAACCATAGTCAACTATGGTTGTTATGTCAAAAAAAAATTGTTGAAGTGTCATTGTTAGATTTAGTTGAAAATTGTTAGGTACATTTCATTTAGGAACGATTTATTGTTAGATATTGTTGATCTGGCAAACGAACATTTTGGAAAACTTTATTTCATCGTTAATAACCATAAAGTCATGTTATTTTTTAACAATATACTTTTTTTTTTCATTAAAAATGGTAACAAATTCAATTTTAATTCATTTCACTTCACCAACTCCTTTGTTTTGATTCTTCAATTTTTATTTTTTGTAAACAAACCTCACATGTGATTTGACAGACCAAAACTTTCAACTCACATCATAGAGATGAGTTGGAAATAGTTACAAATTGTAACTGTTTGACACTAATAAACTGAGTTTAGGAAAGATGTGATGACGTCATATAGTTACAAATCGTAACTATTTTGTAATAAAGGGACGTCCATTGTTAACTATGGTTAATAAAAGAACGCACCAAGAGCAAGGCAGATAAATAGGACAGTCATCCATTGATCTAAATCGCTTTTGCCTGCCCTGGAAGTGTGGATAGGGGTGGAGTCTTGTTGGAAAACAGGACAAGAAAATATTAGTAAGCTTTGGAAATGCCCATTCCACCAGACATTACCTAATTAGCTATTTCCGGGTAACTATACATAGTAGTTCTAAAGTTCAGTTCGATACTTAGTTCCTAGGCCATAATTTCTACTATAACGTAATGCTAGGTTTAGAGCTATACATCGCTAATAAAGATTGCGAAAAGAGTGGCCCCAAACAAGTGACCAGAGGTGTATGTAGGTACTTTAGGAGTTGTATTAGCAAAAAGAACAAATTTCATGCCAGTTTTTTGTAACTACATACACACATACATTCATATGTCTGTGTATAAGAGTCCTATAGGAACAAAATAAAACATGCTTTTAGGAGATTGTTCTGGAAAAGATATATTTAAAATGGTACATTTGCATACCAACCCAATTTTTTTTTTAATATTAAGCGCGCTCTAGAGGGGTTCTGACTACTCTTAAAATGTTATACGCAGCACGATCCATTAGGTAGGTTGGAGGGGATTTAAAAGGAGATTGGTTTTGAATGTCTGTAAATCACAATGGGAGGGGAAATTTGGCTGGGTAGAGCATTCCACAATCATGTAGTGCGACTAAAGAAAGAATCTCTGTACTTAACAGTACGTGCAAAGTTGGGCTCAAGGGTTAACTGATGGGCATTCCTAGAAGCACGAGTATTACGGTTGAATTGTTTAAGGGGAGGAATGCAACTGGCTATTTCACTAGAGCACTGTTTGTTAAAATAACGAAAGTCATGAAACATTTCGACGGTGCTCCAGAGATGTGAACGAGCTCTCCTAATCTTCCGATAGCAGTTTTTTTTATTTGTGAACCTTAATATACCTACCTTTTTTAATTTATTAAATAAAGCATAAATCCGCAAAGACACATAAAGACCATCTTGTTTATTTATTAGGTATAGAACAAAAATATGAAATCATGCTATTCTTGCATTCTAACGCTTAAAAATAGGTAGGTATATAATTTTAAAGAACTTTCACTTTTTTCGCTCATCAAATTCCTCCTCAATAAAGTCTCCATCATCAAGCTGATCATAATCGTCCTCACCAATTTTACGATAATATTTTTCGTTAGGTGTACGGTATCTTCGTTTGTTCATTTGCCTCGTTTCTGCTTTCTTCGTCTGAATAAATTTATTGAATGTCTCATTGTTTTCCAATTGATCTAATTTTTCCTTAATTTTATCTCTTTTTTCTGTGGAAATGCCTTCTGGCTCTAATACTGTTGTTGTTTTAATTCCCATTTCAGCTTGCTTATGTTCCTGCCATGCATGTTCGGATTTTTTTAATTTGGCTAGAATTTTAAGCATAATTGCTCGTCGATCAACACCGAAAACATCGTGACGCATTTCAGGCAATGGTTCTTCCTCTTCGTCCTTAACAACTGTAATTTCATCAATATTTTTCACTGGCCGTCTGTATAAGTCATTTTTTACTTCAGAACTAATATCCATTTGCCTGTGATCCTCTCCAAAGTCGGCAGTTTTAAGAACTGTTTCGACAATTGCCAGATTTTCGAATGTCTTATCTCTAACAAAATGTATTCGTGGAACTTCTCCCATAAGTCGTAGTTGTGACAGTTCGTGCCGCAGCAGCCCGCCGCATTTTTGGAGCTCATCCTCGAGCTCACCATCAGCCACCACACCTTTAGCCATCCAGTACACATTGCAGAACTGAAAATTTGGCGTGACTTTAACACGAGTTATTTGTAAACCCTTGCCAAGAATTTTTTCTGAAGCTTGACCCGTTGCTAATAGATCTGTTATGTGTGTCATAAATAGCTTGTTAAGTACATTGACGCGGCGAAGACTTCCATGGTCACTCTTCTTTGGATTGTTAAAATTGAAAGGGGAATTCATTGTCGGCTGTCCAGCTGAATTCATGGGATTTTCAAACCATCGTCGTTTGCTTCCTGAGAGACGATTCCCAAAGAGTTTTCCCAAAATTTTACCTTGGCGATTGTCACTTGATTTGTCCAAGAGATGGGTGGTTGTAGAAAAATGGCTAGCAGAATTTGTTGGGGATATCCTAATTGCTACTTTAAGTTGAGTAGGTAGGCGATTCATTTTGTTCTTGTAACAGATGGTAGTCTGGAAAAAAAGATTTTTTTAGGAAGTTAATTGCTGCGAGTTGTTTACATCTTGATGATTATTGATAAAATATGGCAAGTTCTTTATGATGTTTACACACAGATGGAATGTTTAACAGCACATGCGTTAATATGGAGAATTTCTTCAGTCATATAACTATTTTCTTTTCACACACCCGGAAGTTTTTTAGTTTAAAGGTTATGAAAAAGCAAATTTGGCCACATTAACATTATATTTCAGAACAACCATAATAATTCCATGTTTTTTGTAATTTTTTGAGATAATGTACGTTGGGAAAAAATGTCCTATTCCTGTGGGTTTTAAGATACAATGAGTCGTATTCATAGTCATTTTTAAACTGTGTCTAATGCCGTTTTCAATTGGTTTCACTCAATGAAATGGTTTCAGAAGACTTCCAATGGAAAACGAGATAAGTAAAACCCAGATTTAATTGCATTCAATTCAAATACAATACTTCGTTAATGAAAACGGGCTGTATTCATTGACGCAAATTTGTTTTAAACTGTCGTGTAGTAAAATCAGAGTTTATCTACTACTATGAATAATGCCCAATTTTTAAAATATTCAAAAATAGTGACCGTTATATATGTACATGCATACATACATAACACTATAGAAATAAAACTTGTAGGCAAACTGTTTATTTCCGGCTTTACCATAATCGTCTGCACTAACTAGTGCCAATGGAGCAAATTTGAGGTTTCATATTTAAGCTTTTGCTTTTTCCATTTTAAATCCGCGCAATTTTGAAAATCAAATGCGAAATGATATTGTTTTTCCTGGAAACCGTCTGGAAATTTTCGAAGTAGCAAAATATCATTACAAAACATCACTTAAGATCACATCCCGATAAAAATTACACAATATTTTGGCATTGTGTCTTTAAACTATTCATTTTTTATCGGCTACAGTCCGCGTATAGTCACATTTTTACCGGTTATCTTCGAAAGACTATAATTTATTTTTACTGTATATTTTTCGATTCGCTTCACATTCGACAATCAAAATTGGAATTTTCAATATAAGCCGTCAAAAATAAAAATCGACCATGTAGGTGTATATAATCAAAAGCGTTTGATAGAGTCTGGCATCAAGCTCTCTTATCGATAATGCGCGCATTTGGTCGATGAATCTCTTCTTCGTTGGATTAGAAATTACCTTTCGGACCGCTCAATACAAGTTGTATTGGACGGTTTCAATTCTGAAACCCACAAAATATATGCTGGTGTGCCCCAGGGCTCCGTTTTGTCGCCGACCCTCTCCCTCATATTCATTAATGCTGTCTGAAACTTCTAATCCATTAAACTGTTTTGCTGATGACAGTACCTTCAGCTTTTCATATTCGTTTTTAGATTCACATCCGTGTCCTTCGGATGTGGAACTTGAACGGCAGCGTATGATAAGCTCATTAAATTCTGATCTCGACAGCATTGTCCAATGGGAAAAATCGCGTAGAATTTAATGCTTTAAAAACTCAATACTGTCTACTGGTTAAAACGAAACCCACCCCCCATGCCACTATCCATGAGTGGCACTTGCATTGAGGAAACCGAAAAGCTTTCTGTCCTCGGTATGTGTATCACAGATCACCTTATGTGGAACGATAACATATTTGATGTAGCCAAAAATACAGCTAAGTGTTTAGGTTTTCTTCGGCGGTGCAAGAAATTTTTTACCCCTTCTGATCTGGCTGTTATATATAAAGCTTTTATTCGTCCAAAACTCGAGTACAATTCTCATGTTTTGGCATGTGCTCCAGTAACCTACTTAAGTCTATTGGAAAGAATCCAAAGAAGAACTATAAAAATGATAGGTGATAGAAATATAACGGAAGCAATTGCACCTCTAGGACACCGCCGCAATGTTTCATGTCTCTCGTTATTTTACCGTTATTTTCACAAACAGTGCTCTAGTGAAATAGCCAGTTGCATTCCTCCCCTAAAACAGTTCAACCTTAATACTCGTGCTTCTAGGAATGCCCATCAGTTTACCCTTGAACCCAACTTCGGACGTACTGTTAAGTATAGATTCTTTCTTTAGTCGCACTACAAGAATGTGGAATGCTCTCTGTTTTTCCCTGCCATTTCGATATTCAGAGGTTCAAAACCAATGTGCATCGGTATCTCCTCTTAAATCCTTTCCTAACGCTCGCACTGTGTTTAAACATTTTAAGGGTAGTAAAAACCACTTTAGTGAGCGCTTCATTAAAAAAAATATTTAACTTACCCAGTGAAAATATTACGACGCGGTATACACAGGACAGAATGTAGGTTTAATGGAAACAAGAACAAACAAATCGTACAGGAGGAGAGGATCTATTTCGCTCCGTTAAGCCCTGAGAAGTGAAAACAAATAACCAAACCAACTTTATCGTAAAAAAGAAGAAGAATCTAGTTAAATGATTAATTTAGCTTAGTTTTGTCTTGTTTTTATGGGGAAGTTGGTTTCTTTATTTCTTTTTTGACTAAAAATAAATGAGAGCATTGAATATTAAAAACAAAAACAATGGCGGCATTGAATATTAAAAACAAAAACAATGGCGGCTATCGTGAATAAGATTTCCCACGGAAATTTTCCCATCGTCGAAAATTGAGAACGTGAATTGTAGTCGCAGATTTTCTTTGAATTTATTGGCTTCGAAAATGAGTATTCCATGACAACTGGGTTGTCATTTTGATTGACCAAATTTGAGCTTAAAAGGACAAGTAGAAAATTGTTGGCATTTCCCATTTTAAAAGATAAGCCAGATTCCGTTTGAAATTTTATTCACAATGGCCCCAATACTTTTCCTGAATAAGTTCACTTAAGTATTCCATGTTTGGCACTTAAATATCACTTACTCAGACTTTAAAGTAACCATACCATCATGGAAAATTTAAGTCCAACTTATTCCTATAAGTGTGTACTGTGAATGGATTTTTGGCTTTAAAAATAATATACTCGTAGTATGAAATTGAAGTGCTGCCGTTGTTTTGTTTTATTTCTATTTTCTGTCACTGTTTTATTGAAGTACTATTAGTCCAATCAAATTAGCAAAAATATCTTCAAAAATTCGGGAGGAGAATTTTATTGTTTTTATTAAGAGAGTAGCTCTTGGGGATTCTAAAACCACAATTTTGTAATGAAAAAACCCTCTGCGTCGTCCGCCATTTTGAAGAAGGTGTTTAAAACCATTTACTCAATTTTCTCAACCACTATTCGTCGTAGAGTAGTTATTTTTGTTTACTTTTGTAGGTTAACATGTTCTCTTCAATTTTTGTTGTAAAATTTTTTATTGATAGCTCCTTCCTATAAAAAGTTTTTGTTGAAAAACCAGCAAACTTTCGACTTTAAAAAAGGTTTTTCAAGTTTATCTCACCCAAGGTCCATCCGAACCGAAAATCACTTTCGATACTTTTTATAAAACATTAAATTTCCTACATTTCTGTTTATTTAGATTTCATGTAAGTCAAAAAACTTACAAGAAATAGCACGATAAAGTTTTCTAGTATTTTATATTTAAGTGTCGATTGATTTTTATTAAACTGCCCCTACTTGTTCCCTGTTAGATTAACATATATAAAATTACGTACATATCTATAGAGAAAGGTTGTACCTCAAATTGTGTATAATTTGTTTCTTAAAAATTAAAAATTTTCCACAAAAAAAACGCTTCTGACGATTCTGAGAAGAGAAATTCGATTCTGGATTTGAAATCAGAATCCACTCAAGAAGCACTAATACAATCAAACTCAAATGTCACAACAAACTGCAATGCACTTCATGTTTTTTTTAACGTTCCATTTTAATTTATTTCGCATCCAAAATCAAAGTATTTGATAAAGATTAATTAAAAACACAAGAAAAATTTAATCAAACAAATTTATTTGAAAGTTTGGAGTTCATACAGTCGTGTTTTACATCTTACGTTTTGTGTGGCAGCAAATAAATTCTATTTGGTGATTCACCTATACATATACCAAAACAGAATTGAGTAGAAGCAACATGAAGCGTTCCATTGGATTTCAGAATGAGTGAAACCTTGAGAGAAACCAATGAAAACGCTATTAGACATGATTTAATGAATACAAAATGAGAATTTTAGGATTTTTTAAAGGGAAAAAAAGCCGATTAGAAAAAAAAATTATTTTTAAAAATAAAATTAAATAAAAAAACAAATATAAAAATGAATTTTTTCTAATTGGCTTTTTTTCCTTTTTTTAAAATCTCAACTTCATTTCTACTGGTCAGATTTTTAAGATTAAGATCTCAAAATTTAGCTTACAAATGTGGCTAAATTTTTAAATACAAATTATTGGGGAGGGGCAAAAAGTTTCGTACTAAAAGGGTGTGTAAATGTCCCGTTAACTTTATAAATACTATTTTAAATTCAAAATATGATGAACATTTTTTAATTTTTAAGAAACAAATTATACACAATTTGAGATATGTAAGTAATTTTATATTTGTTAGTCTAACGGGGACAAAGTAGTGGCAGTTTAATAAAATCAATCGATATTAGACTTTGTCGTACTATATCTTGAAAGTTTTTTGACTTACATGAAATCTAAATAAACAGAAATGAAGGAAATGTAATGTTCTATAAAAAGTATCTAAAGTAATTTTTAGTTCGAATGAACCTTGGGTGAGATAAACTTGAAAAATCTTTTTTAAAATCGAAAGTTTGCTGGTTTTTCAACAATAACTTTTTATAGGAAGGAGCTATCAAAAAAAATTGAAGATACAAATTGTAGAGAACATTTTAACCTACAAAAGTTACTCTACGACTAATAGTGGTTGAGGAAATTGAGTAAATACTTTTAAACACCTTTTTCAAAATGGCGGCCGATGCAGAGGGTTTTTTTTATTGGAAAATTGTGATTTTAAAATCTCCAAGAGGTACTCTTTAAAATAAATCAATACAATTCTCTTCCCGAATTTTTGTAGATATTTTCGATTTTTTGGATAATTTGATTGGACTATATGTACTATGATATTTAGCCTAATCACAAATTCCATCGTAATGGGAAACTATACGAATCCCGAAAAATCTATCACTGAACCCGTTCGTAATGGCAATTGGTATGGGATTTTCAACTGCGATGATATCTGTGATAGTTTTTTCGGGATACGTACCAAGTTTCTGATTACGATGGAATTTGTGATAAGGCTGATTAATAGTTTCCACCCCGCCTACTATATTATTAGCATGGATTAACGCGAATAAAAACTTCCTAAGAATGTTTACACATACGAAAGTAGAAGCATACAATGCTAGAAAGATTCCTTCAGAATTATTTTGCTTCTTGAGTAAATTTTCCAAGTGAATTTGGCTGTAGCAGAGCTCGTAGAGGAAAAGAAAACAACAAAACAATTAATTGCTACAGTTTTTTGTTTGTTTTAATATTTCTCATTTGTCTTGGTTGTTATTAAAACTATTTCTTGTTAATATTCTAAAATACTTTTCATTTCAAATTTCTTTCTGTTTCTTCGCTTAAATTACACAATTCAAATATTAGCTCTGTCTTTTATAATGTTGCGTTTTTTTTTTTTTTGTTAATAAGTTTATCTAATATTTTTTCCGAAATGTTGTTTAAATTATTTCTTTTTGGTTACACGATTTTGACACGATTTTATTTTTTTTTAAATAAATAATACACACAAATTATGAACAGTTAATAATTTTTTCTTATCTTAATTTTTATCAAAACTTCCCATTTTTGTTTATCCATTTAAATTATTAATTTAATTTTATATAAATTATATTCATTCCTTTTATGGCTTTTTTTTTCTTCTGTTTTTTGTTTTGTTTGTAGAACATAGAAATTAAATCTTTACCTCTCGCTTTCTTTATTTTAGTATATCATTTTATTTGATGTTTATAGAGTAGCGAGTGAACGTAGTCACATGTTATATTTTATTTTACAGTTTTTCTGGTTTATTCTTGGAAATGAGCACACAAATAGAAGTAATCAAGAATCCTTATTCTTAAAAATATTTTACAAATACTAGTTTTTTTTGAGATTTCTTATACACCTAATACCTACGTATTAAAATTATGATGGTGTTTTTTTTTTTTGTTTTTTTTTTTTGTTTTCTTTAAGAAATATACATCTTATATATTATTTTTTTAGGATAATGGTTAACATTTATTCGATAATAAAGTAAAAAAATAGGTAACGGAAATTGTGGTGTAAAATTAAGTCTTCAAAAAAAATCTATTGTTAAAAATATATTGAAGGTACATACTATACATACAAGTTATTGATTAAAAAAATTCTTAAATTACATTTACATAATATTTAAAGCGCTGTATAACAAAATGTCAAAATGGCTATGGCTGCTGAATTTTATATCTTATCTAAAATTAAGCGTTTCTTTGAGAATTGTATGTATATATCTTTTTACATACATATAAAAAAGTTAAGCGTTAAATAAAATCATTTGATTAATATTATATTATATTAATTAAGAAGGTCTGCCGATTTATAAAAAAAAAGTCTTGTAAGGGATATGAGATCGTCATCCAAAATGTTGTGGTAGATGTTGGAGCTTATCACGAATATGTCAACGTTAAAATTGACTTGCAGCAAATCACGAGATTTGAAAATTACAACTCAAAGTTCTAGATCTGGAAGAGTTTTGGCCTAGGCTAAACTTGAAGTTTTCATTGATTGATTAATTAATGAATACTCTAAACTATATTTAATCTGACTCTAAGGCCTAGTTTTTCTGGGTGCGAGATTATCCTAGCTTCGAAGTTAAAATTCGATTTTTAATAACTCGTCGCTGAAAAAACTGAGTATGAATTTATGAAGGTGTTCAGCCCTATTGTGAGTTTCACCCGGAAAACATTTTGTTCGCTCGGATTTTTAAAAGCTATTGTGAGTTTCACCCTACATTTTTCAGCAATTGTGGCCTCGGATTTTCTTTCACGCGGAAATCACAATAGGTATGATTATTTGTGCGTTAATTAAAAATGTTGTCATTCACCTAAATAGCAAGTTAGTTTTACTTATGTTTAAGGCAGTAACAAGCAAATTTCCCGTTTGCGAGACTACAACTTTACATGGAATTGCTGACCGCGAAAATACATAACGTTAGGTATGATACGACAAGAAAGTCAAGAAACTGCATGGTAGCTTTACTTAATTGAAATGTACAAATACTACTTGATTTTATAATGAAATGATGATTTCTCCAGCGAAAAGTTTTATGCATGGCAGCATAAAACTAGAAGATATTTTGGACGAAATTCGGCTAGCTTATGCTCGCTATATTCCACCCAATATTGTAAACTACCAAATATTATAACTCATTATTGCTCCAATGAGACCTATTAGTGTCAATATGATTAGTAGTGTCGTTGATTTATGTGTTAGTTGTTTATTCAGTAAATCTTCTTATTGCTGAATGAATACTGTATGCCTTTTCATATTCGAATGACGAAACACGAAAATAAATGTAAACTTAAGAAAATACATGAATACTCGTAGGCCAGCAAACGGCCTCGAGAGACTTTTTCCTTAAGGGTAGCGCAGAACGTTAATTCGCTATTGGTACAGAGACATACAAATCAAAACAGTACAAATCGAACAAATCATTAAGGTCGAGAGACAACAGAAATTCTCATATGAATTTATATATTGGATGATTTCCAGTTCCTGTCTGGACCAAAGTAAAATAAGACTTATAGCATAACTTTTTCCCATCATCTGAACTGAAAACATAAATTACCTCCATATTTCTACGAACGAGCTTACACTCATACAATATATTGACATAAACATCATTAAAACTTACAAAATAAATATATACATATATATGTATGAGTTACAAAATGACAAAAATACTGCAAAAAACTTAGAATTAGTTGTGATTTCATTTCTGAAAATTGTGGGTCAAAAATATTTTTTTATTAAATGATATTATGTACTCGTGTGTATATACAAAAAAAAACTTAGTCCTAGCAGAGACAATATTATACTGAACAATATATTGAATGTTATGTACAACTTAAGCTCCTGTTTAAATGGAATACAATGCGGAGTTTAAAGGAACATTTACAAATTTTGTTGATTTTTATAGCACGTGTTTGTTATCTTCTCATATTGTAGATGTGCTTTTTTTTAAGAATTGGTATATAAAATTTAATTGCTTTAGCTATCGAATAATTTCCTATATTGAAATGGATTTTGTAGTGGATTGTAATTTGGACCAGCGAATTTAATCACAAATAGAAAATATGTGATATTATTGATGAATTATCGTTAAATATAATTTATATAACAAACATATGTAAATAATGGCACTGCAAAACTAGAATGGAATTCTATTTTACAATCAAAAGTCAGGATCAAGTGCTATGCTTTTGATTGCTGATTGAATTGCCGGAAACTGGAATGCGAACAAAAACATTTGTTTCCAATGTAATGATTTGATAAGACATACAGTAGTGGACAATATTTTAGCAAAGTACTAGGAGTAATATCATATTTTCAATTTTTTTAGTTTATTTTCAAATACTGTAATTTTGTATGTTGTCAATGACCACAGTACACATATCTAAGGTATTATCAGGAGCAGCTTGTCAAATTTCAAGATGGCTGCATTTTGTGTAAGTACACAGTAAACAAAAACAAATTTTTGGTGATTGTTTGAAATTCAATTTTGTTACTATTGATTTTGACAATATGCGCAGAACTGAACAAAAATGAACACGCTAGTGATATGTATCTTGGTCAATGACAACCAACTTGGCAACAAAAAACTGTTGTTTTTATTTTTTTTTTAAAGTTATTTTCGTTTTAAGAAAAACGTCGATTTAAGTAATAAACGAATTAAGACTCGAATTTATTCTAAAGTCGAGTTTATCTTATTCGAAAAATCGAATTTAAGCTAGATTTGACTCGTAAATAAGTTTTTTTTTATTAAAGGCCATTATTTTTAGCTGGACATAAATTTAGCACATTTAATGTATGTACATACATAAGGTGCGTTCCATTACTTTAAATTTCTGTGATTGTCTGTGCATTTGTGTGATTTTCAGTATATTTTTTGACAAAAGACAACGCTCACGAGAGAGTAAATAATGTCCCCTACCTGAGATTTTCAGTCCGAGAAATTTTTTCGGGCAGAAAATCTCATCACAGCAAAATGTAATTTTGAGAGTAAAAGAGTGAAAGCCGAACATCGAGTCGTACTTGTCTGGCACATTAGGTAATACGGAATTTGGTTGAATTTGCGTTCACGTACATTTGCACAGTTCTGATATTTTTGAGACTCTTCAATGTGTTAAATTTATGTCCAGCCAAAAACTGGATATTACAATTTTTTTTGATTTTCTCTTGCAGATATTATATAAGATTTTATTTGATCTTGCCAAAACATACTACTATGTATATTTATTGTTTATAAAATTAAAATACAAAATTTAATAAGAAAAGAACTGAAAATTGTAGCCTTATTTTTTTCACTAAGTGTTCTAAATTCTTGTCCATCATTGTATCTACCAAGCGAATTCAAATCGTAAAAATCAGTTCACTGCTGTCTATAGTTTTCTTGCTCAATAATTTTTCTGCATTATTCAGCAGAAAGAGAAAACTTTGTATTCGTTTCCATCAAAACATAATATTTTTGAAAGGAAGGACATTTTTGTTAGACTTAGTGAATTATTTGAATTTAGTTTTAATAAGCATTTTGGGGACAAGGTCAATTCCAAATGTACACAAACTTGACTACTATTTTTTTCTATATCTTTTCAAAACCACACACTTCTTTGATTTTAGTTGAGAAATAGCTAAATGCTACACGGTTCTGTGGGTAACCACATTTCTTCAATCATTATTTAAAATATTTGTCCACAAATAAATACAAATAACTGACGTTTAAAAACAGAGTATCCCACGCTGTTCGACGTGAGTGCTTTCGACCTGTGGTGGAATATAAAACAAAACCACTGGCGCAACTAAACTAACTAGTTAAATTTAACTTTTTGTTAAATTAATAATAAATGTATCCATATGCCTGTAAGACCTAAGGTCTTATAAATGCAATGCACGGAGTTAGAAGGAAAGGAATTCATTTTTTGTTGGCACTTTGGATGAAATTCCACGGGTGGAGCATCCAGTTGGAACTGTGGAATATAGAGTGGGACTTAAGTTAGCAGTCAAACACTTTCCACCGTGTCATTGCCACCCGCTATAATAAAACAAAAATTGCCCTGTAGACTAAAAACTCAGTCAAAAAGCAAACTGATAAATATTTTTCATTAATTATTAAAGCGGCTAAAAAAGGCCAAGCAGAAAAATCTTTAAAACAACAACCAAAGAGACAGACTTTGAATGATAAAACACTTTGGTATTCAGCCCGTTTTCTTTATGACTTATTGAATAGAATTGGAATAACATTTTAAATGCTTCCTTTTCACTTTTCCCACTTTCGATACTAAGGCCAAGTTTCTTAGTTTGCCCACTTTTAAAACTAAGCTTTTCATCTTTAATCAATTATAATATCAGCTGGTAAATCACGTGTACCTAGACTAAAATTTCAATCATCAAAATCGCTAATCAGACGATTTTGGTTGATAAATTCCATTTAATTTTAGATGTGAAAATCAACTAACATCCCAATGTGAAACAAAATTTGCGCAAGAGAAGTCAGGAAATTAAAGTCAAAATGCAAAATTTATTCACCCCGATTATAGAACCATTCATTATTTGCTAAGAATGCATACTTATTCACTAATGATTGATTGAAAGAATGACATCTCCAGACATGCAATCGAATTCATTAAATCATGTATTGCAAAATGTTTGGAATCTTTTGCACATTTGTAAACATATTACCTGTTTTAGCAGGCATCAGTGTTTTTGACCTAAGATAGAACGTTGAAATATAATAGTTGTTAATCCTAATATCAATGGCATAAACGAACGAAAATTAGCTGTCTAAAGAGTCAGAATGAGAAGTAATCCATAATGCATTTAAAAGAAAGAAATTATCTATTACTTTTTTCACTTACTTGGCGTGCGTTCGGGGCTAGATCCTCACTTGCGAAGGTAAAACAGAACGAAACTTGATGAAAAGTAACAAATTTCGCGTCACGTGATTGCCCTGTATTCGTTTCATTTCGTATGGCGAATTAAGTGTCCCTACCACAGTATATACACTTCTATCCTTTACGACGTTCAACAACAAAAGTATATTTTTTTTTTTACTAGTTTCGATTTGTTATGAAAATGACAATCCATGAATGTTAATTATACTTTCAATTTAAAAGAATATAAGCTTCAACCTTCAAGCGTTATATATACATACATTTATAAAATATTGGTACAAATTATATCCACAAAAACAATGTAAATACATAATAAATATATTGAAAATAAAAACACTCGATATTGTATGTATGTAAAATTTCTATAAAATCCCATATTTCAAAAAATGTGCATTCAAATCTGTTTAACAATATAAATATGTTACAATCCTAAAACAAATAAAAAAAATACATTCATTGTCCTTTACGCATCGCATTCAATTCTTCAAATAAGAGCCTTTAACCTATTTTATGAATACTAATAGTTATGTATTTTATTTGAATTTTGTGTGTTTTATTAATAGGTAATATTATTGAACTTACTTTTTACTTAAACTAGATTAGATTTGGTTTATGCGCTGGTAATTTGTAGCCAACAAACTGGAACGGTGGCTCCATTGGAGGACTGGATGAACGCTTAATATGATCAAGTGAATGAGTCATTACAGCACCTGTCATAACAGCGCTGTGAGAAGATCCACGACCGCGTTTTCTTTTTGGAAGGATGCCTTTTCTTGCCATATAGAAGCGAATAGTGGACACTGGGATGTTAAACATATTGCTGACAGTCTGGAATGTTTGTCCTTTCGAAACACACTTGGCAGCTTGAGCAAGAGAAGCTTCAGATCTTCGGACACGTTTATATGAATTATTAGGGCTGTCCATATTCATTTGCATCAACATACTTTCATCATTGTCGCCGGCAAAACTGTCTTCGTCGTTTACCGTCGGATAAGCATCATCTTCGGGTTTGGGATAATCATCAAAATTGTCGTAGGCGATGGTTGAGTCATCGAAGGGTTCTGTAGCCACACTTTCGGATTTCATCATGATCGATTGGCGCATAAAATTCGCCTGTTCGACGACATTGAGTGCTATCGTTTGATTTGATACTGATGCGGTAACAGTGCTGGTATTGCTGCTACTACAGCTGCTGGTAGTGGCTGTGCTGCAGTTGGATGCTACAGGAAGATCATTTACATTAGGAGTAACTTGTTCTTGGCTTTCGAGTGAAGTAGTGTTGACATCTAATGGGCCGTTTGAGTTAGAGGCTGTGGATTCATGTGGTAAGGAATTAATCTTTGTTTGTTCTGAAAACTCTGTGCTTTGTTCTTCAGTACATTCTGGGGTTTCCATGGTCGCTGATGATTGCTGCTGTTGTGATGGTTGTGGAGCCCCAGACGCACTAGCTGTTCGAGCTGCCTTGGCCATCTGTCTTAACTGATTGAGATTTAGGGCAGCATCAGATCCGTAAAGCCCTCGAATGCGTAGAGACTCCGCACATTTTAGTAGATTTGGCAAACCGGCTTGAGTTACATTAACTTCACCTTTGTACATGAAATCAACCAAAGCTTGAATCTCCCACAGTTTAATGTCCCGTGGCAGGATTATCACGGGATGTTTACAAGGATTTTCTGCAAGAATGCTTTCAAAATATGACGAGCATGCAGCCAATACCAGTCGATGACAATGAAGCTGATGACCTTCACAGGCCAATGTTACATCGACGAACCTTTGGCCAGCAAGGAGCTGGGGAAAAGCTGCACCCAAACTTCCCAAGTGACTATTCCATCGTACACAAAATTCTTGTGAATGAGCAGCCGCCATCTTTTCACTCATTTTACGCCTTGACGCAAAAGTTTGCTATTAAGCCAGCTTTAGTTGTACACAGTTCTAGTGAATGCTGTTGTTCTTATTTTGTGATGAGCAATGACAGTTATAATGAATGATTTTATTTTATTTGAGATCTGTAGTGATGTGTGCATGTATGTTCAGATGATTGTGAAGATGGTTTAACTGTATTCCTTTAATTCACTTCGACATGTATCCGTTTTATGATTCTACATTTGTATTTTTTCGATTTTCATAAAATCCAGTTTTCCACAGCCATTGTACAAGAAAAAAAGAGAAGAAATAGAAGATTTGATTTTTGTGTGTCGTTTTCTTTTTTGAAATGACTAAAATTCTACATCATAGTTAAATTAAAAAAAAAAGAAAGAATCTAATGAAAACAAAACGATATTAACTACCCAGAAATAAATTATATTCATTTTCATTTATACTATATGTTAATATGTAGTACACATTTATGTAATTAGAAAGCCCCCCTATTAAAAAAAAATTGGATGTTGATAAATCTTCACACAATCGATTCTTTTGTCAAAAAAAAACAAAATTATAATTTATGCATAAACATATACAGGGTGTCCCTTAATTCCTCAATGATATTTTGGGGAATGACTATATATATATATATATATAGTATATTCTAAACAAAAAATATGCACGGCTAGATCGCACGAACTTCCTCTCGAAGCTAACAACTAGAATGTAGCTAGGCATTAACGATGGTTAACGGAAAAAATAATAAAAACATGTTAAAATAGCAATTTTCAAATTTTTTGATTTAAAGAAACAAATTTTGATAAAAATAAGTTAAAAATGATAAACAATATTTTTTTTTCTTTGATTTTATTTTTTGTAAAAAAAGATTATTCATTTAAATTTTAAAAGCAATATTTTTTGGCTAACTAATAAAATCAACCAGGCCAATGACGAGATATGAAGGAATATAAGTAAATCTTCTATATATATAAAAATGAATTGTTGTTCGTTTGTGTTCTTATATCTCAAGTTTGGCAGCTCCGAATTTGATGATTTTTTTTTGTTGGAAACGTATTGTTCTGTAGCAGGTTTGTATGTAACTTTGTGACCACTTGCAATTCTGATGCCAAAACAAAAATTCAAAGTAAAAAAAAAATGAACAAAATGAAGAAAAATCAAACAACATTTGTTTATAGAATCAAAACGATAATTCAGATTTTATTACTGCCATTCAAAGTAAAAAATCAATCAAAACGACAATTCTTTATAGAAATTCAGTGTTATCATGAAAGCTGTTTATGATGAGAAAGGTGGATTTTATTTTTTGGATGCACCGGATGTACCTACCGGAAAGAAATTTTTAATTTCACTGATTTTAGCATGTATTTATATATTCGGTCACAAAACAAAAAAGCATTAGCGCTCGCTTCATCGGGAATCGCTGCTACGTTATTGGAAGGTGGTCGCCGTCGCACTGCACATTCTGCACTGTAGGCGGAATGTGGAAAGCGCGGCGGATCGCTTTCATTGGCGGATTTTTATTTTCTTATTCTCAAAAGGTCTTTTGTTTTCCAATTTTTGTTTGAAATCGAACATACACTTTTCGATCACCTAGAATCCTATAATTTTAAAACAAAATCTGGAAAGCAAAAGGATTTTTAAGACTAAGAAAATACAAATCCGCCAATGAAGGCGATCCGCCACACTTTTCAAAATCGGCCTACTGAAGTTACCATATTGAACATTCATATTAATGAAACACCCACATATAACATTTCAAAGACCTCAGAAACAACACAGGTATTACAACGATGTAAGATTATTATATGGTATGAATGCACGATGGTTCATAAGATGTCATTGGAAGCTTAAAATAGAACATTGAAAGATCTGCAAAACAATCAAAATTTTTTTGGTGGTGTCTTTATATAATTGGCCGGTGATTTTCGACAATTATTGCCCGTAGTTCCACAATCAACTCCAGCGGATGAAATTAATAAAAAAAAAAAAATAAAATCGGGTGGCACAACGGCTCATGAAGAACCAGGGCCTAGTGACTAACAACTCGCAACCATTCCTGAGTGCGCCTGTCGACACGAATGGAAGGGACCTACATTTTTATGCCGAATCCGAACGGATAGACGAGAAGCACTTATTCGTGACAAGTGATACTCTTGGAGGATTTGTCAATTCCTCGCAAGAGGCAGTAGCCCTGAAAAAAACTTTTTAGTTTTTAGGTGTACGAGGCTGGGAAGCGAACTCCAGACCTCCAGCGTGACAGTCGAACGCACTAACCATTACGCTACGGGCTACTACGGATGAAATTAATGCATGCTTGAAATCACCGAATTTGTGGAGATATGTCAAAACAATCAGATTGACAATAAATATGCTTGTCCACTTGAAAAACGATTCATCGGCCGTTGAGTTTTCAAAGCAGTTGTTGAATATTGGAGATGGTAAAATGCCCATTGATGATGGATTAATAAATTGTCGGAAAAGAAGAATGGATTAAAAAAGTGTTTCCAAATATTGGACAGCGATACAAAGATCATGCTTGGTTGAGCGAACAAGCCATATTGGGATATTCAAAATGGAATAATTGGTGAAAAGTATCATATAAGTCAATCGATACTATTATAGACGAAGATGACGTAGTAAACTATCCAACAGAATTTCTTAATTCACTAGATTGCCACCCCATAATTTACGATTAAAATTCAGTGTGCCAATCACCATGCTTCGGAATATAAATCAACAAAAACTTTGCAACGGAACAAGACTTGCTGTTAAGCGCTTAATGAATAATGTACCTAATCGAAGCCACAATTTTAAAAGGAAAGCATAAGGGAGAAGACGTTCTTATTCCCCGAATTCCGCTAATTCCATCTGACTTACCATTCAATTTCAAACGGGTTCAATTTCCAATTCGCCTAGCTTTTACAATGCCAGTCTTTAAAAGTGTGGGGCATAGACTTAGAATACCCAGTATTTTCACATGGGCAGTTATATGTTGCATGCTCCAGAGTAGACAACAAATGTTGTATACCAAAGAGCATTACAATAGATAAACATTTTGAAGAGAACTTTGAGTTTTTATTAACGACCAGCGAAGCGGTCGCGGGCACCCTAGTATGTATAAAAAAGCAAATCTTTTCAAAAAAAAAAAATAACTTTATTTCAGTTATTCGAATTTTTTGGTAAAAGCGTGGTATGCAGTATTATTAGAACTAATCTTCTTTATAAAATCGAAATCATTGTATGTCAGCTACCCTTTCTAGATGAGCTAAAACAAAAATTCGAACTAAACACCAAATTTGAAGCAAATCCGTCCAAACGTTTAGGCTCTAGCTCGATGTACATCAGGACGCTCTGTCAAACAGACCGACGGATGTCTTGACGAAAATCACTCGAAATTGTTGTTTGACACGAAACAAATACTTGCCCTATATACAAAGTAAAAATGTTACATAGTTGTTACGAAAATTTAATTATCTACTTTGCTGATTTACACTTAGTTTTTTTTATTACTATTTTGATCAAGTAGTTTATTGTTTGTTTTATATTTTAATTGAGAAAAATTTTCAAATTAATTTTTATTCTGGAACTATTATTCAATTCGTTCGGTTATTTTGTTATTAAATTACTTTTTATATAAAAACCGATTTGGAGTTTTTATTTATTTGACGACGAGAACAATTTCGAAGACATCGTGGTCCTTCAGAACCAGAAGAATACAGCACTTTGGAAAATGTCAGCTAGCAGGACAAGCGCAAGGACATCGAAGGGAATTCCACCCAAACGGTATGGCCAAGACGATGATATTCCAATCAGGAAAAGTGTATCTTGTATATCACTTCATGGAAATGATGAAAATCAAGAACCTGAAAAAGTTACCGAACGTTCTGGAGACAATACGCTTACAGCTGATGAAGAAAATCAGGTTTATTTTTCTGATGACCAATCAGAAGACAACGGGGAAGAGAATGGCCTCCAAGTGGAAGACAACACCAACGACACAATATTCAAACTATCCGAAGAGGTGAGAAAATTGTCTTTAGAGCTCCATAGGTTGAAGTCCAAAGGATCTCTAGATACGAAAGAAAATCCTGTGAAGAAGATGAAGAAACCATCAACCAGGGAAAGTGAGACTTCATGTACCGGTGACAAAGATCTTAAGCCACCTTACATGGAAATGATGTCAACTTTTATGGCAAGACAAACCAAAATGGACCTACCAAAATTCGGAGGAAATCCTGAAGACTGGTTGCTGTTTAAAAATGAGTACCATCGAACAACAGACATGTGCAAATTCACAAGCAACGAAAATGTGACCCGACTTCGTGTAGCTTTGAAGGACGAAGCGCTAGATGCTGTTCGATCCCTCCTCATTTCACCAGATAGTGCCGAAAAAATCATGAGAATCTTGGAGAGACGTTTTGGACGACCAGACTACATCATCAACTCGTTGATCTTGAAGACAAAGGATATTTCACCTCCTAAAGAAGATAAGCCGATGACGATCATCAAATTTGCTACGGCAGTAGAAAACCTCACTGGTATGATAGAGCTTCTTAACAAAAATGAGTATTTGTCCAATCCACAGCTTATTCAAGACCTGGAAAAGAAATTGCCACCAACGTTACACATTATGTGGTCAGATTTCATATACGAAAAGGATTCTTACAATCTGAGGAACTTATCTGATTGGTTGGATAGAAAGTCACATGCTGCCTCTCTTCGTGTGCAACCAGATTCATCACCGTCTACATCAAGAGGAGATACAAAACGGACACCAAGATTAAACACAGCTATCAAAACGGACGAGATCATAAAGTGCAAGGTTTGTTCATCGAATTGCAAATCTGTTGCAAGATGTAAGAAATTTTTTGAGATGAACGTAGACGAAAGATGGAAGTTTGTTACAAAAGCTTCACTTTGCTTTTCTTGTTTAAATGAAAATCATTCACTGCAAGCGTGTCGCAAGAAAGTATCGTGCAATGTAGACAAATGCAAGAAGCAGCACCATTATTTGTTACACTCCAATAGAACTTCACCACAAAATCAACCTAGTGAACTATGTACCCAAAGCTCTTCGGCTGATGTCCCAACCAATTTAAGAATTTTACCAGTCTATCTTAAAAATGGTAACATTGAAGTCAAGACATTAGCTATGCTGGATTCTGGAGCGAGTCTTACTTTGATGAGAAGCGACATAGCAGAGAAGTTAAAGGTGACCGGAACCCATTCACCTCTTACCGTTAAATGGTTCAATGGAGAGTCTGCTGAAGAATTGGACTCAAAATGCTTCTCGACATCCATCAAAGGTACATTTAATGGAGCTAAGTTCTACAAACTACGAGATGTCAGGACCGTTAAGGAATTACCTCTAATTCGCCAAACAGTCAACAAGAAGAATATAACTGAAAAGTACCCATATCTGAATCAAATCGACTTAGAAAGCTTTGAAAATGGCCAACCGACAATCCTCATTGGTGAAAACAACGGACTGCTGTCATCAACAAGGCAACTCATACATGACAAATGGAACTCGCCTATAGCCAGCAAGACATGGCTGGGTTGGACGATAAGCGGCAATGATGGATCTAGTTATAATCACGACAAGAAGGCTCTAGTTGCAAATGTCATTTCGAATTCAGAGGATGTTGAACTTCATGACTTAGTCAAGTTCTTTTGGGAATTGGACGGCATAGGTGCAACAAAGACGAACATCGAAAAATCCCGTGATGACGACAGAGCGTTGCAGATTTTGGCGAAGACCACAAAGCGAGTTTCTGAAGATCGATGGGAATCTGGACTTTTATGGAAATATGACAACATGCCTCTTCCTTCAGGTAGCAAAAAGATGGCTTTCAAACGGTTACTCATGCTCGAAAAGAGACTGGATAAAGACGACGTCCTAAAATCAGCTATCCAATCTAACATCAGTGAGTATATCCAAAAGGGCTATCTCGAAGAGATGACAATCCTGAAAAATCCAGAAGGCAGACAATGGTATCTTCCGCACTTTCCTGTTGTTAACCCTAACAAACCGGGAAAAGTCAGAATTGTGTTTGACGCTGCAGCAAAATGCAATGGTACATCATTGAACGACATGCTTCTACAAGGACCGGATATGCTGAAGTCATTACCTGGGGTTATTCTTCGATTTCGACAGGGATCTATCGGATTCACTGCCGATATCAAAGAAATGTTTCATCGTGTGCAGATTCGAGATGACGATTGCTACAGTCAGCTAATACTTTGGCGTGGTGATAAGAGACAAAGTGAACCAAAGACATACAAAATGACTGCAATGACTTTTGGAGCTACCTGTTCACCATGCGCCGCCATCTATGTCAAAGATAAGAATGCAGACGAATTTGTTGCTGAGTATTCAAATGCAGTAAGTGCTATCAAGAGAAACCATTATATGGACGACTACCTAGGAACAGCGAGAAATGAAAATGAGGCTATCTTAATCATCAAAGACATCATCTATGTTCATGGTTGTGGTGGTTTCGAGCTAAGAAACTGGTATTCTACGTCAGCGCAGGTTAACAAATCTATTCCGAAGCATCTCCTGCCCGTCACAAAGACTGAACAAATAAACATTGATAAGAGTATGCACATAAGTCGAGTGTTAGGAATAGTTTGGGACACCGCAGAAGACGTCTTCACTTTCAACACAAATTTTTCGAAACTTGACTCAACTCTTTTAAGTGGACAAAGAGCACCGACCAAGCGAGAGGCATTACAAATTATAATGTCAGTTTTTGATCCACTTGGTTTCATCGCCCACTTTGTAATTGTTGGGAAAATCATTCTTCAAAAAATCTGGAAGACATCAACTGGCTGGGATGACGAACTAAGTGCTGAATTAGATGCTGAATGGAAGCAGTGGTTAAAGAACTTACAACAAATTCACTGCGTGCGAATTCCAAGATGTTTCTCTGACTCCTACCTAGATGGACCGAAAGTTGAACTACACTGTTTCGTGGATGCCAGCGATGAAGCTTACTCTGCAGTTGTTTACGTTAGAACATTGACCGAAAATAATCTTTCTGTTGCTTTCGTAGCAGCCAAGGCAAAAGTAAAACCTTCCAAACCCATCATGACGATTCCGAGACTAGAGCTCCAAGCTGCGTTACTAGGAGCAAGACTGACTAGTCACCTGCAACACGAGCTAGACCGAAAATTTGATAGAATTGTTTATTGGACTGATTCTGCAACAGTTTGGTATTGGATCCAATCAAGTAGCTCTCGACATAAACAATTTGTCGCTAATCGTCTTAGCGAAATATCTGAATTGACCCCTGCAAAGGACTGGAGATGGCTTCCAACAAAATTGAATGTAGCTGACGATGCAACTAGAAGTGGCTTAAAACACCTTAGCCCTACTAATCGTTGGTTTACTGGACCCGAGTTCTTATATTTAGATGAATCTAAATGGCCCAAGAATAAACTAGATCCAGTTGATGACGAACTACTCGAATTTGTTGGAACCATTAATGAAGAAAGAAGATTTCAATTACCTGACGTTAAGCGATTTTCATCATGGTTGAGGCTTATTCGCGCCACTGCTTGGGTGTTACGTTTCATACGAAATTATGTACTCAAACAAAATCACAGCGGAGAACTCTCAACGGACGAACTTCATGATGCCGAAATTCTATGGATTCGACAATCACAGCGAAGAATGTTTGTCAAAGAGTACCAACAACTGCAACATAACCAAGAAATCGATAAAAATAGTATCATATACAAGCTTTCTCCGAAATTGACAGACGACAATGTTATTCGGTTACATGGTAGACTTTGTAAATTATCTGATGGCGACGAATCCTTCAAATTTCCTGTTATACTTCATGGCAATGACGACTACGTAAAACTCTTAGTGAGACATTATCACGTAAAAGGGAACCACTTTGGACATGAACGCGTTCTTAATGAATTACATCAACGATACTGGATCATCAAAGTGAGGCCAACATTGAAAAAAGTGAGACGCGAATGCAACACTTGCATAAACAACAGAGCAAAGCCTGCAACAACCATAATGGGGCAACTACCATCAGCTCGTATAACAGCAGGAATGCCATCCTTTTGTTTTACTGGTGTAGACTACTTTGGGCCGATGACTATCAAGATAGGACGACGTCATGAGAAAAGGTATGGCGTTTTATTTACATGCTTAACATTGCGTGCCATTCATATAGAGATAGCCACAAATCTCTCTACTGACTCATTTATAATGGCTCTAAGACGATTTGTTGCAAGACGAGGCTGTCCACAACATATTTTCTCCGACAATGGAACCAATTTTCGAGGAGCCGAAAAAGAACTCGGAAAAAGTCTGGCTGAGTTTGACCAAGATGAAATAAGAAGACAGTTGACGACTCACAGAATCAAATGGTATTTTAATCCGCCTGCTTCGCCTCACATGGGAGGATGCTGGGAACGCTTAGTGCGATCAGTGAAGAATGCGTTGAAAGCTGTATTAAAAGAACACTATCCGACTGATGAAACCCTGTATACCTTGATGACAGAAGCAGAACATCTAATCAACTCAAGACCATTAATTGATGTACCCACTCATGCTGATGAACCAGAAGCTCTTACGCCAAACCATTTTTTGATAGGACGCTCTTCAGCATCAGCACCTATTGGGAATTTCTCAAAAACCGATTTGGTTCTACGTAAGCACTGGCGAGCAACACAGCACTTAGCTGATCAATTTTGGAAGCGATGGAGAACCGAATACCTACCAACACTCAACCGTAGAACAAAATGGTTAGCCAAAGGCGAAGGAGTGAAAGTAGGTGACCTCGTACTCGTCGTTGACAGTAACATGATCCGTGGATGCTGGCCGAAAGGAATTATAACTAAAACCTTTTCAGGAGATGATGGCGAAGTTAGAGTCGTTGAAGTAAAGACTTCAACTGGTGTTTTCAAGAGACCATTGGTGAAGATATGCATCCTAAATTTTAATCGTGATGGTAATGAAGACCATGCTGGCTCCAATACCGCGGGGGAGGATGTTACGAAAATTTAATTATCTACTTTGCTGATTTACACTTAGTTTTTTTTATTACTATTTTGATCAAGTAGTTTATTGTTTGTTTTATATTTTAATTGAGAAAAATTTTCAAATTAATTTTTATTCTGGAACTATTATTCAATTCGTTCGGTTATTTTGTTATTAAATTACTTTTTATATAAAAACCGATTTGGAGTTTTTATTTATTTGACGACGAGAACAATTTCGAAGACAATAGTGTTAGGCTCGTTTCACACGCATTCGGTTTCATTCGGTTCGGTCTCTATTCGGTTTGTATTCGGCTGTGCCTGATATGTGTGAAACGATAAAACGGTGCTCTACGGTTTCTATTAGGATTTTATTTTTGCCGTTTTATCGTTTCACACATATCAGGCACAGCCGAATACAAACCGAATAGAGACCGAACCAAATGAAACCGAATGTGTGTAAAACAAGCCTTATACACATATAAGTGGCATAGGAAATTTTTAGTTTTTAATTTCTCGCGACCATTCTTATTATAACCTTTCAATGATTTGAGATGACCCCGAGCATACAAAGTATGAAAGTTTGAGAAACTTTTCCGCTTTATTGATATAGAAGATATGTATATTGAACGCCATTGTTAAAATAGAGAAATTCTATCATTCAGAGTCCCAGTTTTTGTTCGTCTTTTCGGTCACACAAGGACCTTACTGGCGAGCTGTTCAAAGGCAACGCAGTGACTTGCTAGGAAGTATGCATTTTTTTCCGTTTCTCGAGAAAGCAGACTCTCTGAACACCGTGAACAAGTGCACTCTTGACATTGCCTAGAAATCCCTTTCTAATGTGTCGTTACGCTTGAAGCCGCTCGTCAAAAACCTGTTCTTAACTCTGCATTTACCTAACTGATAGATTGGCAGTATTTCTGTATTATGCGGATTAATGTATTAATGCGTGTAAATGCAACATTAGAGTATATTAGCTAGACAATTTGGGTGGGTACAACAAGCATCTGGACCGAATATAAAGTTGAAACCTTTTAATAGAGGCTTAAAATCAAATATGTAATTGGATACTGTGTGAAAATTTCAGATAACTTATTAAGCCTAGTTATTTAGTGACAGATAAGTCACCAAATTCGAAGGGTTAATTCGAGTTCAACTCCTTAAAAAAGATGATCACTCATTGAAAAAGTGGGTTTAAGATTGTTACGTGGGAGGCTTAAAGGAAGAGAGGAAGCGTTATTTGTCCCATATACAGTGTACGGAGTGAAGCAATTTTGATCAGCTTAAGATGTCACTACTTAAAAAAAAATTATTTCAAAGTGAATTAATTAGACACTAGCTGACCCGGCGAACTTCGTACCGCCTTACAGTCAATAAGTGTTGTATTAACTTTTAGTACACAATTTATTTATGATTTTATTAACGTAATACAAAAAATGCAAACAATTTATTAAGTTAAATAGTTTGTTATGATAAAATAAAAATTATTGACGTGTAAGCAAGACGTTTTGACTTTGGTTGATTCTTTTCATTGAAGCACTCTGTGATACACGATATTTTTCGTTTTGTTATCAGGCTCAAGAACAGTTAAAGCGGATGGTTTGCCGACACGTGAACATGCCACGTACAATTGACCATGAGAAAAACATGCATTTTTTCCAGATTCAGACCACAAACACTGAAAGACTGACCTTGTGACTTGATAATTGTCATGCCGAATGCAAGACGAAGAGGAAATTGCATTATTTTAAACTCGAAGGGCATATCGCTTGGGATCATCGGAATCCTCGGAATGAGAACTTCGTCACCTTTTAATTGTCCTTTTAGTATCGTCGCGTGAATTACATTTATCATCAGTTTCCTTATTACCAAACGCGTTCCATTGCACAATTTTGGTTCGTTCAGATTTCGTAGCATGATGACTACCGAGCGTACCTTCAATTACAAATTATGCGGTGGTAAGCCATTAGGCACATCCAAAGAGTTCAAAAATTCAGTTGGATAGTTTGTGCCTTCGTCTTCGTTTGTTACAGTATCGAAAGACTTATATGATTGCAGAGTACCGACGATTAGATCCTGAATTATGAAATTCAAGTAATCCACGTCTAAGTTTTTAGCCGCCAAAATTGCACGCTCACTCAACCATTTGTTAATTTTGTGGTTAGCAATGATGTTTGGGAAAACTTTATTAATAAGATGGTCTTTCGATGAGACGAAATTACAAAACTTCGGAGGCAATGAAATAAATGCGCTCGATTCGTCGACAGGAACACGGCCATTACCGATAGTCAGCATTTTTTTGGAGAATTCTTCAGCAGATGGATCATTATCAATGCAACTCTCATGTTTGATTTGATGATTTTAGGCAAGCGTTTATTTCATCGACAGCAGTCGATTTTGGAATGACAGGCAGTGTTTGGCGGAAATCACCAGACAGCAAAATCATTGCAACTCCAAAACATCTCGAGTCATTGCGCAGATCTTTTAAGGTTCGGTCAAGTGCTACATAAGCGCGTTTATGCGCCATAGTGCATTCGTCCCAGATGA
Organism: Melangyna quadrimaculata; assembly: GCA_949320155.1. Classification (NCBI taxonomy): domain Eukaryota; kingdom Metazoa; phylum Arthropoda; class Insecta; order Diptera; family Syrphidae; genus Melangyna; species Melangyna quadrimaculata. Next base: position 84,835,994 of record OX439484.1, read on the forward strand.
TGATTTTAGATGCTACTAAAACTTTGGCCAACTATTAAAATATCGGCTATCAACAATTGCAGTTGCAGTATAAGTTGAACTTGTATTTGAAAAAGCTCTATTAATTTATTTTCCAAGGTTCGCAAAGTGCACGCATCACGTGGATATTATAGTTATAATAACAGTTGTAGTAACGGTTGCAGTTGCATTTGAAAACAAAATAAAATGTATTTTTATAAAAAAATATCTTTTAAAGAATTTCTCAAAAAGTGAATAAAGATTCGCAGGATGCACGCAATTGCAGTTGCATTTTCTCTCAAAATAAATAAAAATTAAAAATATTTGTATATCCTCCTTACAATTTCCTGAACATTTATACCATTATTCCGATGCATTGTAATTGCAATTATATTTTACAAGGTTCAGAGGGTTCCCACAGTTATGCAGGCATACGCGGAAAACAATCCAACATACTGCTGTTTAAGAAAAAATCTTTGAACAAAAATTAGTTGAACACCAATAAATAATATTTTTTTTAAAATCTTATTATTCATTTCATTGTTTTGGCCCTCAGTTTGGCAACAAAGCGAAGAAAGGCACGACAATGGCTCAACATTTATTTGTAAGAGTAGGTAAATCCCAGAATCCACACGTCTAATTTTGTGTTTTTAAATGTTGTACTTGGAGGAAATGGTCTTATAAATATTCTTAGGGCTATATATAAGAATGTGAAAAGAATGGGCGTAAGTAGGTAGTGTTTGAAATGTTTCTATCCATGTTATCGCACTACTTACTGGAAAAGGGCAGAGCAACGTTTGCCGGACAGCTAGTTTTCAATAACAATTATAGCACACGCATTAAATATACAAATCGACTGTTAACCTTTTGCTAGTTATTCACTTTTTTCAAAACGAACTTTAAATAAAATCGATTTGACATTTTTTTTTGTTTGCTGTATGTACACACATATATTTTTTTTTAAATTTCGATTAAAGTATTTTCTATATTATAAGATTTCATAATGCTATTATTACTTTACTATTACTTTTTTCGGAATTTTAATATTTATTCTGTTATTCGGGGCGAAGGCGAATCCAACAAAAAAGAAATCATTAAAATCTGTCCAGCAGTTCTTGAGTTATAAGTTTTGTAACTAAGACGACTTTGTTTTATATATATAGATTGTGGTGATCTTATTCCAATAATTAAAAGAAAAATATGAAGTGCATTGTTCAGGGGTGTGAAAACAACAAAATAAGGCGGATAAAAGCATTTCCAGTCACAGATGCGTTTTATTATATTTTTCTCAAAGTAAGTGCTGCAAAGTGTTTGTATTTAGATTGATAAACTCTTAAACAACATATTTAGAATATTTAGAATTTAAGAATATTATGATTTAGCTGAAAATATGAACATAATAATTCTTTTGTTAGAATTTATTGTAAACAGGGGTGCATGTGCTGCGCTTATATTGTCGATTGTAAAGCGCAACTATCTGTTAAACACCCTTATATTTTTATTTATTGCTAGATAGCCACAATGTCTAATTTATTCAATTTTTTTGAAAAGATTTGTTTTTTTTTTCAAAGTATTTATTATATAGATATTTGTGGTGTTTGGTATAAACATGATAACTCCATACAAAATTTCCTTTTGACGACCAATTATTCGAGCTAGATACTAAACGAGTTACCGATTTGCTTCAAACGTATGCATGTTTGGTCTGGTGGCCAGCAGTTGACAAAACCACGACAAAACCATGACAAAAATACAAAAACTGGCGTGTATAGGTACAACAAGTGCAATGAGAACTACACCAACCGCAGCCCTAGAAACTTTCCTTTCGCTTGCCCCACTTGATCTTTTTGCGAAAGAGCTGGCGGCCAATAGCGCTCTTCGATTAAAAGAGTGCAAATATTGGAAAAAGGGCCACTATGGTCACAACACGATAATCAACTTCAACTTTCCATCAAGAGACCTCTGGAAACTCTGGAAGGAAAACAAGGTTACAAATGTAGATCATGTCTCGGTATTCACTGACGGGTCCAAATCAGACGAGGGGGTAGGGTCTGACATCTTTTCAGAAAACCACCCATAAACAAGTCGGTAAAACTACCAAACTACTGTAGCGTCTTTCAAGCAGAGGTCCTTGCAGTATGTGAAGCTGCAAAGCATCTCTCCACGCTTGAATTGACGGGTAAGAACATTGATTTTTTCATAGATAGTCAGGCTGCATCAAAGCCATATCATCAATTGTCACAAAATCCAAACTGATTGATTGCTGTCGCAGCAAACTAAAATCGTTGGGCAAACACAAACACAGTTACCCTTCGTTGGGTCCCAGGTCACCGTGACATTTTTGGTAATGAAAGGGCCGACGAACTGGCCAAGAACGGGGCAACACTTGAACCGAGCCAAGTCATACCCTGGGTACTTATGCCTCTAGAACAAGAAAAATGTAGAATTCACCAGCTCATCTGATCTATGTAGAGGGTGTCAAAACGAGGAGGCGATGGAGGGCTCATACCAATTCCTTTGCGAATGCCCCAGCCTAGCTAGAATCAAAAGAATAACTCTCGGAGAATATTTCTTCGACGAATTGGATAGCGTCTCTCTTTTGCCACCTGCAAACATCATGAAATTCATCCAGATTTCAGGATGGTTCAGGGAGGGCCCTCCTACCATAACCCCTCCCTGATACCCAACATCCGCTCCTCACCTATGCTTTCTCCTACCAAGGTCATCTCCACTGAGATCCGAGTGAGATGATTTGGCTTGCCAAAATTAACATTATCTTAAAAAATAAAGTATGGGTCCCTTTTGACGAAATCACGTGTAAAATGAGTTGGTGCCGTTGAATACTTTTGCTGAACATTTTTGTTTTTATTATACTTTGCGCCCACAAAAGGTATAAGTAATACCCTTAAAATGTTTGAACACAGTACGAGTGTAAGGAAAATGGAAAAGGATTTAAAATGAGATACCGTTGCACATTGTTATTTAAAGTTTGAACGCTGTAATGAAAGAGAAACATAGAGCCAGGTAAAGCATTCCACATTCTTGTGGTACGACTAAAGAAAAATTTCTATACTTAACAGTACGTCCGAAGTTGGGCTTAAGGGAAAACTGATGGGCAATCCAACAAGCACTAGTATTACGGTTGAATTGTTTAAGGGAAAGAATGCAATTGGATATTTCACTAGAGTTAATAAAAATAGCGATACAATAATGAAAGACATGATACGGTGTTCAAGAGATGTAAATGTTTTCGTTATATAGTTATTTCGCCCATCACTTTTAAGCCTCTTTTTTGTATTCTGACTTAATAGACTCGAGCACCTGCTCAAATGTAAGAATTGGATCCTAGACCGATCAGAAGGGGAGACAAATATCTTGTATCGTCGAAGAGGCACTTAGCAGCGTTTTTGTCGACGTCGAATATGTGGTCATTACACAAATGGTGGTCTACGATACACATACCTAGAACTGAAACCTGTTTAGCTCTCGGCAAGTGCCACTCATGGATGGTGGGTCCGCTTTAACGACAGGAGCCAGCACATTGAGTTTGTGATGCATTCAATTCCCCATTGTACAATGCTGTCAAGATCCGAATATAATTAGCTGCCATTTAAGGTCCTAGGGGTGCCGTCGTCTGCGAAATAGTTTAATGAATTAAAAGTTTCATGCTAAAAAAAAAAAACACTATCGACTATCGTCAGCGCGGCGAACCCCACAAGTGGAAACATAGGCGAAGCAGTTCTGGGAGAGTTGTGGTCCTCCTCGAGATCATGACAATTGCCGGTAAAATGAAGAAGAACAAGAAGTTTCAGGCTAAATATCGTTTATGGATAGAAGGAGGAAAGTCGGAGATAAAACGGAGCCCCGAGGCACAGCAGCATTTATTTTGTAAGTTTCAGACTTGAAACCATCCAATACAATAAGTATTGCACGGTCCAAAAATTAATTTCTAATCCAGAGAAATAGAGATTCGTCGATACCAAATGCACGTATTTGCAGTAATAGAGCTTAATTCATTTGAAATATCAACTGCAATAATCTTACTTTTCCCAAAACGATGTAAAGATTTTTGCCACTGTTCGGTGAGATATACCATAAGCTCAGCAGTGGGCCTATTGCTTCGAAAGCCGTACTGCCGATCGTTAAGAAATTTTCGTTCTTTAAGATATTTCTTAAGCTCAAAATTTATCAGCGTTTCCATGACGCTGAATAATCAAAAAGGATACAGCTCAACCAAAGTCTTTCAGGCCAATAAGCTTAACATCCTTTTTACTAAAAACTTTAGAGAAAATAATAGACAACTTCATTTGATCAGAAGTTTTAATAAATAGGCCTCTCAATCTGCGACAACATGCTTACAGAGTAGGTAGATCTACAGAAACTGCTCTGTTCGAACTCACGAACATCTTACAAAAAGCCCTAGACGCCAAGGAAACGGCATTAGCCGCATTCCTAGATATAGAAGGAGCTTTTGATAACACCTCTCATGCCTCCGTTAACAATGCTCTTGAAAGAAAAAAGGGTGTGCCCATCATCATAACCAGTTGGATTAAAGAAATGTTAGGTACCAGAACAGCAGAGGCACTAGCAGGAACGAATACACAGGGCATAATCACTACAAGAGGTTGTCCTCAGGGAGGAGTTCACCCTTGCTGTGGAGTCTTGTAGTGGATGAACTGCTAGAAAGTCTAACCGCCCAAGGCATACTCGTTATTGGCTTCGCCGATGATATCCTAATCACATCCCTAGGGCAGTTTAAAGAAACTCTGTGCGATATAATCCAAAGAGGGTTAGCAATCACAAGGAAATGGTGTATATCCGTAGGACTAAACATCAATCCTACAAAAACTACGATTGTACCATTTACCAAGAAAAGACTTCTACCACTCATGAAACCTATCCGGTTAGCTGGTGAAGTAATCGAAACAAAGAGGGGGATAAAATACCTAGGAATAACACTAGATAGCAAACTCCTCTGCAACAAACATTATGAAATAACTGTCGGGAAAGCCACAAAGGCCCTCATAATATGCAAAAGACTTGCAGGAAAATCTTGGGGTTGCAAGCCCCACATCCTTAAATGGATGTACACCATGATGGTAAGACCCATCATTATCTATGGTGCGGTTGCATGGCACAAACAAATCGAACTCTTAACAACTAGGAAAGCCCTAGGAAAAGTCCAAAGGCTCGCATGTTTATGTATAACGGGAGCAATGAGTACTTGCCTTACATCAGCCATGGAGGTTATGCTCCATCTATCTCCTCTACAGGGGGTTATTGTAAGTGCTGCAAAGTGAGCCATTATGAGATTTGCCAAGGAGGGAACTGGGACTGGTAAATGTATAGGTCTCAGAGAAAGAGCATGCATTCCGAAGTCTGCAGTAACAAACCTTATTGACATTCCAAGAGATGGCATGAGTAAAAAAATTAACTTCGAGAAAAACTTTTAAGTTAGGTAGCTAGAAAGAGTGAGTAGGGGAAACTGTTAACTACTCCCTTGAAGCAAACGCCATCAAGTGGTACACTGATGGATCAAGAACGAACGAAGGGAGTGGTGCTGGCCACTTGGGCCTAGGACCAAGATTTCTATACCGTTGGGACCGTCATTTTCCAAGCGGAAGTACACGCAATAGGAAAATGTGCAGATCGTGATCGCGAAAGAAAATACAGAAACCAACACATTGGGCCATACCAATAATCAAATTTAGCAACGACTTAAATATTTAAGTAAAATGGACCATAATTGTATGGGCTCTAAATAATAAACCAACCATGGTATGACTTAAATATTTAAGTGGACCATAAATAATGAATATTACATGGTATGGGCTCTAAAATATGAAACATATCATGTATAGTTCATTTTTTATAGTCCATAGCATTATGGTCTATTTTCTTTAAATATTTAAGTCGTTACTAAATTTGATTATTAGTTGGGCCCATTTCCATTATGTCAGACAGCCAAGCTGCACTCAAAGCACTAAGCTCATACACCATCAGTTCTTAATTGGTGTGAGAATGTGTAAGCAGGTTAAATGAACTCGGCAAGTACAACAATGTCACTCTTCATTGGGTACCTGGCCACGTCGGTATCCAGGGCAATGAAGAAGCGGAATCCTTAGCAAAAATAGGTGCAATGCCCAATTAAACGGGGCCTGAGCCCTAAAGCGGAATAGGAGAAAACGTGATTAAAAATAAAATCAAAGAAGAAACCATTAGATCCAAAAATTGAAAAGAGCTACCAGGGATGATACAGGCTAAACTACTACTTAGGAACTATAACCAAGAGCTGTTTTTAAACTGTATCAGCTTAAGTAGGATCAACCTAAGAATAATAACAGGTCTCCTCACTGGACACTGCAAACTAAAACGTCATCTAAGCATTCTCGGCCTAGTAAGCAGTGCCACATGCAGATTCTGCAAAAGCGATGAGAAAACACCGGACCACATTCTAGGCAAATGTGATGCACTTCTGCACCAAATACACAAACACCTTGGACGTTTCCAAGTGTAAGAGAGTGATTTACCATTTCTGAATGTACTCCAAATACTTAAATTTTTTAGAAATAAATTTGGGGGAAGAGTTGTAAGATAAGTACCCTGATCCAACTCCAGTAGGGGCACAATAGATCCTTAGGTCGCAGTGCAAAACCCCATATTTATAATTCATTCCATGACCTTGCAAAAGAAGGAACGTAGATGCAATTAGTCACACGATGACGTAGTATGTATTACGTTTTTTTTTTTACAAATGACCAAACATTTTTACTACCTTTGGGACATTGTAGTATTGTTGCCTTAATTTTTGGTCATGTAAAAACTTAGTTCGTCGATCTACAGATCTTTCTAGCTTGTTGAAATAGTAAATAAATAAATAAATTGGGTGGCTCAACGGCTCGTGAAGAACCAGGGCCTAGTGACTAACAACTCGCAACCATTCCTGTGTGCGCGTTTCAACAGAAATTGAAGGGGACTACAATTTTATAGGTAAAACAAGGGTGTGGGAAATTAAGGAGCCAGGAACTCATCCTGTCACCTCAGTTAACTTGCTCGTTTGAGTGAGATAAGCTGACAACTATATAAAAATAAATTTTAAAGATTTTCCAATAACAAACACTTTTTGTTTTGTTTAATCAAGGGTTTCTGCCTTTGAACATGTTAGAAATTGACGAAAAAATGAGTTAGATTTCAGTCAAACGAAGTTGATAATTGAAAAAGAGGGTAAAGTGAATTGGGTGGTGGAATAGTCTTTGAAACGCCGACATTATCATGATTTCTATTAGTAGGTAGGTATAGCGGTGTAAGGGAAACAATGCAAGTTTTAGCGGGCGACGAAGAAACGTAAGAAGTTAGGAACCATCAAAAAAACATTGAAACAAATTGTTCAGACACAACTCGTTGAGAAAACAAAGTGTTTCCTTAGGCTTTAAAGAAGGGGGATCTCGACGTACCCGATAATGCTTAGGTACTAGGTATTTTTTTGTTCTTGGTAAATAAAAGACCTTCTGAAAAATTTATAAACGTACAGAATTAAGTCTTAACAATAAATTTAAAAACCATAGACTTCATAAATCGTAAGTACATTACTTTGTTTCAATATTAAGTACATATTTTAGATATATATATATATATACATAAAGGCATGTGCCGAATGTATATATAAAAAAAAACTTTTTAAATCAAACAAAAAATGAGAAAAACTATTTTTGCTTTTGAACAAAGAACTGACTGAAACTATAATTAAAATTGTCTGAAAAATGAACGCTCTCCCACCACTTCATCAACTTAAATATATATATACGTAGTTTTTTTATTTCTCCACCACAAGGAGTGTGAACATAAAATTAAAATAAATCTTTTTTTCAATTAAACAAATATGTATTGTGAAAATTACCGAATAAATTGTGTCCTGAAAGTATAACAAACTTGAATTTATGCTTATTTTTTGCACAAAATTCAGCGCAAAAAATGGCTAAAAATCGTTAAGTTTATAGAAGTATGGTGATGCCATTAATAAATTAACAAAAAGAACTGAAGAACAAAAAGGACACACAAAAGTGAAATAAAGCCAACAATTTTTTTTTGTATTCTCCTTCAACAACAGCAGCAGCGTTTCCAATTCGTCGGCAATAACGACGACGGGTGACCGTGGGGTTGGAATTTGTTAAATTGATTTTTGTATAATTTTTGGTTAAATTTACGAAAAGATGAATTGGAAAAAAATATTTGACGATTTCAATTATTGATTTTTTGCAAAATACATACCGTTTTCAGTCTAGAATTTGGCGTAAAAAATATATAAGAAAACTTCGCAAATTTTTATTGTTTACATGACTTTCGATTGGTTCACACACGCGCCGTTTTGAATAAATTTTTTTTTGTATCAGTAATGACATTTGAGGTGAATTTAAATTAACTACCCTACGCTGTGGTGAACCAGTGATGCCAGAAATTTTCAATTTCGTACTAAAACAAAATTAGAACAAATAGTTTTTGGAATTTGAATTTTGAATTTATATGAAGCATCTTTCATGGCAATGTTGGTTTTTAGTGTGCGGAAATGGATTATGTTTCTATTAAATTTGATCCAGCTTTAAATTTTGAACTTTTTCAGCTTTTTCTTTTGGTATCAAATATATATGAACATTTTTCAAAAAAGTGAGTATTGATTTATATGAGAGCGAGTGTAAATCCGGAACCACACCTGTCCGTGTGTTGTGTTGTGGAGTCGTGTGTCGCTATCGGTACAGTTTATTTCATAGCTGTAGAACCATACTTCTTGTCTCGTGTGTTGTGTTGGAGTGTTGCGCATGAAACATGTGCGGTTCGTATATAGCCAACTAATACAAATCATGCAACGTGGATTTGTATATAGCAAATTACTACAAGATATAGCTTTTGCATTTTGTTCTTATGCTAGTGTGCAGGTTTTCGCTCAATTATCCCGAGAAATTATTATCATAGAGGGTTAAAACTATCTTCTTTCGTGATTTAGGAGGTGCCACCTTTCCAAAAATATATCATAGTCTACTAAACTAAACTTTAAGTTGAAAAATCGACGCATGCGTATCATAGATGTTTCATACAATACGAAAACTTTAAGTTGATTTTCGGTTGGAGTTTCGGAGTTACTCCTTTTTGACTCCATTTACTCCAAAATAATTCGATTTGCTGTTCCGAGTAATGTTTTCGGAGTTATTTTCTGTTTGGGAATTTATAAAGGAGTAGACCTGGAACATGAGTTGTTCTACGCATATGAAATACATTGTAGCGATAGCGACACACGACTCCACAACACAACACACGACACAGATGTGAATCAGGCTTAACAGTGACACACGACTTCACAACACAACAAACGACACAGATGTGTATCAGGCTTTAGTCTTTACGTATTTGTCGACAAATAAATTTTTGTCTTGGAAAACCAAGTTCAACTATTTTGTTTTATTTGATTTATTTTTAAAAACCGTGTAATTTGTCTGGCGCAGTCGATAGGATTTCCGACTAAGTGGTGTGCAAAATCGAGCGTCAAAATACTTATTTCTTTTAAGGATTAAGTCGGAAATCAAACTATTTTCTGCGATTAAAATAGTGTTGTGCCAAGGTAGTTTGAGCGTCAAAATACAAAGTCCTCCGAAGGATTAAATCGCGAATAGAACTATTTTCGACGGTTCAAATTTCAAAAATAAAAAAAAAACAAAATCGGTGTCAATCTGAGAAAACTTGACTTGACTTGAGAGTGTTCGTTATAAAGCTATACGTTTACCCTCATATTAATAAACGAAGCTATCTTTAACTCGTGGATTAGGAGTAGGATTTCTGCCACTTACGAGCTAGTTAAACCACCAAGGAATGTATATTTATTTGTCATAGTTAATCCTTCGCTAAACTACCTTCCTTGGTGGTTTAGCTAGCTCGTAAGTGGCAGAAATCTTACTCCTAATCCGCGAGTTAAAGATAACTCGCCACTGGCTTCGTTTATTAATATTGGCAAACCAGATAACGGTAAAACAACTCATTACCGAAGCACGATCCGTCCCAGTGTTTAGAGGCGACGGATCGTATGAGCTCAGCTCATTTTTGTCAGAGGCTATGAATATCGCGGCCCTGGCAATCGAACAGAATGCAAAAAATTACATATACAACATCTTCGTCGCCAAACTTCAAGGAGAAGCAGCAATGACGATTAGAAGACTCCCCGATGACAGGAATTGGGACGCAATCAAAAATCAACTGATAAAATCATTCGGAGTCCAGGAAAACAACTTGAAGCTAAATGATAAGGCAGACAATGTAGAATACAGCAATGAAAGTCAATTTTATAAAGATTTAAGAGATATTTTAGATAAGATTAACCTTAAGTATAAACTTGACTCAGAAAAGCCAATAGAATTTAGACCAGAAAACAATGAGAGGAGTATCTTAGAAAATATTTAAAATAAAATAAACAGATCCGACAGTATGTATCTTCGGATAAAAAATGTTAAAACCTTAGAAGAAGCTTACTTTAGCCTAATAGAAACTGGCATTAATGACCAAATTAAAAGTGAAAACAATCCAAGTAGACAGTCTAATTATAAAAATCGATATAATCAAAAATACCAAACTCGTTCTTATCATAACAATAATAGATATAGTGACAATAATCGTGGATACAACAATAATAACAATCATAATAATCAAAATAGAAATTCAGGTAGATACAATCAAAGTCGTGATGAGACATCTGAAAATAGTAATTTAAATACAAACTATAATAACAAAAACAGACCTCAATCTTTGAATTTTTCGAATAGGAATTCGAATCCTTTACGTAATTACTCCCCCTCTAGCTATCAGAGTCAACAAAGTAGGCAAGAATCAGTGAACACAAATCACAATGTAGAAAGACATGGAAATTTTCATTGAGCCCCTTGGGAAACTCATTACCCATAGTAAGGTTAAGCGTGGAAGGACACAAATTGAATTGCTTAATCGAAACAGGTTCAGCAATATCCATCATTAATTTCCATTTGTTTCCTAATAGAATACGTACAAATTTAGAAAACCCAATAAGGATGTCGACTCTTACCGGGGATGAAGATATAAGACAAGAACTAATAACAGAGCTTCCGGAAGAATTCAATAAAATGACCAGAATGAGTTGGAAAATCCTTACAATAAAAAATACAAGTTTTGACGCAATAATAGGGCAAAATTTGTTAAGCCCCCTTTAAGACTTAATTAATTAAGAAAACAATTCTATCACAATTAACAATAAATCCACCTATTTTATTTTCGCTTGCCCTTATGAAAATATAATCTAACCTGAGACGTTGGAAATAAACCATTTAACTCTTTTAGAACAACTAGATTCAAAACATTTAAATCACGAAGAAAAGCTACATTTAAGCAAAATTATTAAAAATAATAAAGATATCTTCTTTCAAAAAGGGCATAACCTAACGTCCGTTACAGAAGTCAAACATCAGATAATAACAAAGAATACTCTGCCAGTGTACTCAAAGATTTACAGATTGCCAAAAGTAAACGAACCTGAAGTTGAAACGCAAGTAGAGGAAATGCTCCAGCAAGGTATTATTTAACCGTCAAGTCCAGCATACAATTCCCCTATTGGGGTAGTCCAAACAAAAATCGACAATTCTGGCATAGATAAAGGGCGAATTGTTATCGATTATGGGAAATAAAACGAAATTACTGTTGACGATAAATTTCCAATTCCTAATATCGACTCATTATTCGACAAGTTAGGAAGGACATAATATTTCACAACCCTCGACTTAGCAAAAGGATTTCACCAAATTTTAGTTGATGAAAAGGATAGGGCAAAAACAGCATTCTCTACTCCTTAAGGCCATTTTGAGTATATACGAATGCCGTAAAATTTTTATAAATGACAGTAGTTATAAAGAAGCATTTAGCAAACTTAAGTCTTTGATAACAGAACACCCTATATAAAGTAAAGCCTGCTTTAAACATGCGTTTCGCACGCGTTACGCATGCCTTCCGCATGCGTTACGCACGAGTTACGCATACGTTACGCACGCGTTATGCATGTGTTAGGCATGCTTTACGTACGCGTTACGCATATTTTATTATTCTATTTTCGGGGTTCGAATCCTGCTGGTATACCAAATATTCTTTTTTTAAACAATGAAGTTAAAACGTAAAGCATACGCAAAGCATCAACTCATTAAAATTTGGACTTTCCACTCGTATATCACAAGGTGGCCTAGTGGAAGTGTGCTCGGACAGTTGATCAGAAGGACGTGAGTTCAACCCCCGGAAAAATCATGTAAGTAAAAATTTAAGTTTTTTCAATTTAATTCTATGCTATACATTTCAGATAAACAAACATGCTGTTCCTAGGCTCCACAAAAGTCGAGAAAATTATGTAACAATAAAAAAAAATGAAAGTAGGCTAGAAAAATTTTTATTTTTCAACTGTACTGGTAGGCTTTTATAAAGTCTTACACAAAAGAACTAATTAGGCCTTTTTAAGACCTTATAATACAAGTTTTTTTTTTCAAAGTAACTGCAGGTGAAAGCCATTTTAAGACCTTATTATACAGATTATTGTTTTCAGTATCTTGTTTCTTTAAGGCCTTATTATAATTCACTTAAAATCAAAGTAATTTTAATATTTTAATATTTAAATTTCTTCATTATAATGTTCGTGGAAAGGTATTGATTTGCATAGCACTTGTGATGGAAGTTCTTATGGGAGTTGAAAAACTTTTATAACCTACGCAAAAAAGATTTGCATAAGACCTGTTTTGGTAACTATACAAGCCAGAAAATAGCTTCATAAATGTCTTATTAAGATGTTCGTGGAAAGGTATTGATTTGCATAGTACTTGTGATGGAAGTTCTTGTGAAGTTAATTAGCTTGTATAACTTACGCCAAAATGATTTGCATAAGACCTGTTATGGTTACTATAAAAGCCAGGAAATACCTTGTATTGAATGTACTACAAGCGAAATTGTTAGTTGGGTATATAGCTATATGTGTATAGTTATACGTGTATATGATGATCAAAAGGTTAGATTATGTGCATTCAAGAGGACACAAGCGTCCACAGGTTTTTCTCAAAACCCACATCTGTCTACCAACTCCCACTCTCACCTCCTAGTGGTGAACATCGGGTGTCAAGTACCTCAGCTGGATATAGGATTTGAATCCCTATGGAAAGCTGTTGGGGACAGCGAACGAGAGAGGGGGGAGAAGTGTTCCCACTAAAGCACTTCTCCTTTCATCGAGGCGGCAGCGGATGAATTCCCCAGATGGAATCAACGGTGGCGTCTACTGTTCCAGACAGACTAAACTACTCAGTGAACGCAATGTTCCATAAGTAAAAATTTGTTCCTTTTTTTTATGTTTGAGCGATTAAAATAAATGTAAACAAAAAGAAAGGGACTGAAAAAAATCTGAATTATAAATCCAGACAAAAAGAAAGAAATCAATTGTAGACCATCAAAAAATAATTTCATTTAAATGTTTTTTTTTTTCATTAAAGTATATAGATTCTGGTACATAAGAGTGTGAAAAACATTTAAAACAGGCTAAGCGGATGGCACCCTTAAAAATTAAATTATTAAATATTTTTAATAACTACATAATGTTATTTGTTTATAATTTGTATCAATTTCGAATGTCACTTTGTGACATTAAAGGTTAGACCGCACATAACAGCAGCGGAACTACACTTCACGGCGCGGCAAAACATTATTTGTATGAAATTGTATGAGCTATATCGCACTAAGCGGCAACTGAACTTCATACAATTTCATACAAATTATTTTGAATCGCAGTTCCGCTGCCGTGCAGTTCCGCCTAGTGCGGTCTTACCTTAATACGCGAAGTGTCAAAGCAGCCTATTCGGTGCAATCTTTTATTCTGATATTCTTTTATCAATTTCCATACAAATTTTCGAACTGTCAAAAAACCTTTTATTCTTTTATTAATTGGTATTTTGCATATCGAATTCTGTTATGAAATCTGTTATAAACCATAACAGAATAAAAGACAGATTTGTTTGACTTTTATCATAAAAGATTTCAATACATGAAGTAAAAACTTTTATTTCTTTAATGAATTGTTCTTAAAAGGAGACAGATATAAAAAAATAATAAGGATTATTCATGCAACGTCGTAAGTTTACAAATTGTGTTAAATGATAAGTTTGCATGAACGACCCTTTTATTTAGTTGGTTAAATGCTTTGTAATTTGAATCAGCTGTTCATTTATTTGACAGATTTGTTGCGTGGCACATTAGACGTGTTTAGATTTCGAAGTTATTTTTCAATAAAGAACCTCTCCCGAACCAACGCGAAATCGGAGCCGAATGCATCGGAAGGATACAAAATGTAAGATACACGATGAAACTACAAAAGTCGTAGGCTCACGGTAGTGGTCGGACGAAAATTATCGAATACCAAGTGCGCACATAATGTCGATTTCTTGATTTGCGTCAACTATTGCTTTCGCTAGTGAAGAGCGTCCCCGAGTGCACCTCATGGAAGTGAAACTTACGTTCGTTGAGGCAGGAAAGAAAAAGAGATACAGTGAATTATGGCTCAATTCTGACTTTGATTCTTCAAAAAGCTACTTTTCATTGGCTTATTACATATGATTTTGACAGCTTCCAACTAGTAAGTATCACCTAAACCAATGGCAATCATTCGTTGAACGAAGAAGAAAACAACAATAAAAACACGTTGTTGTTGTAGTTATTTCGTCGTCAACGAATGGTTCGCATTGGTTGGGGAGTTCGGTGAGTAAATGTTGACGTCCGAATCATTCTTGTATCTTGTACCATTCACAACTTTTACCGCCAACTAAATGTGTTTCAATAGTTAAAGTTAGTTTTTTAGTTCTCTGAGATATATTTATCATATTTGTGAACACGCCTAATTTATAAAAGTCACAATGACGTTTGGAAAATTTTACCAAATCATTTAGGCCTATTCTGCCAAATCTGTTATTCTGCTATGAATTTGCTGTTATGGTTCATAAAAGATGTTCACCATAAAAAATCTTTTCTAATTGGTGTTTAGGAGTTCGAACTTGTATGAAAGTCTGTTATGGAACTTCGAAAAGGAAAATTTTATAGGAACAGACCTAAAATCTGCTATCAATAATCAGCTGGTCTACTGTAGGTAAACAAACTTTTTCGTCACTAAAAGAAACCTGTGGATTGGTGGCCAATTTGTCTTTGAATTCTGGCATTTAATTAATCAATTAATACAAAAATTAATTTTTGAAAATCGGGAATATCAAATGGACTGTACCTACTTTATCTTTCTTGCATCAAAAGTTTTTTGTACTTTCGTGTAAAAAAAATAATTTCGTGTTTTGTGAAAAATAACTTGTGTATACCTACATAAATAAATATGTATTCTTATTATTCTCCCTGTATGAACATTTTATTGACGAAATAAAAGTTAAAAATCAATTTTTATTCCATAAATTCAAATCTTTTATGATAAAAGCCACCAAACTGTGTCATTTATTCTTTTATGATTCATAAAAGATTTCATAACAGATTGTTGCATGCTGAATACCAAAAATGCAGTTCGTAAAAGATTTGTTAAGAGTTACGAACTTTTGACAGCACTCAAACCAGATTTCTTAACAGATTTCATAACAGTTTGGCATGCCGAATACCAAAATTATATTTCATAAAAGATTTTTTGACAGCTCAAACTTTTGTATAGGAATTCATAACAGAATAGCAGATTAACAGAATTAAAGATCTCGCCGAATATGCCTAATTTTTCCAAGCAAATTCGTTGGGAAATTATATCCAATTTGAGTAAATCATTTCCCATATAAAATTTGACAGTTCATTTACCAAATGGTAAACTTACCCAAATGGTAAACTTATCTAGTGTTTTACATCGTTGCATGAATACCCCTAATATTAAAATGTGGTATATTTATTTTTTTACAAAATTACTGTCTTTATTAACAAATATAATTATTTAGCTTTTAAGCACTTTAATATATCTTGCTTAGACACGTCTGAGAACTAGAATGGACGTTAAAATACAAATTTAAAACTAAACTAAGAGCGAGACCAACAACTTTTTGTCTCGCTTCTATGTCTCAGTTTCAGTGTTTCGCGCTCGGTGTGCGACACCTAGCTACAAAACTCTGAAACCTAAACATAAGGGGAATAACACATTATTGCCTGTATTAATAATTGTATACTACAATTACAAACACAAAAATAAGTAATTTCAAACTAAATTATTTTTATACACAAAAGCACAGAACACAGTTGTTGATGGATGAAACGTAAAACAGAAGGTAGTCGCTTTATCTTGCCGGTGTGCGTTTCGTATAACTTTTTAAATTTGATATATTTAATTCACGAACTGTTATAGAGAAATAAAGAGAACAATAATTTATCTACGCGAAACAAAATACCACCATTCCACGGGTTAAGGCCTGACCCACATCTGTGTCGTGTCTTGTGTAGTGGAGTCGTGTGTCGCTATCGCTACAATGTATTGCCTGATCCACATCTGTGTCGTGTTTTGTGTTGTACAGTCATGTGACGCTGTCATTCCACATATTTTATGCGCCAAACTGCAACACAACACACCAGACAAATATGGTTCTACGCATGTGAAATACATTGAAGCGATAGCGACACACGACTCCACAACACAACACACGACACAGATATGGATCAGACTTATTTCATATGCGTAGAACCATATTTGTCTCGTGTGTTGTGTTGCAGTGTGGCGCATAAAATATATGGAATGACAGCGACACACGACACACGACTCCACAACACAACACACGACACAGATGTGGATCAGGCTTTAATTTTATTTTGGTCACCAGTCAGTGTCGATTTTTTGTATTTACTACAGCTGACAGCAGATTTTTAGGTCTGTTCGTATAAAGGTTAGACCGCACACAACTGCAGAGGAACTACACTTCACGACGCGGCAAAACATTATTTGTATGAAATTGTATGAGCTATATCGGACTAAGCGGCAACTGAACTTCATACAATTTCATACAAATTATTTTGAATCGCAATTCCGCTGCAGTGCAGTTCCGCCTAGTGCGGTCTAACCTTAAATGTTTCTTTTTCGAAGTTCCATAACAGACTTTTATAAAAGATCGAACTCCTGAATACAAATTATAAGAATCTTTTATGGTGGAGATCTGTTATACATCATAACAGAAAATTCATAGCAGAATAACAGATATGGCAGAATAGGCCTAAATGCCTTGAACATTATTTCGCGCGCTAAATTACGTGGAGACTTTTTGATACAGCACGAGATGACAGTTTGAATTAAGCGCGTGAACTGCGATCTGCGTACTAGGCTTTATGAAAAAAAGGTTAGTGCTGCTAATGGATTCATCTAGATATATTATACGTATTAAAATTGGTGAAAACGAAATAAACAAATAAATAAATGGTGGTATTCAGGGTATCGGATGCAACTGGTCTATAGTATTAAGGCAAAAGCGTAATATAGTGCAAAATTTTCTTGTAGAAAAAAATCTTGCAACAGTTTTGCACTTTTGCTATACCCTAACCCTATTGCAGCAGAGAAATATAATGGTGTTAAATGGTCCTGCTATATTTGACTGTTTGTCAGATGTCATTAGGTGTGTTTAATTGCAAACGCCATTCATAGTACGGCACGATTTTACATGCATTATAATAACAACATCGGCAGTAGCTCTACAGCCGATAAAAGGCCTTCCACACTAGCCCACTGTGTAGTGGAAGGCCTATAAGAAGCTAAAGTAGAATCCTACCGTGGATAGATTTTTGGCATTTATTCGAGTCTCGAATTGGATAGAGTAATTGTTTTGTTTTAGAAATTAGTACGATTGATAGCTGATTTGAGTCTCGATGGATGTGTTCATGGAGTAGTTATAATTCTTAATTTCCATTGAACAGAGAAAAATCGATCTTTTTTTTAGTTGGCCAGTTTAAATTAATAAGATCTCAGAGAACTCCCTATTTTCATAAATATAAAAGCTATTCCTCTCAAAAGTTTCTTTCTTTTGCTATTAAAAAGTGAGAATGAATTGCGCTCTTTGATCAATGATTTTCTGTCGCACGTCTAAGATTCCACTTATCTTTGCAGTTTTGTATTCACCAGCTACCGCAAATGTGATTGAATAAGTAATTAGTTGGCAAAATAGATTTTCATTTATCCTGCAAAAATGAACACTATCTACTGCATATGTGTCGGAAACGAAAATTTTGACTATAGTCTACAAACAAACCCCTTAGTGTTTTCTTTTACTTTGTGCCCTACCTTTAAGGTTAGACCGCACTAGGCGGAACTGCCATTCACAATAATTTGTATGAAATTTTATGAAGTTCAGTTGCCGCTTAGTGCGATATAGCTCATACAATTTCATACAAATAATGTTTTGCCGCGTCGTGAAATGTAGTTCCGCTGCAGTTGTGTGCGGTCTAACCTTTATGTGTCCTTCCTTGTGACTTTTTTTGGTTGAGAGTTGTTCAATAGTACCAAAATGTGAAATAAAAAACTAGACTACGCCCAACTAACAATTTGACTCCTATACTCATCCAAAGAAGCTATTTATAATCGTTTATTGCACTCATTTAATCTCTCTTTAGTACTCCGTAGAGTTAAAAAGGAGAACTTTTTAACTCCTATAGCACCTTAATGAAGGAAATTCAGTTGCTACGAAGAACATTCTGAGATCGTTATCGAAAGAAGTGATAAAGGAGTAAAGTATAGTGTGAAGAAAAATAAAAAAAAATCATTTAGGTAAGCCTAGGGATTGAACTCTGGATGCCTCGCACTACTTGTCGAGCTCGCTAACCGATTGACTTTCTCCTTCAAAGAATTTTTAAACTCATAATTTAGCTTAAAAAAAATCTATTGAAAGAGTTTTCGCCTGCCGCATGTGAATTAATATAGGAGCCTTATGTTTTCATTGCACATAATTATTTATGGAAATAATAAGAATGCCCACATTTTTGGAAAACTAAAAAAGCGTGCGCTCGTTCGCATTATTACAAATTAATTATTACAAACACGTTTTACTTCAATTGCAAATTGTGGCAAAATGGAGTCATGGCGTTTGCAATATAAGACTTTCCATATTTGCTTATATAAACATTAAAGCGACCCGAGCAAGCTACTAACTTTAAGGATTGTATTAATATTTCTTTGGATCACTATTGGATATGATTAAAGAAACAGCAGTTCATCGCACTCCTTTACCGATTTGGGTTCCCGTCAGAAGGATTTCTGGGTCACTAAAGAAACGAAGTACACTTTAATGTCTGTATTAGGAAGCAATTTTGTTAGTTCTTGTACTGTACTATAGATAGGATCCCAATAAAAAACGACTATTTTCTGTCATTCGCTTTCATTCCTTGTTATTCTGTGTCAGAAATGATTAGATAAGAAAAGGTGTGTTCATGATTTACAAAAATTAATTAAATTTCGCAACTTTACACCTTTTTGTTGCACTAGATAGTGATTAACCTTATTGGGTACTCCTCATTTCTTCTATCGTTCCGACTGTTTCCAACTACATAGACCTACTTTTTGTACAAAGTTCAAAACTGAGAAATAAATATCTATCCTGAAGACACCTGCTTGCAAAAAAAACAATTGAAAATTGTGTATGGTGGCTTAATTCATCTTAGAACAATTTTCGAATGTTTTTTTTTTCTGTAGCGAACATTTGAATTTCTTACTTTTTGCCAAAAGTAGGTCTATGTAGTTAGACTTTTACAACGAATTTCGACTGAGCACGAAGGAAAAGTGTCGGTTGAAGCTCATTTCAACTCATTGCTGGGGGTCGATTCCCGATCTGTGATGTTGTGAAGTGATAAATTCTCTGAAGGCGCAGTGAAGAAGAATGATGCAGACCAAAACTAAGTGCGAACCAAGGGAATTATGGGTTGAATTCAGTATACGTTCCACTGAATTAAGGAATGACTTTATAATTTTGATGCATAAATGTTGATTTGATTCTGTATAGCTATTTTAAGAAAAAGGCCACAATATTTTCAAATTATATACATACATATCTAAATTTTTGTATATACAATTGTACATACATGTGTACATACATATTTACATATACCTTTATTTTTATTTTTATTTGAACACAAGTCACGAGTCAACAAAATTTAATCATCTTTGTTCAATATGGCGTCTTTTATTTATTATTACAAAACGGAACAAAATATCTATACTTTTACAAAAACAGAAAACTCAAACGAGTCAAACAATTACACATGACATAATTTCTTTCCGACTTCAAATCAGAACATGAAATGTAAGGGTGCAACATGTAATTGTGTATCTTCATTGAACATTTTAATTTCTGATTTGATGTCCGGAGAGAATTTGTGTATAATGTGGATCCATTTTTGACAGGATTTCATTCTATCATTCCATATATTTTATGCGCCACACTGCAACACAACAAACGAGACAAATAATGTTCTACGTATATGACATACATTGTAGCGATAGCGACACACGACTGCATAACACAACACACGACACAGATGTGGATCAGGCTTAAGGCATTCCAGTGAAGTGATAAAATAAAAAATTGCTGTGAAAACAGAAATGATATATTTTTTATCACTTCACAGCTTCACAGATCGGGAATCGCCCCCTGGTTTACAAAGGTTGAGTGAAATTTGAAGCTCTTTTTAATACCTCATGTAGACGGGGTAATAAGCGTACAGCGGATTTCGTCCATGTGTTCCTAGCTTTAATTAGAATATAGTACTTCTCAAACTCGATTCTCCACGACATCATCGAAATTTCAACTTTTATTTTCCTTATTCACCATAAAAAAACGTCAAAAGTTTTCGCCTGTCATTTTCGTCGAATGTAGAAGTTTTTTCTTAATTCGGTGGTCAGTAAAAAAATTAACTTTAATTTGTGTAGAAAAAATAACTACTTCTAATAATTGCATCGATCTGTTCAATAAATTGTGACTAATTTGGTAAATACAAATATTAAATTATCCTGCGGCAAGTATTTGGTATTTTGTTATTCTCCTATACCAATTAACATTTACATACTTTAGCTGGTTCTGGCTCTTTTTCTTTTTGTTCATTTTGTATAACATTTTTGTTTATGTGGCAATTTTTCTGTGATGAAACAAAAAATCCCGGTGTTTTGCAGTTGTAGTTTTAAGTGTTTCTAGGCTTCTGTCTTCTGTCCCTATAACAGAAAACCCCAGTTTCCACGATCTTGTGTTCTTGTATTCAAAATATCCAAGAGTGAGTCAGATTTTCTTGTTTTCAGGTTGATAGGAAAAAAGTGAAACAAGAAGAAATTGAATTTGATTTGAGGCCGATGGGCGTATAATATTCTTATCTTTCTTTAATTCAACGACATTTGGATAAACTTTATTTTTATTAACAATTCTTGACAGAATATTATGTTTATATATACAAATAGTTCTTAATTTGTCTCATAGATCAGCTACTTCTGTCTCCATTATGCATACATGTACTGCAAGTATGTATATATTTATCAAATAAACTGTGTATTATGATGAAGAATCAAAACTCATCGATTCTCGCCAACATTAAAATTAGGATTTAAAAAAAAATTGTAAGTGGTGATGAGTTCTACAATAGAGTTCCTTATTACCGCACCTTCTCAAAGTACTATGTACTGTAGCTACTGATTTTTTTTTTTAATTATTTTATGCATTAATTACAGGGGCACTGTGTTAGAGTCATCTAATTCTCTTTAGGAACTACCACAGTTCTGATAACTAGGATAACATAAAAGTTTAGAGTTTATCTTGCATTCCATTGTTGGCCAAACCATTTATTCAAAAGAAGTGTTCATCACTATAAGTAAATGGATAAGTGAAGTGATGGGCACAAAAGCGGAGAACCTCCAGAATAAAAAAGAAAAAAAAAACAATAGACTTCGTATAGGGAAGGTCATAATAACTATTACTGTGGAGTCTTCTTCGAATTTGAATACTGACCCAATGAGAATGTGGATTAAAAAAGTATTTGATCTTTTCAACTAACCCCATTGCGCTTGGTCATTGAAAGTAGGTACCTACTCTTAAGACTGCTATTGTCACACTCGTCACTACGACTTGCCGTTACTTCTTATTATCGTTGCATTATTCAAACAACGGTACCTATACAATTTGTTTATGCCCATTGTTGAAACTCGTGTCTAAAAAGAGCGACTCAATCCAGAACCAATTGTTTCGTGATACTACGAATAGCGAGTTAATGCTTTTCTTTGCTGGTACGGAACATAAATGTTTAACTTCAACATAGACGCAAATGTTCTACTTCTTCCTCAGCATAACCTGTCACATAAGTTCTTATGTTGAACTTAAATATTTTTCACTTGAGCTTTTAATTAAATTACATACATTTATTCAGTGACTCCACTTTAACAGAGTTAATTTTATTTCCAAATGTCTTCATCTTCGTTATTTAATGTTTAAAGTTTTTTTTTCAGCAAACGAGCCTAAGTAGAGTGACACCTCAGTTCGTCAAGTTTTTGACATTTGAGGCGAATATAATTAAGCGGACCAAAAACGATCATGGAAAAGGTCAAATTTGCCAAATCTTTCCGCCGTTTAGATTATTTCAAGTCGTCAAGAACCTATTTATAAAGCCTAGTACTTTCCTATGTGTGGAATGAAAAATAAAAGCGGGTTGAAATTCACGTGAATAAGCATTGTGAAACCATAACTAATCCTCCACGTGAATTTTCAGTACACAGTTTTGAAATTTTTAATACTCAATTTTAATGAAAAAAAATAGTTTTATAGGTGCGTTGAGAAAAGCTAGATTTCGGAGGGCTTCAGCAATCTCAGTTGCCTGAACAGGATTCCTCAGCAAAAAACCTCAGTTTGGCTGTCAAAATACTGAGAGAAAAAAACTGGATTCAGATTCATTTACGGCTCGCCTACACTGAAACCGATTAACCAGTCGATTTCGGATTGGAGCTATTCGGACGAATATCTCAGACGTTCGTCTGCATACACTTCTGCCGTTCTCTTCCGATGCCTATTTTTAACTATGCCGATTTTAAACAATGCCAGTCGGAGTTTGAAACGTAAAAAGTGAACGCGGCTCTATTATGAACACAAACAATAATTAGTTTTTGAATAATAATTTAATTTTATTTTTAATTTAATTTCATTTTGTTCTGACAAGAAACAACCGACAAACTGACATAAAATCTCGAATATGCCCGTTTATCGGTTATAATCGGGCGACACCGGACGATGCCGGTTGTAGTGGCGTACAATTTTAAATAAGTTTGATTCGATCGGCCGAATTCGGCCAACGACGGCCGAACTTAATTCGGCCGATGACGGGTTATGTGTACGCGAGCCGTTAAAGTGTCGTTAACATTTAATCTTTTGAAAATACGAAGGTATTTTTTTTCTTAAGTTACATAAAAAGTTTAATTTTCAATTTATTTTTTTAGGAGGCTATAATGTATGGCACTCGCAAGTGATAAAATGAATTTGCCAACATGGCTCTAGATTACATATATATGGGCTATGACAGCTCTTACTATTCAATAAAATTGAATATTGCGAGGATCCTCTTATTATTGTTTACTTTTGAGGCTGAGGATACAATTGGGATGAATTAAATTTATTAGACATTTTGAATTAACGACAAGACATTGTCATGACGGATAAAGTTTAACAATTACTGAAATATAAATACAATATAATATTTGAAATAATATACTTCAGTTTAGGTAAAGAAGATAAGTTTTGCCAACCGTTATGTTTAGTTATGTTTACTTTTACTGAGCTTATACTTTTGTTTTGTTACATTCATTTTGTTTTACTTTTTTTTTGTCTGCACTTATAAGGTCGCGTTCAGGTTTGAGTATTTTTAACCGCGGTTCTGGCCTGTAATGGCTTTTCGATAAAAGTTTTTCGGAGGCCCATCGGCAGTGAGGTCAATCTCTTCGTTGAGAAGACTGAAAGGTGATATACAGATATGAACATTAAAATAGAGACACTAAACGAAGTTTTAAGAATTCAAATATTTATTGATTGAAAAGGAATAATAATCTTAAATTTGTAATTCAGTTTCTTTGTTTTGTGTTTTTAAACTAAAATGTGTTTGTTTCGTCAATCCACAAAACATTTTGAACTCCTTGGCCAGTTTAATTGAGATGGCCATGAGCAAATTTTAAGTGAGCTGAGACATTTTTGTTCCTTTGAAAAGGCACTCCGTCCAAATAACCTTCAAAAAGTCTTCTGTGAACTGTTATATCACAAATACCCAGCTGTAGTTCAGCTCTCATATCTTTTAAAGACTGAAAAGGATCATGTTTTGAAGTACGAATGATCCTGGAGCTTCTCTTATGGTCGCTTTTCTTGGTTGGCGAAGCTGTTTTTTGGCTCTCAGTAGCTCAATTGTGTTTGCAATTAACTTGAGAGATCTACAAACGCTCCTAGCTATTTTTCATAACTATTTGCCTTCTCTACGTAAAGCTAAAATGACAGACTTCTCTTCTGGGGTGAAGTATTTTCCGCGACCCATACTTCCTAAGTATTAATTTAAATTAAATTTAATTTAATATTCTAGAGCGTACTTACTGAATTATAAAAGTCAAATCTGTAAAAAAAAATTTATATTTTTGACACACTAAAATAAACACGCCTGTATTTCAATCTGTTTCTATTTTAATGACCACTGAAAAAATCATTTTTTTTAAGAAACTGTTAATATGCCATCAGTAATCAAGCACAACAAACTAACGGCCATGTTATATAAGAGAGTCTTACTTTGTTGTTGATAACAGTTCAAATTTTTTCGCATGCATGTTGTTGTTTCTATTTGACTTTACTTTAAGAAATTGCAACTGTCTCTATTTTAATGTCCATATCTGTATAAGGCAAGCTGTCCAGTCTCAAAGTACTTTGAGAATTAAATATATGTTTAATTGTGTCATTATCATTGAATTGCATTTTTGCAAGTGATCTAAGTACTAAAGAGATGACATATTTAGAAAACGGAATGACGTAAAATTTGGATTCGCTTGCTTAATTTGACGGAGCAAAATCTCCAATATCTCTCTTTTGTGAACGCGCCTTTTTTTATGATAGTTTGACAGAATCTTGAAATGCTTGACTATTTTAATACCATATTTTGGTTTTTGGCTTTCAATATTTACTATTTTTTGGCACTTGATATTCAAAAGTAAACGATCATAAGACCCAAAATGATTATTTAGGCTATTTTATTCAACTATTATAAGTTTTAATTTTAAGTAAAACAAATTTATTGACACATGTCACACTTTTCCACACTTTTTTAATTTTTTCCTAGTGGTCGTACGTTAGGAAATGAAAAAATGAAATGAAATTGATTTTGAACCGGTGCATATTTTCACACTCAGCTCTGGTTATTAATTTCATCGCTGTGTCACTTTTATATAAAAATTTAACTTTCCCTCGAACTGAGTAATAGGCTTAAAAGGGGAAGGAAAAAGTGAAACGGTGCCGAACCGATTCAACCAGTATGAAATCCGATAGCAAAATTAGCTCTGATTTGTTTGGCTTACTCGTGTTAGATTTAAGAATAGTTAACAAACGCATTTGAAATAAGAATCGGATTTGTAGTAGCCCGTAGCGTAATGGTTAGTGCGATGGACTGTCACACTGGAGGTCTGGGTTCACTTCCCAGCCTCGTCCACCTAAAAGAAAACTAACAATTTTTTTTCAGGGCTACTGCCTCTTGCGAGGAATTGACAAATCCTCCAAGAGTATCACTTGTCATGAACAAGTGTTTCTCGTCTAGCCGTTCGGATTCGTCAGAACATTGTAGGTCAATCTATTCCTGTCGAAGCGCGCACACAGGAATGATTCCGAGTTGTTAGTCGCTAGGACCTGGTTCTTCACGAGCCGTTGCGCCACCTAATTTTTTTTTTTTTTTTTCGGATTTGATTAAACCTTAACATTAGACTGTTTAAAATATTCCGCCAATTTATTAAGAAACAAAAATGGATTATTTTATACAGATCATAAACCTACAGCAAACTATAACAGCCATATTAATAAAAACAGCGCAAAACTCACCTGTAACTTTCGAGCTCTCGTGTAGGCATGGATTAAGAAATAACTCGTGAATTAAAACGTATATTCACTTTTCGTTGTTAACCCTTCGCTTAACCACCTTCTTTGTTGGTTTAGCTAGCTCGTAAGTGGCAGAAATCCAACTCCTAATCCACTAGTTAAAGATAAGTCGTCGCTAGCTCCGTTTATTAATATAAAAGGCAACAATTTATAAGTCATAAAATTACCAAACTATATATGCATATCAAAAGCCATATATAATTGATATTGAACAGGCTATGGGCACTACGTCTTTCTATTAAACTAAAATTAAAACATGGTGCTTTATGGCAGTTTATGAAAAGCCTCCCGCCAATTGGAAACAATTGGCCGCCTTCAGTATTCTAACTGTCTCAAGAATTATTCAAGATATTTATGTTCTTTTTTGAAAATTCACTCCTCCAATATCTCAGTATGCTTTTAATGTGGCTTTTACCTGCCTTCATCCAATATTTTTACATACATAGTTCCCTTTATTTATCGACCTTGATTTAAAATTGAACTTAACTTTTACAAGCAAAGTTGTATATATTCTATTGATCTAGGGTCCACTTTTTCATTGACTAATTTAAAGTTAATCTCAATTTAACTCATCAAATTTTAAAAGTTGACTCGGGCTGTAACTCCGAAACTCTGCTGATTTCGCACTGAAAACTTAGCTTACCAACATTACAAGAAAAACTCAAATCAATCTTATAATTGTACCATTTTAACTATGGAAATTTGTTAGTAGGAAGTCACAGAAGAGATAAGTGTGACTTTTTGGGGTTCAGAAGGTTTTTTGCAACCAACCGAAAACGCCATATAAGAATTTCTCAGAAAAATATGTCAGGCCGTATGTGTATTAGATTTAAAAATGCATTGAATTTGACTCCAAGTTTAATTTAAGGATCGAATTTAATCGGAATTTTAATCCAATTAGCAATGCCAAAATTCACATTTGTCAGTTTTTATTTCATAGTCAGCTGAAAAATCAGCAAGCGGTCTAAAATTTAAATAAACAAATTATAAAAGGCGTATATAGAAGGTATTTAAACTAACGCAGTTAAATTCCCCTCCGAAACAACAGCTAAACCAAAACGACCTATAAATAAAGGCCTAACAACATAGACCTACTTTTTGCAAAAAGTGAGAAATAATCATAATAAAACAAACGGAAATTGCCCTGTCAGATAAATTTAGCCACAATACACAATTTCCAATTGTTTTTTTTGCAAGTGGGGCCAATTTCTCAGATCATACATCAACGTACAACATTTTCATACAATTTTCTGTTTCTTACATTTCATTGTTTCAGTGTTGTATGTTATTTTTTTTTTTTGCTGTATGAGGTGTATGATTTTGATGTTTCATTGTAGTTCAATTTTTCGGTGATTCAAGTTGTTTTTTTAATTATATACAAATGAAATGCATGGCTGGGCCACACGTACCTACTTTATAAAGACAAATAATGCTGTTAATTAATTGTTTAAACATATCAAGCACTTCTTTAATGTATTTTGTCTTTTATTGGCTTACACACGCAAAATAATTTCTAAAGAAAAAACACAAAAACCTATTTTTGAATCTTAACATACATATATTAAATAACAGTGATAAGCTAGATCTATCGCAATAAAAAAAAATAAAGTTGAAAATGTAAGAGAAGAGAAGAAGAAGAGAGTTGAAAATGTATGGGTTCTTATTCATGTTGTAAGGCAAATTTATTTGCTGCATCAAATGTATGATAAATTTGTAGTTAAGCTGCTGTTTGATGTAGAATCATACAACATTCCAATATTTCCAGTGTATTCTCTGGTCGTACAATGTTGTATGAAAGCGGATCATACAGCAAATTTGAGAAATATAAATCACAGCAGAAATGAGAAATAAACCCCAGGTGTCTTCAGCATAGATATTTATTTCTCACTTTTGTACTGTTTGCAAAAAATAGGTCGATGTTGTTAAAGACTTTATTTATCGGCCGTTTTGGTTTAGCTGTTGTTTACAAATGTTGTCTATGTAGTTAAGCCTCGAGTAGAGATAAAGTTAGACAAAGGAGTGTTAAAATTCTGAAATTTTGAAGAGCCTCTCCCAAACTTACGCAAAATGGCAATTAACGAGTGCACCCACACAGACATCATGCGACTCGCCATATATTAAAACGCAGAACCGACAAAGGGTTCATTGTCGCGCTGAATGTTTCGCGTCAGATTGGAAAATTGAACAAAACATTCGCAACGAATTTTACAAACAAAAATAAATAATTAAATAAATGCAAGGTGCTTAATAACAACAAAAAATGTCGTCAGCAATTGTTTCGAGTTGGTTTGGGAGAACCAAGTCTGTGATTGTGAGTGTCGTTTGCTTATCGATGAACGACTTTTGTCGAAAGAGGATCGTCGCAAATTCGAAATATCTTAATCTATGCTTGCGTCAGATCTCAGCAGCTTAGTTTTTACAAAGGATCAAAGTAACAAATCTATCCCAATAGTTTTTAGCAGCAGTTTTAACTCACCAAACTTTTTGGTAGGTACTTTCGACTTTTGTCGCATCAAACGTTCAACGACACTCGCAATAAGGGCCATAGATTGTTTTTCCTGATACGATATGTATTCTTGGATATTTGTATATTTTAAAAACTCAACTGCTTTTACAGATGTCATTGACATATCCGATACGTAAATATGGAAATTTGTATTTCATTAGAAAATTTAAGTGTTTTCCAGCGACAGTTCGTTTTAAATATGCTATAAGCGTTAAAATATAGTTCGTTTCTTATTTTTTTATATTCGTTCGAAATTTTTTTTTAATTGAAAAACAAAAATCGCCCATTTTTATAGTTCTCAATTATTTGTCAAGCAATTAGTGTGATGTAAACCATCCATAAATAAGATGGATGAAAATTCCCTTCGTCTATGAGTACTGTTTACACATACACATACACCCGCATCGGCTGCATTGAAAAAAACAAAATTGCACATTTATTCCATTTTATCGAGCGAGAAAGAGTACGATATAATATAGGTAGAAAACTAACTGTCTGTCAGCCATGTTGGGTGGTAGATTTTTTCGAACACAGTTAACTCTGGACATCGTACGTTGATTAAATAAAAAAATTCCTAGTTTTTCTTTAATTATTTGAAATAAAAATACTTTCCTGTGTCAGTTTATTGTTAAGTTATCATTTATTTATAAATAATTTTATCTCAGTGCCGCAGGAAATGTAAAAAAAACAAAGAAAATACATTGCATAAAAAGTTTAATCTTCCAATTGTTCATTTTTTCTTGTTTTTTTTTTTTTCATTCAAGCTTCAACGCAACGAAAAAGAATACAAAATTGAATATATATAATTAATGTATATGTAAAATAATCGAGAAGCTGCACATTAAATAAAGCAGAAGACAAGACAGCATTAATAATTATACGAAGTAAAAAATCCATCGATTTGTGCATCAAGAGCATTCTCTTTAACTCTTCTTCTTAATATATATGTAAAATAAAAAAAAGTCCATTGAAAAATTTGTGTAAAATATATCGACATAACCGGAAAGTGAGTGGTGGGTTCAAGTTATTATTAAAGAGAAAAAAAAAAGGTTATAATAATAAGAAACGTGAACAAAATTAACTAATCAACGAAACATCCAAAATGACGCAAGTTCTGCCCATACGCTTTCAGGAGCACTTACAGGTGAGTTTTCTCTTATTTTTTTTTTCATTGGTTTCTTTCAATTATGTTTGTTTTATTGGTAAATGTTGTTTTGTACGCCCCCCTTTTCGGATGTTGTACATACCTAGAAAGTGATGTTTTTTCACTGATTCTTGTTTTGTGATATGATAATCAATGAATACCGATAAGAATTAAAATGAATATCCTATTAAAGCATGACTTTGGGGGAGGACCATAGTTTTTATTTTTATTCATATCTGTTATGTATTAAATAAGCAAAATATGCTATGTTTTTGTTGCTATCGCACTGCTTTCAATTTAGTATCTTTCTCCGAATCTGAGACATTTTTGGAGAGAAGAAGTGAGTCATCACTTGTGCTATCTGTTATTCATGCTATCACAATAACCAGTGCTGTCGGTTTATTGGTCTTAAGTTGCAAGGGAGCAAGGGTAGCACTTTTCAAATTTAGGGCTAGTTTGTTCACAACTGATTATCTTTAATCCGTGATTAGTGGAGTTTAAAAAAATCAAAGTATGAGTTGCTAATCATGGATTTCACTAATCACCCAATTTTGGGTGATTAGTCCCGATTTACATTGAACGATTTTTCTAGTGCTGAATGGAAAAATCGGCCGAAACTGGAAGGAACATGTCGGCTGTACCTCTCAATCGCACACGATTACAACAACAATTTTTTGTCCGGTTTTTTGATTTTGTTGTAATTATATGAGATTGTGAGGTACAGCCGACCTGTTGCATGACGATTGTACCTTTAAGTCGTCTCACATGATTACAACAACAACACAAAATCGGCACTGGAAAAATCGGTCAATGTAGATCGGGACAAAGTAAGACCCTGTTTAGATTGGGAAGTTTGAGTACGGACTGGTGAGTACCATCTTCTACAGTGAGGTGCCTCATAAAACATTGAAACAACAACAACAACATCAACGACTTCCACATTGTAAGAACAACAAATGACTTCGTTTAGATTGGGAAGATCGAGTACCATCGTGTTTACATTACAAACTGTGAGGCGCTTCAAAATGCTTTGAAACAACAACAACTTCCACATTGAATGAAAGAACAACAAAGCAGACTCACGAGTCCGGTTTTTATATTTTCTACATGCCTCACGAGACCTCTTACCCCGCACTTCTCTTTCCAACAAACTGGAGTTAGTCCGTACACAAACTTCCCAATCTAAACAGGGTCAATCAGACTCGCGATTCCCGTTTTTTATATTTCCTGCATGCCTCAAAATACCTCTTACCCCGCACTTATGATACAAGTAAACAATATAACTCCAACAGAGTTTCCATTTTTATCTAGTTCTGCACATCTACGTCACAAGAGCACATCATGCCCCGCACTTATCTTACCAACAAATTGGCGTGAGTCTGAAAACAAACTTCCCAATCTAAACAGGGTCTAATTTATTAACTGGTGGTGAAAAACAAAAAACTTGTATCTAAGGTTTTATAAATAAATAAAATTCTGCACAAATTCATGTTTGCAACTTGCCAGTTAACTACATCTGGATTTTACGCACCCTTTTGTGGTTAAGAAGGGATCGACTTTTTAAGGATGTATGTAATTTAGATTTAAATTTGGATTAAAATTCTAACATACAATTTGGACTTTTCAAGTTTAGATAGATCTAAAAGTAAAAAAGTCGAAAATTTAACTTTTGGTAAGCGAACCTTAATCGATTTTTTTTTGAGATTCTGTTTTGTTGATTTTTTACGTGCGTTTAATAAAAGCCGATAAGGTTTTCTTTAAAATTGTATAAGTAGGTAGGTACCTTAGGGGTGTCTAATAATATTTTTTGTGTCAGATATTCAAAATAGGTGTCGTGGATCTTGTAGAGTATACCCACACAATTATTTCTACGTCCCGGAAATTTTTTAAAATGGTACTTCCAGACCCCGCGGCCGTTTTTTATGTAAAAAACACGTTTTTTTTCAAAGTCAACAAATGATCAAGAATTTCGCGTATCAAACGTGGTTTCACCGACTTAAAAAGATTTCTTTTAACTCTCTCGGGATGCTAATAATAAAATAGCACAAGTAACTGTCCCTTAAAATTTCAAAATATGCCTTTTTTACTCGATAAATGGCTGAAAACCCCCCAAAACACGGTTGATGTTTAAGCTTTTCTCGATTTTAAAGACCTACATGAGTTCAGGAACGAGCAAGTAAGACTCGTATCATAGGTAATTTCGTGCGCTGAACTCAAATCTATCATCCGTTTTTCGCCATCAGCTCTAGTTTTTGAGATATTACAGTCTGAAAATGGAATATAACCATTTTTTAACCTATTTTTGAGATTCTGGAAAAATTCGAAATGCTTTTTTCAAAAAAAAAATGCACCGATTCATACATGAACATGAGTCATAGTGCAGTACTTTGATGAATCGTTGCATTTGGTTTGAAAAAAAGCATTTCGAATTTGTATAAAATCTCAAAAATAGGTGAAAAAAGGGTTATATTCCATTTTCAGACTGTAATATCTCAAAAACTAGAGCTGATGGCGAAATACGGATGATAGATAGATAGATAGACGAAATTACCTATGATACGAGTCGACTTGCTCGTTCCTAAACTCATGTAGGTCTTTAAAATCGAGAAAAGCTTAAAAATCAACCGACTTTTGGGGGGTTTTCAGCCATTTATCGATATTATTTTGATATATTTTGGTGTTTGTTTTAACTGAATAACAATTTAGTATTTTATTTACTCTGGAGTTTTCATTTTAGCGCAACCGAAATGGATGTTACTATTGACTGTGGTATCGCATAATCTTTAAAAATATATCAAAATGTTGGAAATTTAGTGTTGTAAAATTCTCGTTCAGAAAGTAATTCATGTTAGGTTATTCGAGAATGACAAAAATGTGTAAATGTGAAAAAAAAAACAAATAATAGTACACATAACCTTAAAAATATCGCCCGCACCGAAAAAAAATGTACTAGTGAACGAAGGATATTTTAATTGCCTACAAGCTATAAAATAAAATAAATTGGATGGCCCAACGGCTCGTGAAGAACCAGGGCCTAGTGACTAACAACTCGCAACCATTCCTGTGTGCGCTTGTGGACAAGAATGAAAGGGACCTACAATTTTATGCCGAATACGAACGGCTAGACGAGAAGCACTTATTCCAGACAAGTGATATTACTGGAGGATTTGTCAATTCCTCGCAAGAGCCAGTAGCCCTGAAAAAAAAACTTTTTTAGTTTTTAGGTGGACGAGGCTGGGAAGTGAACCCAGACCTCCAGCGTGACAGTCCATCACACTAACCATTACGCTACGGGGGGCTACTACTTGCCTACAAGCTTGGCCTTACAATTTGTCATCTAAGATCAATAGTTTCGGAGATATACATAGATCAATTCGCGTTTTCCAAAATGGCGGATTTCCCCAGGGGGATGACGTTCCGAAAAACTCAGCATAAGCTTTTTTAATAGCCCTCTTTCAGTTAATAAAAATTCAGCCGTCCTGTATTTCGTTCCATAAATATATTGTTTTTGTTTATTGCTTCTACCTTTGAGTGCATCTTGCAGACATTTGGCCCCTCAGTAAATGTCTTGGACGGCAAATTTATATCTAAGGCGCTCAGCACTTTAATTAAATACGATTTTGAAGTCTCTACACTTATTACCTGTGCTTTAAGAAAAAAATGCATTTTAAATGCAGCATTACGTACAAAGGGCCCAACCCCGACATGCAAGACTTCATTTGATATCGCTTGCAACCAAAAAATAGCTGTGGGCGCTCGGTCCATATGATTAAAGTGTTCAGACTTGGGGAAAATGACAGAGCATCATGAATTATAATTTTTTTAAATTTATTGAAGTGAT
This sequence comes from Melangyna quadrimaculata, assembly GCA_949320155.1. NCBI lineage: Eukaryota > Metazoa > Arthropoda > Insecta > Diptera > Syrphidae > Melangyna > Melangyna quadrimaculata. The sequence goes on from OX439484.1 coordinate 84,869,641, forward strand.
AATACCACTGATAAAATATTTGTAAAATCGCCATCGTGGCAGTCGGAAAATCCTCTCTTCTTGCTGAACGCGTATTACATGGTTATGTACATAAATAAACCCTTTTATAGGTGTCTTCAATATTAAAACTATTCTTGGTGTATTTTGGATTCCGTTATAGAACTAAATTGATAAAACATGCTTCAGGTGTTGAGATAATGCAGTTTTTACCAGCCACAGTGCACCAAGAACATTTTAAGATATAAGGTAACAAAGAATAAGTACAATGATTTTGGGGATTTTTTGATAAATTGATATTGTTGTTTGTCTAGGTTCAATATTTTGGATAGAAAACAGTGTAGAGGGAAGTTAGTATGTAACAATATTGGGGCAGTTTGTGCTAACATTTGTCAAAGGGGAATATAGGTACATAAACTTTAATTCAGGAAAATCAGATATATTGCGGTGCAAATCTTTATAATTTCGAGTTTATTGCGGTTAATTCTACAAAATTGTTGATCAAATTAATTGCATTCACGCCGGAAGCTTTGCTTCGAGGAAAAAGGGCGTTAAATCCTTTAACTAAAAGGTCAAAGAAATTCATACCATTTTTTTTTGAAGGATGTTCGTCATAGTTCACCATGCTTTGCTGTCAGGGTACCAATGGAGTGATATCTTAAAACAAAACATTGAAACAAGAGGATTCCAAAACAACACCCATTTAGGTGAAAAAAGAACTTTAACCGATTGTAAAGAAGTTTCGCAAAGATTTGTTTGTTATTGAGCCGGGCACTACTGAAATTCGAACATTTCCAAAATAAGCCCCACCCTAGTGCAGAAGCACAGTTGCAAATATTGAATGACCTTTTTGATAACGTCACTTATCTTCTTATTTATATAAAGAAGTACATAGTATGTACGTTTAATAATAATTTTGTATGCGTGCATCCAACTTTTTAGCTAGGTAGGTATACAGAAACGCATTTCACATTACATTTTTGTTTTAATATTGCTTGTCCCATTTTATTTATAGTTTCATGTGTGCTAGATTCTGATTAAAACACATATACGCTGTCATATAAATTTTTTTTTTGCAACATACAGAAAACCCTTAAAAACATACATTTCAAGGATGAACTCAGCGTTTTATTTTATTGTTGTTCAATGAAATGTTTTATTTTTATATGTTTCAGTGGTTTTTCTGATTGAGTTCAAACACTTCTAACTTTTTAATAAAAAAATTAAATTTAGTATGTTGCATACCTTTTTGAAAACTACAAAAACATAGTGTCGAAATGCAAAAAAACATTACTGGGCGATTATTTTTTTTTTGGCAGGCACAATGGGTGGCAGGCACAGTCTATATAGTGTTTGAATGCTGACCTGGAGGTGTGTGTTCGAGGCCCACTCTAGGCAACATTCTTTTTCGTATTCCCCACTTTGAACTGGATGCCATCCGTGGAATTTCATTTCAATCTACTGTACCTACCAACAAAAATTCTTTCCTTCTATTCCGTCTAACTAGTGCCGTGCATTGCATTTAAAAGACCTTTTGTCTTGCAGTCATATAGTTATTTAATTACTATTATTATTTATAAATGATTGCAATCAAGCGGCTATAAGAGTTATTGGTACTCATATCAAAAAATGGACTTAGTTATGTAAACGACAGAACTTTTTAGCACTGAGAAACTTAATTTTTACAATATTTAAATGAATTTTCTATACTTAAAAGAGATACCTAACTAGGATATATAGATGACCTGGGTGATTCTCCACTAAAAGCTCCTTTACGTGGTCCGATCGAAAATTGTTTAACAAATTAAAAAAAAACTTATTGAGTCCATTTCTAAATTTTAAATATTTGCAGGTATGTAATAAAAAAATTGTTTTTATGGTCCAAATGTCATTTCCGCCGCGTGTCTCCTCCTTGTTTCAGCGGGAAAAATGGATTTTTTGTTTGTTTTTAAATGGATAAATTATAATTTGACTAAGTTTCAGGATTAAGAATATGTAGTTAAATACAACTTCCTTACAAATTAAATTTATTTATTCGAAACAATTAACTTAGAAACTTTCAAACTTGTGTCTCAATGTATTTGCATCATTTCCGTAAAAAAATGTTAAATGCCTTTAAATTCAAATTAACCGCCGCCAGCTTATAGGATTCAGACTAAATGAAGAAACGCATTCAAGATTTCTTTGAAATGTATTCAATTAAATGGGTGAGACATCAGTTTCGTGCGTAAAATTTTAAAGAAAGTGGTTGTATTCGTCACGTGTTTCATCAATTTCGTCATTTCCGTAGGTGCATATAATTTTAGGTGATAATAATAAAATATTTTGTAACATTCTTGTGGAGGTATGTTGCAGTTATACAAAATTAAAAACAAAAAAATACTTTCTGTTTTTCTTGTCTAAAAAGTTAATAAACATGGATTTTCGTCATTTCCAACGCCTTCATTGGGTTGCGGCAATGAGAATTTGGTTACGGAAATGACTTAAGATATGTTTTTTCTTAAAAAAAATCATGAATTTATTTCAAATCATTAACATTTTTGTGCATACATTTAAAACCCCTAAAAGGCAATTGCAGACCGTAAACCTGAGATAGGTGGTGAAGCGAAAACGTAACAAATTATTTATCTTTACTATTTAAATGTCATTTCCGTACCACACAATCATTTCCGTAAATTGATTTAATTTAGATTTAAATAATTTTAAATAATTTTCTGTTACATCTTAAGTCTTTTAAATGCATCCTGAATTACACGGCCCTTTTTACAAGGAATATTTTGAAAGGAAAATATTTTTACTGGTACACTATCATTTCCGTATCGAAGGCGTCATTTCCGTATCGAGTCCAAATTCTTAAAAACGCTTGAAATCAAGTGCCCGCACTTGATTATAACAACACTTGAATGTACATAATTTTTTCTTAAATTTAGGTATGGGACATTTTGGGTTCTAAAAAGGAGCTTTTAACAGAGAATCACTCACCTGCAATTGTTTTGCATATGAAAAATGTTTCGACTACCAAAATTTGTATGTTTTGGGCGTTCGGATTACACTTCTGAAAAAAAATATACTCACAAAATTTTGCATGCAAACAAAATTTAATTTCTACATCTTCAGTTTATTTGATCAACCTTGAAAAATGAAAAATGTAGGTATCAAATTAAGGTAGGTATTTGTAAAAGGGCATTAACAATTATGGCGACCAAAACAATAAAAATAGGACTATTTAATAAAATTTCCTATCTTTACAAATCAATTTCACCCACAGCGCATTAGATTGGTTTAATGTGCTTCAATTGGCTTATAATGTTTTAATCGTTCCTTTCAAATTTGAAATTCTTCATCACTAAAGTTTTGTAGCTATTCTGAGGTCGCAATCGAATTTAAGCCATTTAAAAACTATAGGAAATTATACTTCGGTTTCAAAGGCCGAATGTCGGTTGTTCGACCTCTGTTATTGACGTGCAACGGTGACATAGTAACAAAACGTGGTTTGTAATTCTTTACATGTCACATTTTACGAGTAAACTTTACGTTTTATTTGCACACGAACTGCGCCAATGAAGGTTTACACAACATGTAATCCGTGAACCCCCCTATAAACATTTTTTTTAGACGTGAAAGTGTCTAAAGGTGTTATAAAACAAAATTAATTGAGTTTATTGAGCTATTCGCCATACAATATGCTATGTACTGTACTAACAGGGACTGTTTTAAGAAAAAATCAGAACTACCAAAAAAATCATTATTAAACTAAATGAAACATAAAATTTTCGTTCCCATTTAAATTGTTTTTCCGTAGACGTAGTCCGTTTATCGGTTGACTTTTTTATCGACACTTTCTTAATTTTGTTGTTCTTACCGAATGTAATTTTACCGCGCAATCTGAAATAATTTCCAATGAAACACGACAAATACGAATTGAAATTTTTTTTTTGAATTTTTGTAAAAGCAATTCAATATGAGTGTTCTTGCAGAAATCATAATATTGGAGCTAAAAGTGATGCAAAATCTATATTTTTTGCAATTAAGATTTGATCTTTTTCTATAATGCTTAGGAGGAAATTTGTTTGATTTGCTTGCGTACGTATTTTTTGTCGCAGCTGATTAATAAAAAAAAAAAAGGTAGGAAATCATAATTACGTCGCTCAAAATGTAGGTTTCGGTTTGACTTTCAATTGAAATTGCATGTGAAGGCCGTTGAGGCAACAAAACCAAATGCGAAAATTATGTGAGAGTAATAGGTAAGATACATATGTTTATCCGTTTAAAATCTTGTGATCAGATAAAAGTTGAACATCTTTTCTGTACTTAGATAATCGTAACAAATTCAAGTAACAGATCATTCAAAATTAAAATAGGCAGCAAATATTCGAGCCTACACTCTACACAGTAATTGAAAATTGACATTCGTAGAAGTACTTTGTATTCAACTGTTCGAAGAAAGGGTAAAGTGTTAAATAACAACTACCAGAAACGTGATTTAAAGCTACCAATTTCAAATATCACCTACCAGCAAACATAACAACTACCACTTAAAACAGTCGCTGTACATAAGTTAATCGATTTGCAAACAACTTTAAAGAGGACTTCGAAATTTTAAGTGTGCATCTTGCCAAACGATGAATCAGAGTGTCCTCTTTTTGCACTTGGCCTAGTCCTATTACCTTTTTATGTTAAAAATGCTGCAATTATAAATCAGCTGTCAATGCTCATGTTATGATATTAGCCATTAAGTTATAGACATATTGAATTGATTCCAAAAAAAGAAAGTTTTGTGAGTGAATTTGATTTTGGTTTCACTTAAAAGCCAAAGAATTTTGTCCATGTAGGGCTTGGTTTTCGTATTACATTTTTGTTGTACCTATTAAAAACACTACAATGGTTATTTTAAACAAGTTTCTAACAACAATGACTCGCAACGAACCCCGTCACAAAATCTTTGCAAATTAACTCCGAATAAGCTATTTAGTCTAGTGTGCAGGCGCGCGCCGGTAATAAGTACGATGTGTACATATGTATGTATCTACTTACATCGTTTTAACTTCGGTTGGCTTCTTCCGAAAAAGGCAAATGAAGTACATAATGTATGTATGTATATAATAATCTACACTTTTGACAAGAAAAGGAAGATAATATACTTTGGAGCTTTCCATTTCGATTTTATATTGGAGGTCATATACACTAAAGTGCAATGATTTCTGTAGCATAGTCATTATTTCAACGAAAGTTGTCTTTATCACAACTTCATAACCATGAAGAAACATTGTTGAAAAATTGCGACGTTTAATGATTATTTTCATTTCACACGAATTAAGCTACATACATATATATTTTCTTTGAATGATAATAAAACAAGCATTTCGTTAAAAATATATTTCAAGCTAAAGTGGTAATTAAGTGTTTTTGAATCACAATCCGCCATGAAGCAAGTATTTCAATAGTTAGGTCAGTAAAGTATTTTTGTTTGTAATAACTTATTAGCCAACAAATAAAAAATAACTTAAAATATGTTTCTTAATACATATGTACTGCATTTTTGTAGTTTTTGTCTCAAGAAAAATAATAATAAAACAAAAAACATTTTATTTTATAAGAATTCTATAATTTGAATAATTTGAACTTCAATAGGTTTTTTTGAAGGCGTGATGTATCCGTCGTCTTATTATGTAAGTTCCTTTACTCTGAATGTCTGTGCATTTTGGTCCTAAGTTCTTTCAATTCCATTTTTTTTATATGAACTTGACAGGACTTCGGACTAAAAATCACAGACAATCACAGAAACTCAAAGTAAAATAAAAGACCCTTTTATGACATCACTTCATATAATCTGTTCTAAATTTTTTTCATGGCTGGGGGCTTTTTTGGATTTAACTTTTCTATTATCATTCCTAAACAAACACTTTGACGTTTTTCTAGGTCACCTATGTACATACATATATACCATTATATAAAACAGATCATAATAAAATAATTGTTGTTTCTGGAATATTATGTGATTTGAACTCAAGAATTCCATATATTCCCACTAATGCGTTTGTGACAACAAGAAAAAAAAGTCTGCTTCTAATGCACTTCCACTTAACGTGAAATAATTTTATTCCTATTTCTTTTTAAATTCATGCACCTAAACGAAAAACGAATTTATATTATGATGAAAGCAGTGCCTATAAGAAGTAAAAAAAAACAGTTGAATGTTCGATGACATAATACTAGAAGCGCGTGCGCTGGTTTGTTTGTATCGTTGTTGTTTTAACATAAAATTGTCTGTGTTATTGTCCTTAAGTCCTTCTATGGCCATTCACAAAGTTTTCATATAGGTAGAGTTTCAGGAAGGAAAAAAATGTTATGTTTAAGTATGTGATAACAGAATTTGCGTTTGCTGCAATGAATTTTGTAGCACACTATCTCACACAAATAGCTATTAGAAATTTCGTAGTTAAAGGCTATAACACCTTCGTAATTATTGTATTTTACAATTTAAGATATTTCATAAAATGCTCTGATTTTCATTGAGAGAGTTCATTTGGGTTTCGGGATTAAATCGATTCAATTCTCCAAAAATTTGTTTGGGCCAATTTAAATCACCAACATTGGATTGAAAAAAATGATATTTTCCATCCTTTACTGAAGTAATTGCCCGGTTATTGCTAATAATTACAAACAAAATACTCGCTCAACGATTTTGAACACTATGCCAAGCTATTTGGTTTGTTGGTTGGTTGGTTCAAACCCCCATACAATTTGATCTGCCTATAAAAATCGTAAAGCAGACTAATTTTAGTGATAAAATAGCGTTAATGCTTTGGGTTGGCTGACCCGCCATTCGCAGCTAGTCTTTGTATTAAGATCTGAGCATCATCATTCAGCATTAAGTTGAACAATATTTTTTTTTATATACAGCTTTCGCACATTTAAATTGAACTATTAGCTAAAAAGTTTAATCTTAGCGCAAATAGGTTTAACCTAAATGGAAATTAGTTTAACTCAATAGCAAAATGGTTTGACCCAAACGCAAATCAATTCAACCTTAGAGCAGATATATTTAATTTTTAAGCTTATTATTTAAGCTATTTACCAAAAAAGTTTTGGTCATTAATTAAATTAGTGTTAGAGAAAAGTTCAGCAGCATTTTTGACGCAGTTGGAGTTTTCCAAAATTAATTCGTTATCCTAATGTCAAAATGTCTCATGACACAGTACAATTCAGGGGTGGAATCGGCTAAGCTGATAGTTGATTATCAAATATTTGATTGTCGTTATGTCTATCTATCTTTTTCTATAGAATTGATAGGTACAGCTGTCTTAAAAACGACAATCAATAAAAATTGATAATCAAATCAGCTTAGCCGATTCCACCCCAGGTAAATCTAGCCCGCTATTATTTTACTGAGCACATTTTACTTGTCCAGGAAGCAACCGCATGTTTATCTCATCACATGTTTGATGCAAAGTTAAACAAAAGAAATCAAAAATGTGGTCGGATCGGCGTCAAGAACCATCAAAATCCAGTCCGACCATTGGATTCGTAAATGACAGTCCGGGCTTTCATTTGATATCTCATTAATAAAAATCCCATATGGAAAACTAACCCTGGAGCCCAACTTCGGACGTATTGTCAAGTTAGAGATTCAAGCAAGAGATTCTTTCTTTAACCACACTACCTGAATGTGGAATGCTTTAACCGGCTCTAACTTTTCCGGCCATTTAAATATTCAGAGGTTCAAAACCAATGTACATTGGTATATCCTCTTAAATCCTTACCTAATCTCCCCAAGCTCGCACTGTGTTTAAACATTTTAAGGGCAGCCAAAATCCATTTAGTTCGCGCTCAACTAAAAAAGAAAAAAATATGCAATCGAAAAATTCCATTGGCTGACCAGCGAAGCCGTTTTTGTTAATTTTTGGACCAAAGCTATGGTTGGTATTTTTGTTCATCCTGCCTCAATCATGGCCGACGCGCCACTTTAGCACAAGCTGCTAATTATAATAACCACGGGTTTAATTGACCTGATTTAACTGCGTCATGGGAAGTTTTTGGTCAAAAATGCATTTATAAATATATTTTTAACTTTTTTTCTAATTGAAATGCAATATACATATGTAACGTCCATAGCTTAAGTTTTGCTTATGATGAAGACCTTTTCTTTGGCACTACTTTCATAAGCGGCCAAAATAACTCATTCTTCTTTGTATTTTCGTAAATAATTTAAATGAGTAGATAAAAGTGTAAATATTTGCAATTGGATCAAACCTATTTGCTCTTGGGTCAAACCTATATTTGTGTTTAGGTTAACCTGTTTGCGTTTGGGTTAAACCTATTTGCATTTAAAATAAACCTATAAGTCAAAATGTACGAATGCTATACAAAATTTGCTCTTATGTTAGCAATTATTTTGGTTTGGAAATTATTAAAAATGTCTAAAAAGTTTCTCGGATAATGTGATTAATAAAATTGTTGGCCCTTCTTTTATTTTTCCTTCAGTTAAGATTGACGACGTCATTGTATATCTAGTTGCTTTCTTCACTGAAGTCATTTGTTTTTTTTCTATATCTATCATACAGCAATGATTCATCCTCCTGGGGCCTATTGCTAGAACAATTTGGGTTTCTCTTGGTTTTCCCCTTTTCGAGAGCATACCAGTTTAAAATCTTCACCAGAGCATGATAATCTAGCTTTGTTGTATCGTGTCTATGTGGGTTGCGCATGAACAATTTTATATGCAAGTCGACCAACCGTCTTTATTTTTGTTTTGTATGTAGGTGATGTTGTAGGTGTACTAAATCTTCATCGTGATTTAAGTTTTTTTTTGTGAAAAGTTACCATTTATCTGCTGGTTTATAACAAAAAAATCAACTGACGCCCTTAGTTGTTAATAGGTCAACAAACTGTGGTTGTGATGAAGGTATGCCACAAGAATATAACAAATTCACAAAAATAGTCAAGATCAAAACAAATGAAAAATTAAGTTAAAAGCGTATTTACATGAACTTGTGTGTTCTAAAAATACACATTCTCAATCAGTAGACATGGGCAGTTTATCAGAATATTGGCAAATATTTATTTAAATAAAACAGCGAGTTTAATTGTAAAACAATAAAGTTCACGTGGACAAGAAAAAATGCGCTTCGATAACATACATCGAATTCTATTAGAAAACAAAATAACAATTTCTTTATGCAGGGTGCTTAAAAGTTAATGAAAAATATCTTGAGAAATGATTCATGGGCGTGGTTGAAGTAAAAATTGAAAAAAAAACTTTAATGGATACAAATCAATTAAAATCAACAGAAACATTAAAATTTTATCCTATAGCCTTTTTTTTAATTTTATAAGACCAAAAACATTTTCTAATGTTTTGTGATCAAACCAGATTTGTTTACAAATTTTATGTATAACAATTTCTCTTCTTTTAGCTCAAAGATTCAAACGTTTTTAGAAAAATTTAATATTATCTACGAACATCACTTTTTTCTTAGGCCCAGTTATTCAGTTGTGAGAGCTAGTTAACTCTGGAAATAGATTTGTCTTCAGTTATGTCGATAAGCTGTTTATAAGTGGACGATGAAAGAAGAAAGACTTAAAAAAACACTGAAGATAAATTATCACAAGCATTTGCTGAGAGTTAACTAATCAAACGTGATGAGTTAACTCAGATATAACTTTAACCCACACTGAAAAACTGTCGTTTTGACAGTTATTTTTTGGGTATTTGGTACATTTAAACCGTGGAAAAATGGATGAAATAGGATTAACGGGGTAGGGGTTGAGCTACCCTAGATTCAATGTCTAAGAATGTGCGTTACAAAAAAGAATGGGCAAAAATATATGGGACCTGGTGTAAAAAGGCGGTATTCAAATAAATAAATAAATATAAATTGGGTGGCGCAACGGCTCGTGACGAACCAGGGCCTAGTGACTAACAACTCGCAACCATTCCTGTGTACGCGTGTCGACAGGAATAGAAGGGACCTACAAACATTTTTATGTCGAATCAGAACGGCTAGACGAAAAGCGAAGCACTTATTCATGACAAGTGATACTGTTGGAGAATTTGTCAATTCCTCGCAAGAGGCAGTGGCCCTGAAAAAAACTTTAGGTGGACGAGGCTGGGAAGCGAACCCAGACCTCCAGCGTGACAGTCCATCGCACTAACCATTACGCTACGGGCTATTACATTATCATATAAATATGGCAAACTCGCCATATAAATATGTTCCACAAGTGACACATAAGTGTGATGGGTGACGGCCTAATTAAGAACGATATTTTAATAAAATTTTAAAATGCATAACTTTTGTTTGGGAAATCTGTTGAGGATGAGAAGTGGTTTTATTAATAGCCCATAAACTACTGTGCACTTTGAGTAATGTTTAAAAAATATAAGCATGACAATATTGGTAGGAAAAAAATAAACATTAAGGGTATTCATGTAACGAGATAATTGTTCGCTTTGTAGAAAAATATTATTTTACGCAAAAGGTTACATTAGAACGATAGAAAGAAACAGCTTAGTTAAGTCAAATGTCAAATTAAACGTCACAAAGTTTCTAAGGGTTTTTTTTCTACGCTCTTCGCTTCAAATTTGTGAGATAAAATTCTATATATTGCAGAAAATTTTTCCCATACAAATTTTGACAGTTCATTTCTACCGATAGAAAATTCTATCGTTTTTAAGCTTTCTATGGGTTTTCTGCGTTTGCATGAATACCCCTATTAATTTAACTCTTATTTCGTCTGGCAATATAATTAGGAAACAGAAACAAAAGGTTGTCATAGCATTAATAATCTTTGAAATTTCATTATGTTAATGTGAATATATTGTAGGAAAACCTTAATTCTTTATAATTTCAGACAAAATTCCTTGCATATTTTCGCGTAAGGCATGGAATGTTGATAGTGTCAGATGTCCTCAATATTTAGAACATTCTGATCAAAATGTTTTTTTTTGTTTACTTTAACCATCTCTTGATGTCTCCTTACAAGTTCTCGACACCTTCTTAGCAATCCGTTGAGGACTTTTTGGATCATTATCGTCCTTAAAAACAATTTTTTTTGGGCATGATTTCATATGAATAAGACTCCATAGTATGTTCCTCAATGTCTTTATAAATTTTATGGTCAATTCGAGTATTTTTTTCGCTTAATAGAATAAAAAAAGTACAACTTTCATTAAGCGAATTATTCGTCAACCATGATATTATTCGTTATTATTGGCCATTGATATGAAAGTTCCTTTATTTTGGGGTCTATTCAGTTCATCGAAAGTGACCGATACTGTAATTTCAATGGAACACTATTGCAAAAAAAATCTGTGTAAAATGTTTATTTGTAATATTTTCAAAGTTTAAGAAAATTATCTCTCCCGCATAAACGAGGGGATTTAGAGCCGCCATCCAAAACTAATTTTTACTTGCGATATATGTACATACGTAGTATAGGGCAAGTTTAGGATTCGTGCAAAAAAAAAATCGATATAATAATTTTCCCTAACATTACGATGAAAGATAACGCGAAAAAAGTGGGTCTCGCAATTCTGTCTGTCTGTCTGTCCGTCTGTCCGTCTGTCTGTATGTATCCGACCTGCAGCCTGAACGGCTGAACCGATTTTCTTCAAACTTTGGACTTACGGTTCTTATGGGATTCCCCAGAGGGGATATTGAATTTTTTTTTAGCTCAAAAAATAACGGTACCTGGCATATACAACCAATATACAAAAATTGATTTATTTCAAAAACGGCTCTAACGATTTTGAAAAAAAAAAAAAAATTTCGAGATATTATAATTACGACAGTTAATATTTTGATAGAAAAAAAAAATTTATAACGGTTTTTAACGGTACTTGTCATAGAACCGATTTTTTGGTTTTTAAATTTCTCGTTAACGGCTACACCGATTTGAACCAAATTTTTTGTGTAACACAATTTTAAGAATTTTGTATATAAAATTTATATATAAAATTTTTGAAAAAAATATTTTTGGATTTTTAAAAAAATATTGAAATTTTTTGTTTGAAAATTCAATATCTTGAAAACGGGCTAATGAATTTTTTTTTGATTTTGTGAAAAATTGTATTTTATTAAATACTAAAAGTTGGCATAACAAATTTAATTTTTTTTTTTAAATTTTCAAGAATTTTTATATATAAAAATTTATTTGAAAAAAAAACCGCTCTAACGATTTTTGAAATTTTTTTTTCATAAATTCATATTTATCAAACAAATCAGATAGCATACTTTTTTTTGAGCTCTATCTGTTTTAACTATTTTAAACAAAATTATATTAATTTATAGTAATAATTTATATTTTAAATTGTTTTTAAAACTTTTTTTAATGATATCATAATGTTATAGAACCACTATATATGCACATTGTCAATTTTAAGCTACATTCAAGCTACGAGAGCAAGTTTGTGCGATCCAGTCGTGTCCATTTCTTCTTAAAACATGTCCATACGTTATTTCCCAAAAAATTGTAGACTGACTTGGAAACACCCTGTAGATGCAAATGTTGGAAGCAAAATGAAAACTTATTTACAATACATTCAGTAATACAGTTGAGTTTTACTGTTTGATATATTTTGAAATGCAAGGTTGTTTATTTGTTTACATTAAACTAAACATTCACATATTAACACGTGTTATGATTTTTTCCGGCCGGTTTAGAGAGACTCTCTAAATGTGATGCATTTACAAAATAATTGTGAACTTAAACAATCGTTTTAATAATAAACATTGCATAGTAAACAGCTTTTTGTTGCTATTCTCTGCATACTACCTGCCCGAGAATGTTAAAAAAGTTATGCAGGCTACCAGAAATTATGACAAAAGTTACTAAGCTAACTGCGGAATATGATTGGGCATCTGAACTACGTTTTTTTAATTATTAAACCAACGTTGTATATACAAATTCATTATATTATTAAAGAGCTTATCTTGTGTTATCAGGTTAGAAGTGAGAGGTTTCTAATCGTAACCTGACATCGGAACGGGTTGATAAATCGTTAGTGTGAAGGCACCAATCTATCTGCGTTGGCGATCGCGAAAACAAAATGTAAATAAATGGTATTCAATAATAATTATCTATTGCGGCCTGTACTCTAATTGAATATCTTTTACTCAAGAGTGATAGATCTTAGAAATCATTCAACCTACATTAACATGGTCATCCATTTTTGTTATTGCGATCGTCACAGCAGATAGCTTGGGTTTGACCGAAGCTTAATTGTTATTAACAATTATGGTATCACAGTTTAAGATCTAGTACACTTGAGATATAGACATCGGTCTCGATCATATTTTTTTTGTACAAGGAATTGAAATTCCTACATTTCGTATTTTTACTGAATATTGGGTTTTAAACAGGCTATCCGGAAATCCTACCTTACCTTTTTTTAAAACTGAGATGTTATCTCTTCGCATCTAATGCTACATCCTCGGAATTGAAAAGATAAATAATAAAATTGTATGTTTTGTTTTTTAAAATATTTGTTAATATTCCATGCAAGGCTTACTTAATTCCTTTGTGTGCTGTCATATTTTTATTCAAGTTTAAACTTTTATTTTCTTATCTATTTTTAATTTCAGCTCACAAATGTTGGCATCAACATCAATTCAATATCATTCAGCACTCTTACCATGGAGTCTGATAAATTTATTTGTGTGCGGGAAAAGGTCAATGAAACTGCGCAAGTTGTTATTATCGACATGAACGACTCAAGCAATCCAACGCGTCGTCCAATTTCTGCCGATTCAGCTATCATGAATCCAGCTAGTAAAGTTATTGCACTTAAAGGTAAAATGAAGAATTTTCAAAAAAAAAACAAGCAATATTGTTGGCATTAATTTTTATTTTAATTACAGCGCAAAAAACTTTACAAATTTTTAATATTGAGATGAAATCAAAAATGAAAGCTCATACAATGACCGAAGATGTTGTCTTTTGGAAATGGATTTCGTTGAATGCATTGGCTTTGGTTACAGAAACATCAGTGTATCATTGGTCAATGGAGGGTGATTCAACTCCAGTCAAGATGTTCGATAGACATTCCTCATTGAATGGTTGCCAAATCATCAATTACCGTTGTAATCCATCACAACAATGGCTTCTTTTAGTTGGAATATCTGCATTACAACATCGTGTTGCCGGTGCAATGCAATTGTATTCTGTGGAACGTAAAGTTTCCCAAGCTATTGAAGGTAAATTTATTTTTTTTATTTGTATTAAAAATAATAATAATTTTACTCAATTACTTACAAAATAGACTAAGCTGTTGTATTATATTAAAAAAAAACAGTGTCATGGGATCGTAGAGCGGGTAATTTAAATACAAGTAGTTAAAATCAACGAACATTTACAAGTGAAGAAGCTGAAAAGCCAAAAATGAAGTTATTTAAAAAAGTTTAGTGAAAACATTGCGCAACTTCTGAGAAGATTTCTATTGTAAAATACATAGATTTCTATTGTAACATATTATGAACATTTATATCTCAAGGCATTTTGCTGATTTTCTATGATCAGATCATAGAAACATGTGCTTTTTCCTTTTTTTCGTGTTTTTGCAATTACCAGGACTATGATATGATACGATTTTATTTTATACAACTATCGGCGCCGACAGACGTTTTCCTGCATGATATTTTAAGCGCTTAGGATATTAAACAAAGTATGACATGAAAGACAAATAATATAATAATTTCATTATTCTTTATTTGGAAATAACATCAATTTTTCTACAAACAATTCGTTATAATCAATAATGTTTAATTAATTTTATCTTAATGCGAGTTGATGAACAATATTTTTAGTCAGTTCCTGGGGAATATAAATGAATAAACTTGACGGTTTTCCAACGCCAGAACACGCCACATATAATTGGCCATGTAAAAAGACCGGATTTTCTAGATCCAACCCACAAATCGACATTGTTTGACCTTGTGACATTAATAGTCATGGCAAATGTCAAGCGAATTGGAAATTGCAGTCGTCTGAATGGAATGGGTGAGTTTGAAGGGATCATTGGGATTCGTGGCAGGAGAACAACTTCACCTTAAAATTTGCCGTTCAAAATTGTAGCTTCAAGAACATTGCCCATAATTTTTTTTAATGACTAATGTTGTACCGTTGTATAGCTTAGTTGCATTTAAATTCCGAAGCAAAATGATAGGTGAGCCAATTTTTAATCGTAAGTTATGTGTAGGTATTCCTGGTAAATCCAGCGAATTCAAAAATTCAACAGGATAGTTGACTGCTTCGTCAGGATGATCGGTAACAGTGTCGATCGATTTGAACAATATCTCATTGCCGGGCAATGACCGTTGTATTTTGAAGTTGATAGCGCCAGCATCAATATTTTTGGCAGCTAAAATAGCTCATTCACGAATCCACGAATTATTAATGTAATAAGCTTATAAATCTGGAAATATGCTTTCAATCAAAGCATCTTTCGTATTAACCATTGTTGCTAACAGAAGAAGCTGAAAACATATTTATGCTTTCTTAAAAACACTGTCGAGAAAATCACTTTAATTTTAGTATTATTTATTTTCTTGTATTCATTGAATTTTGTTTATTTTAATTTTCTTTTTTATTCTAATTATTTCTTCATTCTTCTTAAATATATCAAATTGAAAATACAATACACTTAAGATTTTTATTCTCAACATTCTAAAATTAAATTGGAATAGTTCGTGTTTTTCAAAAGTATAATAATAGTATAGATATGAGCGGAACGGATCTTAATGAATATGCTGGATGCATCAGACCAAATTCATACCAGAATATGGTGGAATGTGATAGCTGCACGAAGTGGTATCACTACGACTGCGCTAATGTTGATGTGGCTACGGTTGCAGACAGGAGTTTTCAGTGTTCCGACTGTGCTGAGCTCAATAAAACAGTGTAACAGGTTTTACGAGACGTCGGCCATGTGGCACTTTCAACAAATAAAAGTATCGCAGCCTCATCAACAAGAAGCAGGAAAAGAGTGGAGTTCGAACTAAAGCGCCTTGAAGAGCAAAAGGAGCTAGAATTGCGGTTTCAAAGAGAAAGAGAAGAAAAAGAAAAGGAGTTCCTCTCAAAGCTTTACGAATTGCTAACACAAGATGAAGTCGGTTCGGTGAGTACCTATGCTAGAAGTCGAACATCTGATTGGGTTAGAAAAGTAGGTGCACAGGCAGCGAAAAATCCGAAAGCAGATTCCATAACGCGTTTGAGATCTCCTGCTGAAGATCTGGTCGCTAGGGTAGCAGATATTTGTTTATCGGATCGGAATATTGCAGCACGACAAGTTATGACAAAGGAACACCCGGTTTTCTCAGGACGCCCTGAAGATTGGCCCATGTTCATTGGCACCTTTGAAAGTTCCTCTAAGCTTTGTGGGTTTACGGACAGCGAAAATATGTGGCGCCTGCAGAGAGCTTTGAAAGTTCAGGCGTTGGAGAGCGTTCGTTCAATTTTGGTGATACCATCCATGGTCCCAAAGATAATAAACATTCGCAGAACACAATTTGGTCGGCCAGGTCCTCTTACGGAGAAAATAAGCTCTGAGCCACCACCAAAGGCAGATCGCCTAGAAACTTTGGTATCATTCGCAAATTCCTTTCGCAACTTGTGTGGCACAATGGAGGCATGTAGTTTGCAAAATCATGTCAACAATCCAGTCCTTCTAGATGAATTTATAGACAAGCTTCCAGCTTCTTATAAGATGGATTGGGCGAGGCATGGTGCTTCCTCGGATTTGCTAGACTTTAGCGAATGGCTAGACAATATCTTCAATGCTGCATCTTCTGTGACGAATTACATTGATGTAAAGATTGATAAGCGCCAGTCAGGAATACACACCCATGCAGAATCCCATACATTTACCAAAGCAGTCAATAAGCTAAATGGGTGTTTCATGTGTAATGGAACTCATCGCTTGCTTGAATGTAGCAGATTCAAGGATCTTTCAATTGAGAAACGAAGATGACAGTTTTGATCGATGTGATTAAACAGAGATATCCATATCTACGTGGAATACCATTACCATCTTTTAAGAACTCCTCTTGTGGAATTTTAGTTGGACTCAACAACCAAAAGCTAACACTGTCACTGAAAACGAAAGAAGGAGGATGGAACGATCCAGTTGCCATTGAGACAAGACTTGGTTGGTGCTTGAGCGGCGGAGAGGAGCTTGCGAGTTTGATGCTGAGCTTGACGAAATGATTAGATTGCAGTATACTCTTGAAGCAGAAAATAATGAACAGAGTATTTGCGACACTGAAGAAGAGGTTCGAGCAAGGAAGATACTGGAAGACACGGTGTGTCGAAATGGTAACCGATTAGTGAGTGGTCTGCTTTGGAAACAAGATGATATCATTCTACCAGATAGTTATGCGATGGCGCTAAAGAGGCTTCAGTGCTTAGAAAGAAAAGTTAATTGTGATGTCTCACTTTTGGAATCAGTTAATAATCAAGTGAAGAATCTGTTGGACAAAAATTACGCGAGGATGCTTAGTAAGACAGAGCTTGCAGAAGAAAGGTCACGAGTCTGGTATTTGCCCATGTTCTTGGTGAAGAATCTGAACAAGCCAGGAAAAGTACTTATGGTTTGGGACGCAGCGGCAAAAACAAAAGGAGGTTCTCTGAACGATATGCTTTTAATCGGACCAGACGAATTGAGAGCTTTGACAGATGTACTTTCTGGATTCCGGATGAATAGGATAGCTGTAGCTGGAGACATACAGGAAATGTTTCATCAGATAGAGGTGTGTGAAGCAGATCAACACTGCCAGAGATTTCTATGGCGCGATGGACTATCAAGTTTGGAGCCAGATGTTAACATAATGAAGGTGTTGACATTTGGTGCAGCGTGTTCTCCAAGTATTGCTCAATACGTTAAAAACAGAAATGCAATGGATTTCGCAGATGAGTTTCCTAAAGCTGCAGAAGCCATAGTCAACCGACATTATGTGGACGACTATCTCGATAGTGTTGATACCATCTACTCAATTGGTAAATGAAGTAAAGTACATTCATTCCAGAGGAGGATTTAATATTCGAAAATGGCTGTCAAATTCATTTTTGGTGAACCTGAAGCCAGTGAGCAAAAGCCTACAACAATCTTGGATAATTTTAGTACCAATACCTGTACGATGAAGATCTTGGGACTCTGGTGGGACTTTAAAAAAGACTGTTTTGGATTCTCGCTGCAGTTTGGAAAGGTACAAAAGGATATTATTCTTGATCTGAAGATGCCAACAAAGAGAGAGTTACTCAGAGTTCTCATGTTGATATTTGACCCACTAGGATTCCTTTCCTTTTACCTTGTAAAGCTAAAGGTACTAATGCAGGAAGTTTGGAGAACTGGTATAGCCTGGGACGATGTGTTACCAGAGGAGCTGCAAACGAAATGGGAATACTGGCGTGGTCTGTTGAAAGATGTTCAAGAGGTCCAGATTCCAAGGTGCTACTATCCAAAGAACTTCAGCAAGGCGGCCAAGATTCAATTGCATGTATACGTTGATGCCAGTGAAGATGCTATGGCTGCTGTAGCATATCTTCGATTCCAAGAAGGACCCTCGATTGGATACTCTCTTATTTGTGCCAAGAACAAGGTTGCCCCCCTGAAGCCTTTGTCAATTCCAAGGTTGGAACTACAGGCTGCAGTAATGGGTGCTAGACTGGCTGATTCGATATCTAAGATGTTAAAGATGACCATCGAGAAGCGATTTCTGTGGACCGACTCTAGAAATGTTATTCATTGGCTGAAGTCCGAAGTAAAAAGGTATAAGCAATTTGTAATGTTTCGAATTTCTGACATTTTGCAGAGGACTAGAATTGAAGAATGGAGATGGACTCCAACTAAGTGCAATGTAGCTGATGAAGCTATCAAGTGATAAAGATGCTCGGTGGTTTCGAGGTCCTGATTTCTTGTACAATCCAGAGGAGACATGCCTAACTATACCTACTTCAATTATCAAACAGCAAAAAGATATACGCCCAAGATATATTATGGTAAAAAATTCATTGGCCCAAAGTTTTTTGGTGGATTTTGACCGCTTTTCGTCTTGGACACGACTTAAACGCACGATGGCGTGGGTACTTAGATACGTCAACAACCTCAGACGGAAAGCACGTGGTGAATCGACAGGTGGTAAAATGTTATTGACATCAGAAGAACTTCAGAAAGCTGAGCACCTAATTTTTCGAATGGCACAGAACGATAGCTTCGGTGATGAGATCGTATTATTGACAGCTGGTAAAACTGTATCTAAGACAAGTCAATTGTATAAGCTTTCACCATACATTGATGTAAATGGAGTTTTGCGATTAAGAGGAAGAATCGATAGAGCATGGTATGCTAACAAAGATACTAGGCGACCAATAATTCTGTCAAAAGACCATTATGTGACGTTTTTGCTTGTTCAGTTCTATCGCGAGAAGTTCCAACAGAGGAGGGTTCGCAAGAAGTGCTCCGAGTGTCTTCAAAGGCAAGCTAAACCAGTTGTTCCGGAAATGGCTCCCCTACCAGAGGGAAGGTTAGCAGTACACACGTCCGTTTTCTTACGTCGCAGTAGACTATTTCGGACCAATCATCTTCAAAATCGGAAGGCGTGCAGAGAAACGATGGGGAGTACTTTTCACTTGCCTTACCGAAAGAGCTGTGCCTTTGGAAGTTGCTCATAGTCTGTCAACGGACTCATGCATCATGTGCATCAGAAATTTTGTATCCAGACGTGGTGTACCAAAAGAAATCTATTCAGACAACGGGACAAAACCGGGAGGTGCACAGAAAGAACTAAGGGAAGCGTTTTCTGGTCTGGAATTTGACAAAATACAAGAAAGGTTCACGACTTCTGAAACGAGATGGAATTTTAACCCTCCAGCAGCACCGCATATGGGGGGTGTATGGAGCGACTTGTTGGATCGGTAGGACGATTTTGCGACAGAGATCTTTTACTTCATAAGCAGTGGCCAAAATGTCAACGGCTGGCGGATTTGTTTTGGAAAAGGGTACGTGAGTATCTTCCGACATTAACATGGAGGACAAAATGGTTCCAGGAAGTTAAGAACATCGAAGAGGGAGATGTAGTCATAGTTATCGATGAAAATCTACCTCGGGGATCTTGGCCAAAAGGAATCGTTACCAGAACTATTAAAGCCAAATGTGGAGCAGTACGAAAAGCAACTGTGCAAACAGCTTCAGGATTGTACGATAGACCCGTGGCAAGGTTGGCGGTTCTAGATGTCAGAAAAATTGAAGACGATGGTGACTCAACAGCATGAAGCAGTAGAATCACCGGAGGGGAGAAATGTTGCTAACAGAAGAAGCTGAAAACATATTTATGCTTTCTTAACAACACTCGAGAAAATCATTTTAATTTTAGTACTATTTATTTTCTTGTATTCATTGAATTTTGTTTATTTTAATTTTCTTTTTTATTCTAATTTTTTCTTCATTCTTGTTAAATATATCAAATTGAAAATACAATATACTTAAGATTTTTATTCTCAACAACCATGTTGCAGAAATTGTCTGTCGATTTGATGCATTATGTGTCTTCATGCAATGATATATTGTTCCATTTCCAATGATTCGTATACCTCGACGTTCAAATGCGTCGCCAACCATAACAACTGGAACTTCATTAATGGAAGGTGCATTATATCGGCCCGCATGCTGCCCAGATTGTACTTTGTCTGCTTTCATGACATCATATAGTTGTCGTTTTGCAGTTTGTTTGAAACGGTATTGAACGACTGGACCAACTGGTTGTGATTCTGTAAAAAACCGTTATAAAATACCTACAATTTGTCGGTCCTCCATCTGCTCGATATGGTTGTACTGGCAGCGTGCGTTTATTTGCTGCTCCTCATCACCCATGAAGTAGATTTGCAGAAATTTTGAATCGGTATCAGGCATCGGCATTAAAGAAGCAATTTGATAATACACTTGGCCCTAAATCTTAAACGTTGATTGAAAATTGCGACCATCCTCATTCAGAACGATTTTGTTGCTCCAAATGATGTCATTTGTAAGCACGAATTAAATTTGCGAATTTTACACATAAACAATTTAGATTGAGATGTAGCTCCAGCCAATAGTGCTTTCAATGGTTCTGGCGGCGAATTCAATGGTGGCAATATAACTTTTCCAGATGTGCAGCATTACCTCGAAGGCGTTCATTGGGTTGCTCTTGACTTCCATTAGCACGTGTGATTGCAGTCTGGTTTCTTAAATTTTCATTGTCCGTCAATTGATCTTCTGCCGATCTATTTAAATGAATTCCGAGTCCGTCGACCAATATTTCCTCTTCATCCACGGAGACGTGGCATTGTTTAATGTACGTAACTTATATGTGAATATAATACATTTAATATTCACTGAAATGCGACACCTGAAATATCAAAAGACACCGTACAAAAAAATTAAAATATCAAAATAACGAAACCCCCTTAATATAATACACTCAAATAAACGAAATCCTATGCACGCAACTTATTTATAAATATAATACGCTGAATATTAACGTAAATGTGATACATATAATATCAAAACACAGCGTACAAAAAAATTAAATGCATTGAATGAATACAAACACAAAATGAATGAAATGAATGAATGCATACACAAAAATTCATTCAAGTCGATCCAGCCACTTATTTTTATTTTGGTTTGTGTCTCTATCTCCGCTCCCATACCTGCTGAATGTCATGTAAAATACAACAACAATTCCAAAATTATCCAAATTGTTGTTGTATTTTATATGGAAATTACCTTTAAGCTGATATAGAAGCGGGGATAAAAGCAAAATAACACGGCTAACATATGAAAAATTCTGCACTTCGTACTACCACCCTAATTTTTGGAACCAATGGGCCATCACAAACTATCCCTAGACTAACTTTTACTTCAATCGCACACGGAGTGAGCAAAGTTGACTGAAAAAGTAGTACTTTTTCAGTTTGAGACTCGAAAAAAAAATATTTTCATTAAAATTTGCAGCTTTGCATGACAACAGATTGTTTTGTTTACCTAGAAACAAATAATTGTGTCTGTATAAGTAATTAAATTTTGTTATTGCACTCGAAGAAAGGATGAACATTTTGCTCTTTTCATTCCTCACTCTTCACATCCCTTACCAACAAACTTGGATTTCCCAAGGTTTTTGTAGGTTTTCTATGGAGTCACGACTCTTTGCCAACAAGTCTCATTGAAGCCCTCAAAAGGAATATCCGTTAAGAATGCGAAAACCTATCTCCGGAAGTTCTAGGAAGAGTGGTGGAAAATTCTATAAATCGGGCCCTATGGCCATCAATTCTGGCGTCGTACACTTAGCCGATATAATTTTCCCGACTTAATAAAAAACGAATTAAGACATCAAATATGTCCATAATCCAATATTTCTTTCACAAACAAATTATAGCACAGTCAAAGAATACAACTTTCCACAGTGCCCTGTTATAACAGTTATAATAAGTCTTATGTGCAATCTGTTGAAAGGTATGAAATCTGAGAATTATCTGTGTATTTCAGATCCACTATTGGCCAGATCTGTTTTTTCGCTAGACGAGCAGTGGTATTTTTGTCCATATTAGGTTTGTTATTGCTATGGCATCTTGCTTTTTGGCATAAGGTCACAAATAGCGATAAATGTATTATATATTCTATCTGACAAAAAAAGTTTTGGTCGTTGTGAATTCAAAAAAAGTTATATAATTACCAATAAGAAATAAAAAAACCAACATACATTTTACTAAGTACTATGAAAAAAAATAAAATAAAAAAAAAAAAAGAGTAACACACTATATTTTCCAATTTTTACTTAACTTGCAGGTCATGCCGCTTCATTTGCCAGCTTCAAAATGGAAGGCAACAAGGAAGCTTCAACACTTTTTTGTTTTGCTGTCCGTTCAGCCCAAGGAGGAAAACTGCATATTATTGAAGTCGGTACTCCGCCAGCAGGCAATCAGCCCTTCCCCAAGAAGTCCGTTGATGTATTTTTCCCACCTGAAGCCCAAAGCGATTTCCCAGTGGCAATGCAAGTTTCACCTAAATACGATACTATCTATTTGATCACCAAATATGGTTATATCCATCTGTATGACATGGAAACGGCTACATGCATCTATATGAATCGTATATCAGCCGATACGATCTTCGTTACAGCTCCGCATGAAGCCAGTGGCGGAATCATTGGTGTTAACCGAAAGGGACAGGTGCTCTCGGTGACCGTAGATGATGAGCAAATCATTCCATATATTAATACTGTATTGCAAAACCCCGATTTGGCACTTAGAATGGCAGTAAGAAATAATCTATCTGGAGCAGAAGATCTTTTTGTGAGGAAGTTTAACAAGCTCTTTACAGCTGGGCAATATGCTGAGGCGGCTAAGGTAGCTGCTCTAGCTCCCAAGGGTATTCTGCGAACACCGCAGACTATACAACGTTTCCAGCAGGTACAGACACCAGCTGGTTCAACAACACCCCCACTTCTGCAATATTTCGGAATTCTTCTTGATCAAGGAAAGCTTAACAAGTACGAATCTTTGGAGCTTTGTCGTCCAGTTTTGGTGCAGGGCAAAAAGCAACTGTGTGAGAAATGGTTAAAGGAGGAAAAACTCGAATGCAGTGAGGAACTTGGTGACTTAGTGAAGAATTCTGATCTGACGCTGGCTTTGTCGATTTACCTGCGCGCCAACGTTCCTAATAAGGTTATTCAGTGCTTCGCAGAAAGTGGTCAGTTCCAGAAAATTGTTCTCTATGCAAAGAAGGTGAACTACACTCCCGATTACATTTTCTTATTGCGTTCAGTGATGCGTAGCAATCCAGACCAAGGTCCTGGTTTTGCCTCAATGCTGGTTGGAGAGGAAGAACCGCTGGCGGACATTAACCAGATTGTAGATATTTTCATGGAACACTCGATGGTGCAACAATGTACTGCTTTTCTGTTGGACGCTCTAAAACACAACCGTCCGAATGAGGGTCCCCTGCAAACTAGGCTCTTGGAAATGAATCTACATTCAGCTCCACAGGTGGCAGATGCCATCCTTGGGAATGCTATGTTTACCCATTACGACCGAGCCCACATCGCCCAGCTCTGTGAGAAGGCAGGATTACTGCAACGCGCCCTGGAACATTACACCGATCTTTACGACATCAAGCGTGCTGTGGTACATACTCATCTCTTGAACGCCGACTGGCTTGTTGGATTTTTCGGAACTCTATCGGTTGAGGATTCTCTCGAGTGTCTTAAGGCTATGTTGACTGCTAACATCAGGCAGAACTTACAAATCTGCGTCCAGATCGCCACGAAATACCACGAACAATTGACAACAAAGGCGCTGATTGATCTTTTTGAGAGCTTCAAGAGCTACGAGGGTCTATTTTATTTCCTTGGATCAATAGTGAACTTCAGTCAAGACCCAGAAGTTCATTTCAAGTACATTCAAGCGGCGTGCAAAACGACACAGATCAAGGAAGTAGAAAGAATCTGTCGCGAGTCCAACTGCTATAATCCGGAACGCGTGAAGAACTTCCTCAAAGAGGCAAAGCTCACTGATCAGCTACCACTAATTATCGTTTGTGATCGTTTTGACTTCGTACATGATTTAGTTTTGTACTTGTATCGTAATAACCTGCAAAAGTAC
Source organism: Melangyna quadrimaculata (assembly GCA_949320155.1). Classification (NCBI taxonomy): domain Eukaryota; kingdom Metazoa; phylum Arthropoda; class Insecta; order Diptera; family Syrphidae; genus Melangyna; species Melangyna quadrimaculata. Next base: position 84,894,271 of record OX439484.1, read on the forward strand.
ATTGAGATCTATGTGCAGAAAGTTAACCCATCCAGGTTGCCTGTAGTTGTTGGAGGTTTGCTTGATGTCGATTGCTCGGAGGATATCATCAAAAACCTTATATTGGTGGTGAAAGGACAGTTTTCCACCGATGAACTTGTCGAAGAGGTTGAGAAGCGAAATCGCCTTAAGCTGCTCCTTCCATGGTTGGAGTCTCGTGTTCATGAAGGATGTATTGAAGCTGCTACCCATAACGCTCTGGCCAAGATCTATATTGATTCAAATAACAATCCTGAGAGGTTCCTCAAAGAAAATCAATATTACGACAGCCGTGTTGTTGGACGTTACTGCGAGAAACGCGATCCTCATCTAGCTTGTGTGGCATATGAACGAGGACAATGCGATCGTGAATTGATCGCTGTGTGCAATGAGAATTCTCTCTTTAAGAGTGAAGCTCGGTATTTGGTACGTCGCAGAGACCCAGAACTTTGGGCTGAGGTGCTAGCCGAAGCTAATCCTTACAAACGACAACTCATCGACCAAGTGGTACAGACTGCTCTTTCAGAGACCCAAGATCCCGATGATATTTCTGTTACTGTTAAGGCATTCATGACAGCTGATTTGCCTAATGAACTGATTGAGTTACTCGAAAAAATTGTCCTTGATTCTAGTGTGTTCTCTGATCATCGTAACTTGCAAAATTTACTTATATTAACAGCCATCAAGGCCGATCGTACTAGGGTTATGGACTATATTAACCGCCTGGACAACTATGATGCTCCCGATATTGCCAATATTGCCATCTCTAACCAGCTGTACGAGGAAGCGTTTGCCATTTTCAAGAAATTCGATGTTAACACATCCGCTATTCAGGTTCTGATCGAGCAGGTTAACAATTTGGAACGAGCATATGAATTCGCTGAGCGTTGCAACGAGCCAGCGGTGTGGTCACAGCTTGCTAAAGCACAGCTGCAACAGGGTTTGGTTAAGGAAGCCATTGACAGTTACATCAAGGCTGATGATCCAAGTGCATATATGGACGTGGTTGAGACTGCTTCAAGCGTTCAGTCTTGGGATGACTTGGTTCGCTATCTCCAGATGGCTAGAAAGAAGGCAAGAGAAAGTTACATTGAAAGCGAGCTTATTTATGCCTATGCTCGAACTGGGCGTTTGGCTGATCTCGAAGAGTTCATTTCAGGGCCAAACCATGCTGATATACAAAAAATCGGCGATCGTTGTTTCTCGGATGGTATGTACGATGCTGCTAAGCTGCTGTATAACAATGTTAGCAATTTTGCACGTTTGGCCATCACATTGGTGTATCTCAAGGAGTTCCAAGGTGCTGTTGACAGTGCACGCAAGGCAAACTCCACCCGTACATGGAAGGAAGTTTGTTTTGCCTGCGTTGATGCAGAGGAGTTCCGATTGGCACAAATGTGCGGCCTACACATTGTCGTTCACGCTGATGAACTGGAAGACCTCATCAACTACTATCAAGATCGTGGATACTTTGATGAGTTGATTGCTTTGCTAGAGTCTGCATTGGGTCTGGAACGCGCCCATATGGGAATGTTCACCGAGCTTGCCATTCTTTACTCCAAGTTCAAACCTTCGAAAATGCGTGAACACTTAGAACTTTTCTGGTCACGTGTAAATATCCCGAAAGTATTACGTGCCGCCGAATCAGCACACTTGTGGTCGGAGTTGGTGTTCCTCTATGATAAGTACGAGGAGTATGATAACGCCGTGCTAGCCATGATGGCTCATCCAACAGAAGCATGGCGTGAAGGACACTTCAAAGACATTATCACAAAGGTGGCCAACATTGAATTGTACTACAAGGCAATTCAGTTCTATTTAGACTACAAACCATTGTTGTTGAACGACATGTTGCTGGTATTGGCTCCACGAATGGATCACACCCGGGCGGTTAGTTTCTTCTCAAAAACCGGACATTTGCAACTCGTCAAACCATATTTGCGTTCAGTTCAGAGTCTCAATAACAAAGCTATTAATGAAGCTTTGAATGGTCTGTTAATCGAAGAGGAGGACTACCAAGGACTGAGAAACTCAATCGATGGATTCGATAACTTTGATACAATTGCATTAGCGCAAAAACTTGAGAAACACGAACTGACAGAGTTTAGGAGAATTGCCGCGTATTTGTATAAAGGTTAGCAAGAAAGAATATCAAATTATTTGTATGAAGTGTAAAATGTGTGTTATTTTTTATTTAGGAAACAATCGTTGGAAGCAAAGTGTGGAACTATGCAAGAAAGACAAGCTTTTCAAGGACGCAATGGAATATGCCGCTGAATCGGGCAAACAAGAGATTGCCGAAGAGTTACTAGGGTGGTTCTTGGAACGTAATGCTTTTGATTGCTTCGCTGCTTGTTTATTCCAGGTATATTTTTATGTTACTTATAAATTAAATTTAGCAAAGCTAAAATGCATAAAATGTACCATTAAAACAGTCCGTCTTTATTTAGTACACTATTAATTTTGGAACTTAGTTGACCGCGTCGTGTTTTTAAGATTTTGACTATTAGAAATTTCCGTATTAGTATATTTTGAAAATTATCAGATTATGGTTTGACAATAGTTTTAGTCTTGTTAAACTATGTTGATCTCAAAAATCTAATCCGTTTCCTAAAAACGAACATCATTTGCTGCGAGACCTAAACTATTTTTTAACTTTTGATATACCATTAAAATTCAAAATTAAATAAATATTTTATCAATTCTAGTGTTACGACCTCCTCCGACCGGATGTTATTCTCGAATTGGCCTGGAAACACAACATAATGGACTTTGCAATGCCATACCTAATTCAAGTAATTTTACAATTGAAAATCTGAGGTTTTAAAAACAATTTTTAATACGAGTTTTTCTTTATTTCAAACTAAAAGGTCATCCGTGAATATACCACAAAGGTGGACAAACTCGAACAGACCGAAGCCCAACGGGAAAAAGAAGATGATACTGTTGAACATAAGAATATTATTACAATGGAACCACAATTAATGATAACAGCTGGCCCTGGAATGGGAATTCCACCCCAGTATGCCCAAAATTATGCACCTGGATATGCGCCAAACATGACATACCAGGGATATGGAATGTAGGCACTCTTAACAAACAAACCTACCAAACTTTAATAACTCATTTCTTCTACAATCCAACAAAACAAATTTATCAAATTAAATGAAACAAAAATCAAAACAACAACAAAATACATCTTCTCTGTCCGACACAATTATGCGAGTTGTTTTAAATGTCGCAACTGTACTGTAAACAAACAAACAAATGAAAAAACACAAAAAAAAAAAAAAACGAAAATCAAATTCCAGATGAATATAAAAAAAACACATATATACGTCATTTATATGTTTATGTTGATTGATCTGTGTTATGTGATGATGTGTGCATAATGCTAGATTGCACTTTTTAGTTGAATAACTATTCGACTTGTTTTGGTTAGTTCATTTTTTATATATTTCTTCATACTAATTTTATTTATATTGTTTTCTATTTCTTTTTAATTTGTATTCTTTTTTTTATAAAATTTGCCTGTTATTAATATTTTTATATATAGTCATACTCTTAGTATATTATGGATTTAGGAAATCCTCGCTTTGCTTAGTAGAAAAAGAAAAACAAAAACTAATTAGTTTTTTTTCTCATACATTATATGTTCTCTTAACAACTGTTCTTTTTTTCTGTTGGTTTCTTATTGCTCGTTGTTAAATGAAAACTTCCTTAGTCTAATTTTTCCAAAGACCCCTTTCACACAAGGAAACTGATTTTGTTTGTAGTGAGAAGGGCTTAAAAGGAAGACAAAAAATCTAACCTTCTCGCCTACAAACTAGCTTGTTTCTGGCAACTCAGTTTCCTTGTGTGAAAGCGGTCAAAGCTGAGATATGGAAAAACGACATGTTTAATCAAATAAAAAAAATCGTAAGTTCTGTGATTGCTCTCCTGACCTATTGTACTATTTTCAAATTCAAACTCAAATGTTCAGTTTCTGGCCAATAAAAATTACATACAAAATGGGAAGAAATGTACTTGTGGAGTTTTCACTGAACGACGACGATATAAATTTTTTTTAAAGTGAAAGCATGATTGTATTTTGTTATTTTCTGGGTTCCTTGTTGTTTTTCTTTTAATTAATATTTCGCATTCATAACAAAGATGTTTAAACATCAGTTCATTTCTGAAGACATATAGTCAGGGCCACGGATTTCAGTAGTAGCCATATTCGTACACGATGTTGGCTCATAGCTCACCACATTAGGCCCACATTTTTCCGAAGCAAGTTTTTTTTTTTTTGTATACATACATAAATACTACAGTTTTCGAAATACGATTCCTTAAAGGTGTCAAAAACTGTAACAGATATCAAAAAACTGGGTTGGAACAAAATGTAGGTCCGACAGAGCACATAAAAAACATATCCAGCTCTGCGTGGTAGTTCAAGTTATGAATAAAAGTTGTGTTAAAAAGTGGTTACCATGGCCCTGACCATATATAAATCGTTCCTAAAGTTAATGGGGCATATTCATAGTCGCAGATAGACCCAGGTTTAACTAAACTACAGTTTACGACAACTTTGGCTCAATGAATACAGACTGATTTTAATTACAAATTGTTGGTTTTATATTTTTATAAGATAATTTACTTGGTATACTACACAAATAGCTTCAAATATTTTGAAATGATAACCTTAAAAAAATAGAATCAACGTCCGAAACTTCAACCAAAGCTATGTTTAACTTAGACCCAGGTCTAAAATGACTATGACAATAGATTGAACCACTAAATATTTCCTCCAATGGACTTTTTCCTAATAAGTAGGTAGCGCTTTTAATAATAACGCTCTGCAATCGGAACTCCGTAATTAATTTTTGCTCTGCCCATGCGAAAAATTCATTTTGTACATTGAAATGTTTGTAGCAGCAGATATATGTCTCACATACAATTTGCTTTGGTGTGGCACTTAAGCTATACAAAATATTGATTCAGTAACATTAACCGACCCAATCGTGTGTGAACACAAAAAAATAGCAACAATAAAGGGAGAAACTAAAAATCTGTGAAATATTGGCCCTATTGCGGTTGTCGATCAGCGATCGCACTTTCAACGATCATCACCATCGACTGGTTTCTCAATCGGTATTGCGTAACTTGATCGACTAGTATTTGAGTTATTGTAAATGAAAAAGTATAAATTGTGAATTATTCATACTTTGACGTTTGACAGATTGAGTTTTTTTCAGACTGGATTGTTTATTTATTTCGTTTCGTGAAGTTTGCAATAAAATTATTTATTTTTATGAAATAATGGATACATCGAAGAGTTGTTAAGTGAAAAAGATTCAGAAGAAGATACAATAAATAGAATTTTAGAGGCCATCCGAAAACGGCGCAATATAAGACGTTGGAGACGTTGGATATAAGACCCCTTGGAGTTAGATGATAAATTGTACGGATTAACTTGATTCTGTAGTTTTTTTTTCTTTTATTTTGTTTGTCTTTTGTAGCTTTGTTATCTATTTTTGATAATCCAAGCCAGCCTTTATGGATTTACTTTCTGAAAATCATCGATTCCCAACATCCTTAAATCTGTGCCCAAGCATCATATCAACTAAGTGTGGGAAATGATTTGTTGGTTGGGTTGGCTCAATCTACTGTATCTATAATCTTAAAAGAAGTGCTTAATGTAAAAGAAACTCACATATGTATGTCCAAAATAAACAAAACTGAAATACGCCAAACAAAAATGAACCTACTTTTTTAAAAATTCGGTTTCTTAGGAGTTATTGGGTGCATTGATGGCTTTTATCTGTTTTGTCGTTGAAACTTGTTTCGCCCTGCATTTAGAATAATAATTAAATATACCTTCCTATTTTACTTATAAACAAACATTTCTTTAAATAAAAACACTCACATTTTGTTCTCTACATAATTTTTACTTGTTGAATAGACCCCGTCGATCACAAAAATGCGGTCGACAACGAGCGATCGGATTTTCGATAATTGTCGAACGCAATCGACAACCACAAGACCGATTTATCAATTTGTCGATCGTTGATCGCTCGTTAGCGATTATCGATCGACAACCGCAATATGGCCCATTGTCAAATTGCACATTTGTAAATGAAGTCGTACCTTTTTGTGTATGTACATATATTGGTGTTCTCCGCCGCGAGGTTTAGGCACTCATATGTCACAATGTTTAATAATTTTGACTTGCGAATGTTTCTTTACTGCACCGAATGTTTTGCATTGGTTTGGTAGAGCCTAAACACCTCAAAATATTAATGCTTACAAAATCGTTTCTTAGAATTATGTGCAATGCTTTGGATTAAGTGCTAAAACTTGAATTTGTTGAGCAATCAGTGCTCATCAGTGAATTTGTTGAGCAAACACTTCAATCTTCACGATAAATTTAGGATCCGAGCACGAACATTCACCTTGAATTTTGTGAATCAATAGTGATATTGACTAATAAGTAGTCGTGATTCGGCCCTAGCGAGGTATCCGTCGGAACGGAAAATTCTCCGATTTCCTCCGAATCGGAGGCTTTTTGCTTCGAAGGTAAACTTCCGAACAGGTGTTCGGAACATTTTTCCGACATTCTTTGATGCATTCCGGTGTTTTGCGGTGTAATGCGTTTTTGAATGAAAATATCGTTCTGATCCTCCGACAGATATTTGTTTCCTATTTTCAGTGAGTTGTAAGAAAAATGTAAGAAATAAAAAATATGATCAAAGAAAAAAATTTTGTTTACTTGTTGCTTGAATTTACGTTTCCAGGACAAAAGTAAACGAAAACACAAGCACCAAACAATACAAGCTCTCATAAACTTATGCAAGATACCTATAGCAAGCACGAAACTACATCAAAAGGTCAACAGAAGATATTGCTGCATTTTTGTAATTCTCTTTTAAAATCTTAAATCAATGCGTCGTCGCATTTTGTATTTTTGCTTTCCGAATCGGACACCGAATGTCATTTGAAAATCCCACGGAGTATGCGTTGCGGAGAATTTTCTGCTCCGACGGATACCTCGCTAGGGCAGATTATGACTCATTCGAAATGCTCGCAAGTCACAAAAGTCGGATCTTACAAGCTACTTTTTTCCTGTGGCCTGATTAGGGAATACGAAGCGAATAGTTTTCAATTCGATATCTCCTTTTTGACTCGCTTCGTATTGATAAATTATTGAATTCGAAGCGAGTCGTAAATTATACTTCCAAGGTTTCCAGATAATTGACAGCTGATGGTGTCCAGGAAATATTTTTTTATTGCAGCCATGCATTGTGAGATTTCAACTTGTTTTATCTTTGGCTTTGAAATTAAATATATGTATGCAAATGCAAAACTTAATTCGAATTAGTGTATTTTAATTCATTGTATAATTGTTAAGGAAATATAAAAATCCTCGAATCTGTGAGTTAAAAGAAAATTTTTCTTCTTCACCGCTTGAACTTCCTAGTCTTTTTTTTGTTTATTTTGTTGATCAATTCATTCACTTAAGTTCTTTGGGCTTTCTTTTATTTTAAAAAAAAAAAAAACGTTTCATGCATTTTGTGTGGGAGGCCCGTGACCATATAAAACAACTACACTGATATTTTACCAAAGTTGCGATGTGTGGGCGACTTGAGTACTCCTTTGGCTATCCCTATTCATTTTCCCCTGTAATTCAATGAGCGTGGCAAATTGTTGCTGGTTTGTGTGTTGCTGACTTTGGCTCCTAGAAAAATATTATTGTTTATTTCTTTACTTTGTTTTTAATTGATTTAATTTTAATAAAAACAACAAAATACCACTTTCGACCAATCCGCCAGAAAAAACCTATCGCAAATTCACGCGTTTAAAATTGAAATGTCTTTTCGCATTTGCTTTCGATTTCAAAAATAGGGCGAATGTAAAACGATAGCGACGAAAGCGAAAGTAATACCAAATCTCATTTTCGCCACCTTCGTATTCCCAAATCAGGCAACTGGTATTGTTGGAAGATGAAAGGGTGATAGGGTTGAGCAAATGTGTAATTAGACAGATTTAAGTCTCTCTTTTCCGTTGTTCTTGTCATTGCACCATGTTCCAGGTTGAAAAAAAGAAGTCCTAATTTGGCTTAAAGAAAACGTGATATCAACTTCAGATATCCGCATCTTCTCCGTCAGTCAAATAGACAAATAAGCTCGTGAATCTGTCTTTGCAGACTCTAACTGCCGATAATCTCTTATGGAGATATCATAGCAGTTCAACATTAAACTCTTTTGCGTATAGGGACATTCTGTAATCTTATGAAGTTGACAAATTCACAAAAAATCAAGCTGCACTACCTTTTTACCAGGATGGAATGGTACATCGAAACTTATGCTTTAACAATAATACCTCATGACAATGAGTATAGCTTGTAAAGTGACAAAATTGATATTGGTCAACCTTGGATTTAATTAAGTGTATTTGATAGCTCGCTGTACAAATAGAACACTCTTAGGTAAGCAAGATTAACGTGGTATAATCACCCCTATTAAGGTTGTCGTGTCACTAAAATGACAGTTAAACGACACGTCCCTGGAGGCGGCAATTGATATTTTTGTATTAAAACTTATTTCGGCATAATGATGTGATGGTTCGAGACTGGAGAGAATATCGAAGATTTGGGTTTATTTAAACGCCAACTGTTGCCTCAAGAGCCTTGTCGTTTTACTGTCGTTTTAGTGACACGACAAACGTAATAGGGGTGATGCACCCCCTAGTGGCAACAGATTTGTTTGAGATTTGTTTATGAAACGATTTTTTTGTTTACACCCGTTTTGGAACTCAAAATGTTGCGCTCTCTTTTTTCTTTACTCACTACGGTTCGTAGCGGATTCCGTAATGGCAATAATTGATCAGTACTGATGTCTGATGATAAAAACAAAGCTCCAAAATGATTTTTACTAACAAAACGGTACAAAAGCCGGGGAAGTCCAAAATGAAATACATTTATTTTTGAACTGCATACCGTTGTTTTCTGTCCAAGAAAAATTAATAATGTAATTAATTTATTTTTAAGACATTGTTTGTGTGTAATTTTCTCAACATTAAAACAAACGGAGGTAATTTCTGATGTTCTGATGATAGTTGTATGAAATATGGGTCGTTTCCCCATTTTGCGTAACTTGTCTCATCAATCGCAAATTAGGTCCTTCTGTCTGAGTAGTTTTTCCTAAACTAATACAAACCTTCTATCTGAGTAGTTTTTCCTAATCTAATACAAACCTTAATTAAAAAAACAAAATATTAAGAACAAAAAAACTCAACTTAAAAAAAAAACATCTCATTTATTGTTTCTTTTTTATTTGTATTTTATTTCAGGTATAAATAAGTTTAAGGAGCTTAAAAACACACGCTGTAGCTCGTGAGTAAGTAAGTGTTGTAATTAATTTATCATTGAGAACATCTGCGAACATCCCAACTATAAAGTAGTTAACTTTCTGTGTAACAAGAAAACCAAAATAAACAGATGCCGTTTTTCGAGAAAAAAAAGTAATAACTAGCAAATATTATTTACCATCAAACTAAACAAAAATATATATTTAAAAAAAGCATAAGAAGAATTGTTAAACAGTTAAATTCTATCATTTTCGCTTACTATTATATTATTCTTTATTTTTTTTTATATAATATAATATTATATCAATATAAATACATTAAACCTATGTTATATTATAAATCGATAAGTAACAGTAAAAAAATGTTAGATTATGGTTATTATTATTATTATTTTTTAATTATAAAAAATAAAGAAACAAAAAATATTATTTCATATTAATTTAATAAAAAAAAATTTAAACAAACAAAATGCTTAAAAATGTTGTGTTATTTAAAGCAGAAAAAAAAAACAGTGACCTGATTATGGTATTTGCCATTTTCTACTCGGTTCCTTTCATTCCATCATTTAACTCTAAACAAATACGTGGAATATGTTTTTTGAGTCAAGTGTCGTCGATGTGTGTATCCTTTAATTGTACTTACTTACTTTACTTTTGATGGCGCTCACAGCCCAGGATGGGCTTCGACCTCAACTAACATGCCCCTCCAGTCAGTTCTGTCCCTAGCTAGCCGCTTCCAGTTGCGCACACCGAGTGCTTTGATGTCGTCATTCACTTGATTGCGCCACCTGTTACGGGTTCTTCCTCTGCTGCGTACCCCATCGGGGTTGGATTCGAAGACTCGTCGGGCAGGTGCGTTGCTGTCCATACGCTCCACGTGCCCCAGCCATCTCAGCCGCTGTATTTTCAGCTTTTTGACCATGTCAACGTCGCTGTATAGCCCGTATAGCTCGTCGTTGAATCTTCTCCTCCATACTCCTTCGATACACACCGGACCGAAAATAATTGTAGTACCAATAATTAAATCCGCTACCAATTCGAATGAGGGGCCAGGACATAGAGGATATATTACGTTCAAAGTTTAGCTAAATTTTATTTTGAAAGTAAAAGAATGAAAGCCAAACATAGTGCGGTACGTTTTTTGCACATTAGGTAGTACGGAATTTGTAAGATTTTGCGTTCCTGTACTTTTGTGTAGTTTTGAAACTTTTTATAAAATTTTATGCTTGTCCTTCAAAATTTGAAAATTTTTGAGTTTCTGGGCATAACGAAATAAATCTGATCAAAATCAATGAGATTTCCCATCCACTTTTGACGTAGGTAATCTAACGGGTCTGATAAAGTGAAATTTGAGCAAACCACATTCACATTTCACTTCATCACATTTCTCAGGGTCTTAGCTGTGCTATTTTTTAGCTGTTCTATTTTTCATTTAATAAGAAGACAAACTTTAACAATAGAAAGTTTGTTGATTTTTTTCATTTATTAACGATATTTTTTGTTATATCTTCAAGGTACTTTAACAACAGTGTTCCTTGAAAGTGTTTTTGCACTTACTTCTGCCGCTAATGAATGTATTTCCAGACAATAACAAATTATTATGCAGCCTTATTATGATATTCATTGGGGGAGGGGGGGGTGGAATTTTCTTTGAATTTGCACTAGTTTCTATTCTGCTATTCATTCGAAGTAAATGTCGATTTATGTCGGTAATACGGTGTGGTATTCTCTTAGACGGCTTTCACACAAGGAAACTGAGCTGCCAGAAACTGGCTAGTTTGTAGGCGAGAAGGGTGTGAGGGGAAATTTATTGTCTTCCTTTTACGCCCTTCTCGCCTAGAAACTAAAAATCGCCGGCAACTCAGTTTCCTTGTGTGAAAGGGGTCTTACTTTTATTCACGTGGACGGACTCTTTCTATGCAATTCAGATTAGCATATAAAATGTTGCGTGCATGGACCTATTATATATATTCTATCTATTAGGTCAATGGTTGCGGGTTTTCAATTGTTGGTTTGTGTTTCTGGTTACAACTTCAGAAAAGGTGAGTAGAAACAAAGGAGAATGGGCAAAGTGGTCTACCCACTCAACAGTAATGTGTTGTATGTCGTTGAAAAGGTAATTTTACTGACTTCATTTCATTGTATGACCATTAAGCTCTAAACTATGGGGTTCGTGAGATATTCGGAATCAAAGCACCAAAAAAGACAATAATGCATTTCGTCATTTGTAGTGTGTACTCATACCTACATTAATCTGTGATACATCGTTGAAAAGATAATTTTGTGTACTTTATTTTTGTATATAGCCGTGAAGACGTAGATCATAGGGTGCAAGAGATATGTGGGCATACAAATCGGCAAATATAACAACAATGCAATTCTTCATTTGGTACTGGTCTACCGACTCAACAGTAATGAGTCATACGTCGTTGTAAAGGTTATGGCATTTGCTTCATTTGATTATGTGGCAGTTAAGCTCTAAACCATGGGGTTCGTAAGATATTCAGCTCTTAAGCACAAAAAACAGCAATAATGCAATTCTGCATTGGTAACTTATCAACCAAGTCAACAACTATGAGTCATGTGTCGTTGAAAAGGCTGTTGCGTGTACTTCTTTTTATTATATGACCGTTAAAGTGTAAATAATGGGATTCGAGAGATATGTGCCAACAACGCTGATAAGTGCAGTAATGCAATTCCGCACTGGTAGCTGGTCTTTCAACTCAACAGAAATCTCTCTTATATCTTTGAAAACGCTATTGCATGTACTTCATTTTGCAATATGCCGTTTAGCTGTAGACCGTGGGGTTCAAGAGGTATTTGGCCATCAAAATAAGTAAATATAACAAAAATGCACATCTTCATTGGGTACTGGTCTACCAACTCAACAGTGATGAGTTATACGTCGTTGAAAAGCTTATAGCATCTGTTTCATTTCATTTTATGGCAGTTAAGCTCGAATACAATCGCGTCATAGTAGAGCCAAGAAATACTACACATATATACTTATAAATAGAGGTAGGGAAGGACGAGAGGCTTTTAAACACTTTTATTGTTCATGCTTGACGGGGCGCCGAACTTTCGGTACATGTGCACATAATGTATCAATTTTGTGGTATATGTGCATAGCCCGCCATCAAAATGGGTTTACACCACCTGCGGACCGCCTTAGTAATGTCATACTGGACAAAAGTATGATATAAATGTAAAAAAAAATTAAAATAAAATATTTTAAGTGTGTTTTTTTTATTTATGTTTATATTTTGTATCCAAATACCTCTTAAACCCCACGGTCTACAGCTAAACGGCATATTGCAAAATGAAGTACATGCAATAGCGTTTTCAAAGATATAAGAGAGATTTCTGTTGAGTTGAAAGACCAGCTACCAGTGCGGAATTGCATTACTGCACTTTTCAGCGTTTTTGGCACATATCTCTTGAATCCCATTATACACACTTTAACGGTAATATAATAAAAAGAAGTACACGCAACAGCCTTTTCAACGATACATGACTCATAGTTGTTGACTTGGTTGATAAGTTACCAATGCAGAATTGCATTATTGCTGTTTTTTGTGCTTAAGAGCCGAATATCTTACGAACCAAATGGTTTAGAGCTTAACTGCCATATAATGAAATGAAGCAGATGCTATAAGCTTTTCAACAACGTATGACTCATCACTGTTGAGTTGGTAGACCAGTACCCAATGAAGATGTGCATTTTTGTTATATTTACCTATTTTGATGGCCAAATACCTCTTGAACCCCACGGTCTACAGCTAAACGGCATATTGCAAAATGAAGTACATGCAATAGCGTTTTCAAAGATATAAGAGAGATTTCTGTTGAGTTGAAAGACCAGCTACCAGTGCGGAATTGCATTACTGCACTTTTCAGCGTTGTTGGCACATATCTCTCGAATCCCATTATTTACACTTTAACGGTCATATAATAAAAAGAAGTACACGCAACAGCCTTTTCAACGACACATGACTCATAGTTGTTGACTTGGTTGATAAGTTACCAATGCAGAATTGCATTATTGCTGTTTTTTGTGCTTAAGAGCCGAATATCTTACGAACCCCATGGTTTAGAGCTTAACTGCCACATAATCAAATGAAGCAAATGCCATAACCTTTACAACGACGTATGACTCATTACTGTTGAGTCGGTAGACCAGTACCAAATGAAGAATTGCATTGTTGTTATATTTGCCGATTTGTATGCCCACATATCTCTTGCACCCTATGATCTACGTCTTCACGGCTATATACAAAAATAAAGTACACAAAATTATCTTTTCAACGATGTATCACAGATTAATGTAGGTATGAGGACACAGTACCAATGACGAAATGCATTATTGTCTTTTTCGGTGCTTTGATTCCGAATATCTCACGATACCCATAGTTTAGAGCTTAATGGTCATACAATGAAATGAAGTAAGTAAAATTACCTTTTCAACGACATATAACACATTGCTGTTGAGTGGGTAGACCAGCTCCCATACATTTTTGCCCATTCTCCTTTGTTACTAACTTAATTTATAACTTTTTTCCCACTTCCAAATAAAATAAATTTTGTTTTATTTGGTAGTGGGAAAAAAAGTCAAAAATTGTCTTTAATTGATTCTGTTTCTTTTTGAACAAAATGATCAACCAAATCAGTTTATTGAAACTTCTTAAGATTTTCACTTGCATAGAGAACAACTGTTTACGTGTATGTCAAATTGACTTGGGATAATGTATTTCACCCGAAGGATATCAGATATCATACAGGGCGAATCGAATGGGTGAACCGAATCTATGGTTCACGGGAGTATCAAAATAGGGCTGATAGTTTATCGAATTTCAAACTTGAGAAAAAAATAGTGGCACAACTTTTTAAGACCTATTTCTAGAGTTTATTGTTACAGGTAATTGTTTTGTTTTTTGTTACAAAAGGTAGTTAACTTTTCCGGGATAAAAAGTCCAACAGGCATACTTCGAGAAATAAAATTTCGAAAAGAGGGCCTGAACAAGTGACGTGGAGTGTATGTGTATTCTACCTCCGAAATTAGAACTAGAAGCATTTTTGATGGAAATATCTTTTTATGTAGGTATGTATGTACATATTCACAGGAATTTTTCTATTTATCAATTAATTTACACCATTTAAATTGTTTCCAAGTTTTCAAAAGTTTTTACTGCATTCTAATGATTATTTTAAATGCAATTGCACTTAGAAGTTTATTCAGTTAAAAAGTACAAGTGACCTCAACTCTTGTACTTTTTAACAGAATTTTATTCATTCACTCCACTTAAAACCGAAGTAATTTTAATATTTAAATTTCTTCATCTTCATTATTCTTAGAAGTTTATACTACTTGTATTCTTGCATAGAAGTTTACTTCTCAGAAATACTTTAAAATAAACATTCGGTTCACAACGCGACGTTGCGTTGGCGTACATAATGATCGGAAGCAAATATTTATAACTATACGACAGACAATGATCTTCAAAGTTTTATAGACCTATCCGGCCCTAGTGAGGTATCCATCGGTAATGAAAATTCAAAATCGTAAGAGTTTTGCTTCGCTTTATTCTTCCAAACGGCTGATCAAAGCAAAAATCCTCCGATTCGTATGATATCTGAGAATTTTCCGTTCAGACGGATATCTTTGCTAGGATCGATAAATTCCCCATTTATTCATATCAGTATTCGTTTTATTTAGATATTCAGCCCTATTGTGAGTTCCTCGTGAAAGAAATTCCGCCCGGAAAAATTACATTTCACTCTTCCCTTATTGTGAGTTTCGGGCGAAAAATATTCCCTGTTTGTGAAAATTCCCTTATTGGCGCTGTTGAAAGCATTTTT
Source organism: Melangyna quadrimaculata (assembly GCA_949320155.1). Classification (NCBI taxonomy): domain Eukaryota; kingdom Metazoa; phylum Arthropoda; class Insecta; order Diptera; family Syrphidae; genus Melangyna; species Melangyna quadrimaculata. The sequence goes on from OX439484.1 coordinate 84,909,492, forward strand.
TTCGTGTGAAATATGTCATGTTATTTAATTTCTGGTGGCTAACGAGGCCACACTTGTTGTAAACTCGCAATAGCTTTTAAAAATCCGGGCGAACAAAACATTTTCGGGCGAAATGTTTTCCGGGTGCAATTCACAATAGGCCTGATTATGTATACTGGTCGGCAATGTTTATCAGTGAACTTTTGGCGGAAACCGTTTCTTTTGAATTAGGGTGTCTTTGAAATGTTTGAACTTCGCAGTTGAGAAAGGTGACTACTTTCTTTTACAAATAATTTACTTCGGCATATTATTAAATAATTTTTTAATATTATACTCGTTCTATAAACATTCATAAAAATAAGTGCTTATTTTAATATACATAATTATAATACATAATGTATGTTATAGAATTATAAATTTCAAAGGAAAAAATATTCCACATACGCCACAGTGACCCACATTTATATTTTTAATTTTAACTCCAAAATTATTCACTGGTGCTAATGTAGGGTTTAAAAATAACAAACTTACGTTTTTCGTATACTTATGAACGGATTTGAATAATTTAAGTTTAATTTTGAAGAAGAATGTTAGTAGGGGAGACTGGGCACGGTTGAAACAATTTAGCTTATATCGTTAAATGAAAGATTATGTTTCTATCCACACATGAACAGTTTTATTTTATGCCGTTTTCCTTTGGACGTCCAGAAGCGTCCAGAAGCGTCCGGAAGCCTTCTGAAATCATTCCATTGGCACAGAAAGTACGCTTCTGACAATTCTGAGAAGAGAAATTCGATTCTGGATTTCAAATCAGAATCCACTCAAGAAGCACTAATACATTCAAACTCAAACGTCACAACAAACTGCAATGTACTTCATGTTTTCTTTGACTTTCCATTTTAATTTAATTTGCATCCAAAATCAAAGTTTTGGGTAAATTTTAATAAACAAATTAGAAAAAATCAAACAAAAAATATTATTTGGAAGTTCTGAGTTGATACACTCGTATTTTACATTTCTCTTTTTATGTGGTAGCTAATAATTTTTATTTGACGATTCACCTATACAGATACCAAACCCCAGAATGGAGGAGAAGCATCTTGGACTGTTCTATTGGATTTCAGAATGAGTGAAACATTAAGTGAAACCAATGGAAAACGGCATTAGTAACATGTGCATTATTTTAAGTAAACGTCAAATTAAAAAAAATCCAATTTGTTTCAACCGCGTACCCATGACAGGAACGGTTGAAACACTGATTGGGGTCAGTTGAAACAAATTTAAAAAGTGCATAATATAACATAGCTACATGTTTGTTATTTTTTTTTAAATTATTCATTGTTTCAATTTTTATCAAACAAAAAAAAAGAAAACAACGAACAATAAAAATTAAATCATTTAAAACTAAAGCGTTTCGTCATTAAATAATTTAAATGAAACTAAAAATAAAGTGGAAATACCCTAAAATTGCTTGTCTTTGAACTGGCAAACTCAGTTTGTCAATGACAGACAACGAATTTCAAAGACAAGTGGAAATAATTGAATTGACCAAAGAAATGTCACTTTTTCTTTGAAAGACAAAGAAAATTTGTGTCCAACTTGTTTTATCCTTTGTCAATGAAAGACACTGATTTGACAGCTATAAAGTTTAAATAGAAGTGAACTTTTTTTTTTCAAATTTTTGTAATTTGGTAAAAGAAAATTAATTCCGTAAAATTAGTGACCAGAATATATGTAAGTTATCTCAATTCAGAGGGTAAAAATATTTTAGAAGCTAAAAAAAAAGAACTAGGGAGTCTACTTTTGGAGTGGACAACGGATTTGACCTGAACTCTAATTTAAAAAGTTTTAAAAAGTGCTGGAGTTCAATAAGTCAGGAGTGACCCGATCTTTAATGTAAGGAGTGCTGCAGTTCAATAAATCAGCAGAGTGCGCTAAAAATGTTAATTGGAAATGGTTGGAAAACAGATAAATATAAATTTCAGGTTTTTCATTTAGTTTTTCTAAAGTGCTGTGCTGTAGGTTTTTATTAAATTTTCGTTTATTTATTTTCAAATAATATTAAATAGTTAATTTTTATTTTAGATGATTTTCAAAGTTTTTAAAATTATCATCCCTTATCAATAATTATCATTAAATGTAACAAAAGTTTTTTTTCATATTTAATAAACTACCCCTGATTAAGTCGAGAAATTACGACGAAACGTTACGTAGGGAAAAAGTATGGAATAAAAAAATTTTATTTGCATATAGAAGGAAGTGACCAAAAAAGCCCGATTTAACATAAACATTCAAACTTCAGGTGTCATAGGCGCCAGTTATAGCTTTCATTGAAAACCATCATTGAAAATTTTGTCTTTCAATTTTGATGCACTTAAACAAATAAAACTGATGGCGTTTTGGTACCAAATTGATGGTTGTCAGTTGTATATTTTTTTAGTCAAAAAACTGTTTAGTATTCTTTACAACTTTCGTATAAAATCATTTTTTGTTTTTCAATGATGAAAATCGTTTTCAATGAACAGCTGATATTTTGTTCCCAAAAGTGGAACACATTCGTTCCAATGAAATGCGTTCCTTTCTCTTCCTGTTCTCGTCTGTCAGTTTTACGTTCAATGATCGAATTTAACCTAAAAGTTGTTTTTTGTATGGGGAATGGAATTTTCAATGAAAGAAAATTTCATGATAGCTATAACCGACTTGTCAGAAAATATTTCACTGTTTCACTGATTTGTGTTTCAATGAAGGATTTCAATGAAAGCTATAACTGGCGCCATACACAAATTTTTGATTTTGCATAGATTTTCATTGCAGGAATTTATTGAAATAGAACATGTCGAAAAGTTTTTTTTATTATATGTTTTTTCTTTTTTAATAAAAGCGGTAAGCGGAAATAAATGAAAACTCGAAGAGTATTTTGCATTTCCATTTCTGATTTTTGATAACAAAATAATTTTTTTAATAGGTGTAGTAGGTACTGATGGGATACTAAGCTCTTGCCAAACTGCAAATTACTTTTTTGTTAAAAAAAAAAATCGTTCTGCACACTACAAAAATTTCATCGAAGATCTCATTGACCATGAGTGTCAGTTTGGAAAAAAACCAATGCAAGTGGAAATACTTGTCTATGACCTGACTTGTCTGTCAAAAATTCCTTGTCTTTGAAAAGACAAACTAGTTTGTGTCAATAGGCGTGTACCACCAACTGAGCGCTCCGAGCCCTCAAGGATTTTTTAAGTGAGACAAAAAATCTCAACTGAGCACTGAGATTTTTTGCGGAGATTTCTGATCCAAAAAATTCTTGGATTCACTATTCAATTTTTTTCTCAGTTGAAACAGCTGTTTGTTTGACAACCAAGTTATAATTTTTTGAGGGTTTTCAAATAAGAAAGTGGCAAATAAATACAAAATAAAGACGGAATGTTGGTGAAAACTTATGTCTAATTCCTTACAGCCATTTGAAGTCGGTTTCATCATTGTATATATACTCTTAATAATTAATATAATATATATAATTTTTCTTTCTTTTATATAATAAAAAAATAACAAATAAAATAACTTAACCTACTTAACCACTTAACATCGCATAGGGATTGTTTCTATCAAACAATCAAACTATCAGCACTTAACCTACCTCAACATCACATAAAGATTCCTTCTTCTAGCCACTGAAAAGTACCAAGGAAATTATGCCCATACATAAAAATAAAACTGAAATTTGGCAAGAAAATTGAATACCCATAAAACCAAAACCTACCCCCGATCATACTTACCTATATACTTACCTATGCACACATTCTTCATTTCCTACATCGCGATGGAAAAATCTGTCTACTTGCCCGCCGCAAACAGATGATTCCTACATTATCATTTGGGAACATACAAATTGTTTTTGTTTTTTTGTCATCTTTATTCTATATACTTCCTCTTTTACTATCTAATTCCTATAGAAAACAAATTGACAGCCAAAACAAAACTGTTATTTTTTGTCTCCCTTGTAACCTCATACATTTTGTATAGCCTTCTCTATTCTTCTTTTCTGTCTTTAGCCTTCATTTTCTTCTAATTTTCTCCTCCTTTAATCTCTTCACAAATTGAAAAGTCTCTTAAATCATTAGTTCTAACACTCCTCACCATACGCAGCGGCAATTATTTGAGCCATGATATTACTATAAGAGTATATATACAATGGGTTTCATTTAAAAATTTTTCTTGGTAGAAGGAATTTAAAAAAAATTCGACTTTTTTTGTGAGTGTGTGAGTGCAATTTGACAGGAATTTTGTTGCCGCGCAAAAACAAAGAAGTGGTGCGCGCTAAACAAATATTAAAGTGTATTTTATTTTTAGCGTTGTTTTGATAATTTAAAACCAAATATATTTCGTCTGGAAATTAAAAAAGAACAAACACAATTGTGCGCGTAATCAAGTAAAAAAATTACAATCCAAAATCCATCCAGACACAGCAGCGAAGATCTATTCTGAATATTTCACTAGGGGACGAAGATAAATAAATTTGCAACGTGTTTTTCACGCGAATTGTATGTTATTTAAATGGGATTTTTGTTTCTTGAAGATATATGCACAATTGTCTTTACTTTTTTTGATCATTCACTGAAATATGAATATAATTTGAAACACTTTAACATTTGTTTTCATTTTTAACATCGTCACAAAATTGTAATGAGAACATTTAATTTCATCCTGATGCATGAGAAATGTCAAATCTAAAGTGTGTGTGCGATTTGATGTGAAATCTAGATAAAAACGCAAGATTTGTTTGACAGCATTAAAATCGAGTTTGTTTAAAAAAAATTCGATTTTTTTTGGTTGTAAGGAATTCGACATTAAACTAATTGAATAAGCTATAATCATTTTCATTAATTTCAATAAGTTTTTTGCTTTAACAATTAAATATTTACAGAAAAGTTGAAATCTTATTTCCAAACTTGTATGAGAATAATAACACATGTTTTTTTTTTTAAGAGAGCGGAGAATGTTGTCCCACCAAATGATTCTGCCTCCGTTAATCTGACATTGAGCGCTCAATGAGCGCTCAGTTTGTGGTACACGCCTAATTAAAGACCCAAGGGGAAATGAACCTGTTGCCGCTTCGAGCGTCCTGTGTTTCAACCGTCCCCATTCTCCCCTACCTTTAAATTGGGTATATTTTTTTTTTTTTTTTAACAATTTTGATATCATGAATATCATAGCTTGACGAATCTTGACTTAAATCCGTTGCATAATTTGCAGTAATTGTGGTTTTTTACTCTACGATTTTTTGTTTGTTGGGAATTATAAAAAACTACTTTCTTCTTTAATCACCAATTTCTCAGCAAATAATAACACCAATAAATTTTATGAAGATACCGAAAAAAGTTTTTCCCGAGCAGTAATTTTATCAATGTTTCCAAAAACACTATCGATTCCGATAGTTGTTGCTTGATTGGAATATGTATGAATATGAATATGGTTGTTCCACAAAATTAACAAAATTTCACATCTTTATGTGATTTAATTAAGTCGCTATTTTGAAAAAAACTCCTTTTATGTTTGTAATATTCAAAAACCAAATTTTTAGGATTTTTTATTTTTTGGCAAATTCAATTATCTTTCTTTTTAATCTTAGACATTTTGTTGAAGGATTTATACTTATAGAGTTGAAAGAAGCCGTTAGGGAGTTAAGTGCATCAAACCTGATAAACAATATTTCTAACCCTTATAACACTTAAAACATAAATTCACTACGAAAATTAAATAGACAAAATTTAATTTCTTATTAAAGAGATAACAACATTTGTTGGGTAGAACTTTACTCCACAAAGCGTCTTACTAAAACACCAGTAAAACGCCATGGCTCTAGAAGCGACAGTTAGCGTTTCACAAAAACAACTTTTGTAACTAAATGGTTATGAATGGTGATGGTGAAGAGAAAAGCGGTAACAAAGAAGTTTTATTTTTACTTCAACGCTGCCGATTGTCGTTTCCGGAGCCATGGCGTTTTAATAAAACGCCTTACGGAATAGGGGTAATCAGGGCCGTAGCTACAGCTTGTGGGGCCCCAGGGTGAAACCAAATATGGAGCCCTATTTCTCAATGAATGCCTAAATAATGATTAAATTAATTTTAACAAAAAATTCTTAATATGTGTTTTACAAAGAAATAAAAGGTTAGGTAGTAGTGTACTAAAATAATTTTTATTCGCGGCCCCAACACCACTAAAATGCCCTTCCGCAAAGTGCAACAACATAAATAATCCCTCTAAAATAATTTATACGGCTCCAAATTTTCGACACTAAAGCCTTGTGCCTATACTAACTATAGAATCCATCGGTCGGACAGAAAGAAAGAAAATAGAATTTCGGTAAAACATAAATCTTGGCCCGATGCGACGACAGCGCCGACTACCCTCCTAAATTTTAAGAAATGTCTGTGATCATTTTTTTTTTTGAATTCGTGAAAAGCTATGTATAACTTAAGCAGCGTCCACATTATCTGTATCAACAGTTCTGATCAACAATGTTGAGTTAATGCGGACGTGTAAATCAACAGATTTGATCAACTTTTCTTGACCCGAACTTAACCCGATTCAAATGGGTAGAAATCAACTATGTTGAGTCGACTGAACAATAATTTTCATGTCTGGACGTGTTGATCAACACAGATGTCATTTTTATTGCAGTTTTGATGTCTGTGTGCAATATATTTTGTTTTGTATTTGATTTATGTAATCAGATAGACGGCTTTCACAGAAGGAAACTGAGTTGCCAGAAACTGGCTAGTTTGTAGTCGAGAAGGGTGTGAAGGAAGATTTCTTGTCTTCCTTTTACGCCCTTCTCGCCAACAAACTAAAAATCGCCGGCAACTCAGTTTCCTTGTGTGAAAGGGGTCATACTGTTTTGTTTTCGATTTTTTTTTTTAAATGGACGTGCAAAATTGAGTAGGTCCAAAATGAGTGTTTCCATGGACGTACGTACCTACTGGGCTTGGAGACGCCCAACATCAAAGCCACAAAAAAATCAACAAACTGATTTGTATAGACACAGGGTGGGGTTTTGTGCCTCTATTGGTAGGCACATGACAAATATGTCACATAACACATGACAGTATACCCTTCAACACGTGCACACTTACAGGCAATGTGTGGACATGTTAAAATGTTGAGCGTGTTTATCGACAATGCAAATAAACAATGTTGATTGACGTAATGTGGGCGCTGCTTAAGAAATATGTAAGCAAAGTAAAATTATTGAAAATAAACTAGTTAATCAAATGACTTACTTAATTCAATTAAACGTGCACAGAAAAATGGTTTTTTTTTGTATTCAATAAAATAAGAAAAGTGCGTATACGCCAGAGTATACCATTGTTTTATTTTCGTTTTTGTTATATTTAGGGCATAATTTTGTGGTTAAGTAGTTCTCAGGTGACGCGCGTAGCAAGGAACATTTGATTTTTATTTTACTACATTATAGATAATGTACAACTGTGTCGTAAATCTCCTTAAAAAAGAGGATGTTTTAAGTTAAAAAAAAAAATAGCTTTTCAAGAACAATTGTGTTATATTTTCCTTCAGGTGTGGGTATAAAACGATGTAGATTGAACTTCCAAGAATTCTGTATATCCTGTGCACTCGTTCAGTTTCAACTTGATTTTTCAAAAAAAAAAAAAAACATGTCAATCAGACTCATCAAGGCAGCAGAATCACCACCACCGACTTCTATTCATACTTACCAAGCATTTAAGTATCACTGGTTTGTTTGGCAGTTCTGTGGCCTTAAATTTCCTAAAAATCCAAAATGGAGGCTGCCATACATTGTGTATGCAATTATTCTAAATATAACCGTTACTCTTTTGTTTCCACTCACTTTGATTGTGAATTGTATTCTGTCGGAAAATTTCACTGAATTATGCGAAAATATTTACATTACAATAACAGATGTTATTTGCAATTTAAAATATCTCAATGTAATTATTATGCGTTCCAAGCTTATTGCGGTGGAGCACATCCTAGACAGATTGGACACAAGGGCAAGTACTGATGATGAATTGCAAGCATTGCGAATGGGAATGCGTTCGGCACGCAAGTGTTTTTGCATTTTTGCCATAATGTTTGGATGTGCGATTATTACAAGTCAATTGGTTGTCTATTTAGCGAAGGAACGGATGCTGATGTATCCAGCCTGGCTACCTTTGGATTGGAAGAATTCGTATAGGGATTTCTTGTTGGCACATTCTTATCAGGTTTATGGATTGACAGTGCAAGCAATACAAGATTTGGGAAATGATACGTATCCGCAGGCATATTTAAGAGTTCTTTGTGCACACATCGAGGCCTTGTCGCTAAGGATTTCAAAATTGGGACGGAAAAAAGGATTGGATGCAGAGCAAGTTTACAGAGAGTTGATTGAATGCATTAAAGACCATCAGGTTATAATTGAGTTGAGTATGAACAAATTGTTAATACCTATTTTTTATTATTAAATTCAACACATCCTTGGAAGTCATGTCTTGAGATACAATTTTGTGAATGAGTTATCTCTGGAAGTTAATTGAAATAAAAAAAAATCAACTCTTTAGACAATATTTTGACAAAATCAAACATTTTGTCTTAATTATTTTAAATAATAGATATTTGCAATTCTACCCGTTCTAGGTTACACAAAACTATACAACTAATAATTTCAACAGCTTGCTTGGCCCAATTCATGTGCACTGGACTGGCTCAATGTACAATTGGTGTCTACATGCTTTACGTAGGCTTGGACATCTCGAAGCTTTTGAACATCATTATATTCTTTACTGCTGTTACTTTCGAGATTTTGATTTTGTGTTTTTTTGGCGATCAACTTTGCCAGAGGGCAGAACATCTCACTGTAGCTATTTACTCTTGTAATTGGATGGATCAGAATAGAAAATTTAAAATGGCACTTTTATTGCTATTGAAACGATCACAAAGGCCACTTGTAATTATGGCTGGTGATATAATACCACTTAAATTGCCTACTTTTGTTCGGGTAAGATAAAAATATTGTATTCATAATGAAGGTACATATTATTTTAAATGAGATTCATATTGTGAACATTAATTACAGGTCATGAAGACAGCTTATTCGACATTTGCTGTACTAAGCGAAGTTAAATAAATTTATTATTAAATGTGTATACGAAGAAAAAACACATTTGTTATTGCATTGAATTATGAAGGTAACCTTAAAATTATGTCAAGTCACTCTTGAATCAGTTTGTTATTTGTGTTAGCTTAAATGATTTTTATTCTGAATAAAGTTGTCTAAAAAGACCCAACGATTTAAACAATATTTTGTCTGTGTATGTGTAGGTAGACTATTATACCGATATAAATGGTATACACCGTTTGGTTTAGCAACTTAGTTTTACCAAATAAAACGTTATAACAGAGTGGAGCAAAACAGTGGATAGATAAAAAACCTCTCACGATCAGGACTCAAGGGAATGACCGAGCTTTTAATCCAAAATTCGTCCTTTAAACCTAGTAGGTACGCTGCTGATGCGAATCGGAAAATACCATACAAAAGTGACACAACGAAATCATAAACGAAAAATGTCGTTCTGCTTTTCGTTTTATTGGATTATTTGGAGAAGTGTTCACAATTTTTACGCACACAATTAATTGACTAGACCATTAATAGTGCGCGGAAAAATGACATTTGAGTGGCATTTGTGTTTGTATTTGTTTTTTCTTATACAGCATGGCTTTCTGTGATTGTTTTCGATTTGTGTTTGTAATTGGTGACACTTTCAAAGAGAATTTTTTCGCTGTTGTTTCCGTAAGCATTTCGCTGTCTTGTTGGAGACCAACATGATCGCATCAGCAGCGTACTAGGCTTTACGGTTAAAATTCGCAATAACTTACAAAGCGTGACAATTTCGTGTTTTTTTTTTAGCCAAAATCATAAATAACTTAGCAAGAAATAAGAACTTCCACATTTGACATTTGATAATTATAAGTACCTATTAAGCTGGCTTTAGACTTTCGGTGTTATCGTCGGTGTACGTTGTTCGTTGTTGCTTGGATGCGGAACAACGAAAACGTAAATGATAAAACCGAACACCGAACTAAGAACGAATGAAGAACTTGCAAATTCAAATTTTCAGTAATTGGCGATTTAAGTTAGTTTGGAAATTGATTTCTCAAAAACTATCGATTAAAATAACTTTATTTAAAAAATACATTCAAGAATGGGTTTCTGAGTTCAAGATAAGCTATAGGAGAATATTGTGGTTGTTACCATTGTTTTTTAAAAGTGTTGTTTTAACCTTAATTCATTTTTTTAGATAATTGCCCCTCCCATCTTAACGGGGGTATATAGGCCCCCCTTCCGAAATGATTGTCCTTTTATTTTGGCTCAACCTACACGCTCCAGTGCCTTAATGCATTTATGTCAAGCATACTTTATTTTCCATTATACTGTTTGATAATACTATACTTGTTATATTTTTTTTTATCGCTAAATTTTGAAATGCTGTATTTGGGAAACCATTCGGTCTACAGAGATGGTTTTGGTCTCAAATTAGACCAAAGTAGGTTACTTCGAAATCGTAGAACTAAAACTAAAATAAGACTAAAATCGCCAATAACTGGAAAAAGCGCGAAAAATCGGTTTTGTTTTTGATTTTTGACCATGAAGCGGTCGCCGCTCGAGGTCGAAAACTTAGGTTATTTATTAGGACAATTTCCTGAAAAACTCAGCAAAACTACATTTGACGCATACGTGAATGTATATAGTTACTCTGTACTAATATATAAATAAACAATTTCGTAGAAAGAGTGTGTTGTTGTTGTTTAAATGCCATCTCTCGTTTTTCTTTGTTGAGAAAAGAACGAACACCGAACAACGGACACCATATGAAGAACCAAAGTCTAAAGCCAGCTTTACTGGCTTGTCTTTCAGCCTACCTACCCTATATCATTCATATAAAGATAAGAATCCTACCTACGTTTCTTATTGTTGTTATTTGTTATTTAATTTTGTGTCGATAAAAAGCTGTAAAATCCAATAAGAAAGTTACGCGGACAGCCATGTTTGATAATGATTTCCTCAGCCTGTAGGAAAACTAGCCAAGTATTCTCATCTTTATACAGTACCTACAACACGAATATAAGAAACTCCTGATAGTCCTTTCTTTTCTTATAAATCTGAGTTTTGCTTATATGCAAACAACGGATATAAGAAAGACTATATCTTATATGAGAAACAAGGATATAAGAAAGGAAATTACTTATACAGACATAAAACAGACACAAAACCGAGCAATAACACATTTTTACTGAGTATTCTAGCGCTTTTTATGCTGTTTCTGCAAAAATGAAACCATATTTATGGGTACAAACTGGTTTTGGTAAAGGTAAATTAAAAAATGATGAAGTAAATTTCTTATATTTTTGAATTAAAAAGTACAAGTGACCTCAACTCCAGAAATAATTGTGTTTCGCCCAAGGTATAACAGTGGGCTCTTCAGTCAGTCTGTTATACCCTACTAAGACACACATTTTTTATAAGAGTCGGTAAACATCGACCAAAATTTGTGTCTTAGTAGGGTATAACAGACTGACTGAAGACCCCACTATTATACCTTGGGCGAAACACAATTATTTCTGGAGTTGAGGTCACTTGTACTTTTTAATTGAAATTTATTCATTCACTCCACTTAAAACAGAAGTAATTTCAATATTTTAATATTAAAATTTCTTCATCTTCTTATTGTTAATTTCTTATATACCTACGTTCATTTTTGTTCTTTTGAAATTATTTCTTATAGCCGTGTTTTTCTTGTATTCGAGTTTCAAAGGGAATTCAAAGAAAAAGACACGGTTTTTGGTCTGCATTTCTTATAAATAATTTAAAATCGTTCATATCCTGCAAAAATTCCAGGAAAGAATTCCAAGAAACACCAGAGTAATACAGCTTACTGAACTTTTAATGATTTCTAGGTTGGTACAAAAAGAATCTTTTACAGGCGAATTTCGCTGTCATGTTTGACACTTGACGGGATTGGATGCGTTCCTGGGTGCAACATCCTTCCCCTCTCAACCGATAGCATCTCTAAATAACCCAGCCACTGATGTTTTTACCACGTTAGGGAGCCAGGCGATCCACATGGACTATCTTCGGATTATGGAACCAGACAAATTGGCCCACCTGAAAAGTATACAAATTTGATTAAATATCATACCCCTTCTTCATTCTTAAGGCAGCTTTATTCATTTGTTCTCTGGCATGTTCATGGGTGATAGACCATGCACCAAAATGTCATCCAAGTTTTAGTTTGTATTGACTTTTTATTTCAAATAAATAATTTACAATGGGTAGGTTCAGAGAACTTAGGGGACTTGCAAGTAAGGCAAATTTCTAGACTGTAATTGGTCAGCTGTCGAAAAATTGTTTCAAATGAAGGGAACTTTTGACAGCTGGCCAATCACATTCTAGAAATTTGTCTTACTTGCAAGTCCCCTAAGTTCTCTGAACCTAAATAATTTTAATTTATTTACAAACAAAAATTTAAAATAAAATTAAAAATCTCCCTCTAAAATTCGTTTTCTGTATCGAAGTGCAGCTACGGTATAGTTGTATAAAACATCCCATCCTTTTTCGCCGTTTAAGATGCTTAATGCCTCACCTTCTTCAAGGGTTTTTTTGCGCAACACCATATTACGAAGTTCTTTTCTTGTGACAAACTGCTAGAAAATGGAAAACATTCATTCAAGAGGACACAAGCGTCCACAGGTTTTTCTCAAAATCCACCTCTGTCTACCAACTCCTACTCTCACCTCCACGTGGTGAACATCGGGTGTCTAGTACCTCAGCTGGAGACGGGGTTTAAATCCCCGTGGAAAGCTGTTGGGGACAGCCAACGAGAGAGGGGGGGGAGGAGTGTTCCCACTAAGGCACTTCTCCTTTCATCGAGGCGGCAGCGGACGAATTCTCTAGATGGAATCAACGGTGGCGTCTACAGTTCCAGTTAGGTTGAACTACTTAGTGAACACCTTATATGGGCTACTACGACATATTTGTAGCTCAGGCCTATAAGGAGCGGTTTATCCGGCTCCCTACCCTTGGAGTTATACGAAGGGTCTGGTCCTCCGGGTCGGGGGTTGTGCGTCGGGGTAACTTCCCTACCACGTAAAAAAAAGTTGTTCCGAAACAACAACAAGCCTCGGATATGGATGATTTTAAAGTTGACGACCCCAGCAAACGAAACAAGGACAATGAATTTCGGATCTGCACGTGGAACGTCCTGTCCTTATACAGAACACGTGCAGCCGAACAATTAGTGGAGAACCTGGACAGGCTAAAGGCTGACGTAACAGCCATCCAGGAAGTGCGATGGGATGGAGAGGGCGTACGGAGACTGAAAACGTGTGACATCTACTACGGCGGGTGCTTGAAGGAACAGGGTCAGCGGCTCTTGGGTTGTGGTTTTGTGATAAGGGGAAGACTTAGGCAAGAAGTCTTGGGCTTCCGAAGTGTAAGCGAGCGCCTGGTCACAATCCGCATCAAAGGCAAATTTAAGAACATTTCGCTGATTTGTGTACACGCCCCCCATGAAAGGAGAGAAGACTCAACCAAAGAAGCATTCTACGATCTCTTGGAGACAACGTATGATATGTGCCCGAAGTACGACGTGAAGATCATTCTTGGTGACTTCAACGCAAGATTCGGAAAGGAGGGCATCTTTGGTTCGATAGTCGGAGGACACAGCCTACACGACGAAACTTCCGGCAACGGACACAGGCTGGCAGACTTTGCGGCGGGGCGAAATGTCATCATCTCAAGCACCTACTTCCCATACCTCAATATACACAAGGGGACTTGGCGGTCGCGTGATCAAGTAACCGTCAACCAAATCGACCACGTTGCGATAGACGCGAGACATGCTTCCAGTATCTTGGACGTCCGAACGTTCCGAGGGGCCAACATTGACTCGGATCACTACCTGGTGGTAGCTAGACTACGTATGCGGATATCCATGACGCGACAACGCAGAGCAGATGCTGTGAAAAGATTCGATGTCGAGAAGCTTAAATCGCAAGAGACTGCCAGAACTTTTGCAGACCACGTAACTCTTAATCTCTCAGGAGGTCCGCTACCAGCATCAAGTGCAGAGGACCAGTGGGAACACTGTCAACAAGCCATTAGAAGTGCCGCCTCTGATGTGCTGGGTTTCACTAGGCGAATACAACGAAACCCCTGGTTCGATGAGGAGTGCCGGCTAGCGCATGCAGCTAAGGACGAGGCCTACCAGGCAATGCTGCAGACTCGAACAAGAGCTGCTGAGAGAGTGGCCCGGGAGCTCTACGGGCTGAAACGAAAAGAGGAACGCCGACTTCTCAGGAGGAAAAAGAGAGAGCACGAGAAGCGGGCGGTAGAGTCTATTGAGGGTTGTAGCGGTAGGGGAGATGTTCGAAAATTTTATCAGAGGGTGAAGCGATCCACCCAAGGATTCAAGGCTAGAACGGAAGCCTGCCGAGATGAGAGTGGGAATATGGTAGTAGACACACAGTCAGTGCTGAGGATCTGGAAAGAACACTTCTCTAGACTGCTTAATGGCGAAGACAGCCAAGATGCCGCTAATAGGCAGAACGCTCCATTCAACTTGGACGATGATGGCCAAGAGTTCCGTCCACCCGACCTAACCGAAGTTCGGCTGGCGATATCCAAACTTAAGTCGTACAAGGCTGCAGGTGCGGATGGCTTACAAGCCGAACTATTTAAATCAGCGGGAGATGAATTGGCTAGGAGCATACACCAGCTCATCTGCAAAATTTGGTCGGAGGAAAGTATGCCCGATGAATGGAACCTCGGTATAGTGTGCCCCATCCATAAAAAGGGAGATGTTCTGAAATGTACCAACTACAGAGGAATTAGTCTCCTAAACGTCGCTTATAAAATCTTGTCGGCCATCCTGTGTGACCGCTTAAAACCTTTTGTCAACGATCTGATCGGCCCTTATCAGTGCGGTTTTAGGCCAGGCAAGTCAACCGTCGATCAAATGTTCACACTCCGACAGATTTTAGAAAAATCCCGGGAATTCCAGATCGATACACACCACCTTTTTATCGATTTTAAAGTCGCGTATGAAAGCGTGAAAAGGGACGAATTATACAGAGCCATGTCGAGTCTCGGCATCCCTGCCAAACTCGTCCGCTTGTGCAGGATGACGATGGAGAAATCTCGCTGCTCCGTCAAAATTGGTAAGAACACCACCGATTCCTTTGATGTTGAGAAAGGATTGAGGCAAGGCGACGCGTTATCATGCAACCTATTCAACATCGTTCTTGAAGCCATTGTACGCAACGCACATGTCAACACCAGCGGTACAATCTATCAAAAGTCCGTTCAATTGCTTGCATATGCGGATGACATAGACATTGTCGGCAGAACGAAGCGAGCTGTGGCAGGGGCATTTGCGAGCATTGAATCGGAGGCGGCTAGAATGGGATTGGCGGTTAATGAGGACAAGACGAAGTATATGCTGTCATCGAGAGAGGAATCTCAACATCGTCGACTCGGGCAAAATATCACGATGGACAGATATAACTTCGAAGTTGTCAAGGACTTTGTCTACCTGGGCTCCACTATTACATCGCAGAATGACATCAGTGCAGAGATCAAGCGAAGAATTACTCTTGCCAACCGCTGTTTCTTCGGTCTAAGAAGGCATTTAAGTAGTAAGGCCCTCTCTCAGAGAACCAAGGAGACTTTATACAAAACCCTAATCATCCCGGTCCTGCTTTATGGGTCAGAAGCATGGACACTGAAAGATTCGGATAAAAATCTGCTAGGGTGCTTTGAGAGGAAGATTCTTCGTGTGATTTTCGGTCCGGTGTGTATCGAAGGAGTATGGAGGAGAAGATTCAACGACGAGCTATACGGGCTATACAGCGACGTTGACCTGGTCAAAAAGCTGAAAATACAGCGGCTTAGATGGCTGGGGCACGTGGAGCGTATGGACAGCAACGCACCTGCCCGACGAGTCTTCGAATCCAACCCCGATGGGGTACGCAGCAGAGGAAGAACCCGTAACAGGTGGCGCAATCAAGTGAACGACGACATCAAAGCACTCGGTGTGCGCAACTGGAAGCGGCTAGCTAGGGACAGAGCTGGCTGGAGGGGCTTGTTAGTTGAGGCCGAAGCCCATCCTGGGCTGTGAGCGCCATCAAAAGTAAAGTAAGTAATAGTAGTACGCCACACGAGAGAGACATCTATTGTTTCTCCACTCACGGTTTTGATTAAACTGGTACCCTGTTCTTGTTGCAGTTGAGCATTCGCGGGTGCAATTTGACGACCTATAAGTGTAACAGAAGATCCCGTATCTACAAGAAGTTGGCACGGTACATTACATTCCCCACAGTTACGGCAACCAGAAAGCCCCGTTGTAAGCTCTCTGCGCACACGTTGGAAATTTGTGGGCTGTTTGCAACCGCCACCGCTTGCCCTTTTACGATGACGGCGGATCGTTTCCCGATTGTGAAGAGTGGGAAAAAGTTGGTTGATTATCCCATGCGTTTTGTCTCGTCATTTGCTGGTGACGATGGTTAATCTTATCTTGTTTTTCGGTTTCGCTTTTGACGTCTACAAAGCGAGAATAATTACCAGAGATTAGATTAGATTTGAAAGATTTTTTATTAACCACAAAAGTTTAACAATTAATATTTATAAAACAAAGTAAATTAAATAACAAAATCTTAAACAGCATGGCATTGCCGTCTGCCGATTAGACTTAATAATTTTTATACAATAAAGGCTCTCCCAAACCAATGCGAAACATACGTTGCGGCGAAGAAACATTCGTCAGTCAAAATTATTTCATGTTTCTCCGCCGCGTTGGTGTGGGTACTCTCATATATCACCATGTAAATAAATTTTGACATGCGAATGTTTTTTTGGCCGCATTGAATGTTCCGCATTGGTTTGGGAGAGCCTTAATAATAATAATTTATAACATTTTAATTTTATAACAATAAATAATAAGTTTTAAATCAAATAACAATATTTTTTTCTTTTTGTTTAAAATGCACCATTTATGATCCTTTCTCCATAGTCTAAGGCTCTCTTACAATAGCTAAATAGTTTGTTTACATTCATTTCATTTAGAAGTTGCAAAACCTTTTCTTCGGATAGAAAATCACTGCCAAGATAATACCGCCTTGATTCGCGCAACGTCGGGCATCGCCCCAGAAAGTGTATAACATCTTCTCTTTCAGCTGAATTGCATATATTGCATAGAATAGGCAAATCTTCTCTATGTCGGATATAATTGATATGAAGAAGTTCCACTCTTAGCCTTAGCATCACCGATATCTCTTCTATTTTAAAATCACCTTTGAAATAATTTGCGTCTACTAGGTCATATCGCAATCTGCTATACACTGATCTGTAGATGGACCCCGAAGCTCCTTCAATACAAGTTTCTCGAAAATGTTCATCAACTCTTGCAATTAGGGCATACAGTATAGTCTTCCAGTTGGAATGTTGATTTTCATCAAGATTAAGCTCGAATCCACATAACTGCGCCAACTCCAGCCATTCTCCATAATGCTTTATTGTGGAATGCTTTGAGAGCAATTTTCTTCGGCAGTCTTTCGTCCGTCATGTTTAAAACTTTAAGACTATACTTCACAGGATCATTTCTGTAGAAGAAAAGAAGAAATGTCTAATTACCAGAGTGTAAAGCTAACAAAGATGATTTAAATGAAAATGCTTTCGTCACCGCTTCAACCATACTTGCAGGGTCTGCCATACGAACAGCATCTGGTATTTTGCGATCAGATAATCCATCAATGAACTGCATAACAGCTATGCGTTCCTGAGCTGCAGCCGTACAATCGTTGAACACAATCCGTGTAAGGCGAAGTAGATCTGTGGCAAAAGCCCCAAAGTCTTCCTTGCCCTGCCGTCTTGTTCGCAACATCGTATGTGACACATATTTGTGCTGACCAAGAAATCTAAGATTTAAAGATTGGGTTTACTTTATGTAGTTAGTTCTGTCTGCTTGTCCTAAATTAGCTAACAACGAAAGAGCTTCTCCGCGCAGCACTGAAGCAAGAACTCGAGCTTTCTCCTGCTCATCCCAACCATTACCTTCAGCGACAATCTCGAACTGTACTACATAATCACTCCAATGAGCAGTACTACTGTACTACGGACGCCCGGGTCTTTTTATTCCTGACGCTCAGGCGTCAAAAATAAAATGACTTTTCGACGCTCGGGCGTCATTTTGTTTTTTGTATTTCTTTGTATTTCTGACGCCCAGGCGTAATTTTTTTTTTGACGCCCGGGCGTCATTTTGTTTTTGACGCCCGGGCGTCATTTTTTTTTTGACGCCCGGGCGTCACTTTTTTTTGACATCCGGGCGTCATTTTATTTCTGACGCCCGGGCGTCATTTTTTTTTGACGCCCAGGCCTCATTTTTTTGACGCCCGGGCGTCATTTTGTTTTTGACGCCCGGGCGTCATTTTATTTCTGACGCCCGGGCGTCATTTTATTTTTGACGCCCAGGCGTCATTTTTTTTGACGGGCGTCATTTTATTTCTGACGCCCGGGCGTCATTTTAATTTTGACGCCAAGGCGTCATTTTTTTTGACGCCCGGGCGTCATTTTTTTTTTGACGCTCGGGCGTCGTTTTGTTTTTGACGCCCGGGCGTCATTTTATTTTTGACGCCTGGGCGTCATTTTATTTTTGACGCCCGGGCGTCATTTTATTTTTGACGCCCGGGCGTCATATTGTTTTTGACGCCCGGGCGTCATTTTTTTTTTGACGCCCGGGCGTCATTTTATTTTTGACGCCCGGGCGTCAATTTTATTTTTGACGCCCGGGCGTCATTTTTTTTTTGACGCTCGGTCGTCGTTTTGTTTTTGACGCCCGGGCGTCATTTTATTTTTGACGCCCAGGCGTCATTTTTTTTGACGGGCGTCATTTTGTTTTTAACGCCCGGGCGTCATTTTGTTTTCGACGCCCGGGCGTCATTTTATTTCTGACGCCCGGGCGTCATTTTAATTTTGACGCCAAGGCGTCATTTTTTTTGACGCCCGGGCGTCATTTTTTTTTTGACGCTCGGGCGTCGTTTTGTTTTTGACGCCCGGGCGTCATTTTATTTTTGACGCCCGGGCGTCGTTTTGTTTTTGACGCCCGGGCGTCATTTTATTTTTGACGCCCGGGCGTCATTTTGTTTTTGACGCCAAGGCGTAATTTTATTTTTTGACGCCCGGCGTCATTTTATTTTTGACGCCCGGGCGTCATTTTATTTTTGACGCAAAGGCGTCATTTTATTTTTGACGCCAAGGCGTCATTTTATTTTTTGACGCCCGGGCGTCATTTTGTTTTTGACGCCCGGGCGTCATTTTTTTTGACGCCCGGGCGTCAATTTTATTTTTGACGCCCGGGCGTCATTTTATTTTTGACGCCCAGGCGTCATTTTTTTTGACGCCCTGGCGTCATTTTATTTTTGACGCCTGGGCGTCATTTTATTTTTGACGCAAAGGCGTCATTTTATTTTTGACGCCAAGGCGTCATTTTATTTTTTGACGCCCGGGCGTCATTTTGTTTTTGACGCCCGGGCGTCATTTTTTTTGACGCCCGGGCGTCAATTTTATTTTTGACGCCCGGGCGTCATTTTATTTTTGACGCCCAGGCGTCATTTTATTTCTGACGCCCGGGCGTCATTTTATTTTTGACGCAAAGGCGTCATTTTATTTTTGACGCCCGGGCGTCATTTTATTTTTGACGCCCGGGTGTCATTTTGTTTTTGACGCCCGGGCGTCAATTTTATTTTTGACGCCCGGGCGTCATTTTATTTTTGACACCCAGGCGTCATTTTTTTTGACACCCAGGCGTCATTTTTTTTGACGCCCGGGCGTCATTTTTTTTGACGCCCGGGCGTCAATTTTATTTTTGACGCCCAGGCGTCATTTTATTTTTGACGCCCGGGCGTCATTTTATTTTTGACGCCAAGGCGTCATTTTATTTTTTGACGCCCGGGCGTCATTTTATTTTTGACGCCCGGGCGTCATTTTTTTTGACGCCCGGGCGTCATTTTTTTTTGACGCCCGGGCGTCAATTTTATTTTTGACGCCCGGGCGTCATTTTATTTTTGACGCCCAGGCGTCATTTTATTTTTGACGCCTGGGCGTCATTTTATTTTTGACGCCCAGGCGTCATTTTTTTTGACGCCCGGGCGTCATTTTGTTTTTGACGCCCGGGCGTCATTTTTTTTTTGACGCTCGGGCGTCGTTTTGTTTTTGACGCCCGGGCGTCATTTTATTTTTGACGCCTGGGCGTCATTTTATTTCTGACGCCCGGGCGTCATTTTATTTTTGACGCAAAGGCGTCATTTTATTTTTGACGCCCGGGCGTCATTTTATTTTTGACGCCAAGGCGTCATTTTATTTTATTGACGCCCGGGCGTCATTTTATTTTTGACGCCCGGGTGTCATTTTGTTTTTGACGCCCGGGCGTCAATTTTATTTTTGACGCCCGGGCGTCATTTTATTTTTGACACCCAGGCGTCATTTTTTTTGACACCCAGGCGTCATTTTTTTGACGCCCGGGCGTCATTTTTTTTGACGCCCGGGCGTCATTTTATTTTTGACGCCAAGGCGTCATTTTATTTTTTGACGCCCGGGCGTCATTTTATTTTTGACGCCCGGGCGTCATTTTGTTTTTGACGCCCGGGCGTCAATTTTATTTTTGACGCCCGGGCGTCATTTTATTTTTGACACCCAGGCGTCATTTTTTTTGACGCCCGGGCGTCATTTTATTTTTGACGCCCAGGCGTCATTTTTTTTGACGCCCTGGCGTCATTTTATTTTTGACGCCTGGGCGTCATTTTATTTTTGACGCCCAGGCGTCATTTTTTTTGACGCCCGGGCGTCATTTTGTTTTTGACGCCCGGGCGTCATTTTTTTTTGACGCTCGGGCGTCGTTTTGTTTTTGACGCCCGGGCGTCATTTTATTTCTGACGCCCGGGCGTCATTTTATTTTTGACGCAAAGGCGTCATTTTATTTTTGACGCCCGGGCGTCATTTTATTTTTGACGCCAAGGCGTCATTTTATTTTTTGACGCCCGGGCGTCATTTTATTTTTGTTTTTGACGCCCGGGCGTCATTTTATTTTTGACGCCCGGGCGTCATTTTTTTTGACGCCTGGGCGTCATTTTTTTTTGACGCCCGGGCGTCATTTTATTTTTGACGCCCGGGCGTCATTTTTTTTTTTGACGCCCAGGCGTCATTTTTTTCTGACGCCCGGGCGTCATTTTGTTTTTGACGCCCGTGCGTCATTTTATTTTTGACGCCCGGGCGTCATTTTATTTTTGACGCCAAGGCGTCATTTTATTTTTTGACACCCGGGCGTCATTTTATTTTTGACGCCCGGGCGTCATTTTTTTTTGACGCTCGGGCGTCGTTTTGTTTTTGACGCCCGGGCGTCATTTTATTTTTGACGCCCGGGTGTCATTTTTTTTTTGACGCCCGGGCGTCAATTTTATTTTTGACGCAAAGGCGTCATTTTATTTTTTGACGCCCGGGCGGGACAGAGCTGTCTGGAGGGGCTTGTTAGTTGAGGCCGAAGCCCATCCTGGGCTGTGAGCGCCATCAAAAGTAAAGTAATTAAGATCGTCATACTGATTATCAATGATAATCATATTGAAAACCACGATCATGGCATTGACAATAGCGGTTGACATATTGACAATCACGATCTACTTGCTTTCTGGGTAGGCAATTGTTTTTTTTTTTTTCTATATGGTTACTAAATAACTATTTCAGATCAACAAAATAATCTTGAGTTCTCGGGGGGGGGGGGGAGACCCCGTAACCCCCCTTGTATACACCGTTGGTGGATAAGGGTTTTTAATTGTCAGAAAATAATAGTTATTATATATGGAAATATTCATAAAGGGTCCGCCATCTAACGTTTTTTTTTTCAACTAGTGTTTATTTCGTGAATGGTAACACCAAGCTCATGTCTGATTTGACAGATAATTAGTTTTATCCTTCCGCTGAACAAATATGGTTGTGTGTACGCTTGAACAACGCTGGGAAATATTGCGACATTACTTTGCCGATTTTGCCAAAAAAAATCATCTTTTCAGATGAAGCTCATTTTGATCTTGGCGGGTATGTTAACAAGCTAAATTTTCGTATTTGGGACACAAAAAACCCGCACGCATATATTGAAAAGCCGATACACCCAAAACAAGTCACTGTTTGGAGCGGATTTTGGTCCAGAGGCATAATTGGGCCATTTTTCTTCAACTGAGCAAGGAGTGTCCGTTACAGTCAATGGCGATCGTTATCGGGCCATGTTGAACAAATTTTTGTTCACAAAAATTGAAGAGGGGGATATTGGCAACATTTTGTTTCAACAGGGCGGCGCTACGTGCCACACAGCCAAGCTACACTCGATGTTGATGATGCATTTTCAAAAAAAAAAAAGTTATTTGGCGGACCCTTTAGAATTCTAAGATGAGTGTCGACGCAGAATTTCATACTCTACATCTACAGCATACCTATCCGAAGTCCATTTTAATCCATGTATTTGTTTGTTGTATAATCGCCTTTAAAATGGGGGGAGGGGAAGGTGGAAGTATATCAAATCGCTATATATTTGGCTTGGTATAATCTAAGCATATGGCACATGACTAGGTATTGTAATCCCGGGATGCCGAAAAATTCGGGATTGGATAATTTCAATTGGTTGCTTAAATATTCCGAACAATTTTTTCCTGCTTGCATTTTTTATTTTATACTTTCTTACACCAACAACCAATCAACAAAAAAAAATTAACGCGGAAAGCAAAAACACTATTAATAAATATATCAGCTATTTAATTAAATATAATTAATTTTGAAGTCCCTAAACTAGGTACGCTGGGCCTTAAGAAAAAAATGCATTTTCAATGCAGCATTACGTACAAGGGCCCAAACCCCGACATGCAAGACTTGCATATTTGCATATAAAAAGTATGAATCTATCTTAAAATAGTAGTGCATTTTTTCTATCGCTCATCTGCTGCAGGCTCTCGGTCTATAATATTTTTATTTTTTTTTTTATATATTTTGTTTTCTAAGAGTTTTTATGAATTATTTTTTAAATTATTTTTTTTGAAATAAATATTAAGTTTTTGATTTAAAGATTTTGTATGCATACCTTATTTTATTTTGGAAGTAAATGTTTTTGTTAAATAAAATAAAAATTCCAACGAATATCCAATATTTTTTTCTTTAAAAAACTGTCCACTTGTTTGATATTTTTTAGGTTGAATTAAGGCTTAACTACATAGACCTACTTTTTGCAAAAAGTACAAAAGTGAGAAATTAAAATTTTCGCTAAGGAAACCTGCTTGCATAAATACATATGTACGAAAATTGTTCTAACAGATAAATTTAGTCACCATATACAATTTCCAATAGTTTTTTTTGCAATCAGGTGTCTTCGGCATAGATATTTATTTTTCACTTTTGTACTTTTTGGAAAAAGTAGATCTATGTAGTAAAGCCTTAAGTCTAAACTCTTTGCATATTAAGAAAAGAGTTTTTAATAATTCCAAAAACGCATCTTTAAAAATACCTGAATTTCGTTTAAAAAAACCTAAGATAGAATTTGATTTCGATATAATATAATCAACGTGTGACGAAAAAGTGAATTTGGTGTCAAATATAACGCCGAGATCTTTCACTTCACTGACTTTTGACAAAGCTTCGTTTCCAAACTTATAAGTAAAACCCACCGGCGACATAGTTCTGCAAGCACTGAAAACTTTACATTTAGATATGTAAAGCTCGAGATGGTTGTATGTACACCAATTCAAGAAGAAATCGATATCTTTTTGAAAGTTTAAACAATCATAGTTGGATGAAATTTGACTATACAATTTAACATCATCCGCAAACATCAAACAATCCGAGAATTGAACTGTGTTAGGAATACCATTTACGAACAAATCGAACAAAAGTGGTCCCAAATGACTACCTTGAGGAAGCCCTGATTCCACCTCTATAAAATTTGATGTAAATCCATCAATCTGCACGACCTGCTTTCTGTTTGACAAATAGGAACTCAACCATAATTCAAAATTTAAATTGTTCCCTAACTTTTTTAGTTTTTGTAATAATAATCCATGGTGAACTCTGTCAAAGGCCTTAACAAAATCTGTGTATAAGACATCGACCTGGTTTCGGTTTTCCAAGGATTTTATACAGAATTGGGAGAAAAGGCATAAATTAGTCGTAGTTGAGCGGCCACTAACAAAACCATGCTGTTTTGATGATAAAGATTCCTTAACTGAAAAAAATAGCCTCTGAGTTACTAACTTTTCAAATAGCTTTGGCACTGCAGAGAGTTTTGACATTGGTCTATAATTTTTAACGAGGTGTTTAAGGCCACTTTTATAAATTGAATTTACAAAAGATATCTTCCAATCATCAATGAAAACGCCAGTTGATAATGAATTTTTAAAAATTATTTTTAATGCGTTGCATAGTGACGTTGCACATTTCTACAATAAGATTGGGGGAATTTTATCCACTCAAAAACATCTTTTTCTGAGAAAAATTCTAAATTGAAATCAGAAATGGGAGAAATATGTGAATATAGATCGTTTATATTTGATATAATATCTGTATTATAATTAGCTTGGAAGTATTTAGCAAACAGATTGCAGGACGATTGAATGTCGTACGACTTTTCATTTTCAATCTCCATCGCAATTGGCAAGAAAGAAGATTTTCGTTTGGAATTTAAAAAGACCCAAAAAGATTTTCTGTTCCTTTTAATATAACTTTGGACACTACTAATGTGCTGATGATATAAAAATTTATTCAACAAATCAAACTCTTTTCGAAGTTGAAGAAACCGAGCACGATCCTCAGGCTTACATGAAGTTTCCGAAAGTTTAAATGCCTTATTTTTTAACGTTTTCTAAATTTTTTAACCGTTTATTAAACCATGGGAGCTTAAAAGAAGATCTTTTATTGAAAACCGGGACAAACTGTTCAGTGCCATTAAAAATAACGTCTTTAAAAGTGACATACATATCATTTAAAGATCTACTGCAAAGTCTATGTTCCCAGTCAATTGAATTATAGAAAGTATTTAATCCTATGAAGTCGGCCTTTTTGAAATAAAAGTTTAAACAATTTCTATCTGAACATTCTTGGCTGAATTCGTAAAATTCAAAAATAAAATAAACTGCTTTTTGATGAATTTGATTATTTACTAATTTTTTTCAAAAAGATAGTATTTCGTATCATTATTCCAAAAAATAAGATCAAGTGTTCTACCTAATACATTTTTAATATGATTTATTTGATATAAACCTATAGCGGCTTAGGAGTCAACAACTTCAGTCTCAATGTCTGTTGTGACATTAAATGGGACTAGGGTTTGTTCTTCGACCATAAAACACTATTCTACGTCTCCAATGTTAAAGTCACCCAACACACATGGAAACTGATCAATTAATAAATCCTTCACCACCAAGTTTATGTTTGACATAAGTTGAGCATACAATAGAAAACTACTATGTGGCCTTATATAACTTACAATAAAACAAATTTCATTAATATTAGTTTTGACTTATAAAATGATTGCTTGATTTTCAGTGAAACGAGCATAATATTACCAAGTGATGAAACTTGGTACACATGTTTCGTTTGTCGAAAGAAACAAGAATCAAAAGATCCCATAAAAATATCTGGGGTGAAAGGGTGTTTTTTTGAGTAAAAGGAAAAAGTGTAAGCCTATGACCAGTAAACCCCTCTCAGAACTAATACGCGTTGATAGGATTGTTTCATTTTTTATTATGACCAAGAATAAAAAAAAATAAATCAAATATCTATTGATAAAAGTTGGTTTTTGGGGGTAAATGTTTTATCTGCTCTATTCAAAAAAAACATTAATTTTTGGAACTCGATTATTATGTCATGCTAGATGCACTAAAATTTCAGTCATCTGTTTATAAAAATAAAATAACATTTTCCAGGAGTATGGTATTGTATTGCATTTATTGTGGTTTCATAGGATTGGGCACTAAAAACAACCCGAAATTCATGTATCATATACTCAGATTATACCAAGACAAATATATATCGGTTTGACATACATCCACTACCCCGATCTCATCCATTTGAAAGCGACTATGCAAAAAATAAATTCATGGATTTAGTGAAATTCTGCGTCGAAACCAATCTTATGATTTTATAAAGGTGAACATAAATACCATTATTTTCATGACAGAACAAAAACCCTTAGCCGTCGAGGGTATTTTGCACCCCCAGCGCGCAAAATTGATATGTTTCGATGGATTCAAGTATTCTGAATCCAATTAGACATTCCACGTCAACGTCCGATGTCTGGTTCTCGATTTATAGGAATTTATGCGGAATTTCGTTGCTACAACCCGGTAAGGAGGCAACTCTTATATATCCGGTCTGCCAGTGTTGTCACCCTGGCAAAGTAAATATGGGATGTTAACTATTAGTGAACCAAAGCTCATCCAGTCGGAATGAAGTGCAAGGTTAGACCTAAAATATGACCTTAACGCCCTAACTAAAAGCATTTGCATTAAATTATTGGCGTTTATCTTTATTAACTCTGAGCAGATCACGAAACTGTCAAACAAAAATTCTATGTTTTTCTTAGCCCCGACATATCAGAACACAAAAGGTGCGTTTCTTTTTTCATCTGAGCTAGCTCAGAGCTTGATCGATTAGCTCAAAACAAAATGACCGAGCAAATCGAGCGAAACCCTGAGCGAAGCCAACTTCATTTTTTTTTTAGTGATTTGACAGACGAAAGAAATATATAAAATTAAAAATGGATTCACAGGACAGTCGCCTGTCTACTTCAGGTAAACAAAAATGTATTTTAGTAACACACCTATGAAATGACAGTTCAGTGCTCCAGTGTGTTTCATAAATAAATCTGGGGGCTCTGATCATAATCTGCTCAGACCTCTGCTCTGATCGCTCAGCCTCTGCTCAGAGGTTTATTAAGAGCCAAAAAAGAAAAACGCCATATGTCAATTTATTAGTCCAACCTTTTGCGTATCGTTTCACCATTTTCAACTTTTTCTCTTTTAACTTGTTTTTCCTATAACTGTTTTAAATTTTGAAAAAAAAAGATAGCATTATGTTCATTCCCAAGCTGCAAGCTCTCACTCCATCAAATTTCATTCCAATAATATAAAGAGGATAAAGAGGAACAAACAGAGACACAAACACACTTGTCTAATATTAAATTATTTATTTACACTAATCCCTGACTCCGTCTTCTCTGACTGGGGAACGCTAATATGATAATACGAAATAGGCTCCCGCTCCTGCACGTAATTGAAAAATCGTGAAACTACAGGCGATATGTCGGGAGATAGGTCTTGAATAGATCTACATTAGGCAACATTTTCAGGATTGCCACATTACTACAATAAACTTTTTTTAGAAGGTGAAAGGTGAGGTTGTCAATTATGATATTTTGGAAGGTAGGTCTGGGCTAAGGCTACTTTAGGTACAATTTTCAGAGTTTTCACTTTTCTAAAAATACATTTTTTTGAAAGTTAAGGGTTCGGTTTTCAATTAAATTAAATATACTCTCATCCCTGCTTCGCACTGTATCACATTATCATAAATTCATAATATGCCGTTTTCACTGGGCCAAATGAGGTAATTTCGTTGCAAATTTCCAAATGAGTTCCGAAATTACCTAATTTCCCATACAAAATCATATTTCGAAATGAGGTAATTTCAACCTCATTTGCACGACATTAGGTTGGAAAGTATGTGAATGCATCCAGCGCGAATCAGTTTCAAAAGCTCTTAAAAGCTTTTGCATGAAAATATCAACACACTATATACTCAACAACATAAAACAGAAAGAGAAAACAACAAAAAGAAACGGCTAACTGCCATTCCAAATTCAAAATGAAATGAGATGTCAAATGAAATGAGCAAATTTGATAATTAAAACACATTTTTGCCAAATTTCGAAATTACCTCATTTCGGCTCTAATGACAACGTAGTTAACATAACATAAAATATCATAACATAATATGTTGGACGGGTGCCTTTGGCATCCTGCAACCATCATTCATCTTTTATTAATATACAAATAAGCACTTACCGTTGTTGACCATTTCATGTGATTTGTTTAAAAGTGAATTTTAAACATTATGCAGGAATGCAGGTATATACATACATACATAAATTATATTTAGTTCACATCATTTATTTCTTTTTATTTAACTTACAAGCTATTTCTTATATTGTAGGTATAACATGCATACCTACTCTTTATAACATTTAAAAATTGAACATTTTATAAAAAAAATAATATTTTATTTCTAGATATGTAGATGTAGCTGTAGATGTAGATGTGTACATATACATGTGTTCAGTACATACATACCTATATATCTTAAATCATAAGTAACATGAAATATTTTATAGAAGATACGCACTATATACCTACATAACTACGATAAATCTAGACAAAAAACAAATCAAAATCTAACAACACTTATTTAAGATCAGTGTCATGAAATAAGTTATAGACCATAATATGTACATTTCAAAACCAAATGAACTTATTGAATTCTTATAAAATTTATAGACATGCAATATAGGTACTTTTGAGTAGAACAATTTCCACTCCTGACAAATTCTGCCCATGAAATTTCTTTTGGCAGAAATTTTTGGTCTGTCAAATGTAAGGTTGTGGTACGTTTTCTACTCTCTGATAAAATTTCATCCCCACTCTTCAAAAAATTGACAGACTGACAATTTCTGACCAAAAATCTTTGAAAAAAAACCTTAAAAGTTCAAAGTTATCGTTTAACACGTTCGTGCTTGGAAAAAGTTAAATAGATAACAAAAAAAACAACTGAAAAGTTTCTCTGTTTGTTTGTCAAATGTCAAATTATTGTGTTTGAAAGGTTATATTTAGAGAATGACTTTGAGGTTAAATGAGGTTACATGTACGTACCTAATGCTATGTTCCCACTGAACGAAATTGCGTAATTTTAAATTATTTTGCACAAATCTTCTTCGACATTGCACAATTCCCATACAATGATGCAATTTCAAAATCATCTCAAATCACTTCAATTTACATGAAATTGCGTACAAAATTGGGTTTTACACCAGTTTATACGTCTCGAGCTCTGAGAAGAAAAAATAGGACAGTTGCAAGGAGCTCCAAAAAAAAGCCTTTTTTGACAAGCTGTCAAACGAAATTGTCTCAATTGACAGTGTGGGCACTTTGGGTAGTTTTGAAATTGAAGTCACAAAATTGCGCAATTTCGGGCCCACAAAAATAGTATTTTGTGTGTGTTTGAATATTGCATTTAGACTAAGACGACAGAGCTCTTTACGAATATGTCAAACTCTCAAAAGTGACAGCTAGCACTTTGTGGGTACTATCAATTGCATAGCAGTGTCCCCACAAAGTTACGAATAAATGCTTGTGAATAATAGAGAGAGCGATACAAATATTGGTGTGTGGTATAAATCCTTATTCCTATTTAAAGGATAAAATGGAGCAGAAAAAGGAATCGAAGAAAAATTACCTATTGAGTATGCATCGAAAATACCAGAAACTGTACCAGTTCTATCTTTTAAAGAAGCTAAAAAAGAATTAGGGAGTCTACTACTGGAGAGGACAACGGATATGACCCGATCTTTAATTTGAAAAGTGTTGCAGTTCAATACGTCAGGAGTGACCCGATCTTTAATGTTAAAAGTGCTGCAGTTCAATAAATCAAGAGAGTGCGCTAGAAATGTCAATTGGAAATGCTTGGAAGACAGACCCATATAAATTTCAGGTGTCATACACTAATTTTTGATTTTGTGGCTGTTTTGTAAGAAAATAATCATTAGTAATAAATAAAAATATTTTTTAATCACTTATTTCACAAATACAATAGTTTATATTGGGAATGTATATCCAATTACGAAAAACAAACAATTTGCCAATCCAATCATTTTTGTTCAAATCGTTTTTTGCTAACATCGAGGAGCATTGTAGTTGCCAAATCAGAAACTTTAAAGTTCAACCAAAAAAAGTCTTTCATATTCCTGCCTTTCATTCCTGCTTTCGTTTCTTCCTTCCCTGTACACTTCTACTCCCCTCACCCAATCTGTCAAAATGACAAATGACGGAAATGAACTGGCATTCGCGTCGTACAAAGACCAAATTGACAGCTGTCAAACTATGTCAATTCAACGACAAATGGCAACCTAGCATAAAACGTGGATATGGCCAAATGCTTCGTGTGCAGAATGTCTAGAGTTATGAAAGGGCTACGATTCTGCACTTGGGTATAAAAGTAAAAGATTTGAAAAAAATATTATAGTGAAAATTTACATAATCTGCCTTCTTATGAAGAAGGATTTAAAATGTCAGACTTTGAAAAACTAAGCGAAGCAAAGCAGGGTATATTTAATTTTTGAAAATTTGGTTTTCAAAATACCTACATGCCTTTAACATTATTTCATGGTACCGTCAAGATCACATGGCACAACATACAGAACCCTATAATGTACTGTACAAACATACATACTCGTCCTTTAAACTATCATCTAATTTAATTTCAAACTATTCAATATAATATGCCAATCTCTCTCTGCATCTCAAGTATTACTTCTTTTTATTTGTGAAGCAGGCCGATACCTCCTTGTGCTTGGCACATAACTCGTACTTATACTCATATTTCTTTTTCTATGTTTGTATCCTATAATCAATTCCTTAACAGTCCTGCGGTACTTATCCGATAGAACGCAATACAGAATGAAGTTAGATGCCGCATTGAGAGCAGCTAACAAGTTAAAAATATTCCCAATTATTGTCATTAGATAGGGATCCATGTCGATTATTTCATTTACTATCAGAAATGTTGCCCATGGTAGTTGGCAGATAATAAAAAATATTACTACAGCAATCAGGGTGACTGTTACTCGATTTTCTTGAGAAACATTATTGGAGTTTTTGCGCTGAAAAAAAATTAGATTATTATAACATAAAATTATACAATTAAATATTTGTGATAACTTACTATTGTTGATCGACGAACGCTCGCATTTGTCATTTCTCCACGACGATGTTTGGATCTACGAACCAGTACAATAAGAATAAAATTAAAAGTTGCAAGGATACTTAATGGGATGAAAACGAAAATTGTTGATGTAAAGATGAAAAAATATTTGGTGTATGTTTTATTTTGACCAAGATTTGAGACTCCGTCTTGGTAATAAGTGACCTAAAGGTAAAGTATTAATTTTTATTGTTTTCATTTTTTATTTAAATTTACATACATTGTGACATTGGTCGTTTGTTGAATTGTAAAGATTTGCTGTGATGCTATTATTTTGCCATAATTGACCCAACGCCAACATGTTAGCTGAATTTGCAATTTGCGATTCATTGTTTGGAATGTTTTCTAATTAATTTAAAACAGGAAAGAAGACTAGAGTTAAGAATTATATTAAAACATAATTTTAGGGAATTTACTTATAAATAATTTAATTTTTAAAATATCATTTTTTTAAATAAACTCTGACAACTTAGCTTATGATCAGCTTATCACAGGCCAAAAGTCCATAGGGGACTTTTGTCCCACTTGGGTGGGTCAGAAGTCCACTGAAGCGGGTCAAAAGTCCACAAAAAAAGGGTCCATAATTTTAGAAAGAACGTGAGTCATAAGTCCACAATAATTTCATATTATAATATTAAAAAAAGCAGAACAATTAAGAATTATATATTTATTTATTTTGTTAATAATTAATTTGTATACTCGTAAATTCAAAGCACACCAACTGACAACATAGGCGCCTGCCTGCCGACTGAGCATACCCTAAGCGGAGCGACGGAGTTGCGTGAGCGGGACAGAGGACCCGAAAAGGGAGTTAAAATCCTTAAACCCGCGTAGCGGGCCACACAAAGCAGTATTGTTTAAGAAAACAATCTATAAAGTGATCCACTGAAGTGGGTCAGAAATCCACAATCAATGGGCCAGAAGTCCACAAGATTTTTGTATGGACTTTTGGCCCATCGGAGTGGGTCAAAAGTTCACAATTGATTTATGGACTTCTGGCCTTTGGACTTTTGACCCTGCGCCGGCCGATTCAATTTCCCTCGGAAACTACTTCGAATCAGTTTCGAAATACTCTGAGAGAATTTATATTCTGAAGTTATTTATCTGTCAAGGTTTAAAAATTATTTTCAGAAATCAAATTAAATATTTGTACTATTTGTGGTGATAAAGACCTATTTTGCATCGTTAATTCAATTGTCATGTAATGGAAACGCATTAAAATATTCAAAAGTTAAAGAAAAAAGCAATTTTTGTATATTTTGTTGTTTGTAATATTTTTGTTCTCTCTCTCTGTGCAAAACTGTATTACTTTATGAGGGGATCAAAGTGTTAAGTACATTTGTTCCAAAATGTGTTAAAAATGTCTGAATTAATTGCCCGGACCATTAATTGTGTGCGAAAAAATGACATTTGGGTTTGTTCGTGTTTTTATTTGTTGTTTCTTTTATTACAGGACTGTTTTTGTTTGATTTTTTCGTTAAATGTTGTTTTATTTATTTGCAATTTATGAAACTCTCCATGAATATTCACTCCGCTCCACTTGAATAAAAACAAACTTTTTTTTACTATCAGAGCGTGTAGCGCTTTGGTAAATTCATAAATTCACCTTTTGGTTTTCGTTCCTAAAAGAGGAATCTATTGCGAATAAAACTGCAGGGACAGAATAATTCAGGAAAATATCATAAGGTTATTTTCTTACCACTTTTCTAATTACTTAATAAAATACACTGTTTTTTTTTTGCGCCACTTGAATAGAAACAGTGTGCGTTTTGTCTCAATAGATTACGGTAAGAAGAAAAAATATTGTTATAATAATAGTAGTGTAGATTAAAAACAATAATTGTTTGATCAAAGAAAAGATGGGCCGCGGAAAACCATTAAACCCTACAGAAAAAGCCAAAATAGAAGTACGCGCGGAAAACAAGTTTCACCTACACACAATTGCCAAAAAAATAAGTAGAAGTGTG
The DNA here is from genome assembly GCA_949320155.1 of Melangyna quadrimaculata. NCBI lineage: Eukaryota > Metazoa > Arthropoda > Insecta > Diptera > Syrphidae > Melangyna > Melangyna quadrimaculata. The sequence goes on from OX439484.1 coordinate 84,942,562, forward strand.
AAAATTGTTTGGTCGAACCTAGAAATAAAGAAAACTATGGAAAAATGTGTAAGGTAGGCAATCAAGAGCCACAACAGAAGCAGACCAAAGAAAGATAATTAGATTGCTTTCAAATTCAAACGGCTCTTCTGCTAAAATCAAGTCGAAGAGTGGTATTACAGCGAGTCTTAACACTATTAGAGTGTTATTCGTGGGTCACATCATTTAAAGCACCTAAAATTAAAGAAAAAAACACCGTGAAATCCAATACGAAGGCAGAATATGACTTGGAAGGAAGAGTGAACAAAAGTGGTATTTTCTGACGAAAAAAATTAATTTATAATGGCCGGGACGGATATAATTACTATTTTCATGTTATAATGGAGAAACCCAGGTTTCTGGACCACCACCATAGATGATAAGGCGGTGTAATGGCGTGTGGTGCGATTTTATGGTTTTGAACAATTGTTCTGGACTTTCCCACATTCAAAATGACGGCAAACTCCTACAAGGAAATACTGCAAGGAGCTTTCCCTAAGTTTGCCGATGTCTTTGGACCAATACCATGGACATTTCAACAAGAAAACGTGCCAATCCTCAACACAAAGATCATAAACAGTTGGATATCTAAGAAAAATGTTACCTTACTTCAATGGCCCCCGTATTCTCCGGACCTAAATATTATTAAAAATGAAGGGCTTAGTGCAAAAGTATGATAAGCCACATTTTCAAAATTTCAAAATAATACCATTTTAAGTTAAGACAAAAAGAATCAAATAATTTGAGCGTAATAACATGATAAGCCACAAAAACAATAATATCGCATATACCTCAGCAATTTCTGATGATATAAAAAGGGGATAAAATCAGCTATCGATGGATTCTTCGAGAAAACTATTTTTGTATAAAAATTTACACTTGTGGCTTATCACGTTACTACTGAACAATTCAATGAAAAGTCTTAATAGAAAAAGTCACTCTAGTGAATAACAACGGCCTCTCTCGGGAAATAGCCATAAGATTAAAAGTGTATGTAGATATACTATGTACCAATAGATTTAGCTAAAGAACGGTGTTTTTGAAAAAGTGTGGCTTATCATGTTATTCAAATAAGCCCTTCAAATGTATGAGGATGGATGGTTTACGATTCTGACCGACAATATGAGGACAAAGAATCACTTATTGCTGCAATCAAAGAACCATGAAGTGCAATTTCTTTAAATTATATAAAATAACTGCTTTATTCCGTCTCCAACAGAGTTTTTTAGGTTATTTCAAATAAAGATGGTAGCAAACATATTAAAATATGATAACGAATAGAAAACTACCCAATTTTACTGCACCTTTTTTATTTTTTCCTTATTTAAGAGAATGTTTCTATTCAAGTGGCGCAAAAAAAACAGTGTTTTAAATGAAGTAATTAGGAAAGTGGTAAAAAATAACCTAATGATATTTTCCTGAATTATTCTGTCTCTGCAGTTTTATTCGCAATAGTAGATCCCTCTAATAGGAACTAAAACCATAAGGTGAATTTATAAATTTACCAAAGCGCTACACGCTCAGACAGTAAACAAAAAGTTTGTTTCTGTTCAAGTGGAGCCGAGTGTATATAAAATATTCGCATTTCGTTGTCTTTCTGGAGACCACAGAAACATTTCGTTTCGCATCAGCAGCGTACTAGCTTCTTAGAAGAAGAAATAGAGTAAGAAGTATTTGTCACATATACAGTGTATGTACGTGAGTGAAGCAATTTTTGAGAACCAGAAGTGTGAAATCGTTAGGGTGTGATTAGAAAAAACAAAGAAAAAAAAATTGGTACAAGTTAAAACCCAAATTAATATAACAATTACTTTGAAAAAAAAAAAATAATTTAAAGTGCATTAATTAGACTTTGTGGTGACCTTTTTATAAATTCAAAAAAAACATGAAGTTCGTTAGTCAGTGGTGAGGAAATCAACAAAACAAGGTGGATAAAAGCTTTTCCTTTCACAGGTGAATTTTATTATATTTTTCTCAAAAAAAGTGCTGTAAGGTTTTTGTCTTTAGATTGATAAACTATTAAACAATATATTTAGAATGGGTTACACTTTAAATTAAGTCAATAATATTATAATTCAGTTGAAAATGTGCACATAATTTTTTTGTTAGAATTTAAGAACCAGAAATGTCAAACTGAAATTCTTGTTAACAGGGGTGCATGAGATTATTTTGGAGGTTGAAAGGCGCAACTATCTGTTAAGCGCCCTTCTTATAAGAAAATTATTTTTTGTTATTAAATCGATTTTTTACGTTTTAAGTTAGTAATAAAATATCTATTTGTTCCGTCACCAACTTATTAGTTCATGTTTCAATGTTAATTTTTCTGTTCAGTAAGGTGTCTATCAGTTCATATTTGGTTGTTCACGGTTCATGTTTAAAGTTTAATCCATTATAAATAATATGTTCTTCGATAGTTAATACATAAATACAAAACAGTTAACAGCACTTGCTTTGAGAAAAATATAATAAAACTCACTTGTGAGAGGAAATGCTCTTACCGCACTTACTGTTTTTTGTTGATTACTAAATAACTACAATGTCTATTTTATTCAATTGAAAAGGTTTGTCTTTTCAAAGTTTTTTTTTATATATATATGTCTTAATTTGTAATGCTTGATCCATATCCATCTGTGTCGTGTGTTGTGGAGTTGTGTGTCGCTATCGCTACAATGTATTTCATATGCGTAGAACCATATTTGTCTCGTGTGTTGTGCTGCAGTGTGGCGCATAAAATATATGGAATGACAGCGACACACGACTCCACAACACATCACACGACACAGATGTGGATCAGGCTTAACACTTTTTTATTGTTCTTCTTTAAAATCACACTAGCAATTTGACATTTCAGATTGACAAATTGCTTCACACACGTACTCTTTCTTTTTTTAGAACATTCCACTAAAGCAACTTCGGAAAATAACAAAAATGACTATTCTGATGGCGCCCTAGTGAGTTGCCTTCAAAGAGCACTTCGTCCCTGCTGTAATGTATTTGTGTTTGTGAGACCTTGTGAGAAAACTGCTTCACTTTTTTCCAACAAGGGCAGTTCCTCTATTTCTTTTTCTAAGACTAGCTTAAACACAAGATGACAGGAAATATTTGCTCGTAGTTTTGTTAGCTCTGTTTGTCTACTTTATCGAAAAATTGATATAAACTGGTATAAAACAGAATTTCATAGAAATTGAGGTGATTTAATATGATTTTGAAATCGCGTCATATTCCGCACACAATTATTGATCCGGAGAATTAATTCTGTGTGAAAAGAGACTTGTAAAAACAATCTGGTATAATCATGAAATTTCAATGGTCGAACAGCGTACCACAGAACGAAAAGCACAACGAAAATTTTCGTTTATGATTTCGCCATGTAATTTTTGTATGGGATTTTCCGTTTCACACCAGCAGCGTGCCATTTTTATTTTGTTTTGCCATTTTTATGTTTATTATTGGTCCGAGCCGTGTTAAATAATGTTTATTTATATTTGTTAACCAATTTAAATATGTTTCACACAGTATCAGTATCAGAGTCAAAGCTTCAGTTAGAACTATAAAATAGGGGTTTCTGCTTTCAAGAAACACAAACAACATTACGGGAAACGGGAGTCGTCAAACAATATTGTCTCACTTGTAGTATGGGCACCTGAGCATTAGGTCATTTTGAAATTAAGTTCTCGAAATTGCGCAATTTCACCCTCAGTGGAAACACACTATTACACTGCCTTATAGCTTATATTCTGCTTAGGAATGTACCAAGTTGCCAAGATTATTTTGTATATTCCCAAATTGTAGCGATTTTCAAATTGTAGACCTACGTGTTATTAGCACCAGCAAATTAGCGTGCGACCCTTGTGAACATTTCATGAACTACACAAAATGGCCGCTAGCACGGATTAACCGAGGATTCTCATCCTTATAATGATTTATCTATGGTCAATGTCCGTGGTAGCGGCCATGGACACTAGCGCCGCCATCGATATTTATAAGTCTCAATACACCCAACTTTTGGATTTAAACGTTAAATGTCAAGTTACCTTACACGAGTAAATAAATTTAATAGTAAGATCTTTGAACTGTGTTACCTTGGATTTGTGTTCTATTTTCAAGCGAGTTAGAAAGTGCTGCTTCATCATCACATGGTTTCCCACTACTGCTTACAAGTTTTTGTATACTCTCGGCTTGATGTTCAAAGGCTGTTGAAACTGTTGCTAGAAGGCAAAAAAATGCAACACCTTGAAAAGAAAAAAAAAAGAAAACTCATACAAATAGCATTTAAATATAACAGAAGCTGAAATAATTCTCTACATACCTGCAATGACTAATTTCGCTAAAGTATCTGTGCAGAATGTTTGTCTCTTTAAAGGATATTTTATCGCAACAAAGCGTTCTATCGTAAAACATACAGCGATGTATATTGAAATATAAGCTGTACAAAAAAGAAGAAAAAAAGTAATCAATTAAAGTCCCAATTTATATTGAACAATTTTTCGTTCGTTGACGAAGGGAGTAGAAGGTAAGGCCTGATCCACATCTGTGTCGTGTATTGTGTTGTGGAGTCGTGTGTCGCTGTCATTCCATATATTTTATGCGCCAGACTGCAACACAACACACGAGACAAATATGGTTTTACGCATGTGAAATACGTTGTAGCGATAGCGATTCACGACTCCACAACACAACACACGACACAGATGTGGATCACGCTTAAGGAGTAAGGGCCAAATCGTTTATCTGGACTTACAATGACCGATTTTTCCAGTGCCGGTTTTTCGTTGGTGTTGTAATCGTGTGAAATTGAGAGGTATAATCGACATGGAACAGGCTCGCTGTACCTCGCAGTCCCATATGATTATAACAACAACAAAAAATCGTCAATGTAAATCAATGTAATTTAAAGGTAGAACTATAATTGTCAGGTGAGCACTGAAGGTTATGTCCAAAACCAATGAAACATAGCTGTCAATGTCAAAAGGAAAAGTCATCCATTTGCACTTAAGTATAATGTATCATCTTTCTCTTTTTTCACTCCAATTGCAACGTGTCAGTTTTTCTTAAGTGGGGTGTGGTACTGAACGATCTCACCCTCCGAAACAAAAGTGAACGAAACTAAGTCCCGATCTACATTGACCGATTTTTCCAGTGCCTATTTTTTGTTGTTGTTGTAATCGCGTGAGACTGAAAGGTACAATCGTCCATGGAACAGGTCGGCTGTACCTCACAATCTCACATAATTACAACAAAAACAAAAAATCGGCACTGGAAAAATCGTTCAATGTAGATCGGGACTAAACGAAAACAAACAAACTGCAATTTTAGATGCATCATATGATTCTGATTTCGCTTGATCTTGTATTCGCTTGTTTTTGTCCGACCACTTCAGTGGTGCTCCGAGAATTATAATTAAGACTTAAGGAAGTGACTCAAGAGCAGAAGTAGCGTGTCAATTTATAACAGTTATAACAGTTTTTCGTCATAAAAAGAAGGCACATAGTAACATGCTTTATGCACCTTAAAACATCAACCCATACGACCAGGGTGGCGTGCGTGGCGGTGAAGGGCCCTGACCCTGCCAGTGCTGCATTATAAACAGTCTCCTTTTATAAACAAAATTGTTATAGGCTTTTCTCGAGTCACTTCCCAAAAATGTTTGTTTTAATTTATTAGATATAAAATTTAATCCTCTCACCACATCCATCTGACAGCCAAATTACAACACCGTAAAACTTCCAGTAAATTTCATAATTTAAATGAACAGTTTCATAATGCTGCATTGACAAATATAGAACTGTCGTTAGATAAATGACATCAGTTACAGCTAGTGCAGCCAAATATAAGTTGGTTGTACTGTGCATACGTTTTCTGCAAAGAAAAAATACGAACATTTGAAAAGAATATAAAGTTTGTATACTTTTCATTAGCTTACCGTGTTAGAACTACTATGCTGACAGAGTTTCCCAGAAGTCCAATCACGAAAACGCAAGGCACCAAAATGCCTTGTACTATTTGACGCACATAATTAACATCCTCTTGAGTTAGCATTTCCCAAGGATTTTCTTATCTTTTTGTATCATAGGATGAATTTTTCCGTGTTTTTTTAGATTGATTTCAAAACTTTATGGATGCCATCATATTATTTGCTGATTGTTATCGGAGTCTTCCTAAAAATTAAAAATTATTTATTAATGTATATGTAGTACATATCTTTGTTGGAACATGTTTTGCCAGGTAAAAGTAAATGAATGAATATAATGAGCATGAAGTTATTTCATTGAGAATTTAAAAATTAGATCCGAAATTAACATTAAACTAATTTCAGCAAAACTATGTACATATGTAGCTTTGTAGAAAAGTATCGAAAAACGATGCCAGAAAATCTTAAGCAGTTAGAGAAATAGAAAAAAACAAAAGGTTTAAATGCCAAACCAAAATCAAAATAATATGAGCTATAAAAGGAAATTGGCAGATTTTATAATGATAACACTTTTTCGGAAATTACCGAAATTACCTCATTTTGACTATTATGAAAACTAGTGCCTTAAGGCCGTATGATACTACATTTTTTCTTCATTTTTAATTCATTGATTGTCAGCCGAGAGGAAAAGAGAAATTAGTATTTTTTATGAAAAGATTGACATTATGTTTTGACAATTACAATGTCCACAAAGGTAAAGATATACCAAAAACCTAGTGTTCTCATGAGCCAAATGTATACTTTTTTGTAGTAACAGTGTACTTTGAAATTATTTTTAATTTTCAATTTCTGAAAAGTCAAAAAAAAAAGCTGCCAGAATCTGAAATATGTTTATTTTTAATACTTTTTTTGTGCCTTTTTTACATTAATGTGGTTATTGTGTACGCGCTCACTCATATCGGTATTTTCAATTATAAATTGTTTGAACTACTCTAGTTTCATTTTTAATGCATTAAAATTAAAGAAAAAAATCTAGTGTCTTACGGGCTTTACCTACTAGTTTTCATTGAAGCCGAAATGAGGTACAAAAATAACAAAAAGTTTTGATTCCGTTTGAAAGCTGATTTCGTTTTTAATTTGGTTTTGCAGTTGAACTTTTCTTTTTGTAATTGAATTTGTATTAGGTTTAGTAGCATTTCAGATGGTATGTATTTTTTCGAATACGACCAATTACTGAGACTAGCTTACCTTTAAGATGGAATAATGTTTTTGCGAATATTCAATACACATTATATGAGGCGCCCTGAGCCTTATAAGCCTAGGTTAGGTTAGGTTAAAGTGGCTGTCAGGAAAACGGCTGACACACTTAGACCATAAATAGGTCCGTTGTGATACCACATGATAGGAATGAGGAGATTATCCTCATTACGAAAACCATTCGGAAATTTTTATGAAGCCAGAGAGACAGTGTATGTCTGTATTAGCTAGATCGCTTGGATCATTGAAAAAGTAGTCCCCAAGAAGGAGTCTGCGCCTCTGTGAAAGAGCAGGACATGTGCAGAGGAGGTGAGGAATTGTTTCCTCCTCCTCTTCGTCCATGCAACTTCTACAGAAGTCATTTGAGAAAACGCCAAGTCTTGTGGCATGTTTTCCTATAAGGCAGTGTCCTGTTATGACACCTATTACGGAGCTAATTTGTGATCTGCTAAGTGATAGCAAACTTTTAGAGCGCCTAGGGTCTAGCGATGGCCAGATTTCTTTTGTGGCCAGACATGTAGTAAGGTTTGTCCATCTAGAGTTTGCTTTCCTTGCAGAGTTTTGTTTTAGCAAAAGTTTACATGTAGCGATCGGTATACCTATGTTCCACCTGTTAGGCAAAACGGGCATTAGAGTTCCATTTCTGGCAAGTTCATCGGCTTTACAGTTTCCCGGAATATCTCTATGGCCCGGCACCCAAAGAAGGTGAATATTAAACTGTTCCGCCATCTCTTCAAGAGACGATCGACAGTTTTGGGCCGTAACGGAGTTGGTAGAGACAGAGTTGAGAGATTTAAGTGCTGCTTGACTATCTGAGAAGATGCGTATATCCGATGTTGATATCACGTTTTCTCTCAGCCAAGACAGAGCTTCTTTAATTGCCAGAATTTCCGCTTGGAATACGCTACAGTGGTTAGGGAGCCGGAAGGAGAGACTTAAATTAAGTCTGTCTGAGTACACTCCGCCACCCACACCTTTCTCAGTTTTCGACCCATCAGTATAAAAATGAACTGAATCACCTTTGAGAGGGTCCCCAACGTCCCAAGATTCTCTTGAGGGTATGGTGACCTGGAAACTTTTGTCGAAATTAAGTTTGGATGTGGTGTAGTCGGAATGACAAGGAATAGATTCATAAAAGTCTAGAATTTTAGTATGACCGATAGAGTTGTCGGTCCATTGAGAAATGGCTTTAAGGCGGACGGCTGTGTTCGCAGCCATTTGCTTGCCATATATATCGAGGGGTGTGAGGCTGAGGAGTATGTCTAGTGCAGCTGATGGTGTCGAGCGGAGAGCTCCACTTATGCACATACTTGCTGATCTCTGGACCTTGCTCAGCTGGTCACAGTACGTGACTTTATCTAGAGCAGTCCACCAAATTGTTACCCCATAAGTGAGAATCGGTCTTACGACCGCAGTGTAGAGCCAGTGAGTTATGGCAGGGGATAGACCCCATTTAGTACCTATAGCTTTTTTACAGGAGAATAAAGCAACAGTGGCTTTTTTAATTCTCTCTTGAATATTAGGTTTCCAACTTAGTTTTTTATCCAGTATGAGACCTAAATATTTGGCTTCATCTGAAAAGGAAAGTGGAACACCATTAATTGTTGGAGGATTTATCTGTGGTATTTTATATTTCCTTGTGAAGAGGACAAGTTCTGTTTTGCGGGGGTTTACACCTAGCTCACAGCGTTCTGCCCATTTTATTAGCTTGTTAAGAGCGGTTTGAAGAAGTTCTGTAAGAACCTGGGGGTGTTTCCCTGATATAGCTATTGCAACATCATCGGCATACGCAATCACTTTGAATCCTTCACCCTCCAGGACAGTCAGTAAGTCATTTATGACCAAGTTCCATAGAAGTGGTGAAAGGACCCCACCTTGTGGTGTGCCTCTAGTGACAGATCTTCTAGTGGAATAGCCTCCCAATGCAGAGTTGATGACCCTACTTCCCAACATATGGTCTATCAACTTAATCAGTAGGCCGTCCACCTTCAAATTTTCCAGTGCTCCTACTATTGCACGGCCGCTGACGTTGTTAAAGGCGCCTTCTAAATCAAGGAAAGCCGCAAGCGTGTACTCTTTATGGTGCAGGGAGTATTCGATAGATCTTAATAAGGTGTGAAGAGCAGTTTCCACCGATTTTCCCTTACAGTAAGCGTGTTGTGCTTTAGAGATAAGGTTAAGCTCTATAGTGTCACGCAGGTGGATATCAATCAGATGTTCGAAAGTTTTAAGAATGAATGATGATAAGCTAATTGGTCTCAGGTCTTTTGGATTAATTTGGGAGTATTTTCCAGCTTTGGGTAAGAAGACAACTTTCACCTCTCTCCATACTGAAGGAATATGAATGAAATTCAGACAACCAATCAGTATAGTTTCCAGTATAGGAATTAAGCCTATAAGCCTAGTACCGCTAAGAATTTTTTTAAAAGCTACAACAATCAGAACCAGATTTGGTTTTCCGAAGGAACAAAGTTCGGACCGTATCTTCACATCAATTTAACCCAAAATTTCCATGAATTTTCTCTATGCGGATGATTTGCTACATGCTTATCTCACTTTCCACTAAACACACCCCCTTATGCGGAAAAGAAATGAACTGAGCCAGAGCACAAAGTTGCTTCTCTATAAGCAACTCTTCTCAGACCGATCGTCACATACCGATTTTCAGCATATGGCTTTACACTTTCTAAAACCAAGAGAAAGCTAGGAGTGTTAGAAAGGAAACTCCTGGGGATCTGCACGGCACCACGCTTTGATTTACGTCGCGCAACGAAAGCATTACATCAACAAGCGACTCTACAAAGCATCCAGAATAAGGGCTCTCCCAAACCAAAGCGAAACATTCGGTGCGGCGAAGAAACATTCGTCAGTCAAAATTAATTAACATGGTGATAAATGAGAGTGCCCACACCAACTGCGAATGTTTCTTCGCCGCACCGAATGTTTCGCATTGGTTTGCGAGAGCCTTAACACCCCTGGACAAATACATGATCAGTGCTGCCAAAAGGCTGGGGCCCTACTTCGTAACTTTATCCTACTTTCGAATCCATTCGAAAGTTGCTTTCAATGCTTATTTGAAGTGGCACTATGCATGGAAGAAGGATCAAATGTTGGTACTTCCGACTCTTTGCCACAAAATCTCCAACATGTGCTGTTTTATTTAACTTTTAAAGTGCATGCTATAGAATTAGCCAATTGCGATTTAACGAATTCGAACATTTTTATCGTAGAATAGCCCCTCTCACGAGCAAACTTAGCAATCATCCGAACCCGCTAATGAGAACCATCACCAGAAGGAAAGATACCCCGAGCCAGGATACCTGTTAATATGACAGCACTTTAAGACGAAGGAGTTGGCCACGTTCGGATGGTAGACAGGTAGGTAGGTAGATACGTTAGAATCTGATATGTTTTCGAACAACCAAAACCGGATGAGTAACCAAACTAAACGAAAACGACGCTGTACTAAGGAAAATGAACAGATGAGATGTCAGTTGTTCGTAAATCCAAGCAGATCCGAAAATGTTTGGGATAGCTTTAGATTTCTTTTTGACATCAGCTGTTTGGTTCGTCAGCTGGTTTTTCCTTAGGCTATGTCCTAAATGGCACTCATCGCACGATCGAGCAACGAGCGACGATCGCTGCATCGGACGATCAAAATATTAAACGTTAAGAAATCAGCAATGTGTCCTATTTACAACATAAACGCGGTCACGCGATGAAGTAGTATGGTCGCACATGTTTGTTTTCACATCGCTCAAGCTACATCACACAAGCTTTCAACAAACAAACCCAATAAGAGTAGGGGAGTGTCCTAATTATAAATGAAGTTTGTGCGACCGACGCGACGGTAAGTTGCTTAATCGCTGAAAATCAAACAAGTTTGTTTTTGATCGCGCCTAGAAATGGAGTTTGAGGACAAATTAATAACCGAAGTTTGTTTTAACCCAATTTTATGGGATAAACGTCGTTATTTCGCAACAACAACTCTGCATCTTCGTTCCTGGAATCATTTCTTTTGCAAAAAAATATCAGTTTTCTAGCTAATTCAAAGAAAAGAAGACGTGAAACTAAATAGAAAAGATAATTATAGTTTTCAGTTAAATACTGAAGGGGAAAACGTTTTGGGCTCGTTTGCTCAATTTTTGACGGAGGAGTGGGTACCTATTTATGAGTGAAATGCATATAAATTAACCAAATAAATCCGGATTGGATCTGTAAAAGTTTTTAGTTGCTAGATATATAAAAAAAGTAGGAAAATATGAATTTCACACTACTATGACTTTATTTCGCTAATTGTCTGTTAAAATTTCACTTGTTCGCCTTTTTTCTTTATCAATATTGGCGCTTGGTGCAAATCCAAAAGAGTGGTCGCGCGATGTTGCATGGTAGCTCTTATGAGCGACCGCTATTAGGACACACATTTTGGTAGTGCGACGACCGCCCAATAAGGACGTAGCCTTAGGCATTACAACAACACGACCAAATCCAGATACCTTTGGTTACGTACCCGAACGCGGCCATTATTTCTATCAATGACAATGAGGCAGTTCAATTCTACGAGGGCACAGCGTCAAATTACCACCGTGGTTAGATCCCTCAGTGTCGTCAAACAGTTATGGCAATTCAACAGTAGCATTTCATTCGGAATCGGAATCGGATCTTTCTTCTTCTGCTTTATTTGACGGTACCTATTACAAGCTTCTACTAGACAAATGCACAGACAAGAACACAGTAGCAGTTTTTATGAAATGTTCGTACCAGGAAAGTAAGGAAGTTAAAGGCTATAGCAAAACGACATCTAACTTTTTGGGGCACTTAAAACGAAAACATGGTGCTGACACACTACAGGAATGTAGAAAATATATGATAGATAATAAGCAAAGGAAGACCAAAAATAATTCAGCTCAGATTTCCATGCAAACTCTAAAAAAAAACCTGTAACTCAAGAAAATTTTGATCGTAACCTAGTAAATTATTTCGTTAACTCAATGACTGCTTTTCGAGCCGTGGAAGACCCGTACTTCATTAAGATGATGGAGGATTTAAATGTGACAAATAGTGGAATCAAGATACCCGGGCGACGTTCTCTCAGAAAAAAAAAATATGTAACCAATCGTTTGATCAGGTTTGCGCGATAAAAGAAAATCTAGCTGAAGTGAAATATTTGTGCACCACTGCTGACATATGGTCAGGGAAAAAGAGAAGTTTTTAAGGTGTTACAGGGCACTGGATTGATAATGACTATAAGAGGTGTTCCGCAGCTTTAGCTTGTCGCCGGTTTAAAAGGACACATACATTTGATCGAATACAAAATTTGCTCCTGGAAATATTTTCAGATTTTGACATTGACTCCAAGAAAATAGTATGCTCTGTTACTGACAGTGGGTCAAATTATGTTAAGGCGTTCAAGATATTTGTAGTAAATACAACATCCGTAATCGAATGTGATGAAGATAATGAATCTTCAACTCCAAGTGACAGCGAGAACGAGTTGAGTAGAGAAGAACTTGAAGAAACTGAAGAAGAATTCGGCACAAGACAAGATTACGAAGATGATCTGTCTTGGAAAAATGCATTCTACAGCAATGGAAAAATGGAACGACTTGTGGAGTGCTGCTGCTCGCCCAAAATCAGCTGAGGTGATACATAACATTCTCGGATAACACGACCTGCCATAACTAGATGGAATAGTTACTATGATGCTTTGAAAAATATTTTGAAAATCAAAACTAGTTACTCTCAACTAGCTAGAGCACTAGGTATACGAAATCCAATTCGAGACCCTGAATTCCAATATATTGAGGAATACTGCCAATGTGCTGCTCCAGTTGCAACCGCTTTGGACATTTTGCAGGGCGATGACTCATTTTATGGCATATTATTACCTTATCTTCATGCTCTTAAAAAAAATTACAGAAGATCACGACGACTCCAAATTTAAAGTTCTGTGAACCGCTTGCGGCAAAATATTTACAAAGAGTGGAGAAACGATTTGAAGAATTTTACACTCTTTCGGGTGTAACAAGTCAACATGCAGCCGTTGCAGCTCTGTGTTATCCAAGATTTAAAAAAAAGTGGCTAGTATGTTTAACTGCTGCTGACCAAAAGAAGTGTATAAACTTTTTTAAATCAATCGTGAGGAAGGAAATATCAGAAATCCCAGAAACCCCTTTAATAGCCAGCAACTCAGTCAATAACATACCCCACCAAGAAGACGATTTTTTTGATTTCAATTCCGACTCGGGCAGTGAACCGGAAACAGTTAATGCTAAAAAGAGAGCGGATATGATCATTTCAAATTTTTTTGCCGAGGGAAGCCAAGATCGAGAGCTTCTACAAAGTTATCCTATTATAGGCAAAGTGTTTATTAAATACAACACACCAATGCCGTCCTCTGGCTCAGTAGCTTAATCAACCAAGGTCACACAAACTATCTGGCGGATTATTTGAAAAAAGAGTAGTCATGAAATTTAACTTGAACATCAAGAAATCAGAAATGTAAATATCAGAGGTTATAATATTTGAATCTTAGAACTTTTTTTTATTTTAGTTTTTAAATAATTAATAAAAATGTTTTAAGAAATCTGTCTCATTATTTTCCATTATTTGTTTTACTTATTTAACAACATTGATGTATATTTACACTTGCCAAAAGGCAAAAGGTGCTTATTACGAAGATGAGAACATCAATTAATTGAATTAAAGGAACTACAATTTGTTCATTTTTTTAGTGTTTTTTCGAAGAGCTGAGTCTTTGTAAAAAGTGGTCGTATTGAGATGAAACAAAAAGAGGTCTAGAGATTTATTTTTTAATTTTGAGTTTTTTTTGAAAATCCCTTTTCTTGAGTGCAGGTTATTGCGCAACCATACGAAATAGTCAGAATCAAAATATTTTAATTTTGTGAAGGGCTTTGAAAAAATTAATAATTTTTTTTTATTTGTTTTTTGTAAGTGTAGTTTTTAATCAAGTTAATCAATTAATGATTATTGATTAATGATTAACGCCATTAATCATGATTAAGATTAATTTTTTAATCATGATTATTTTAATCATGATTAAATTAATCTGATTTAAATTAATCAAATTAATTAATTGATTACAAAATTAATCGATTAATGCCAACACTGCTTTGCACCAAATGAAAACATAAACATAAATATCATTAAGTTCAACATAATTTATGCGGCACAAAAAGGTCTCCTTAACAGATTTATGTTGGACTTTTATTGTTGTATTTTGTATTATTACCTAAGAATAGCCGTTCAAATGCACAAATTAACAACAGATTTTATAAAAATGCATCTGGGACGGGCCAAATATGTAGATCCCAGATGCTTATTTTTATTTATAATAAAATAAAAGAGAAATAGACAATAGGTTGCCCCACCAATATTCTAGGAAATGACACATATTTTTTTATTTTATTTTGGCAGCAGATTCACAACAACAAACTTCACATTATCAATTTTGATAGAAACAAAAAAATATCTCCGGACAATTTTTTAATTATCAAATTTCTTTGGAAAACCATAATTAAAATCAAATATTTAGTTAAATTGTTAATCGTACGTCCACAAAAGGTCACAAAATGCTAAAAATAGATTTGACTTTTTACACTAAATTGACGTTTTAGAAGCAATTTCTCTCATGAGAGTTATGCATAGCTAGGAAGGTCATAAATATTTTCTAGCAACAGAGAATAAATTAAGTTGAACATACAAACTATGTTGAACTTAGCTATGATGTAGATTAATGTTTCGTATCAGCAAATGAGCCTTAATCCCATTATACAATAAAACTCACTTTTATAAATACAAAATTGCACTTCAAATTTTTGGTTGATATAAAGCATAAATATAATTCAAGTATTAAATGAGGGCCTAAAAAATAAACTTATACCTTGACTGCGAAAACAGGACTTATAACAACATGAAGAAATGTTTTTGAAATGCTAAAAATGAATTTTAGTTTATTAAAAAAAAATTAAGATTATACAAAAAAAAAGGAGTTACTGTAAAAACAACAATTGTGTAGTGGTCCTTTCATCGTATTATTAAAAAAAGTTATTTTAAATATAATTATGGAATTCTACACACGATGACTCTTCAGCATCAGTGACTGTTTTAAAAAGAACAAAATTCGAATGAGAAAGACGATGAGTCACAACCAGAGGCGGGCGTCGATGCCGCCTTATCAGCCATATTATTGATATGAAGCCCAAAGATACAGCACCCCATCTCTTCAAAAAATTACATTCAAAATTTAATTTCATTTTAATGATTATAAGGATTTAATTCTTCAAAAGTCCAAATGTTGACCGCATGGAAGTAGTATATTCGGTGAGTTGTTCATGAAGATTTAAAAAAAAAATCTTGACCTTGAACTAGAGACATTTATGATGAACAATTTAAGATAAAATTGATTTTAAATACTCTTAAAATCAAATAAATAATTCTTAACACCAAGGGCGCTTCAAAGTCGTGGTTGTGAAATAATTTTTTTAACTGATTTTTTTTTTAAAGTCAAAGGGCATAAACAAAAAACCTTTCAATTATAATGTCCAGTTCCTTCTCAACCAATTAAATAAAAATAGAATTCTGACTCGAATGTGGAAGGAGATTCTTATACTTGTAAACATATTGGCGCAAAATTTTAAACGATTTAGTAAATGGTTAAAGCCATTGTAGTAAGTTACTAAGTTAAAAAGAAGATTTTTCTAATTTTAAACGATTTTAACATCTTACTATCTCTTAAAAATTTACTAAAGTAAAATCACAAAATGGTTACTTTAACTTTTAGCAATTTGCTAAATTCATACGACATCTGTCATTTTCCTCGAACAAAATGTCTTACCCATTTTAATTGGAAAATTGAATTGTGTTTTTTTGTATGATTCGTGAGCTATAATTGTTTTTTTTAGGGAAAATAAAATGGTATTAAATATTTTCGGAAGACGAAGATTTCGATGTATTTGAAGTTTGAGCGTTGTGCAGAAAGTTTTAAATTCCGAGCGCATCCTTTTGAAGAGCTGGACGATGAAGAATTTTACTGCAGAAATTAAATAATGTGATTCAGATTTATTTTTAATTTCAAACTAAACTCACTTTTAGTTTTGACCATTTGCTTTTGTCCCGTAGGCTGTCCAACTGAATCCAAACTCAACATAGTTGCTTCAGCACCAGTACACGATTCAGGAGCATCAGGCAAGCACTTAGTCTCTCCCACAATAGTCGCTCTCAACTGTGAGAATTTAAATTATGTTCATGAGAGAATTTTCCATTTGGAAGATATGTACACCATTCACTAGTTTCAGCTTTCGATGATGCAAAATGCAGTAGTATGGAAGGTCGAGCCGTTTTTAGTTATTCCAACAACATAAGATTTCTTTGATATAAATTTGCCGCATACTTTAAATGTCACCCCACACAATTGATCCGGCATTGTAGAGCTCTTGGGCGAATGCGACTTTTCTAATATCTTTTTTCACTTTTAATAGATTAATTTTCTATAAACTAATTAAAAAAAAAATCTTCTTCAGAGAGTAAATCAAAATTAAAATCATAAACAAAACAAATGTGACTTCTGACTGACATTTCCCAATTAGCAATTTACTAGTTAGCAAATCGAAAAAAAAAAATTTAAAATTCTGAACTAGTTAGTAAATTGCTAAATATTTAGATAATTATTATTAAATTGCTAAGCCCTTAACAATAGGTTGTTTAAAATTTTGCGCCATTTACTTTAATTGAAAGGGGTACCAAACGAGTTCTTGATACGGGCCATATTGTGGGCTAGCTTCGCCTTTGGTCACAACATAGGTTGTGGGTAAAATGGCCGGACTGATATTCGAATAAGATGTGACTAAAAATTCATCGTTTAAAACATACTTAAGCAGACTAAGAATTTCATATCTCGTTTTTGACTCACGAGTTTAAAATGGGGTTCAAAATTCTAGTCGAATTAGACCTAGTTTCACAGTGGAAGTTTAATAATTTATTTACAGTTTCGTTTAAACCTAACTGAGTTCATTCTGTAGTTTAACTTAAACGACAGTATTCTGCCGTTAAAACCTCAGTTCAATGTTCGAATCAACTAAACAACTAAATATGGGTTGCATTTACTTATCTTGTATCACGAATTCCATCAGAAAATCTATGTATGCCGTTGACAAGTTGTTATTTCTCTTTTATAGCACAATATTATTCCTTTACATATTTAGATTATTTTCCATTTTATTTTAAATGTTGTTCATGTCAATTTAAAACAAAACGAACTTCCAATATTGTCAAAAAAAAAAAAAAATAAATTGGGTGGCACAACGGCTCGTGAAGAACCAGGGCCTAGTGACCAACAACTCGCAACCATTCCTGTGTGCGCCTGTCGATAGAAATGGAAGAGACCTACAATTTTATGCCGAGTCCGTACGGCTAGACGAGAAGCACTTATTCGTGACAAGTGATACTCTTGGAGGATTTGTCAATTCCTCGCAAGAGGCAGTATCCCTGAAAAAAAAACTTTTTAGTTGTTTTTTTTTAGGTGGACGAGGCTGGGAAGCGAACCCAGACCTCCAGCGCGACAGTCGAACGCACTAACCATTACGCTACGGGCTACCAAGGATTGTCATGAACATAAAATAATAGTTGTTGTTTCTAGTGTTATTTGCTTCAGAGAGAGAAAGAATAAATAAAAAAACTAATTTTTATTCACATTACGTCAAATGGCGAAGCAAAAACAATGCTGCCAACCTATTTTCATAAAATCTAGTTAAACGAAGTTCAACTGAGCTGAAGTTAATAGATTTCGCTGTGGAACTGGATGAGTTAAACCAAAAATAAAAGTTTAAGAAAAGTTCAGATGAACTGAAGTTTAAACTCTCACCTCCATATTAATAAACGGAGCTAGCCGCGAGTTATGATTAACTTGTAGATTAAATAAATAAATAAATCGGGTGGCACAACGGCTCATGAAGAACCAGGGCCTAGTGACTAACAACTCGCAACCATTCCTGTGTGCACAATTTTATGCCGAGTCCGAACGGCTAGACGAGAAGCACTTATTCGTGACAAGTGATACTCTTGGAGGATTTGTCAAATCCTCGCAAGAGGCAGTAGCCCTGAAAAAAAACTTTAGTTTTTTAGGTGGACGAGGCTGGGAAGCGATCCCAGACCTCCAGCGTGACAGTCGAACGCACTAACCATTACGCTACGGGCTACTACTAAACTCGTAGATTAGGAGTAATATTTCTTCCACTTACAAGCTAGCTTAACCAACAAGGAAGGTGGTTTAGCAAAGGGTTAAATTAGAAAAGTAAATATACGTTTTAATTCACCAGTTATCCATGCTTACACGAGAGTTCGAAAGTTACAGATGAGTTAAGCGCTGTTCTTATCAATATGGCTATCACTGGGAATCTGGGAGTAAGTTAAGAATTGTATTTAGCTTATTTTTAACTAGTTAAGCATCGTTCTATCTCCTTAAATTTAACTATATACCTACATAGGTACATGAAATCATCAAATAATGGCTATTTATCTTATTTTATAAAAATGTCAAAATAAGTTGTGTTCGTGAAGTTTTTTACGAGCTGTCACTTTTTTGGATGTATTCAGCAGAAGTTAACATGCCAACTCCACTGGCCAAGAGCGATGGCAGGACTATGAACATGTCTAGAAAAAATCCAATGGAGTCCCAAAAATCCACCTCTGTCTACCAACTCCTACTCTCACCTCCACGTGGTGAACATCGGGTGTCTAGTACCTCAGCTGGAGACGGGGTTTAAATCCCCGTGGAAAGCTGTTGGGGACAGCCAACGAGAGAGGGGGGGAGGAGTGTTCCCACTAAGGCACTTCTCCTTTCATCGAGGCGGCAGCGGACGAATTCTCTAGATGGAATCAACGGTGGCGTCTACAGTTCCAGTTAGGTTGAACTACTTAGTGAACACCTTATATGGGCTACTACGACATATTTGTAGCTCAGGCCTATAAGGAGCGGTTTATCCGGCTCCCTACCCTTGGAGTTATACGAAGGGTCTGGTCCTCCGGGTCGGGGGTTGTGCGTCGGGGTAACTTCCCTACCACGTAAAAAAAAGTTGTTCCGAAACAACAACAAGCCTCGGATATGGATGATTTTAAAGTTGACGACCCCAGCAAACGAAACAAGGACAATGAATTTCGGATCTGCACGTGGAACGTCCTGTCCTTATACAGAACACGTGCAGCCGAACAATTAGTGGAGAACCTGGACAGGCTAAAGGCTGACGTAACAGCCATCCAGGAAGTGCGATGGGATGGAGAGGGCGTACGGAGACTGAAAACGTGTGACATCTACTACGGCGGGTGCTTGAAGGAACCGGGTCAGCGGCTCTTGGGTTGTGGTTTTGTGATAAGGGGAAGACTTAGGCAAGAAGTCTTGGGCTTCCGAAGTGTAAGCGAGCGCCTGGTCACAATCCGCATCAAAGGCAAATTTAAGAACATTTCGCTGATTTGTGTTCACGCCCCCCATGAAAGGAGAGAAGACTCAACCAAAGAAGCATTCTACGATCTCTTGGAGACAACGTATGATATGTGCCCGAAGTACGACGTGAAGATCATTCTTGGTGACTTCAACGCAAGATTCGGAAAGGAGGGCATCTTTGGTTCGATAGTCGGAGGACACAGCCTACACGACGAAACTTCCGGCAACGGACACAGGCTGGCAGACTTTGCGGCGGGGCGAAATGTCATCATCTCAAGCACCTACTTCCCACACCTCAATATACACAAGGGGACTTGGCGGTCGCGTGATCAAGTAACCGTCAACCAAATCGACCACGTTGCGATAGACGCGAGACATGCTTCCAGTATCTTGGACGTCCGAACGTTCCGAGGGGCCAACATTGACTCGGATCACTACCTGGTGGTAGCTAGACTACGTATGCGGATATCCATGACGCGACAACGCAGAGCAGATGCTGTGAAAAGATTCGATGTCGAGAAGCTTAAATCGCAAGAGACTGCCAGAACTTTTGCAGACCACGTAACTCTTAATCTCTCAGGAGGTCCGCTACCAGCATCAAGTGCAGAGGACCAGTGGGAACACTGTCAACAAGCCATTAGAAGTGCCGCCTCTGATGTGCTGGGTTTCACTAGGCGAATACAACGAAACCCCTGGTTCGATGAGGAGTGCCGGCTAGCGCATGCAGCTAAGGACGAGGCCTACCAGGCAATGCTGCAGACTCGAACAAGAGCTGCTGAGAGAGTGGCCCGGGAGCTCTACGGGCTGAAACGAAAAGAGGAACGCCGACTTCTCAGGAGGAAAAAGAGAGAGCACGAGAAGCGGGCGGTAGAGTCTATTGAGGGTTGTAGCGGTAGGGGAGATGTTCGAAAATTTTATCAGAGGGTGAAGCGATCCACCCAAGGATTCAAGGCTAGAACGGAAGCCTGCCGAGATGAGAGTGGGAATATGGTAGTAGACACACAGTCAGTGCTGAGGATCTGGAAAGAACACTTCTCTAGACTGCTTAATGGCGAAGACAGCCAAGATGCCGCTAATAGGCAGAACGCTCCATTCAACTTGGACGATGATGGCCAAGAGTTCCGTCCACCCGACCTAACCGAAGTTCGGCTGGCGATATCCAAACTTAAGTCGTACAAGGCTGCAGGTGCGGATGGCTTACAAGCCGAACTATTTAAATCAGCGGGAGATGAATTGGCTAGGAGCATACACCAGCTCATCTGCAAAATTTGGTCGGAGGAAAGTATGCCCGATGAATGGAACCTCGGTATAGTGTGCCCCATCCATAAAAAGGGAGATGTTCTGAAATGTACCAACTACAGAGGAATTAGTCTCCTAAACGTCGCTTATAAAATCTTGTCGGCCATCCTGTGTGACCGCTTAAAACCTTTTGTCAACGATCTGATCGGCCCTTATCAGTGCGGTTTTAGGCCAGGCAAGTCAACCGTCGATCAAATGTTCACACTCCGACAGATTTTAGAAAAATCCCGGGAATTCCAGATCGATACACACCACCTTTTTATCGATTTTAAAGTCGCGTATGATAGCGTGAAAAGGGACGAATTATACAGAGCCATGTCGAGTCTCGGCATCCCTGCCAAACTCGTCCGCTTGTGCAGGATGACGATGGAGAAATCTCGCTGCTCCGTCAAAATTGGTAAGAACACCACCGATTCCTTTGATGTTGAGAAAGGATTGAGGCAAGGCGACGCGTTATCATGCAACCTATTCAACATCGTTCTTGAAGCCATTGTACGCAACGCACATGTCAACACCAGCGGTACAATCTATCAAAAGTCCGTTCAATTGCTTGCATATGCGGATGACATAGACATTGTCGGCAGAACGAAGCGAGCTGTGGCAGGGGCATTTGCGAGCATTGAATCGGAGGCGGCTAGAATGGGATTGGCGGTTAATGAGGACAAGACGAAGTATATGCTGTCATCGAGAGAGGAATCTCAACATCGTCGACTCGGGCAAAATATCACGATGGACAGATATAACTTCGAAGTTGTCAAGGACTTTGTCTACCTGGGCTCCACTATTACATCGCAGAATGACATCAGTGCAGAGATCAAGCGAAGAATTACTCTTGCCAACCGCTGTTTCTTCGGTCTAAGAAGGCATTTAAGTAGTAAGGCCCTCTCTCAGAGAACCAAGGAGACTTTATACAAAACCCTAATCATCCCGGTCCTGCTGTATGGGTCAGAAGCATGGACACTGAAAGATTCGGATAAAAATCTGCTAGGGTGCTTTGAGAGGAAGATTCTTCGTGTGATTTTCGGTCCGGTGTGTATCGAAGGAGTATGGAGGAGAAGATTCAACGACGAGCTATACGGGCTATACAGCGACGTTGACCTGGTCAAAAAGCTGAAAATACAGCGGCTTAGATGGCTGGGGCACGTGGAGCGTATGGACAGCAACGCACCTGCCCGACGAGTCTTCGAATCCAACCCCGATGGGGTACGCAGCAGAGGAAGAACCCGTAACAGGTGGCGCAATCAAGTGAATGACGACATCAAAGCACTCGGTGTGCGCAACTGGAAGCGGCTAGCTAGGGACAGAGCTGGCTGGAGGGGCTTGTTAGTTGAGGCCGAAGCCCATCCTGGGCTGTGAGCGCCATCAAAAGTAAGTAAGTAAGTCCCAAAAATCCATGTCCATGCAATGACATATCCATACAGTATACAAATCATATAATGTCGATCACACTTTTGACTTGAAGCGAAGTAAGATTTTATATTTAATAAAATCAAATACGATAACGAATAAAAACTTTAGTTTCGAACTCAGTAAATATTTAAAGATTTTAAGCTGATGAGCTAACTCGGTAAAACTAATTTCCTTGTGGAATTAATTAACTCTCATGTCTGATTTAACACAGAGTTAACTGTGCATTGAAAACTTCCCCTAAAAAAGCCTTAAGCTCGATTCACAATGTGACGAGTAAACGCGACGAGAGCGTGACGTGATTCGCTGTAATTTTGTTCTAGTTATAAATTGTTGCCCAATTCACAATGCGACGAGTTTCTTAACGACAAATTTTTTGACAGCGATAAATTAGTTATTATTTTTTTTCTTGCTTTGCAGTGTGCGTTCAAAATAATGAAAAAAATCAAACTGAAATTACTTTTATTATTTAAATATTATAATTGTGTTTGTCCATAGCTGAATTCGAGTTTTGTTCCTCGGACTGGGGAAATTATTTTCGCCTAAAATGCAAAGAAATTAAAACATTATAATATTGTCAACAAAAAAAAGATCTATATAATTTCTTTATCAACAAAATTTATGTTTATTTTTTTTAATTTTCACTTGTCTGTGTTGTTTTCTTTATTCTTTTCTACAATTTCACAAATCAGTCAAATATATTTGTGGTGACTTCCCACCGCAGCGGCAACACTCGCCAACTCATCGGCAGCCCCCTTCAAGCAAGCGAGCTCGTTTTTGGTCCGCAAACGTATCAAACAACGTATGGACGGCTTCGCATTCGGATCCAAATACGGATCGAAAAACTGCGTTTTGCGGCTCAAATTAGTATGGAAATTAGAATCACCACGGAGCCATTATGTGAATGTATTGTGAGAGAGAAAGTTTTTCAATTCACCATACTCGGAGAACCGAAACCAAATGGAATCTAAAACGGTTCCAAAAAAAATTAATGAATTGAGGCATACCCACCCCAGTAGTATTAAAAAAAAAAACTTCCCATCTAGCCCAGGTTCTCCATTGCCTACAAAAATAAAACAAACAGAATTTTTTTCATTTCAAGAGTTTTTTTTATTTATCATTCATAAAAGGTTTTCTAAAGACTATTTCGCACTAATAAACATGGCATATTTCCACAAATATAAATTTACATTTAATAAAAAGAAACTTGCATTTCTGATTGGAAATTTTTAAAAGTTTTAACAAGAAAAAAGAGGTAAAAAAGCAACCGTCTTCGCCACGCTACCTACAAAACTGAACTAAAAAAAAAGTGGAAATTAAGGCAAAATGATTGTATACTTCGCCTATACTCTCTATTTCTCGATGCTTGAAAAAAATACTCTCGATTCTCGTTCTTTTTACATACGTACACAGAAAATTTGTTATTGTGTGTGAGACACTCATTTTTTTTGGAGTCCCAATTGAACCGAGAAATTTGGGTCCGTGATTTTGCTTGAAGGGCCACATCTGTTATGTGCTACATTCTTTGCTTTATATACTTGCGTGCAACGGAACGAGAATAAAAAATGACATCGAATGTTACTTCTGTTATTCTTGTACAAGCGGAAAACTTGAGAACAAGAAACAAAGCGAATCATCATTCTCTTGGCATACATCAAAGCGAACGGACCACAGTGCTCAAATAGCGGAAATTAAATACCATTATAAATAATTAATATTAAACCTTCTTTTGAAATTAAATTTAATTAGTATATTAATAAAGTAGCCTTTTTTATTTTCTTTGAAAGCTACAATTGGTGACCCCGACGATGCCTGACGAAAAAGCCCCACATGGAAGTCAGCATGACAATAATCAAGGTACGCCTAACGAAGGCGACGAGGTGGTTGGAGGTGATGCTCATGTCTTCAACTCGTATCGCATAAAGACACAAGAATTCTTCACCTCAGACCCAGAGCTTTGGTTCTTTTTACTCGAGTCGCAGTTTGTGGTCAATCGGATTGCCTCAGACAACACGATGAACCATACGGTAATCTCGCAACTAAATCAGACAGTGGCGGAGAAAATTCGCACATTTTTGCGTAATCCTCCCATTTCTTGCAAGTATGAAGCTCTAAAGCAACGCTTAATAAAAGAATTTATGCCAAGCGAACATGCGAAACTAAAGAAACTTTTGTCTCAAATGGAATTGGGCGACCGAAAGCCTTCTAGGTTACTTGAAGAAATGCGTAATCTTGCCAACGATTCCGTCGAAGACAAATTTCTTTCTACTCTCTGGCTGGGATGCTTGCCAGTTACCTTGCAGCAAATTCTTTCACCATGGAGCGAAGAATCGCTCGAAAAGCTTGCTAAAATGGCTGATGGAATTCTCGAGACAACGCATGTTTCACCGAACGTGGCTGCAGCAACAGTTCGAGCTCCCCGAAGTGAATCTCAGCTAGAGAAGCTTGCAGATCGAATGACTAATTTGTGCCAGCGCTTCGAGCAGATTGAGAGAAGGTCACGCCGTGATCAAACACCTGCATCTTCTCGACGAAGGCGAGATAGTTCTACACGAGACAGAAATAAAGGTTTTTGTTGGTTTCACCACAGGTTCGGAGAAAAAGCGACAAAATGTCGCCAACCATGTGCTTACAACGTGGCGGGAAACTAGAGAGCCGAACTCATGTTGAGACGAATGAGTTTGGCAACCCTTCATATCGTCTTTTCGTCTACGACAGTCTTACTGCTCGAAACTTTTTAATCGACACAGGCGCCGATGTATCGATTATTCCACCAACTAAACGCAACAGTATTACTACAACAGCAAGTAAAACCAAGATCTATGCAGCGATCGGTACAGAGATCAAATCTTATGGCCAGCAGCGATTGGTTATCTCTTTGGGTCTAAGACGCAGTTTTTCTTGGTACTTCATTGTCGCAAACGTGCAAACTCCCATCATCGGCGCAGATTTTTTGAATTTTTATAATCTTTCCGTAAATCTCCGCAGTCGACAACTCATCGATAACACGACAAATGTTTCAAAATCTGGAGGGGTCGAGGTTTCTAATACACCGCAGGTAACCTTGATAGACAATTCTAATAATTTTGCTTTTCTTTTGAAGGAATTCAAAACACTTTTTGAAGACCAGCCTACGAAGCGCCAACATCTATCCACCAAGGTTACACACTGTATTGAAACCAAAGGCCAACCAGTCACTGCAAAGCCCCGTCGACTACCACCAGACAAGCTAGCTGCCGCAAAAGCCGAGTTCCAGGAACTGATGGAGCTAGGTATTTGCAGACCTTCGAAAAGCAACTGGGCAACACCGCTTCATATGGTACCTAAACCTTCAGGAGCCTGGCGAGCATGCGGTGATTCCAGGCGTTTGAATGCAATAACAGTTGCAGACAAATATCCAATGCTCAACGTACAGGATTTTGGCCACATCGTTCACGGCCGTAAGATTTTTAGTACAATCGACCTTAAAAGAGCTTATAACCAGGTGCCTGTAGATCCGAGCGACATTCACAAGACGGCGATAGTCACCCCGTTTGGCCTTTATGAATTTATGTTCATGACACCTGGGTTAAGGAACGCATCACAGACATTTCAGCGCCTCATCGATGAAATACTCCGAGGACTGGATTTCGCAGTAGCTTTCATCGACGACATTCTTGTGGCATCTGAGAATATGCAACAGCATGAGCAACATCTCCGTACTGTCTTTAAAAGGCTAAATGACTACAGCCTCACGGTTAACCTAGCGAAATGTGTTTTTGGAAAAACTGAGGTACAGTTCTTGGGACACCTGGTTGTTGCAGAGGGTATAAAACCGTTACCAAGCAAAGTGGAAGCCATAGCTAATTATGAGAAGCCAACATTAGCCAAGGACCTACGTCGATTTTTGGCGATGATAAATTTTTATCGACGGTTTATACCAAACGCCGTCAATATACAAACTCGTCTGCAGTGTTTGATTGAGGGAAATGTCAAAAATGATAAGAGACTGTTGAAGTGGACTCCCGATGCTGAAAATGCTTTCCAGAAATACAAAACAGCGCTCTGCAATGCGACTATGCTTGTTCATCCTGCAAAAAATGGTGTGTTCTCAATGGCAGTCGATGCCTCTGATTTTTCCATCGGAGCTGTTTTGAATCAAACGATGAATGGTGAAACCAGGCCACTTGCCTTTTTCTCCAAAAAGCTATCCGATTCACAAAGGAAACACTCAACATATGATCGAGAGCTGCTGGCTATTTTCGAAGGAATTAAACACTTCCGACACTATTTGGAAGGACGTGAATTCGCGATATATACTGGTCATAAACCGCTTATTTTTGCATTTCAGCAGAAGACCGACAATGCATCACCTAGACAAGGAAGACAACTAGAGTTTACTAGCCAGTTTTCAACTGACATCCGCTATGTTGCGGGGAAAGAGAACATCATTCCCGATCTTCTATCTCGGATTGCTGAAGTAACCAGAAAACCGGGTATCGATTTCGATCAGTTGGCTGATGATCAGAAGGCGGATCCTGAGCTGCAAAGTCTGTTGAGCGACAACAAATCGTCTCTGGTTCTTAAAATTGTCAAGAATTTGAATACAACTGGTGATCTCATATGCGATGTATCAGGTACGTACGTTCGTCCTTACGTTACTAAAAAATTTCGAAAAACTGTTTTAGAAAAGATTCATGGATTGTCGCATAGTGGAGTACGAGCAACGACAAAATTGCTGCAACAAAAATTTGTATGGCTCAGTATGCGAAAGGAATCAGCCAGTTTTGTGAAGCACTGTATTGCGTGTCAGCGTTCTAAAATCCAGCGACATACAAGAGCACCACATCAGTCATTCGAGGAGCCAGTTGAGCGGTTTGAACATATCCATATGGATATAGTTGGCCCGTTACCTTCATCGCACGGATTCTGTTACTTATTAACAATAATCGACCGACAGACCAGATGGCCAGAAGCTATACCCATTACGGACATCACGGCAGAGACTATTGCAAAAGAGCTTATTGTTGGATGGATCTCGCGATACGGTGTTCCAGCACGAATCACAACGGACCGTGGCAGACAGTTTGAGTCGGCCCTGTTCAGGTAGCTCAACAACGTTCTAGGAGTGAAGCATTTGAAAACAACATCTTACCATCCGCAAGCGAACGGCATGGTCGAGCGATGGCATCGTTCTTTAAAAGCTGCGCTCAAAACAAAAATGCCTGCTAGTTGGTCGGAAGAACTTCCTCTTATTCTACTTGGGTTGCGTGTAACCTGCAAAGAGGACCTGAACGCATCCCCCGCTGAAATAGTTTATGGTAAGACTTTAAAAGTTCCAGGTGAATTTTTTGCCCCAAGGAAGGAAAACGTAAATGATCCCGATTTTGTCCGCAACTTATCAAAAACCATTGACAAAATTCGACCACAGAACACTATACATCATAACTCTAGGCAAACATTTTTTATTCAACCAGCGCTGTCAAGCTGTAAGTATGTTTTTGTTAGAGTTGACGGTGTAAAGAAGCCCCTGCAAGCACCATATAAGGGACCTTTTCTTGTTAAACAACGTAACGATAAATATTTTAAAATTCTCATTAAAGGCAAAATCGAAAAGGTTTCTATAGACCGTCTAAAGGCAGCGTTTGTTGTTCCTGAAGAGCCAACGGAAGCTGAAGGCATCGTTTTATCACCAGCAACACCTTCTGAATATAGGACCCGGGCCGGACGGGTAGTGAAACTACGAGTTCACACTGCCCTTAGACTGGAGGGG
Source organism: Melangyna quadrimaculata (assembly GCA_949320155.1). Lineage (NCBI taxonomy): Eukaryota > Metazoa > Arthropoda > Insecta > Diptera > Syrphidae > Melangyna > Melangyna quadrimaculata. The sequence goes on from OX439484.1 coordinate 84,970,663, forward strand.
GAGTAGTGTGGTGACTTCCCACCGCAGCGGCAACACTCGCCAACTCATCGGCAACCACATCTGTTATGTGCTACATTCTTTGCTTTATATAGTCCCGATCTACATTGCCCGATATTTCCACGAAGATTTTTCCAGAAATCGTGTGAAATGTACACACAGAACGATTTTTTCCATGAGATTTTTTCTTTGTCTTCTTCATTTTTTTATTTCTGTGCTCTTCATTTTGCATTGATATTCACTCACACCATCAACCCAATGGCACACTGACACCGAACACACACAAAAAACTGGAAAGAGGGCGAAAGAGAACATAAACAGACTGGAAAAATCGTCTGAGTTTTGTGGTACAAACGATTTGATCCCTACCCCTCACTTTTCACTCCCTTCACCACGAACTAAAGATCGGCACTGGAAAAATCGTTCAATGTAGACCGGGACATACTTGCGTGCAACGGAACGAGAATAAAAAATGACATCGAATGTTACTTCTGTTATTCTTGTACAAGCGGAAAACTTGAGAACAAGAAACAAAGCGAATCATCATTCTCTTGGCATACATCAAAGCGAACGGACCACAGCGCTCAAATAGCGGAAATTAAATACCATTATAAATAATTAATATTAAACCTTATTTTGAAATTAAATTTAATTAGTATATTAATAAAGTAGCCTTTTTTATTTTCTTTGAAAGCTACATATTTAACCATCAGTCAAATATAAAAATAAAAACATAAAAAACGTCGACGAGAGCTTTTTTTTCAATTTTCCCGACTCCGGTGTGAATTGACGACGAGAAGCGTTTCATTGTGCATACCCTGGCGTTACCGTGTATACTTACATGGTTTCAAATCGGTTCGACAACTACGATGAGTTCTCGTCACGCTCACGTTGCGTTTTCACGTCGCATTGTGAATCGAGCTTTAAGTTGCAGACGCGACTCACGCCTATTTGGATGGTTCTTCAGAAAGAGGGACAATTTCTTAATTAATTATGAAAATTGAAAAATTAGCTCTTTGAAAATAATTTTTTCCCATTAAATCTTATCAAAATATAAAAATTTAAACAACCACCTTAATAAATAGTTATGCATCATACTCATTAATTTTTTTTTTATTCAAAATTGATGGAATACGGTATACGGAACACGATAGTAAAATGTTCGTCCTTTTTTTAATTTAATTATTGAATATTTTGTGACTAGATCTAATATTTTTGCCACATCAATGAACAATCTGGCCTTAATGCAAAGAAAATAAAAATGCGTAAATGAGAAGATGAGAAGATGAGAACGTATTATTTTTAGATTTACCTACATAGACTTTTTTGCGTTAATATCGGTATTCAATTCAGTGCCTAGTTTTATATTGCTTTCATTATTATTTTATTTGTTATTTCTGAATAATAAAAAAGTTCATTAAATTTGTTATGAGCCAGATGTTAGGAAATCATGGAAAGACATTTTTTACGCTATTTTAAATGGCAAAGCAATTAAAATATACAGTTGATTTAAAAAAAAAAATCTTGTTTTCTCTTGAATAGAAATCGATCTAGTGGCTTTAACTTGTACGAACTAAGAAACTTTAACAAAATTACCTAATTTTCCAACAATTTGAAATTCAAATTTCTAGCTCACTTATTGAACTGTTGCACTTTTTAAATTAAAGATTGTGGCATTTCCATTGTCTGCTACAGGGTAGACTTTCTAGTTCTTTTTGTTTTAAGCGTCTGAAATATTATCATCCTCTGAAGTGATCTTCGGCTGGGTCGGATGAGGTACCTGTCCAGTTGTATTATATTAGCTTCTTCATAGAGTCTCTAGTTGCTCACGTGTCTTCCTACGTATCCCTTTGTAATCCAGAGCCGCAACCCTTTCGTAAATCTTCCTCTCGAAAACTGCCAGTTTGTTGATATGGGATTTCGTCGCCGGCCGGTGCGGCGACCGGCGCCGTATACTAGATGGGGAAATAGGTAATGATCGGCCTTATTAGTAATTTGTAAAGGAGGAGCTTTGTCTTCTGACTCAGCCCGTTCTGCTTTCGTATTAGCAGATGAATGCGGTGGAAGACGGAAGTTTGCTTTTCATAGGACAGTTTCTGCGTGGGGGTTGAACTGCAGCAGTTCTTTAAACTTTATTCCCACGTATTTCACTTTTTTGCTGGCAACTGCAGTTGGTTGCTGAGTGACATTTGCATTCCTGGAGCTGCTAGGTCGTCTGAAACAAACCAGTTCTGATTTAGCCGAATTGATTTTGAAGCCCCAGCACTGGTAGAACTCAATGCAGGTTTCAACTCTTTTTGCAGCAAGTTTTGGTGGGATGGACTTGGCATATGTACATACGTCATTGAGTCATCGGCAAACAGGAGAGTCTGTGCGTTTTCTGGCCGTGGAAAGTGGCTGATGAAGTAGCATAACTTATATATTCTAGCCATGCCTTCTATCTTACGAAAGTATTTTATTTGTATTCATTTTCTTTTAAAGGACAAAATTGCAAAAAATTCAATTTCAACTTTATGGCAGTCAAGTCAGTGTTTTTCATTGACAAAGGATAAAGCAAGTTGAACAAATATAGAGCTTGTTTATACGGTTCGTTTTTTCATTCGTTTCGTCTTTTTGACACGCACGTATGTTCGTGATTCATTTCCTTTCGTTATTTTGCCATTCATGGAAAATAATCAGTAAAAATAATAAAAAATGTTTTTTAATAACTTATTTCTCAAATATACTACTTTAACCCGACAACGGTGACCTATATGTCTGAGAGACCGGGTGTTTTTAAAAATTTGAATAACTTTATCCCCCATCAATGATTTTTGCCGTGATTTCGAGTAGCTGCCGCATTTAACGTCTCCCATCCTCGGTTCACGCTAAAAAGGCTAAACGCGATCACGTTAAGTACTTTTAGTACTAACCCGGTGCGTGAGACCGTGTGTCACCGATTATGTAAGTCAAATATTCCATAGTTGAAATACATATAAATATTATATATATTTCGAAAATGTCAGTTTTTGTATATTTTATGAAAGTTCGTAGTGTCAAAAGACTAACAGTACTGACTTTATTACTCGAATATGTGATATTACATTTTTTTCTTAATTTAAAAAAAAATAAGTTTATAAAATTGTTTTTTTTGTAACGCTCTACGCCAAAATTTGTATGGATCACTAAAATAGTGAAATAAATGAGCTAAGATTGATGAAATACCTTTGTTTAACTGTCAAAGAGAAAATATTTAAAACAAAAACTTAACTTTTAATAACACGATTTGAAAAATCGTAAGTTGAAAACCCCGGTGCGTGAGACCGCCGTCACCAATGATGTAAGTCTAATTCACGTCACCGGTGACGGGTTAATACGTATTTTCAATTACGAAAAATAATTTTCCAATTCAATAATTTTTGTTAACACCACCGTTGCCTGCTATTATTGAGAAGCATTGTGGTTGTCAAATCAGATCCAATCGTGCTTTCGTTACTTCCTTCCCGCTACATTTCTACATCCCTCTCCTATGCTGCATTTACACGAATAGCAAAATGCCATTATATCTGTCAAATTATAGCCATTTTTTTTGTTCATTGTGTAAACGCTCTAAATACTGGCAATTTTTTGGCAAAAAAAAAATGGCAGAGAATTTGACATAAAATGCTGCCATTAAAATGGCTACGTGTAAACACTTTTCTGACGCCATTTTCCAAAATATGCTATGCTAGAAAAAAAATGAACTTGCTCATTCTTTTTTGGCAAAATGCCATTTTAAATGTCAGTCAAATAGTATAGAGCGTCATAAAAGGAAAGGAGTAGACAAATAATTGGTCAGCTGTGTTTTATAAAATTAAATTTGTAAGTACCTTAACAACACAACTTTAAATAAAAATACCTACTAATAAATATTTTCATGAAATAAAAAATTAATTCAATGGAAGATAAAGCGAAGGTTCGGAAGCAAGTTGCTGAAAAGAGGTGGTCTAGAGAAGAGGAGCGGATTCTATTGGAAATGGTGGAGGCCCGGCAAAACTTGTGGGATTTTTGTTCGAGTGATTAGAGGAACAGAGATCTCAGGAGTTAAGACTGGCCCTCCTGATCTTCAAAAATCAATAATGCTCCTAAAAAAGCAACAGTTTTGGTTCTTGCTCCCATTTTTTGTGTAAAAGATTTGATTTTTTTTTTCGTTGTAATTTCAAAAATTACTACTACTTTACCATAGTAATGATTCAAACATTGCGTGTTGCACTCAGTTAACATCATGTTTCTTGCCAAAACTATTTGACCGATTTTGATCGAATTTTCAAATTTTGTCTTATAATACTCTAGGCTATTTGATTGCAAATTTTGAGCAGAATTGGACAATTGTTTACCTATTTTTAAAGCGCTTCAAAATTACTTAGTTTTTTAGATTTTTTCTTTTACTCATGGTTAGATAGCAACTGAAATATAATATACATCAATTTTAAACTAATGTGGTCTTGTAGAAAATTTTATAACAAACAAGAATATAGTAGATGGTTTTTTCCTAAGTTGCGTATTTCCAAAGTTATAAAGGAAAATGTCAAAAAAAATGGGGTGATTTTAGCGTTTTTTTCATTGTTGCTTTTTTCCTGCAGCGAGCACAGGTTCTTCGAAGTTGCAAACTTAGCTACAGACTACTCTAACATGCCCCAACAACATATCAAAAATGCAGAACTACATCGCGCTTTGCAAATTTAGCCCTTTTTTTTTGTAATTATTGACTGGGCTAATAAAACGATTCAATTATTAAGGTGCTATTGTATTGGCATATAAATAGGGTCTAAATATAAGTTAAAGTGTGTTGGGCAGTTTCATATGACAGAATAGAAATGAAACCTACATAAGTGTTATATGTATATTTTGTCATACAAATAGTTCTAACACACTTATTTCTCACTTTTAGAACGTATTTATGTGGCAAGGTTGCCATATAAATATGATAATGTAATACTGCCTTTAATGGCTTTTATTTATCCACATTATTTAAATTGTTTCAAACCCAAAATTGTCACTCTGGCAGACGGCAGCGCAAGCGCAAGCGCGCAAGCCATGCTATAAAATGAATTGTTATTTTAACTATTGTTAAGAAGAATTTGATAATAAAAGTCATTAATAAATTAATTGGATAAAACAAGTTGAACAAATATTTTCTTTGTCAGTCAAAAACAAAGTGACATTTCATTGGTAAATTCAAATATTTCAACTTGTCTTTCAAATTCGTTGACTTTCATTGACAAACGAGTGTTTGTTATATCAAGACAAGTGATTATATGGTATTTCAAAATTCCGTTAAAATACGCCATTGCTTGTATGTTTGTATGTTGTCTAGTTCATAAATATCAAATACGATTGACGTACGACGCCATTTGCAAAAATTATAACATCTTCCGATAGGGTGATACCTATTTAATATAAACTATAGTAGATACTCATTCTTTAACTCAGCCTTAGCCTAATACCAATATTCTTCAAATCAAATTAGAAAAACAACTAAAATAAACGGCGCGGCGGCTCCTAGTCTTATTTCCTCTTATTTCCCTAATCGAATCAGCAAACAACGTGTTCATACAAGTAGTATGTACCTACATTAAAAAAAAAACTAAAAAGAAGACTTAAATCGTCGAAGTCAATGCTAAGCGAAAAGCAATGCCAAGAAAACCGCAGCGCTATATATGATTAAAGTGATTCAACACTTCGTTTTTAAATTGCCTTAAATTGAATAATAGAGCGTATTGTTTCATTTTTATTTCTCTTGATCAACCCAAAGACTATAATCCGAGAAGTTTTGATCTAAGTATACGAACATTGAAATTTAGAATAAAACAACAAAAATATACAACAAGGTCCCAAGAATAGGTATTTATTATGCGAAAGTGATTTTTAAATTAGTTACTTGGCATTGTTGTTAATATAGAATAAACTTGCAGTTACTGTGAGTAAGGGGTGTTAGAACTTAAATTATTATAATGGGTATTGACTGGTGATTTCTGGTTAAAATTCTACTAAGACTTAAGCTCTATAAAAAAAACACACCGATACTGGATTTTTTGTTTAATGTTTTCCTTTAATTGTCTTCTATCTTTCACACGAAGAAACAAAATTGCCAGAGATTTTTATAAAGTTTATTGTGGCGTTTTTCTTTTTTGGCTCTAAATAAACCTCTGAGCAGAGGCTGAGCGATCAGAGCAGAGCTCTGAGCAGATTATGATCAGAGCCCTCCGACTTATTTATGAAACACATTTGAGCACTGAACTGTCATTTCATAGGTGTGTTACTAAAATACATTTTTGTTTACCTGATTTAGACGGTCGACTGTCCTGGGAATCCATTTTTAATTTTTTGTATTTCTTTCGTCTGTCAAATCACTGAAAAAAGTGAAGTTGGCTTCGCTCAGCGTTTCGCTCGATTTGCTCGGTCATTTTATTCTGAGCTAATCGATTAAGCTCTGAGCTAGCTCAGATAGAAAAAAGAAACGCACTTTGTGAGCTCTGATATGCCTGAACTAAAAAAAAAAACATAGAATTTTTGTTTGACAGTTTCGTGATCTGCTCAGAGTAAAAAAAGAAAAACGCCATTGGTTGAACGCACGTTAGACTGCTTTCACACAAAGAAACTGAGTTGCCGGCAACTGGGAGTTTGTAGGCGAGAAGGGCAAGAAGTAAGGGAAATGAAAAAATTCTCCCCGGTCAACGTTTGAGGAGATTTTTATCACATTCCTTCTCACACAGTCCGTAATGTGCATTCAACCAGTAGACTTTATATGGAAAAAAAAAACAAAAATCTCCGGCAATTTGGTTTGCTTGTGTGAAAGGTACAAGGCAATTAAAGGAAAACGTCAAAAAAATCTCTAGAAACTGGTTTCCCTGTGTGAAAGGGGACTTAGGGACAGTGTGAGAAGGAATGTGATAAAAATCTCTTCAAATCGCTGACCGAGGAGATTTTTTTCCATCCCCCTACTTCTTGCCCTTCTCGTCTACAAACTCCCAGCTGCTGGCAACTCAGTTTCCTTGTGTGAAAGGGGACTTAGTAAGTTGATTCGACCCCGATTACCTACATTAGTCGTTTTGGCGTTCGTTTCATACTTCGTCTTGTTGACATACTGGAAGAGGGGTGTAAAAATGTAGCGGAAAGAATTATTACGAAAGCACAAACTAAAATTTATGTCGAATTCCTTAGACCCATTTCACACAAGGAAACTGAGCTGCCGGCGATTTTTAGTTTGTAGGCGAGAAGGGCGTAAAAGGAAGACAAAAAATCTCCCCTCACACCCTTCTCGCCAACAAACTAGCTAGTTTCTGGCAACTCAGTTTCCTTCTGTGAAAGCGGTCTTACAACCAAAAAATTCGATTTTTTTCTGAACAAATCGATGTGTTTCTAAACAAAATCGACTTTATAGTGTCAAAACGAATCCTGCGTTTTAAGCAAGATTTCACTTCAAATCGCACATACACTATAAAGGTTTGACATTTCTTATACATCAAGTTGGAATTACAATATTTTGCGACGATGTTAAAGAAGAAAACAAATATTAAAGTGTTTTTAATTGATTAACATTTCAGTGAATAATCAAAATAATTAAAGCTAATTGTGCTTGCATCTTCAACAAAAATCCGATTAAGAAATATACAAATTCGCGAGAAAAACACGTTGCAAAATTACTTTTGCACGTCCTTAGTGAAATATTCATAAAAGATCCTCGTCCCTTGGTTGTGCCTGGATGAATTTTTTTTTTTTTTTTTGTTTACAATTATCAGACGAAATCCATTTGATTTTAAATTATCAAACCAAAGTGATAAATTAAACACACTTTAATATTTGTGTAGCGCAAAACACTTTTTTGACTTTTTGCGGCAACAAAACTTCTGTCAAGTGGCAGTCACAACAAAAAATCTTTTTTTTTTTTAAATTCCTTCTACAAAGAAAAAAAATTATATGAAATCGATTTCAAATGGTTTTAAGGAATTCGACATTTAAGACTTTTTCTGGTTGAACATTGACGTTTCTGATTTGACAATCGCAGTGCTCCTCGATGTTAGCTAAAAACGGTGTTAACAAAAATTGTTGAATTGGATAATTGTTCTTCGTAATTGAATGTATACGTTGTGTACGTAATAACTCCAAATTCCATCAATATCAAAATAAAGAAAGGAAGTACGTATTTTTGCGAACAGCGCAGCGTAATCACGCACGTACATACGTGCCAGTCAAAAGGACGAAAGATGAAACGAACAAAAAAACGAACCGTGTATAGGCTTCAGCTTGTTTGTATTTCAGCTTGAAATTTTTCTGTTATCTCCACACCGCCACGCATACGAATACACATCAGCGCACAGAGGAGTATTTGACCCCAAAATCCGGTCAAAATTATTTGTTGATTTTGTTTTAATAGAAATTATTTAATATGCATATTTTAACCCTATGTCGAATATATAACGTTATAATATTGAAAAAAAAAAAAATATAATAAAAGTGTGTGAAAAAACTAAGATATATTTTCCAAAATAAAACATATGAAAAAAACATATGTATCCCACGTATTTATCCACTGTATTTAAAAATTGTGTATAATGGTCTCCTGGACATTTTGATGTCATATGAGCCCGAACCTAATACAAGAAAAGAGCCTGTAAACCCATTTTGCAAAACGACGAAAAAATACGTTACAAAAATATAAACTGTCTTTAAAAAAAATGTGGAAACATGTGGAAAACGTTTCTTCTTGGATAGCATAACGTTGACATATACTTTGTTATAAAAACAAAAATATTCGCCCGAAGCTATTACAAAAAAGCTTTTTTCTATAATTTAACCAAAAATAACAATATTTTAGCCATTAAACCCTTAAAAAGAAACCTAACCTAAAAAAACAACAACAGTTTTTGGAATCATAATTAAGTACAAACCCTGAGCTTCCGCATGCAATGAACATTTTTAAGAAGAACCACTCACAACAAAAACTGCAAGGTTATTAAAATTTACGGCGGGGGCATGGTGAAAAAGACATTTCTACTCAACATTGACAAGATTCCGTCTACCAACTTGCTGCGGGGTTAACAGTTTTTTTTAGAACCGGTTTATGTTAGCTCAATATATGTGAGGTGTACACAAGGTAAATTGAGTGTCATTTGTTAATTTTTTATTTGTGGTTTTCGACCGGATTTTGAACAAGAATACTCCTCTGTGCAGCGGAAAAAAACACAAAAAACCGTGCTGTAATGAAATAAACAACGCAATGAAACATATATATATGTATACATAAATAAAACTCAAATATCTTTTTTTTTTTTTGGAAACAATTAATGGCCTGAATAATTATTATGTGCGAAAAATAATGAAGACCACTTGACCGCATGCCAAATTATTTATTAAGTGAGTGTAAATGATTAAAAAAATGACATTCCGATAGGATTTTTTTTAATCACTTCCACTCATCTAAATAATTCCAAACTTGTAATGAAAAAAAAAAAATAATCCTTTTGAAAATATAAATGAAAAACGTTTTAAAATATTAAGTTTCAAGTGTATTTTAAAAAGGACTTTAGCTTTCTACAGGATGCATGTAACTTTCCAGTTTGGGTTTCTTTACATCCCGCCTCCACTGGCCATGAACGATGTCCATAATCAAATCTACAATCCAATCCACAAAATGATACTGATACCAAGTTTTTTTTACATCTATCTTCGACTGCGAATTGCGTATGGTCGTAGAATTTGACATTTCAATCAAATTGCTGGGAACTGTCATAAAAAAGTGAAGTTCCAAATAATAACAAAAATGTCTTGTCTTCTTTTAGAAAGCAATAAACAAAGATATTTAATTATTTGCAAATAATGTTACAACCTCGCCTTACAGTTTTTCCTCTAAGATCAATAGTTTCGGAGATATAGGTCCATTCGCATTTTCCAAAATGGTGGATTTCGCAAGGGTCAGGGCGCCCCAAATAACCAGACATAAGCTTTTCTAATAGCCCTCTTTCATTTATAAAGAAATCAGCTTACCAAGATTTCACTCCGTGAAAAAGTCTATCTTTATTGTACTTTATGGGCTCAATTGATTTAGCAGCTAATTTTCCAAATGCTCTAACTCAGGACTGGGCTATCGCACCATCTTCAAAAATATATGAAAATATGTAAAACTTTGTGGTCTACAATTTGTATCACGAGAACAATTTACGTAAGTTTCTTATACTAAAGACACACATGGGGCCTACATACTATAGTTCAGATACTATGGTATTGACGATACCATGATGGGTGACACACATCCTTGTAGTTTCAATTGGCAGATCTACATTTTTGATATTTGTCAACATGTTTGCTGTCAATAATTAATTATACTTACAAAATAATAAAATGAAATAATTGAGAATTGTTTCTGAAGAACTGAATATTTTTCTTTTTTTGTTATTCTTTGCTATTTGTTGTTTTGATTTATTATTTTTTTTTTTTTTCAAAGTTCTGACCTTTATATTTTGAATTCAATTTTAAAATTTATAAAACAAACAAAAATTATTTTCCTTGTCAAAATTGTAGTTCACGTACTCGTCACTTTTGGGGAAACCCGCTACTATCGTTAAAAGGCAACGTATACTACGGTAAAAACCCAAGTTTTGATACCATGCTGATACTAGTTTGCGCTCGTGGTATAAGGATAATATCATGACCCACTAGTGGTATAAACGAATATCATAGTATCCGTACCACCAGTGTCTCACGGGTATTACGAAATGAGAAAAATGAGAAGGAGTAAAAAAGTAAAAACAGTAAAAAAGTAAAAAATAAAACGACATAACTACAAAAATATTGTCGACGCGGAAAAAAGTTTTGATGAAAAATAAAAGAAAATTTTATTTCCAACAAATTTGATTATGAAAACTTTTAACTTCAAATCCATAGTTTCGGATACATAGATCAATTCGCGTTTTCCAAAATGGCGGATTTCCCCAAGGGGATGGCGTCACGAAAATCCAACATAAGCTTTTTTAATAGCCCTCTTTCAGGTACAAAAAATTCAGCCGTACTGTATTTCGTTCCACAAAATGTCTAATTTTCCTGTGCTAATTGTGAAATAGCTTAGAACTTGAGGACTCCAAAATTATACAAATAAATCAACCAATCCATTGACAAGATATTCCGGAATATGCCAAAAAAGGGCATTTCCTCAAAAATCTTCAAAAACTTATTTCCGCTTTATGTGATGAATAAACGCTGCTTCATACGTATTGAGTGGATACACGTTGCCTAGGCTCATCGCATAGCTCGTGTGGTGAGTACATTGTTTTGTGTAAAGACCTTCCGATTTTAAGATATGCACACATAAAATATAGACTGTTTACACGTTGCATTGTATTCAACACATAACGTAATGTGCTGAATAAACGCTGCTACATTCGTATTGAGTGGATACACGTTGCCTAGGCTCATCGCATAGCTCGTGTGATGAGTACATTGTATTATGCTGAAAATTTCCGAGTTTAAGATATTCACACATAAAATATAGACTGGTTATACGTTGCATTGTACTCAACACATAACTTTATGTGATGAATAATGCAGCTACAATAGTATTGAATAAACGCACGTTGCTTGCTCTCGGATTTTTGAATTTATTTAGTCAGTACATATGCCACTGAAGCTGGTCAATATTGCCTGTATTCATTGCAAGTTAAATATTTTCTGTAGACTGACTATATTAATTCTGCTAACTGAGGGTGGGTTTCATTTGGTACATAAAATCAAGTGTAACCAGCACACGTTAACTTTACTCAGTAAATAGAGCTTTCATGGCAATCCTATGCAAACTTCAGTACATAGATTTTACATAAATATCTCTGTAATGAGCCCATCCATTTTTCCCTCAGTGGGGGATACACTCAAAATATAAACACTTCATTTATGTTCCATAAATAATAATAATCGCATTGGATCATAATTTTTTTAATTAACAAGAACAATCAAGTTTCGGTTATAATTTAGCAAAAGTCAACAAAATTATTTTCTTTTTCAACACACATGAAAGAAATGTGAAAAATTACCTTTCAATAGATAAATTTAAAAAAATTCGAGTTCAAAGAGTAGAAAAGATACTTAAAATGTTTATGAATTATTATGATATATTAGCATACCATCAAGTTAGTGAAGATAAGTGAGTATACATAAGATCATATAAAAGAATTATTTGAAGTGAGCCATGACATTGACGTTTCGTTTCTTGTGGTTGTGACAGAATTGTTATAAATTTTGCCATCAGCTATCTTCATGCTTGCAAGCCAGAAGCATCATACACTCTCTTTTAAAAGTGACGAAATGACGTACGTATACACAAAGTGTTTTGTTTTCGAGGCCAAAACACCGCAATCTCAACGTACATATTAACTTTTAAAATTGATCAACACACACTTTAATAGAATAAAAAAAAAAAAAACAAAAAAAAAAAAAAACAACAGCTGTCGTCATTTTATTGTTGTTTACTTATAACGACTATTTTTGTTTGAACACTATATAAATGCAATGTTTGTATAAATAGACCATTATGCAGGCATTTAAAAACGTATTTTCAAAAATATAAAAGAAAAAAACTAATTGATTTAAAAATATAAATAAAATATTCGTGGAAATACAGGGTGTCCCTTAATTCGTCAAGAGTATTTTAGGGTATGATTCTGGGGTATATTCTAAGAAAAAAATTGTTTTACAGTAACGGCCTATCTCCAATTTTGATATCATTTATCGAGAATTTAAGAAAGGTCTTTCTTTGGGGTACCTACCCCGATCCATGTTACCGGTAATTGCGCCGTAAGTACTTACGATAGAAACATCGTTTAGGCCTTTATTTTTAGAAGTAATACCATTCTTTGTAATTGCGTTTAAATAAATTTAACATCTTTTCTAATTCTTAAGATATTCAGTTTTTAGCCTGTTCCATTTTTCCTGCCAATGCTAATTTTTTGACTTTGGGGTCAATTTTTTCCAAAAAATGCGTAATCAACATGATGTTTTTATAATTTTTTTGAATGTATGTAAAAATTCAGCAACAAGTGTACCGAAAGACCCATAGATTTTATAATAATTTGGAAAAACAGCGGCAGGTAAAATAAAAAAAAAAATGTTTTTTAGCTTAAAGCTCGAAAAGCTATGAATACAAATTATTTGTCTAGTTTTAGATAATTTTGTAAGTATGTTTTTTACTAAAACAGTTATAACGGGTGCACTTTGACATTCCTTGGTTTGAAAAGTTGAATTCTACAAACTATCTGCAGTTGTTGCGAAATGATTTATCAAAACTATTGAAGGACATTCCATAGGTTCAACTAGCTTCATCTTATTCATAACTTGATGGTGCTTCCGCCAACTTTACTCGAGAGGTTTAAAATTGGCAAGATGAAGAGTAAGTGGTAATCGTTGGATAGGAAAAAGTTGGAGCAGTTCAATGGCCTGCAAGATCTCCTGATCCTACAATATTGGATGTTTTTGAATGGGGAAGAATGAAATAAATCCTTTATTCAACCAATATAGCAACTTAAAGTGAATTAGAAGAGCGCATGCTCAAAGCGTTCTCCGAAGTGATGCAGTAGCTAGGATCATTAATATCAATATCAGTGAAATACAAAAACTGGCTATAGCATGCATACAAAATCAAAGAGGACTCATTTTTACACCTGTTATAACTGTTTTAGTTCACACATAAAATAAAAATTATCGATAAGCACACATATCATTTTTTATTCATAGCCATTCGAGCGTTAAGCAAAAAAAACATTTTTATTAAATTTTACCTGCCGTTTTCCAAATTATCATAAAATCTATGGGTTTTTCGCCAAACTTGATATAAACTTTTATTTTAAGTATTGTTACATACATTCAAAACAATTATTAAAACACATTTTTTGGAGAAAATTGACACCAAAGTCAAAAAATTAGCATGGGCAAGAAAAATGAAACAGTCTAAAAACTGGATATCTTAAGACTGAGACAAGGTATCAAATTTATTTAATTTACTCTAAAAATAAAGACCTAAACGAAGTTTCTATCATAAGTACTTACGGGGCAATTAGTAAGACTTTTTATAAATTCCCGATAAATGATATCAAAATTGGAGACAGGCCCTAACTGTTCAATAATTTTTTTCTAAGAATATACCTCAGAATCATACCCTAAAATACTCTTGACGAATTAAGGGACACCCTGTATATGTACGTAGAATATTGCCAAACAAAAGAGAAGGCGGGCGTAGCAATTTTATAAGAATTAAATTTTTTTTTTTTTTAGTTTATTGTAGTCGTTATTTCATTTTATTTAGCATTTTTATAGTTTCATTTAAACATTTTCCCCGTTTAGGTGGGATGGCCAATTCCAAAAACAAAAATTACCTACTTAAAATAAAAAAAACAATTATTAAAAAACAGCGGTAGCTGCTTACAATAATAAACTACATATATTTTTTTTTTAAAGCTAGAAGGCCACTCTTTAATTTTCTTTTTAAATCAAGTGCATAGATTTTGAAAAATACATTTTCAAACTTGATTAAAAAAAAAAAACTCATAATTTTCACACAGATTTTTTTTTTTAAGTAGAGTACTTTTTTTGTTATTACTATTCAATGTTCTTACTAGCTTTTAATCAACCAATAACATTTAGATGGACTTTGGACTGAACACAACTTCCTAATGAAAACAAGAAAGTTGAGAATTAATAACATTTAGTCTGATTTTTCTTTATTTTTTGAGAAAGCTGATTTTCGTTCTTTATTTAAATATTAATACAAAAATTTAAAAGTTATCTGGGTTTTAAATTTTGACTAAAAATTGATACTTACTTACTTTAGATGGCACTCACAGCCCAGGATGGGCTTCGGGCTCAACTACCAACCCCCTCCAGGCAGCTCTGTCCCTAGCTAGCTGCTTCCAGTTGCGCACACCGAGCTGTTCGATGTCCTCCTCCACTTGTGTGCGCCACCTGTTACGGGTTCTTCATCTGCTGCGTACACCATCGAGGTTGGATTCGAAGGCTCGTCGGGCAGGTGCGTTGCTGTCCATACGCTCCACGTACCCCAGTCATCTCAGCCGCTGTATTCTCAGCTTTTCGACCATGTCAACGTCGCTGTATAGCTCGTATAGCTCGTCGTTGAATCTTCTCCTCCACACTCGATACACAGCGAACCAAAAATCACACGAAGAATCTTCCTCTCAAAGCACCCTACCAGATTTTCATCCGATTTTTTCAGTGTCCATGCTTCTGACCCATAGAGCAGGACCGTGATGATAAGGGTCTTGTATAAAATCTCCTTGGTTCTCTGAGAGAGGGCCTTACTACTTAAATGCCTTCTTAGACCGAAGAAACAGCGGTTGGCAAGAGTAATTCTTCGCTTGATCTCTGCACTGATGTCATTTTGCGAGGTAATAGTGGATCCCAAGTACAAAGTCCTTGACAACTTCGAAGTTATATCAGTCCATCGTGATATTTTGCCCGAGTCGAAGATGTTGAGATTCCTCTCTCGATGACAGCATATAGGTCGTCTTGTCCTCGTTAACCGCCAATCCCATTTTAGCCGCCTGCGATTCAATGCTCGCAAATGCGCCTGCCACAGCTCGCTTCGTTCTGCCGACAATGTCTATGTCAACTGCATACGCAAGCAATTGAACGGACTTTTGATAGATTGTACCGCTGGTGTTGACATGTGTGTTGCGTACAATTGCTTCAAGAACGATGTTGAATAGGTTGCATGATAACGCGTCGCCTTGCCTCAATCCTTTCTCAACATCAAAGGAATCGGTAGAGTTCTTACCAATTTTGACGGAGCACCGAGATTTCTCCATCGTCATCCTACACAAACTGTTGTTCATCATCGTCCAAGTTGAATGGAGCGTTCTGCCTTCTAGCGGAATCTTGGCTGTCTTCGCCGTTAAGCAGTCTAGAGAAGTGTTTTTTTCCAGATTCTCAGCACTGAATGTGTGTCTACTACCATATTCCCACTCTTATCTCGGCAGGCTTCCGTTCTAGCTTTGTATCCTTGGGTGGATCGTTTCACCCTCTGATAAAATTTTCGAACATCTCCCCTGCCGCTACAACCCTCAATCGACTCGCCCACCCGCTTCTCGTGCTCTCTCTTTTTCCTCCTGAGAAGCCGCCGTTCCTATTTTCATTTCATCCCGTAGAGCTCCCAGGCTACTCTCTCAGCAGCTCTTGTTCGATTCTGCAGCATTGCCTGGTAGGTCTCGTCCTTAGCTGCATGCGCCAGCCGGCACTCTTCATCGAACCAGGGGTTTCGTTGTGGTCACCTAGTGAAACCCAGCACATCAGAGGCGGCACTTTTGATGGCTTGTTGACAGTGTTCCCACTGGTCCTCTGCAGTTGATGCTGGTGGCGGACCTCCTGAGAGATTAAGAGTTAAGTGGTCTGCAAAAGTTCTTGCGGTCTCTTGCGATTTAAGCTTCTCGACATGGTACCTTTTCACAGCATCTGCTCTGTGTTGTGGCGTCATGGATATCCGCACACGTAGACTAGCTACCACCAGGTAGTGATCCGAGTCGATATTGGCCGCTCGGAAGTTTCGGACGTCCAAGGTACTGGAAGCATGTCTCGCGTCTATCGCAACGTCGTCGATTTGGTTGACGATTCCACTTGTGTATATAGAGGTGTGGGAAACAGGTGATTGAGATAATAACAATTCGCCCCGCCGCAAAGTCTGCCATCCTGTGTCCGTTGCCGGAGGTTTTGTCGGAGGCCTTGTCCTCCGACTATCGAACCAAAGATGCCCTCCTTTCCGAATCTTGCGTTGAAGTCACCAAGAATGATCTTCACGTCGAACTTCGGGCACATATCGTACGTTGTCTCCAAGAGATCGTAGAATGCTTCTTTGTTTGAGTCATCTCTCTCTTCATGGGCGGCATGAACACAAATCAGCGTTATGTTCTTAAATTTTCCTTTGATGCGGATTTTTCTTGCCTAAGTCTTCCCCTTATCACAAAATCGCACCCGCTACCCGTGACACACTGGTGGTACGGATCATATTATACTATCCTTATACCACGAGAGCAAACTAGTATCAGCATGGTATCAGCATGGTTTCAAAACTTGGGTTTTTACCGTACCCTGGGGCTACACGAGCCAGTACCGGCAAGCCAGTTGGCTACATGGATTGACTGTCAAGTTCGTATACGTGAACATGCTGTGACGTAGGCGGCAGGCAACTTGTAAGTAAGTTGCTTTCAAGTATCTGCGGTCACGTTCAGCTTTTATTAGGACAGCCTATCTAGGATTCTAAATACATCGGCATCGGACTTCGATTTTTTCTAAAACAAAAAATGACGTCGAATTCTGCATCAAGTCTTTCGATGGTCAAAGCATAATACTGCCAATGCGTTAACGGATGCATTAGAAGACTTTTCTGTCGCGTCAAATTAACATGGATTGATTTTTTGATCTAATTCAAAAATAGCTATTTTGTTTAAATAATTTTTAAAACAATTTGATTTTTTTGAGGTTTTTTAATCCAACATCATCGAAGCAATCCTTTAATGGAATTTAACAGTTTATGTGTTGACAGATAGGTAAGAAACTAAATGACGTCGTACGAGGAATATTTCGTTCCAAAATGTCACATAAAGGTGCTAAAATCGCCTTTTCCCGCGCAAAAAATTTAATCTCAAAAAACTCAGATATCTTTAAGTTTTTCAATGCATCATCTCCGTAGCAATCTTTCAATTTAATTTGACAGTCTATGGCTTGACAAAGCGGTAACTAAAATGTCACCGAAATCCCCAAACTCTCATTTTTCCCAAGAAAAAAATATACTTTCAAAAATTAGGATTTTTAAGAGATGTTGTATATTTCATCATAATCATAGCCATCCTTCAATCATATTTGACAGTTGCCTATTTTAGAAATGTTAAAAATTCCTGGTCCCTCCACTCATTAGAAGTTGTGGTAGAAAGAATATTTAATTTTGCATTAAATTTCCAACGAAAGCTATCCATACACATACAAGTCTGAACGAGGCCACTGTCTTCTCTACTGGCTTCTCAACTGGCTTCGAAAATGGCAAGCCAGTTGACGAGCAAGTTGCTCAAGTTTGTATGTGTTAGTAAGAAAATTAAAATTTATTGTAACTTGTAAGCCAGTACTGGCTCGTGTAACCTCAGGGTAATACACATTGCCTTTTACCGATACTAGCGCGATTCTACAAAAGCGACGAGTACGTGAACTACAATTTTGAAAAGGAAAATAATTTTTGTTTGTGTTTTATAAATTTTAAAATGGAATTCAAATATAAATGTCAGAACTTTGAAAAAAAAATAAAACAAAATCGAAATGATTAACAAAAAAAGGAAAATATTCAGTTCTTCAGAAAAAAATATTGTAAGTATTATTAATTATTGAAAGCAAACATGTTGACAAATATCAAAAATGTAGATCTGCCAATTGAAACTATACAAGGATGTGTGTCACCCATCGTGGTTTCGTCAATACCATAATATCTGAACTATAGTATCTAAACAAACCCCATGTGTGTCTTTAGTATTAGTAGATGTCACACGATTTCAGTCTCCGTATGCCCTCTCCATCCCATCGCACTTCCTTATAGGAGCATTAAATACCAAAATTCGAAACTCGAGTGGGAAAATTAATTATTCATAGGCTTAGTAATAAATGAACAATATTGCGCTCAAAAGTTTTATAATTAAAAATGTTTGTGTCTAACACAAGCTTTCTTAAAACACAGAATTCGGCCAAATACTCTTATACCTACATATTTGAGAGAATGGTTAACTTTTCAATATTTTTTTGGTATAACTCGAAAACCAAAACAAATTTGAAAATTTAACATGATTGACTTTTTGTTGGAAATCAGATTTTTTTTATGGAAATAAATTGTTTAAAAATTAAAAAAAATCATTTAAGCATGAAAATTAAACAAAAAGCTACCTTAGAAAACAAAAAAAATATTTTAAGCTAGGTTAAAATTGCATTTTGCTAATTTTAAATGAGTTTAACCTCTCCTAACATTTAACTAAAGTTACAATCACCAAATAGATATTTTATATTGAAGTTTCGTATACTAAATCCATAATATGACACTCTAACGTTTATAAATGTCAAAATGAGGTATGTTTGTGAGTTTATTTCACTAGCTGTCACTTTTTGGACGTGTTCAGCTGAAGTTTAGGAAGTTTTTACTAGTTAAAAAGAACAATTTAAAATTAATAAAATTTTAACAAAATATTAAATTTAAAAATTCGACTTGGTTTTCCAGTTATACCAATGTTTGCACGATGCCATTATAATGGTAAAATTAAATGTCACTTTCACTTGTCATTATTTTTATGACAAAAAATAATGACAAATTTAGGAGCAGTATCACGATTTTGTTATTTATGACAAGAAAATGGAAGACAAAATGGCAACTTGTCAGTCGTGTGAATGCAGCATTATGCCAGTCACTCATAGCATAAAATCACAATGCGACGCGACGTGAGAACGCAACGTGAGCGTGACGAGAACTCGTCGTAGTTGTCAAACCGATTTCAAATCATGTAAGTATACAAGGAAACGCCAGGGTATGCACAATGAAACGTTTCTCGTCGTCACGTCACGCCTAAGTTGGGAAAATTGAAAAAAAAGCTCTCTTCGACGTTTTTTATGTTTTTTTTTTTATATTTGTCTGATCTTGAATTTTGTGAAATTGTAGAAAAGAATAAGGAAAACAACAGATAAGTGGAAATTAACAAAAATAAATATAAATATAAATAAATAAATTTTGTTGACAGTGAAATTATATTTATAGATCTGTTTGAGTTGACAATGTTATAATGTTCTATTGTTTGAATTTATTTGCATTTTTTGCCGAAAATCATTTTCCCAGTCCGAGGAATAAGACACGAAATCAGCTATGGACAAACACAATTATAATATTTAAATAATAAAAGTAATTTCAGTTTGATTTTTTTCATTATTTTGAACGCACACTGCACAGCAAGAACAAAAATAATAAATAATTTAATGCTGTAAAAAAACTCGTCCTCATGAAACTCGTCGCATTGTGAATTGGACAACGATTTTATAACTAGAAAAAAAGTGACTGACAGCGAATCACGTCACGCTCTCATCGTGTTTACTCGTCGTATTGTGAATCGAGCTTAAATCATATTTCAGTCCTAACAGGCCGACTCCACAGGCCATACAGTCATACAGATGTACAACATCACAACCATAATCCAATCAACAAACAGTACATTTTTACTTACTGGGCAAATTATGCCATGTCGTTCATTAACCTTTTACCACTACTTCTATCTTTTCCAACAAAATACACTTTCACATTCAAAAAAAAAAAAAAAAACACACGTACATGAAACGTCATCTCATGGCCAGGCTTTGAAAAGCCCTCCATGTCTTGTTCAAAACGTAATTTTTTTCGACATGTCGCTGCATGGACATAGGTTTTTTGGAATCCATTGGATTATTTTTTAGACATGTTCATAGTCCTGCCATCGTTCATGGCCTGTGGAGGCGGCCTGTAAAGAAGGTTGATTAAGTGACACACCACTTGAAAGTTTAAATTATTTGTTTGAGGTCCTGTTTCTTCTTATACAAGTATAACAGAGTGGCTTCCTTACCCATTAAGCTACCACCAACTCTCCTTTTTTTGATATAGAAGGCGCCTTTAACAACGTCAGCGGCCGTGCAATAGTAGGAGCACTGGAAAATTTGAAGGTGGACGGCCTACTGATTAAGTTGATAGACCATATGTTGGGAAGTAGGGTCATCAACTCTGCATTGGGAGGCTATTCCACTAGAAGATCTGTCACTAGAGGCACACCACAAGGTGGGGTCCTTTCACCACTTCTATGGAACTTGGTCATAAATGACTTACTGACTGTCCTGGAGGGTGAAGGATTCAAAGTGATTGCGTATGCCGATGATGTTGCAATAGCTATATCAGGGAAACACCCCCAGGTTCTTACAGAACTTCTTCAAACCGCTCTTAACAAGCTAATAAAATGGGCAGAACGCTGTGAGCTAGGTGTAAACCCCCGCAAAACAGAACTTGTCCTCTTCACAAGGAAATATAAAATACCACAGATAAATCCTCCAACAATTAATGGTGTTCCACTTTCCTTTTCAGATGAAGCCAAATATTTAGGTCTCATACTGGATAAAAAACTAAGTTGGAAACCTAATATTCAAGAGAGAATTAAAAAAGCCACTGTTGCTTTATTCTCCTGTAAAAAAGCTATAGGTACTAAATGGGGTCTATCCCCTGCCATAACTCACTGGCTCTACACTGCGGTCGTAAGACCGATTCTCACTTATGGGGTAACAATTTGGTGGACTGCTCTAGATAAAGTCACGTACTGTGAACAGCTGAGCAAGGTCCAGAGATCAGCAAGTATGTGCATAAGTGGAGCCCTCCGCTCGACACCATCAGCTGCACTAGACATACTCCTCAGCCTCACACCCCTCGATATATATGGCAAGCAAATGGCTGCGAACACAGCCGTCCGCCTTAAAGCCATTTCTCAATGGACCAACAACTCTATCGGTCATACTAAAATTCTAGACTTATATGAATCTATTCCTTGTCATTCCGACTACACCACATCCAAACTAAATTTCGACAAAAGTTTCCAGGTCACCATACCCTCAAGAGAATCTTGGGACGTTGGGGACCCTCTCAAAGGTGATTCAGTTCATTTTTATACTGATGGGTCGAAAACTGAGGAAGGTGTGGGTGGCGGAGTGTACTCAGACAGACTTAATTTAAGTCTCTCCTTCCGGCTTCCTAACCACTGTAGCGTATTCCAAGCGGAAATTCTGGCAATTAAAGAAGCTCTGTCTTGGCTGAGAGAAAACGTGATATCAACATCGGATATACGCATCTTCTCAGATAGTCAAGCAGCACTTAAATCTCTCAACTCTGTCTCTACCAACTCCGTTACGGCCCAAAACTGTCGATCGTCTCTTGAAGAGATGGCGGAACAGTTTAATATTCACCTTCTTTGGGTGCCGGGCCATAGAGATATTCCGGGAAATTGTAAAGCCGATGAACTTGCCAGAAATGGAACTCTAATGCCCGTTTTGCCTAACAGGTGGAACATAGGTATACCGATCGCTACGTGTAAACTTTTGCTAAAACAAAACTCTGCAAGGAAAGCAAACTCTAGATGGACAAACCTTACTACATGTCTGGCCACAAAAGAAATCTGGCCATCGCTAGACCCTAGGCGCTCTAAAAGTTTGCTATCACTTAGCAGATCACAAATTAGCTCCGTAATAGGTGTCATAACAGGACACTGCCTTATAGGAAAACATGCCACAAGACTTGGCGTTTTCTCAAATGACTTCTGTAGAAGTTGCATGGACGAAGAGGAGGAGGAAACAATTCCTCACCTCCTCTGCACATGTCCTGCTCTTTCACAGAGGCGCAGACTCCTTCTTGGGGACTACTTTTTCAATGATCCAAGCGATCTAGCTAATACAGACATACACTGTCTCTCTCGCTTCATAAAAAGCTCCGAATGGTTTTCGTAATGAGGATAATCTCCTCATTCCTATCATGTGGTATCACAACGGACCTAATTATGGTCTAAGTGTGTCAGCCGTTTTCCTGACAGCCACTTTAACCTAACCTAACCTAACTCTCCTTTAAACTATTTTGGCGACCCTTTGTTGGGATGAAGTTTTCCCATATTGCCAAAAATTAAAAAAAATCATAGCAGCCATTGCAGTAATTTTCATTTTTTTTAACTCTTATGTGTGCATCGAAATTGTCATTAAAAAATTATTTTCAATTGTTTTCATATTATGGGCCTTTTCAAATAAAAGATCAGTTTTTCTTTTTTGCTCAGAGCACTCAGAATGCTCAACTTTTGTTTCTTTTTTCAATAAGAGCTAGCTTGGAGCACGCTGCATTTAATCGGAATTAAATAATTAAATAAACAGGGCGGTAGGAGAAAAAGCTGAGCGCATCCAACTTCACCCTCTTTCATTTTCTCAAAACATTTTAACCCGTTCAACAACACGTTCAAATCTCAATTCACTACCTTATTTTGGTGCTTTGAACGCCCCGCTTCATATCCCACCATATGACAGTTCAGTGTTAGATGTGATTCAAAATTATTTCGGAGAGCTCTGCTCAGAGCTAACTCCGATCGCTCAAGCGCTACTCTAAGCTCTGCTAGGAGCTAAAAAAGTAAAACACCTATTGATCAAATAAAAAAGTATTGTGTATAACTTGTCGGGAAATATCTTTACGAGTGAGTATAAAATAAAAAAGTTTTTCAAAAGATAGTCGCAGCCTTGCACATCCAGTACAAGTGGAAGCAAGCTAAAACAGAAAAAAATAGACTTTATGATGACATATATAGGTAACTCAATTACCGGCTTGCGACCGCGACCCCCGGAGAAATTATTGGCGACCCCAAAGCAGCTCGCGACCCACAGTTTGAAAGAAAAAAACTGCAGAAGACTATTAAAATTGAAACCCTTCTACTTTACAAAATAAAAGAAGACTGGGCAAACATATATGGGACTTTGCTCTACCTAGTGCCCAGGAACGAGACATATGAAAATGAATAGGTACTATGGAGTGCACCAACGTACGAGTATCAAAGGGCACGGTAGTGCCCAGCCAAGTTCTGGCACTACACCCTTTTTACAGGATCAAACTCAGGCGATTTTTGACCCCCCTCTAACTTCAGTGCCAATAAAGTCAGAAACTTCAAACTCACAGCATTTACTAAGCTCACCAGGTTTAGTCAACTCACTAAATTTCAATTCTTTAGCATTAGGAGTTCTCATGATATAAGACTGCAAAAATCGCAAAAACCGTAACTGACCGACTCACTGATTCACTGACTCACTCACTGATAGATCTTCAAAATTATGGAGCACTTCCCGACATCGTAGAATCTTGTAATTTCGCACTATGGTAGGCCCTGTGGTGTATCCAAAAGAAAAAAATTTAAGATTTTCCATTCAGGGGGCGTGGCAACCGCCCATTTGCATAGAATTGATACCAATTATAAGGAGTCCATCTGATTGTCGCAGAATGATGAAATTTGGTAGAACGGTAGGGCTAGAAGTGCAAGCAAATGCAAAATTTTAAAATTTGAGATTTTGTATTTAGAGGGCGTGTATCCGCCCATTTTCGGAGAATTGATATCAATAATATGGAGAATTTCTGGTGGTTGTAGAATGATGAAATTTGGTAGTGCTGTAGAACTTAGAATGCAAAAAAAGGTTACATTTTAAAATTTGATATTTAGCATTCAGGGGGCATAGCATCCGCCCATTTTCTCAGAATTGATAAAAAGTATGTATAGAACTTCTGATTATCGTAAAATGATGAAAAATTTAAGAGCGATAGGATTTGACATGCAAGCAAAGCGAAAATTATAAATTTGAGATTTTACTTTCAGTGGGCGTGGCAACCACTTATTTTCACAAAATTAATATTAAATACATTTAAAGCACTTCCGATTGGTACAGGATTATGAAATTTGGTAAATGGGCTAGTTTTCAGCTGTGTACAAAGAGAAAAAGTTAAAATCATAAAATTTTGCATGCAGAACCGTTTCATCCACCCACTTCTTATAAATTATTTTCATTTCAATGGAGCACTTCTAATTTATAAAAATTGGTAGATGACTAGGACTTGTAGTCAATACAAAAGGCATACATTGAAAACTTACTTTGCTTATATAAGGCTCTGATTGGCCTTTTTTTCCACCCACTTTTCCTGATAAAAAGAACCTTTGCACCAAAAAGTAGTGAAATCACAACAAAAACATAAATGTTAAGAAAGTAGCCAAGTTCTTCTATATACAAAAACTTTACGTAACAAGTCAGCCTTAAAAAGTAATGAGATCTAAAAGTACGCCAAGTTCTAAGGTTATCAATGTTAAATATCAAATATTTTAAGTAGAGTAATAATGAAGAACCTCAATATTATCACAGAAATCTGTTATTTAATGATTACTGGCTAAAATTGAGTTGGGTTACTTGGCAAGTTTTCGTTTCAAAATTGAGTAATTAGGTAAAAAAAGATTTTAGTTTGCGAGATATCGTAGCGCTCCCATCTCATTTGTGGGCAAGAGGTAGACCAAAATGTCCATTCTCCTTTTCACTCAAAAACTTTAATAACCAATTCAAAGAAGACAAGTAGTAGCCCGTAGCGTAATGGTTAGTGCGTTCGACTGTCACGCTGGAGGTCTGGGATCGCTTCACAGCCTTATCCACCTAAAAACTAAAAAGTTTTTTTTTAAGGCTACTGCATCTTGCGAGGAATTGACAAATCCTCCAAGAGTATCACTTGTCACGAATAAGTGCTTCTCGTCTAGCCGTTCGGATTCGGCATAAAGTTGTAGGTCCCTTCCATTCCTGTCGAAAGGCGCACACAGGAATGGTTGCGAGTTGTTAGTCACTAGGCCCTGGTTCTTCATGAGCCGTTGTGCCACCCGATTTGTATATTAAGAAGACAACATGGAAAGTTACCTAATTGATTTTTTTGCAACTTATAATCATAAAACAAAATTTGAAAATTTAATGGATCTTCCATGAATTTATTGAATTTTTCTTTAAGACAAAAAATTTAACTTTATGATAGGATAGTAAAAAAAAACACTTTTTACTCATTTTTACAATTTTTTCGTTTATAATTTGTATCAAGGTAAACCATCAAGATTCCTATCCTAAACAATGTCCGTGAACTTGTGGTCTTTCGTTGTTCAATAATAAAAATTATTATTTAAAATTTAAATTGTGTGTATAGAATATTGGATGTATGCCAAATAATTTTATTTAAAACAGTTCTAAGGGACAACAAGTTGATGTGTTTAAAAATATTTAACATTCACATTGAGCGAAAAAATATGATTGTAATAGAAATACTTTAGAAAATAAAAGGTGTCATTAAACTTTATTGTTATAAGGAAACACATAAGAATCGTTTGAAACCAATTAAGGGGAAGGTTGTACATTGTAAATACATTGTACATAATGATAGTCTTTTTAGGAATACTCAGTTCTATTCATATAGATACATACCTATGTACATATCGTCGCCTGAGAATTGTTTTGTTCCAGCCGCCACTTTTGTAGGTTTTGAGTTATTAAGTTGCATTCCTCCTTTTAAATAATTCAACCGTAATACTCGCCTAGGAATGCCCATCAGTTTTCCCTTGAACCCAACTCGGGCGTACTGGTAAGCAAAGGGATTTTTTACTTCAGTCGCACTACACGAATGTGGAATGCTTTACCCGGCCAAATTTTCCGATCTCACATTCTATATGCACATTCAAAACTAATGTGCATCGGTATCTTCTTCTAAATCCTCTCCTACTTTCCTTTTCGCTCGTGATGTGTTATAAACATTTTAAGGATAGTCATAATCCCTTTTGTGCACGCGAAATATAAAAAAAAATATATACATATATAAATATAGAATGGATTCTATGGTAATTTTGTATGCTCTTTCTAATTATGCCATTGGATTTGCTCTAAGTCTTTCCAATCCCGAGATATCGATCATTATTTTGTTTCATATCCACCAAAATCAACAGTTTGTAGAATTGTTTCGTGCTATAAACCATTTTTTTTGTGTTTGGCGTTTGGGACAGATTTTCCGCAGTGAAGATAGAGAAGATAGAAGAATACACATTTGATAATAGAGCTCTTTACCAAATGGCAATATATGGCTGTCTCATTCATTTTACTTTGTGGGGAATGTACTAACAAAGAAGACAAAGAAAAAAAAATTGTGAAAAATTATTTCAATAAAATCAAAAAACTTTTAAATCTTGTGAAATCTTTAGATATTTCTTTAAATTTATTTATTTTATATTTATCCACTTTATCACTTTTCTTTTATCAACACAGAACCTCATTAAAATTTAATATCAAGCTTTTGTTTTTTTTTTTTCAATTTCCTTTTGTTTGACATTCCCCACAAAGTGCTGGCTGTAACTTTTGAGTTTGATAGATTCGCAAAGAGATCTATTGGTTTGTTCTTCATG
The DNA here is from genome assembly GCA_949320155.1 of Melangyna quadrimaculata. Classification (NCBI taxonomy): domain Eukaryota; kingdom Metazoa; phylum Arthropoda; class Insecta; order Diptera; family Syrphidae; genus Melangyna; species Melangyna quadrimaculata. The sequence goes on from OX439484.1 coordinate 84,997,680, forward strand.
CACTTGTGTTAAAGAAAATCTATGTACGAGTATGTGGGATACTTGTAGCTTGTAGTCCAGTCGAAATTTAATTTTACATGCAAAGAATTACCAGATGGTACGGTATCAAAAAAAATTGCCTGAGTGGCAAAAAAATTGCCAGGGTGGCAAACAAAATTGCCAAGTGGCAACAAAATTGCGGGGGTTGCAAAAATATTGAAAGTATGGCAAGAAAAAACCGAGAAGCCAATAAATATCCAGGACTGCAAAAAAATTGCAAGGGTGGCAAAAAAATGCCAGAGTGCCAAACAAATTTCCTGTGTGACAAAAAAAATGCCGGGGCGGAAAAAAATTGCCAGGGTCGCAAAACAAATTTCCGGGGCGGTAAAGAAAATACCAAAAAATTGCCAGGGTGGCAGAAAATGCTAGGGCGGCAAAAACATTGCAAGGGTGGTAAAAAAAAGCCAGAGTGGCAAAAAATGCCGGGCATTTGTTTTTATTATTTTTTTTTTTTATTTTTTGGATAAGTTGAATTAAATAATAAAAAGAAGTGCTCAAAAATAAAGTAAAGTCAGTTAAGCGGTTGACTTAATTTGACATAGTTAATAACTAAAGCATTTGATACCGTGGACCATAGCATTCTTTTGCTGAAGTTAAAAAAAAGCGGTTTCAGAGGTTTTATGCTCAGGTGGTTTGCTTCTTATCTTGTTGGTAGAACACAAAGAGTCAGAATAGAAGTTATTTTTAGTGAGTGTCTACACATTAATACTGGAGTGCCACAAGGCTCTGCACTTGGTCCCCTACTGTTTTTAATTTATGTAAATTCTCTTTTTTTCAACCTTTAAAAAGTAATACTATTGGGTTCGCAGATGACACCGCTTGCGTTTATTCTAATTCTTCAAGTCTAGATTTGGTTGCGGATATAAATCATGACATAGAAAATATTAAGGATCTGGCTTAAAACTCACAAGCTTGTTCTAAGTGACAAAACGAAAATAATGTTCTTTAACCAACCCTTGTATGACTATAATTTTCCCAAGCTTACCTTTCATAGTTATGATTGCTGTAAAATGCAAATTTGCGCAAGTACTTGTGTCTCTAGTGCTTGCAGTACTTTTTCTAATAATGATTTACTATGTTCAACTAAATGTATTGATATTCAGTTAGTCCGTGAATTCAAATATCTTGGTTTGTTAATTGATAATAATTTGAACTGGAATTCTCATACTAATGTGATAAAAAATTATCTTATAATAGCTATTATATATTCTACCATTTAAAGAAGTATTGTTCAAAAAATCTATTAGATACATTTTATTATGGCCTTGTTCAATCTAAACTTCAGTATGGACTTGTTTGCTGGGGTGGTACTTTTAATAGTAACATACAACCTTTATTAATATCTCAAAAACACAATATGAGAATAATTTGGGAAAAGAGAAGACAATAGCATAGCTTTCCACTCTTTGTTGCTTCCAATATACTTCCTTTAAAGCATCTTTACTTTTATAAAGTTTTAAAATTTTTTTTCTTTAGAAGCGGCAATCTTCTTAATCAGGGCTCAACAGTTTATGGTCTTCGAAGTTATGAAAGAAGGCTTGCTATCATACCAAAACACAAAACTCGCAGGTTCCTACATTTTTTTTACAGCACTAGCACTTAGGATTTTAAATAAACTTCCCATAGATATTCGTAATATCCTAAATTTCTGTTCCTTTACTCGTGAGGTTAAGAAATGGTTGTTTGCCTTTGATTTTGATCACAACAACATTTTAAGATTAATAACCTAAACAAAAAAAAAATATTTTTTTTTTTTCATTTGTAATCCATTACACTTATTTAACTTACTTCTATTGCCTTTACCACACACCTCTTTATTTTTATACGCGTTTTATTAGTTTTGTTTTTGACTCGGTACTCTCGTCACTAGTTTTTTAACTAAAGATTGTACCCATTTTTATTTTATTTACTTTTCATTTTTATTGAATTTCTATGGAAAACACTTGCGTTATTTATAAAAATGTTTAAACTCTATCTATCTTGATAATATTGTACATAATGCATGTTTTTATAAGAACTAAATGAAACTTAAATAAATAAATTGAATTGAAAATTGTATTTCCCATAAGATAAAACGAAAAAGGGTCGTCAATAACATTACTTTTTCTAATTACTTTTATATGAAAGAGTATTCATATTACAATTGCAATAGAATAATTAAACATATGAGTTTGTAAATCAAGCGTGAAATATAATATAGTAATATAAAAGTACAAGTGACCTCAACTCCAGAAATTATTGTGTTTCGCCCAAGGTATAACAGTGGGGATATTCAGTCAGTCTGTTATACCCTACTAAGACACAAATTTTGGTCGATGTTTACCGACTCTTATAAAAATCACAGCAAGAAGATACTGTGAATTTTATTATTCTAGGGGAAATTGTTTAAATTCGTGCAACCAGCGTGAAATATATATGAAATATAAAATGCTTTACTTTGTAGATAAAAAATGTAAACATACTACTTTCACATCGAGAAACAACAACAATAATGCTTAGTTAGACAAAAATCAAGACAGAGGCATAGTTAGGATTATTAATAATTTATATGAATTGTTTGTTTCATACGTAGTTTTTTAGTTTTTAAAATGAAGTTGTATTTGAATAGATGACATTTCGACAAATGTCAAATTGAAAAGTGAAATTTTTCGGTTTTTGTTGGTTCTATAGCGCTATAATCGATTGGCATCCTCAGATTCTTTCATTTTGACACCTGACCCGAAACCCACAGAAGAGAGGAGTTTTAATATTAAATATTTTTTTTTTTATTATAGGGGATACAACATTTATATTTTCTTTTCGCGTGAACGCTTAAGTGTATCTACCACAATTCTCCTTCTTCTATTACTGAAAATATATGTAAAAATAACATTTCATTTAAATCCATGGGTAACTCTAGTTCCCTTAAAGCCCTTCCCTCTACGCACATGATATCATTTTGACGGCGACGTTCATTCATTTTAGAAAACAACAACACAGGTTTGTTTGTAAATATTAAGTTTCAATAAAAACTTACATATTTTATTATTCTATTGTAATTGTGTTATGTATGCCCGTTCATATAAAATAATTTGGTAAAACTAATTTTTCTAAGAGCTGTTTTTGGTTTTCTCTTATGGGGAAATGCATTGAATGCTAAATCGAAAAAAATGTATATCACATACAGGGTACTCTTTGTGACATGCAGACGGCGCGGTGTTGAACGCAACTTACCAAGTCTCAAAAGTAGCTCGTAATTTTTTTTTTTTTTCAAAATCATTAGAGCCATTTTTGGAATAAATCAATTTTTGTATATTGGTTGTATGGCAGGTACCGTTATATTTTAAGCTAAAAAATTTTAATTTCCACTCTAAGGAATTACCTTAATTCCAAAGTTTGAAGAAAATCGCTTTGGTGGTTTAGGCTGCAGGTCGAGGTACAGACAGACAGACGGACTTTTTTCGTGTTCTCTATTATCGTAATGTTAGGGAAAATTATTATCTTGATTTTTTTTTTCACGAATCCAAAACATGCCCTATACGACGTATGTATATCTCAAGTAAAAATTGTAAATGGTAAAATATCTGTAATATCTGTATCATCTGTAATCAAGTGTACACGCGATTTCGGTTTCAGCTTAAAATTTGACTCTCCGCCCCTTTATAAAAATGAAGGATAGTAATTTTACTATTATTATGTTTGCACAGAAAAGTGTTAAAACTCTTCAGGTTTATCGTGCGTCCACTTGCTGGTATAACACTGTGTTTTTTTTTATGAAATACTAGTATCTACTATTAAATAAAATACCCACCAACACCCATAGCTCGCTTCCATATAATAAATATTCAACGAAAATTTAATTCGACAAAACTGAGAAGATTATTCAAAAATGATTATTGTTCTTTGATTTTGTGCAAACAAAAAACACTCATACGCCACAGTGACCTTAGTAATGCTAGTTATGTTTCCCAGGGGAATTTAATATTCTATGGAGGAAATATTTTTTTTTAGAAAGGGTAATAGAAAGCTTAGGTCCGAATTTTCAACAAACAACCCATGTAGGGTGATAGACTCTTTTTTCAACATTTTTGAAAAAAAATACAAAGACGTTATTGTAATCGATAGATTTTTTTTTTTAAATATAAAGTTGAAATGGGAAAGTTTAAGAAATAGTTTACTATCAATGAAGATGATATTGATGGTGATAAATTTTATATTTATGGAAAGGTAGGAAGATATGAGATTTTTTGTTTGCGTTTGGAAAAGACAATTTTTCTAGATTCATTTTTGGTAGTTTTTCAATTGATTTCCTTATAAAGGATGGATAGGTTAAAAAGTCGTAAGGCTTAAGAGATGTTGGGAATACTTCTAATGCAATGGTTTGTAGATCTTCTTGCAGAAATTGCAAATAAGCCACCTTATAGTATAGATAGGTAATCCAACTTGTAAAAAGTATAGATACAAAAAATCCACCAAAATTGACCTTCTTCAAAGAAGACAAAGTGCACAGTAAACCTTGTTAACAGTACGTTCTAGTCTTCATTATATACCTCATTTACAGATCATTCCACTAGTCTCCTTAGAGACCTTTTCACCGATTTCTCTTTCATAATCATGCTGAGCTGAGAGGTTAAATGGACATTGGTTACACGTGTTAATTGGAACCAGAAAAATGACTTCATCCTGCCTTTTTAACCTAAACAAATAATAGCCAATAAAGATGTCCATCAAGCATTTGTTTTTTAACTGAATCAATTTCTCTTTCCATAAACCAAAATTCAATCGAAACAAATTTAATCCAAACAAACCATCACTCTCGATGTCAGAACTCAGAGAAGTCCACTAAATATTCATTCTAAACAAATCAATATAGACTAAACATTATGAGATATAAATTCTTATTAAAACGGCGCGCGGTGGCATCACACATGGAACCGTTCGTTGTACGGTTGTCGGAAGTCCAATAAAACACTCTAAGAAATTTTAACTAAAACTGGTCTGGTCAGTTCAGGATACAAATTTGGAAAAGGAAAATAAACGAAATTCAATGTTTTAAACATTTCCGACGTATCTAGCTAGATATAGTGCACTCACTCAAGTATCTGTATGGAAATGGTATAATGGATGCAAAAGGAGAAATATATGAGTGCGCTTAATAGTTCCTCGTAAATGTTTCCAATCGACCTAAAAATGCTTTTAAGAAATATCAATTGCTAAATACATCAGAATTGTTAACTGGCAGCGCTAAACGGTTTGGCGAGGTATAGCGGCGCCTAGAAACCACATCGCCACCGCAAGCTGGTCGTTGTAATAACCACATTTCATGCGATCAATGCACTCAAAGTTTATCTTTGTTTAAGCCAAAAATTAATTTGCGAACAAAATAAAAACAAAAATATTTATTAAAAATGTAAATTAACATCCATCGGTGGTGGAGGCGAGTTCATAGATAACAAAGATATACATGATACATATATCATAACGCAAACAATTTTACGATTTATTTGTATTCTAATATCAGCATCAAGAGCTGGTTTGTATTTTAAATTTTGTTTGTATCCGCTGCCACTGATGCTACATTATGTATATTTTTGGCACATTAAGATGCACTGCACAAATGTACATTAGGAGCAAGAAAGATAATAATTTGACTTTGAACTATCTTTGATGTTGCCTTTTTTATGTGTAGATACATGTATATAATACAAAATTATATCAATATGATTTTTAAACTCAATCAGATCACTCCCGTAGATATAGTTGAGATTAATTAGAAATTTACAAGGTGTTTATTTTTGTTTGCTTAGCACGTCTATCAAACCTTGTTGTTTTATTAATTAGATACTTACAATTGATAAAATATGTCAAACATGTTAATCTTTTAATTACAGTTTTACTTATTGCATATATCGTTGAATATTTACAGCATGTTAATTAATTAATCGCCAAACTGAGTTGAAAACTTTGATTGACAATACGATGATCTATCGGAGTCGGAAAATATGGCAATTTGTGAATTAAAATGGAAAACAAATCGTGACTTTGACAAAAATGGCTGAAATGTCATGTTTTGTAAAAACATAATACAAAAAGTGAACTGAAAAAAAAACACACTCCCCCAAACTTTCTAAACAAACAGATAAAACCTGTACCTACATACTCTTGCCTTCTGAAGTTTTAAATTTACTACCAATATTATTCCGTGCATTCAACGCATTAAATCTGTGAGTACTTTATTTTCAGATCGAGAATCTGATTGGCCAGCTGTCATAAACATTCAGTTAAGATTAGTGAAATGAATGCCGTTTTCCATTGGTTTCACTCAAGGTTCCACTCGTTTTGAAATCTAATGGAACAGTTTGTAATGCTTCTGCTCAATTCTGACGTTTTATATTTGTATTGGTGAATCGTCAAAAGATGTAGTGGTAGTGATGAGCGATATTGAAAAATCATCGATGTTAGCATCGATTAGTCACCATCGAAGAACCAATCTCCATGTCAAAAATTAACGAATCAGAAACATTGAAGGCTGATTCTAGAAAGCGCGGAGGATCGCTTTCAATAGCGGATTTGTTTTTTTTTTATTCTATCGAACAGGTAATGAAAAAATGGTAAGCGAAAGCGCTTTTGAGAGTAAGAAAATACAAATCCGGCACTGATAGTGATCCGCCGCGTTTTCCCGAATCGGCCTACCGGTTTTTTTTTTTAACATCGATGTTTTTAATACATTTTTTTCAACATAAAAATGCAATGCATTACAAATTAAAAATAATTACATTGTTTTGAAAATTATAACCATATTCTTGAACGTTATTTTCTTCCACAACATCGATGAGTTCAAAATATTAAGATACAGGCCAAATTTTCTGTACAAAAATAGATCGATAAAGTTGCCATGATTTCTTCTATTTCGCTGATTTTAATATTTAAACATCGATATTAAATTATTTAGCATGAACGAACATCTAACAAGTCGTTTATACAAAAAATCATGTGTAATTGGTGCCTTAGCTTTCTGAACATCAATTATTTTAATACTTCAAAAACATTTAAAGCTAAAATAATTTTTTCGTCCAACATCGATGAACATCTTACAATTTGCTGTCAAAACGCTTTAGTGAGTTTTTTTTTTGACATTTGATTTCAAATGTATTAGTGTTTCTTGAGTGGATTCTGTTTTTTTTTTAATCAAGAATCGAATTTCTCTTCGAAAATCGTCAGAAGCGTACTTTTTGTGCCAATGGAATGGTGTCAGAAAACTTTCGGACGCTTCTGTGCGCTTCCGGACGTCCAAAGGAAAACGGCATAAGTTACGTTTCATCTGAATTTTCAGCAAGAAATTCCCGACTGAAAATTCAGCTGACAGTTTTTCTTTACAAAATCTAGGTTCTCCATACAAAACTGGCAATTCATATAATTTTGCGTTCAACGTCATACATTAAGTACTTTGTTTTCAGAAGTTGTAGGTTCTCTATGGACACAATTTTACTTAACCGACAACCACATACATATGCAATGCATACATTATATAAATTAACCATATTTATGACTTTCCTGAGACTGTTGGGAAGGAATCAATGTCAATTTTGTTTCAAAAGTGCTCAAACAAACTGAACTGAAAGAGACGTTAGAAAGACTAATAGAAACAAATATCCACCTTAAGCTAAGGAGGAATATTAAATACAGGGTTTCCCTTGTCCCATAATGAATGGTGCAAACTAATGCCGAAGAGTAATGACAAGAGTTTCAAGTTGCCATTATTTCTTCCACTTTCTTGTCATAAATGGCCAAATCGTCCAAAATATGTTGTTTTTTTCGTTTCTTTCGTCTTTTTGACAGGCACGAACGCTCATGATTACATGGTTCGCAAAAATACGTACGTACTTCCTTTCGATAATTTAATTTGTGGTTGTTTTGTGAGAAAATAAACAGTAGTAATAAATACAAACAATTTCACAAAATCACTTCTTTCTCAAATAGTATACTCGTATATTAGGTATGTTCAATTACGAAAAACTATTTTACAATTAAATAATTTTTGCTCAAATCGTTTTTTTTTTCTTTTTTTTTTTTTGCTAACATCGAGGAGCATTGTGATTGCCAAATCAGAAACGTCAAAGTTCAACCAGAAAAAGTCTTGAAATTGTCATTCCTCCTTTTGTTACTTTCTTCCCTCTACATTTCTACACCCCTCACCCAATCTGTCAAAAAGACGAAAGACGAAACAACCAAAAAAACGAATCGTGTCTAATTTTTGTAATAAAAATAATGACAAGATAGTGAAAGTGAAGTTTAATTTAACAATTATAATTCCATCGTGTAAACATTGTGCTGCCATTGGGTACGTTCAGGAGACTTAAGGGACTGCATATGCAGTCAGCTACATCTACTGAACGCAAATTTGACTCACAAATAATTATTTTTTCGACTTTTCAAAATCAAACTTAGAAATTTTCTTGAATATCTTACCTCAAGAAGTCATTAAGAAAAAAAAGAGAGTCCTCGAAATGGATTCGAAAATTCCGTCGTAATAAAAATTTCGATTTCAATTTACTTCAACGCGACCGTACAAATAATTTACAAAAAGTTAAACTAATTTTTAATTTGAAAGCTGATAATTTTGACAAGAACACACTCGATTTGAAATAAAGGCAGATTTTTCTTGACTCACTTTCCAGTCACTTTCCAGTAAAAGTTCCCTTAATTTTCAATTTTTCGACAGCTGGCCAATGAGATACTAAAAATTTGCCTTACTTGCAAGTCCCCTAAGTCATCTGAACGTACCCATTATTTTTGAATAATGACAATACACAATAGAGAATGAACCTGCTCGTTCTTACCATACCCATGACATATCCTGAAATAGTCATTATTTTATGTCTTCGTGTAAATGCATGTCATTAATGAATTGATTTTGTCATTATTTTGCTATTTAAAGACAGATTTTAGGACAGTTTTGTCATTTGTGTAAATCAGGTATAAAAAATCATAATTCATAACCTCGAATCACTTGGTAACTTTTCCAAACCGAATTATAGCACAGTTTGAGTATCAACAATATTAGTACAACTCACCACTGGTATTCTGTTTTAACGTATGCGTAATACAATATGAAAATGTTTAATAGAAAAAACTTATGCTGCATTTACACGAATGGCAAAATGCTATTATATCTGTCAAATTATAGCCATTTTTCTTTTCATCGTGTAAACTTTGGCATAAAATGCTGCCAATAATAGCCGCGTTTTATTATCCAGCAAGATCCATATGGATCATCCTGTGATAATAAAACGATCCAGATCCCACAAAAGTTTTGCATTAAGATTGTGGTATTCCTGAGTTTTTTGACGTTTTCAAATTGACATGTAAACAAAAAATAAAAATGGAAAAGTAGTTGAAGTAACTGTTTAATTATCTTTTATCAGTATCTGGATGTGGATCTTGTTTTTTTTTCGCAGTGCTGACAACAATTAAGAATCAAAATGATCACCTGGTGCTGAGAACTAAAACTTATTCTTGGATATTGAAATAGATTCTAGCAGGATCCCAAATTTTTGTATTAAGTGTAAAAGTTAATCCAGTAATAGATCCAGATCCCGATAAAAGATAATAAAACACAGCTAATATGGCTATGTGTTAACACTTAACTGACGCCATTTTCCAAATTATGTCATTCTAGAAAAAGAATGAACTTGCTCATTCTTTTATGGCACTTGCCAGTATTTTGAAATCTGCCATTATTTGAACTCGTGTAAATGCATGTCATAAAAAAATTTTTTCTGCCATTATTTTACCATTTTTTTGGCGGAAATATTGGCAACTTTGCCATTCGTGTAAATCCGGCAATACACATTTAAGATATTGCTCAAACTTTGTTTGAAAGTAAAAAACAGAGATATCAGGAATAACTGTCGTTTTTACCAGAGTGTTCTAAAAAGATTTCTGTTTCGGTTTGAGATTTATTTTAACAAAAAATAAAATTTAGGTTATCGGTTGAAGTTTATTTTTAAAAATATCAATGGTTGAGTTTTTTACAAGAATAAAATAAATAAAGTTAATACGAAAGAAAATGTAGAGAATTTTTTTATTATTCATATGATTTTTTTATATTTTTTCTTATTTACTTAAGATCAGATTTGTTTTCTTATCCACGTACATTTCAAAGGGCACGGTAGTGCCCAGCCAAGTTCTGGCACTACACCCTCTTTACAGGATCAAACTTAGACGATTTTCGACCCCCAACTGTTTGTTTGTTTTTTACCTAATTACTCAATTTTGAAATGAAAGCTTGACTAGTAGACCAACTCAATTTAAGTCAGTAATCATTAAATAATAGGTGTCTATAATAATTTTTAGGTTCTTCGATATTACTCTACTTAAAATATTTGATATTTAACATTAATAAACTTAGAACTTGGCGTACTTTTAGATCTCATTACTTTTTACGGCTGACTTCTTACGAAAAGGTTTTTGTATAGAAGAACTTGGCTCCTTTTTTAACATTTATGTTTTTGTTGTGATATAATAAAAGAGAATTGTCGTGCGTGTGCTCACGCATAACTCTTAAACGAATCTTTCGATTTTCCTGATTTCGGACTTAATGAATTCGTATTGGCCCAAGGAAGGACATATGACATTGGAGGAAAATTTCCAGAAAAACTGGAAATTCGGGATGATTCTGTTTTTAGTGCATAGCTCGACAAACTATCGTTAGATTTTCACGATGGATACATGTTGGCCCAACGATCTTTGATTTTGATCGAGGATATGTGTCTGCTTATGAGTGGCAATTGGTTGTGCAAATTGGGAAAGCTTGGCGGCCAATGTATGACCATGTAATCGAGATTTGGAGCGAGAAATGGATTTCGGTCGAATTGCATTCAAATCAAACAGTTCAAACAAACTTGCTAATGTTGAATGAAGAACAAAAGCGATTGTCGATGAACTGATGCAAAGCAGTCGATAACGGAAATGGTGGTATTTTCATCCTTGATATACCCCGATGGAACTCGACAAAACATTTCTGATTTCACTGATTTTTTCTACAATTCGTTCGAGATCTGAGATTGCACTCGCCTCTTCTGGGATAGCGGCTACATTGTTGGAAGGCAGTTGAACAGCTCATTCTTCATTGAAATTGCCATCGAACCTGCAAGTTGATGAAGAACCTACATGCAAAGAACTCTGCAATGGCGAAAGTATTGCAGCAATATTTAGATTATCATCTCGGAATCATTGGAAGCCCTGAATCGCACGATGAAAGACTTTCGAAATGATAAACGACGTTTCGGTGGTGTAATGACTTTGTTGTCATGTGATTTTCATCAAACGCTGGACGCTTCCTGTCATTACAAGATTAACTCTGGCAGATGAATTGAGCATTTGCCTGAAGACAACGGCTTTAGTGCCATACGTGATGAAATTGCAATTGAAAGCAAACATGCGAGTCGCTTTACGAAATGGCGAGTTCTCTGCAGAGTACCCCAGACAGTATTGTTGGCGATGGCGTGATTCCAGTGGACAGCAACGCCGAAGGAGCTCATCAGGAATGTTTTCCCGAATATCGCTCAGAATTATGTAGACCATTATAAGTTGAGTGCACGAGTGAATTTGGCTACTAAAAACAAGTATGTTGATCATTTGAATTCTGTCATTCAAAATCAAATCGGAGGTGAGTTACATTGAATCCGTCGACCCGTGATGGATAAAAACCCACGGAATTTTTGAATTCTTTAGATGTTAGGGCCTGCATGCCGCCACAAAATTTGAAATTAAAAGTCCGCCCAGTATAATTTTATTGCTCAACCTCAATGCACCGAAACTTTGTAACGGAAAGCATTTTATTGTAAAGAACATCAAATCAAATCTAATTCAAGCTACGATTTGGAGGGGGAAATTCAAAGCCGAAGATGTTCTAATTTCACGGATTCTGCTTACATATGCCAAACAATTTTCCATTCCTATCTTAGCGTCTTTAATTTCCGGTGCATCTTGCTCTTGCTGTGACAATCAATAAGTCGCAAGGAAAATAACTGGATGTTTGTGCCATCAATCTTGAATTCCCATGTTTTTCACATGGTCAATTACATATATGTGGCATGCTCACGTGTTGGCGAACCTATATAGTCCATTCTGCCTCGACTCGTCGTCGTGCCCAACAATTGAACATCTCATGAACATGACTGATGCAAATTTTGAATGAAGATTTAAATTTAAAGCTTACAAGGTTCAATTGACTCAAGAGCTGAAGACTACTGGCCATTTCAAGCGACGTCAATATCAATACGCCGAATGGTTAGTTGAACAGACAGAAGTGAATGGTGACCTTATACAGAAAAGAATCTTCAGCGACGAGGCACACTTTCACCTCTGTGGATTCGTTAGCAAGCAAATGAGAATCCACGAGTGACTGTTGAAAAGCCGATACATTCACAAAGAGTGACTGTTTGGTGAGGTTTATGGGCTGGCGGCCGGCGTCAACCACCATTCACGGTAACTGTACGGCCCGTACAGTTACCGTGAATGGTGGTTGCTATCGCGAGATGAAAACGGACTTCTTGTGGCCAGAAATTGAGGATATGGACCTGGACGATGTGTGCTTCCAACAAAATAATGCCACTTGCCACACAGCCAACGAAACAATGGCTCTTTTGCGCGTGAAATTCAATGGCCGTGGTTATCTCACGTTTGTGGCGATGTTAATTGGCCGCCACGATCATGTGATTTCACACTGTTGGACATCTTTCTTTGGGGATATTTAAAAGAAAAAGTGTACGTCAATAAGCCAAGAACAATTCAAGAGCTAAAGGATGAGATAATTCGGCACATTGAATCTCAATTATATCTCAACGAAGCCGTGGTGAGCATTTGGTCGATATTTTATTTCACACATAATTGCCATTGATCCTTCTATAATAATAAGAAATATTAAGATAATTCTCTGAAAATTTTTTGTTTTATTAACAATTAAAATCGTGCGTTTTCGTTGGACCACCCTTTATTTAATAGAATTTTTAAATAGAGAATTTTAATTGACCGAATTAAATGAAACAGCACTGTGTATCCTCGGAATTATTATTTTCATTACATTTACGAATTTGATCGGAACGAAGTTCGCCGGATCACCTAGTTTAAAGTATTTTAATACAAAATCATGCAATGGATTTTTTTTTAGTTTTATTCAAATTAAAAATATTATGTAGGTAGGTACTAATCCTTTTTTCAAAATTTCATTTATGAAAATAATTTTAGTTTTCCATCAGAACGCTCACAAATTTGGTACCTTCATACATAGAAAGACTAAAAATAAATATTTTGTTTAGGATATATACTGCTGTGTTCTACTGATGCACTTGACCATAGTCTGTAGCCTTCGTAAACGTTATGCATATAATTTACATCTCCTTTTTATGTACATACATATAAACATTATGTATATAAAAAAAAAATAGAACATTTTCAGCTAAAAATATGTTTAAAAACAATACAAGCCTAAATAATAAATCATGGCCATCGGATAAAATGTAAATTCAAAATAGAAGCGCACATGACAATTTTGCTTTTGCAGCGTTCACGCTTTACGTTATAGAAAAAGCTGATCATTTAAATAAAGGTACATACATATAACTACATATACATTGTATGTACTTGTACATATTTATTATTATAACGCATGTAGTATTGATATTTTTGGCAATGATTACTCACACTGTTGTGTCATTATTTTCCTTGTAAATATACATAATGTAGGTGGAGGTACAGGGTTTTAAATTAATAATATGACGACGATATCAGCTGATTAATTTTTGTCTACATTTATTGACAGCCTCTATCTACTAGATACCCATCGTAGTGATTAAAAAGTGTAAAGAATATTATCGCGTCTTTAGTCGTTTTTAAATAGAAATAAGCAAATTAAAAATAGAATTAAAAACAACAAAAAATAATGTTATTAGTCTTGTACTGTTTCAGAAAAATCCCATTTAGCCATTGTTTATCGGTTGCAGAATTTGCGTTTGAACAAAATCTTTATTTACTTAACTATACATCGCATTACAATGGTCCAGGTAGCACTGGCTATGTTATTGTGTTTTTTTGAGGTGGTGACCTTGTGAATAAATTAAATTTTTGGAAATAATCCTGCAGGTGCAAATTCAAAGAAATATATACGTTTAGATAATTTATCTAAAGATCTGAAGTTTGAAACTCCATCATAAAGACCAAAGCATTTTTTGTTACACGCTATCAGTAGTGCTTATATCAAGCATTTCTAACATAACATATTGCATTTCTCATCGGGTTTTTTCACCTTCAGATACTTAAAAATAGCAACTTGTCACAGTGATCATTTAGCGTGGTGTTAGTTGTTACTTAAAAAATACATAAGGCCTAACACACTAGTAAAGACAACATAGATCATAATCAAAAATAAACATAATTACAAGTTAAAGACTAAATAAACAAATAAATAAAGCGTGGCAACACTTTTACGATGCATAACAAAACAGATAATATTGGCACATTGATGCTGGCGAATATCAAGGACGCCCATACAGCTTGTGCATAAGTGTAAGCTTTGAGTAACTGAAGTCAAAAACATTATGGTTGATATTCGCCCTATGTTTCATACCAGTCAGTGGCTCATTGAGACCATAATTAGTACGATGGATGTCGAGATGAAAAATATCAGAGTTCCGAGAACTATGACTTCTAAGTTTAAACGATCAAATGAATTTCGTCTAAAAGAACCGGTGAATCAATGCCACCAACTAGGAGTTGGTGTAAAAACATAACAAATTCAAAATGGCTACTTACTCTGAGAAGTAGCCCGTAGCGTAATGGTTAGTGCGTTCGACTGTCACGCCTCGTCCACCTAAAAACTAAAAAGTTTTTTTTTCAGGGCTACTGCCTCTTGCGAGGAATTGACAAATCCTCCAAGAGTATCACTTGTCACAAATAAGTGCTTCTCGTCTAGCCGTTCGAATTCGGCATAAAATTGTAGGTCCCTTCAATTCCTGTCGACAGGCGCACACAGGAATGGTTGCGAGTTGTTAGTCACTAGGCCCTGGTTCTTAATGAGCCGTTGTGCCACCCGATTTTTTTTTCACTTATTCTGAACTCTGCGACGTTTTTCCAGGGATTTCATATTTAAAATAAGAAGGCGATTGCTGTAAAGAGGAAGATAAGCACCCTACAGGATTTAACTATCAAAACAACATCATTGATAGCAATTATAAAGAGAATTGGACCAACGTGACTACATTGAGTTACACCAGTGTTCGCAGTTATTGAATCAGAAATGATTCCTCTAAAAAGAACTTGATAAGTCTTCCCCTTCAAATATAATCTTATCCATTCAAAAAAAATTGCAGAGAAACCAAGAGATGAAAGTTTAAATAAAATAATCAAGCCATTATAGACAGTGAACTTGATGGCCATTCTCAATAGTTTTATTTGTAAAAGGCGTGAATTTAAGAAGATAAGTAACAGTAGATTTCTTTTTCATAAACCCATGCTGCTTGCTCGTAAGAAAAGGTTTGCAGCTGAAATAAAAACTCTTGCATACAATAGCCTCAAATAGTTTAGGTAAACACGAAAGTTTGGCTATTGGCCTATAATTTAAAATATCGCTTCGGTTTGTGATTAGGAATTATAAATGAATTTTTCCAAATGTTAGGAAAAACAGCTTGATTTAAAGAGTTTTGGCTCGGCAAAAATCCTCGTATCAAACCGTCTTAGTGGGTGCCGGGCGGTAATGATCACCACAGCTAATCTTGTGCGATGTCAAGATGGGGATCAGCTAAGGTCAGGTCGAATTGTTGTAGTGTTCCTTTACTTCTCAATAGTTCAACACTTAGCAATGCGATTTGACCATAGATACGGGGTTCCTAATCTTCAGTGGTGGTGTGAGCGTTTTCACAATCTGTGCCGAAGAAATGGAAGGCTGGGGGGTAAACCAGTCTCTAACGAGATCTTTCGGACGCCTTGGCAGGGTCCGTCATATTCTTTGCGTTACCCCGGTATATCGGCTCTGCCGGGGCTGACCTTTCCTTTCCGACCTACTCGTGGGAATCAAATTTTTTTGCTTTACACCATGGACGATACTGACGATACAGACGTAGAACCATCCGCCGACACAGAGGATGAACTCTTGGCCTCTAGACAAGAAACCCTTAAGGGTAGCTCAGTGAGCACCGGAAGTCTCGGTACTCATGGGCCACCCGGACCTTCAGGAAGCACAGGCAGTACTAGACATAGTACCCCTGTACCTTCCAAACCCACCAATAAATCCCGCAAAACCAAAAGACTATCAGCGAGCGCCCTTCTCAAGGCCCAGTTCAAGAGAGCTACCTACTTTCTTGACAAGATAGCCAAAAATGAGGAAGCTGGAATGGTCCATGAGAAGGACGACGCTGACAAAATAATGTACTAGAAGATCGTTGAAGATTACAACGGTCTTCTGGCTATACAAGAAAACGCCCTCAAGCGGAATAGGTTTCAAGAAGAGACCACACAACCGCAGAAGAAGAGTACGCTAGACAACCCTAGTAGGAGTGAACAAATGCCACCTCTCAGAGCAGCGCAACCACATGATCCGGAAGTTGTCAGAGACGATCTCCAGGTATCGGTTTGGGATGAGCTCTCCACAAACAACAAAGGTCTGTTGGCTGTGTGGAACCTCATCGAGGCCAAGCTCTCAGAGATGGTGTTTTTATACAATTTATCAGCAAGTGAGGGTCCCTATCCTGGTTTCGACTTAAGTGAGGTCCTCAGGGGATATAGGGTAATTAAGTGTGAGGACGTGTTCTCTAGGTATTTCCTTAGTAAAAGCTTTGCTAAGATCAGCAATGACTGGGAGGGCCTGAAGCTCAAGCGTATCCCAGCTAAGGATATCCCTAGACAACCAATGGCTCGCATTTGGTTGCCTCTCATGGGCATCAAGCCGAGCGGACAAGAGCTGATCCGCGGACTTCAGAGGCTAAATCCGCTGGTTCCTATGCATGAATGGGCTGTCATTAAGGCAGAGGAACCGCAGAAGAAGAGCGGTTCTTATCTTCTGAGGATCAGCGAAGAAAGCTCTTGAGAAGGCCGATTTCAAGCTGAGGTTTGGCATACGTAATATCCGCATTAAAATCTTGCTGATGACAAAGCTGGCGACAAAGTCGAGATCGACGAAGTTGTTGGTGATGTCGTTGTCCCTAGCGAGCCGCCGGGCCCTGACTGTGCAGGCTGCTCACAAAATTAAAAACGCGCTGCGAGTCGTACAGATTAATCTGAAGCACTCTAAATGTGCCTCGGATAATCTGCGGGTTTTCCTGAGGGAGGAAAACGTCGACGTAGCGGTCATTCAAGAACCATGGGTGAATGGAGTCAGAGTAAGAGGCCTCCAAGATCACCAATACGACCTATTTTATAAAATCGCAAGCCCAGAACAAGGTAAGCCTAGAACTTGTATTTTAGCTAAAAAACACTTAAAAGCTTTTTTGTGTCCAAATCTTAGCACTCCTGATCTAATAGTTGTAAGGTTGAATGATGAAAATGCAGACGGCTTATTGTTGGCCTCGGTGTACTCGGCCCATGACAGGCAGTCACCGCCAGAACCCTTACAAATGAAGCTTAAGCCAAAGGGACTAACTTTGTAATTGGTAATGATGCTAATGCACGACATACCCTATGGGGTAGTTCAGATATCAATGAACGAGGTGAGTTTCTTTTTGATTTTATTATTGAAAATAACCTGACGGTCTGCAACAGAAGTAGCACTCCCACTTTTGTATTTCCGAGCTCGGATAATCATGAAGGCTTGGAAAATGAATCTAATAGTACAAAACTGGAGGGTAGCCTTTTTGAAATCTTAGATGGATACACTTCAACATTAATTTCAAAACCGAAAATAAATCCCCTTATAGAAATCCCAAAAGAATAGACTGGAAGAAATTTAGTCAAGTTGTAAAATCTTAACTGGGCAATAAGTCCAGACTCGGTGATAGATCTTGAGTCAAAGGTGAAATCCTTTGAGGCATCAATGAGCACTGCTTTTAAGGTCTCCTGTCCAATAAAATATAGCCGTAAAACACTACCCCCTTGGTGGAATGAAGACCTATCTAATTTAAGGAAAATGACTAGAACAATCTTTAATATCTGCCACAAACATAAGTTTTATCAACCCTATAAAGACTGTCTCAAGGTTTACAAGCGAGCTCTCGCATCAGCCAAGCAACATGGCTGGAGAGAATTCTGTCAGCCAATTGAAAATATAAAAGATTCCGCAAGGCTCGGTAAAATTCTATCTAAGGAACATTGCAATCCATCATTCTTGAAAAAGCCTGATGGTTCCTGGACAGTCTCTCCAGCTGTGTCTTTGGAGCTTTTAATGACGACGCACTTCCCGGGCTACGAGAACAGTAGGTTAGCGACGCTGGAACCTTGGGAGATGTCTTAAGCTCGAGTAGAGCATATCAATACCGTTATAACAAAAGAAAAAATTGCCTGAGCAATTAATACATTCTCACCGTATAAGTCTCAAGGCCTGGACGGCATACTGCCAATTATGCTCCAGAAATTGCAGTTCCCTGGCTGGAAATAATTTTTAAAGGATGTTTATCTCTTAACTATGTTCCCGAGTCCTGGAGACATGTAAGAGTGGATTTTATCCCGAAAGTCGGTAGGCGGGGGCATGAATCTGCGAAGGATTTCCGTCCAATTAGTCTAACCTCTTTTGTGCTTAAAACCTTAGAGCACATCCTCGACATCCATATAAGAGACATTCTGGATAGATTCCGACTTGAAAACTCTCAACACGCATATTTTAAAAGCAAATCCACTGAAACGGCCGTGCATGAGGTAGTGCGCACTATTGAGAAAACTATAAACTATAAAGAATATACTCTTGCCACTTTCTTAGATGTTGAAGGTGCTTTCAACAACGTGCTTACTGAATCCATTCTAGAGTCTGTAGTTGATTTTGGTGTAGAAGACTACATAAGGGAATGGATAATATCCATGCTCAGAGACAGACGGATTCAAGCTACGTTAGGTAATACAAACTCGACCAAACATGTAAGTAGAAGTACACCCCAGGGTGGGGTTCTGTCCCCTCTTCTATGGATTTTAGTCATGAATAAAATTATTGTTAAGTTGGATAGATGTGGAGTAAAGGCGGTGGCATATGCTGATGGTTTGGTGATATAAGTGTCAGGGAAGTTTACTCCTGTGATAAGTGAGATCACGGAAATGGCTTGAAGGAAGGTCAGCAACTGGACCACGGGCTGTGGACTAGGAGTTAACCAAAACAAAACTGAACTTATGCTATTTACTACCAAGACTAAGATACACCCCTTCACTCTACCCCGACTCAACGGCCAAACACTCTCACTCTCCTCTAAAGCTAAATATTTAGGTGTTATTCTCGACCCCAAATTAAATTGGAAGTTGAATATTGAAGAAAGGGTCAAGAAGGCATAGCATTCTATGCCTGTAGTAAAACTTTTGGTAAAAAGTGGGGGCTTCAGTCGAAGATGATCCTGGTGGACGTACACAGCCGTGGTACGACCGATCCTCACATACGGTTCGATTGTATAGTGGCCTGCACTTAACAAAAAATATAACATTGATAGACTTAGGAAGGTTCAAAGAACTGCTAGCATTGGCTCGACAGGGGCTATAAGATCCTGCCCGACTGATGCCTTAAGTGTTTTTCTGCACCTTCTACCACTTGATTTACATATTAAATATCTAGTATCTTGCAACGCTTTAAGACTTAAAGAATCAAACTCTTGGTTTACCAAGCCCTATGGTGACAGCAATATCACAGACTTGATTCCAATGGAAATGACTCCCACTGACTACTGCACCCTTACAATGAGTATCAGTAAGGATTTCCATCCAGGAAGGATTGGAATGATAACGTCGTGACGAAAGATTTCGACACAACTACCTTTACTGATGGCTCAAAGATGGAGTGTGGCGTTGGTGCAGGAATCTTCTCTGAGTATCTAAATGTGTCTAGGTCCTTTCGGCTACCTGACCTTGCTAGCGTCTTTCAAGCTGAATTGCTGGCAATCAGGGAAGCTTGCAAATTACTAAAAGCAGATCCAAACCAGAACCGTAATGCAGCTATTATTACAGACAGTCAAGCGGCTGTTAAATCCATTAATTCAGCTACAGCATCCTCCAAACTGGTCCAGCAATGCCGGGATGAGCTTGCGGGTCTGAACACTGACCTCAATGTCACTCTTATCTGGGTCCCGGGTCACAGTGGCATTGAGGGCAATGAACGGGCTGATGAGCTGGCCAGGCAAGGTTCAGCCCTTCATGGCTCACTTGCGGAAAGAGTCAACATTCCGATTGGAGTTATAAAGGGCAACATTCTGTCAATTTATCCTACTAAAGCAAACCGTAGGTGGAGCAGTTTATCAAACTGTATTATATCTAGGAAGATTTGGCCCACCTATGACAAGAACCGAACAATTGATCTAATACGCAGACCCAGGCAAGACATAGCCAGGGTTGTTGCAACCTGTAGCTGACACTGGCCAATAGGTGAGCATGCAGCGAAGCTGGGCATACCTCACAATACTCACTGTGAGGACCAGCAGGAAAAGGAAACAGTAGTTCATTTCGTCTGCAAATGCCCTGCTCTGGCCAAAGCTAGAAAACAGTCACTCAGAAGAGCATTCTTTGACGACATTAACGAACTTTCTGAAATGAAGATCAAAGACTTGATTTCTTTTCTCAACGCGACGAAATGGCTCTAGGACAAATTTCGGCTACTTCTGCATTATACCTTCCGTCGATTCCCTATGATCACAAGATAGTGGACTAGGGTTCTGGTGGGGGTTTGTGGTGCACAGCGGCCGGATGATCATCCAATCAGATCAGTGGACGCTCTAGTGCCAGCCAACGAACTGCCTAGTGGACTAACTGTGGATGGTGCGGGTGCGGGTGCTGATCTGGTTGAGTGAGTGATCCACTTTCTGATGATTGTGCTAAAAGCTACAACAAAATTCTATTCTAAACTCAAATAAAAAGGGCCGATATCCTGAGGATATGCCCATATTCTCTCTCTTCAATTCCATCCACAGGTTCAAACGAGTTATGGTATCAAAACGGCGCACTTCAGCGCTAATTAGGCTATGCGCTAGACTGCCCGTGGCCGCCATTTCTACCTACCTACCCTTTCTACCTACCTAAAGAGTTTTGAAATAAAAATGCTATAGGTCCCGCCGGAGTGTCGCAACAATTTTACAAAACAAACGCAGGGATTCCGTCATGTCCACTAGAAGTGTCATTGTCTAGTTTCATAAGATGTTCTCTTACGTCCTCAACGGTGATTACAATATTATTAATTGAGCTTTGAGAAAAGCTTTTCAAAGGATTGAAATTGCTTTCACAAGGTACGAAATCATCACCACAAACCGAGAGTTTAAAAAAGGATGCAAATATATTGCAAGTAGCAGGAGAGTTGTTTGTCAAAGTACTTCATAGTAGATGAATATCCGTTAGATTTTCTCTTGCTATTAACAAATTTCCAAACGATTTTAGGATCAATAAGAAGCGAAGAAGGCATTTTGACCCCACGGCCTGGACGTAAGCCTAGAGAATCCGTTTTTTTTTATAAAAAAATACTACATATATCTATACCTATTACCTTCAGATAGGGGGTTAAAAAGTGAAATGCAAATGCTTTAAATAAAAATACTTTTCGGTTTAATGCAATTGATAAACAATAAAATTGGTATGAAGCTAAGTCGTCGAACTAGTAATTTAGTAAGCGTCATTTAGGAGACATTATTTGTGTTTTTGTTTTATTAATAATATTTTCCACTTCAATAGTTAAGGATAAGTCGTCGCTTACTCGCATTTATTAGTATGGGGACTCAAACTCAAGGCTTCATCATCTCTATACTGGCGTTAGGCAATAACGCCCAAGGAAAATCGCCCAAATCGAATTGGAATTATCGCCTAAATAATTTTTATCGCAACAAAAAAAAAATAAATAAAAAGAAATTGAAAACATGGCCCAAAATTACCTTGGCTCCAAATAATAAAATGGAAATGTCGCACAAATATTTTAAATGTAAATTGTTTTTGTAGAATTTGGGGGTTCTTTCCTCGATTTAAGGCTGTTTTTTTTAACCAAATTTCAACGAAATTTATTAAAACATATCATTTAGGCGTTAAATTCGATTGTTTAGTACATAAGGTGGCCCTCTTCGCGGATTCAAGGATTTTAAGTCCCATTTTTATAAATTGTACAATATAGGTCTACCAAGAAAATTTGGCAACTTGATTAAAAAATTGTATGAACGAACGACTTCTGCTGTTTGGGACGTTAGCCAACTGTCAAATTTTTTTGAAACGGTTACAGGTGGGAAACAAGGATGCAACTTAAGCCCGCAAGCATTTATAATGTTTATAGACGACATTTCCGATTAACTTTGTGGCGATGTAAGGATTGGGCAATCCTTGTTAAAGTTCTGATGTATGCAGATGATTTGGTGCTCCTTGCGGACTCACAAGAATGTTTATACAGCTGAAAAAATACTCTGATGAATGGAGGCTAAATGTAAACATAAATAAATCCAAAACGATTGTGTTTAGAAAATGAGGAGGGCGCTACGCCAGGAATGAGAAGTGGTTCATTGATGGGCAGGAATTGGAAATAGCAAACTCTTATAAACACCTGTGAATAAATATCTCCTGCAACACGAACATGGAGCAACACTTCCAGAAGATGCTATCTTCATCTAAATCAGCTATAAGTGCGCTGTATCAAAAAAGTCTCCGTACATCTACAACTTTTTATTGTATGATAAAATATTATTTAAAGTACTACTTACATTTCAGAGAATATGACTTTAAATGAAAGAAAAACTTTTGATTAAACAAAGTTTTCTTTGTAAGGTACTATTTTTGTTTCTAAAATTCAATGCTCCAATTGATTCTCAGTCAACACTTGAAAACCGAATGGCTCTAGGACTTTTACTTCAAAATACTAATCAAATTATAAATCAACTAAGAAGAATCCGACTAAATGATCATTTCTGCTTGGTTTTTTCTTGTTTTAATAAGAAGTTATAAAGTTTAAGTTGAAGTTATAAATTTATTTTCAAAAGTAAATGTTCTAGAATCATGTGGTTTTCAGTGGTTTCAGTTTCAGTTTATTAAAGCTTAATAAGAATTGTACATTAAGAACAAGTTCTTTCATAGTACAAACATTTAAATGAGTACAGTATAATATGAAAAGCTAACTTAGATATAAACAAATAAATTTTGTGATTAAGATGTGATAAACTACAAACACATTGTTCAATAGGAATTATTTCATAATATGTGAAAATTCAAGTATACATCAAAAATTAGATTTAATAATAACATTGAATCTACATTAAGGCCCGTTTGCTGATACGAAACATAAATACTTAAGTTTATCATAAGCGCTTAAGTAACACATATTGCTTTGCACCAAATGAAAACATAAACATAAATATCATTAAGTTCAACATAACTTATGTGGCAGAAAAAGGTCTCCTTAACCGATTTAAGTTGGACTTTCATTGTTGTATTATTACCTAAGAATAGCGATTCAAATGCACAAATTAACAACAGATTTTATAAAAATGCATCTGGGACGATCCAAATATGTAGATCCCAGATGCTTATTTTTATTGTTAATAAAATAAAAGAGAAATAGGCAAAAGGTTGCCCCACCAATATTCAAGGAAATGACACATATTTTTTTATTTTATTTTGGCAGCAGATTCACAACAACAAACTTCACATTATCAATTTTGATAGAAACAAAAAAATATCTCCGGACAATTTTTGAATTATCAAATTTCTTTGGAAAACCATAATTAAAATCAAATATTTAGTTAAATTGTTAATCGTACGTCCACAAAAGGTCACAAAATGCAAAATACTAAAAATAGATTTGACATTTTACACTAAATTGACGTTTTGGAAGCAATTTCTCTCATGAGAGTTATGCATAGCTAATAAAACGCATCAACAACTGGGCCTTAATCTTTTAATCAACTTAATCTTTTAAATATATTGAATCTATTAAATCTATTGAATCTATAGGATCTATTGCTGCATAGAAAAGTGGTTCGTGATGGCTTTTTTGAAATTTGAAATATTTATAATTTTTTTGATAGAGATGGGCAATGTATTCCATAGCCTTATGGCATGAATAAAAAATAAACGGGATGAGATTAAGTAATTGAATCTTGGCAAAAGAAGGTTATGAGATCTTTCCGAGCGTGAGAAATTTAAACTATTGTAAAGGTACAAGGGTGACCGGGTTTGCACTAAGGAATGTAGAAAGATACAATTTCTAGCTTTTAGATAGTTGCCCAACGAGCATCCTGTAATTTTGCGGGAAAATTCTGATATATGATCATATCGTCGAATACCATATATATAGCGTGCAGTATCGTTGTAAGCTACCTGAAGTTTATATCGCGATAAGGAGTCAAGGTCACTATATATAACTTCTACGTATGATATTATTGGTAATATAAGAGAGACAACTAATCGTTTCCGAGTTTCAACAGTAGTAAAACTAGAAGCAATCCATAGCTTTCTGAGGCAACAATATACTTTTCCAATTAGAATTTATAGGATTGCTACAAGATAACTGTTCATTAATGCGTATTCCCAGGCTATTCACAGAATCGACAAGATATAGTTATGGTTAGATAGCAATACATCGTGCAGTATGCCTTTATCAAAACGTTTATGCGAAATTGCAATGGCTTGTGTTTTGGAAGCATTTAATAGAATCCGTTTCTAATAGACTAATCAAAAATTCTTTTAAGGTCATCATTTAGAAGACAAACTAGCTCAGAAACAGAGGCAAAAGGTCGTGCCGCATGTAGTTGTACATTGTCCGCATACATATGAACTGAAGTATGGAGACATTCAGTTGGCAGGTCGTTAATAAAAATACAGAAAAGAATGGGACCTAAGATTGAACCCTGCGGTACCCCTTGAGTTACATATTTTTGAAGCGATGTTCTATCATTAGTGACAACTCTTTGACGCCTTTTATCCTAATAGCTTTCCAGCAACCTTTCCGCATTATCTGCAAAATTGAAGAAATTCTTAAGTGCCCAACAAAGAATCTTATGGTCCACTTTATCGAACGCTTTCGGAAAGTCAAGGAGACAAAGAAGTGATAAATGACCTTGGTCATACTCTTTGCGAATTTCTTCCAGAAGATTTATCATGGCAGTAGAACAACTATGTCCACGTCTAAAACCAGATTGTTTGTGGAATATTAAACTACGGCTTTCCATAAATCCTTTAATTTGTTTAGCTAAAACTCCTTCAAAAACTTTGGATAAACAGGGGAGGATGCTTATGGGCCTATAATCGCCACCCGAGAGAGGGTTTGCCTTTTTAGGGACAGGTATTACCATAGCAATCTTCCAATTATTAAGAAAAACAGAAGTCATAATGAGAATCAATTGGAGCATTGAATTTTGGAAACAAAAATATTACCTAACAAAGAAAACTTTTGAAAAGAATTAGTTTGAAATTTGTGTGCTCATTTTTTTTTTCAAAATTGTAAGTTTGAAAATTAATTTTTCGAAAACTGTTCACTACAACAACTTTATTTAAAAATAATATAAAAGAAGGGATTTATTGAGTTTGCAAAAAAGGTATAAGACCTTGTTGTTCGTGTTACCGTTGTTTTTTTGTCTGTTTAATGTCAATGTTTTTTGATAACTGCCCCTCCTGCCTCTTTCTTATACGAGTTTTTGATTGCCTTGACCCCAATCCGCGCGCTCCAAATTTTTGTTACACCTTAGGTGAATCACCCTGTAGGAAAATTCTATTGATGTACGGAGACTTTTTTGATCTGAAATTTTAAAGTGTTGGATTCAATAAATTTTTGGTTTTATTTTTTCGAAATGAAAATGTGAATTTTTATTTTTTTTTTGTTTAATTAAAAGTATTTCTTTCATTTAAAGTCATATTCTCTCAAATGTTAGTAGTAACTACTTTAAATAATATTTTATCAAACAATAAAAAGTTGAAGCTGTACGGAGACTTTTTTGCTACAGTGTATATCAATGAGAATCAAATACCAATTATTTCAGGCAGTTTCCAAATCAATCATGCTATATGGAGCTCAAGTATAGTGAGTAGAAAAATGCTCCGATTTTTCTTAAAGCGAATTTTCAAGTTCCCAATTGCAAAACAAAATTGAAAGAACGCCCAAAACAGAAAAAAATATCACAATAAAAATTTGCTCCCAGTTATTTGGACGATATTTCCAAATCGATTTAGGCGTTTTTAAACCAAATATTAAGGTTTAAATATGAAACTACTGAACATACATACATACATATTTTAAACAGTTTATTACAATTTTTTTTTAATTATATATGGATTTCCTTTCAACAAAAAAATCAAATCCGTGAAGGGGAAATTTGATTTGTTTAGAAGAAAAGATCAAATCAAATCTTTAATTTTAGAAAGATTTACACTGACTTGCACACACACTAGGAAGATTTGACATTTCTCTGGCTATTGTTTACGTTTGGCTTTTCAGTCAATGTATTCCATTAATTTATTTCCGTGGTGTAAAAGTATAAAGTTCAATTAAATAAAATTTAGTATATGTAGATAGAATTACAATTTTCCATTTTCAAAAAAAAAATTTAAGAATTGTGCGTTCGGGCCTGTCAAATTGCACACACATACAATCAAAGAAAAAAATTTATTTTGTTTGCGAGTTCCTTACAACAGAAAAAAAGATTTGATCTCCAATAGTTAAAAAGAAATCGACATTAAATAAATTTTAAATAAATTTATCCTTCACAAACTCCAGCTGAATACTTCCACAAAAGTGACAGCTTTTGCAAAAATTCACAAACATTATCTCATTTTGAAATTTATAAACGTCAAAGTGTCATATGGATTTACTACGATGTTAAACCAATAAAATAGATATTTGGTGATTTTAACTTTAGTAAAATATTAGGAGATGGTACGATGCTGAACTCGTTTAAAATTAGAAAAACACACTTTTTAACCTAGTATCCTATTTAAAATCGTATTTAAAAGACAAACATTTTTCGCCAATCTTTGTAATAAACAAAAATTATACTGAGTTTTTATTTTTATTCTTAGCTTTCCGCATAGATTTCAATCAGCCTAATCGCCAATTCTTGGGAGATTTCTCACTCGGATTTTATTTTTTTCTAATGAGTCAAATGCTCCTAAGTACACCTTTATTGATTTCTGTTTCTGAACGCCTCAAAAGCAGAGCTGTAAGGTTATTAAATATATTGTGACTTAAGTACTATTAAGTACAATTCTTTCGTACTTAAAATTTTTAAGTACAAGTATAATTCCTCGGTACTTGTACTTAAAAATTTTAAGTACCAGTACCGAGGAATTGTACTTGTACTTAAATTCCACAAAGGAATTTAAAAAAATTGTAATAATTACTTTAGTAATTAAATACTGTACTTAAATACTTTTTCAAATACTTTTAATTCCTTAAGTAATTCCTTTTAAATTCCTTTTGTAAAAAAAAAATATAAGAAAAAAAAAACAATAGGAATTAAAAGGAATCAAAATGAATTAAAAGTACTTTAGGAATTAAAAGTATTTGAAAAGGTATTTAAGTAGAGTATTTAATTACTTAAGTAATTATTACAATTTTTTTAAATTCCTTTGTGGAATTTAAGTAAAAGTACGATTCCTCGGTACTGGTACTTAAAATTTTAAGTAAAAGTACCGAGGAATTGTACTTGTTCTTGTACTTAAGCTTAATTTAGGTCTGCTCAAAACCAACAATAATGATAACAACAATGATAAATATAACTGGCGTCTAGAAGCAGTTGTTTAGATTTGGAAGAAAATCAAAGGTTCCCCGAATTCCTATATAGGACCTGCATGATTCATAATTTTTTATTCTGTTTGAATCTAATCTCGAAAAATAGCTTCATGTGACCTTTGTTAAAATTATGTACACAATATACAGACATACATACATTATTGCA
Source organism: Melangyna quadrimaculata (assembly GCA_949320155.1). Classification (NCBI taxonomy): domain Eukaryota; kingdom Metazoa; phylum Arthropoda; class Insecta; order Diptera; family Syrphidae; genus Melangyna; species Melangyna quadrimaculata. Next base: position 85,025,723 of record OX439484.1, read on the forward strand.
AAAACGGTATTGGCAATGACTCTTTACACATAATATGCAGATATTGGTAAATGTTATATTTATACGTATACACTTTATATTTATAATGAAGACGATTTTTGCATCGAAACATGTTGTGTTGGTCTCTACATCATCGATTGGGTTATTATTTCGGATGCTAAATACATTTATATTAATAAGTTAACAGTTTTGGTATGATAGTTTTGAGTGTGGTTGGCATAAACAAAAAATTGGTGCCAATTATTTTATTTAATTAGATTTTGTGTGTCATCATTTTCTTAATTAGGAAATGAATGCAAATAAATCAACAATTTTAGTTAGTTATAAAGCCAATCAATGTTTGGTTAGGAAAATTCAAAAAAAACTCATTTCATGTTATTAAACAATTGACAGTTTAAGAATCGTAATCGTGGTGCTTATCGTTAGGAATGCCAATAACATTACCTAGAAAAAAAAATATTTTAAAGACTTTTAACTACCATCTGATCGGACACAAATCCAGAAATAGAGTTTATTAGAGGCGAGAGGTCAGTGAACATGTTGTTGCTTTGACTTCGACTATATAATTATTACTATACATACATAAAGGTAATGATAATGAAATAACTATTGAGTTGAAGTATTAAATAAATTGTTCCGTCACAAGTAAAATTAAAATTTGTATGAGTCAACTCGGATTGGATATGTGTACGAAAATATGTACATGTATTACAAAAAGCATTCCATGATCCAGATTTTCAAATCCTTTCTTATAACACACTTAGCAATTGATTTCCTTCTTAAAATAAGTTTCTTCTCTGACGAGAAGATATCTATGTATTTGAAGTGATGAATATCGAAAGGAATACATGAATAAAATGAAAGAAAGAGATGGGTATATGACACTCTTCCTTCAAAGGGATTCTGTTTGTTTTATTATCATGATCAGGGCTGTCGTTTGACTTTTAGATCTTGCAGTACTTTCAAAAAAATATGGGAGTACGGGGCAGTACAGCAAATAAAACAGGAAATTTGTTAATATTTTTTGCATTAGACAATAACAGCCATATTAATAAAAACAACAACTCATCTGTAACTTTCGAGATCTCTTGTAGGCATGGTTTAAGAGATAACTCGTGAATTAAAACGCATATTTACTTTTCTTAGTTAACCCTTCGCTAAGCCACCTTCCTTGTTAGTTTAGCTAACTCGTATGTGGCAGAAATCATTTCATTTCATTTATTTATTTAAAGAATCTTTTACAATGGGCTACAAAGCCTACAATAAATAGTAAAAGATGAAAGTAAGATGAATTTAAATTACAATTTTATGAATTAACATTAATATTTAGAATTATTTAGATTTATTTTCAAAACAACAAATTAGATATCTCAAGATTTTTTTTTTTTCTTTAAACTCTATTACATTAATTAACTTTCAAATAATTTTAACTTATTGCCAAATGTCTGAATAAAATCGTCTCAAACTGCCTGGTACCGCGAAGCCTTCTGATGGAAGAGGGTAAACTGTTCCACTGCGTTATGACATAAACGAAAAATTGACGTTCCGAGTTCCGACAACTAAATCTTGGTTGAAGCAATGTAAAAGACCGAGACGAGTTTGCAAACTTTATTTGCCCAAAAAGATAAGAAGGTTATTTGTTCATTATTATTTTATTGAGTGTTTTAAGGGACAAATATTTAAGGTATGTGTAAAGGTTGCAGCCTAGAATTTTACTAGAATAGTTTGAAATATGGTCGTATCGTTGAAGATTGTACACGTATCGGGTAACATTATTAAAAGCCCCTGACAGGTTTCTTTTCATTTCTGAGCTATGACTGGTAAAGACTTGACATCCATATGTTATTAAAGGAAGGATCAAGGTTTTTGCTAAACTAAGCCTGATGTTTTGAGGATTAAAATGCTTTGATACGGAGAGACTTCGTAATGAGCCATATATTTTCCCAATAATCATTTGAATTTGGTCTTCCCAGGTTAAGGTGGAGTTAAAAAGAATACCAAGATTTTTAGCTTTATCGACATACTCAAGTTGTTCGTTTCCGAGATACAATGCAGGAAAATAGCTATGATCAAGTTTGTTTTTATAAATTATTAAGCATTTTGAATTTGCTGGATTAAGACGCAGGCTATTTGTGTCAGACCAATTTAGAATTCTGTTTATATTAGAGTTTAATTTATGAGTCCCATCTTCAATCATCCCTAGCTTACAGCTAAACTGAACTTGAGCATCGTCGTCATACAAGTCTATTGATGAGTACCTGGATTAAAGTGGAAGGTCATTAATAAAAGTTGTCAACAACAGTGGGCCAAGAGTTGATCCCTGCGGTCTCCCGAAAGAAGATTTAGAGGGCGAGATGTTATTTCACCAACAACAACAGCTTGGCTTCGACCACTTAGGTATGAGAGAATCAGATTGGTCTAAACTCTTGTTTCGATAAACGAGTAGCAGGTTTCTTAAGAACTGGTATAACCTTACCAATTTTCCAAGGAGACGGAAATTTAGATGTCAATATGATTGTATTAAAATTATGTGTTAAAGCAGGGAGTATGTGAGGTAGTATCATTTTAATAAATTATGGGTGTATTTCATCAAATCCTGTAGCCGAAGATTTTATTTTAAGCGCAGCACTTAAAACATCTTCATCATCAACTCTTTGAAACTGAAAAGAATGTTCACTATCAGGATCAACAGCCCGATAGCCTTCATTCTCTTCTGCTGGGTCAACAACCGGCAACTCTTCAAAGACTTCATACAGCGGAGCTCTATTTTCGAGATCAAGAACCTGGATCATATCTCCGTTTTGACTGCTTTGAATTTTTTCAAATTCTTCATTTAGGTATTCAGGGCATAGATCCGAGGAGATATGTTGTTTTTGCCTACCAACACCGAGCTCTCGAATGTTCTGCCATAACGTTTTCGATGGTAGATTTTTCATGTATGCTTGGTCACGTTGCTTTATCAAGTTAAATATGTCTGCCGTAAACCTAGATTTCCTATCATTCCGCGTAAGTTTTGTTTTCAGCGGTATATGTGTGTCAAATAGTTGATTAATTGAGCTTTGAAAGAAATTAACTTGGTCATCAGGTGAAACTAAGGAATAAATTACTTGCCAGTTTACCCGACGAATACTATTTTCAAGCTCATAAGGTTTGACAGTCATAAAATCCCTATACTTGTAAAATGAAGGTTTGATTTGTCATGCTTTGAAAATCCGGGTGCTTCAAGTTGCGAGTAAAGCAGTATGTTCTCTGTATTATTAACAAGACGTAAATAGAGCAATGTGGACGTTGTTGCTGAAAAATGTGTTGGAACAGTGTTATTAAATGGATATAAACTGAAGATTTTTATTTTGTTAAGAAAACATTGTGATGTTTCTTTTTCAAGTAAATTACAATTGAAGTCACCACATATAATAACATCCAAGTATAGAGACGAATACCGTTCAAGTTCTAAATACAACTGAGAAAAGTCAACGTATTTATTAGGTCGATAAACTACTCCAACCAAACAATTACTAGTTCCGTTAGCGATTTCTAAAAAACAGTACTCAATCAATGAAGACGCATCCGATTTAATTACAGTTTTAAAATCTATATTGTCTCGTATATAAATTGCGGTACCGCCACTTACACGATTAAGTCTGTCAGCTCGAAGCAAATTGTAACCAGATAAATTGTACACTTACTCTTAATCTTAATCTTACTCCTAATCCTCGTTTATTAATATGGGGGTAAAAGATTAAAACAAAATTACCAAGAATACAGTTTTTTGATTCTATATGAGTTCATTTGATTACATTCATATGCATGGATGTTTCAATTTGAAAACTGGTTATGAAAAAAGCCTAGAATTTAAAATTAAATAAAAGGAACTAAGTTTTGACATGGTTTTTAAATAAAAAGTTAAGCCCGCTTCTTATTCTTAAAAAAAAAAAATATATTTGATTATGTGCATATATTAAGTAGGTATTTCACGCTTTGCTTTGAATTTTTTATTTTATGCACAGATAAATAAAATTGCATTGCGAAATTTAGTAAAGTTTTAAAGGTATTCATGCAACGAGATAATATTCCGCTTTGCAAAAAATATAGATTTCCGCGAGATGTTTACATGAACACCCCTTTAAAAATACTTGTGTTAACAAATAATCAAATTAAACGTCACAAATGACTTATCGCAGTGTATCAGGTTGTTTTCTACGCTTTCCGCATCAAATTCATGTGATAAAATTATCTGTTTTGCAAAACATTGTTCCCATATACAAATTTTGACAGTTCATTTTTATCGAGATAAAATTATATGGACAACCAAGTCCTCATCACGATAGGACGATATCATTTTCAATATTGCTATCTCTATCACTTTAGTAGCGAAAAATAAAAACAGCTATGTATCTCCAAAACGATATCGTTCGATCGTTTTTGTATTAAACTTGATGAAGGTTGCCATTTATTGATGAGTGCTATAGTCATCCTAGACCGCTTTCACACAAGGAAACTGAGTTGCCAGAAACTAACTAGTTCTTAGGCAAGAAATGTTTGAGGGGAGATTTGTTTCCTTCCCCTTACGCCCTTCTCGCCTAAAAACTAAAAATTGCTCAGTTTCCTTGTGTGAAAGGGGACTTACAAAGTCTTTGCTGAAAGAATTTTACATACAGTGGAAACATTGAGGCATCTACAATGGACTTGAAATTGAAAAATGAAGTTTATGTTTTTAAGTTTACCGAGAGAAAACGGATTGACGATAGCTGATAGAGTGATAGGCGTTAATATTAATTGGACTTCTCATTTTACTTAAAACGTAAGATTTTCTTGGGTGCGTTTTGTTGACAGAACAAAAATATTAGGAATTTATGAAAGAAGCGTTCAGCAATCAAATCAATTTAAAGAATTAAAAAAAGCAGTACTTTTGACATGTGAGCAGTACGGCAGTACGCAGAAACAAATTGCAGTACAAATACTGCTATTGCAGTACTTCGACAGCCCTGATCATCATAAAATCCAGACCAAATCTTCGATATAATCACCTTTATTACGGTTGTCGTTTCACAAATACGACAGTAAAACTACACGTCCCTGGAAGCGGCATTTGATGTTATACTACGTTTCCACCAGACACTAAACTGAGATTTAGCAAGATTATCACAAATCACCTTGAAATCTACAAGATTTACCATACAAATTTTAATCTCCTCAAATGAAGATTTCAAATAAAACTCAGTCAAATCTACTTGGAAACATTTGTTTGTCAAATCAAACATACTTTATTTCGAAGAATAATTGTGGAACCGACCTATTTTCGTTTAATGACAGATGGAAATTTAAAAAAAAACTATCTATCTCACTTTCACTTCATATCAAAAAAATGAAACATCATTTGAATATTTTGTCATAATCCTCTTTTTGTGCAGTGGAAACACATCTCATTACCTAAATCTCGGTTTAGTGGTTGGTGGAAACGTAGTATTATTTATTTAAAACGAATTTCGTCATATGGTGAGTTGGTTGGAGATTGGAGAGAATATCGAAGTTTTGATTTTATTTAAACGCCAAGTGTCGCCTCTACAGCCTTGTCATTTTACTGTCGATTTAGTAAAGCGACAATCGTAATAGGGATGATTTGATTATATTGCAGCTAATAAGGGTATTCATGCAACGTCGTAAAACACTAGACAAGTTTATGATTTGGTTAAATTTATCATTTAGTAATTGAACTGTCAAATTTTGTATGGGAAATGGTTAAAACAATTTGGTTAAAATTATCCAAGAATTTTGATCCAAACGTCATTTTGGCATTTAGAATTAGGCGCGTTCAGAAATATGATTTACATAATAAGATATTAGTCGTGTTTTATTGCAAAAGCCATCCATAGTATAGTACGATTTTACATGCATAACAAATACAATATCGCTAGAAGCTCTACAGCTGCTAAGAAGCTAAAGCAGAATCCTACTGTGGATAGATTTTTGGCGTTTATTCGAGCCTCTACTCTACTTTAGCTACTTAAAGGCTGTAGCTGTACTAGCGGTGTTGTATTTGTAATGCATGTAAAATCGTACTGTACTATGGACGGATTTTTCAATAAAACACGGCTATTGATAACTCACTCAGAAAACTAAAAAAAAATTCAACCGTGTTCTGTAACTATCAAATCACGTTTAGTTGGCGATAAAAGTGACTTAAAACGTTGCTTATGTAAGGAAAAATAATTAGGACGTTATTTAATTAACGATTACGGAAGCTACTTTTCGTAAAATATAAAAGTAGAAGTAGAATTTAAAGTGTCTTCCCAACCAGTGCGAACCATTCGTTGACGACGACGAAACTACATCAACAACGTGTTTTTATTGTTGATTTATTTTTCGTCAACGAATGATTCACATTGGTTTGGGTGATCCTTAATAGTCGGAAGCTGATGAATTAAAATCAGAATTGAGCCATAATTCACTGTATCTCTTATTTTGTTCCTGTCTCAACAAATGTCAGTTTCACTTCCATGAGGTGCAGTCGGGGCGCTCTTTACAAGCGAAAGCAATAGTTAACGCAAATAAAGAAACCGACATTATGGGCGCACTTGGGATATGATTTTTTTGTATTCGCTCATTTTCGTCCGACCACTACCGTGAGCCTACGACTATTGTAGTTCCATCGTGTTTCTTAAATTGTTTTTATCGTTGCGAGACATTCAGCTCCGATTTTGCGTTCGTTCGGGAGAGGTTAGAAATCTAATATCTAACCACGTCTAATGTGTCACACACAAAATCTGAAAAAAAAAACGAACAGCTGATACAATAATTGTACACAGCATTTAACTAAATGAACAAAAAGGTCGTTCATGCAAACTTTTATGGTAACTTATCATTTTACTAAATTTGTAAACTTACGACGTTGCATGAATAGAATACCCTTAATTTCTTACTGAATTTATTTGCGAAGTTCAATCAGTGTGTGGTAAAATTTTAAATTTTACTTGCAACAAAAATTAGACCATGCTTTCCGAAGATTTTAAATGAATCCAGTCTTCCAATTATAGAATGACAAATATTAAACGATATCTGAAATAACTAACGGGTGATTCATTTAGAACTTTTATTTTTAATTTTAAATAAAAAAAAATATTAAATTGAATTGAATGGTGGAGTCGTTAGGTATAAGCACCCGAAGGAACAATCTCTGACATTTACTTTTTGAAGATAATTTCATTTGAATTTCATTTGCCGTGCGGAAGATTCAATTTTGGGTCACTTTTTCACAATTTTCATCGCATTCTATTTTTTACAGTTTATATGGACATACATACATACATATGTGGATACAAAAGTTTTTTTACAATAAATATAGTTCTTGAGGTATAAGTTAAAAAATTGCGTTTTTCAAAACGGTGGCTTAAATTCAATACTCCTTACTTTGTGTACAGAAACTCAAATATAAATAAATAAATCGGGTGACACAACGGTTTACGAAGAACCAGGGCGTAGTGACTAACAACTCGCAACCATTCCTGTTTGCGCCTTTCGATAGGAATGGAAGGGAGCTACAATTTTATGCCGAATCCGAACGGCTAGACGAGAAGCACTTATTCGTGACAAGTGATACTCTTGGAGGATTTGTCAATTCCTCGCAAGAGGCTGTAGCCCTGAAAAAAATTTTTTTAGTTTTTAGGTGGACGAGGCTGGGAAGCGATCCCAGACCTCCAGCGTGACAGTCGAACGCACTAACCATTACGCTACGGGCTACTACAACTTATTAACTGTAAAATTTTGAAAAACAAGGAGGACATTTTCTCAAACATTTCAAAACAGCTCAAATTCCCACAAATTCCAGATTATCTAATGTTTCATTCTTTTACTCCCAAAATGAAATTTGGCTCATTGGCTGTGCTGTGATTTTATGCCCGAAGAAATTTCTTGGACAGTAAATCACACGTTGGGGAAATTTTGCGTACGTGAGAGGTGTCTTTTCTCAAAAACTGGGAAATTTTTGAGCCGGGAACGACTTTGGACTGGAAATCGCACAAAAGTGCACAGAAATCACAAAAATTCAAAGAAAAAGAAACCGACCTTATGGCAGAGACAATTTTCTTTGTACTCATAGACAACAAATTTCAGGCATAAAGTTCGAGCGCTATACTTTTGCAAAAAAAAACTCTGCCGGCTGTCCTAGACTTCCTACTAGATGTGGAGAGCTTTGAGATAATCAAGCAGCATCGGTGGCTTTAAAATGTCTATAAAAAAATAAACTAGTAAACCACCTCACTGAATCATGTGCGCGTGCGATATTTAAGTTTGACTCAAACTGAATAAATAATTGCCGGAATGCAACCATTTGAGAAATGTTAAATATTTATAAAGGTTATCAAAAAAAAAAAAGTTTTGTAATTGAATTGATCTACCAAACTTTTGATTCTTTTTTGATATTTCACAAATTAAATCAAAAAAAAAAAATCAAACATCAGTTGAACACACAAAAAAAAACTAATATTGATCACATATTGTTCAAACGACCTGCAAAATCACTTATGTATGTTTGACTAAGGGTTTTGCCACTAAATACTCGAAATTTTTATGGAAATTTGAATGTTTGAATAACGTCTCGTTTGAATTTAAACAGCTTGTGCAAAATTTTAGCTTCTTAAACCGGTGCGGTGATACGAAAAGATTCTGTACAAAATAGGTAGGTCTTGTGTGTATACAATAAATATATACCTACATAGATCGTTAAAGTATAACTACTTTGTTAAGAAAATATTTCGGCTTCCAGAAGGAAAATAACACTACTTATTACATATGATTCGCTTAGAAACTGGGTATTCTGCTCCTTTATATCTTTTGGTCAAAGATGTATTTTAAGTATTTTAAAGAATGGTCGTGGCTGGAGTTCCAGCTCAAAGTCCAGCTAGTGAAGACAAATTGGATTACTTCACTTGGTATATTAACTTCAAGTATTGTTCAAAACGTTAGAGTAGAATTTTTGTATTTCGAATTTATTTCACTTCCTTATAACGTCATTATGTGAGGGGCGTTTTTTCAAAACTCAACAAACGCCAAAAATCCGAAAATGAGTTATGGGTATATTAATTTTTGTCTTTCACAGACGCACAAGATGGTAAAATAAAAAATTTGAACAGAAAAAATATTTGAAATATGAGCGTTTTTGCAAAACTCAACAAAAGACACTGTGTTTCAACAAAGTAGTTAGAATTTTTGCAAAACTCAACTAAATATAGAGAGTTTTTGCAAAACTGAACAAAAGTTTACCTGACTAAAAATAGCGCTGTGCTCTTATTGGTTCAACTAATAGAAAAATGCAAAGTTGTATAGGTTATTTAAGACACCGTATGTACATAATCATAATATATATAGGGTAAATAAATACATCCGGTGGGATTCTTAACCTGCAAACATAAACCCTTTACCCACACCATATCTTTATTTTTAACTGTTTATATAATCTATCTATGCGTGTAAAATGTTATTTGTTTTTCGTCATCCCTGATGGAGCTAAGGAGTTTTACAATACTTTCTTATCATCCAACGCAAATGACTCCATGTAAGATACAGAAAAATACTACCAAGATTGACATTCTTTTTACGTTGAAATTATTTTTAGTTCTTATTATTTTTTCATTTTTCATACTTATTTCTGTTTTTTTATTCATTTAAAAACTAAATATACTATTAATAATTTTTTTTTACAACAAATAGCTTTTATTTCGATTTTTGAATTTATTCATTTTACTAGAAAAATAAAAAAGTTTTTTCAAAACTCAACAAAATATGGATTTGTTGAGCTTTGAAAAAACACATGTTTTTGGGTTCAAAATTTAGGTTGTTGCTTCATACCAATTAAAACTAAAATTTACCTTTCGATGAAAGGTGCAGTAAGGAAGAGTTCTGCATTTATACTTTTTCAATATTCTTTTCCTTATTCAAATAGGACATAAAAAACCTTCTCCTGAAAAATTAGCAAAATGAACTTGTTGAGTTTTGCAAAAACGCTCCTCATGTACCTATGGAATAAAATCAATCTGAAGTCGATAGCATTATCAAAGAGCACGTTAGTGCCCAGCCAAGTTTTGGCACTAAACCCTTTTTACAGGATCAAACTCGGGTGATTTTCGACCCCCCCCCCCTGAATTTAGTACCAATACAAAAATCTTTTTACTTTTTAGGTGGACGTGGCAGAGCAGTGAACTCAGAACTCCAGCGTGACAGTCCAACGCACTAACCATTACGCTACGAGTTGCTACCATTGAATAAGAAGTACAGGAAGAGGCATATCGAGAAAAAATTGAAGCATTTTTCAAAATTGTGGAGTCACACAAACACAAATGCATTGCCTCAGGGTCGCAGTGAAGGTAGACGGCTACTTGCAGGGGCGCCCAAAGGAATTTTTTGCTGCGTTTCTTTGCGGGTGGTTAAAAAACATGTACATGTAGAAGTACCGGATTATGGTTTACATCTTCTCAGAAGTAGTTAGGCACATACAAAAGAAACATAGCTGTTTCTATAAGCCTTAAAAGAAAAAAAAAGATTTTTTTTTATTTGGTTTATTAAAATTGTTTTTATTAAAAATTTTCTGGCTAACATATTTGCTGCAATTAGGGTGCTCATCTGTGAAGTAAAAATAAACCCAAAATTATCAAATTTATGAGAACTACACGTTTTTGTAAATCTTGTAAGATTTCAAAACTATTTATATTAACTTACTGATAATCTAATGTTCAGATAAAAATGGCATTGCAGAAGGAAAAAGTATTCTTTGTTTTTTTTCTTCGAGCAGAATCTATAAAGTCAGATTCATGAAAATGACTTGAACAGACATACTCCGAATTCTTGATTTCATCCAACTTATTGTTTTCCATCCACTTTTGTGTTTCCCATTCAGCTTTCGGAAATCTTGAAAGTAAAGTAGTTATATGAGCTTTTTTTCAGCTAAACAAACTCAACATAACTGGACACAAACAGTTCTTGACGAAGAACAAAACCGACACGATTGACAGGGTAACCACAGAAAAAACTTACAAATATTTTCTATTTTAAATACATAATTTATATCGAAAACTAAAACGTAGAAAAATAACTCTACAGTACGGGCACTCAGTGGTTTTGACCGCCTTGATATCACCTACAAAAACTAATCCGTCACTGGACAAGAATTTCACATTTGACAGGTCAGTTTCAGAAAATTACATGATGAAAGAATATTTTTATTTTCAACAAATTTGATTCTTTTTATTGAAAAAAAACCATAAAATATCAATTAAAAAGTATTTTACGATAATGCATTTACCTAACAAACATCACTTCAAATTACTTTTTGTGGAATATGAGCCAAAACTTGAAATTTTTTTTCCTCCTTATTATAGGTGTTTTTACAGGATTAAACGCAGCACCTTATGTTTTTTTTATATTTTCTTAATAAAATATGTCAACTGTTTCCAATAAACACTTTTATTTCACTTTTTTATTTAGTTTTGAAGTCTATTTTTCGTTATTTTACAATCTTAAAATCTTTATACACTTTCTTTCAGCTAGGCAAAATGACAGGTGATTTTCCGATTTTTGTTTTATTTTATTTTAATGCTTCACTCACGTACGTTATTCAATGGCTGCTACCGGTTCCTGAGATATAAGACTGACTCACTGACACATCATCAAAATTATGGAGCAATTCCCGACATCCTAGAATCGTTTAATTTCGCACAACAACGATAGGCCTTGTGGTTCATACAAAGGAAAAAATCAAAAATTTAAGATTTTCCTTTCAGGGGGCGTGGCATCCATCCATTGTCACAGAATTGATATCAATTATTACAAAGAGAATATCCGATTGTTGCAGAATGATAAAATTTGGTAGACAGGTAGATTATGTGGTCAGTACAAAGGAGATATTGAAAAATTTGAAAATATCCATTCAGGGGCGTGACACACACCCATTTTATCAGAATTAATATCAATAATGTGGAGCACTTCTGATTGTCCTAGAATGATAAAATTTGGTAGAGCGATAGGACTTGACATGCAAGCAAAGGAAAAATTAAAAATTTTAGAATTTGCATTCAGTGGGCGTGGCAACCACCCTTTAAGGTATGCAGAATTAATATCAAATATACACAGAGCACTTACGATTGGTGCAGAATTATAGAAGAGTGGTTGGGTTTTAGGTGTCTACAAAAAAAAAATTGAAATTATGATATTTTTCATGAGGGGCGTGTCATCTACCTAATATTTGCCAATTATTATCATTTAAATTGAGCACTTCTGATTTATGAAAATTGGTAGAGCGGTGGATTTTTAGGATAAATACAAAAGGCACAAATTAAAAACTTTATTTTCCTTATGAAGCTTTCATTAGGCGTTTTTATTCTATCAATTTTTCCTGATAAAAAGAATCTTTGCAAAATGAAGTGAAATCACACCAAAAAGATATAAATATTTTAAAACAGAAGCCATGTTCTTCTATATACCAATAACTTTGCATAACAAGTCAGACGTAAAAAGTAGTGAGATCTCAAAGTACGCCAAGTCCTAAGTTAAGTAATGTTAGTTGTCAAATATTTTAAGCAAATTAAAATCGAAAAACCTCAAAATTATCAGAGAGATCTGTTGTTAAATGATTACTAACTTAAATTGGGTTGGTTTACTAGTCATGTTTATATTTTAAAATTCAGTAATTACGTAATATAAGAAAACTTGTCAAGTAAACCAACCCAATTTAAGTCAGAAATCATGCCACGCCCCTGCATGAAAAATTTCATAGTTTAAATTTTTTCTTTTTATACACCTGAAAACCAACCATTCTACCAAATTTCATAATTCTGCACCAATCGGAGATGCTCTCAATATATTCAATATTAATTCTGCGAAAATGGGTGGTTGTCACGCCCACTGAGTGTAAAATCTCAAACTTTTAATTTTCCCTTCGCTGGCATGTTAAGTCCTATCGCTCTACAAAATTTCATCATTCTTCGACAATCAGAAGTTCTCCACATAGTTGATATCAATGCTGAGAAAATGGGCGGGTGCCGCACTCCATAAATGGAAAATCTAAAATTAAAATTTGTTTCCTTTGTCTGCACTTCAAGCTTTATCGCTTAACTCAATTTCATAGTTCTACGACAATTAGAAAGGCTCCAAATAATTTATATTAATTCAATGAAGATGGGCGGGTGTTACTCTCCCCTTATTGAAAATCTCAAATTTTCCATTTTTGTATATGTACTTATTACAAAATCAACCATTCTACCAAATTTAATCATTCTCTAACTATCCGAAGTGTTCAATATAATTAATAACAACTTTGAGAAAGTGGGCGGATGCGACGCTCCCTGAGTGTAAAATATCAAATTGTAAAATTTAGCCTCGTTGTCGTTTGCATTTCAAGCCTTACCACTCTACCGTTGTACACATCCGAATTTTACAGGTAAATACTTTTTTTGCAGAGAAATCATTGTATTCGCCACTTCTAATTTGTTCGAATGTTTACAGATAAAAAACGTGCGGTGTAATCTCTTGTGAATTAGGCCTTAGGGAGTCAGTCAGTCAGTTACGTTTTTTTGCGATTTTTGCAGTCTTATATCTGTCAAACCACTAATGCTTAAGAATTAAATTTGGTGAGGTTATCAAATGCTGCGAGTTTGAAGTTTCTGACTAGATTGGTGCTGAATCTAGAGGAAGGTCGACAATCGCCTGAGTTTGATCCTGTAAAAAGGGTGTAGTGCCAGAACTTGGCTGGGCACTACCGTGCCCTTTGATACTTCCATACCGTTGAAAACATATTTTTATATGCTAGGTAGTAGGTTGCCTACGATAACTATTGATTTTTTTTTTTGTAAAATTAGCAAATAACTGCAATCAGTATCACTCAAACTCAATTCGACAAACACTTTTAATACTTATATACCCCGTTTACATGAAGTATTCGAGCGAGCTTTAAGCTCGCTTGGCCCCTTTGTATACCTGCGTTGACTTGAAATGAGCTTCAACCGACTCGATTCCACTTCAGGAGCGGAGTCGAGTCGAAATTGTTGGTAAAACACCTGGGTCGAAGAGTCGGTCTTGTTCACCACAGTGTTTTTGCACATGTGCGAGTAAAATTATTTATTTGCTTTGATAGCTTTGTGAAGTATGTACTAAAATTCATTAAATTTGAAATGTTTTTATGTAAAATAAATATATTGTTGACATTCCATTAAATGTAATCTCAACACGATATCAACTCAACTTCAAATGGGGCTCTAAACTCACGTGACGAAACACCTGGCTCGAAAATCCGACCCTAATCCAACTCGAGCTCTCGATTGTGTTTGTAAACGGGGTAATAGATATATTGGTACTGTTGAGTTTTAATTCAGTTTCACTCAAACTCAATTCGACAAACACTTTTAATACTTATACATTGGTACTGTTGAGTTTTAATTCAGTAAATTGCATTTGTATCTCTTGGCATGGTACCAAAACGAATAAATACCTACCTAAATCTTTGCTTAACAAAAATATTACAATCCGTTACAACAAATACCTAGTCTATAATTTCAAGGAACCAAAAAGTAACTCGAAATATCTTTTGATTAAGTGATGTTTCCTTTAAAAAAATAACTCACTCACCAATAAATAATTATTATCCTCCTCCTCCGGTTATCTAATCCTCTTTTTGGTTTATATAGTTTAAAGTGTCGTCGTCAAACTATATATGCAGGTACATATGTATGTATACCTAATATCTTGATCTACACAAAATAAAATTGAATATATTCCTCCCCTCCGTTGTTGTCGCGTTGTTGAGTTGCTCGTTCGTCGTTGTTTCGTTTTATTTTTAAATTTTGTTGTGCAGAAAATCAATTTTGTGTCACACTGAATTATATTATTTGTTTTGACACCGATTTATTCTCACTGAATAAAACAAAAGAAAAATGAAGAAACAACCACAAATCCAACTTCTTGATTCAATAATTGATTTTGATTTTGATTTTTTTTTTTTTTTCAATACCAGTACAACAATTTTTGCTAAATTTTATTCGTTAAATCGTTAGGGAAACACTATAATGATCTTATTTATCTTAATAATTCATATTTTAAAAAACTTGTATTAATACTAGAAGCCTTAAGCCGAAATTTACCGAAATAAATTAACACACAAAAACTATTATACCGTTGCGTTGTATTACTTTTCGTGGCGCCAACTTCACCCTGAAGGCATTCGGTCTCGGACTGACTGTTGAGCGTAAAAACAAACGTTCTCTGGGGGATGCTAATTGAATGTTTTTACTTTTTACGGCACGATCACATAGGATAAGCTATCTGAATCTGAATATATCTTAAAGCTAGAGAATAAAAGTTGCAAATAAGTTGCTTTTCTTTTTGCAAAAGATGAGCGGGTAAAGCTCTTTGGTGTTGCTAGATTTTTGTTTATGTTTTTCTTTTAAGCTGTTCGACGTACACCTATGTTAAATTTAATGCAAATTATGGTGCTTAGTATTGGGGTTGCTTTAAAAGCTTTCTGCAAGCTAAATCGATTGAATGAAATAAATCGAATATATTTTATATTGTCAGTTA
Organism: Melangyna quadrimaculata; assembly: GCA_949320155.1. Classification (NCBI taxonomy): domain Eukaryota; kingdom Metazoa; phylum Arthropoda; class Insecta; order Diptera; family Syrphidae; genus Melangyna; species Melangyna quadrimaculata. The sequence continues at coordinate 85,041,281 of OX439484.1, forward strand.
AATTTATAAATAAGTTCGTTGCATTCCTTTCGTCTTTCACAAGACTGTTAACTTTGATCATAATTATATGACGGATAGTACCAATGTTGACAACAGTTATTTTGGGAGTCCACTCACATTGTGTTCTTACTTGGGAAAGTTGTGGGGTATATAGTTTTGGTTTTAACTTGTTATTAAGCCTAGTATATAGTTCGTCAACAAAAAAAAAAAACTACATGCATTTCTTATGGGAAAGATTTTTGGGGGAAAAAATAGTTTGACGTTTATTTTTTTTTTTATCGAGCTGGGAACCAACCCTGACAAAAAATCTTGTACTCACCACTGCTCAACACGAATATTTTTCGCGCAGAACAATGGGCACATTCAATGCAAAATTTGACAACTGCTGAAAATAAAGTACTTAATTTTTTATCGTTGAACTTAAAATTATATGAAATGTCAGTTTTGTATGGAGAGCCTTTTTTTTGTATAGAAAAGCTGTCAGCTGAATTTTCAGTTGGGAATTTCTTGCTGAAAATTCAGATGAAACGTAACTAAACTTCACTAAACGTAACTGAATGTCAGCTAATGTTTTATGACAGCTGGCCAATCAGAAGCTCCACCTGAAAATAAAGTATTGAAAATTTTGATGCGTTGAATCCGGCCAATGTCAGTGACATTGTTTTGTGGAAAAAAAAAGAAGAAATTTTTCGTTTCACCCCATTTGTTAAAAAAAAAATATTTTTCACCACTAATTTTTTTTTTTTTGTTCAAAAGAACTGTATACTAGGCTTTAAGAAAATAAATAAAGAAATACAAAAATACTTATAGTCCAGTCAATAATTACAAAAAAAAGTGCTAAATTCGCAAAGCGCGATGGAGTTCTGCATTTTTTATATGTTGTTGGGGCATGTTAGAGTAGTCTATAGCCAAGTTTGCAACTTCGAAAAACCTGTGCTCGCTGCAGGAAAAAATGCAACAGTGAAAAAAACGCTTAAGTCATCCCAATTTTTCCGACATTTTCCTTTATAACTTTGGAAATATGCAACATAGGAAAAAACTGTCCACTATAAACTTGTTTGTTATAAAATTTTCTACAAGACGACATTAGTTTTATGTTCATGCATGTTATTTGTGTGTTTCTATGTGACAAATCCTCCAAGAGTATCAATTGTCATGAATAAGTGCTCCTCGTCTAGCCGTTCGGGTTCGGCATTAAATTGAAGGTCCCTTCCATTCCTGTCGACTAGGCCCTTGTTCTTCACGAGCTGTTGCGCCACCCAATTTATTTATTTATGCAAAATTGTTAAAATTGTAAAGGACCGCTTGTATAAAAATTTTGGTTGAAATCGGTGCAGCCGTTAACCAGAAATTTGAAAACCAAAAAATCGGCTCTATGGACAGCTACCATTAATAACCGTTATTGGCAAATTTGTTTACCAAAACATTTATCATACTTTCAATAAAAAATCATAATTTAGTTGTCAAAAGCGTTAGAGCCGTTTAAAAAAAAAATAAATACATTTTTGTATATTGGTTATAGGGCAGGTTGCAGGTACCGTTATTTTGTAAGCTTAATAGTACAGTAACTATATACATTCACGTATGCGTCAAATCTGGTATTTCTGATTTTTTGCTGAGCTGTTCAGAACATTGGCCTAGTAAATAACCTAAGTTTTCGACCTCGAGCGTCAACCGCTTCATGGTCAAAAATCAAAAAAACCGCGATTTTGTCGCGCCTTTTTCAGTTTTTGGCGATTTTAGTCCTAAAGAAGTAATTTTAAATAAAAACATTGTTCTACGATTTCAAAGTAACCTGCTTTGCTCCAATTTGAGCCCAAAACCATCTCTGTAGACCGAATGGTTTCCAAAATACAGCATTTCAAAATTAAGCGCAATTTTTTTTAGATAATTGCCCCTCCCATCTTAACGGGGGTATATAGACCCCCCTTCCGATATGATTGTCCTATTATTTTGGCTCAACCTACACGCTCCAGTGCTTTGATGCATTTATGACAACCATTCTTTATTTTCCATTATACTGTTTGATAATACTACTTGTTATATTTTGTTTTTTATCGCTAAATTTTGAAATGCTGTATTTTGGAAACCATTCGGTCTACAGAGATGGTTTTGGGCTCAAATTGGAGCAATGTAGGTTACTTTGAAATCGTAGAACAATGTTTTTATTTAAAATAATTTCTTTAGGACTAAAATCGCCAATAACTGAAAAAAGCGCGATAAAATCGCGGTTTTATCGATTTTTGACCATGAAGCGGTTGAATCTTGAGGTCGAAAACGTAGGTTATTTACTAGGCCATTATCCTGAACAACTCAGCAAAAAATCAGAAATACCAGATTTGAAACAAACGGTGCCTTACATACAAACGACAGGGTTACTGGACTATAAGTGATGCAGTTAATAAATTATAGTTATGATTTTACACATTTTAATCCAGTATGTGTTACGTGAGCTTTCCGAGGACGCAGAATTGTGTTAAGGCATGTCACAGGCGAATGAAGGTCATCGTTTAGGAAAAGACAGTTGTTATGTTTTGTTTTTTTTTTTTTGTTTGTTTGATTTTGTCTAAGATGCTCTATATTTTTTTTTCTATTACTATATTTAAATCATGTTTTTTGTTTGTTTAATAAAAGTAAAACGGATTAGACAGCATTCATAAAAATAACTACATAAAAGAAAATTCTAAAAAAGGAAGAATCAGTTATAAGCCCTGTTTAATTTTACCCGAAATAAGCAGTGCGATTTTATTGCAAAATTCACTACTTGCACGGGGCTTTTAGAATTCTTTATATGGGGCTCTGGGAAATAAATCCGAAGTCAGGATTGACTTTCACATTCGAAAAAGTATTGGTACACGAGTATAAGACCACATTTTGCACAACTGTACCTAGTGTCATTTAGCCGTCATTTTATTTTTAATGGTCTCTTGGGTTTTGGAGCGTAATTCGCGTATTATTCATCCTAGACGAAAAAATTGTTACACAAACTTGTAGCAAATTCAATTGTCTATAAAATATGTTAAGCAAATTTTTTCGCTAATCTTTATGGTTTTAAAGTTAGAGCTTTTTGTTCAAAAAACTAGGTATTGAATATTTTATTTTCACCATATCTTTTTTGTTGTCACTAAAAAAAAAAAATTGTCGCGACAAAAGTGGTAGAGACTTCAATTATCTATAATTTGTACCTGAACACTTTTTGAATTGGAAAAACGGTTATCGCTCTAAATCCCATATAAAATCGAGAATTCCGTATACGGGATCATTTTATCAATACGAGATTTTCGAATGATGATATTACTACAGCTGGAAAAAATGCGAGGCAAATTTAGCTTTTAATATAGGAAACAGTATTAGTACACGAGTCCAAAACCACATTTTGTAGTATCATTTAGCCGCCATATTGTTTTTAACGGTCGCTTGTGTTAAGGCGCATAACTCACGTATTTTGTATCCTAGACGAAAAAGTTGTACTACATACTTGTAGCAAATTTAATTATCTATAAAATATGTTAAGCAAATTTGTTGGCTAACGCCAACGGTTTTAAACTTATAGAGCTTTTTATTCAAAAAAGTAGGTGTTGATTTTTTATTTGCACCATATCTTTTTTTGTCACTAAAAATATTAAATAAATATAGTTCCCATAAAAGTGGTCTTAACTTTTTCATAACAGATTTCTTTGCAAATATTGGATTTCACTTTAGTATTGAACTTTTGAACCTTTATAACTTTTTGCCACGCCACCCAGGAGGTAGAGTTTTATTCATGTTGGTTTTGTCTCCTAGTTGTGACATTTGATTACAAATGAAATTTTTATATAAAATTGAAAACTTTATTTTTCACAACTTAAAATAAATAATTGATATTATATATAGTACGCGACGCGTTTTTAAAATTTTTCATTTACAATAGAGTTTTATTACTGCCAAAACGACTAACCTATATGTAAACCATATGAGTCACTTTCGTTTTACAGCGTGAGTCGGCGGGTTTTTTTTTTGTGGTTTCCCCAGGAGGCCTAGTCCACGAGTCAATTTAAATATTCTCACTATTGGCAATTCTTCATCTTTTTTTTTAAAAGGTCCGATGGTGGTAATTTATAAGTATAAGTGCCTAAGGCGCAGGGTCCTTCGTTAATCACATTTCCTTAAACTATTTTGTTAGGTAGCTATTATTTAAAATTAATTTTTTACTTATATAAGTTAAGATGATTGAAAGCTCTACCACTTTTATCGGTACTAGGTATTTATTCAATTTTTTTTAGTGACAAAAATAGATATGGTGAAAATTAAAAAAAAAAAAAACACCTACTTTTTTTGCATCATTAATTCAATTTTCGTGTAATAGAAACGCGTAAAAATAGTCCAGTTAAAAAAAAAAGCTTTTTTTGTCTATTTTTGTTGTTGTAATATATTCGTTCTCTCTCTGTGAAAAACTGTGTTACTTTATGAGGGCGAATAACCCGAAAGTGTTAAGTGTTATTTGTTCCAAAATGTGTTAAGAGTATAGCGGCAAAAACGAAATGTAGATCGGCTGAAACAAAACCAATTTCTCCTCCAACCCGTTTACGTGTAAAATAAACTCTAGCTTATTGTAGAGTTGAAGTACAGCCACAAATATCAATACCGGCGGACGTCTCAGTAAACGTTATGTTCCAAACTTGTCCTTTAGAGCAAGTAAAAAATTATAAAATCTTCAAAAATAGTTAGTAATATGCTTCTATTTTTAAAATGTTCCTACTAAATTGAGGTGAGTTTTTTTCCAGGGAAACATCGTTAATTTTCCCCCGGTAAATAGATGTACTATATCTACTTTTTTCATTGGAGTTTTTTTGCCATTTTTCGAACATTGTTTATGATTGGAGAGTCTCATACGGGGGAAAGAATCCGGGGGAGATTTTATTCCCGATAAGGCTGAATATGTATACTTACCGTACCTACTCTATTTGATGAAGAAAATAAATTTGTTACTTTACATTATTTCGCTTTGGTTGCATACGAACAATTTCTGAACTTTTGCAAAAATTGAAAGTGGGTTATTCACAAAAACAAATATATTTTCAATTTGAAATGAAAGTCTCCCAAATTAAGAAGGGTGTATATTACTTGTCTTGCAGAGATCTGATCTACAGAACAGATATTTCTAGAATAAATCAGGAAACATGGAAAAAGGTAAAATATTTTCCAAAAAAGGTCAAATCTTTGCTTTAATAAAAAACGACATTAGGACAAAATTGCTGGTATAAATCTTCCCCCATAAATTTCGATAAATGGAACTTTATTATAGTATGCTTTTTTATCAACAGCTGTCTGGCTACTTGCTTACATATCGCCAAAAGAGACCAAAAATTGAAACAATATTAGTAGGTGTAATTTTAAAGGAAACATTCAAGAACAAGTAACTATACAAAATCCAAAGCATCCTTCCAAATTAATTCATATTGACAGGTTTTCCTTTTAACTCATGTTTCAGAAACTGACCGACTGGCCCACGGATTCCGGGTTCTAAACTATTTGCATAGATATCATAAGTCAATTCTTCCAAATCTATTTCCTGATCTGCCTTTGCTTTCATAGTTGCTTCATTAATTTCAACTTTCACTTTATCATCAATCATCTTTATATAACAAAAAGCAAAACACAAGAGTCAAATAAAGATAAATCCAGTAAAAATATTAAATAACAAACCTTTAAATCTTCATCACTTATCAGTTTAATTTCGGTACATTTATTTTTGAACTGAACTATGGGGTCTTGTTTTTCACGCACTTCCTGTACTTCTTCACGGCTACGATAACTAACGCCAGGATCAGACATTGAATGCCCGGAATAACGATAAGTAGACATTTCCATAAGAAGCGGACCATTCTTTATAACATATTCAATAGCGAATTCGGTGGCATTGCGTACAGCAAGAACGTCCATTGCATCGATCCAAATACCGGGCACCACATCTCCTCGAGTATAATAATTGGTGTTGGATGCTGCTCGTTCTGCTGCGGTTCCCATGCCTATAACAATTGAGTTTGTTAAATAGAAAATTTTATTTTAAATGTATGTAAGTAGAGGCAAGTAGAGATTCGCGATTTTTTTTAGAGGCAAGTATCTACGCCCCCTTTCACACAGGCAAACCAATTGCTGGAGATTTGTTGACGTTTTACTAAAATTGCCTTGTACCTTTCATATAAAGAAATAAAATTGCCAGAGATTTTTGTTTGTTTCCTTAGGGCTGATGCCCACATGCAACTCTCAGTAACGAAACTGTTTGGTTGCTAAAATGAATCATATGCATTTAATTGAAAGTGCGCACTCATGCATGTTTGCGCGCTTTCATATAAATGTATATAATTCATTTTAGCAACCAAACGGTTTCGTGACTGAAAGTTGCATGTGGGCGCCAGCATGTGAGAAGGAATGTGATAAAAATCTCTTCAAATCGTTGACCGGGGAGGTTTTTATAATCCCCTAACTTCTTGCCCTTCTCGCCTACAAACTTCCAGTTGCTGGCAACTCATTTTCCTTATGTGAAAGGGGACAAAGCTTATGGATGGTAAAAACGTATATTTTATCTATTCTTTGCTTCAACGCCAACACAAAGATCTTCAAACCTCAAACGTTACCAGCAAACAGCAATATAATATAACAGTGTACATTTTGTACGGTAAAGTGGAGACTTGGCTCTAGTACTGCACAGCTACTGCTGAATAAAACGAAATGATTTTTTTATGATTTTGTTGTATTAATTTTTGTATAAAAATTTTCGTTTCGCTACAACACTGTGCTTGTCAGTTATGGCAATGCTCCCCTTTCACACAAGGAAACTGAGTTGCTAGCAACTGGGAGTTTGTAGGCAAGAAGGGGATTGAATAAAAAATCTCCCCGGTCAAAGTTTGAAGAGATTTTTATCAAATTTCTCACACTGTCCGTAATATAGACTTTTTTTGTGTGAAAGTTACAAGGCAATTAAAGGAAAACGTCAAACAAATCTCTAGCAACTGGTTTCCCTGTGTGAATGGGGACAAACTTACCGTATCTATTATTTTCGCAAATGAATATAACAGGCAATTTCCATAGATAGGCGATATTAAAACTCTCAAAGATTTGTCCCTGGTTTGCGGCACCGTCACCATATATTGTCAAGCATGTTCCGCAAGTTTCTTTATATTTGCTGGCAAACGCAATTCCAGCTCCCAATGGAACCTGTAATTGTTTTATTAAGTTACATTTTTAATATACCCAATTAAATTGGATGTTCTATTGAAATTAAGCCAATGTTTCATGTCTCAGTATTTGGAGGTTACATAAGATGTGTTTTGTTATTGTGCTTTTTATGTTAGCTCGAATACTTTTCATGTAAAATTAAAAAAACTTCACCTGATTCGTGGCGACAAACATATCCGATTACCCTTGGCAGTAAATTGGCTCTCTATTTGCCCAAAAAGGCGAACATTCAAAATTGATTGCCTCGACGATGGAAAGCAATATTTGCCTTCCATCAACCGTGCAATATTGACTTGCAAAACTTGCCTCCACTGGCAGAATATGAAATATAAATGTCTCAAAAAGGAGCCCCTGGGTTAGGTTAGGTTAGGAGGGGTGTGCATGTGCAGTGCACAGCAGTTGCATACACGGGGGTCTATTGGTTCATTGTGATCCCTTTACAAGTAACCTTTTTATTAACTTAACAGATCTTATAATAGCATTATATTATAACTATTACCTATAACTGTTATACAAACGGTGTGATGTTGATGTTTTTTTTTTGTCAGTATTTTTAGGGCAATACTATACTATACCTACTTACTTGAGCTCCAACGATACCGTTTCCTCCATAGAATCCTGGCGCATACATATGCATAGATCCTCCTTTGCCACGTGCACAACCAGTTTTTCGTCCCGTAAGTTCAGCCAAAATGCCGTGTGCAGAAACTCCCATCACATATGACCACCCATGAGCTCGATACGAAGTTATGATACTATCGTTATCACGCATTGCAGCTTTCATACCTGCGAATATTAAATTTAGTTTATGAACAGAGGACCTCGTGTCTTGTATATAACGGGTTCAAGGCACAAACAAATGTATTTATGGCCAATTTCATAAACATTTAACTGGCTTTTAAATATTTAAATGACGTATATTGTATGGAATAAACGTCATTTTAAGACTTTAAAGCCTGTTAAGTTTTTAAAAGGGCTTCATGAAATCGAGGATTAGTCAACTAATTTCCATAATGCCAGTCTTTAAAACCTTCAAATTTATTTTGATAGTTAAGGCTGAATATTGATAGGCCTTACAATATATGTATAAGTAGTTGATCAAATAACAATAGCTTATTCCTTTTCCTTTAAATCCGTCAAGATGTATGTACTTACCAACACAACATGCTTCTTGACCGCTGTATAGATGGCAAAAACCTCGAATGATCTTGTCCTTATATAAGGTGGAGGAAGCATTTTCAATTCGCCGAATCGCAAGCATTTGATGGTAGTAATGTTCGGCTTGGTCTTTAGTTATAGTAACATTGGTTGAAGGTCCGTTTTCGAGATTATGCAATTTATATGGCTTAAGATAGAAAATCAATTAAATTATTATTTTAAATTAAAAAAGAATTCAACGATTCTTATTAAAGATTATATTTATGTGTAACAGTTTTTATATTTAATAAAAAAAAAATAAGATAAAGGCAAGTGCGCAAAATTTTAGACGATTTAGTACGATGTTAAATCATTTTTAGTATGATACTAGGTTAAAAATTGTGTTTTGCTAATTTTAAACGAGTTTAGCCATCGCACTATCACCTAACATTTTACTAAAGTTAAAATCACCAACTGGCTATTTTAACTTTTTAGTATCCTACAAAATCCATATGAGAAGACCCGAATGTTCCAGGTTCGAGTCCTGCTGGTACCCAACTTTTTGTTCTTTTTTTCTTTTTTTTTTGTAAATAATGAAGTTAAAATGATAAAAATATAAATATCGAATATTTATTTCAAGCACATGATGGGTTTCCATTATTATATTATTATTAATTTACAACACATAAAAACAATAATTGTGTTCATCAAATTCAAACCCTACAAACGCAATTTACTAGTTAGCAAAAGGTTTACAATTTTGGAATAGATAGTAAATTGCTAAATACTTAGGAAATTGTTAACTAGTAAAATGTTAAGCCCTTAACAATAGGTTGTTTAAAATTTTGGGCCAATAATTTTAAATGCCTTACACGCCACGGGAATATGCTTCAATGCATTACATTTATGGAGAATGTGGAGAAAACGCCAGAGCAGCAGCCAGAACATATACAGAGAGGTACCGAAATGCTTCCCATCCTGACCATCGCCTTTTCACACGGGTTCACTTGGCTTATTTGGAGGGCAGAACATCAGGGAAAAGCCTAGGATAAGGAAGAAGTCAACGCCATCATGATGAGGCAGTTTTTCGTGCTGTCGAGAATGACCCCTCTACATCTGTTAGAGCCATATCGAAAGGGCAACAGGGGTCTCAAAAACAACCATGCAAAGTGTCCTGAAAAGGAACAACATTCATCCCCTTCGTTTGCAACTTGCTCAAAATCTACTTCCAAAGGGACGATGCTCCGAAAAAATCAAAAGGATCCGTATTTTTTCGATAAGATGTTGTGGACCGACGAGTCATCTTGCAAAAAAGATGGATTTGTCAACTTGCATAACCTCCATAGTTGGCAATCGGTTATGGGAAATTACCAATACCAATTCAAAATAAATTTGTTGACTGGGATTTTGAATGGCCACATAATACAGGACCCATTAAACTGCCGAATACACAAAATTTTAAATTATTTAGATTTTCTGCGAAATAGTTTTTTTTTTTATTGGAAGACGTGCCACTTTCCATAATACAGTCAATGAGACGTTTTTTGGACAATTCTTACCAATAACGATGGATTAGGCGTGGTTGGCCAATTTTATGGCCACCTAGGTCACCGGACCTTGATCCGTTGGACTTTTTTATTGGGGCTGTATCAAGGAAAAAATCTATGCTAAGCTCATTTCAAACATACGTGAACTCCAGCAACGCATTCAGGTTTCTGCTGCAGAAATAAGCAACTCGCCAAGCACAAGAATTTAAAAAAAAAAAGAACGTTTTTTTAAACGCTGTCAAGCTTGCATACATGCAGGAGGGTACATTTTGAACAATTTTTATAAATGAACTGGGTTAAAGAAATTAAAAAAAAAAACAAAAACAATAATACAAACAAAAATCATAAAATAAACAACAAAACAATACAAAAAAAAGGCACAAAAAAAAGCAATTTATTTTAGTTTTTCTTAAAACCACGACTGATTAAGTTTAAATGATTGCAAGTTCTGATTTAGAGTCTGCATTGGTAAGATTTATACCATTTTAGAAAGTCCAAGGTTAGGTTAGGTTAGGTTGAAGTGGCTGCCAGCAAGCAACTGACACACTTAGCCCATAAGTTGGTCCGTTGTGATACCACGTGAATCTAGAGAGGTTTTCTCCCCACTCGTTAAAACCAGTTGGAGCTTGTAATGAAGCGTGGAGACTACTTATGTCTATGTTTGTTAGATCACTAGGATCGATCATTGAAGAAGAAGTCTCCGAGATGAAGCCTACGTCTTTGGGATAGGGCAGGGCATGTGCAGAGAAGATGGGGAACAGATTCTTCCTCCTCTTAGTCCATACAGCTCCTGCAAAAGTCGTTTGCGAAAACTCCAAGCCGATTTGCGTGCTTGCCTATTAGACAGTACCCGGTTATGACACCAATTATGTAGCTGATATATGCAGTCTGTTCAAAGATATCAAACACTTAGAGCACCTCCCATCTAGCGTAGGCCAGATCTGTTTTGTTGCAAGGCAAGTGGTTACGTTGTTCCACCTAAGGTTTGTTCTCCTTAAAGCATCTTGCTTCAGCAAAAATTTGCATGAAGCTATAGGCATACCGATATTTACCTTTTCAGGTAAAATAGGTAGTCTTGTTCCACCTTTGGTGAGTTCATCAGCTTTACAATTACCCGGAATGTCCCTATGGCCCGGCACCCAACAAAGGAGAATATTGAACTGCTGTGCCATCTCTATAAGAGATGACCGACAGTTTAGGGCTGTTATAGAGTTTGTAGAGACACAGTCGAGAGATTTTATGGCAGCTTGGCTGTCTGAGAAGATGCGGATGTCAGAAGTCGATATCACGTTCCCTTTAGCCAAGATAAAACTTCCTTTATCGCTAAAAGTTCCGCCTGAAACACGCTACAATGGTCTGGAAGACGAAATGAGAGACTTAAATTTAATCTTTCTGAGTACACGCCTCCACCAACCCCATCATCGGTTTTTGAACCGTCCGTATAGAAATGAATAGATTCGTCTTCCAAAAATGTCACGTCCTCCCATGTGGATCTGGAAGGTATGGCAACGTGAAATTTTTTGTCGAAACGGAATTGTGGGATGGTGTAGTCAATTATACTTGGAAGTGATCTGTATGAGTTCAGAATAGCTGAATGGCCTATTTCATTATTGGTCCACTGTGAAGAGACTGATTGCCGAACTTGCTGCCGTTTGTTTACTAAATATATCGTGGGGTGTCAGATGAAGAAGAGTCTCCAGTGCCGCGGAGGTAGTAGAACGAATTGCTCCACTTATACACATGCAGGCTGATCTTTGGACTTTACTAAGTTTATCGCGGTTGACCGCTTTATCTAGAGCTGTCCACCATACTGCCACCCCTTATGTTAAAATCGGTCTTATTATCGAGATGTATAGCCAGTAATAGGAGGTTGGAGTCCCCATTTACTCCCAATGGCTTTCTTGCAGGAGAAGAGTGCTACTGTGGCCTTCTTGACTCTTTCTTCTATATTAGGTTTCCAACTTAACTCCTTATCTTAAATAAGACCCAGATATTTAGTTTTGTCGGAGAATGTTAGTGGAATTCCTTTAATGGTGGGAAGATCTATGTGTGGAATTTTATATTTTCTGGAGAAGAGGACAAGTTCAGTTTTGTGGGGGCTCACACCCAATCCACACCGTTCTGCCCAGTTAATTAGTTCAAGGCATTCTGTAAGAGATCTTTTAATACAATAGGATGCTTACCTGATACGGCGATAGCAACATCGTCCGCATAGGCAATCACTCTATAGCCAAATTTTTTCCGAGGTCATTAACCCGGGCCTGTAAGGTCAAACTTTTCCCATACAAATTTGTATGGGAACTTTACACTTTTCACATTTTATTTTTTTTTCTCTGGAACTATAACAGTTATTCTAATATTTAATATTTTGATAAATCGAAATAAATTATTTCTAATTTGTTTCCATTATTTTGTAATGCAATTTTTTAAAAAACTTATTACTTTATGATAATTAATAAAAAAAAATAACAACAACTGCTGAGGATCGAGAGAGAAAAATAAGAGAAAAATATACAATATTAAAGTATTTTTTTAAATTAAAAAATCGAAATAAATTATAATTTAAATTTTTGTAATACATTTTTAAATACAGTTTTTTAAAGGACCAATAAATCAATCAGAATTCTCAGAAAAAAATTAGAATAACTGTTATAGTTCCAGAGAAAAAAAATAAAATGTGAAAAGTGTAAAGTTCGCATACAAATTTGTTTGGGAAAAGTATGACCTGAGAGGCACGGGTTAATGACCTCGGAAAAAATTTTTTTTGGTCAATAATTTTTTCTTTCGGCATAACCTTTCGATTGACGAGGTGTGCTATCCAAAAAATGAGTTTGGGAAATAACAGACACCCTAATGTACATGTAACACATCATTGGCGATTACTACAAAACTCCCTATTTTTTTTTTTTAACGAAACCAATACTTACCCTATGTATGCTATAGGGTTTCGTTTAAAAAAAAATCCGTCTTTCTTTATTTGTTGAAAGACAAGTACAGTATATAGCATATAGTATTTTTAATTTATTGTTAGAATTTTATTCGAAACGCTGGGACTGACACCCATATTTTGTAAAAGGAAAACGAACAATGGATATACTACTGACCAGTAATTAACATTATGTAATATTCTGTAAACTTATGAAGATGACAAATTCACAAAAAATCAAGCTACTCTACATTTTTACCAGGATGGAATGGTACATTGAAACTTATGCTTTAACAATAAACCATAAATCGACAAAGAGCATAGCTTTTAAAGTGACAAAATTGATATTGGCCAATCTTCGATTTAATTAAATGTTTGACCGCAATAGGGGTGGGTATCTCTTGATTGTTTTACATTCATACGAATATAACGTACAATAGCCGTAAATGATCTTTTGTCTCTTGTTGAAAGTTGCCAAAAAGACTTAAACTAAACTAACAGTGGAAGTTTAAACTCCACTTTTAGTTTAAACTCCAGATCACCAGTATAAATGAACTCAGTTCAAGGTTTAAACGAAACTGTGAAATTGGGGGCAAAAGTAATAAATTTTCACCTACTTGAACTTCCAATGTTGCATTTGAAGAAAAGCTTTTTGTATTTTTCGTTGATTTTGAGGTCTGTAAGATATTGAAAATATTAAGAAATTTTTCTATCAGGTGATTTTGAATTTCTACTGACTTGATAAAGAATTCGCGATATAATTATTCGGGAGTACATCATGAAAAATAATTGTCAGTCCTTGATAAATATATTTTGATTTTATTTATTAATTTCAACTAAAATATTGAAATAAAAAAATATTTGTAGATATTTACGTCCGTTAACTGAGTATCTTTAGAAAACATTTTAATCAGGTACATAGGCAAGATCTAACACTCAGATAATTGAAGTAACCTGGCTTAATGGAATTTAAACTTTTGGTAAATTTAAAACATTTACTGAATGCAACAAAAAGTTACGGTTTTATTTCCTGTGCCATCGTTCAGCGGGTGGATTCAAAGACTTTGTGAGTTATATCATGGGTGTCAGTCCACTCCACTTCAAAATAATTGAAGCTATTTGTGTAGTATTCTAAGTTAATTATCTTATAAAAATATAAAACCAACAATTTGTAATTAAAATCGGTCTGTATTCATTGAGCCAAAATTGTCTTAAACTGTAGTTTAGTTAAACCTGGGTCTATCTGCGAACTGCGACTATGAATATGCCCCTATGTATAGATCACGAAAATGCTACCCTGCAAACCAAAACTCCCAAACTCAACCAAAAAAAGATATTTTATCGGCGAGCGCGAGTTATAAATGGTTGTTTTTTGGTTGTTGTTTCTATAAGAAACAAAGAAATTATATTGATTTATTGTACCTAATTAAATATAAATAAAAATACAAATGTTTTAATTAGTGTTTTATACTTTATTTTCGACGATCGTGCGTCGTGTATTTCGAGACTGTACAGCAAATTGTTCAATTATTGGAACGGCTCTAAAGTCTGAACATTACTGCTACAGTGTTATTTATAAACACAGTTGAACGCTTGCATAGAGCTTTGCACGCTTTAAAATGCCTCTGAACGCAAAAACGTGATTTATAAAATGTATGCAACGTTGTATAGAGGCAATATAAGCTAAACGCGTTTGGAGGTTGGTTAGAGCCTACATAAAGGCTGTTTAGTATTGAAATGTCACTTTGACTTACACACAACATCAATAATGTAGATAGATATAAGGGGGGTGCTTATTTGTGCAATGTTTGTGTTGAGATCTCACTTTCATAATTTTAATATAAATCAATAAAACAATAGATAAATATTTGTTTTGGGTATTTATTGTTGGGATATTGTTTTAAATAGACAAGAAGTCTTTTGTACACTCTTTATATTATAGATTCTGCTTTATATTATAGACGTGCAAAATTTGAAGAACTTCTATCAAGATTCTACAACTTTTCATCTGATATGGCTTATATGTTAACGTTAACCAGTTTCAATACAATTTTACACAAAATCACCTTGATCACTTTACGGACAAATACAAATGAAATTTAAGCATTGTTAAATAAGAGCCGCCCTTATATTTTTCTCAACAAAAACATAACGCTGTAAGTAAATGGAATTATACATTCAAAAAGACAACAAAAACACATTCTTTTCTTTTGAATACATTTTAATATATTTGTAAACACAAAAAAAACAAACAAAACAAATACATAACTATAACAACAAAAGAAATAAAGAAAAGAATCCTATCGTCAGCAAAACTATTTTATTGATTTTTTACAAACAGCTGAGTCTCGTTGTCAGATTTGGAAGCAAAACGTAATAGATTTCTACTTGTTGGTACTTCATTTGACACAAAGCCTGTATAAATATACAGGGTGAGGAAATGTTTTATAAATCACTATTTATGCAACGTTGTATAGAGGCTACATAAAGGCTCTCCCAAACCAATGCGAAACATTCGTTGCGGTGAAGAAACATTCGTCAGTCAAAATTAATTCATATGTTTCTCCGCCGCGTTGGTGTGGGCACTCTCATATATCACCATGTAAATAAATTTTGACATGCGAATGTTTCTTCACCGCAACGAATCTTTCGCATTGGTTTGGGAGAGCCTTAAATCCTTATACACTGCATAACTATTCAGCCGTTTAGAGCTGTTAAGCGAATTCTATTAAATACGGCAGTAGTAGAAGTACTTCCAGTAGTGCTTCGCTGATATACATTTGAAGTAACTTTGTCAGTACTTTAATGGAGGGGAAATTCCCTACATTTCGCATGCTAGAAAGAGATAGCTGCTTCATGTATTCTCATGTATATAAATGAGTTTTTTCCCGAGCCCCTATTTTTTTCAGTGGAAAAGAAGTACTTCTATTACGTACATATTTCACCGGTTATTTATGTAGTTCTACGTTTGCTGGGTAGTTTAAAAACTCCCAGTTCCCGGCAAATAAATTTCCTTGTGTGAAAGCGGCCTAAGTATACACCTCAATTACCCCGTTTACATGACGTATTCGAGCGAGCTTCAAGCTCGCTTGGCCCCTTTGTATACCTGCGTTGACTTGAAATGAGCTTCAACCGACTCGATTCCACTTCAGAAGCGGAGTCGAGTCGAAATTGTTGATAAAAAACCTGGGTCGAAGACTCGGTCTTGAGGATGTGTTCACCACAGTATTTTTGCACATGTGCGAGTAATATTATTTATTTATTTTGTTAGCTATGTGAAGTATGTACTAAAATTCATTAAATTTGAACTGTTTTTGTGTAAACTAAATATATTGTTGCCATTCCATTAAATGTAATCTCAACATTATATCAACTCAACTTCAAATGGGGCTCTCAACTCACGTGATGAAACACCTGGGTCGAAAATCCGACACTAATCCAACTCAAGCTCTCGATTCTGTTTGTAAACGGGGTAAACAAAAAAAAATAAACTAGATGCATTTCTTAAGCCGGATCCACACCTCTCTCATGTGTTGTGTTGTGGAGTCGTGTGAAACACACGAGACAGGTGAGGTTCTTTTATGGGAAAGATTTTTGCGGAAAAAAATCAATTTATTTGCCCATTGGAATGTAAAATCTGCGTTTTGACAGATTTAAGGCTTAACCCTTCAAGCAAAATCACGGACCCAAATTTCTCGGTTCACTTGGGACTCCAAAAAAAATGAGTGTCTCACACACAATAACAAATTTTCTGTGTACGCATGTAAAAAGAACGAGAATCGAGAGTATTTTTTTCAAGCATCGAGAAATAGAGAGAGTATAGGCGAAGTATACAATCATTTTGCCTTAATTTCCACCACTTTTTTTTTTAGTTCAGTTTTGTAGGTAGCGTGGCGAAGACGGTTGCTTTTTTATCTCTTTCTTCTTGTTAACACTTTTAACCATTTCCAATCAGAAATGCAAGTTTCTATTTATTAAATGTAAATTTATATTTGTGGAATGATGTCATGTGCGAAATAGTATTTAGAAAATCTTTTATGAATGATAAATAAAAAAAAACTCTTGAAATGAAAAAATTCAGTTTGTTTTATTTTTGTAGTCAATGGAGAAACTGGACTAGATGGGAAGTTTTTTTAATGCTTTTGGGTTGGGTATGCCTCAATTCATTCATTTTTTTTGGAACCGTTTTAGATTCCATTTGGTTTCGGTTCTCCGAGTATGGTGAATTCAAAAACTCTCTCTCTCACAATACATTCACATAATGGCTCCGTGGTGATTCTAATTTCCATACTAATTTGAGCCACAAAACGCAGTTTTTCGATCCGTATTTGGATCCGAATGCGAAGTCGTCCATACGTTGTTTGATACGTTTGCGGACCGAAAACGAGCTCGCTTGCTTGAAGGGAACTACATAGGCCTACTTTTGTACAAAAGTGAGAAATAAATATCTATTCTGAAGACACCTGCTTGCAAAAAAAACAATGGAAAATGGTGCATGGTGGTTTAATTTATATGTCAGAACAATTTCCGTATGTTTTTTTGCAAGCATGTTTCTTTGGTGAGCATTTTAATTTCTCACTTTTGTACTTTTGTACAAAAGTAGGTCTTTGTAGTTGAGGCTTTAAACCAAAAATAAATTGATTTATTTTACCAATCGAAAACACCATTAATATGTAACCAGTGCTTCTCAAACAGCTTCAGCTGTGGATTTGACAGTTCTTTTTTGACGTTTATAGGTAAATTTTCCTAATTTTCAAAGTTTTGCTTGAAGATGAATTTTATTCCAAATATTGTGCGAAGGTAAAATAAATAATTATTAATAATAATTAAAATAAATATTAGTAAAATAATTCCATAGGTGTGCTTCCGTTTCGGTGCAGTTTATGTTCAGCAGAGAGGCTCATGCTTTCGACCGAGGAATTTTAAAAACAAAGGTTAGGTGCCACTTTCCAAAACCAAGAGAAGTCAAAAGAATAAAAGTCCATGGATGGGAAACTAGAATGTCCACTCCGGAAGGAAGGAGAACATTAATGAGAAGGATTTTAAAAGGACGACATGTGTTGTCACATTGAGGATCTACTTGAATGTTTTTTTTATTGTTAATAAAAGATTTAAACTTAAATATACATTTTTGAGTTAGCTTGATTTGCAATTATGTTGTTACTTCCCAGGTACTTCCTACCTAGTTTGCTTCAATGTTTTGACTCCAATTAGGTTCGTATGGTTTATACTTTTTTCAATGCCTATTATTAGTTAAAGAGTTGGTGATGGACATAGTTTAATAATTAACTCGTTAAGGATTACTCCAGTTAGAGTATGGCAAAGCATAGATATACCATACAATTTCTGGCAACGAAAGTAGTATGATATGCCGCACGTTTCTTTCCATAAAATTGCTTCTTTGACCTGTTATCCAAATTTTTAAAATAGTGCATCCACCATTTATCCTATGCAAATTCAATTGCAAATAGCATCACGATTGTAATACATACCTATTTGAAATCCTGTTATATAACATTTATCGTCGCGAACTGAGCGGAATTGTTTTATTTTACTTGAAAGTTTACAACAAAAAAAAACACCAAATATAGAATTGGTAATTTCTTGTGATATCCTTCTTTTACATTAGCATCATGTAGGTACCATTGGTACAATGTGTTCAAAGGATCCGATTCTGTACTCCATAAAATTTAAGTTTGAACATTTATTACATGACAAAAGTTGTTGTTTCTGAAACCAGATTATACGTTAACAAATTTTAATCCGATATCACAATACAGAAAAATAAGTTTTGTAAGAACGAAATTTTTAGTTGTATCGTTAAGGTTTTTAAGCCTGAATTCATTACTTTAATAATTGCACAATCCGCTTATAGACCAAGAGGCGATCGAATATTTTAGGACTATATGTATTATATGTATAACCAATTGGTCGTGAAATCGAAAAAATATCTCTTTTTTGTTTGATCGACGTTACGTCGCATTAAATAGTTTTTAAATGTTGAGGTCGATTTTACAAACAAAATTGAACAGATCTAAAAAATGTTTCTGTATTCCCTCTGTGATTGAAATTTTTAACTTGCTCTGCAAAAAAACTGCACAAACGCCTATCACAAGTATTACGCTAAACGTTCGCGTGAAAGTTTGTATTCTGCTATCCGTCGGAGAGAAGAAAATGTTCGAATATGCGTATAATTGGATAACAAAATGCAATTTAAAGAATTAGATTGTCTAAGAACTTCAAAAGTAAACAAAAAATAATTTGAGACAAATGGAATGAATCATTTTCGAGACTCAAAAGTTTCGATCGAATCGTATAGCAGAATAGTAGAATAGGTATGATGAAATCAAACAAAAAAAAAAATTGGTCTGATGGACGAGTAATCATCCATACTCATTTCCAAAATCCATTGGAAAAAATCTTAAATATGATCAAGAGAAATATTCTAAGAAGTGAATACATGGTGAATACCCATGGTCAAAATAATTTGCTTTGTAAAAAAATTGTAATTTTTAGTCCTTCGGTTTATTTTTCAAATTAAAACTTTATATAAATTGATTGGTAACATTTTGTTGTTTGTTATTTTGCAATATGACGCTACAGACAATTAGGAAGATTATTTTAAACATTTCAATCTAATTTCGTTCTTAAATTTTTAGCCAGGATTATGTTTTTAGAAATGTATGACTAAAAAATATATAATAAATTAAAAGTTATGCATGTGTATTGTCATCTTCGACAAAGTCCTTCGCCTGTTCCCTTGTGACGCAATCAATGTGACTGACTTTATTTCTAAAGCGAACACCATAGAACTTATGTGCGTTCTCTAACAATTCGGGTCGAAAAGTTGTTGTAATAAACTGCGCTTTGTCGCTCAATTCATGAATCATGTCTGCAACTGCTTTTCTGTGTTGTGCATCGAGTGCCTGTAAACAAAAAATAACTTAACATCATTGTAAAATAAAAAAAAAATGAAAAAATCATACCTGATCAATTTCATCGAATAAATAAAATGGAGCCGGATCACACTTTTGAATGGCGAATATAAGTGCCAAAGCAACCAAAGACTTTTGACCACCAGACAATTGATTCATTTCTCTCATTTCAGCATCGATTCCGGTAAAAGATACCCGTATCCCAATTCCAGTAAATGCATCCGAATTAGCAACTTCCTGTTCAGCATCTTCGCCATCGTTGTCTTTTGTTTTCAAAAGTAAATAACCCGCTCCTTGGGGAACTAGTTTTTTGAAAACTTTCGTAAAATTTTGTGCCACTTGTTTGAACGTAAATTGAATAGCTTCGACCTTTTCCATTTCCAACGATTGCATCAGCTCTCGAATTTTTTGATCTCCAATATCAAGTTCTTCTTTGCGCTTATAGAGTTTTTCTTTTTGTTCTGAAAAACTTAAGAACTGATCCAAGGCTTTCTTGTTAACGTGATTGTATTTTTTCAAATGCTGATTGGCTTTTTCCAGTTCTTTAAATAGATTTTTTAAGGACATACGCTGATATGCCGGATCGACTTGCGGTAGAGCTCCTAAGCTGGCAATCTTTTCTGTACATTCGTCAATTTTTTGATGTAGCAGATTCTCCTTGGCAGCCCATTTTTCCATCTTTTTAGAGTCCTCGCCAATTTTATCTTGGGCTTCTTTTTCTTTTTGTGTCCATATTTCTAAATCTTTTTGGAGTGTTTTCTGAGATTTCACAGCTTCTTGAACCCTTAAATATTATTTAAAAAAGAAGAAGTGTAAATAGTAAGAACAAAATGATTATAAATTTTGATATTTTTAAAACAATACAATTCCAAGGATTAGAACGAAGATCCAAAAAATACAAAAATCCACTAAAACTACTTGTATTAACCTTAGTTAGGGGAGGGTCTTTAAAGACTTGCAGTTTATTTTGCTGTGTACAAAATTAAAAGACAGGGTTGGGCGCAAAAATGCCTTGAGGTTTTCGGTGACAACTAAAATGCCTATGACACGAAAACAGGCCGTAAAATTTGTTTGGTGTCAGGTCAGAGAGACGATGAGAAATCGGAACAATGAATGACAAACAGAAGCTAAAGAAGTAGTTGAGTAATCAACACTCATAGAAATCTGGAGAACTTTCTTTAGCTTATATCAATAACACTCTGACCCAAAATAAATTTACAAAGTTCACACATATTTTCAAATACATCTTACGCTTCAATTGATATTTTAGTAACAAATTTCAAGAAATTAGCAAAAAAAAAAACACGAAAAAGATAATTTTTAAAACTCACTTCTTTTCCATTTCCTCCAAATCTTGATTAACTTTTTTAATCCTCTTTTCCGTAGAAACCAATTCGTTTTTGCAATTGTTCAACTTCCTTTTGCGATCCTCAACCGAAATTTCCTGCAGGGCTTGTATCAATTCATCTCGTCTTCTAAACAAATTATTCGTCAGCAAGTTGTCCAACTTATTCTTGATAACTTCCAATTGCATACGCTGGGTAAATGCCTCTTTGTTTTCTTGATTTAATCGACGAATATCATCATTCAATTGATCAACTTCACGCTGATCTTGAGCCGATAGAGTCGACATAAGCTCTTGCTGTATCTCAGATTCAAGACCGGCTTTAGTGTTGTTCATAGCCTCTAGACTGGCTCTGCATTGCGCTGCAGATCGCTCTTTTGGGGCTCGGTACTTTTCAATGCGCAACAACTCCTCTTTCATTAGGCGAATATCACCTTGAACTTTTTCAAAGACATCTTTTGCTTTGCCTTGTTTTGTTTCTGTCCTTTGCATTTCGGTTACAACTTTATTAATGCTAGCTTCGGTTTGTTTTAACTCATTTCGCAGCGAGGCTAATTCTTCTTCAAAGGTCTTGATTGTATCAGAGTATTCGGTTCGCTTTTTTTGCATCTCCAATCGCGACCGAGACGTATTGAAATAACCGCCCGTTAGAGAACCCTTCGAAGAGACCTGATCTCCATCTAGAGTAACACAATCGAGTCCAGTGCTCTTTGCCAGTTCGGTGGCCCTTTCCAAATTACGACAGATGAGTGTCTTGCCAAAGATATACCGCAATGCTTTATCGTATTGCTCATCGTATTTCAGTTTCGAAATCATCGGAATGGAATCCGGATCGTCTGGGTAGTCGTGAACTTTCACTTGTAGTCGATTCAGAGGCATGAATGTTACTTCTCCAGGAAGCTTCAGCTTATTCATCTCTTTAAGAATCTGAGTACCAACTCGATCGGACTCAACAATGTGATGGAAAAGTCGGTTTCCGGCAGTGACTTCAACTGCAGTGTAGATTGTCTTATCGCAACTGAAGTTTTCAATTACAGGACCGTAGTATGCTCTGGCGGTGTCAGGAAACTGTCCTCCACGTTCCAAAAAACTGTCTAATACTTTACGCACTGAGTCCCTGCCATTTAAAATTGGCTTTCCAGCCATGCTACGCAAGGCTTGATCCGACTTGGAAAGTTCTTCTTTGTGGGTCTGAAGTTGCTGTGTCATTTGAGTCTCTTTGCGCCAGAGTTCATTTCTAGTCGCCTGATAAGTGTCCTTGGTCTTTTTCAGCTCGTAGTACTGCTTGTTGTGCTCATCAATCTGCAAACGGAGTTGCTCGACTTCAGTGGTTTGTTCCTCAATTTTCTTTCCTAATTCCTTTTCTGCGTTAGCATCGCGCTTCAGATCGTCTAGTAGCTTTGTGTTATGATTGATTTTGTCTTTAATCTGCTTATTCAGTGACTTCAATTCAGTTTGAATCCATTTATCACGCTCGCTACGCGATGCGAACTGCGATCCTCGCCCTTGCTTCGCATACAATTCTTTTCGTTTTTGCTCCTTCAGAGCCAACTCCCTGGCGCATTCCTCCTCTTTTCGCTTCATCGACTCGTACTTGGGCTTAACATCCTCTAGCTCCTTCTCTTTCTCTGCTATTGTTATCTTTAGCCGCTTGAGTTCCTGGTCCGCTCTCTCTTTGGACTTATTGTCACCTTGGACTTCGTCATTCAAATCAACTATAGTCAAATCGAGTTTTGTTTTTTCCCTCAAAAGTTGCTGTTGCTCGGTAAGCAATACCGAACGATCATCTTTTGTCGTTGAGACATCTTTTTTTGCATCTTTTAAAGATTTTTGAATGCTTTTGATTTTTTCTTGTGCCTTTTGAATTTCTTGATTATACTGTTTTTGTTTGTCTCCGGACGTCTTACGCTGTTCTTGTAACTCCTCTAGAGCGCGTCGAGTTTCTTTAAGTTCAGTTTCGTGTATTATATATTCCAATGTACGACGAGCTTTGTCCCATTTTTGATATTCTTTAAGTTCTTCTTTTTCTTCTTCGAGTGTTTGTAAGCGATCTTCAATTGTTTTAAGATATTCGGTAATTTTTTCAACTTTTCCAACAGCATCCCCAAGAATATTGAGAGACTCTTCTTTGCGTTCATCGTAGACTCTGGTACCAGCTACTTCGCGAAGTAATTTTAAACGATACGAATCTGCGGCTGTGGCCATTTGATTGATCTTGCCTTGCTTAACAATGTAGTATGGATTGGAATTAGAGAAACCAGCTGATTCGAGGAGATTGACAACTTCTGTACGTGGAACAACTTTTTTATTGAGAAAATATTGATCCTTCTTAGCTCCAATAACGCGACGTAGATAGATTTCATCTTTGTCAATCTAAAAATAAAAGCAATAGAAAAAGATTATTGGAATGAAGGTTTTAAATTGAAAACAACATATTTATAATTAGAATTTGTTTAAGCTGGTTTAATTTAAAATTGTTATAACAGTTTTATAGAGTAAATGTGCGGGTGACAATGGCACAGTTGATATAGTGTTTGACTGCTAACCTGGACAAGTGGGTTCGAGCCCCAATCTGGGTAGCATTCTTTTCTGTATTCTCCAGTTACTGGATGCCACCCGTGGAATTTTATGAGATAATTAACATCTAATTCCCAATCCACCAACAAAAATCTTTTCTTTCCTTCAATTCCTTCTAACAAGTGCCGTGTATTGTATTTAAAAGACCCGAGGTCTTACAGGCATATAGTTAATAATAATAATTAATAATAATTTTAACTATATGCCTGTAAGACCTCAGGTCTTTTAAATGCAATGCACGGCACTAGTTAGAAGGAATAGAAGGAAAGGAAAGATTATTGTTAAAATTAAAAAAAAATATATAATTGTATTATTTTTCATAAAGACCTCTTAGTTCTTAACTATTAACTAAATCATTTTTTTGGTCAAACACATTTTAACCGCTTTTTGAGCTATAAGAGTATTAGCTTGTCTTGGTAATCCATGCCGTTGTGATTTACAGTTGTAAATTATTGATGCGTGCGTGTTGTTAGTAAGAGAGATTGGAGGGGATCTATAATTTCTTATATCTTCTGGGATAGCAACTTAGTTGCTGGGATGCGATAGGACATCTCATTCTGCATTGAAATTGTCATTGAATTTGCAAACGGATGAAAAACCTACTTGCAACATTACTAAAGGGTTTTCCAATAGGGACGGGTTGATTTTGACAGCTCCTGGTGGTCATATTGTTTCTTTTACTTTCTGTCAAAATATCGTCTTTTAATCAGTTACTAAAGACAATTCATGGTAAGTTACATCGTCGAGCAACACGTGCAAATGATCAAAATTCATTATCGAAATGGGTGTTCGCTAGTAGCAACGATGCATCATCGCATCGGTCCGTACTTCTTCGAAAATTATACTGGCCAGGCCATCACCGTCAACGGCGATCGCTATAGGTCTAGATAGATAGATAGATAGATAATTTCTTTATTTGAAAATATATAAATTATTTACAATATTTTTTCTTTATAGGTCTATGATCACAAACTTCTTGTGGCCTGAATTAAATGGTATGGACACCGAAGACATATGGTTTTAACAGGATGGCGCTACGTGCCACACAGCTCAAGACAAAATCGATATTTTGCACGAGCGGTTTCAGGGCATGGTTATCTCGCGCCGAGGCGACGTGAATTGGCCATCAAGATCGTGTGATTTAACCCCTTTGGACGTTTTCTTGTGGGGCTTTCTTAAATCGCAGGTCTATGCGGATAAGCCGCAAACCACCGCGGCCCTCAAAGACAACATAATCGAAGCCATCGGTCAAATTCAATGATTAAGGACGTTTCGGTGTCGCAATTATTTTGCTGTCAGGCGATTTTCGTAAAACGTTGGCTGTAATTCGAAGATCCACTCCCACAATGAATTGAACAAACCAATGATGAACTAATGATAATGAACCAATAATGATCATTGAAAAAATTAAAAGTTACGTTATGGGGAAGATTTTGGGTTAAAATTATTTTTTTTTGGAGGAGAAATAATTTTTAAGTCGTGAGCTATATTTCTGCATTAAAATATTCAATGATTAAACATTCGAAGGGTCTAAAATCAACAGCTAACTTTTTCAATGATGGTTTTCAATGATAGCTATAACTGGCCCCTAAGGTATTCAGTCTGAAGACATTCACCCCTATTACGATTGTCGTTTCACTAAAACGACAGCAAAACTACAAGGCTATAGAGGTGACAGTTGGCGTTTAAATAAACCCAAATCTTCGACTCTCTCCAATCTCTAACCATCTCATCATTTTGACGAAATTTGTTTTAATTAAATATCAATTGCCACCTCCAGGGAGGTGTCGTTTTAGTAACACGAAAACTATAATAAGGGTGATTCTGCATAGATGTCGACTATGACGTAAAATCGTTTCTCGTATAGAATACTCTACAACTCAAGGAGGTTGCGGGCCGGCCTGGGCAGTCAAAGCAAGTGGGTAACCGTTAAGTGTAAATAAATGTCTATGTAGATGATTGTATAGATGCAAAATAGCAGATCTAAAATTCATTACTTTATAAATTATATTCTCAAGGATTGGCAAAGAAAACTTGAATGACACAATCAAAAATGAAAATCTGGAAAGCCAAAATACCGAATGAAAAGTTCTCGATTGTCATAATTTCGAATGCCAAAATCCCGAATGACCAAAATATCGAATCCAGTACACCCGATTGGCTTAGCAATCGCTATTCTGATTTCTGACATTCAAAAAGTACTTCAATGGAGGGTTTTTTTTGTACTCATTCATATTTCTGATAAAGTATGGAAAATGTAAAAATAAGTATTTCAATTCAGGATGAATCCCCAATTTGTTCGGGTTTTTTCTTTCCATTCGAGATATTCTAAGTCGACATTTTTGAATTTGTGGTATCGGGATAATGGCCATTCGAGATTATGAGAGTCGAGATTTTCGAATTTTTGTCTTTGGGGATTTTGAGATTCAACATTTTGGCCCGATCCCATAATACATACCTAATCGGCGAGTTATCGGTCGGAACGGAAAACTGTAACAATGTTGTATTCAAATTTAATGATGGAAATCTAAGTCTAGGTCTCGATTGCCCACATGCATTCATCGAAATTCTATACTCAAGCAATATATGTAAGCTCTCTACATCTACAGTAATACAGCCCACAACGACTGAAGCTATCGGTTACGGTTAATTTAGATACTCAATTAATCTAAGAGCTCTTCAAAAATCAAAAACTACTGAAACCTTTAATAGTGATTATCGTAACAAGAGTAGAATGGTATTAGTTCCCAAAAAAAAAATAATTTAAAAAATAAAGCCTATTAATAGAGGTTCAAATGACAACTTTTTTTAAAATACGAATGGATATACTTACAGGGACACGATTGTCAGAATTATCAAAAATTATCTCCACATATGCAGAAATGACCCTCGCTCCAGTTCCTTCATGCAATAGGGCTTGACGTTGTTCTGGGCGTAAATGTGTGAATTCATCACTCAAAACGAACTGGATTGCTGCAGACACCACAAAACAAAAAAAAAACAAGTTATTCAATGCAAAAAACACTCAACCTATAATATAAAACAAAAACAACCAAAATACTTGCCATAGAAAAAGTTACTTTTTCCCGATCCATTTCGTCCGACGACAACATTATGTCTTTTATCAAATGGCTCGACAACTGTTTGATCCTTATAGGATTTAAACCCTTGAATAATAATCTGGGAAAATAATGAAATTCAATTCAGTGAATAGTGAGTCGGTCATCTTTTTTTCACATATCATAAAAATGTATTTCATCCGAGGCGTCTTCATGAATGGCGCTCGTTTTGGTAGCTGGAAATGTGAACTTTTGATGTCGAAAATGTATCTGAATTTACCTGTTTTATGTGCATGATAAGTTTTAATTTCTTTCATTTGTTAATTTTTCTATAGTTTAATGTTTTAAAAAAGTTTTTTTGTTTATTTATTTTTGAGAAAACTATAAAGAAACCTCAGCAATTTTTTGAGGCAGCATTTATTTTTTGTTGATTTTATATGCTGTCATTTAAAAGCTAGTGATGGGCATCAGTACAGTATACCAATTTACTCACGTTGTGGTTTGAATGGATGCATCCAGGCTATAATCTGCGGGTTTTTTTCACACGTACTTTCAAGCAGACATTCAATGGAGAAGTTTTAAGACAAGATCAAACTCAACTTCAGTGGACCTACAATTAACGACGCAGCAAAACTTACTTGTATGAAATTGTGTCGCAGTGGTAACTGAACTTCATACAATCTCATACGAATTTGTGTGAAGTGTAGTTCCAACCACTGCAGTGCAGTTTAGTCCCGGTCTAAACTGGAAGGAACTTGACGTCTGTACCGCTCAACCGCACACGATAACAACAACAGTTTTTGTCGACTTAGTCGGGTGTGGTCCAAAGGAAATTAAAATGTTCGCTAAGCATTCTGCTTGCAAAAAAACATACAAAAATTATTTTGACAGATAAATTAAGCTACCATACAGAATTATTAGCCGTGTTTTATTGCCAAAGCCATCCGTAGTACAGTAGGATTTTACATGCATTACAAATACAACATCGCTAGTAGATCTACAGCCGATAAGAAGTTAAAGTAGAATAAAGACTCGAAAAAGCGCCAAAAATCTATCCACGGTAGAATTCTACTTTAGCTTCTTATCGGCTTTAGATCTACTAGCGATATTGTATTAGATAAGCATGTAAAATCCTACTGTACTATGGATGGCTTTTGCAATAAAACACGCCTATTAATTGTTTTTTTTTTTTTGCAAAAGTGTCTGCAGCATAGATATTTATTTCTCACTTTTGTACTTTTTAGCAAAAGTAGGCTTAAGTCTATATACTTGTACATGTATGAATTCTCCAAACGAAATGTGATTTCTTGTTAATTTAGTATGTATTTTTATATACTATGGGCAAACAGAACGTGTTCTGGCGCTGCGGTCAACCCTTCAACAGCAAAGAAAAAATGTCGTGGTGGTCAAATTTTGTTTGTAAATTTTTACTGCGCTCAATTGTATATTGGGTGGCGCACTCTTAGAAGAAGAAATATAGGAACTGTGTGAGGTCTCACAAACACAAATGCATTACAGCAGGGACGGAGTGCTCTTTGAAGGCAACTCACTAGGGCGCCATCAGAATAGTCATCTTTGTTATTTTCCGAAGTTGTTTTAGTGGAATGTTCTAAAAAAAAGAAAGAGTACGTGCGTGAAGCAATTTGTCAATCTGAAATGTCAAATCGCTAGTGTGATTTTAAAGAAGAACAATAAAAAAGTGTTAAGCCTGATCCACATCTGTGTCGTGTGATGTGTTGTGGAGTCGTGTGTCGCTGTCATTCCATATATTTTATGCGCCACACTGCAACACAACACACGAGACAAATATGGTTCTAGGCATATGAAATACATTGTAGCGATAGCGACACACAACTCCACAACATAACACACGACACAGATGGATATGGATCAGGCTTTACAAATTAAGACATATATATATAAAAAAAAAAACTTTGAAAAGACAAACCTTTTCAAGTGAATAAAATAGACAATGTAGTTATTTAGCAATCAACAAAAAAACAGTAAGTGCGGTAAGAGCATTTCTTCTCACAAGTGAGTTTTATTATATTTTTCTCAAAGCAAGTGCTGTTACTGTTTGTATTTATGTAGATTAATTAACTATCGAAGAATATATTATAATGGATTAAACTTTAAACATGAACCATGAACAACCAAATATGAACTGATAGACACCTTACTGAACAGACAAATTAACATTGAAATATGAACTTATAAGTTGGCGACGGAACAACACTGCCTTAAATCATGCAACAGTTTTGTATTTTTGCTATACCTTAACCCCATTGCAACAAGCAGTGTAAAATTTGCCTGGTGTCGTTGTCAGTTTGGAAGAAAATTTTTAAATTTTACACGTTTGCAATGATACTAGATCAGTTGCATCGGATCGTGAATACCCCTAATATTTTATTACTAACTTAAAACGTGAAAAATCGATTTAATAACAAAAAATAATTTTCTCATAAGAAGGGCGCTTAACAGATAGTTGCGCCTTTCAACCTCCAATATAATCTCATGCACTCCTGTTAACGAGAATTTCAGTTTGACATTTCTGGTTCTTAATTTCTAACAAAAAAATTATGTGCTCATTTTCAACTAAATCATAATATTCTTGACTTAATTTAAAGTGTAACCCATTCTAAATATATTGTTTAATAGTTCATCAATCTAAAGACAAAAACATTACAACACTTTTTTTGAGAAAAATATAATAAAATTCACCTGTGAAAGGAAAAGCTTTTATCCACCTTGATTTGTTGATTTCCACACCCCTGAACAATGCACTTCATGTTTTTTTTTTAATTTATAAGAAGATCACCACAATGTCTATCTATTGCACTTTTAATTATTTGTTTTTTCAAAGTAATTGTTTTATTAATTTGGGTTTTAACTTGTACCAATTTTTTTTTCTTTGTTTTTTCAAATCAAACGCTAACGATTTGACATTTCTGTATATGTCGTCGCCCGAGAATTGGTTTGTTCCATACGCCATTGGCACTTTTTCGAGAAAAACGCATTTAAAGGTTTGCGTACTTGGTACTCCGAAACTGTGTGATAGGATTTTTTTTTTTATTTTTTTAACTTGAAGTTAGTCTTATAAGGATTTCACCTACCAATTTTCAAAGTGTTTTGCCAAGCCGTTAACAAGATACGTTAATTAGCGTAAAAGTCCACTTTTTTGAGTTGTGTCCCACCTCCTACATTATAAAAATGATTTTGATGTGTAAACATCTTAGCGCTAGGTATTAAGAAAAAAACAAACTCTCGGTATGGGTAAACTTGAAAGAGGAAAGACAAAATTACGGATACGCCACCATCTTGTTTATTTAGATTTTTAACTTATGGATGCGAATGGTTCGTGCATTGAATAGAGTAATTTGAGATAATGTGGTAAATGTCGGTAATGTGGTTGGGTATAGTAATACACCAACGACACCAACCAAGCCAACGGTTTGTGCATTAAATAGTGTCGGCATTGATAGGGGAACATTGGGGTAAAATGTCAGGGTTGCCACTTTCCTATAAGTAGGTTTTTTTTTATGTTGAAGTGTGAGGTTGTCATTTTTCATACAAAATAATAGATTCTGGGTAGCGGGAACATCGGAAAATCGCTTCCTGAAGGAGAACGGAAAATGGGAAAATTATGGGCGATATACTAAAAGATAGGTCTTAAATAGGTGAACATTGGGGTAAAATTTCAGGGTTGCCACGTTCCTAGAAGTAGGTTTTTTTTTATGTTGAAGTGTGAGGTTGTCATTTTTCATACAAAATAATAGATTCTGGGTAGCGGGAACATCGGAAAATCGCCTCCTGAAGGAGAACGGAAAATGGGAAAATTATGGACGATGTACTTAAAGATAGGTCTTGAATAGGGGAATATTGGGGTAAAATGTCAGGGTTGCCACTTACCTAGAAGAAGGTTTTTTTTTATCTTGAAGTGTGAGGTTGTCATTTTTCATACAAAATAATAGATTCTGGGTAGGGGGAACATCGGAAAATCGCTTCCTGAAGGAGAACGGAAAATGGGAAAATTATGGTCGATATACTAAAAGATAGGTCTTGAATAGGGGAACATTGGGGTAAAATGTCAGGGTTGCCACTTTCCTAGAAGTAGGTTTTGATGTGTAAACATCTTAGCGCTAGATATTAAGAAAAAAAAAAAACACTCTCGGTATGGGTAAACTTGAAAGAGGAAAGACAAAATTACAGATACGCCACCATCTTGTTTATTTAGATTTTTAACTAATGGATGCAAATGGTTCATGCATTGAATAGAGTAATTTGAGATAATGTGGTAAATGTCGGTAATGTGGTTGGGTATAGTAATACACCAACGACACCAACCAAGCCAACGGTTTGTGCATTAAGTAGTGTCGGGAAACTTATCATCATCATATAATTGTGGAAAATGCAGTTTTTAAGGCATGGTGCAACTGTAATGATTTTAGGGTCTAAATTGAGTATGATTTTAAGAGTTCCCACATTCTCTAAAAGAACCTTTTTTGAAAGTGGAGGGTGAGGTTAGAAACAAAATTAAATACATATTTACGCTCAGCCCTGAATCACATGAAATAACATAACATGTTCGACGGGCGCCTTTGGCAACCTCATCAGTTTACTATATACTGTAAGTTATAGTATAAACTATATACTACACTGATTTTTACACATCATCCCCTTGAGTCCCGGTACTCACACATTATTTTTTCTATACACGTGGAACACAAAAAAATGGATATGGCACAAAGCAATTCTCATCAAATATGTATGCGAAAGGCAAGAAAGCATGGAGTTGGACGATAAAATTTGAAAAGAAAATCGATTGCATTTCTTTTTTCAATACATTTTTTATTTACCAAATCCAATAACAATTAACATTTAAGGCTAGACCGCACTAGGCGGAACTGCACTGCAGCGGAACTGCGATTCAATTAACAATTAACATTTAAGGTACGACCGCACATAACTGCAGCGGAACTACACTTCACGACGCGGCAAAACATTATAAGTATAAAATTGTATGAGCTATCGCACTAAGCGGCAACTGAACTTCATTAAATTTCATACAAATTATTTAAAAGGTCACACCGCACTAGGCGGAACTGCACTGCAGCGGAACTGCGATTCATAATAATTTTTATGAAATTTTATGAAGTTCAGTTGCCGCTTAGTGCGATATAGCTCATATAATTTCATACAAACAATGTTTTGCCGCGTCGTGAGTGTAGTTGCGCTGCAGTTGTGTGCGGTCTTACCTTAAATCGCAGTTCCGCTGTAGTGCAGTTCCGCCTAGTGCGGTCTAACCTTTAATATTCTTCTTACAAAAAAAAAAAAAAAAAAAAACAAAACAACAAAAATTAAAGCAGTTTTACTGCTTTGTTGACTTATTTGTTTATTTGTTTTTGACCTTCTTGGGATTTTTCTGTCACAACTACTGTTAGCTGAATAATTTAGATCAGATCTTGAATCATCAACTTTCGGAAAAATAATAGTTAGCATACATAATGTGCTACCTTGATTTAACTGAGTAAGATTTAATAAATTGAAAAATAGCCCGACGACGAAGAGGAAGAACTAAAATCCTTGGGCAATAATTCGTCATCAAACATGCTTTACCAATTAAAAAAAAAAAAATATACATATATATTTTATATCCTGCATTTATTTAAATAAATTGGAAAAATAAGAAAGTACTTAAGGATGCCGCTGCTGGCCACAGAACCAGGTTCAGATGAAACAGTGTCCATTACAAAAAAAAACTCATAAACATCCCCGATTGCACTTCCTTTCACCTTGGCAGTCAACTTTAAGCCACGACTAACTGATTTCATACAATCGTCTCCGAATATCTACATAACTGTAATGGAGATGGCAAATACCAATACTAAAATTTTGTTTCCGATCACTGTAATGGAGATGGCACATACCAATACTAAAATTTTGTTTCCGATCATTGATTGTCCCACATACATAGCATTTCTTTAACAAAAAGTGCACGTAGGACAAACCAATTCGCAACTTTCTTAATATTTTCTCTACCTATTGTCGCCGTGATATGCACGTAGAACAAAACAATTCTCACAAAAAATTGCGAAAAATTGTATGGGAAAGTTGTCCCAAACGCCAAAAAATGGTTTATGGCACAGAACAATTCTACAAACTGTTGATTTTGGTGGATATGGAACAAAATCGATGTTCGATATCTCGGGACTGGAAAGACATAGCGCGAATCGGATCACATATTTAGAAAGAGCATACAAAATTACCATAGAATCTATCCCTAACTCAAAAACGACAAAAGTGGCGTATGGAACAAAACAATTCTCAGGCGACGATGTGACAAATACCTCTTCCTCTATTTCTTCTTCTAAGGGCGCACTGCACAACACACGAGACAGGTGTGGTTCCGGCTTAAGTTCACTAAAAACTGTTATATGCGTACTGTAGGCAGCACCTTATGTTTGCACCTTAAATTTACTTGTCAAAACTTCAAAAAAAATGGCTGTGTAATCTTTTCTTTAAAAAATTTAAAGTGAAAATAATTAAATTGTTTCACTTATAAATACAAAATTCGAAAAAAACAAAATTTAGTTCTAATCATGGCAACATATATTAATACAGTTAAACACTTATTCGAATCCTACAAGCTGTGGGTTGCCCAGAATCCGCAAGTTATTACTGATTTTGAAACCACGGCCAAATGGGTGTCCTACTTCATTGCTGGTAAATAAATACAAAATATTAAGATTTGTATGAAATTTGTAGTGAATAATTTTAAATTATGATTTTGTTTTCAGGACGAATATCAAAATCATCGATTAGCACTGAATTAATTTATAGCCTGTCCAACTTGCTTATTTTGTATAATGACAAAATTATTGAAAAAGCTCATGGGGCACACAATGCTGTGGAGAAAACAGGCTACCGGTTAAAGGTTATTCTTACTACTTTAGAGTACTGTGAGGTGCTTTTGGAGACATCGGCGAGGAAAATGTATGGAGATAAGGTACGATGGATGGTTATTATCGCTATACAAACAATAAAGTAAGTAAATTTTAATTTATTTATCTTAATTATTATGCCACTCTACTTCATCGTTAAGCCAATGGGTAAAATACTATCAACCTATGTTCATAATTTTTTAATAGAACAACTCGATGTACACTTGCTTTGTTTATAAAAGGTGTTCTCGTTGTACGGGTATTTGTTCAGCGTTGCAGTATACTGTTACAGCAACTTAGAAAGCTCCTGTCGCGTAAGAAAGCAACAAGTTCTTTTCATCTCTTCCTATTAGCTGCATTATAACTACGATTTGGCAGTGCTGAAAATTCTAGGAAAGGATGTTCAGAATGTGGAATTGACATCGTGAACGAAAAGTCTGTAACTTGTTAGCAATGTTTGCATGACTGACTCCTATGTTTATCGGCTTTAAGAAGCAAAATCGACTTTCTAATCCCAGTAGGCATTATTTTAAGAACTTAATAGTTGTAAGCTAGCAGAAGGTAGTGTCGTTAGCTAATAAAAAGTTACTTCTAGAACAATCAAGAAGAGCAGAATTCAGCAATATTGCACTCGAGCAAAACATTTAAGCCTGATGTTTGCATTCGCAAAAAGAGTATTTTAGGGCTACATGAAATTTGACCCCAATGAAATATGGACCCAAACATATAATGAAAAATGGCCCCAAAAATGTATATGGAAACAAAAAAAATTTGTAAATTGGGGCCATTTTTCATGGTTTTAGGGCCTTTCTTCATTTTTATTTTTGGAGTGAAATTTCATTATGAAAAATGGCCCCAAACTTTTATTCTTAAACCATTGCAAAAAAAACTTTGTTAGCAAACCGACTGACAACATAGGCGCCTGCCAGGTGACTGAGCATACCTTAAGCGGAGCGACGGAGTCGCGTGAACGGGACAGAGGACCCGAAAAGGGAGTTAAAATCCTTGAACCCGCCAAGCGGGCCAAACAAGGTACTTTTAAGGCTCTCCCCAAGCGACGAAAAACATTTTTTTGTACAACTGTAATTTTTCTGTTGTCGTATCTTTCGTATACTAATTTTCGGGCAATTTCACATTCCAATCCATTTTTCATAAGATTGGGGCCATCTTTTCATTTTGAAAATGGGGCCATTTTTCATTTTTCGGTTGGGGCCATTTTTCATTCGGGCCAAATTGCATGTAGCCGTATTTTAGTTGTGTTTTTTTAAATTGCTCAGAGATTTCTGAGAAATCAGCAAAATTTGCTCAGTTTTGCTGGCAAATACAAAGTAAAACAATTGGATTAGTTTGTTTAAGGTAAAATCTCTGAAATATAAACTGAACAAATTATGTTTTCATATCGCGATAGTGACCATATATGGATGGAGGAAAAAATTTGCTTAGAACCTAGGTACGTGTAATTTATTTTGATATATTTTGTTTTAAGTTCTTGATGCTGCCTTTCGCACACCAATATCTTGAAAAATTAAGTGATGACACATACATTTTTTCATACAATTGAAAAGATCATTTACGTTAAGATAATGTATAATTTAGTGTCATTTTCTTAAATTAAACAAGACTTACTTCCAAGACACTATATTATACTTATATAGACAGAGACGGTATTAGAACATTTATGAAATTGAATTATGTATTTATGTTGGTTCAAATTAGGACTATGATACATAATTGAATATGAAACATATGAATCTACTGATACCATAACTAATATGATTCAATAACGATTATCAAAGTTATAGTAGTTCTTACAATTTAAAAAATAAAAATAAAATCTTTTTCATACAAAAATTATTTTTCTACATTCTTTATATGTATCGCTAGATATAAACAATACAAATATAAAAAACAAATCTGAAACAGAAATTACCAACTTCAAACTCAAAAATCTCGAAAGTCCGTTGAATAATATTTGGAATATTTCACTCATACATATAACACCTAAACATCACCTTTCATTTAATACTCAGTTAGAATATAGAATTCACTCTCTGTCGGAGCACCCATCCAAAATGGGCAATGGCCAAGTAGCTATGCTTGTCAGCAGCAATATAATAAACCTCAAATTCGACCAACGTATCGAGTAAACTGACTGACTGCACTAAAATTATTTGCAAGTTATTAATGTAATGCTGTGCCTTCACCACTGACTTTAGTTGTAATAATCATTTTTAATGACAACAATTATGTACAAAATGGTAGAAATAATAGCATTTTGGCACTCTAACATGCAGTAAAACTTCAAAAAAAAAAAAAAAACAAAATGGCCAAGTCTGTTCTTAATGAATAGTTAAATCATGTTTGAAATACAGTTTGTTTTGCATAAGATGTGACAAAAGGCTAGTGCTTAGGCAAAAATTGTTCAATAGGGGTGTCTGATCAGCCAGGAGGGGACAGTTTTCTAAAAAAAAAAATTAACCTAAAACAGAAAGCAAATGTTAAAAAAACATACACATGCAACCAATTTGGCTCCTTCTTATCTGACTGGTTAAAAATTCAAATGGTTTGGCGCCAATCCATTTCAACATTTATCCCGTAGAATATGCGCGCACCAATTGGTTGTTTGGCTCGCTCGTGAATGGCCAGCTTTACATTCTTTAATCAAAATCCTTGCGAAATCAAAAATATGTATGTGACACCAAGAACTTTGTATCATCTATATTTCACTTCTGATATAATGATTTTTTTTTTTAACTATCTTTTTTGAGATAATCAATCTAAAATAATTCATATCTCCTTACCAATACGAGATATGTAAAACAGTTGAAAAGGTATTTTTCTAAGATATTAATTCTGCTATAATAATTCAGATTGTCAAAAATATATTAGACTATCAATAAAAAAAAATACTTTTACTTTAACACCCACCACTTAGCTACACAACAGTAATAACATTTCACTTCTTATGTTTTGTTTTTCCGTTCCTCTACCAACCTAGGTAGAGATTGTGATAAGGAGGACCTTATCGTCTTTTTTTTAAAGAATTATTATAGAACACAAAAAATCAACAAAACAAAAAATCGATTAAAATTCCTTTAGAGTTTAATATCTTGAGTTATATTGGTGGGATGGCCAAGATTATGACGTTTGCACCTAAAGAAAATGACAGAGCATCACGACATATAATTTTTAAATGTATTGAAGTGGTAATACCTCTGAAAAAAAAATAGAAAATCGCTCATTTCAAACCTCCACATCCGCCAAAGTCTGAAAAAGAAACCTGCCAGACCTTTGTTTTCGATACCACGATATATGTATGCACCTACAAACCCTCGTACTCATATTTTGGTTATCAATTCACTCCCAAAATTTGCTGTCGGCTCTCAGACTATAAGATGAAATAATAGGAAACAAACTCTTCTAGGCATAATCGTTTTGCGTTCGCTGTGAAGTAGAAATTCATTCATAACTATGATAGAGTGGCCTTTAGAATTGATTTTATTTTCTTCGTATTAAACTAAATAAAACCAACAAAACATTATTGAAAAATATTATTATTTTTTTGTTTGATTTCTCAGAGCAATTGGAAGATACTTATTACTTTTTAAATATGGCGAAAACATTATTCGTTCACCACCAATTAAGCAATTAAATCGAAAATCTATTGATCAGGAAAAGCAGTCTGATATTGGCTTGGCTGATGTTCAAAATGGTTTAATTAAACTGGAACGATCCGGACGTGTGATCCGAAAAGTAGAGGGTGCTCCACCTTTACACTACAGAAATTGGCAATCGCTACAAATCGATGAAACCCCAAAGAAAAATTCTTCTATTTTATTTAAAGCAGAAGCCTTATACATTGCCAAGCCAATCTTACATTTATTATCAACGGCAGTTTTTGGCACAAAGAGTTGGAAGAGCTATTCTATTGCCTTTGCCCTTGACATAATGAGGTATGTGTTAAATGGTTATGTTTGTTTTGTTGTTTTACTTTTGTTTTACTTTTGTGTTCTTTTTTTATTTAAGCATTCGTTCATACTACGAAAAGAAGCATTTGTTGACAAAAGAACAAAAATTGGAACTTTCACGACGAACCTGTAGCTTGCTGATGTTCTTGGTTAGGTCTCCGTTCTACGAAGCAGTAAGCAAACGGAGAATCGATGGTTTGATTGAATCGTGTGGCAACAGAATTCCATTCGCCAAGACTATTTGTGAACCACTCAAAGATTACATTCCACAATGGCAGGACACATACTTTTACACGTGGTCAACATAGTTCGATCTTGTCCTAGCTAAGTATTTTAAGTATAAGTATTTTTTTGGTTAAATTATGGGTATTTACGGGGGGGAGGGGGGGGGGTTGCTTGGTAGGGTAAACTTTAAACGTTGAACTTATATTTAAGAAAAGAAAGTTGTATTTGACTACGATATGGAAGCATAATAAAAACATATTTTTGTATTTATTAAAATCTTAGATTTCATTTATAATTATGAAAATTAGAAATTCAAAGTGGAAACAAAAAATAATTATTGTACATCAAGCACTTGTTGTGATAGCAGGCGAACCCGATCATCAAACTCCTTTTTACTCTTCATGCACATTTTGTTGGTACTACAGCACATGTTTTGGATCAATAAAAACAAATAGGACTCGAAAAAAGGGTCCCGTAATTCGGTATCTCTGTTTGTCATTAACCGCTAAAATCTATGTCAAAATTTAAAAAATAAATATTTTTTATGAAAATTCATTATCTCGAAAACAAGCTAGCCTCGTCCACCTAAAAACTAAAGTTTTTTTCAGGGCCACTGCCTCTTGCGAGGAATTGACAAATCCTCCAAGAGTATCACTTGTCATGAATAAGTGCTTCTCGTCTAGCCGTTCAGATTCGGCATACAATTGTAGGTCCCTTCCATTCCTGTCGACACGCGCACACATGAATGGTTGCGAGTTGTTAGTCACTAGGCCCTGGTTCTTCCCGAGCCGTTGTGTCACCAAATTTATTTATTTGAATTTATTTTTCTGTTACGATTTGATTTTGGCACAGTTCTAAATTCTAATCCTTTTTGATTTCAGTGAATTTATATTCACCCCTATTACGATTGTCGTTTCACTAAAACGGCAAGTCTCTAGAGGCGACAGTTGGCGTTTAAATAAATCCAAATCTTCGACATTCTTTCCAATCTCCATGCATCTCATCATTATGACGAAATTCGTTTCAATTAAACATCAATTGCCGCCTTCAGGGACGTGTCGTTTTAGTGACACGACAACCATTATAAGCTATGGTTATTAGGGTGATTCTGTTGTAGAAGCCTTCTTGCGAAATTTTATGTGTGAGAGCATTACTGACATTTATATTTTGCGAATTAAATCAAAATTCGAAACCTATCGAATTTAAAATGCACCACTATGCACTCACACATGCCTGCGACCAATAGAAAACGCCCAAAAGTTTCACGAACTCATAACATAATAGACTACATTACCGACATAATTTTATCTCAAAATACACAAAGCCATCCCTGCTTTTTGTATAACACTTTGAATTTTGACACTGACATTTCTCTTGATTTATTTTTTTCCTTTAAACAAAAACACACGTGTGAAGAAGTGTTATTTTAAAATAAATTAATTTACTTTTCTACGCATTTAATAAAATAAAAAGAAATTCATCATGGGGATGGTATCAAAGCGTAAAAAGATGCATTATGGGGATACCCATTTGCAGCGAAGATGGCGTGTACGTAATCGTAAAAGGGACCTTGATCTGGTATGAAGAAAAACAAAACAAAAATATGAGATTTGTTTGTCTTTTTATTAAAAACAATTATAATTATTTAATACTTTATAGATTGATAAGGACATACAAACTGGAGGAGAAAAACTGATAAACCAGGATGTAGATCTAGAAAAACCTGGTTTTGCTCAATTCTATTGCGTACATTGTGCGAAGTACTTCACTGATGATCATGCTATACAAGCACATTTCAGAACGAAGGTATGAAGAATTCAAATACCCACTTATGTTTTATATATATAAAAAGGTCGCTTAAGAGTTGTTGAATACCTTGATTAAGTATCTAGTGCATAAACATTCCATCTATAATGGACACTGGTTCACGCATTTTTTGAGCTTAAAATACGCTTCACCCTATTGTAAACCTTTATTTAGTTTAAATACTTACTTAAGATAGCGCTACAGGTCAGTTTTGACCAGGGCCTCAACCAACGGGTCTTCTCCAAACAGCTCTGTCCCTAGCTAGTTATCTTCAATTTCGCACGTCAAGTTGGTTGAGAACCTATTCAACTTGCTTGCATCACCAGTCTTTCTTTTCCATCTCTCGGGGATAGACTAAAAGACTTTCGGCCGGAACATTGGTGTCCATAATCTCTATTCTCAGTTGTTTCCTTTTTACTTTTGTGACTAGGTCGATGTCCCAGTTCCCCGTCTATGGATACGGAACCGAAGATCACCCAAAGAATTTTTCTATCAAATATTTCTAAAGCGCACTAATCCACCGCCAACAGGGTCCATGCCTCTGCACCATACTGCTTGACCGGGATGAGGAGTGTCTTATATAGATACAGTTTAGTTGCTCGAAACTCAATACAAAATAAATAAAAAGAAACACACTAGAGGCCCTGATGGTTTACCTTCAATAATTTAAAAAAAGATCTATTCAAACCTATTGAAGCCCATTCTGCTCTCTTCCGGCTCTAAATTTTATACGGGAATTTTATATTGGAACACACATTTAAGAGAGAACTATCTAATTACTGTCCCATCGCATCCCTAAGCTTT
Source organism: Melangyna quadrimaculata (assembly GCA_949320155.1). Lineage (NCBI taxonomy): Eukaryota > Metazoa > Arthropoda > Insecta > Diptera > Syrphidae > Melangyna > Melangyna quadrimaculata. Next base: position 85,081,769 of record OX439484.1, read on the forward strand.
TTGAAAGAAATTTTTGCAAGCAAAACAAATTTGTCTCCCCCAGTCAACAAAGGTTCCTTGGTGATAGACCAATTACAACAAATTTAGTTGACTTTGTCTCTGGAATGGTAAATGGTAAAGAAATTGATGTTATCGCACCGGACTTTAGAGGACGTTCTCGGCCCTATGATTTTCATATTAACAATCAATAATGTTAACGAAAGACTCTAACTCTGCTTATGCCGACGCTCCCCAATCCCTCCATGTACTTCCTTTATCAATAACGAGCCGGTTACAAGCTGATTCATTTCGTGATAAGGTACTGAACTTCAGATCCAATGTGTAAAAAATCGAACTCCAATAATAATTTTCTTTAAAACCACTGAAGCGATTTTCTTCAAACTTCGGACTTAAGGTTATATAATAAATAAATACTAAAAGTTGGCATACATTCATTATATTGTTATAGCTACTTTGAAATTGTTAGCTGCAAGAGCAAGTATGTGCAATCAAGTCGTGCAGTTTATTATTTTTTTGAATCGTGATATAAATCAAAAATAATTTGAGAAGAAATATGCTTGAGCAAGCAATATCGTTTAAACCTTTTAAACTTTCTAAAACTTAAAAACAGACGAGCACACCATACTAATACTAATGTTAATGTGTTTCCTTAAAAAAAATAACTTCCGTATAAGTTATGACAAAATGTTGTCCCTTTAAACATTTTCTTTTGGTCTAAATAAAAACTAAACAATTTTATTGGTAGGTTCACAAACGTCGTCTTAAAGCTTTGGAAGTTGAACCATACTCGATTGAAGAAGCTGAACGCGCTGCTGGCCAAGGCAGCTACATAAAACCCAAAACTCGCTCTATGGCCACTCAACCAACCAAAGAAGAAGTAGCAGCCGGAAAAAGAATACAATTAGAAGAAAAACCAGAGACACCTGCGAAGAAGCGAAAGATGGAAAAAATGCAAGAATAATAATAAACGATTTAACAAAAGTTACGAAACAAATGAACTAAAGATATGTACATACAAATATTTTTCTTTGATAATTGTATCAATAAAGAAATGACAAAAAAAAACATACCTTTGTTTTGTATATTGAAGTATATTTTATAATTCTTAAACATTATCGGTATTTAACTTTAATCTTAATGGATACACTAATATATAATAATTCTAAACACTTTTTTTAATAATATTCTTTGTATTGTGTAGCTTCGCCTCGCGACTAGTATTTTTTAGTTTAATTAATTTCCTTTTGTTTTGTTGTCCAATTGTTTGTTAATAAATCACGTTATTAAACGAGGCGCATGCAAACCATGTACATTTTCTATAGGGGGACAGTGTGTAGCACCCGGTGGACCCCAATCGTGGAGACCACGTGAATTAGCTAAACGATGCGTCAGCCGGTGGGCAATACTAAAACCCCCACTTCCTTCTAGTTGGGTCAGGACTATTATCACTTGCCTTTAAAATAAGAAAAAAAAAAATATATTTTTTTGGTATATATCTTCATCTTAAAAAGTTTAAATAAAATCGAAATTACCTTTGCAATGGAGGCACGGAGTCGACAGTCTTCAATTCTCCTCTCGTTGAAACGACGTTGTAACTTTCCTGACAATCACATTTCACGTGAATCCATTTATTTTCGTGCCGATTTTCGACCATCACAACCAGACCAGCCCAGCCCTAGACAAAATGAGAATATGTTTATTAAAACCTCTTAACGTCATATAAGCTCTAAACTTTCTTTGCCACAGCTTGTTACTGAACTTCCAATATGGGAATCATTATTTCTATTCAGTGAGAAAGACTTTTAACTAATAAAAAGTCACTCTCCACTTTAAAAAAAAAAAAAATATTTACCTTCGTCAAGTAATACGCTGTCATTCCTTCTCGGCCCTCATGTCGTTGTCCTTTAGTAAGTGTAAGACTTATTATGGCATCGGCTAGCAGATGTGATGGCGGATTAATTTGTTCGACTAGAAGACGCTTAGAACTATGTATGGCTAGCACACACTGAGGATATTGCTGAGGATCTTCGATGCCAGTATGCCAATGATTAAATGCCAAGCAAACTAGTAAATACATATCGCGTTCTAACATTTTATGGCAGCCAACGAAACCACGGACCTGTAAATCAAATTTCAAGGGCCAATTATTTTCGTTTTGCAAACAAATATTAAAGAAAATAATAGATTTTACCTGCCGTTTACTATGCTCCACTAATCGACCAACTTCTGGACTTGCCGGTGAACGAGTTCGGAAAATAACTACACACAAATCAAGTTGTGATCGTTGTGATTTTTCAGAGTTTCGTTGTCCCTCTTGGAAGAGTGTAAATTCAGCTTCAGTTGGTTCCAGTACAGTCAGCAGGACACATGACAATGAACACAGTGGTTGAAGAGTTCCCTTAAAGATTAAAATTATTCAAAATATAAACAATGATACCCATTGAATAATGAAAGAAACTAACTTGTAGTCGCACTTCGTTCCAACCCGATCTAACTTTACAAATATCGATGCAATCAAAGTAATTGAGAAGATCCTCAAATGATATCCAAAACACACCCTCCGATGCTCCATGGGGCATAAGAATTTCTCTCAGTTCGTCAGTCCATACATCAGAGTCGTCCGACCAATCACCTCGCCAAGAATAATGTCCCCACGGATTTCTGAGTTTCAATAGTCGATGACCATGAATGTCCTTTACGTCGAGCACCGAGTATGCATGCCTCGGTCGCAGTCCTTTTCTTTGGTATTCATCTTCGTCTACTTTCATATTGCCACCTCCACAGCTTGCTCCCATCAGGAACTTGACACATCTTGAACTAAGCAACTGCGCCCAAATAAGATCTTTATCAAGTTCATCTTCACTGGGCATTGGAAGGGAGCTTGGTTGCAGTGGAATACTTTCACAAGGAGCACCTGTTAGTGTCGCCAAACCTTCAATAGCTCGTCCTGATACTAAAGCTTCATAGCATCCATGAATTTTCGCGACTGCCTTCTCGATCAGGGGCACCCAAAGTTGTTTTCTTTTCGCCTGAGAATACACAAGATGACCCCTTTTATCACATGGCAACAAATCATCCACCAACACCGTCGTCCACTTTCCGTCCTTACACAGCCGCACTTGATAAGCACCTTGGGGGCAAATTTCTTTGGTCACCAGAACCTCCTTGACTAGGTCTTCACGTTCAGCGAGAACAGCCAAGGCGCTAAGAAGCCAGCAGTTACCCAGAACACCTTGGCATATATCCGATGGCAGCGGAGTTCGAAACACAGCCCACGGAGGAAATGCCCCACCATCACAATTTATTTCATGCGGTCGGCGCCATTGAACAACTGGATTTCCATCACCACCAGTAACTGGATTGTAATAGAGGCTCTTTGGGGCTGGAGGAAATGAATCATCAACGAAGAGCTCATTGTTCTCCCTGCAATATTGGATAATATTTTCCCATTTGTTGCGAGCTTCGCTCTCTTCGATCTGCCGCAAGTTTTCCATTAATTTACTCTCTTGGCGATTCATATCCACTATAATACCACTTCTGATATTTGGTTCTGCTGGAAGAGTATTTGCGAGACCACGTGGGCTTGAGCATATGTCACAGACAACGCTAGCTGAGGAATTTTCATACGTACACGCTGGGCACTGCCAAGTTTTAATTGATGTTGAGGAACCGCTACTACTATGACGATTTACATTAACTGATGATGAGGAAGATGGTCGTGTAACAACCGCCCCAGTACTATGACGCTAAAAATTTATAAAAAGCAAAACAACGTATAATTAATTGATTATAAAAGTAAATGTACTGCTGTGGTTCTTTTGATCAGTTATGAAACTGTTTTAACTAATTCTTTCAGGACACATGGGCAAGCCATATAATTCATGAACTTACAGTGGCTAACTTACCTTTGGAATTGCTCCTGAGGAAATCCTATCGTGCCTTGGCGATGGGCTTCTTGAAGTTCTAGGTGTCGGTGGAACAAGACTTGAGGAAGAAATCCCTGAAGTATGTTGTTGTGGCGACAATGCATTTGTTTGACTATTACTATTTAAAGAAGGTGATGTCGTCGACGGTGATACCGTTCCTAAGTTGTTGGTATTTAAAGTTGCCAACACATGCCGATTATGTAGTGAAGTGTGGGTTTTATTGTTTTGATGATGATGATGGCCACTGTTACTATTATTAGCTGGTGTTGATGTATATGGTCGAAAATTAGTTTGCTGCCCGGATATTATGGGTATTGTTCGAACTGATTTGCATGCAATGCAAATATTTGAGTTTAGGGAGTTCTTCAAAGTACACTGACTGCAAGACCAAAATTCGCCTTTCCTTAAAGTCATGTCTTCAATTGATGTGATACTTTTAAGTTTTGATCCACCGCAGACAACACATGCCATTGATAAATGGGAATTAACGAGTGTGCACTTTTTACATGTCCATTCCTGGCCTGGATGCGAAGATGAATCACCTGCAAATATAAAAAATAATTAAATTATTAAAACCTGATTTTTTGTAATGGCTTATTTTCTTGTTTTTGATAGAAGCGGGCATATAAATAATACCAAACTCTAGTGCACTTTGCATTCCTAAGAATTTATTTAAATATTGGGTTAACTATGCGCATTAAGTAAAACTTCATCAAGAGACAGCAGAAAAGCTCAATTTATTAAAAAAAGAGCGCGTGTAACTCAGTACTCGTGGCAGAAGTGAAACTTCTTTTGATATATAAAAATCTCGATATGTATTGGGATATTAAGGTTATATGCGTAAGACGCAGCTATGTGTTCTATATCAAAATGATCGATGTGTTGGGGTTGTAAACTTGAAAATTAAATAATAATTTAATTTAAAGTAAAAAAGGTGAACATTTAAAAGATATAAATCAGTTTATTTGAGAAGGTTTTCCGACTATTTCTAAAACTTCCTACACTCCAAATATCTGCCAAATCAAAAATGTGTATATGACAACTTTAATTTGGTTTTATGTATTTTGCAATTATATATAATTCAAATTTGTAGCGGCCTCTCCTGACTTAATTCAATTTTTTGAAATTAGCCTATTTTGAGAAAAAATTTTTAAAATAATTTATATCTCCATACCAGTAGGAGATAGATAAAAATCTTAAACTAGTAAGATTATTAGAATTTCATTATCTATCCACCAAAATTTCAAAACTCTAGCATTCTAATTAACGAAATTAGAAAAAAGACATAAAAGGACATTTTCCCTTTTATCTGCTACAATAATATAGATTATCAAAAAATCCAAACTTTTTGCACTATAAAATATATTAGCCTATCAATACAAATGTTTACTTTAACTCTACCTCCCACCACTTAGCTAATCAATGATCTTAGCGTTGCACATGTGGCGTTACATTTTTTCGTTTCACAAAAATTCAACCTTGAAATTTCACTCTCAACGCGCCCAAAGAAGTTTCACTTCAAAAATATCACCACCAGTTAGTACATAAAAGTGGAGCTTCTTATTTAAAGGGTGGGCCATCAAGTGGTTTCTTTTTATAATATAATAAAGGTATAATATATAAAGATATAATTTAAGATTCTTTTTAAATCATAGGTTATTTTGACACTGACAGCTGTTTCCCACTCTTGAAAAGAGTGGTGGTACCGTTGGACCATTTTTCTTCGAAAATGAGGCTGGGAACAACCAACGATGGGCGTTACAGAGCCATGTTAACCGACTTTTCTTAAACTGAAGTTGAAGATATGGAATTGGACGACCTCTGGTTCATGCATGATGGCGCGCCATGCCACACAGCCCATGCCACAATCGATATTTTACGCACCAAATTGCGAAATCGTGCTATCATCCCTCTTGGAGATGTCAATATTGGCCGCCTCGGTGCCCCCTTTGGACCTTTGTTTGAGGGGAACCGTGAAGGACCGATGTTATTCCAACAATCCGGAAACGATTCAAGCAGTTAAGGCCAATATATATATATCATCCAAGCAACCGGTGAGTCACAGACCAAAACCATCAACAAGGTCTTGGAAAAATGAAGTGACAGAATACTGCGAAGCCAGCCGAGGCACCCACTTAAACGACGTTGTCTTCCATAAATAAAGGGAATGTTTGCTCTTACTAATAAAGCCCATATACATGGACTTAATGGGCACGACTGGATCGCACAAACTTGCTCACGTAGCTAAACACTTTAACGTGGCTTGAAGTTAACAGTGTGCATATGTAGTGGTTCTGTAACATTATTATATCAATAAAATTTTTTAAAAACATTTTAAAATATAAATTATTACTATAAATTCGTTTTTGTTTTTATTAGTTAAAACAGATAGAGCTCAAAAAAAAGTATGCCATCTGCGGTTTTCTTAAAAATTAATTTTTTATATATAAAAATTCTCGAACATTTTTAAAAATAAAATTTGATATGCCAACTTTTAGTATTTAATAAAATACAATTTTACACAAAATTAAAAAAATATTCATTAAACCGTTTTCAAGATATTGAATTTTCAAAAAAAAAATTCAATATTTTTTTTTTAAATCCAAAAATTACTTTTTCGAAAAATTGTATACGCAAAATTGTTAAAATTGGACCTCTTACATAAAAAATTTGTTCGAAATCGGTGTAGCCGTTAATGAGAAATTTGAAAACCAATAAATCAATTTTTGTATACTGGTTGTATGGCAGGTACCGTTATTTTTTGTGATAAAAAAAAATTCAATTTTCCCTCTAGGGAGTCCCATAAGAACCTTAAGTCCAAAGTTTGAAGAAAATGGCTTCAGTGGCTTAGGATCCAGGTCGCGGTACAGGCAGACAGACAGATAGAATTGCGCGACCTACTTTTTTCGCGTTCTCTATCATCGTAATGTTAGGGAAAATTATTATCTCGAGTTTTTTTTTGGCACGAATGCTAAACTTGCCCTATACTACGTATATCGCAATTAAAAATTTAATTTTGTTCATTTTATTGCTTTTATAAAAAGAAACTTGTATTTGGCCCACCCTGTGCATATGTTTATTATGTTTATTGACCATTGTTAATTTATTTTGTTGACTCCACTTTTTTTAGTCGTGCGACAAAAACTGAACTTATGGCCTGATGAACATTATAGCCCGAATGAGAAGTCAACGTAAGTAAGAAAATTTTGAAGTCGGAACGGATTTGTTGCTTTAAGAAAAATTATTACAGAATTATAAAAGTGTTGCCGTTTTTTTCTCAATAGTTAATTTTCTGTTTAAAGGCATTTTTTAAAAATAATTTCCCTTACACTTGCGAGCAAAAAAATGAATCCCCACATTTTGCTTTCTAAAATTAAAAATGGCAATGGATACAATATTTATGCTTAAATTTTTATGATCACGTTATCAAGCTTGGACTTTAAACTTTAAATTAAGGATAAAACTTAAAAATCCATAAGATAGTTTTCACGTTATCCACCATATTTCTGAAAATAACAAATTATACTTGTTAAAGTAGACAAGAGTTGGAAACATTGACACGCAATATAAGCGACTATTTTTGGTTTTTATTTATATTTTTTCTGATAAAAGGGAATTGCAATATATCTCGACTTCTTAGTCTTCTTAATCTTGGAAACACGCCTACAGAAGTTGCTCAAGTTGACACACTAATGCAACAAAATATATAAGTTAGGAGGTTTAAATGCGGATCGGTATCTCTGATATTCTGCTTGGTCCCGTCGTCGGTATCGTCACGAACGACTGGCGGCGCTTATCAACTCCATTTAAGATTTGTGACACGAGCTTAGGGGAAGGCTAAGAGCTAGAAATTCGACTCCTAAAACAATTAATGAACGAAAATGGCACTGGTAGACGAATGGGGGTATACCGCCAGAGACAGTCATGAACCTCATTAGGTCAGTAAAAAATCGTTCAGAAGCAATAAATAGATGGCACTACAAAATACTGAAAAAAAAAATATAACGCTTGATTTTATTTTAAATGCTTAACTACGCCGATTACCTATTAAACCCCTGAAGTGCTAATGTTGTTAGCTTCGATTTAAAACGTATGGTTTAAGCTTTTTAACGATATCATGTCAATTTAATCAAGAACAATTAATGCTGTTACATAAACCAATAACCAAGAGGGCGATTACGCCCTTTTTCGGTTGCATTTTTGTCTTAGGATACCTAAACCATGATGGATTTTTAAAAATGGGGTATTAAATGAAAGCTTAGACTGCCCTCTTACAAAACCAGTGGTCGGACAGACTTTTATTGATTGTTGTGGCGAGTGCGACCACTTTTGTAAAAACAGCTATTTTTGCAAAACTATTTGCAAAACTATTTCATATAGCCTAGGAAAAAGCTTTTACCACTTAAATGCATTTTAAATGCAAAGGTTAAAAAAATAGCCCTTTTTACAAAAGTGGTCGGACTCGCCGCAACAACCAACAAAAGTTTGTCCGATCACTGGTTTTGTAAAGAGAGCTTTCAGTTGATACCCCATTTATAAAAATCCATCATGGTTTAGGTATCCTAAGTCCAAAAATGCAACCGAAAAAGTGTGTGTTTCTACCAATCGCCACCTGAAAAACCTTGTTCGACTAGCGGTTTTGTTAATGTTAAGACTAAAGCTATGAATTGGCGTCATTCTCTTCTGAAGCCGCGTTGAGATAGGTAAACCTACGGTCCCCTCCCGTACTAATACAGATGTTAAAATTATCAATGCACAGATATTGAAGCACAATAATTCTAAGTATCTTGAAATATCATAAAAACGCGATGTTTTTCGTTTCAAAACTTATGTCCCGTAATCCCTCTAATATTCTCCATTAATTCATTAAATAAAACCGATGATGTTACGTAGTGTTAAACAAAAATATAAAATAAATGTACAAACCTGTTATAAATTGAAAATCGTCGTCTAAATCCTGTTCAAATGTTGCAATTGGAACTTCTACAATTGATGGTACTTCATCAAATGCATGAGACGATTTGGACTGTCCCATTTTCGTACTGCATTTAAGTTCCTTTCGTGACTCTTTAATTGTGAAAAAGAAAATTGTTAGTATTCATTAAGCAAGCAAAAATAAAACACATTCAAAAATGATTTCATTCATACCTATCGATGGAGCAACTGTATCACCAATTTTTGTTACAGTTATTAGACTTGGTTGTGTCAATGACGGTTGACTCCTTGTTGATTCACATATATCACATTGTTCTACCCAAATACGATTATAAGCGTATGAGCATTTTGTGCATGTCCACATTCTTGGAGGATTCGTAATCGGATTATTGCCGTTGTTAGAGTTTGTAGAATTCGTAAGAATACTTTTAGTCGACAAATGCGATGAAGAACTGAAAAATTTAATGTTAGTTAAAAGCAAAAACAACAACAATAAAACAAAAAACTAAAATTAAAATTAAACTGAAATAAAAACAACAGAAAATAAAATGAAATGAAATTAAAACAAAAATTAATTAATTTATTTGTTAGATTTCTTTTTATTATTAAATGAAATTATAATGACAATTTTTTGCTTAAATTATATTCAAATTCTTAAAACTTAAATAAGTAAATGAAATTATTTGTTTATTTTTATCCGAAATTATCTAAAATGATTATTTCCAAAGTCAGTTTCTTGCTGAAAAGAAATGGAAAAGTTATTTCAACTTTATTGCGAAAAAATATTGTTAAAGTTTCTCATCCTGTGCAAATTAAGGAGAAAATTAATTAGATCTTAGAAACTTGAATTGCCTAATTTTTATTACGTTAAACAAATATTAAAAAGGGAATTAATTGCATTTAGATGTATTTCAATTTGACAATCAGTAGCAAAAAGGGTCAGTGGGACCGAGATTTTGAATAAAATTCAATGTAAAAGAAGAAATGTTCTTATTATGCATATTAAATTTCTGTATTTCAAGAAGAAACATATATGTATATAAACGAGTCAATAATTGTCAGTGGAAAAAAATCTCCTTGTACCAAATTGGTGATATTCCTGGGCCTTAAGTTCACCAAGAATAATCTTAGATGACGCATGGTGGACGACCTTCTAAGCTAGACTAGACATAAAATATCAGTAGAGGAGTCATGTGGCTAGATGCGCCTGCTATTAAATAAATTAACTGACAATCATAACTATCAATTATTTTAGTTTATCGCACATAATGTACGTATTTCGGATAAAAAAGTATTGTTATTACTTAATTACAAAATTAATAACAATGTTTCACTTAAACTAAATTAAAACAAAAGCCCCTCATAAGCAACATCGTTGGTTTTGGACTTAAAAAAGAACATGCAAAATGAAAAATCTTCAAAGAAAATAATCTTATTAGTTTTAAAACACCCAAAACCACACGTACATTTTAGATTCACTCGGTTTTTTTGGACCCTTCCAAACTTTGGCGTAGATCGAATACTCTTCGTTTTCGTTATTCATATCGCTTCTATCACTGACTCCTGATTCTATCGATTGTCCACATAAAGCAGTGTTCATTGAATCTGTTACCCCTGCTACAGCTGCTGCAGACGATGTCGTCCCAGCAGTTGAATTATTATGACTTGTGGTCGTTTTCATATTTCCCATTATCTCAATAGAAGGGAGTTTACAAGCAAAATTATTATTGTTATTGATATTACAGTTGGTATTGCTGATATTGTTTAGATTGGTTAGCTTTCTAGCTGCTGGCGAACTGGTAAACTCACTCATAGATGCATATAATGAGTCAACACTTTGCTGCTGCTGTGGTTGTTTTTGTGCGTCAGATATTCCAACCATGTGAGTATGTTGTTTAACTTCATCCATTAGTTGTTGTTGAGAATTTCTTGGTTTGTTCTTATTTTTATTCAACTTATTGACCACAGCGTATATCGGTTCTGTAGTTGGTTCACCAACCTCAGTACCAGCTGATGAGTTATTACTGCCACTTACTAATTTGATTTTTTCCAAGTTTTGCTTAGCACGCCGAATTATTGTGCTATTTTCATACATATGCTGAATATGATGACCTATGGGATGATAATGCTTGCCACGATCGGAACTAGTGCCAGCACGACTATTCAACAAGGATTCATAGATGGTACTATCAACGATCCTGCTTTCAGATGGAACCCCCCCACTCGCAGTTGTGATCTTTGGTCGATTATTGTCGTTCAAATTCTTCGACCAATCTTTGACGGCAATAAGAACACCGTTACGTGGAAATGTTGAGTGTGCCGTTGGGTTAGTCGAAGAACGATTCGCATTGACGCTATACGATCTAGACAATGTTGTTATTGTCAAATTACTATTTTCATTGGTGCGATTACAAACACCACAAGTATCACATAGATGCTGATTGGAAATGCTACTGAAAGAACTAGTTTGCGAGTCAGGAAATGATGACTGACGGGGATATTGATGAATATGTTGTATTGGTTGTTCGCCTAGATGAGTATTTTAATTTCATATTATGATGATGTACATACATTTTTGCTTTTAATTTAAATCAGAAACAAAACCAAAAAAAAAAACAATTCTTTTTGATGTATGTGTTTAAAAGTTGGTTAAAATGATAATGAGAATAAATAACGAAAAAACTGATGAAAAAAGCTTGGAATTTAAAATACAGTTATGGTAATTAATATAAGCACACCCAACCCCTGATTTGGTTTGTGAAATTTCGATTTTAAAATTTTTTTGTAATTGTCTTCATTAGTGAATGGAAATTATTAATTTTTTTGATATAAAATATATATGCTTGCAGAGCATTATTTCAAAATAACATTACCCACAGTAAATAACTTAACCTAACAATTAGTTTTTTATGCACGAATGTGTTAGCAAGAAGTTCGGAGTATAATGCAATACGAGTTAATGTTCTGACTTCTTTGGACCGAACCTCGATAAAATACAAATTTGTTGCTTGTATTCTACAATCTTTATCGCTAATGGTTCCCAAACAACACAAGATTTTTGATAAGACTTAAAATTCTATTCTCAAAAGTTAAGTGTGTTGTTGGGATTCATTCGCAGGGCGATAAGATATTCTTTAAAATTGCATTTAAAGGCGACAAATAATTCTGAGCTACGAATCACCCAGGGGTATTTCCAATCCGTTTTTTTTTTTTTTTTTTTTTTTTTTTTGAAAAGCCTGAACTCGCCCTAGCGAGCAAATTCTGTGTTCTTATAACGTCTTCGAATTGCTAGCATGTAGATATAGGCTTTTTGCTGGGGCGAGTGAGGTGACGAATAAACTGACAAACTGATACGTTGTGAACAGTTGTGAAGCAATTGTTGTTAGTTGTGGACTCACGTTCTTTAGGAAATTGGAGTTTGTGGAATTTAAACGATTTAAGCTTATAATAAAGAGTAGAGACGGACGAGTTCGTTTTGTTTACTTAATTCCACAGATGACTCATCTTAAAAGTATGGAATTTCTGGAGAGAAATACCAATATCAAAGCTGTTTTATACACAAACTACATGATGTTAGTTTACTTAAGCTTAATAAGATGAGGATATAAAGCACATAAGAAATTATTAGCTGAGCTTGGAAACATTAAAAACCAACATTAAATACCGTTATGGAAAGAAAAAGAACTAACTGCTTAACATAAACACTCCTAATGCCTCCTAATACCCTGCGGAGCCTTAAGATTACTTAACCATACCAGGGAATAGTAATCCGTCACAACCGTAAACCGAACACCTTCGATATACGGCCGCAATCTCATATAGCAATCTCAATAGCCCAAAGTACAGCTAAGAATTCTTTTTCTGTTGTTGAGTTGTTGAGTAATTTCTCTCATTCATATTCACCTACTAAGGTAACATTAAACCTTTTCTCCCTCATCAAAGTTCTGTGAAAGAACTGCACCGATGCCATAATCCGATGCGTCTGTTTGAACGACAAAATATCGTTTAAAATCGTTTAAGTATTGGTCACCAAACACTCTTTTGGCTTCCTAAAACTATCCTCACATTCCTGAGTCCAATTGAACTTCCTATTCTTTTTTAATAAATCTGATAACGGCCTAAGGAATGCAAAATTTGGTACAAAACGGTACCACTAAACTGTCCCTATAAAACTCCTAACTCCTTTTACATTCCTCGGTGCTGGAATCCTAACCATGCTTTCCACTTTCTCTGTTAACCATTTCGATCCACTATATACTCTAAAAATTTCAGCGATGGCATGCAAAAATTGGACTTTTCCCAAATGACCTTCAATCCTGCATCACTCAACCTTTTCATCACCTCAGGCTCGAGGTCGGCACCCAAAACTGTGTCGATAAACCTCTGCCAAGTCGCAGGCGAGTAAATTAGTAAATTGAAAAATACCTCTCCCTGGAACCGTAAAGGCAGTATAGGGCTTTGATTCCTCCTCCATAGGAATCTGCCAATACGCTGACTTATTGTCTAGCGAAGACACGCAACATAAACACAATCTTGCATAGCATCGCTTGTATTATGTGAAAATTATAGTTTCTTGTTTCTTCTATTTCAGTAATTTCCCACTGAATCGCTAAAATAAAAAAGTTTTAACGTTTCGGCCGAGCGATCTCACTTGGGACGAGTGAGGGCTTGCCAATCATAATTTTTGTTAAGTTCAGTTCAACTTAAATCAATTTTATTACAAGAATTTTTCGTTTATAACATAATTTCTATACTGCTGGAAGAAATCAGCAGTAGCTTTTAACTCAATATAGAACATTTTAATAATTATTTTTCACAAAATTTATATCTAGCTGAGTTTTTAAATCTTACTAAATAAGTTTCTATTTTTATATTATTTGAAAGGATATTGTTAAGGAGAACGGTCATTTTTGTATGGGTTGCGTAGTGTAACACTTTTGATGTATATCATATGAAAGGTCTCAATGAGCGTATTCTTTTTTGTATGAGTATAAGTCGACTGTAGAACGTAGCGTTATGGTTAGTGCGTTAGTCTGCCAGCTCGAGGTCTGGGCTACTGCATCTTGCGAGGAATTGACAAATCCTCCAAGAGTATTACTTTTCGTCTAGCCGTTCGGATCCGACATAAAACTCATCATTCATCTCGATTCCTGGCAACACGCGCACACAGAAATAGTTGAAAGTTGTAAGTTACTAGGATCTGGTTCTTCACGCGCTTTTGCGCCACCCAATTTATTTTTATAAGTCTACTGTTAGCCTGCACTATAACGCTTTCCCATTTACGAGTTAATGACCTATATCTTATGAAAGGTCTTTATAGGTGATTTTTTGTGTGTTTATAAGTCTGATATTTCATGCAGGGAAAGTGCTATAGCCGAAAAACTAAAAATTGTTGAGCAGGATAATAACAATTTCCCTTAACGAGTTGTGTTAACACTTTATCAACTAAAAGGTATCAATGAACGTTTTTTTTTTTTTTGTATGCGCATTATTCTGAATATCTTGCAGGGAAAGTTTTAAATTGTATTTCAACAGCTATCAGTTCTGTGGCTATAACACTTCCCTTCTCGTGATACAGATGCCCATGCAAGAAAAAACAATACTCATGTGATAAAGGTCAAAAATTGTTACAACACTTGGGGCCCAATAAGTGTAATGGGAAAGTGTTATATTTCCGGCAATAGTATTCAGACTAAGATAAGTTCCGGATACGAGATATAGGCTTTGTCCTTACAGAAAAAAATAGCACTTATTGAGACCTTTAATATGACGAAAGTTGGCGGAAGGTGTTACAACATATGGGACGGAATTCGTATAATGGATAAGTGTTAAATTGCAGGTAAACAGCTTGTTGGCTTTAACACTTTCCTTGCACGAGAATTACTATTTATGCCCCTAAAATCAATACTACACTCATTGAGACCTTACAGGTGATACAAACGCAACTCGAACAGGGCAAATAATATAATGCAGTTCAACAGTTAGCAGTTTTTGGGATACAACACTTTCCCTGCACGAGATACAGATATATGCATCTACATAAAATATAGCACTCATTGAGACCTTTCAGAAGATGAAGGACATAGAGTGTAACAATCTAGATCACAGCTTGGACAGTTAAATTGTTTTAATGCTGCTCAACAGTTTTCAGTTTTTGGGCTATAGCACTTTCACTGCATGAACGGATATCGGGTTCTGGTAGGACACCCCGGATATAAATGTGATGCGTATATGCACCGTTTTTTTTTTTGTTTTTAACTAAGCGCTCGCTAAAGGGGGTTTTACTACCCTTAAAATTTTTAAACACAGTTTTAGCGTTAGGAAATTAGGGAAGGATTTAAGAGGAGATACCGATGCACATTGGTTTTGAACCTCTAAATATCAAAATAGCAGGGAAAAATAGTGCCGGGTAAAGCATTCCACATTCTTGTAGTGCGACTAAAGAAATAATCTCCATATTTAAGAGTACGTCCGAAGTTAGGGTCGAGGGTAAACTAATGTGCATTCCTAGAAGTACAAGTATTACGGGTGAATTGTTTTAGGGGAGGAATGTAACTGGCTATTTCAGTAGAACACTGTGTATAAAAATAACGGTAAAACAATGAAAGACCGGATTGTGAGAAAAATCTTTTGCAGAAGTTCATGCAATCCATACAAATGGTAAGCGGGCAACTAACATTGTTTCTGGCAGGGACTGTACATTGTATGTACTTTTATGTGATTCTCATATGAAGAATCTTAGCTTATGCCGTGCAAGAAATGTATAAATCCTTTACATGATACATTTTTTCCATCAAACATTTAAAACTATAATAAAACTATTGCTCGTGCTTACAACAACAACACAATAATTGTTCATGGTTATATAAGAAATAGATAAACAATTTGTCAAAAGGTAATATAATGCGTTAATATTAAGACAAAAGAAAAATCGTATGTATTATACCTCTATAAAGAAGACAACATTTAAGTTAATTTAAAAGACGATTCACGTTTCTTTCGAATGAGGTTTTTTTCTAAATCTTCTTTTGTCTGAAAAGCTTTATAGCTGTTTATTTTCTAAAACATTCAGCTTTTTTTTAATTTGACTTGATTTTGAATTACTTGATAGCAGAATACAAAAAGATTTAAAAAAATGAATGTATTTTGTTAGTGCATTCCTACAAATTTTAAATATGTTTTGAAAAAAAAAAGTTTTTTTTTAGAGAAACAAAATTTAACTTTCTCACCAAATACTGTATCAGAAATGTTGCTCAAAGATTTATTTGCTTTTCGATTGGTATACATTGACAGGTTACCCGGTCTAATGTTGTTTTTTTCCTCGTTGTTGACCCGCCGATCTCGATTGTTGTGTACTTCGGCTGTTATCGCACCACCACCACCACCGATCGATGGTAAACGAATATTTGCTGCTTCTGTAGTTATTCCCGTTATTGTTGCGGTTGGAGTTGTTGTTATAGTTGGATGTTTACATTCCTTTGATTCGGGTAAATTGAATATGTTTTTGCAATTATTAACGAAACAAATATGGCAGCTTTTTGTTAATAAATTTCGACACGACGATCCAGAGTCCATGCTCAGACTACGGGTGCGTCTCAGCAGTTTTGCTTTGTTTTTTCTTTCATTTTTCTCAGTTAAATCATCCTCAAATGAGGCTTGATGCTTATGCGCATTTGTTGTTGTTGTAGTGGGAGTTGCTTGGTTATTGGCTTGAATTTGTTTTTGTTGGTATTGCTGTTGCAAATGCTTCTGTTGTTGGTGTTGTTGTTTGCGATAGACTAGGGTTTCCTTGTAAATTGGTGCTAAGTAGCTAACGCTATCACAAGTTACACAATGCCATGTCACTGAATTATTTTCCAGCTCACAATCCTGACAGATCCATCGACGATTTAGACTTGGATTTGAAAAATGATGGAAAAGTTCGATTGAATTTTTTATATACTTTCGTGTATCCTCGCAGATAATGCAATTGACTTGGGGTACATTTGGATGATGTCGTTGTGGCCTCCTAAGACAACCACGCAAAAGGGTTTTGTAAACTCGTCGAGACTCGTTTCTGAAATATTCAATGGAGGATTTGCTATCTTTTTAAAATTTTGTTTTATATTTTAAATATTATAAATGTGAGAAAATATGTAACATACAAAACAAAAAATCATAACAAAACATACAAATAAAAACAGCTATAATACAGTTTCCTAAATAACTGTCATGGACAGGAATTATGGTTTAATGATAAAATTTTTCTATATATAAGTTTAAAATTCTTATAATTTTTTTGTCATAGAAAAAACATTCTGCAGGTTATAACCAAGCAGTTTTTGTAATACTTTTAAATGACTTCTATTGATATTGACTAAGAATATTTGTCTGATTTTTGTTGTGTGAGGGATTGAAAATAAACTGTTTGCGATAATTAATAATTACCTTCACTTTCTGGTGATTTTCTATCAATTCTTGAAGGGACTGTTATTTCTGCGGTACTATAGCAAATCGGGATACATACATAGTATGTCTATATTTTGTTAAAAAAAAAACGATTTTCAATGTTTATCATTGTGGGTTTATACATTTATAAACATTTATTTCATTGGCAAGCCAAAACTCATCAGAATTCTCAGAAAAAAATTTAATTTCGATCCTTCTTTTGCCATATTGGGCTTTTCAGAAATCAGAATCATGAGTCATTAAGAAATTGGGAGTTGATTATTGGAGTTTTTAAGTTTCTTCAATTCGATGATCTTTGCGTAGGTAGTTTAGTTTTTATTTTAAGCGAGAAAACTGATTTCGAACAAAGCTCAGTGAATGCGATAGGAATCATTTTTGACATTAGAATTTGTTGGTCACAGTTGAGGTGTCAATAAAGCACTGCAGTGATACACGTGCTGTTTTCGACACGTCTCGGTGCCATTAATAACATAGTATATGGATTTTTGACTTCAGCTGTGGCCGTAGGTAGGTGAAGAAATTGTCATTTTATTGGTGATACATTTTAAAAAGGCTAAAATACTTTTCCTGTTACGCCAGGCGATAATATTTTAACTAAAGGAAGCAAATAGCCATATAGACCGAAATGCACATAGTTTAAAACAGTCAATAACTAACGTGGCGCAGTAAAACCATACACTTTAATAATGATAGTAAATGGCAAAGCAAAAGAACTACATATTTGAAAAGAGGTACGTGTTTTAAAGAAGACGATTTAAAAGTTCCAATAATTTAAATTTCCGTAAAATCATTATGTCAAAGGACCTGACCAAAATTTATAAAAAAAACTGACCCAAAATACATATGTACATCTACATATAGGAACATACATTTTTAATTAAATTGAATAGAAACAGATATTTCATCGAAATGGTTTATAGAAAAGTATTTCTTTCGGTTGGTAATTCAATCCAATGAAAGTTTAAATTAGTTTTTTTTTTGTATACTCAATTATTAATGAAGAACAACGTAGAACAACCAGAAACTAGCGTGCTGAGCAGAATATAATAATACTGCATTAAAATTGATTTAATCTTGAAATAATCGTTATTTTTTATTGTTATAAAATATTTGTCATGTTATAAAAAAATACGATACCTATATAATGTAATTAAAAAGGAATACAAAAAATCAATATAAGATATGGGTTTACTTTTTAGAGCAACTTATTGGGAAATATTACATTTTTTTGTATCCAGCATTCTCGTTTATACAATTGTTAGGAGATACAACAATTCGGGCTTTAGATTGGCTATTTGACAAACGACATACACAAATGTTGTTCACATAAAATTTTAACAAATAAATCTGCTGTTCATCTTCTCGATCATTGTACATCTAGTTAGCACCGATTTAACCGATTTGGTAGACTTTTGAAGGACCATGGTTCCGATTTGGTACATGTTTTTAAAGGAACAAAGTCGTAGTGCATGCAATTACAAACAGTCATTGTATTATTTATAGGTGGAACTGTAACAGAACATTGTTATGTATTTGCTAAAATATCTGCAAAACAACGAAGGTTGCATTCAAAATGAAGAAAAGAAGTACCCACCCATCTTAGTACAGCTGGGAAAAATGCAAACAAAAATATGAATCTATAAAAACCAAACTAAATGCACGACGGGATCGCACAAAGTTGCCGAAGTCCTTTTAATAAGCATTCAAATGCCCATAAAAGCAAGAAAGAGTTGAAATAATGATTTCTGTTTCATTTAATTTTATTTTGTAAAAAAAAAAAAATGTTTAGAAAATGTTAGCATGCAATATTTCTTTAACTTCTTAACGTTGTTTCTTTTTTTCTTAAACATCAACTACTATATTTGTGTTAAGGGAATTGTTCGTCAAGAAACTGGGAAAATAGAAAAATCTTGAATGGCAAAAATCTCGAATTTCAAAATGCAGAATACCGAATTTTAAAAGCCCAAACGTCAAAATCCCGAATGTCACAATCCTGAATTTTAAAATCCCGAACTACAAAATCCCGCCATTTCAAAATCCCGAAAAATTGTTTGAGACTAATCCCGAATTTCCGTGGGCTTTTAGTATATATGCTTAGTACTTTTTCAATACCTTTCTTATAAATCCAGAAATTATGTAAAATGATATATCTTAAAAATTATTGCATTTTCGTAAATTTGTCAGTATTTTTAGCAGGGAATAGAAATGTTGTCATACAAAATTTATTAAAGACACAAAAACAAATATTCACTTCAGGACTATTGCATATTTACATTTACTCAAGACTAGAAAATCAATTCAAGAAATTATTTACATTCAACATTAAATCAAAAATAAGTCCACTTAATAAAAATGTTGGTTTTGTTTTTAAGAAAGGACTATATTGATAGAATAACAAAAACTACACCACACAGACTCTTTACAGGGTTAATTTGAGAGTGAATTTTAAATTCAAATCCGAAGCGCAAAGTCTAGAATGGCACTAAGATACAATTCGAGATTCGGAATTTTACAATTCGGGATTTTACATGCGGAATTTGGCAGTTACCCCGTCCCTACTTGAAATTTAATATTTGCAATTCTTGTTTGAGAAATTAAAAAAAAAAAAAACTTTAATATATTACAAACATTTCTTTTATCAGTACTTTTTTAGAAAAATCGCTTAATTTTACTTTTAATTCCTTCTAGTTTTTCTTCTACTTATTTCTTTATAGGGTCAGTTATACAAACTTGTTTCGGCATTTGACAGGGACTGTTTTAATTGGTAGTTGTTATGTTTTCTGGTAGTTGATTTTGAAATTGGTACCTCTAAATAAAGTTTCTGGTAGTTGTCCTGTCTTCGACCAGTTGAACACAAAGAACTTTTACCAATGTCGATTTTGAATCACTGTGTCGGCTCTAATATTTTCTGCCTATTTTAATTTCGATTGATTCATTACTTTTCTTGTTTGTTACGATTATCTAAGTACAGAAAAGATGTTCAACTTTTATCTGATCTCAAGATTTTAAACTAATTAATGTACCGCGCAGAATTGTCACACTTGTTTTTATTTGCCTCAATGACTTCAAATGCAATTTCAACTGAAATTCAAACCGAAACTTACATTTTTGAGCGATGTATTTATGATTTTCCAGAAAATTTTGTTTTCAGTTAATTAACTGCGACAAAAAAAAATACTTAAGCAAGAAAATCAAGCAAATTTCCTCAACAGTCTTATAAAGAATAATTTGTAGAAAAATAGCAAATTTTAATTGCAAAAAATACGCACCAATATTATGATTTCTGCGAGAAAAAACTCATATTGAATCGCTTTTCCAAAAATTAAAAAAAATTAAAAAGTAGTTTTCATCAATCGTCAGTCAAGATTGAAAATGTAGATTTTCTAAAAAGATTATCAGTGGTATTATCACTTCAATGAACTTTTTTAAAATATATCATGAGGCTCCGTCATTTTCCTTACTTCTAAACACCTTGATTCTGATGATCCGACTAGTAGAACTCAAGATATAAGCTTTTAAAGCGAACCTTATATTTGTTTTCTTGGAGATTTTTAAAACGAAAAAAATCAACAAACCAAAAAAAGTATATTATGGTTTGTTTAAGAAGCTTATAACTTGAGTTCTACTAGTCGGATAATCAAAATCAAGGTGTTAAGAAGTTAGGAAAATGACAGAGCATCATGATATATTTTCAAAAAGTTCATTGAATATGATAATTTTTTTTAGAAATATTAGGCTGCAGGTCGAGGTACAGGCATACAGACGGACAGACAGGATCGAGACCCACTTTTTTCGCGTTCTCTATCAGCGTAATGTTAGGGGAAATTATTATCTGGAGTTTTTTTGTTTGCACGAATCCTTAACTTGCCCTATACTACATATGTACATATGTATATCGCAAGTAAAAATAGCACCCAAGTCCAAGAAACTATCAAAATTAGGCAATAGCTGATAGGAATGAAATAAATTGTTCTATGATTTAGGTAATGTCGCCGCAAAAACAGTTGATTTCTAGGTCCTAGTAAGTTTTCTTTCCCAACTATTTGATTATTAACTTTAGGATAAATAGTATTAGCGTTGAAACTGAAGAAAATATCTGTAAGCGATAAAGGTAGTGAATTTTCATATGATTTCTGTCTGTTCTTGTATTTATATTTGCAGTTGCATACCTTTTATCAGCGGATATGCAAATTGCATTTTAACAGTTATAAAAGGACATAGGGTAAGCAGTGTTGGCGTCTTATGTGACCTTTATTTTAAGCCTGAATTCAGAGACAAGATTTGCCTTCTTTTCATTTTTGTCCCAAATAAAATTCCCACCTAGAACTTTTTTTCAGCTATATTTTTATATTTTCTTTTTTTGTCTATTTGCTCAAATTATGTATATTTTAAAACTTAGGAAATTCTTCTTACAAAACTGAATATCCTCAGTTAAGCTAGTTTTCATAATTTTTTAAATTTTGTTTTTTATTAAATCCCTTCAACCTCAATTAAACTTCAACAACACAGAAGTTGTTTAGTCGACAGAGAAAAGAATACAAAATCAAAAACGTTCCAATATTAAATCGGTCAAGATGATCAATGAAGTGAAAGTAATTTTTTTGTATATTTGTATAACATACCGATACCACTGTTCTTTTTCATGTCCTAGTATTCTAATGTGATTAAGTTTCGCACTCACTCTCTGTAAAAAAAAATTGAAACAAAATTCCAAATATTTTTTTAAGTAAACTTGTCTACTGTATACCTAGGTATAAGTTTTTATTTAATTTTTTTGTAACATAATTCCTTTGAACTGGATATACAAAGATATTTTTTTTAATTTGCTTACTCTATAGTAACACAACAACCACAATTTTAACCACCTTGAAACAGAGAGGACAAACAAGAGAGATAATATCCACACAAAGTGTAGGTAATTGAATTTCTAACCCATATTTTT
This sequence comes from Melangyna quadrimaculata, assembly GCA_949320155.1. Lineage (NCBI taxonomy): Eukaryota > Metazoa > Arthropoda > Insecta > Diptera > Syrphidae > Melangyna > Melangyna quadrimaculata. Next base: position 85,104,020 of record OX439484.1, read on the forward strand.
CGCTTCAAAAGCTGAAAGTTACCCCTTAGCAACAACAATAACATCAATGTTTATTGCACTCCTTTTTACTTTTTTTTTGTTTCTTTGACACCGATTCAATTATAATATTTTTGATTTTGTTATCTTCTTCATCACAGTCATAATCCACGAAACCCGAATGTATCTAGAATACACAACTCTGAGGTATCTCTTCAGGGTCGATGGTTGTTAATTTTTTCCGTTTTGTTGCAACATAAAAGGACACACAATTTTTGTACAAAATCATTTTTTTTAAAGATTTTTTATAAAAGAATTAGCACTTTACCTAAATATTGTCCGAGAGCAATTTATGCGGAACTAAACTTAACACATTCCTTTCTTTTAAAACAACAAAACCAAAAATCCAACACAAAAGAAAAGCAGAGCAGATCTCTTCTTCTGCTTCTGCTGCTACCAAAAAGAACAGAGCTGCTGCTGCTGACAGTTTTATGTGCGCGATTTGAATAAATCAATATTAAAATAAACAGCAGTTGTCATTTTTGTGAATCGATTTTTCGCTGGTGCTTCTGATTTGGGGCTGCATACAGCACCACACAAGAATAAAGAAATACAAAAAAAAATGAAACGAAACGAAAGGAAATCAAAGGAAACAAAGAAGTGTGTAGCAACCTACCCATGAGAACTGATTTCAACATATCCTGGTAGTGTGGTGTTGGAGGAAGCTATTTGTTGTTGTTGGTGCTGGTTTTCGGTGGCAATGGCAGCACGAATTTGACAAGTGCCTCCTTGGGGGCATTCACCACTAGAAGAGGGAGGTGCTCCGCCACCAGCAGGATCATTTTCATTGCATGATCCAGTCGACGCAGACTTTCCAGACAATGGATGTTTTGGTGGATGATGATGAAGATGATTCGCCGACGATGTTGTCGTTGATGAGAGAATTCTTCGGACATTACCGCATTTTACACATTTCAAACACTCAGTTGGATTTATTATGTTACAATTTGTACATGTCCATTGTAGCACCGAAGCAATTGTACCCATTTTTTGGCGATGATACAAACATGGCTCTGAGTGAATTTGCAAACAAAATTTTTGTTTTTTTTTTTTTCTTCTTCCACGAAGGTTTTTTTTTATTGTTCTTATCTTTTCATAGACTTTATGAGAGATAGGTTTGAATATGAGTGACAATTTTAGTGAAATGTATTAAATGGGAACAAGCGACTGTATTGGGAAATAAAAATAAGAAAACAAATTATTGCGGTGACCGTGCAAAATTATCAAAAACAAGGGGATTTTCGTTTTTGTCTTTAATAGACATCACTCCTTTCGCGTTCTCGAGATGGAAAAAAGTCAAGCACATCACAGAGAGAGAAGCATAGAAGCAACATATCGAAGGTGAATTTTTTCGACGAGTTCATCGTTGAGTTTGTTGTCAAAAAGGTGGAAAAGGTGCATTCAGTAAAACAAATTTGGATATGAATGAATTCAGGAATGAAGTATGGGGTCTTAAGGCCGCGTCAAACAGAACGGTAAGGCTTGCCGCGCACTTGGCAACTTGCTCGCCCCAGCTACTTTTTGTTGCTCCCGATCCAAATACATTGAAAGTTGCCAGCAACAAAGTTGCCTAGAAGTTGGGCGAGCAACTTTAAGTTGCCTAGTGGGCGGCAAGCCTTAGGCTCGCCGCCAACTAAACCTAAATTTGCTCGCCCCGGCAACTTTTTGTTGCTCTCGATCCAATTACATTGGCTAAAGGCTCTCCCAAACCAACGCGAAAGCGGCAAGAAACATTCGCCGAAACCAGTTTTGATTCACCATGCAGAGCGAATGTTCCACGGTGGTTTGGAGAACCTTTATATGGTAGAGCGCTTACTAGGCAACTTTAAAGGCGAGAAACATTCGCCAGTCTAAATTTATTTAAGCCTGATCCACATCTGTGTCGTGTGTTGTGTTGTGGAGTCGTGTGTCGCTGCCATTCCATATATTTTATGCCCCACACTGCAACACAACACACGAGACAAATATGGTTCTATGCATATAAAATAAATTGTAGCGATAGCGACACACGACTCCACAACACAACACACGACACAGGTATGGTTCAGGCTTTACATGGTGATAAATGAGAGTCCATATAAAAGGCTTAACTACATAGGCTAATTTCGTACAAAAGTACAAAAGTGAGAAATAAATATCTATTCTGAAGACACCTGCTTGCGAAAAACACTGGAAAATTGGGCATATTGGTTTAATTTATGTATAAGAACAATTTTCGTATGTTTTTTTGCAAGTATGTTTCTTTAGCGAGCATTTTAATTTCTCACTTTTGTACTTTTGTACAAAAGTAGGTCTATGAAGTTAAGGATAAAGTCTATTGGCTGAACGCACATTACGGACAGTGTGAGAAGGAATGTAATAAAAATCTCCCCAAACGTTGACTGGGGAGATTTCTTTTATTCCACTTACTTCTAGCCCTTCTCGCCAGCAAACTCCCAGTAGCCGGCAACTCAGTTTCCTTGCGTGAAAGCAGTCATAAAGTTGTTTGAGAAAACCATGCCTATTACCCCATTTACATGAGGTATTCGAGCGGGCTTCAAGCTCGCTTGGCCCCTTTGTATACCTGCGTTGACTTGAAATGAGCTTCAACCGACTTGATTCCACTTCAGAAACGGAGTCGAGTCGAGTCGAAATTGTTGATAGAGAACTTGGGTCGAAGAGTCGGTCTTGAGAATGTGTTCACCACAGTGCTTTTGCACATATGCGAGTAAAATTATTTATTTGTTTTGATAGCTATGTGAAGTATGTACTAAAATTCAATAAATTTGAAATGTTTTTGTGTAAAATAAATATATTTTTGCCATTCCATTAAATATAATCTCAACACCATATCAACTCAACTTCAAATGGGGCTCTCAACTCAAGTGACGAAACACCTGAGTCGAAAATCCGACCCTAATCCAATTCGAGCTCTCGATTCTGTTTGTAAACGGGGTATATATAGGTTCTCCCAAACCAGACGGAAATCATATCGAAAGAGCCGTAACCATGAACCATGGAGAGGTATGGACCCCTAGCCGGTCGGCATTCCCATACAAAAGTTGCATTAAATATGGTTCCGCTGTTTAAAAACCACAGCAGCGCCTATTGGCGCAGATTGGCAAACAAAAGAATTATTCCTTAGGCCATATGTTGCCAATTAGCACACGGAAGCAGTTTTTCCAATAAAAACTAATGCCATCTATTATTACTAAAAATAAAAAAGCAGAGGCATCTGTTTTTATTCAAATCAAAACTTTGACGTTTGTGTCCATTTTTTTTATTTTGCATTTTGTAGTTTTGCTTTGATGATTCAGATTCTAAATAAAAATTAATTTCGTGGTAAATTATTTATAATGTTGTATTCATGTAAATTTCTTTAAAATATTTAATAAATACGTAATATAAGTTTATTTACACTCGCGAGCAATAAAATGGAATCACTCAAGTTTGCCTTCTAAAAACAACAATCGCGATGGATACAAATATCTAAACTTATTGATAATCGTCTCCTTTTGATGCTTGAATTCAAAACATCAAATTAAAGGTTAGACCGCACTAGGCGGAACTGCACTGCAGCGGAACTGCGATTCAAAATTATTTGTATAAAATTGTATGAAGTTCAGTTGCCGCTTAGTGCGATATAGCTCATACAATTCCATACAAATAATGTTTTGCCACGTCGTGCAGTGTAGTTCCGCTGCGATTGTGTGCGGTCTAACCATAAGAGTAAAATCATAGAAATAATAATCAGAAATAACTAATTTTTCCTCAAAAGGATGGCTATTGTAATTTTTCCACGATATGATAACAGAGAAACGATTCTTGAACAGTCATCACAACTGGGAAGGAGGCGTAATGATCTGGGCCGTAATATCCTATTAGGGAACAATTAACTTGGCAGTTGAAAGTACTAAGATGCCTGATTTCCAGTCATCTTGGTACTACAAAACGTTGCCAGAAGCATTTGTTCCGCGAACCAATGATCTTTTCGGACAAACCGCATTGGTTTTCAACAAAATAATATTCCTTTTCATACAGCTCGAGTGTTTAAATCATTATTTTAAGGAAAAATTTTCCATTGCTGCCTTGGTTTCCTATTCACGGGACTTCAAAATAAAAGAAAATTTATTGGGATGGCTCACATGAAAAGTATACAAAAAATCGAAGCTATGCGATGACTGCTTCACACCGTTAAGGTTAGACCGCACACAACTGCAGTGGAACTACACTTCACGACGCGGCAAAACATTATTTGTATGAAATTGTATGAGCTATATCGCACTAAGCGGCAACTGAACTTCATACAATTTCATACAAATTATTTTGAATCGCAGTTCCGCTGCAGTGCAGTTCCGCCTAGTGCGGTCTAACCTTTAATTTGACCTTGAGTAAAATTTTACTTGACTATCTGAAATCACTGTATAACTCACTTTAACATCAAAATTTGGAATTTTTGTTTTAAGGTTAGACCGCACTAGGCAGAACTGAACTGCAGCGGAACTGCGATTCAAAATAATTTGTATGAAATTTAATGAAGTTCAGTTGCCGCTTAGTGCGATGTAGCTCATACAGTTTCATACAGATAATGTTTTACCGCATCGTGAAGTGTAGTTCCGCTGCAGTTGTGTGCGGTCTAACCTTAAATATTAAAAGTAATAAATTAAAACGAAAGTTTATTTTCCAAACATACGCTTTTATTTTACTAACAAACATATTTCAGTTTGATGAGCTAGCCCCTACCCTTCTTTCCAGTTTTATTCATCTTTCTTACCATTGCAGTGTCAATTTTTGTCAAAAGTTTTCACTACCAACAAAACTCAGTTCCAAATCATCATTATCATCACCATCATCATACATTATAATAAAAGGTTCGCAAACAAAATTCTTGTTCGTTATAGACTCATAAAATACTCGAAAGACTTCGCTGAAATGTTTACAGATTGTTTTTACTAGCGGTTGGAAGGTTTGTAAGCTGCAACTGAAAATTTTAGTAATCTTGCGTTTTGCTTATACTGTCGATGAATTTTTTTCTGAAATTTCTAAATCAAATCAACGATCATTGAAATTATAAAAATTTAAATACTAAATCATAAGTTGCCAAATTCAAATGAAAATTTATTAGAACATATTAGCCGTGTTTTTTTGCAGGTTCAGATAAAATTGTTGAAAAAAACGACATCTGAACTTAGGAAAGTCATCGAAGCAAAAATGACCAGCCCTATCACAAACTCAGAAATCGCCATCACTAACCTTTCAGCTTTTGGAAAAGCATGCAAAATAAAAACAAAATACCTACATTAAAATAAAAAGAAAATCTCGTATAGAAAAATATTCCGATCAGTAATGAAACAAAAAAATGTGAAAAACTCAATTTTAAACCATACTGATCAGAAAAAAATTAATTTAAAAAACAATGGTCGTCCATTTTTTTTTTTCTTTATGAAAAATATTTTCATTCGTTGGGTCAGATATTTTGACGTTTTTCATACAAACTATCGATAACAAAATAGTAATTTGAACTGGCACTACTTTTTCTATCTGAACTTAAGTTAAGAACCGATAATTATCTGGATTTAGCTAGGTTCATATGAACTTCAGTTGTTTTTGTATTTTACATGTAAATTCCTTAGTTCAGATGTTGTTTTTTCGTCAAATTCTATCTGAACCTGCAATAAAACACGGCTATTATGTATGTTTGTAATGTCAAGTTTGTGAGAACCTGAGAACATCGTTTGAATTATCATGTATGTATGTAGGAAAACAACATGCCATACGAATTTGGTGGTTGCAACGGAGCGAAAAGCTTTTGTAGATTATGTTTGTATATGAACATATTTATGTGTGTTTCGTATGATTTTTTCTCGAAATTCTTGTAAGATTTACATACAAACCACTCTCATTTCAAAACAACGTGCTTAATTGGGATGATTGAAACTGCTCTGAGTTCTAATTTATGTCTCCTAACTAGTTCCGGAAAGCATTTTCAATTCAAAAAGTTATCTCAGAAAATGTCCACATAAAAAACGTTTCAACATTTTTTTTTTTGAAAATTAAAAATGTTGAAAATACTTTTACATGGGAATTATTTTTTAAAATTCCTTAAATTGGAAATGGTGGTAAGAAACACTTAGGTGATATAAATTAGAACTCAGAGCAGTTTCAATCATCCCAATGAAGCACGTAGTTATGAAATGAGAGTGGGTTGTATGTAACACTTACAAGAATTTCGAGCGAAAATCATACGAAATTCTTGTAAGTGATACATACAAACCACTGTCATTTCAAAACTACGTGCTTCATTGGGATGATTGAAACTGTTCTGAGTTCTAATTTATGTCTCCTAACTAGCTCCGGAAAGCATTTTTAATTCAAAAAATTAATTGGCAGAAAATCAAACGAAATAAATAAATTATTCTCTCAAGAAAAAGGCCAGATACAATACAATTTTGAGGAAGTTAAATTAAAACGCTAGTTTAGCTTAATGTGTATAATTTATGTAAATTAAGCATATTAGTGTATTTATGAGAGCTTTCCACATCTAGTATAATTAATAATATTAATGTGCATAAAAACTATGTTCATGGTTTCTCATCATCGTTTCCTTTATTTACTGCTTGATAGATATTCCAATTGATTCAAGCAAATCAAAGGCCCATGGTCTTCCAACAAACTTTTTCCTCTAAATAATGAATAGTAGTGCTGCACTCCAATTGGATTTCTTGTTTTGCACTAAAAAATGTCATCATTAAAACAACGCTACAGACAAAATGTAAACAAAATCACCTTAAATTAGCCTCCACCAAATAAGACATTTCTGTAGCGCTCGCTATTCTTCTCACTCGGTGAAACATGTTAGTCAGGGACTTGATGCTGGGCAATATTATTAAGAGCTGTTGCTGCATTCGAATTTGCAATTAGGTATGTCAACAAGTTTCTCTTTAACTTCGTCCGACTTCATTTGGCCGCCGAAAGCTTATCACTTGTTGAAATTAGAAATATATAAATAAGCTTTTGGCTTATTTCCGCAATTTTTTATAACATTGATGCCTTGCTTCAAAGTGCACACTTCTGAATTTGTTTTTCGATTCCAAGGCCAAAGCATCTGCAAATCTGTCAACTGTTAACGTCAAAAGTTACATCTGTTTTCCGCTTTGAACCAATCGGCGCTAGTGTACCGATTTGTTTTTTTTTTTTGTAAATGGAACCATCGTGAAGTTGGCTCCAAGCGGTCCATACCTACTAGGTAACAATAGAAGAAAATTTGACCGCTTTCACACAAGGAAACTGAGTTGTCAGAAACTAGCTAGTTTGTAGACGAGAAGGGTGCCCAGCAAACGTAGAACTACATAAATAACCGGTGAAATATGTACGTAATAGAAGTACTTCTTTTCCACTGAAAAAAGATAGGGGCTCGGGAAAAAACTCAGTTATATACCTCCTATACATGAGAATACATGAAGCAGCTATCTCTTTCTAGCATGCGAAATGTAGTGAATTTCCCCTCCATTAAAGTACTGACAAAGGTACTTAAAATGTATATCAGCGAAGCACTACTGAAAGTCACTGATCTCTATAATACTTTTTTTTACTCGTATATTCTTGGGTTTCTTTGCCATCTTCGTCTAAATCCAAGTCAAGATCATCTGTTTGGGCCTTGGATTCACTACTTTGTTTCGATTTGGGTAACAATTTAGGTGAAGCACGCACAATATTAAATGGATATAAATACAAGATTAATTATTTAATAAATCGAGGAGATACAAATGAAAAAAAAAAAACAAAACTCAACCAAAAAAAAAAAAAAAAATTTGATTCAACAAAAATTTCCATCTTGTCTGTGTCTGTCATTTTGAGTTTTGACATTTAAAAAAAAAATTATACTGTTATAAGAAATCTGTTATATTAGGTACCATATTACATTATAACAGCTTCAAATGGCGTCAACTTTTTTGTATGGATACGTTATCCAGTTATATATAGAGATCAGTGCTGGAAGTACTTCTAATGTTTATTCGCCAGTAGTTTCTTAAGCCATAGCGAAAGCACTGAAACTTGTCCTTTAAAAGTACTTCTTAAGGTCACACCGCACTAGGTGGAACTGCACTGCAGCGGAACTGCGATTCACAATAATTTGTATGAAATTTTATGAAGTTCAGTTGCCGCTTAGTGCGATATAGCTCATATAATTTCATACAAACAATGTTTTGCCGCGTCGTAAAGTGTAGTTCCGCTGCAGTTGTGTGCGGTCTAACCTTTATGCGTATACATTTCACCGGTTATATCCGTACTACTACAACTTCTGAGTTCTTGAATCTAGAAGTACGGATGTACTGGTGAATCTTGTACGTAAAAGAATTAGTTTGTTTCTTCTTTTTATTTAGTTTCATAATGTACACATTCACCAGTTTATTGCGAGTTTTATCAAAATAAATAAAATAACTTCCAATGGGAAGTTAAAAATTGTTCAGACTTTAGAGCCGTTCCAATAATTGAACAATTTGCTGTATAACAATATCAAAATACACGACGATCGTCGAAAATGGTTTCCTTGACCCTGATTAATCTGAAATGCAGTAATAACAATAAAGTATAAAACACTTATAAGAACATTTGTATTTTGTATTTAAATTTAATCACAATAATCAAATTTAGTAACGACTTAAATATTTGAGGAAAATATACCATAAAGGTTAGACCGCACACAACCGCAGCGGAACTACACTTCACGACGCGGCAAAACATTATTTGTATGAAATTGTATGAGCTATATCGCACTAAGCGGAAACTGAACTTCATACAATTTCATACAAATTATTTTGAATCGCAGTTCCGCTGCAGTGCAGTTCCGCCTAGTGCGGTCTAACCTTAATAGTATGGATTATAAAAAATGAACCATACATGTTATGTTTCATATTTTAGAGTCCATACCATGTAATATTCATTATTTAGGGTCCACCTAAATATTTAAGTCATGGTTGGTTTATCATTTAGAGCCTATACAATTGTGGTCCATTTTATCTAAATATTTAAGTCGTTACTAAATTTGATTATTGGTAGGGCCCAATAAATAAATATAATTTCTTTCCATTTATATCTTAAGGTCGCCGATAAAATAACTATTTTTGTTTGTCATGTTGTGCACATACGAAATGAGACAAAACTTTGTGCATCGTATACATCGAACTCTTTCTTCCCTTTTACGATAGAAGTTTTATTTTTTTTTAAAGTCCTTTTTTTGAGGGTAGTTTTTTGCTAAATAAAGAAACACGCAAATTTATAGAATGCGTTTTGTTTGTGGTTGTTTTTCAAGGCAAACTACTGAGTTTTGGTTTGCAGGGTGTGAGGGGAGATTTGTGGTCTTCCTTTTACGCCCACAAACTAAAAATAGCCGGTAACTCAGTTTCCTTGTGTGAAAGGGGTCTTAAAGATCCACAATGCTAAAAACAACAACAAAAAACTGCGACCCTGAGGCTACACGAGCCAGTACTGGCACGCCAGTTGACTACATAGATTGACTGTCAAGTTCGTATACGTGAATATGCTGTGACGTAGGCGGCAGGCAACTTGTAAGCAAGTTGCTTTCAATTATCTGCGGTCTCGTTCACCTTTCACTAGGACAGCCTATCTAGGATTCTAAAACGGTACACAATTTTATTGAATTTGGTTTGGCATCGGACTTCGATTTTTTCTTACTTAACAAAAAATGACGTCGAGTTCTGCATCAAGTCTTGCGATGGTCACCGCATAATACTGCCAATGCGATGACGGCTGCATTGACAGACTTTTCTGTCGCGTCAAAGTAACATGGATAAATTTTCATCTAATTCGATTTTTTTTAAATAATTTAAAAAAAAAAATTGATTTTTGGGAGGTTTTTTAATCCATCAACATCGAAGCTACCTTTAATGGAATTTGACAGTTCATACGTTGACAGATAGGTAGGAAACTAAATTATGTCGTACGAGGAATTTTTCGTTCGAAAATGCACCCAAAGGCGCTAAAATCGCCATTTCCCTCGCAAAAAAAATGAATATAAAAAATTCATATATCTTTAAGTTTTTTAATGCATAATCTCCGTTGCAATCTTTCAATTTAATTTGACAGTCTATGGCTTGACAAATTGGTAACAGAATGTTCCAAATGTCACCGAAATCCCAAAAACTCTCATTTTTTACAAGCAAAAATATACATTCAAAAAATTAGGATTTTTAAGAGATTTCGTATATTTCATCATAATCATAGCCATCCTTCCATCATATTTGACAGCCTATTTTGGAAATGTTCAAAATTTTTGGTCCCTCCTCTCATTAAAAGTTGTGGTAGAAAGAATATTTAATTTTGCTTTAATTTTCCAACGAAAATCTATCTATATAGCTTTATATGCCGTTTTCACTGGGCCAAATGAGGTAATTTCGTTGCAAATTTGCAAATGAGATCCGAAATTACCTAATTTCACATACAAAATCACATTTCGAAATGAGGTAATTTCGTAATTTCAACCTCATTTGCACGAAATTAGGTTGGAAATTAGGTGAATGCGTCCAGCGGGAACCAGTTTCAAAAGCTCTTAAAAGATTTTGTATGAAAATATCAATACACTATACTAAACAACATAAAACAGAAAGAGAAAACAACAAAAATAAACTAACTAACTGCTAACTGAGATGTCAAATGCAATTAGCAAATTTGATAATGAAAACACTTTTTTGCCAAATTTCGAAATTACCTCATTTCGGCTTTAATGAAAACGTAGTATTATATACAAGTCTGAACGAGGCCACTGTCTTCTCTACCTGGTTTCCCAACTGGCTTCGAAAATGGCAAGCCAGTTGACGAGCAAGTTGCTCTGATTTGTATCTGTTAGTAAGAAAATTTAATTGTATTGTAACTGGTAAGCCAGTACTGGCTCGTGTGGCGTCAGGGTCAGCGAATGTTTCGCATCGGTTTGGGTGAACCTTTTTTTATGTTGTTGGCACATATGAAGTCGGGGAGTAAAATTGGTGTGAACAAAAAAAAAATCTTCTACTTGTCAATAGATGTCGCTTCAGCGCTGTCAAAAGGCTTTTTAGAAAAAAAAGAGTGAGCGAGAAATAGGAAAAAATGGCGACAAACGTGAAAACTTTTAGGAGTGTTTAAACTGAAAAAAAACTATCGTTTAAAACTGCAAAAGTATCAACAAAAAGTCGATAGATAAATTATAAATCTTTAATTGTAAAAGACATTATTAAAATTTATCGCAATAAACGTCGTTATATTTCATAAAAAACGTAAAATTCTTCTACCGTACTCGGTGTACCCATCGACCAAACTTCCTCATCGTGTAATTTTTTTTTTCTTCTCATCTCCAGGCATCCTTTGGATAAGAACCTGTTAGTGGAAAAGAGGAAAGACCCCTTTAATCAAGAAGTCTCATCTTTGGCTGCGATGTCGTATCCACCACGTCCCCCAATGATTCCAACCATGCCGTCTTTTATGCCACCACCACCGATTCCACCGCCTGGCATGTCAGCCTTGGGCACACACGTAGGTTTCCCTAGATTTAATACTTCTTTTATTCCTAAAAAAACTTACACTTAAATTTTCGTTGTGATAATTAACTACACGATATTATAAAAAAAGAAAAAAAAAAAAAAAACAAAGTAATCTTACCACGAAAGGTCCAAGTCATCTGAAAAGCGAGACTAGAAATTATATGTATTGTGTTTTAATGTGAAATCCCAGAATTGGGTAAGTTTTGAATTTATTATTATTTTTGTTTCAATGTAAACGAATCTACATAGATCTAGAGATTCGTAAGTGTTGTTCTAGTAGCCCGAAGGATACGCCTAAACGATTGTGTTGTTATGTTGGTTGGTGTGGAAAATAAAATAAAAAAGTAATCCGTGAGTCTTATTTTATTGTTAAAAACTCAGAGGGTTGAATAACTGCCCACAATTCTTATGTCAGCCAATTAAGGCATTTAATAAAGCAACTAACTGCCCATCAACGTTTTCAACTGATTGAAACTCTTGTATTGTATTTCTCTTAAAGATAATGCCTCCTTTAACAACACCACCTCCGCCTACTAGACCATCGTTTAGAAATACAGCTACCATAAGCTCTCAGCCGACCGTCTATTCAAGGATCAATCCAGATCCGCATGCTCAAGCCCAGTTCAAAGGCCCCATAATCACCGTGTTTGTGGGTAAGTTAACATGGTTGTTTTTTTTTATCTTAATAAAAAGAAATTATAAAATTCTTGGTAATTTAATTTTGCAGGTAACATAAGTGAAAGGGTACCTGAAATATTAATTAAACGAATTTTAAATGCATGCGGACAAGTGGTTAACTGGAAGAGGGTTTCAACATTCGGATTTTGTGAATACGAGTAAGTATTATTGCATCGAATTTAAAGGCTTAAACCTTTGGGTACGCATGTGGTACAAGTCCATATTGGTATAAAAATTATTTTTCTTGTACCATTGCTTCCCGAAAGGATTAAGTCAAAAAATAGCTTTCTTCCTAAATTCAATTGTGTTTGTTTTTTAGTTTTAAAATCAGTTTATCCACAAAAGTTGTTTATATTTTTAATTTTATTGTTTCCTTTTTTTTAACAATAAAACTGTTGGTAAAATTTTCTTTAAAGTTCCGATATTGTCGTGAGCTAATAGATATTTGAATAGATACAAACATTTAATTCTCAAAATTGCATTGTCAATTAATTAAGGCCACTCCCTGACTTGTCAGTACGGTATCGGTTAGCGGTTTTTCTTACCGTACCGATACCGCTTTTGCACTTGTCGGTATGCTTTCGGTATTTAAAAGTCAGAATCCGGAAAAAATGTCGTCCTCAGAAGCAGCTGCAATTGCATGTTGTATTTATACGCGTTTGCTAATAAAAATAAAAAAGTACTGTCGACATCCATATATTGAAAAAAATTGTTTTGTTTGTTGTGGCCAAAGAACAGATGATGAAAGGTTTCAATCCATATACAACATGAAAAAGAATACTTATAACGAGCTTTTACATTCTCGTTTCTGTATTGCTCCATATCTGATGATGACATTTTACACAATACACGCAAACTCGTCACTTCTGTAAAAAAATAGCCTTTTTTTGTTGGATTTGCTAGTAAATTTTTGTCCGCGCAAGAAATACAACTTAATTTCTTCTGAAAGTTGTATTACTCCTACTCCGTAAAAATGACGAAGGAAAATTTGTGCGATCTCAGAAACGGCTCTTTTTCAGTTTCTAAATATTTACAGATGCTCTTTCCAACTTCTCATATTCCTTTCTGTCATTATGCGTCAAGTTTTGTACTGTTCCAATTCGATAACATATCTCGGCTACATGAAATTTGGCCCCAATGCAAATGGCCCAAAAATAAAATGAAAAAAGGACCCAAACCTAAATGGGACACAACAAAAAGAAAAAGTATGAATAATGGATGAATAATAAATATTGGGTTTTGCACTGCGACCTAAGAACGTATTGTGCCCCCTACTGGAGTTGGATCAGGGTACTCATCTTACAACTCTTCCCCCAAATGCATTTCTCTAAGAAATTTAAGTATTTGGAGTACCTTCAGAGATGGTAAATTACTCTCTTCCACATGGTAACGTCCCAGGTGTTTGTGTCTTTGGTGCACAAGTGCATCACATTTGCCTAGAATGTGGTCCGGTGTTTCCTCATCGACATCGCAGAATCTGCATGTAGCACTGCTTACTAGGCCGAGAATACTAAGATTTCGTTTTAGTTTGTAGTGTCCAGTGGGACCTGTTATTTTCCTTAGGTTGTTCCTACTTAAGCTGATACAGTTTAAAAACCGTTCTTGGTTATAGTTCTCAAGAAGTAGTTTAGCCTGTCTCAGCCCTGGTAGTTCCTTCCAATTTTTGGATCTTATGGTCTCCTCTTCTTTGATTTTATTTTTAATCACGTTTTCTCCTACTTCGCTATAGCGCTCGGGTCCCGTTAATGGGTACATTGCACCTTTTTTTGCTAAGGAGCCCGCTTCTTCTTCGCCCTGGATACCGACGTGGCCAGGCACCCAATGAAGAGTGACATTGTTGTACTTGCCGAGTTCATTTAACCTGCTTAAACATTCCCACACCAATTTAGAACTGATGGTGTATGACATAATGGCAATGTGTTGGTTTCTGTATTTTCCTTCGAGATTTCGATCTGCACATTTCACTATCCCTAGTCCCATCTAGGCCCAAAAATTCCTGCACCAGTACCTTCGTTCGTTCTCGATCCATCAGTGTACCACTTGTTGGCGTTTGCTTTAAGGGAGTAGTTAATAGTTTCCCCTACCCACTCTTTCTTGCTACTTAACTCTGTTTGAAAATTTTTCTCGAAGTTAAATTTTTTACTCATGCCATCTCTTGGAATGTCAACAAGGTTTGTTACTGAAGACTTCGGAATGCTAGCTCTTTCTCTGAGACCTATACATTTACCAGTCCCAGCTCCTTCCTTGTCAAATCTCATAATGGCTCAATAACCTCGCGTAGAGGAGATAGATGGATGATAACTTCCATGGCTGATGTAGAGCAAGTACTCATTGCTCCCGTTATACATACACATGCGAGCCTTTGGAGTTTTCCTAGGGCTTTCCTAGTTGTTAAGAGTTCGGTTCTTTTGTGACATGGAACCGCACCATAGTTAATGATGGGTCTTACCATTATGGTTTACATCCACCTAAGGATGTGCGCTTGCAACCCCAAGATTTGCCTGCAAGTCTCTTGCATGTTATGAGGGCCTTTGTGGCTTTCCCGACAGTTATTTCTAAAGTTTGTTCCAGAGGAGTTTACTATCTAGTTTTATTCCTAGATATTTTAACTCCCTCTTCGTTACAACAAAGTATAAAATTGGGTCTATTTTTCATAATTTTGGGGCCTTTTTTTTAATTTTGGGGTTAAATTTTGATATTGAAAAATGTACCCAAACTTTTATTCTGGAACAAAAATGAAAAATTGCCCCAAAAATCGCGCGACTTTTGTGAACGATTCTTTTAAACAGATTTTCCAAATTTTAAAAAGGATTTAAATCAAAAACTTTGACAGCAGACCGACTGACAACATAGCCAGTCGACTGAGCATACCCTCTAAACTGAGCGACGGAGTTGTGTTCGCGGGACAGAGGCCCCAAAAAGGAATTTAAAATCCTTGAACCTGCGAAGCTGGCCAGGCAAGATACTTTTAAGGCACTCCCAAAACGATGCGAAACATTTATTGTACGATTAATCATAATCAGATTTGCCAAATTTTAAAAGGATAGTTTTGAGAGAGTGATTCAAAATTCGTACACAAAAATCGCGCGATTTTTTTTATATGGTTCTCATTTTTCTGTCTTAGTTGCTTTGCATATACATTTTTGGGGCAAATTTTCATTTTTTGTTTGGGGTAATTTTTCTTTTTTGAAAATGTGGCCACTTTTCATTTTGAAGAAAAAGCCCCAAATTTGGGGGCATTTTTTACAATTCATTATAGTTATGCGTAAAATTTAATTTCATTGCTGGAGCAAACCTCAACCATTCTACAAAAGATTCTAACATTAAGTTTTTGGTCTTACGGCACGAAAAAGTCAAAGCAAAGGATGTAAAATGTGTAGGGGATGGATAAAATCGTAATGTCAGCCAAATTTCCATACTATTAAGATATTCTCTTTTGTGATGATTTAACAATTTCTGCGTTTGTCTTTTATTTCTTTGTGCATCTTGTTAGTCGGCAAAAATTCTGCAACACTCATGAGGAAACACCTGACCATATATTAGGTAAATGCGATGCACTCGTGCAACAAAGACATACATAGGTATCTGGGACGTCACCAGATAGACGAGAGCGAATTACCATTTCTGAAAGTACTCCAAATACTTAAGTTTCTCAAAGAAACAAACTTGGAGGAAGAGTTATAGAATGAGCAATCTCATCTAGCTCCAGACGGGGCCACAATATATCTTAAGGTCGCAGTGTACTTAAACCCCTTTTATTATTCATTCATTCATAGTCGGCAAGAATGACTAACAATTTACTGCCACCGTGTTCAAAGAGCATTAGCATTTAAAAAAAAATTTCCAACGAATTGTTGTTTGTAAATCGTGTACGGAGAAAAAAGAAAGAACCCGAATGATCAACAACCAACTTGTGTCTTGTGGCTACTAAAAATGCTAGTTGTCACAATATGAAATTTATAAAGACAAAACTCCTACATTGGATGGGCATGATCAGGTGAACTCGTTGGCGCAATGCGTAGTGCATAAGCCTCAGAGGTAGCTGGTCTAGGTTCGATTCCAATTGACGGCACTAATTTATGAATTAAAATTGAACATAAAGACTAAGCACCACTAAAAAGGAATCTGATGATTGGTGTGGCAGCCATGAAATTGCAATAATTCCAGCCAAATACAATGGTGGCCCACTCAAGTGGTTGTTGAACATTCAAACATTCATAAATAAATTAAATGACGGAGCGAAAGCTATTATGGAGCCTAACTGCGAGTGTGTTATCACACAAAAAATCCCAAATAAAAATGTAGCATTTTAGCATATTTATTGAACCAAATAGTATTTACAATTTGACTTATAACAAGGTAGATACGATGATACTTATCTTATACTTTGTCTTAAATTTAAAGGATTATAAATTATAAATACGTGTCAAAGTTGGTTGACTCTATTGTCCTCGGAGTGTTCCGCCCCGGTTGTCGGTTTTGGTGGGGAGATGGGTTGTCATTTAGCTGCGGTAATATGCACGTGCTGCCACTGTGTCAACATAAAACGAAACTGCTTGCTCGTTGTTCCTGATGATGTTGTCGGCCAGGATTTCCATCGTACTGAGGTATCTCGGCTTGGGTTGTTGCCGCTCGGTGGCCATCCTTCTCATCATTTGATTCCGGTGACTGTTGGTGTGTCCTACTAGCTTCTTTACTAGAAGCAGTAGGTACCTATCCAGGGGGATGATGTTTTTTCTGTGTAAAGACGCTCGGTGCTGTGATGTGTCCTTCGCTGCCGGTCGAAATGTAGTCCGGTGCATATCGTAAGTAAATTTCTTTCGAACAATTGAAGTTGCTTCATGGCCGTCTTTGAGATGGAGAACCAGACTGGTAATGAATAGCTGATGACAGGCTGCAAGAGACGTGTTCAAAGACCTAACGATATAAGTTGTCTGTTTATTGCCGAACAGCATTTATTCTATTCGTTACGGAATAGATATCGCGCTTTTTGAAAGCTCAATTTTCTTCTTGTTTGAACATTTTTTTTTTATAAAACTTGACGATAGCTTTAATTCTACCATGAAATAAAAGAATGCAACCATACCAAGTGAATGTCGTGTCATTCCCAGGGATTGAGACTTTATGTTTAACTTAATGTTTTTTTTTTAATATTGCATTTGAAAAATTTACAAACTATTTTTATTTTACTTGCAGCGGTCCAACTGCTGGAATGCGTGCTGTTCGTCTGCTCAGCGGAATGGAATTTGATGGTAAAAAGCTAGTGGCGAAAGTTGATGCAAAAAATAAACTCTTATTGGATAATTATAAGGAGGAGGAGCTAAAGTTAGGCGTCAAAAAAATTGATATTGAAAAGGATGAAGACGCTCACGCTCTTACCCTGATGGGTCGTATTATGGAAGAACATAAACATGAACTTCCACCCGTAAATGATGGTAACTACGATCAACATCATGACCATTACAATAATTTAAATTCTAACATCAAATTTACAGGCAGGCAAGATAACACCGATCTCAAGATGAGCAAAGCTCTACAAGATGCTAATCTTGAAGATGAGAAAAGAAACTTGATAAGCAGTGAGATTGGTAAATTTCGCATGAAGGCAGAGGCTGATGATCACCGCAAGGAAAAGGAAAAGGATCGCAGGAAACGGCACGATGAAAAAGAACGTCACCATAAGGATCATAAGGATAAGGACTCGGACAAGGATGAAAATGACTGGGATGCTAATGAAAAAGAAGTTGTTGTTAAAAAAGAAAAAAAAGAGAAAATTGTAGATGCATCGCCGTCTAAGAAGGAAAAAGATCGTGATCGTGACTCAAAGGATAAGCGTAAGAGAAGTAAATCGCGTTCAAAAGATCGTGAGAGAGATCGCGAAAGAGAAACTAAAGATAGAGAGCGTGAACGCGAAAGAGAACGTGAAAAAGAACGCGAAAAAGAACGTGAACGCGAACGTGAACGAGAACGTGAGAGGGAGCGGGAGAGAGAAAGAGAGCGTGAACGTGACAGGGAAAGAGAACGTGAAAGGGAACGTGAAAGAGACAGAGAGCGGGAACGTGAAAGAGATAGGTGAGTAATTACATTATGATTTTGATTAATTTATGGCCCTATTCTGCCGTTGTGAGTTTCACAGGTCACACATTTTTGTGAGTGAGGTTTCTTATAAGGCGGTCCTAATTTCGTATTCTGTGGAAGCACTCATAAGAAACCTAACAAGAACCACTTGAGTTGTGATCGGCCAAGGACCCTATCATAATTTTTAAGTTTTTATGAAGTGAGCTCACCACGAGTTATGAGGTTATTGTGAATTTTGAGGCATCAGTGAGGTTTCCAGAAAAAGGCTGTTAATCCAAAATAAATGTGATCGCCTTGATGAATGAATCAATTCGGGGTTTGATGCCTTGCGACCTTTGATCTATTGTGCCCCCATCTAGAGCTCAATGAGATTGCTCACTTAAAGCTCATCCTCCAATTTTAGTTCTTTTATAAACTTAAGTATTTGGAGTATTTTCAGTGAGGGTAGGTCCCTCTCCTCTATCTGGTAATTTCCCAGATATCTGTGCCTTTGATGCACAAGTGCATTGCGTTTGCCTAATATGTGGTCAGGTGTTTTCTCCTGAATGTTGCAGAATCTACAAGTTGCACTGCTCACTAAGCCGAGAATACTGAGATGTCTTTTTAGTTTGCAGTGTCCAGTGAGTAAACCCGTTATTATTCTTAGGCTGTTCCTGCTGAGATTTATGCAGGCTTTGTAGCGTTCTTGGTTGTAGTTCCCAAGTAATAATTTGGCTTGACTCAGTTTTGGGAGTTCTTTCCAAATTTTGGATCTTTTTGCCTCCTCTTCTGATTTGATCTTGTTTTTGATCACATTTTCACCTAATCCGCTATAGGGCTCAGGCCCTATTAGGGGGGTTTTTGCTCCTATTTTGGCTAGGGAGTCTGCCTCCTCATTACCATCGATACCCACGTGGCCCGGTACCCAATATAGTGAGACATTGTTGTTTTTGCCCAGTTCATTTAACCTCCTCAAGCATTCCCATACCAATTTTGAGCTAATGCCATATGAGCTTAAAGCTTTAAGCGCGGCTTGGCTATCTGACATGATGGCAATGTTCCGATTTTGGTAGTTCCTTTCAGGGTTACGTTCTGCACATTTACCTATGGCGTTTACTTCCGCCTGGAAAATGCTTGTGGACTGTCCCATCGGTACAGATAGTTTGGTTCTTGGCCCAAATATACCCGCCCCAGTCCCTTCAGACGTTCTTGATCCATCAGTATACCATTTGATGGCGTTTGCATTAAGATTGTAGTTCGTTGTTTCGCCTCACACTCTGCCTTGCTACATAACTCCGTTTGAAAATTTGTTTTGAAGTTATATTTTTTAATCATGGCATCCCTTGGAATGTCAAGAAAGTTTGTTACTGTCGACCTGGAGATGCATTGCCTTTCTCTGTTACCTATGCATTTTCCGGTCCCAGTTCCCTCCTTGGCAAATCTCATGATTGCTCCCTGAGCAGTACTGTCTATGACCACGTATAGTGGTGTTAGGTGAGGGATAACCTCCATTGCTGGTGGGGCAAGTTCTCATTGCTCCAGTTATGCGTATGCATGCGAGCCGTTGGATTTTTTCTAGGGCATTCTTAGTTGTATGAAGTTCGGTTCTTTTGTGCCATGCAACTGCACCATAGGTAATGATGGGCCTTACCATCATGGTGTACATACATCTTAGGATATTTGGTTTGCAACCCCATGATTTGCCTGCAAGTCTCTTACATATCATAAGGGCCTTTGTGGCTTTCCCGACAGTTATTTCTAAGTGTTTGATCCAAAGAAGTTTGCTATCTAGTGTGATACCTAGGTATTTTACCTCCTTCTTTGTTTCAATGACTTTACCAGCTAAACTAATAGGTTTCATTCGTGGCAGAAGCCTTTTGTTGGTAAATGGTACGATAGTCGTTTTTGCAGGGTTAATATTTAGTCCTACAGATTGACACCATTTACTTGTGATTTTCAGTCCTCTTTGTAATATTTCACAGAGAGTTTCTTCAAACTTTCCTAGGGCTGTTATTACGATGTCATCGGCAAAGCCTATGCATCGTATGCCCTGAGAAGTAAGACTTTCTAATAGCTCATCCACAAGACTCCACAGCAAGGGTGACAGTACCCCTCCCTGCGGACAGCCTCTTGTTGTGATGATTTTCTGGACACTTTGCCCTGTGTGTGCCTCTGCCGTTCTTGTTCTCAGCATTTCACTAATCCATCTTGTTATGGTGATGGGTACACACTTCCTTACTAGGGCTTTATTTACTGCATCATGAGAGGTGTTATCGAAAGCACCTTCAATGTCTAGGAAGGCACATAGTGCAGTTTCTTTATTCTTTAAAGCAATTTGTAGTGTGTTAGTGAGCTCGTACAGAGCAGTTTCTGTGGATCTGCCTGCTCTATATGCATGCTGTCGATTGCTGAGAGGCATTATATTTAGTACTTCTGATCTTATGAAGTTGTCAACTATTTTCTCCAAAGTCTTCAGTAGAAAAGATGTAAGACTTATCGGCCTGAACGACTTTGGATGGGTTGTATCTTTTTTCCCCATTTTAGGAATAAAGATTACCTTAGCCCTTCTCCATAGGCTTGGTATATACCCAAGTGCTATGCTATTACGAAGTATGCTATTTAATTGGGGCATAAGTTCCTCTTTACCTTTTTGTAAAAGAGCTGGAAAGATACCATCCACCCCCGGTGACTTAAAGGGTTGAAAGGTGCTTAACGCCCATTCAAGCCTTTTGCCTGAGCAGATAGTTTTAGCTATCTTCCAGGCTTCCCGGTTGGGTTTGAACGGTATCCTCTCTATTATATCCCCTACCATTGGTAGACTTCCTGGAAAGTGAGTGTTTAGCAAAAGGGAAGACCGTTGCTCCTCATTTTCGGTGAAGCTACCATCAGGGTTACGAAGTGCTAAGGAAGTTATAGATTTTTCATTCGTTAAAACTTTATGCAGTCTTGCCGCTACAGGGGTACATAAAAATTCCCTCACAGAAAATAGCAAAACTTTTCCTTTTAGCCTTTCTTATTTCCCCATTATAAATATTTGGTCAACTCTGCAGAGTAGTTAAGCCACTCTCCAGTTCTTTTTGCATCATTGCAGAGTTTTCTTACCTTGGATCTCAGTTTCGATAGGTTGTTGTTCCACAATGGAGCATCTTTCTGTTTCTTAATGATTTTAAGGGGGCAACTGAGTTCATATGCCTCATTGATTGCCCCACTAAACTCACTAACTATCTGTTCTAATTCAAGGTTACTGTTTGTTGTTCTGACTGGACCTATTTGCTCAAGGTTAGTCTTGAGAATGTTTTTGTAAAGATCCCAGTTTGGTTTCTTAGGGTTCCTTCCAGAGGATTCCTCTGTGGAAAGGCCTTCTAAGGTAAACAAAATTATTCTGTGATCAGACATTGATGGTTCATTGGAGACTCTCCAATCCCTTACTAAGCTGCTTACGTTCGGGGTACCGAGCGTTAACTCTAATACTTCTTCTCTAGTTCTAGTTACAAAGGTGGGAGTATTCCCCAAGTTAAACATATCTAGATTTTTTCCGATTATAAAGTCTAAAAGGTGCTCACCCCTTCGGTTGATATCGGTACTACCCCATGTTGTATGGTGGGCGTTTGCATCGCACCTCACCAACAACGGTAGTTTCTTAGTGTTGCAGTAGTCCACGAGCCTTTGCACCTCCAGCGGTGGAATGTTATCTTCATCACCTGGGAAGTAGGCTGATGCCACAACCATTGTGCAGGGGCTGCCCTCGATGTCGATCTGAGCCTGGATCGGAACTAGATCCTGCGTCATAAATTCTGAAAGACAAATAAATTTTATATTATTTCTTATTTTTATGCATGTTCTGGGTGAGTCTTGTCTCATGTCCCAGATAAGTGTAGAGTCCTTACTTGTTAGGCCTCTTACTTGACCTCCGTAAATTCAGGGTTCTTGAATCAGTACTATCCCTAAGTTTTCCACCGTAAACTTCCTTACTGTAACGGCTGATGCCGCCTTAGCATGGTGTACGTTTACTTGGGCTACCCTGGTACTGATCCCACGTCGTATCATTTTTGTTCTTAGTTGGAGGCAAAGACCTCCTCATCTGCTAACAGATGCTCTTCTTCCTCCTCAGTCAGAAGTGTTTCGTGTTGTTCCTGGTAAGGAGAGAGGTCTATGCCCTCTATTCCTTTACCAGTATGACCTATTAGTATATTTTCCAGTATCTTTACCTGGTTTTCTTTATTCTTTTCAGAAGGTTGGGGTTGTGGTTCTGCGGTTGAGGTGGTAAGGGTAGGTAATGGAGGTGCTGGTGTGAAGGGTAATGGGATTGGGGTGGTTTCAGGACAAGTTGTGGACCGGTGGGTGGGGCTGAGGGTTTTGGTAGGATGCGTTTTGATTTTTTTATTTGGAAGTGCTGGTAACTGTGTACCTGTTTTGGCTATGTTGGGGTCGAAGAAAGAGATATGGACCGCTGATTTTTTGAGGCCAATAATATTTATTTTGCCAAACTTATAGTGTAGTTCGTGATTTGCCTTCACTATAGACTGCTGACCGTCCGTCAATACTGATAACCAGTAGCTGTCCTTTTCCCTCTGGTTTGCTCTTTACTATTTTCCAGGCTTGGACAGCTAATCCTTCATTCTGTACCTGGATTAGAGCCAATGATTTTTGGTTATCTTGTCCCATGCTTTTGGGAAGGAAAACTGTAATGGTGTGCATTTTAGGAATGTCATCTCCCAAACATGCCGCCAGTGCAGTGCAATTAACAGGCCAGCTCTAAAGTGAATCCCATTGAACTTGAGTTTGTGTTCCCATTCAATGGACACCTCTTCAATTATTGCCTCTTCCAGTAACGTCAATTCTTCGGAACTGAGAGTGCTAATGAAGTTATAGATTTTTCATTCGCTAAAGGTTAGGTTAGGTTAAAGTGGCTGTCAGGAAAACGGCTGACACACTTAGACCATAATTAGGTCCGTTGTGATACCACATGATAGGAATGAGGAGATTATCCTCATTACGAAAACCATTCGGAGCTTTTTATGAAGCGAGAGAGACAGTGTATGTCTGTATTAGCTAGATCGCTTGGATCATTGAAAAAGTAGTCCCCAAGAAGGAGTCTGCGCCTCTGTGAAAGAGCAGGACATGTGCAGAGGAGGTGAGGAATTGTTTCCTCCTCCTCTTCGTCCATGCAACTTCTACAGAAGTCATTTGAGAAAACGCCAAGTCTTGTGGCATGTTTTCCTATAAGGCAGTGTCCTGTTATGACACCTATTACGGAGCTAATTTGTGATCTGCTAAGTGATAGCAGACTTTTAGAGCGCCTAGGGTCTAGCGATGGCCAGATTTCTTTTGTGGCCAGACATGTAGTAAGGTTTGTCCATCTAGAGTTTGCTTTCCTTGCAGAGTTTTGTTTTAGCAAAAGTTTACACGTAGCGATCGGTATACCTATGTTCCACCTGTTAGGCAAAACGGGCATTAGAGTTCCATTTCTGGCAAGTTCATCGGCTTTACAATTTCCCGGAATATCTCTATGGCCCGGCACCCAAAGAAGGTGAATATTAAACTGTTCCGCCATCTCTTCAAGAGACGATCGACAGTTTTGGGCCGTAACGGAGTTGGTAGAGACAGAGTTGAGAGATTTAAGTGCTGCTTGACTATCTGAGAAGATGCGTATATCCGATGTTGATATCACGTTTTCTCTCAGCCAAGACAGAGCTTCTTTAATTGCCAGAATTTCCGCTTGGAATACGCTACAGTGGTTAGGAAGCCGGAAGGAGAGACTTAAATTAAGTCTGTCTGAGTACACTCCGCCACCCACACCTTCCTCAGTTTTCGACCCATCAGTATAAAAATGAACTGAATCACCTTTGAGAGGGTCCCCAACGTCCCAAGATTCTCTTGAGGGTATGGTGACCTGGAAACTTTTGTCGAAATTTAGTTTGGATGTGGTGTAGTCGGAATGACAAGGAATAGATTCATATAAGTCTAGAATTTTAGTATGACCGATAGAGTTGTTGGTCCATTGAGAAATGGCTTTAAGGCGGACGGCTGTGTTCGCAGCCATTTGCTTGCCATATATATCGAGGGGTGTGAGGCTGAGGAGTATGTCTAGTGCAGCTGATGGTGTCGAGCGGAGAGCTCCACTTATGCACATACCTGCTGATCTCTGGACCTTGCTCAGCTGGTCACAGTACGTGACTTTATCTAGAGCAGTCCACCAAATTGTTACCCCATAAGTGAGAATCGGTCTTACGACCGCAGTGTAGAGCCAGTGAGTTATGGCAGGGGATAGACCCCATTTAGTACCTATAGCTTTTTTACAGGAGAATAAAGCAACAGTGGCTTTTTTAATTCTCTCTTGAATATTAGGTTTCCAACTTAGTTTTTTATCCAGTATGAGACCTAAATATTTGGCTTCATCTGAAAAGGAAAGTGGAACACCATTAATTGTTGGAGGATTTATCTGTGGTATTTTATATTTCCTTGTGAAGAGGACAAGTTCTGTTTTGCGGGGGTTTACACCTAGCTCACAGCGTTCTGCCCATTTTATTAGCTTGTTAAGAGCGGTTTGAAGAAGTTCTGTAAGAACCTGGGGGTGTTTCCCTGATATAGCTATTGCAACATCATCGGCATACGCAATCACTTTGAATCCTTCACCCTCCAGGACAGTCAGTAAGTCATTTATGACCAAGTTCCATAGAAGTGGTGAAAGGACCCCACCTTGTGGTGTGCCTCTAGTGACAGATCTTCTAGTGGAATAGCCTCCCAATGCAGAGTTGATGACCCTACTTCCCAACATATGGTCTATCAACTTAATCAGTAGGCCGTCCACCTTCAAATTTTCCAGTGCTCCTACTATTGCACGGCCGCTGACGTTGTTAAAGGCGCCTTCTATATCAAGGAAAGCCGCAAGCGTGTACTCTTTATGGTGCAGGGAGTATTCGATAGATCTTACTAAGGTGTGAAGAGCAGTTTCCACCGATTTTCCCTTACAGTAAGCGTGTTGTGCTTTAGAGATAAGGTTAAGCTCTATAGTGTCACGCAGGTGGATATCAATCAGACGTTCGAAAGTTTTAAGAATGAATGATGATAAGCTAATTGGTCTCAGGTCTTTTGGATTAATTTGGGAGTATTTTCCAGCTTTGGGTATGAAGACAACTTTCACCTCTCTCCATACTGAAGGAATATGAATGAAATTCAGACAACCGATCAGTATAGTTTCCAGTAAAGGAATTATGATATCTGAGGATCTCTGAAGTTCAGCAGGTATAATGCCGTCTGGTCCCGCGGATTTATAAGGTTGGAAGCTGTCTATAGCCCATTGGAGCTTGTCCCTTGTAATCAGACCTTGGATTTGATTGACCAAGTCATGTGACTGAGCGAATTCAGTATTTGAGACAATTTGTGAGCTACCTGGGAAGTGAGTATCAAGTAGCAACTTTAGTGATTCCTCACAGGATTTGGTCCAGGAGCCATCTGCTGTTTTAAGAGAGCTTGGCATCCCTGGATTGGTAGAGAGGACTTTCCTAAGTCTGGATGCTTCTGAAGAATCTTCTATTTTGTCACAGAAGTTCCTCCAAGAAGTTCTTTTAGTTATCCTCATTTGTTTTTTATACACTTTCAGCGAGTTCTTATATATATCCCAATCTAAACTCTCTCTGGTGTATTTAGCTCTGTTGAAAAGTTTCCTACATTCTTTTCTGAGCGGTTCGAGCCCTGGCTTCCACCAATGAGGCTTCTTTTTGCCCCTAATTTTAGTTAGAGGACAGGAAGTGATCATTGATTTGTTGAGTGCATTTGTTAGATCTTTGACTTTATTATCGAGATCAGTTTTGTTCAGGGGAGGATTAAAAAGGTCAGGTTTGATTAACTTTTTAAGAGTTTCCCTATATAGGAGCCAATTTGTTTTCCGGTAGTTCCGGAAGGAAGGAGGCTTTTCAGTTTCATCATTTAGACTGAATTGAATGTATCTATGGTCTGAGAACGAGTGCTCAGAAGATACTTTCCAATCCAATATCGATTGATGAACCATATCTGAGACAAGAGTGATATCTAAGACTTCTTGTCTATTTCTAGTTACAAAAGTTGGTACGTTTCCAACATTACTTAGAAGTAGGTTAGTAGTAAGAATATAATCGAAAAGAGACTCACCTCTGTCGTTAATATCCGAACTCCCCCATACTGTATGGTGCGCGTTTGCGTCGCACCCGATAATTAGGCGTATATTCTGCCGTTCTGCATCAGCGATCAGTCTCCTTAGCTTTACACTGGGGAGAGGGCCAAGATCGTCATGGCCAAGATAGGCGGACACTATCCAGTACAACCCTTTTTCGGTTTGTAATCTGACGGCCGTTACATCTCGATCGCTATATTCAGGGAGTAAAAATACATTAGTATTACATTTAGCTACTATGCAAGATCTAGGTTCACCTTTATCTGGCGCATGCAGCGTGTAATAGCCCGGAGTCCTGAGTCCTTGAACACTGGAGTTAGCAATCCATGGTTCCTGGATCAGGACAATATCTTCTCCGCTTGTGTTCAGACGGAGAAGAAGGGAGGCCGAAGCCATAATACAGTGTTGGAGATTAATCTGAATCAGCTGCAGCATTGTTACCACAGTCGGTCAGATCAACCTCCAGCACCGTTTGGTCAGCGTCTTCGGCTTCAGAGGAAGATCTTAAAAGTTCTTCCTCGCTTAGAAGAACGTTGATAGGGGAGTCTACGCTCTCCATGTCGGAGAGGTCGACGGAAGGAGCCTTCCTTTCGGTTGGCAGATTGGGCAATACCATAGCCGGAGAAGTGTCAATGTCATCTATCTCCATCTCTGGAGTTTCGATGCCGACGACAGGGTCTTCGTCTATGGTCATGTCCTGGGGGTTTTGTGGAGGGGCTTCTTGTGCAACTTCCTCATCTTTTTTGAAAACCTTCAAGGCGATTTTGTGGAAGACGTACCTAATCACATTTTCGGTCGACACCAGAGGAGCCAGAGATTCCTTGTTGATTACTATGATAGCAGATCTAAAGGAACCCCTGATCTCTTCCAGCTTCGCGACTACCCAATCTTTTGTAGGTAGGCTTGGATTGCTGTACTGCATCATCTGGAGTATTTCATCCTTGCTGGCTGGTTCGATCGGGATCCAGGCACGAGCTCTAGGCCTGCAGGGGATATCATCCCTAGCAACAGCCTCGAGACTAGCACCTGGCCAGACCTCTCCCAGTCTGCTAACAGCAAGCTTAAACAGATCACATGATCTCTGATCTGCACAGGCGATGAGCTTAACACGTCCTTGGTGCCAGCCTGCATCGTCTGTGATTGGTTGAGGTCCGGGATGCTCCCTCACTAAACTCATGAAGCCAGCTGAGAGCTTCACTATGACCTTCAACCAATTCTCAGGAGAGATCCTGCCATCTGCATTACTTCTGTCGATGACTGCAATGACAATTTTGTCCTTTAGTACGTCACTAAAGGGCAGACCTTTATTCACGTGAAGTGATTTGTCGGTGCCTTGCACCTTGGGTCGTTTGGGATCGGGGATGGTGCTCCCGATGGACCGTTGACGCTTTGACGTGTAGTCCCCGCTGGTCTTTCTGAGAGCCATAATGTTCATGGCCCATTGGAGTTTGGCAGTTTGTCGCGAGTCACGATCCGCTACCGGAATGTCACCGATAGCTTTCACGATCCTCTCGGCATTCCGCCTCTCCTTACGGTTGATTTGGTTCCACCCCAACTCGGTGGAAGCAGAGCCATTTTTCATGACCCTACCACCAACGGGTTGTGGTATCTTCCTTGAGCCCATGGGCGGTATACTTCGGCCAGCAGTGGAGGATCCGTAAGTCACGGACGCGCTGCTGGCAGAAGTACCCGCCCCTGGGGGGGTGTTGAGCCCCATCCCGATGGAGGGAGGACCGTTGTCAGCGGCCGTGCTTCCAACGGGTTGGGGGTTCTTCTGTGAATACGGAGGCGGCTTAAGCACCCCAGCAGTGTTGGATCCGTAAGTCACGGACGCGCTGCCGGATGTGATATCCGTCTCCGAGCTCATCTGCGGGGGCGTGGCTTTGTTGAGCCCCATCCCGATGGAAGCAGAACTATTTTTCATAGCCCCACTTCCAACGGGCTGTAGCACTTTCTTTGCAACGGGGGTCGGTATGTTCCTACCAGTAGTAAAGCTTTTAACGGCTGCACTACTGGGCGAGACACCCGACCCGGAGTTGAGCACATGTGCATTTTTTCGCCCCAATCCGGTGGAGGTAGAACCTGCTAACGCACGCCGACCTCCAACAAATTGGAGTCTCTTCTGCGAACTCTTTTGCGGTCTGCCTCGTCCGGTAACGGAGAAGGCACCCGCTCCGGAGTTCGCTTGTTTACGGGCAGTGGTAATGGCAGCAGCAGCGTACGTCACGCCACTACTACCACTACGGTGGGCATTAGCCAACGAACCCGAAGAGAGACCCCCACGGCCAACGGCAGTGGAGCTGTTTTTCGCAGCAGCACTGCCAATGGTCGCGGGGGGTCCCCCCGAGCACGAAGGATTTGTACTACTGGCGGGGAGGACAAAGCCCTCTTCGCCAGCAGTAGCGTCTAGCTCACGAGCCGATTCACCCCCCACGGATGACTTATCAGTCTTTCCATGGATTGTGGTCGGCTCGCAAGACCTTCCGCACTTCGTTATACCAGGTGTACTAATTGTCACTGGCGACTTCTCCTCGTTAGAGGCCAAGCCATCGCCGGTAGTCGCGACTCCTACCGACTTTTGAGTGGATATCCCCACTCGCTTTTTAAATTCCTTAGTACTCATTTCATATTATATAGTTTTCAACATTTCGGTTTTCGGTTTTTTTGGGTTATGTTAGTTACCTAGACTTGCAGCTGGATTGCTGAAAGCCTAGGTGTAAGCCCCCTCACTACGACAAAGTCTAACCCGTGAGGGGGTCATTCGCTAAAACTTTATGCAGTCTTGCCGCTACAGGGGTACATAAAAATTCCCTCACAGAAAATAGCAAAACTTTTCCTTTTAGTCTTTCTTATTTCCCCATTATATTTGGTCAACTCTGCAGAGTAGTTAAGCCACTCTCCAGTTCTTTTTGCCTCATTGAAGAGTTTTCTTACCTTGGATCTCAGTTTCGATAGGTTGTTGTTCCACCATGGAGCATCTTTCTGTTTCTTAATGATTTTAAGGGGGCAACTGAGTTCATATGCCTCATTGATTGCCCCACTAAACTCATTAACTATCTGTTCTAATTCAAGGTTACTGTTTGTTGTTCTGACTGGACCTATTTGCTCAAGGTTAGTCTTGAGAATGTTTTTGTAAAGATCCCAGTTTGGTTTCTTAGGGTTCCTTCCAGAGGATTCCTCTGTGGTAAGGCCTTCTAAGGTAAACAAAATTATTCTGTGATCAGACATTGATGGTTCATTGGAGACTCTCCAATCCCTTACTAAGCTGCTTACGTTCGGGGTACCGAGCGTTAACTCTAATACTTCTTCTCTAGTTCTAGTTACAAAGGTGGGAGTATTCCCCACGTTAAACATATCTAGATTTTTTCCGATTATAAAGTCTAAAAGGTGCTCACCCCTTCGGTTGATATCGGTACTACCCCATGTTGTATGGTGGGCGTTTGCATCGCACCTCACCAACAACGGTAGTTTCTTAGTGTTGCAGTAGTCCACGAGCCTTTGCACCTCCAGCGGTGGAATGTTATCTTCATCACCTGGGAAGTAGGCTGATGCCACAACCATTGTGCAGGGGCTGCCCTCGATGTCGATCTGAGCCTGGATCGGAACTAGATCCTGCGTCATAAATTCTGAAAGACAAATAAATTTTATATTATTTCTTATTTTTATGCATGTTCTGGGTGAGTCTTGTCTCATGTCCCAGATAAGTGTAGAGTCCTTACTTGTTAGGCCTCTTACTTGACCTCCGTAAATCCAGGGTTCTTGAATCAGTACTATCCCTAAGTTTTCCACCGTAAACTTCCTCACTGTAACGGCTGATGCCGCCTTAGCATGGTGTACGTTTACTTGGGCTACCCTGGTACTGATCCCACGTCGTATCATTTTTGTTCTTAGTTGGAGGCAAAGACCTCCTCATCTGCTAACAGATGCTCTTCTTCCTCCTCAGTCAGAAGTGTTTCGTGTTGTTCCTGGTAAGGAGAGAGGTCTATGCCCTCTATTCCTTTACCAGTATGACCTATTAGTATATTTTCCAGTATCTTTACCTGGTTTTCTTTATTCTTTTCAGAAGGTTGGGGTTGTGGTTCTGCGGTTGAGGTGGTAAGGGTAGGTAATGGAGGTGCTGGTGTGAAGGGTAATGGGATTGGGGTGGTTTCAGGACAAGTTGTGGACCGGTGGGTGGGGCTGAGGGTTTTGGTAGGATGCGTTGTGATTTTTTTATTTGGAAGTGCTGGTAACTGTGTACCTGTTTTGGCTATGTTGGGGTCGAAGAAAGAGATATGGACCGCTGATTTTTTGAGGCCAATAATATTTATTTTGCCAAACTTATAGTGTAGTTCGTGATTTGCCTTCACTATAGACTGCTGACCGTCCGTCAATACTGATAACCAGTAGCTGTCCTTTTCCCTCTGGTTTGCTCTTTACTATTTTCCAGGCTTGGACAGCTAATCCTTCATTCTGTGCCTGGATTAGAGCCAATGATTTTTGGTTATCTTGTCCCATGCTTTTGGGAAGGAAAACTGTAATGGTGTGCATTTTAGGAATGTCATCTCCCAAACATGCCGCCAGTGCAGTGCAATTAACAGGCCAGCTCTAAAGTGAATCCCATTGAACTTGAGTTTGTGTTCCCATTCAATGGACACCTCTTCAATTATTGCCTCTTCCAGTAACGTCAATTCTTCGGAACTGAGAGTGCTAATGAAGTTATAGATTTTTCATTCGCTAAAACTTTATGCAGTCTTGCCGCTACAGGGGTACATAAAAATTCCCTCACAGAAAATAGCAAAACTTTTCCTTTTAGTCTTTCTTATTTCCCCATTATATTTGGTCAACTCTGCAGAGTAGTTAAGCCACTCTCCAGTTCTTTTTGCCTCATTGAAGAGTTTTCTTACCTTGGATCTCAGTTTCGATAGGTTGTTGTTCCACCATGGAGCATCTTTCTGTTTCTTAATGATTTTAAGGGGGCAACTGAGTTCATATGCCTCATTGATTGCCCCACTAAACTCATTAACTATCTGTTCTAATTCAAGGTTACTGTTTGTTGTTCTGACTGGACCTATTTGCTCAAGGTTAGTCTTGAGAATGTTTTTGTAAAGATCCCAGTTTGGTTTCTTAGGGTTCCTTCCAGAGGATTCCTCTGTGGAAAGGCCTTCTAAGGTAAACAAAATTATTCTGTGATCAGACATTGATGGTTCATTGGAGACTCTCCAATCCCTTACTAAGCTGCTTACGTTCGGGGTACCGAGCGTTAACTCTAATACTTCTTCTCTAGTTCTAGTTACAAAGGTGGGAGTATTCCCCACGTTAAACATATCTAGATTTTTTCCGATTATAAAGTCTAAAAGGTGCTCACCCCTTCGGTTGATATCGGTACTACCCCATGTTGTATGGTGGGCGTTTGCATCGCACCTCACCAACAACGGTAGTTTCTTAGTGTTGCAGTAGTCCACGAGCCTTTGCACCTCCAGCGGTGGAATGTTATCTTCATCACCTGGGAAGTAGGCTGATGCCACAACCATTGTGCAGGGGCTGCCCTCGATGTCGATCTGAGCCTGGATCGGAACTAGATCCTGCGTCATAAATTCTGAAAGACAAATAAATTTTATATTATTTCTTATTTTTATGCATGTTCTGGGTGAGTCTTGTCTCATGTCCCAGATAAGTGTAGAGTCCTTACTTGTTAGGCCTCTTACTTGACCTCCGTAAATCCAGGGTTCTTGAATCAGTACTATCCCTAAGTTTTCCACCGTAAACTTCCTTACTGTAACGGCTGATGCCGCCTTAGCATGGTGTACGTTTACTTGGGCTACCCTGGTACTGATCCCACGTCGTATCATTTTTGTTCTTAGTTGGAGGCAAAGACCTCCTCATCTGCTAACAGATGCTCTTCTTCCTCCTCAGTCAGAAGTGTTTCGTGTTGTTCCTGGTAAGGAGAGAGGTCTGTGCCCTCTATTCCTTTACCAGTATGACCTATTAGTATATTTTCCAGTATCTTTACCTGGTTTTCTTTATTCTTTTCAGAAGGTTGGGGTTGTGGTTCTGCGGTTGAGGTGGTAAGGGTAGGTAATGGAGGTGCTGGTGTGAAGGGTAATGGGATTGGGGTGGTTTCAGGACAAGTTGTGGACCGGTGGGTGGGGCTGAGGGTTTTGGTAGGATGCGTTGTGATTTTTTTATTTGGAAGTGCTGGTAACTGTGTACCTGTTTTGGCTATGTTGGGGTCGAAGAAAGAGATATGGACCGCTGATTTTTTGAGGCCAATAATATTTATTTTGCCAAACTTATAGTGTAGTTCGTGATTTGCCTTCACTATAGACTGCTGACCGTCCGTCAATACTGATAACCAGTAGCTGTCCTTTTCCCTCTGGTTTGCTCTTTACTATTTTCCAGGCTTGGACAGCTAATCCTTCATTCTGTGCCTGGATTAGAGCCAATGATTTTTGGTTATCTTGTCCCATGCTTTTGGGAAGGAAAACTGTAATGGTGTGCATTTTAGGAATGTCATCTCCCAAACATGCCGCCAGTGCAGTGCAATTAACAGGCCAGCTCTAAAGTGAATCCCATTGAACTTGAGTTTGTGTTCCCATTCAATGGACACCTCTTCAATTATTGCCTCTTCCAGTAACGTCAATTCTTCGGAACTGAGAGTGCTAATGAAGTTATAGATTTTTCATTCGCTAAAACTTTATGCAGTCTTGCCGCTACAGGGGTACATAAAAATTCCCTCACAGAAAATAGCAAAACTTTTCCTTTTAGTCTTTCTTATTTCCCCATTATATTTGGTCAACTCTGCAGAGTAGTTAAGCCACTCTCCAGTTCTTTTTGCCTCATTGAAGAGTTTTCTTACCTTGGATCTCAGTTTCGATAGGTTGTTGTTCCACCATGGAGCATCTTTCTGTTTCTTAATGATTTTAAGGGGGCAACTGAGTTCATATGCCTCATTGATTGCCCCACTAAACTCATTAACTATCTGTTCTAATTCAAGGTTACTGTTTGTTGTTCTGACTGGACCTATTTGCTCAAGGTTAGTCTTGAGAATGTTTTTGTAAAGATCCCAGTTTGGTTTCTTAGGGTTCCTTCCAGAGGATTCCTCTGTGGAAAGGCCTTCTAAGGTAAACAAAATTATTCTGTGATCAGACATTGATGGTTCATTGGAGACTCTCCAATCCCTTACTAAGCTGCTTACGTTCGGGGTACCGAGCGTTAACTCTAATACTTCTTCTCTAGTTCTAGTTACAAAGGTGGGAGTATTCCCCACGTTAAACATATCTAGATTTTTTCCGATTATAAAGTCTAAAAGGTGCTCACCCCTTCGGTTGATATCGGTACTACCCCATGTTGTATGGTGGGCGTTTGCATCGCACCTCACCAACAACGGTAGTTTCTTAGTGTTGCAGTAGTCCACGAGCCTTTGCACCTCCAGCGGTGGAATGTTATCTTCATCACCTGGGAAGTAGGCTGATGCCACAACCATTGTGCAGGGGCTGCCCTCGATGTCGATCTGAGCCTGGATCGGAACTAGATCCTGCGTCATAAATTCTGAAAGACAAATAAATTTTATATTATTTCTTATTTTTATGCATGTTCTGGGTGAGTCTTGTCTCATGTCCCAGATAAGTGTAGAGTCCTTACTTGTTAGGCCTCTTACTTGACCTCCGTAAATCCAGGGTTCTTGAATCAGTACTATCCCTAAGTTTTCCACCGTAAACTTCCTTACTGTAACGGCTGATGCCGCCTTAGCATGGTGTACGTTTACTTGGGCTACCCTGGTACTGATCCCACGTCGTATCATTTTTGTTCTTAGTTGGAGGCAAAGACCTCCTCATCTGCTAACAGATGCTCTTCTTCCTCCTCAGTCAGAAGTGTTTCGTGTTGTTCCTGGTAAGGAGAGAGGTCTATGCCCTCTATTCCTTTACCAGTATGACCTATTAGTATATTTTCCAGTATCTTTACCTGGTTTTCTTTATTCTTTTCAGAAGGTTGGGGTTGTGGTTCTGCGGTTGAGGTGGTAAGGGTAGGTAATGGAGGTGCTGGTGTGAAGGGTAATGGGATTGGGGTGGTTTCAGGACAAGTTGTGGACCGGTGGGTGGGGCTGAGGGTTTTGGTAGGATGCGTTGTTTTGGCTATGTTGGGGTCGAAGAAAGAGATATGGACCGCTGATTTTTTGAGGCCAATAATATTTATTTTGCCAAACTTATAGTGTAGTTCGTGATTTGCCTTCACTATAGAATGCTGTCCTGTAGCTGTCCTTTTCCCTCTGGTTTGCTCTTTACTATTTTCCAGGCTTGGACAGCTAATCCTTCATTCTGTGCCTGGATTAGAGCCAATGATTTTTGGTTATCTTGTCCCATGCTTTTGGGAAGGAAAACTGTAATGGTGTGCATTTTAGGAATGTCATCTCCCAAACATGCCGCCAGTGCAGTTCCCTTCCAAGTGCTTAACATTGAAGCCTTCTTTGTCAGCCAGTCGGCTGATTGTTGCCCATCACAGTCGACAATTAACAGGCCAGCTCTAAAGTGAATCTCATTGAACTTGAGTTTGTGTTCCCATTCAATGGACACCTCTTCAATTATTGCCTCTTCCAGTAACGTCAATTCTTCGGAACTGAGAGTCTCTTGAGGGTACCTCTTGGGCAGGACAGCAATTCTTACACTTTGGGCTGCCTTTGCATAGGAAGTTGGCCTATGTTCGTTACCCTTTTTATTGTCGGTGTTTGATCCCGCCTTTGCAGTTGCTAGCATTCTCTGTTTTTTAACCTCTTACCTTAGGGGAGGAGTTAAATGGTTGCTCTTCCTCTTTCCCTGTTCTTGGCTTTTGGAGGGACCGTTGTTGTTTGCTGCCTTTCTTTCGTCCACCTTCTTCCTGTCTTCCTCGGGGGTCATTCCTTCATTTAGGAACCGGAAGTACCATTTAGTTCCCGCTCCACTAAGTCCTTTCCTAAACGAGTCATCCAGTTCACCTGGTACACTACGTTTCGGAAGAGGAAGGGTTTGACGGTCTTGTCTTGTCTTGTCGGTGGTCTTTTCGGTGGTTTCGACTTTTCTATCGGTTTCTTTTCGATAGTGCCATCTTTGGCCATGGGCACAGACACATTGCTCACTTGACCGGGAGGTTTACTCTCTTGGGTCGTGGCCACTGTGTTGTGAGAGACGTCTTTCCTTTGACCTGGAGGTGTTCTTCCTTGACCAATGGACGACGCTCCTTCTTCTGCCCGGTCTAGTACAGTCCTAGAGGGCGTCCTCTTGAGGTACTTACTACAAGCCGGTCTCGGATCTTCACCATGGAGGATTCTCTCCATGCGGTCCGCATACTCACTCGCGGTGACATCCCGCGGAGTGTTAAATTTTTTGTGGTTTTTGTTGTTTTTTTGTTTAATTTGTTTCATAATTTGATCCCACGGAAGCTAGAGAAGGGTTGGTCCGCCATATCAGAGCTCCGCATGATATGGTAAGGTCATACTTACTCTTTGATTCGACCTGGTTTCAGAGAGGTACCGTTAGAATACAGCCGGTATACCCCCTGGCTGCAAACCATCCAATGGGCACGGTCCACTTTACACCCTGGATTAGGGGGGCAGGTCTTAGTCGTAACTCCTCAAAATCACTACCGCTTTTTGGTTTGGTGGTCCCAAACTACGGCGGGTCAGATGAATCTTTGAAACTTGAGCCTCCGCACCACGACAAGGTGCATGCCATGCAGGGGTAATGATCGCCTTAAAAAAGATAGATTAAAAGACATTGGTCGGTGATGATATTTTCCTTTAATTTTGTACGGGGTAGAAGTGAAATTTCAAAGCTATTAAAATAATATTACCTGGTACCAGCCGTAAATTCTTTTGGTGTTTGTAAGGATATCGGGAAGATGGTTTTTAAATCTAAGCACCTAAAAGTTTAAAAAAGGGTAAATACAAACAATCGTAAACGATAAAAAAAATTGTTTTTGTGTTTGAATCGTTATATTTAAAAGATTTACTTCCGGGATTATTTCAGAAATTTTGCTCTTTATAGGGTGAAATAGGGTAAAGCATACAAAATGATATCTGTGTTTAAAAGCTAATATTTATTTAATGGATGGACTTTGATGATCACTAAATGGATACATATTTTTCAAAATGTATGTTTTATACGATGAAATTGAGTTAAGCAAATATGTATTAGTATCCCACTTTCAAAGTTATATTTTTGTTAAAAATGCTATATTTAGAGGATGACAGTGTAAAACTTTTTGGAGAAACGAAATAAATTTTATTAAAAAAAAATTAAAAAATATAAAATCTTTTAAGTAGTTACTATTCAGATGAGAGCCACCAACGAATGAACAAACATTCCTCCAATTTGACATTCCGTCACATGACATCTTATTTTAATTCGTCGCGAATGGTAAAGCAAATAAAAGCAATAGTGATTCAGAGACTAGAAGCGCACGACCAGTTTGTTTTATCAAATTTGTCTTATTTTTAGCAATTAAAATATAAATTTTACTATGTCAACAATAGATTTCTACCAATTTATTTGAAGTTTGTGAAGAATTTGGGTCTATAAATGAGTTAAATCCGATTTTAATTGTTCATTCGACGGTCTCATGTGAAAAGTCCTTTTTAAGAAGATACATAAAAGAGTAGTTTCGCATTAAAAACGTTTATTTTGTATGTATTTTGTGTTAATATATAGAGAAAGGGAGGAGAAAATCGTTAAAAATGTACGAGACATCCAACGGGAAAAGGAAATTGAAGAAGAAAATCGGGAACGTAAAAAGTTGGAGAAAAAGGCGCGTGAGAAGGAAGCTGCCTATCAAGAAAGACTGCAAAATTGGGAACAGAGAGAGCGACGAAAAACAAAAGAATATGAAAAGGTTAAATGCATTTAATTTTTTTATTTAGTGCTTATACTTACAGAAAAGTTTTGGTTTTTAATCCTAGGCAAAATCAAAAGAAGGTCTCAAACTTGAAGAAAGAGAAAAGGAAGCAAAACGGTTAAAGGAATTTGTCGAGGACTATGACGATGACAGAGACGACCCTAAATATTACAAGTAATTCATACATATATAATTTTTAACTTAGAATACATAAGTTTCATATTTTACGTAATTTTTTTTTTACAGAGGCCGTGAACTTCAAAGAAGACTTGCTGAACGTGTCCGAGAAGCTGATCTGGACGCCAAAGATCGTAATAGGGAACAAGAAGAACTCGAAGAGCTTAAGAACAAAATATTTAGCGGAGAATACGAGAACCCAACACAAGAGTTTGAACGAGCTAAGAAGGAACGTGAGAATCTATACAAGCCTCAAATTCTAATTGACGTTAATTTAGAAGCACAGCTACGCAAGGAGCGTGAACTAGAAAAGGAGAAAGAGCGTGAAATTGAAAGAACCAAGCGCCTCAAGGAGAAGGAAAAACTTGCAGCCGCAAAGGAAAAATACATGCTAGAGAAGGAGGCACACGATGCAGCGATGGCAGCAGCAGTCATGCATACAGAACCTATTGATTCTGACTCAAATGACGAAACATTAACATCAAATCGTGAACCCAATACAAATCATCCATTACCGCCAGCTAGACAAGAATCAGAGTCCAGAGATAGCGTATCAAATCATTTCCAAGATGAGGATTCTCGAGGATCCATGGTATCGTCCAGTCACGGTTTCAGTCCTGTTAACAGTCATAACAATGTAACAACTCCTGCTACTCCTCCTATTTCCGCTCCACTTATAAGTCTCAATTTAGGAGTTAATGCTAAGAAGAAAAAAATCGAGGTTACTTCGGACGTTTTTAACAATGAAGAAGACAACGATGATGCTAGCAATCCGAAAAAGAGGAAGTTAGTCCCGCTAGGTAAGTGTTGTCGTAATTCGGTTCCGTGTTAGCCGAAAAGCTTTGTTTTAAGAATTTCGTCCATCAATCTGTGTGAATGTGTTTCTGTTAGTCCATCTACTTGTATATTTAGAGCAAAGACGAAGTGATAATAAAACAACAGAAATGCTTGCATATTGCAATATACGAATTGATTTGTACTGATGATTTTAAGGGAAGATTTTTATTCAACGTCAATATTTGTAGACTAAAGGCTGTTTTGAGTCTACTTTTACATAAAAAAAACATGCATCATTATTCTTTATTTAAAATATTACATTGATAGTAAAACATTCATTTGATTTTCCTATAAAATTATAATGGTGTATTTTTTTTTTCATTTTAAATATACCTATAGATTATGATGAAAACCAATTTCCAAACGCCCAATCTCAGAACCGTGGATCACATCCAGCCAACGCTTCAAGTGCAACCCACCACTCTGGACAAAACCACTCCAAGTCGAACTCAAAGAAGCGCGGAGAAAAACACGAAAGCAATAGCGGCGGCGGTGCCAGCAATAACAAAGAAGACAACTCCACCAAACTTCAGGAGGAGAAACGCCGTCACATTAAGAGCATAATCGATAGAATACCCACGCAAAAGATTGATCTGTTTAACTATAAACTAGATCGTACTGAAATCGATACCAACCTAATGGAGAAAAAAATCCGACCGTGGATTAATAAAAAAATAATCGAGTACATTGGTGAACCCGAACCAACGCTCGTCGATTTCATTTGCTCCAAAGTCCTAGCTGGCAGTTCACCTCAAAGTATTTTAGATGATGTTCAAATGGTATATTTGATTTTAATACATAAATATTTGTTGTTTTTTTTAAATTTTAATATGTATGGTTTTCGCATCAGGTTCTGGATGAAGAAGCAGAAGTCTTTGTTGTCAAGATGTGGCGATTGCTCATATACGAAGTTGACGCGAAGAAAATTGGTCTGGGTAAATAAATTGTTTATTTATTTTTGTGTTGTAATATCTCTAGTATAATAATAAGTGGTTATACATATAATGAAAGAAAACAAGAAAATGTTTTAAAAAGTACCGAATCGAAGCTTCTGAGCATTGCCAGATTTTTAAGTGACTTTATTTTTTTATTTTTTTTTTTTTTTATTTCTTTTAATAATTCTTTTTTATTTCAAAATTTCTATTTATACATTTCATTTTTAATCATAAGATTGAATTAAACTATTATTTTTTAAATACAGCCAATATATTAAAGAAGACGAAATAAAAACAAAATAAACAGAGGTGATCTTAAGAGTTTCTGAAATTAATACAAACATTTGTTTTATTTAGTTTACTTTGTGTAAACATTAGCTGAATTTTATTTTACCCACGATCTGATCCAGATTAAATGATAATAAAAAGTGTTGTATTACCCATCTCGTGTTTCCTTTTATTGCTTTATTATAATGTGTTGGTTTTTTTTATTTCCTCAACTCAAATAGGCATCTACTCTGCAAAAAATAAAATTTAAATTTGTGGAAAGAAATGCTAAGGGTGTGAGATAAGAATGAATTCAAATATCCAAAAGCAAAGCGGGATCTTATGTTGTTTTTGTAATACATGTATTTTCTTATGAATATCCAATTCGGATAGGATCTGGGGGGAAAATAAAATGCAACTTTTTTGTATTTGAGGATCAAGATTTGTTCTACAATTCAAAATAGCTTAAATTGTTATTGATACTTTCCTTAAAGCTTGTGTTTTCACAACTAAATCAAAAGCCAATGACTTTTTCAATCTATGTTAATGAATCTGACAAAAATGTACTTTTTTCACTTTAGTCACCAATCTAAAGTATTGCGGTTTGCGACAGTCTAAGAGTTGTAGGTCAATCCAGTTTTCGTTCTAGGTCGCTATAAAGCCAAATATTTAAAACTTAATTCAAATGAAATACATAGTACATGACATTGTTGGTGAGTTACAACACGGTTTTTTGAATTAAATGTGTATTTCATACTATTCTGCATAAAAATATTACTGATAGCATCACTAAATCCATTCGAGATGCCCCTGGAACAACACTAATTTCGAAATCATCAAAGGCATCGGCGGCAGAGCACATTCAAATCTCTAAAGATCTGAACGTACCCGTCTGAAGCATACGTCGATGGTATGTTATAATGTTAAATATAAAAACAAATATTATACGGATGAATGTATTTTTTTTTTTCATTTCTTGATTGAAAATTGTGCTTTTCTTCATTACATAAAAAGTGAATTTTTAGCTCTTTGAATATAAGAGTGGATGAGTTGTGTAAGTTCATGTGACGTGTTGGTTTCCATGTGTGTGATAAAAATCAGTTGGTCTAAGAGTGTTTTACTTATTAAAAAGGAAAACAAAAGGTAAGCCTGCACGTATTCATATTAATATTTTCATAATCATAGTGTTAAGTTGAGATTTCTTAAAATAATTTTTGTTTGTATTTCTGCCGTCCTGCACCTTCAGTCCAATTTAAATCTTAAAAAATAATTATTTTGAGTTAATTAACAATAGAAATATGGTTTGTATTCTGTAAGAAATTTGGGGTCGAGTTTTGTCTGACAAGAGATAAAAAAAAAACGATTGTTTTTTTTTTAATACGATCGCAATAAGCCCCTAAGGCCTCTACCAGTTAAACGTGTCGGCACAGTAATGATCTTTGTATGGGAAAGCGAACAATACTAAACTTAACACCGATTTTCAAGAAAAATGGGGGTGCAAAAAAAATGGTTGCTAAATCGACATAATTTATATCCACTTTCTAACACAAACCTAAAAAACGTCAAGCACTTTTGATTTTGTGGAATGGTGGTTTTGCTGATTTCTCGAAACCTAGTTTTTACTTGCGATATATCGTCCCCTATCTCACGAACAGACGTTTCTGCCATTTTAATATTTTACAGGAGAGCAATTTGAAGTTTTGGGTACCCTTCTAACAGGCGTTATTTTTGTATTTTACAACTGTGGTGGAATTTTTTTTTTTCTTTGCAAAAATGGAACAATTTGCTTACGTTTAAAATGGTTTGAGTTTAAAAGTAAATACTACACTTAAAACAGTTAAAACAAATCGATGAATCAGTTACGTCTCTCCGTGAGAAACTTTTTATAATTTTTTTT
Organism: Melangyna quadrimaculata; assembly: GCA_949320155.1. NCBI lineage: Eukaryota > Metazoa > Arthropoda > Insecta > Diptera > Syrphidae > Melangyna > Melangyna quadrimaculata. The sequence continues at coordinate 85,145,414 of OX439484.1, forward strand.
ACAAGAACGTAATTATGCCAATCTATAAAGATTTCAAAATCAATACTCTTTTTTCAGATTAACACCTCTAAAATTATTTGAATTAAGTCTTATTTTTTATTAAATATGTAGTTTTTATAAAAAATAGTTTGTCTTATTATTATTTTTTTAAAACAATATTAGTTTTTTTACTCTTCTGGTTTCTATGAATTATTAAGTTCCTTGGGCCATCACACACTGAACTAAACTAAGTCCAGACTAACTTTTACTTTAATCACAAACGGGGGAAGGAAAGCTGGCTGAAAATTACCTGTACATGAACCGGCTTAAATTGTAGTAGTAATTATCAGTTTGAGAATCAAATTGTTTTTTTTTTTTTATTTTTAGTTTTGCATAACAAAAGATTTGTTTATTTTGCCTAGAAACAAACAACTGTGTCGAAAAAAGGATGAACATTTTAGTCCTTTCATCCTCACTTTTCAGGTCGTCACCTCCCTCGCCGACAAACTTTCATTTCTCCAGTTTAGTCCAGTTCGAAATTGAGCCGGTGTGTGATGACCTTTTGTGTTCATTGCTCCTTAGACATTGCTCCCAGACAACTACCCCAGAGCAGACAGCAGAGTAACATCAGATCTTCCTATTTTCGCTTTGGAATTTTAAGTTCAGTTTGATTTAGTTTTTGTAGAGTGACATCTTTTGATTCCCGCTTTAACGTCAATGAACGAAATTCTTCCTCTAAGAAAAGTATTTGTTCTGGGGTTTCTTTTAGAAGCTTTAACTCCGCAATTCTTGGCCATTTAATAGATTCTCCTTTGTCGTCTTTTCGTATATTTAATATTTTTAGATCTTTTAGAGCCGATTTTTCAATCATCAGTTAATCTATCAGAGGAATATTTGCTATAGCAACAGGAACAAATTGTTGTTTTATTCGAAGAAAATAAAAATAAATAAATAAAAAAAAATAAAAATTAATTTAAAAGATGATACATGATTGATTAAGAGTTTAGTTGCTCTAATTTGTCAGAAATTACCCCAATTCCCTCTTAAATCGATGAGTGTCACTCATTTATCGAAGATATCGCGGAAGTGTATTCCAAAGGCAGGTAGCAGCAATGAAGAACTGCCTTTCTGATATTAAATAATTGAATCGAGGTAAAATTAGAACTGAAGATCGATTGGATGCCGGAAATCTAATTTTATTATAAAGACAAGCAGGTTGTTTTGTTCGTATTATGCTTTGAAGAAGAATGAGTGTCCTAAACTTAAGAAAATTTTCAAAAGTCATGTTCAACAAATTCTTCGACAGGTGAGATATATGGTCATACCTCCTGAGGTTATATACATAGCGTAAAGTACTGTTGAACGCAGTTTTAGGTTTTATCTTACTGTCGCTACTGCAGTTATGATAAATTTTACATCCACAAATTAGCACAGGAATAACCAAGGATTTAGCTAGAATTAATCGAGTCTTTATTGGTGTGAATTGTTGAGCTATCCATAATGTTCGAAGAATTCCGTACGCTTTACCTACAATCCAATTGATGTGGTTATTCCACGAAAGTGTTTGGTTGAACATAACACCAAGGTTTTTCGCAGATTCAACAAAGTTGATCGGAGAGTTGTTAAGTAGTATAGGTGGGAAATATGAAGAATCAATTTTATTTTTTCAAATAAGTAAACATTTGCACTTGCTTGGATTCAATGATAATCCGTTTTCGACAGCCCAGTACGAAATTTATTTTAAGTCTTCATTAACTTCATAAGCACAATTTTCTATAAGACCAAGTGGACAACTGTGGTAGATTTGAATATCGTCTGCATAGAGGCGTTTTGATGAATAAAGTATACTCGATACAATGTCATTTACGTATATTGAGAACAACAGTGGTCCCAGTATCGACCCTTGAGGAAAACCTCGGGTGAGGCAAATAAAATCTGATGAAACATTCCCAATAGTCACTGCTTGATTCCTCTCACTTAAATATGACTAGATAAGTTTTGTAGCGAATAAAGAAAAGTTGAAACGATTACGAAGTTTTTTAATAAGGACAGAATTAATTATCTGAATGCACAGATAAAATAAGTTTTATTCCACTTTACTGACACCAATGTAATATTTAACCAAGGGTTCGCCAATAAAACTTATTTCTTTTATTACAACTGAACAACAATTACTTTACAAAAATAAAACACATTTATTTCACTTCAAATACTTTTATTATAAACAAGCACAACTATTAATTCACTATTTTACACCGACGTTTATTCGTTCACTTTCAAAATCGAACTGAGGTCTTCGGACCAGGCCTGTCGAAGTACTGCAATAGCAGTATTTGTACTGCATTTTGTTTCTGCGTACTGCCGTACTGCTCACATGTCAAAAGTACTGCTTTTTATAATTCAATAAATGAATTTGTTTGCTGAACGCGTCTATCTTAAAATCCCAATATTTTTTTTTCTGTCAACAAAATGCACCCACAAAAATCTTTCATTTTAAGAAAGAGAAGTCCCATTAAAAAAGAGAAGTCCGATTAATATTAATACCTACCACGCTATTGTCATTCCGTTTTCTCTCGAAAAACTTAAAAAATTTGTATATGAGAAAATATTCTGCAAAACAGATAATTCTATTACATGAATTTTATGCGGAAAGCGTAGAAAAGAACCTGATACACTGGGATAAGTCATTTTCTGACGTTTAATTAGATTATTTTTCATGTTTACACAAATATTTTCAAAGGGGTGTTCATGTAAACATCTCGCGGAAAGTTATATTTTTTTGCGAAGTAGAAACTATCTCGTTGCATAAATACCTTTAATAATTTACTGGACTTCGCAGTACAACTTTATTTACCTGTCCATAATATACAAAAATCAAAGCAAATACCTACTAAATGTATGTACATAATCAAATTATGTTTATTTTTTTAAGAGTATCCCAACTAACAATTTTTCCTCAATAAGGTTCATTTTTTGAATTTCTTTAAGTTATTATTTCTACAAGGCTTGTATTTAGTTTGGACATCGAAATTGCAAATTTTCGAAGCTATATTTCTGAAAACATCTTCCTACAAACCTATTACAAGCAGAATCTTTAATTTTCTGCAATTTTCTGCCCAGGCGTCAATTTTTTTTGACGCCCGGGCGTCATTTTATTTTTGACGCCCGGGCGTCAATTTTTTGGACGCCCGGGCGTCGTTTTATTTTTGACGCTTAGGCGTCATTTTTTTTGACGCCCGGGCGTCATTTTTTTTGACGCCCGGGCGTCGTTTTATTTTTGACGCCCGGGCGTCATTTTATTTTTGACGCGCGGGCGTCATTTTATTTTTGACGCCCGGGCGTCAATTTGTTTTTGACGCCCAGGCGTCATTTTTTTTTGACGCCCAAGCGTCAATTTTTTTTGACGCCCGGGCGTCAATTTTTTGGACGCCCGGGCGTCGTTTTATTTTTGACGCCCGGGCGTCGTTTTATTTTTGACGCCCGGGCGTCAATTTGTTTTTGACGCCCGGGCGTCATTTTTTTTGACGCCCGGGCGTCATTTTTTTTTGACGCCCGGGCGTCAATTTGTTTTTGACGCCCAGGCGTCAATTTTTTTTGACGCCCGGGCGTCATTTTTTTTTGACGCCCGGGCGTCAATTTTTTGGACGCCCGGGCGTCATTTTATTTTTGACGCCCGGGCGTCAATTTGTTTTTGACGCCCAGGCGTCATTTTTTTTGACGCCCAAGCGTCAATTTTTTTTGACGCCCGGGCGTCAATTTTTTGGACGCCCGGGCGTCGTTTTATTTTTGACGCCCGGGCGTCGTTTTATTTTTAACGCCCGGGCGTCAATTTGTTTTTGACGCCCGGGCGTCATTTTTTTTGACGCCCGGGCGTCATTTTTTTTTGACGCCCAGGCGTCAATTTTTTTTGACGCCCGGGCGTCATTTTATTTTTGACGCCCGGGCGTCATTTTTTTTGACGCCCGGGCGTCAATTTTTTGGACGCCCGGGCGTCGTTTTATTTTTGACGCCCGGGCGTCAATTTGATTTTGACGCCCAGGCGTCATTTTTTTTTGACGCCCGGGCGTCGTTTTATTTTTGACGCCGGGGCGTCAATTTGTTTTTGACGCCCAGGCGTCAATATTTTTTGACGCCCGGCCGTCATTTTATTTTTGACGCGCGGGCGTCATTTTATTTTTGACGCCCGGGCGTCATTTTTTTTTTGACGCCCGGGCGTCATTTTTTTTTTACGCCCGGGCGTCAATTTGTTCTTGACGCCCAGGCGTCAATTTTTTTTGACGCCCGGGCGTCATTTTTTTTTGACGCCCGGGCGTCAATTTTTTGGACGCCCGGGCGTCATTTTATTTTTGACGCCCGGGCGTCAATTTGTTTTTGACGCCCAGGCGTCATTTTTTTTTGACGCCCAAGCGTCAATTTTTTTTGACGCCCGGGCGTCAATTTTTTGGACGCCCGGGCGTCGTTTTATTTTTGACGCCCGGGCGTCGTTTTATTTTTGACGCCCGGGCGTCAATTTGTTTTTGACGCCCGGGCGTCATTTTTTTTTGACGCCCAGGCGTCAATTTTTTTTGACGCCCGGGCGTCATTTTATTTTTGACGCCCGGGCGTCATTTTTTTTGACGCCCGGGCGTCAATTTTTTGGACGCCCGGGCGTCAATTTTTTGGACGCCCGGGCGTCATTTTATTTTTGACGCCCGGGCGTCAATTTGTTTTTGACGCCCAGGCGTCAGCGTCAATTATTTTTGACGCCCGGGCGTCATTTTTTTTGACGCCCGGGCGTCAATTTTTTGGACGCCCGGGCGTCAATTTTTTGGACGCCCGGGCGTCGTTTTATTTTTGACGCCCGGGCGTCAATTTAATTTTGACGCCCAGGCGTCATTTTTTTTTGACGCCCGGGCGTCATTTTTTTTGACGCCCGGGCGTCAATTTTTTGGACGCCCGGGCGTCGTTTTATTTTTGACGCCCGGGCGTCAATTTGATTTTGACGCCCAGGCGTCATTTTTTTTGACGCCCGGGCGTCATTTTTTTTTGACGCCCGGGCGTCATTTTTTTTGACGCCCGGGCGTCGTTTTATTTTTGACGCCCGGGCGTCAATTTGATTTTGACGCCCAGGCGTCATTTTTTTTTTGACGCCCGGGCGTCAATTTTTTTTGACGCCCGGGCGTCATTTTTTTTGACGACCGGGCGTCAATTTGTTTTTGACGCCCAGGCGTCAATTTTTTTTGACGCCCGGGCGTCAATTTGTTTTTGACGCCCGGGCGTCAATTTGTTTTTGACGCCCGGGCGTCAATTTTTTGGACGCCCGGGCGTCGTTTTATTTTTGACGCCCGGGCGTCAATTTGATTTTGACGCCCAGGCGTCATTTTTTTTTGACGCCCGGGCGTCAATTTTTTTTGACGCCCGGGCGTCATTTTTTTTTGACGACCGGGCGTCAATTTGTTTTTGACGCCCAGGCGTCATTTTTTTTGACGCCCGGGCGTCATTTTGTTTTTGACGCCCAGGCGTCAATTTTTTTTGACGCCCGGGCGTCAATTTTTTGGACGCCCGGGCGTCATTTTATTTTTGACGCCCGGGCGTCAAAAAAAATGACGCCTGGGCGTCAAAAACAAATTGACGCCCGGGCGTCAAAAAAAAATGACGCCCGGGCGTCAAAAAAAATTGACGCCTGGGCGTCAAAAACAAATTGACGCCCGGTCGTCAAAAAAAAATGACGCCTGGGCGTCAAAATCAAATTGACGCCCGGGCGTCAAAAATAAAACGACGCCCGGGCGTCCAAAAAATTGACGCCCGGGCGTTAAAAAAAAATTGACGCCTGGGCGTCAAAAACAAATTGACGCCCGGGACGCCCGGGCGTCCAAAAAATTGACGCCCGGGCGTCAAAAAAAATGACGCCCGGGCGTTAAAAAAAAATTGACGCCTGGGCGTCAAAAACAAATTGACGCCCGGGCGTCAAAAATAAAACGACGCCCGGGCGTCCAAAAAATTGACGCCCGGGCGTCAAAAAAAATGACGCCCGGGCGTCAAAAAAAATTGACGCCTGGGCGTCAAAAACAAATTGACGCCCGGGCGTCAAAAATAAAACGACGCCCGGGCGTCCAAAAAATTGACGCCCGGGCGTCAAAAAAAAAATGACGCCTGGGCGTCAAAATCAAATTGACGCCCGGGCGTCAAAAATAAAACGACGCCCGGGCGTCCAAAAAATTGACGCCCGGGCGTCCAAAAAATTGACGCCCGGGCGTCATTTTATTTTTGACGCCCGGGCGTCAATTTTTTGGACGCCCGGGTGTCGTTTTATTTTTGATGCTTAGGCGTCATTTTTTTTGACGCCCGGGCGTCGTTTTATTTTTGACGCCTGTCAATTTGATTTTGACGCCCAGGCGTCATTTTTTTTTGACGCCCGGGCGTCAATTTTTTGGACGCCCGGGCGTCGTTTTTTTTTGACGCCCGGGCGTCAATTTGTTTTTGACGCCCAGGCGTCAATATTTTATGACGCCCGGGCGTCATTTTATTTTTGACGCGCGGGCGTCATTTTATTTTTGACGCCCGGGCGTCATTTTTTTTTGACGACCGGGCGTCAATTTGTTTTTGACGCCCAGGCGTCAATTTGTTTTTGACGCCCAGGCGTCATTTTTTTTGACGCCCGGGCGTCAATTATTTTTGACGCCCGGGCGTCAATTTTTTGGACGCCCGGGCGTCGTTTTTTTTTCACGCCCGGGCGTCATTTTATTTTTGACGCCCGGGCGTCAATTTTATTTTTGACGCCCGGGCGTCATTTTTTTTTGACGCCCGGGCGTCAATTTTTTGGACGCCCGGGCGTCGTTTTATTTTTGACGCCCGGGCGTCAATTTGTTTTTGACGCCCGGGCGTCATTTTATTTTTGACGCCCGAGCGTCAATTTTTTGGACGCCCGGGCGTCGTTTTTTTTTTGACGCTTAGGCGACGCCCGGGCGTCAATTTGTTTTTGACGCCCAGGCGTCAATTTGTTTTTGACGCCCAGGCGTCAATTTTTTTTGAGGCCTGGGCATTTTTTTTGACGCCCGGGCGTCATTTTTCTTGATGCCCGGGCGTCAATTTTTTGGACGCCCGGGCGTCATTTTTTTTTTACGCCCGGGCGTCAATTTGTTTCTGACGCCCAGGCGTCAATTTTTTTTGACGCCCGGGCGTCAATTTTTTGGACGCCCGGGCGTCGTTTTATTTTTGACGCCCGGGAGTCAATTTGTTTTTGACGCCCGGGCGTCATTTTTTTGACGCCCGGGCGTAATTTTTTTTGACGCCCGGGCACCAATTTTTTTTTGACGCCCGGGCGACATTTTATTTTTGACGCCCGGGCGTCATTTTATTTTTGACGCCCGGGCGTCATTTTATTTTTGACGCCCGGGCGTCATTTTTTTTTTTGACGCCCGGGCGTCGTGTTGTTTTTGACGCCCGGGCGTCTTTTTATTTTTGAAGCCCAGGCGTCATTTTTTTTGACGCCCGGGCGTCATTTTATTTTTGTCGCCTAGGCGTCATTTTTTGTGACGCCCGGGCCTCATTCTAATTTTGACGCCCGGGCGTCATTTTATTTTTGACGCTCGGGTGCCATTTTTTTGACGCCCGGCGTCAATTTTATTTTTGACGCCAGCGCGTCATTTTTTTGACGCCCGGCCGTCAATTTGTTTTTGACGCCCTGGCGTCAATTTTTTTTGACGCCCGGGCGTCGTTTTATTTTTGACGCCCGGGCGTCGTTTTATTTTTGACGCCCGGGCGTCATTTTATTTTTGAATCCTTCGCGTCAATTTTTTTTGACGCCCGGGCGTAATTTTTTTGACGCTCGGGCGTCAATTTGTTTTTTTTTTTTACGCCCGGGCGTCATTTTTTTTTTTGACGCCCGGGCGTCATTATATTTTTCATAAGTGTCAGAATTTGTTCATGGATGTTATGGTAATAATCACTCACTTGCATCTCTCCTTCTAAAAAACACCATTTACCCACAGATATTTTTGAGGACTCTTTTGATTCTTGGTAAACATGCCAAATTTATACTAAATTTCATAAATATCCCATTATTTTAAAATGGTTTTGGGTAGTATTTTACTTTTTTTACTTAAAATTCCATAAAAAGGCTTTTAACCTTCTACGGGATACATTTATTTTTTCAGTTTTAGTTTCTTTAGAATCAGCATTCAAAAGCACCCTAAAAACATGTGTAATATGATTAGATTGTATTATAACAAATTTTTTCGGCTTGATAAACTCCCGCCTTCTCCCCCTCTCCACCTCTTTAAATGCGTCTATACAAAAAATCAATGCGGGGATTTTGGGGGACTTTGGATATGTTGTTGAGGATAAAATTCTGCGTCGATACCAGCAATAAAATTTCATGAATTAATTTGAGTTTAAAAACGAGAGGATTTTATGAAAGATCGGAAAACAGAACAGGGGTGTATCACTTTCTATTAAAAAGTCGGAATTTTCTATTTGGCTTTATTATTTATTTCTACTTAAATCTCTACTCATTCGATAATATAGTTATTATTGCTCGGTACTTATTTGGAAGAATATTTGAATAATTTGTTAATTTTATTTTATAAACTTATGTTTATATGTATAAGAATTCAACTATCCACATTCATACAATGATACAAATATTATTTATCCTTCACACACGATACAAAATATTTGTTTTTTTCTTGAAGTTAAAGTCCATTTGAAACCACATCAATAATTATTGTTTATATTAACCAGTCATCGTTTTCTTTTTCGTCAGGGTTCAACTGATCGACTTAAGTCCTTCCAGGAGCACTAGGGACATATTTTTCCGTTGGCTGATATTGCCATTTAGCGCATATCTCGTCGGAAGTTGTCCTATTGTATCCGGCCCTGAAATAGAAACGAAAAGGATTTCGTTTTTTTTTGTTGTTTAAAAAATTTAAATAAAACCAGGCAGATGTACAAATAATTTATTGTTACGAAATATAGAAGACAAAACAAAACAAAGAAATCAACTAAATAATGTTTTATTAAACATAATTAAAAAAAAAATAATAACAATGAATATTATATATGTATTAACATTATAAAATTTATATGAAATGTTAAACTTAAAATATAAATACAAACATTTTAACAAAACAAACAGTATTAAACAGAAAAACAAACGTATGGCAGGCATTGTAGTATTCTGTAGTACATAATATAATAGTAAGATGGAATTTTATATTTTAACTGCATACATATGTAGATACATCTTATGAGTATTTATTATAAGAAATGGCAAACAGTTGTTATTGGCATTAACATTACTAAAAATACTTATGTCCTATGTAATTAACATGCTAAACCTCAAGGATAGGGCAAAAATATTTTGCTTTATCCATTTGAACCAGCATAAAGCTGCAAAAGACTTTCGGTGCTATGCTCCGTGTACGCTGCTCGTTTTTGGTCGTACTCATCAACAAAAATGTTATGAACTAAGTGCCTTGCCTGTCACATTGGATTTTTAATGCTAGGTGCATGCAGTGAGACAGGTAGATTTTATGTGAGTGAAAAAAAGCTAGCTAGATTCCACCCAAAATGCACCGATGCGGCACTTTCAAACACTATTCTCGGTTTCAACATGAAAGATTTTTTATTGTGTGAGTGAAAGATAGATGGATTTCAAGGGTGGGAGATAGGGAAGAGTAGTTAGAACTGAGAGGAATTACTCTTCTTCGTATGGACACATACCACGTAAAAAAAACTTCGTTCCGAAACAACAACAAGCCTCGGATATGTATGATTTTAAAGTTAACGACCCCAGCAAACGAAACAAGGACAATGAATTTCGGATCTGCACATGGAACGTCCCGTCCTTATACAGACAATTAGTGGAGATCCCGGACAGGTTAAAGGCTGACGTAACAGCTATCCAGGAAGTGCGATGGGATGGACAGGGCATACGAAGACTGATATCGTATGATGTCTACTACGGCAGGTGCTTCAAGGAGCAGGGTCAGCGGCTTTTGGTCGAGGTTTTGTGATAAGGGGAATAATAAAGCAAGAAGTCTTGGGCTTCCGAAGTGTAAGCGAGCGCCTCGTCACAATCTGCACCAAAGGCAAATTTAAGAACATTAAGCTGGTCTGTGTTCACGCCCCCCATGAAGAGGTGATAACTCAAACAAAGAAGCATTCTGCGATTTCCTGGAGTCAATGTATGATATGTGGCCGAAGTACGATGTGAAGATCATTCTTGGTGACTTCAACGCAAGATTCAAAAAGAAGGGCATCTTTGGTTCGATAGTCGGAGGGCACAGCCTTCACGACGAAACTTCCGGCAACGGACACAGGATGGCAGACTTTGCTGCGCGGGGCGAAATGTCATCATCTCAAGCACCAGTTGCGCACACCTCAATATACACAAGGGGACTTGGCGTTCGCGTGATCAACGAACCATCAACCAAATCGACCGCGTTGCGATAGACGCGAGACATGCTTCTAGTAACTTCGACGTGCGAACGTTCCAAGGGGCCAATATTGGCTCGGATTACTACCTGGTGGTAGCTATACAACGAATGCAGAGCAGATGCTGTGAAAAGGTACGATGTCGAGAAGCTTAAATCGCAAGAGACCGCCAGAACTTTTGCAGACCACGTAACTCTTAATCTCTCAGGAGGTCCACCACCAGCATCAACTGCAGAGGACCAGTGGAAACACTGTCAACAAGCCATCAGAAGTGCCGCCTCTGATGTGCTGGGTTTCACTAGGTGACCACAACGAAACCCCTGGTTCGATGAAGAGTGCCGGCTGGCGCATGCAGCTAAGGACGAGGCCTACTAGGCAATGCTGCAGACTCGAACAAGAACTGCTGAGAGAGTAGCCCAGGAGCTCTATGGGCTGAAACAATAAGATGAACGCGAGTGGTCGAATCTATTGAGAGTTGTAGCGGCAGGGAAGATGTTTGAAAATTTTATCAGAGGGTGAATCGATCCACCATGAGAGTGGCAATATGGTTGTAGACACACAGTCAGTGCTGAGGATCTGGAAAGAACACTTCTCTAGACTGCTTAACGGCGAAGACAGCCAAGATTCCACTAGTAGGCAAAACACACCATTCAACTTGGACGATGATGGCCAACAGTTCCGTCCACCTGACCTTACCGAAGTGCGGCTGGGGATATCCAAACTTAAGTCGTACAAGGCTGATGGTGCGGATGGCTTACCAGCCGAACTATTTAAATCAGCGGGAGATGAATTGGGTAGAAGCAGAAGTACCAACTACAGAGGAATTAGTCTCCTAAACGTCGCTTATAAAATCTTGTCGGCTATCCTGTGTAACCGCTTAAAACCTTTTGTCAACGATCTGATCGGCCCCTATCAGTGTGGTTCTAGGCCAGGCAAGTCAACCATCGATAAAATGTTCACACTCCGACAGATTTTAATCCCGGGAATTCCAGATCGACACACACCACCTTTTTCTCGATTTTAAAGTCGCGTATGATAGCGTGAAAAAGGACGAATTATACAGAGCCATGTCGAGTCTCGGCATTCCTGCCAAACAAAAAAATATGCTGTCATCGAGAGAGGAATCTCAACATCGTCGACAGATATAACTTCGAATTTGTCAAGGACTTTGTCTACCTGGGCTCCACTATAACATCGCAGAATGACATCAGTGCAGAGATCAAGCGAAGAACTTCTCTTGCAAACCGCTGTTTCTTCGGTCTAAGAAGGCATTTAAGTAGTAAGGCCCTCTCTCAGAGAACCAAGGAGACATTATACAAGACCCTAATCATCCCGGTCCTGCTTTTCGGTCCGGTGTGTATCGAAGGAGTATGGAGGAGAAGATTCAACGACGAGCTATACGGGCTATACAGCGACGTTGACCTGGTCAAAAAGCTGAAAACACAGCGGCTGAGATGATGGCTGGGGCACGTGGAGCGTATGAAGAGCAACGCACCTGCCCGGCGAGTCTTCGAATCCAACCCCGATGGTGTACGCAGCAGAGGAAGAACCCTTAACAGGTGGCGCACACAAGTGGAGGACGACATCAATCAACTTGGTGTGCGCAATTGGAAGCGGCTAGCTAGGAACAGAGCTGGCTGGAGGGGCTTGTTAGTTGAGGCCGAAGCCCATCCTGGGCTAGGCCCGTATGGACATAAACACCCAGCATTAAAAATCCAATGTGGACACATTAAGAACGAGAAAATTGAAAGGAGCTCTGAAATGTTTGGCAAAGTTTCAAAGATAAAAAGCAGAACTTTTACAATGTATGAAATATGGGCCCATCGTCTTACACCTGAAATAAAGCAGAAGTAAAAAGAATGGACTGGACGAGCGATGTGAATCGCTCGCCAAACAATAAACGGAGAATACTATGCAAAAAAACGGCCGCACCGACAAAACTATTTTGTTGGTCGGAGAATGAGGGCTTGTTCGTGGGGTTGGTCTCACTCTTTTATTTGAGTACTTGCTAATATCACATTTGAAATAGATCAATAATTATGATTATTAATCGCTGCAACCTTTGGCAAACCTAAGAGATCATGATAGCCAAATGAAGGACTGATGTATATCAATTGTGTCATCCATTTTGTTATCGCTATTGCCACCGCAGATGGCTTCTATTTTTCCAAGGCTTAAACCTAACTTCTTGTCAATAAAATCTATGTTGGGTATTTTGAGGAATATAATTAGCGTTCACCTCGTTTTGAGAATTGAAATATTGATCATTGTTGCTACTTTGATGATCAACATTCAAAATTTGTTGCAAGTTTCTTTTCAAATCTTTGAATATATTCAATGCTACTAAACCAACAGATGCTAATTTAACCCCTAAACGCGTTGTAATCGTATCAAAATCTGATTGACTTGGTCTTTGTTCGACATTTAATGATCGTTGATTGAATCCGTTGAACGGAAAATCTTGATGAGGATATTGTTTTTGAATTATGCGTGAAATGAGGTTGCCCGAATTAGCTGGTACATAGAAATCAGATGGATGAAAATCAGTTGGACAAGTTTGTTCAAACCTTTGATGAGATGAACAAGGACTGCGTTCTTGGAAGCAGGTCACCTGGACGACATTGTAGAATATTGCTCCCAAAGTATTGGCGGTCTCTGGAAGAAAAAGGAAAGAATTTATATTTAGAAAAAAGAAACAAAAAAATGGTATAGGGTTGGTATCGTGAATATTGAAGTCCTCCCAAACCAACCCGAAACATTCGTTGTTAAAAACGTTTTTATCGTCGGTGATCGTCGGGTTTATATGGAAAACCCCATCGTAAATGCTCTTGTTTATCGCTACAGAAATTAATCTTGAAAAGCGAGACCGTGAGAGTTTTACTGAGACGTCAAATGTTTCGCGTTGGTTTGGGAGAACATTTCAACGGATTTTTGTCTCTTTAACACTGAATTACGAAAACTCAAATCAAATTCAATTTAAATTCCAAATTATCGCCATTTTATGCCGAAAAGGTTAAAATGGCCAAATATGCAATCGTACTGCTTTCAGAAAAACTTTTTCGGAACGTCAATGATTTTCGTAGGTATTTAGATTTTCGAAAAAAATTGACATTTGCAGTTTGTTTTTAAGAACCTTTTGGAAATGCACTTTTGCACAAATAAGTTTTTCGGAAAGGGTCGCTTAGGTATTTTTGTTTTTGATATTTCTGCCGAAAATAAACGCGAATAGAATAGACAATGGAATTTCTTGGTGCATATGGCAAAAATGTGCACCTGTATTTAAACCTTGAAGACATCGTCTTAGCCGGGCATCACAATCACAGTGAGATCTCGTAAATGAACCCGTATTGCAAAGCCCTCGTCGGCATTCACCAGCATTTAACACGTTTGGGCATAAATCATGATCGCGACAGCAACGATCCTCTTCAGCATGTAATCCCAAGTCGTTGTAATCAACTGCAGCTGTTCCTGTAATAAGAAACAAATAATTAAATACACTGCCTACTAAAAAAAGAATGTTTAAAAATTAATACATATTTGTTTGGTATAGATTTTCTATGCTAACTAGAATCAAATATTAATTTACCTGGTCCACACCATTTGGTCCCGGGGTAAATAAAGCCGAGACCGCCACGAAATGTACTTCCATAAGAACCAGCATCCTTGCAAACATGTTCCAGTTCCAATACTGATTCTCTTGGAACTTGTCGAATACGCCGTTGATCAGATTGCAACAACATTCGTTGAATATTACCTCTATATTAAATAAATACATTTTAATACAAAAAAATACTACATCAACTTAAAATTGGATTGAAATTTGAAGTTTCTTTACCTGTCAGTATGCATTCTACAAAATGGATGTCGCGAAGAAAGTTCAATCATGACGGACATTGTAAGATCAGCTATTAAAACTGCTGAACTGCCTGCCAAGCGTATTGATCCTGTGAGTACTAAAAATAGTGACAACACGCTTAAAAGTTTATTTGATGACATCTGGAAAAAACCAAAAGAATTTGAAATGTGTTTGGGTTTTAAAGAATTTTACAATAAATGATATTATATTTTATGTGGGTAAGCTTTCATCCAATTCTATTCCATAAAACTCTTAATTAAAACCATAAGCAATTACCTACTGGAATTCTAAGCTGTAATATAGAGTGTTGTCCCAGAAAACCTCGAAATGGGGTGTAAAACTTATCCGATCTCGGAAAAAAAACTCCAAGTGTGTTGTCATTATTTTTGTCCATTTTATGACCAGAGTACAGAAGAAAACTCCGAAGCATCTAGTTTGAGGAAAATCTTCAACAAATCCAGTGATGCCAAGCTGTCTGAAATTTGCAGATGGCTCCTGGACCAACTCATGCGAAGAATCGCTTAACTCAAGATACATATACTACAGGTAATATCGTTAGTATGTTCATTTTTGTTCAATTCTGCGCATGTTGTCAAAATCAATAGTAACAAAATTGAATATCAAACAATCACAAAAAATTTATTTTTGTTTACTGTGTACTTACACAAAGTTCAGCCATCTTGAAATTTGGAAAGCTGCGCCTGATAATACCTTAGATATGTGTGGGTACTGTGCGCTCAACCTGCTACTAGACACTCACTTTCCAGGTAGCTCACAAGTAGAGAATACCACAATCCTGCATAGGATTAACAGTAATATAACTTTTTCACAAGGTTTGATAACAAGCGAAAAATTGCAATGGGCGCTCAACAGCTTCAAACCATACAAGGCTTCAGGGCCAGACGGCATCATACCAGCTGAACTCCAAAAGAATGAAGATGTTATTTTGCCGATTTTGGAAGTCATATTTAATGGCTGCCTGAATCTGGTCCAAATTCAACGGTTATGGAGAGAAGCCAAAGTTGATTTCATACCAAAAGCTGATAAAGATCAGAGACCTATAAGCCTATCATCATTCCTTCTAAAAACTTTTGAACGACTTATTGATATCCACATAAGATAAAGCATTGATACAAGAATCCTATCTAAGGCTCAACATGGTTACTGCAAAGGGAGGTCGGTGGAAATGGCTCTCCATTCGTTAGTGCGTGGTGTACATGTTACACAAGAGAGGTAAAACAACAACAAAACAAAGAAATTGAGAATTGTGTTTGTTTAACACCATAAGGTTTAAATAAGATGATTCTTTGGATTTCAGTTTACATAATATACACAACGAAGAAGCAAACAAAAACACGTTTCAAACTTGGATAGAAAATTATTAAATACATAAATGTAGGACTAGGACTTCTCATCCTCTCATCATCAAATACGAAAATGTTTTCCCAGCTTTCGTATATAACGTTTCATGAGTGTTTCAAATTTAGAATATTTTATTGGTTTTCTTCTTGGTCTACGAGCACTTCTTGTTCTTTGTCTTGTAACTGATTCCATAAATCTTGTTCGCCTGGTGGCAAGATGATTTCTTTTTGCTTTCCTATATAAAATTCAAAGTTCAAGGTTAACCAAGGATCAATATTGATGAATTAGCCTTAAACATGTTAAGGCTTTTGCATTATTTTCATACCATACATAATAACCTACAGCAATCATAACAATAAATTTAAATGGATATAAATGTAATTTCAAAAAACCAAATCAAACTTTCGATAATTTGTAAGTTTTGACTTTAAAATATTTTTTTTATTAAGTGCCCGATTACACGATTCGGTTTTTCGGTTGTTTCGTCTTTCGTCTTTTTGACAGCTTGGGTGAGGGGAGTAGAAATGTAGAGGGAAGGAAGTAACGAAAGCAGGAGTGAAAATTTCAAGACTTTTTCTGGTTGAACTTTGACGTTTCTGATTTGGCATAATCAGGCTCTAAAGGTGTTTTTGTTTGTAAATTCAAAGCAAAAAAGTAAAATAATATGGGTATTTTTGGAGCGTCGTCGTAATAAAGTCTACGTAAACGTTAAGCCGGATCCACACTTGACTCGTGTGTTGTGTTGTGGAGTCGTGTGTCGCTGTCATTCCTTATATTTTATGCACCACACTGCAACACCACTCACGAGACAAATAATGGTTCTACGCTGCGGTATGTACATGTACCGTCTACCGATAGCGACACACGACTCCACATCCACAATACAACATACAAAACATCATATCAGGCGTGGTTTCGGCTTTACATAGTTTACGACGTTGTCGTTAACGAACTGTCAAAATTTCTATGCGGAATTTGGGCAATAAATCGAAGTCTTTCCGACAAGAAATTGTGTTGTAAACTTCTTAAATGAAAATAAAATAAGCGTGGTAAGCTATTTGTAAAGGCGTTATGACATTTTTTTATGTACCAACAAATAATATTTTAATTATTTTTTGTTTACAACGTCGAACAAAATAAATAAAATGAATGCCATCGGCTAAATTTCCTTAGCACATTTTTAAGGATAAGTTTTAAGGGTCGGCCATGAACACGTTGTGCAATGTTTTTGCATTCTAATAATCAAATAATTAAAACTTTTTATTGATCAGAAATTTCTAACTACAAATGAGGCCGTGAGCGCAATAAGCGCTTAATTGCATTTTTAATTATTAAACTGTTTATAAAAACAACTTTATTTAAAAAGAAATAGTTAGAATGGGTTTCTGGGTTTAAGATAAGCTATAGGAGAATATTGTAGGTGTTACCATTGTTTTTCAATAGAGTTGTTTCTACTTTAAGTCATTTTTTTAGCGAACTGTCCCTCCTATCTTAACGGGGTATTGGTTTTTGGCTCAAATTGGAGCAAAGTAGGTTACTTTGAAATCGTAGGTCAATGTTTTTATTTAAAATTACTTCATTAGGACTAAAATCGCCAATAACTGAAAAAAGCGCGAAAAAAATCGTTTTTTTTTCTATTTTTGACCAAGAAGCGGTCGCCGCTCGGGTTCGAAAACTTACGTTATTTACTAGGCCAATATCCTGAACAACTCAGCAAAAAATCAGAAATACCAGATTTGACGCAAACGGTGCCTTCCATACAAACGACAAGGTTACTGGGCTTTTGATATAAACCCCAACAATATAGAAGGACGTTATTTTCCATTTTTTGATTGGGAAAACCGGATATTTTATGCAATGCGAAATTTCACCTCTGTTGAAGACACAATACGTTCAGTGTTCAGCGCTCAAATATGATTTATCAAAATGTCGACTCTTTAAAATGTTGATTAACAAAACGTTGACTATCAAAATCTCGACTGTTGAAATCTCGATAGAGCTTTTTACGAAGCCAAAAGTGACAGCTAGCACTTTGTGAGGACTGTCAATTCCATAGGAATATTTTGGATATTCCAATTGCTGTCAATTGCATATGAATATTTTGGATATTCCAAAACAAAGCGCTAGCTGTCACTTTTGGGTGTTTAACAGATTCGCTCTATTGTTTAAATGTCGATTACAGTCGATATTTTGAAAGTCGACATTTTGAAAATCGCATTTTAAAAATTCGATCAAGTTTTTTTTTTCGATACTTTGTTCAGTTGGTCTTTCGACATATCGTACCTAATCCTTATTTGAGGCTGTGTGTGCAAAAGTGGCGGAACCCACTTTTTGTAATTGGGTTTAAATCGACTAAAACAAGCGTATATGCCTTTTAAGAAGTAATGTTATATTTTATTACATTAGATATTCAAGAATCTTAAACTATGTTTAAAATAATTTATCCCCATAAGACAAAAATATGAGAAACAAAATAAGCAAATTTTTCAAAATAGGGTTACACCACTTTTGCACTCACAGCCTCATTTCAGCTTTTCTAATAAGTTTCCGATAACTATGGTACTATGGAGCTCGTTATACACTGCGCGTCATAAGGTTAGAAGTAGGCAATTTCTCCTGTTATATGCGAAAGAGATCGAAATTTTGTAGGACACATTACTGTTGGATGTGCCATAAAAAAACCAAGAACAAAAGTTGACGGCAGCTAAGAGAATAATCAGCCCTGTTGTGAGTTCCGCCTGAAAGAAAATCCGCCCGGACAAATTAGATTTCACTCTTCCCTTATAGTGAGTTTCGGGCGAAAAGATTCAATTTAATTTTTGGTGGCGAACGAGGACACACTTGTTGTAAAATGGAGGGTGAAACTCACATAAGTTTTTAAAAATCCGGGCGAACAAATCATTTTCGGGCTAAATGTTTTCCGGGTGAAAATCACAATAGGGCTGAATATTTCGTAAGGTTAGAAGCACTACAAAAAGTGAAGAAGCTGCAAACAAAGATTCGAACTTAAAGAGAGTTATAGTCAAGTGAAATTTCACTTAAGTTTCAATGCGTGAAGCAGTAATCGTAATACTTCGTTTTTTCGTAAAATATTCGTGTGAGCCATCCTCTAACATTTTCTTCTATTTTAAAATCCGATGACTAGGGGGTTAAGGTCCCAATAAAGCTTTTAGGATTTAAATTGGCGGGGGCCTTTTTTGATTGAAAATCCATGAAGATCGTCCGAAAAGATCATTGGTTTGCGGAAACACTGATTCGAGCGATGCTTTGAGGTACCTAGATGACTGGAAACCATTCATCTTTGTACCTACCACCAAGTTTATCGTTCCATAACAAGATATTGCTCCCCACACCATTACCCCTACTCCGTGTTGTGATCACGGTTCAGAAATGTGTCTTCTTTCCTCAGATCGTGGAAAAAATTGTTATTACCATATTGTTGAGGAGCAATTTCTAAACCGCGTTGTCATGTGGGGAGCAATATCTTACATGAAGAATTTTTTTTTTAATCGACTCTGGGGTTTTCGCCTGTTAATTTTTGGGCATTCTTCTTTGGTTGAATTTTTTTATTGTTATTGTAAATAATTAATTCATGAATACATGAGTTGTGCTTTTCAAAAATGTCCTATGCCTTTACATCCGTTTAGAAAATAACAAAAACTGTACTGAGTTCACTCTCTTTTAATCAAGATGTCGGAAACGCTGTTTAACAGGGCGCCTCCACAGGCCATGAACGATGGCTGGACTATCAACATTTCTAAAAACAATCCCATGGAGTCCAAAAAATCCCTGTCCATGCAGCAATATGTCGAAAAAAATAACGTTTTGAACAAGACATGGAGGGCTGTTCAAAGCTTAGCCATGAGATGACGTTTCATGTGCGTGTGAGTTTTTTTTTCTGGTTTTTCATGGATGCGTAAGTGAATTTTGTTGTAATATATAGAAGTAGTAGTGAAAGGCTAATGAACGACATGACATGATTTTCCCAGTGAGTAAAAATGCACTGTTTTGGATTGTGGTGAGATGTTGGACATCTGTTTGGCCTGTGGAGTCGGCCTGTAGAGGTTGATGGTCGACAACTAGGAAACTAGGATAGGACCTAAGATTTTTATCAGATCTTACGATGTCAACAATTATCTTACCCAATTTCATATTGAATTCCCATATGAATCATGACAAAATATACTGGACTGTGGATGTAAAATAAAAACAAAAAACAACAATTACTCGTTGGTAGGTACATATGTAGGTACCGGTTTAAAATCAACATTCGACCTTAAACTTTCTTCCGCAGCTAATCTGCTAGCAGATTTACAGCCAAAACCAATGTCACTTTGTTCGTTAACCTGATATTTATAAGTACGTATAATTATGTGATATGATAAACAGAAGGAAATGCCCCCACATAAAATACACGGTATTTATATTAAATTTCAAACTAACAATACAATCCGTTTATAACGATCCGTTTGATGTGTGACAATAAAAACAATACCTTTGATCATAAAAAAGAATCGCCTCCATATACGAATATACATATTATGTATGTACACAATCAGAGCAATACCTAAAAACAGCTGTGAAGAAAAATATTTTCAAGTCAAGTTTAATTATAAATGTAGAATTACTCTTTGATTTGAAAGCAATTAACTTCATTGACCATGAATGAGGATATGAAAGATTTAAAACAATAAAAGCCCAACTCGCCGAATAATATAAGAGTGACATTCCCGCTCATAGTAATTTAGCTAAAAGGTGTAGTGTATTATACCTGAATGAATGTGTATACTAAGTGATTATAGTTCTGAGATAAGAGATATTAAACTAAAGGTTATATTAAAGCTAAATGCTAATTAAGCTTTTTGAACAATGAATTTCAACAAAGAAAAAAAAAAAACAAATTTGATGAGTGTAAGTATGTTAATGGTTTTGGGGAATGGTGAGGTGAATATACGAAAATCTATAATGCAAAGATTTTAAGAAACTTTGGATATGTTTTTTCGGGTGAAATTTTGAACAATTACCCCCACATTTATAAACGGAGATAACGGCGAGTTGTCTGTCGTGCATTAAGAATAAGATTTTTGCCACTTACGAGCTAGCTAAACCAACAAGGAAGTTGGTTTAGCGAAGGGTGACATAAGAAAAGTAAATATACGTTTTAATTCACGAGTTATCTCTTAATCTATGCTTACACGAGAGGTCGAAAGTTACACGTGAATTAAGCGCAGTAGCGGATGTAGGATTTGGCGGGGGGGGGGGTGCTTGGGAGATTCAGTTTGAGACACTAATGGCCAGTTGCGTGATAAATTAACCTGGGTTGCACCAAACATCATCACAGATTTTTTTAGCTAAAATTGAGTTCATTAACCATCCCTGCATTTTAGCTTCGCTTTCAAAACTGAACGAAAAAGTTTCAACTAGTGGAACTGAAATAGCAATACGAGAAATGTCAATGAAAATAAATAAACAATGGCCGCATTCGGAAACCTCTGTAGAGCTATCCAGATACGTTCGTGTTGTTGTAATCCCATGTAAAAAACTGTTGGATAGCTAATCGGAAAAATGTTGGTATACGTGTATATCCCCATGCAAAATGTCAAAAGCAACCCATGCATTCGAAAACCTACATGGATACACTAATCTATCTTAGATAGTCTATCGCATAGGTTTCCGAACAATCCATACAAACTTAAATATGTAGGTAACTGGTTCATGCACCTCGAAAATAATATTGAAAAATATGTATGTATGTTTGTAACTTGGCAGCTTATTATTATGATTTTGGCTTGGTTTCAGTTCATTAATATATTATAATATTCGTTTTCATTTAGTAGGTATTGTATGGGGTTGTTTTCCACTTCACTCAAAATATAAAAAAAAAATGGATTTAAATTTCAACTCATGCATCTTTGTTTTTCACCCTTCCAGTGTTTTTTTTTTTAATTTATTTCTGGGTTCTGTCCAATAAAATTGGTTTTAAAATTTAACTTAAGGAAAATGGAACCTTAGTTTATTGGTTCGTTTATTGGGCTTTTAGGATTAGAAGTGGTCGGTGCAACCGATAAATGTCATTTTAAAATCAATCGAAGCAATACAAATTTGAAAGAGCTTGGTACAACTCGCCATAAGTAATTTAATTTGTTTGTCCTAAAATTAATTTTATAATTTATAACAAATATGTATAAAACTTTTGTTAAGGTTTAAGGTTCAAGGTTTTCTTGTAAAAATTAAACAAAGTTTCAGATCAGATCATGTTATCGAAATAGGTTGATCTTTAAATGATGATCCTAAGAGATTTTGGAAATTTGTTAATTCAAAGAAAAATTCTGACGGTTACCCGGCAAATTTCACTTACGAGAACTGTTCTTTGCAAAAACCCATTGATATTTGCAACGCCTTTGCGAAAAATTTTCGAAATTCATTTGTCGACACATCTGTTGATGTTAATGAAACTTATTTTAGAAATTTACATATCTACATAATATGCCCAAACAAGTTTCAGTAATATACCGGTGCAACAAAGTTCTATTTTAGAGCTTCTCTCATCGTTAAATGATGATTACTCATCTGGGCCAGATGGAATGCCTCCAATACTACTGAAAAAATATACTAGTATTCTAAGAGCCCACAGCAAGTTTTGGGTGTGAACGATAACAAAAATTCCTTTTGTTTTAAGATAGGTTCATACTATTCATATGCAAATACGAAAGTCTGACAAGTGGGGTTGGGGCCTTTGTATGCAATACTGCATTTAAAATGCAGTGCGTTGAAAACGCAGTGTAGGAACTTCAAAATCATATTTCATAAAAGAGCTGAGTGGCCTAGACATGGCTATGGAGTCCAAAATATTTTCCGAAGAGCCAAATGGCTGCAAAACGCCTTCAAAGCTTCAATCTTAAAGTGCGTCTTGCAGACATTTGGACCCACAGAAAAGGTCTTGAACCCCATATTCATATCTAGGGCGCTAAGCTCTTTAATTAAATACAATTTTGAAGTTCCTACACTTGGTACCTGGGCTTTAAGAAAAAAATGCATTTTCAATGCAGCATTACGTACAAATGCCCCCACCCCGACATGCCAGACTTTCATATTTGCATATGAATAGTACGGACCTATCTTAAAACAAAAGGAATTTTTGCTATCGTTCACACCCAAAAATTGCTGTGGGCTCTGTTTTTGTTTGAGTTTTCTATCAAATCACAAAATTTCCTTGTTTTTGGAAAAATGCATTTCTTACTCCAGTTTTTAAAAAGGGTGACAAAACTGACATCAAGAATTATAGACCTATATCGAAACTTTCATGCATTCCAAAGCTCTTTGAGCAAGTTGTTTGTGAAAGTTTAGCATTTTATACTAAGAATATAATATGTGAACAACAGCATGGCTTTGTGAGAAGGAAATCAGTGGTAACAATTCTCCTTACTTTCTTGCACAAATGTTCTAATGCATTGGAAAATGGAAGTGAGTGGATTGCATACACACTGATTTTTCAAAAGCATTCGATCAACTAAGTCACAACATTATTATATTTAAACTCCAAGCTTTTGGTTTTCCGAATATTGTTATAGAATGGATAAGGTCATACCTTGAAAATAGATCTTACCAGGTGAAATTTCGAAACTGTCTTTCAGATTAATTCAATGCTCACTCGGGTGTACCTCAAGGAAGTCATCTTGGCCCACTTCTATTCATTCTGGCTATAAATGATGTTCAATCATGTATACACAATAGTGATATTCTTATATTTGCTGATGATATGAAGATTTTTTAAACAGTAAAATCTAACAGTGGACGCATTCTCTTGCAGGCAGATATTGACAATTTAAATGTTTGGTGTGACAAAAACAGTCTTTCTCTTAGCCCAGTTAAATGTCAAACTATTACTTTTTCTAGAAAACGAGTACCAAGTGCTTTTGATTATTCCATTTCATAGCACTCACTATTTCGTGTTCTCAGCTTCAAAGACCTTGGTGTTCACTTTAGTTCTAATCTAGAATTCACAGAACATATTAATTATATTGTAAAAAAAGCAAGTTCCATGCTCGGTTTTATAAAAAGGTGGGCTAAGGAATTTAACGATCCGTATGTCAATAATCGCCAAAATGAAAGCGGAAGTAATATAGAACAGAGGCTTGAAGAAGACTCTGAAGAAATTTTACCCTTTCTTCAAGAAGAAATAAAAAAGGCTATAAAGGAACTTGGGAATGAAAAAAGTAAGGGCAGTGATGGAATCGAGGCCGAAATCCTAAAGTATGGAATTGAATCCTGTTCAGCTTGGCTTAAAGATATTATTAACGATGTTATAGCTACTGGAGAAATTCCTATCCAATGGACAAAGTCATACATCACTCTGTTACACAAGAAAGGGAAAAAAGATGACATCAACAACTATCGCCCAATTAGTCTGATATCTAACATCTACAAAATCTTTGCAAAATGTATCTTCAAAAGGCTAGAAGTGGACCTCGGGCAACATCAACCAGTGGAGCAAGCAGGATTTCGATCAGGTTTCTCAACTACAGATCACCTTCAAGCAGTCAACCAAATCATCGAAAAAAGTGGAGAATACCGATTACCTTCTTATTTCATTTTCATTGATTTTAAAAAGGCCTTCGATACTATCAACCAAGATTTTATGTGGAATGCACTTCTTAACCAAGGTATTAATCGTCGTTGGATAAAAATTTTCAAAAAAATTTATGATTCTTCCACTGCACAAATAAAAACAGAAATCTTTGGAGAACCATTTAAGCTAACAAGTGGAACTAAGCAGGGGGACCCAATTTCACCACCTTTCTTCGCAGCTACCCTAGAAGAATGTTTCAGAAAACTAGATTGGGAATACATTGGCTTACAAATCAATGGGAAATATCTTTCAAATTTGCGGTTTGCTGATGATATTATTTTGATGAGTGATAATCCTGAAGATCTTCAAAAGTTGATTAATGAACTTATTCTCGAATGCTCTAAGGCAGGTCTTCAGGCAAACGAAAACAAAACAAAAGTCATGACAAATGCAACCAGAACACCTATACATATGAATGGAGAGCTGATAGAATATGTGGAGGACTTCATATATCTAGGACAGTTAGTTTCGTTTAATAGAAGAGAGGAGAAGGAGATATCTCGAAGAATAACGAACGGATGGAGGCAATTTTGGGACGTGAAACCTATGTTGGACTCGAATATCTCAAATGTTACCAAAAAATACATTTTCGATTCAACAGTTTTACCAGTGCTTACATATGGCTCCCAAACTTGGACGAACAACGTTGCGATTAAAAGTAAGCTTTCAACAACTCAAAGGGCAATGGAAAGGGCAATGTTAAAAATAAGAAGATCTCAGCGAATAAGAAACGTCAACATACGCTCATGGACAGGATTCGAAGATGTTGTTTTGAAGACAAGAAAGCTGAAATGGGACTGGGCAGGGCATTTTATGCGGAAGTCAGATGGCAGTTGGTCAAAAGAATGCACTGAGTGGACACCATTTATTGGTACCAGACGAGTCGGACGTCAACCAAAAAGATGGAGAGATGAGCTACATGCTTTCGACAGACGTTGGTTTCAAAAAACGCATAACAGAAATGAATGGAAATCAATGGGGGAGGCTTTTGCCCGTGCATAAGTATATTTTTATTTTTATTTATTTTAAATATTTTGTTAAAACACATAAATTAAGTTTATATAAATATTAATATAAAGATAAAATGAAAAAGAAATTGTAATTTAATATTAAGGCAGAATAGCTAATAAATAATAATAAAAAATAATGTCACCCTCTCCTTATACAATTGCTATGTACGACCCCATCTTGAGTATGCCTCACAAGTTTGGTCTTCTTTTTACGTTATTCATAAACACCGTATTGATGCAAGCATAAGTTCATTCGATTTGCTTTAAAAGGGTTACCCTGGACTGATCCATATAGTCTGCCACCATATGAACATGGGATCTAGCTTCTGCAGGTCCAAACTTTATATCAGAGGCGGGTTAATAATGATTTAATATTTATTCATCAACTTATTACTGGTCAAATTGATGCTCCTGATTTGCTAGCCTGTATTGGCTTGAACTACCGCGGGGGTTCTCACCACCTGCGAGAATTTGAAAATTTTCACGTAGATTTTCATAGAACTAACTATGGTATTCATAAACATCTTAACCGAATGAGAAGACTCTATATTTTGAATGTTTCCGCAATTGATTTTAACATGTGTAAAATAGGACTTAAAAAGTTATTTCGAACCAGTGCTCCACTGTCGTGATCGGTTTAATTTTTCGTTTTGTTCTAAATATTGCATTTTGTTTATAAACTTTAAGCAGACCTTATCTCTTTTAACTTCCGTTGATACCAACTCGTTTCGCTGTAAGACAAGTTGCTGTGTTATTATTTATTAACATAACTGAGTAACAACATTTTTTTTTGTATTATCATCTAACTTCAAATAATTAATATAAGTGCCGATATGACTTGCAATCGTAATTGCTGTCGTACTCGGTGAAAATGGACCCCAGCGCGTGCGGTATCTGGGGGGAAAGAGGCGTGGGCTTTTTTTTTAAAGTTCTATAATCGAAAACTTATTTTGACATTTCCACTTTCTCGTTTACAATAGCCGTGTTACTTGTGCATTAATATCAGCTTCTATCCCCGGTTTAAAATGTTTTCAATGTTAAGTACAATAACATCTGTCGTATTTAACATTTAAAATATTTTTAAGCGGAGAACATAAAAGCTCAGCTATATTTACAGACTTATAATCTTAACTTATTATATACCTTCAATTTTCAGCCAAGTCAAGCTTTGAACCACAAGAAGAAAAAGTCTGTCTGGACGTCCAGTCCAGTCCAGAGGGATCGCAAGTATTCACATGCACCTGCATGATTTTCTAAGTGCACACAGAAAACTCAGATTTTACTTTGTTGTTCCCAAATTCTACTCGGGATTTAGCCTCAAATGCGTTTTTTTCGCAAAATTAGCTTAGTTCTTATGGTAAATTGTTTTTTTTTTTCATTTGGCATGTTAATTGTTAAGCGCTCACCCCGTTCTTCAATTATCTCTTCAAGCTTTAGCCCCAACTTGGACTTGACAGTCCCTAGAGTCAAGCCCCAAAACTTTCTTAAATAAGATTAAAGGGAATTATTTGCTTAGCCCCGACCACGTTTTTTGTCCAATTCTTGTCAAGTCCTGAGTTTTTTTTTTGTTCACCCCAGCTTTCTGGCCTTGTCCATTATTCGTAGCCCCGACATGGTTTTTTTTGCACAATTCCTTTTAGGCTTCAACTACAACCTAATTCATTTGGGGCTTAGAAAAAAAAATACATAACATGCTAATTGCTTAAAAGTCTTCACGTTGGAATGTATTGATTTCTATATTTCAATCAATTTTAAGATATGGCTGTAGGGGGACTTTAACCCCTATAGCCACCCCCTGGCTCCGCAACTGGTTAAGCGCTGTTTTTATTAATATGGCTGTTAGAAATTAATTAATAGGAAGTTTCGACTAAAAGTCTTCGTCCTTATAAAACGATATGTTCTGAAGTTTAATGAAAATCGATCCATTTATTTGGGATATAGTTAAATAGACAAGACATAATTGTGATACCCCCTTGACTTCCCTATCATCGTATTGTGAAGTAGAGCTTCAAACAATATCCGAATCTTTAAACTATCCGGATATCCGGATACTTGTGAATGAGATAATTAGGATCCGACACTATCCGGATAGTGCCGGACAGTTCCGGATACCCGAAAATATCCGGATAGTCGAATATTCGGATCCGAATCCAGTTTGATGAATTTTCTTTATAGGAAGGGTAATATAGATTTTGGCTGGGTTTCAGTTCATTAATATATTATAATATTCGTTTTAATTTAGTAGATATTGTATGGGGTTGTTTTCTTCACTCAAAATGTAAAAAAAATGGATTTAAATTCCAACTCATGCATCTTTGTTTTTCCCCCTTCCAGTGTTTTTTTTTTTATTTATTTCTAAACATATGGTACATGATTTTAGGGTAGCTTTTAATACCGAGTCGAATAAATTAAAAATCAAGACTATACAATCCTCAGGTAAAAAACAAAAACTACGACGACGCGAAGTTCGCATAAAGCGATTTTCCTCCTAACGAAACGGTTGGCCATTGTGTCTGTGAACCTAGTTTTAAATCGAACAAAAGCCTAAACGAACGAACATATCTATCTTCAATTTGACATTTCTGGTGTGTTCCTGGTGTAACTCGCTAGAGGAAATATCCAAGATTTTGTTTTAGATCATCTAAAACGGGTAGCTGCTATAAGATGATGTCGTTTATTTTTTGATTTTCTTAAAAATAGCTCTTAGCTGAAACTTTCTACCTGTTCGTCCTAAAGCCTAGTGCGCTGTTGATGCAAAACGAAATTTTCCAGCAGTCTCCAAAAAGACAACCAAATGCTTAGGAAAACACAGCCGAAAAATATTTATGGAGAGATTCATTCCATGGTGTAATGAAAGTAACAACAAATAAAAACACGAACAAACCCAAATGTCATTTTTTCGCACACATTTAACTTTCCGGGCAATTAATTTAGTGTGAAAAGAGAGTAGAGACTTGTCAAAAAAATCTGGTATAATCATCAATTTTGATAATTGGACAGTAGGGTTGATCGTTTTAAGCATATTTTGCGAAATCACTGTGTGCAACTCATAGTTTATGCTTAATGGTTTTCTAAACTTATCCTTATCATTTATTTTGAGTCGCCCTGGGAAAAACAAAATCGGAAAGCCATTGAAAATTTGTAGTTTTTCACAAAAATTGATACATTATGAATCTGGGGTGGGAATATTTGGCGACAAAAAAATAACGGATTCTTGTAGAGGGACAAAAAAAAAAGTATGTTTCACCATACGGGGGTTTATCTCTTTCATTATAGGCAGGTCGGTCAGTTTTATAAACAAAGTGATTGAATACAATTAGTATTTTTCGTGATTTTAGATTTTCTAAAAAAATAGAAGACATAAAGTCATCTGGTTTTAAGTGGTTGATGCAGAATTAATAAAAACACTTATCCACTAAGGAATTTAAGCCAATTTCTAATGTAATTCCACATTTTTGAAAGAAAAAATCAGTTCTCATTTGTTTCAAGTTGAGTTTGAAAGTATTTTGTTCGAAAACTATAAACAGAAAAAACTCGATTCAAAAACTTAATAAAAGAACAGACTTCTAGCTTTCAAAAAATGTATTATCATGTATTTCCGTTCTTTTTTAATTAATTTTTTAATGATGTATTTTCATTTTTAAGTATTTTTTAAAAAGTTCTAGGTGTTCAAATTTTCTATTCATTCATCCAACGAATGCATCTTCAATTTGGCGAAACGAAATTTTCCAGCGGTCTCCAAAAAGACAACCAAATGCTTACGAAAACACAGCCGAAAAATATTCATGGAGAGATTCACAAATTGGAAATTAATAAAACAAAATTTAACGAAAAAATTAAACAATAGCCATGGTGTAATGAAAGTAACAACAAATAAAATCACGAACAAACCCAAATGTCATTTTTCCGCACACATTTAACTTTTCCGATCTGCAATCCACTGTGAGTGGACGTGTGCGGGAGTGGTGAATTACCTAATTAAATATCCCCAGTTTTTGATAATTGACTACATTAATCATTACAATAGTGTTTATTTCTTCATCGCCCCTTATTATAAAAAAAAAAATACCGCGTATTCCAAATTTAAAATAAAAAAAAAATTATAAAAATAAAAGAATTCTTCTGTTCGCACCGCGAAAACAAAAAAAAAAAACAGCCCATATAAGTAACAAAAAAATGTGCAAGTTCCACAGTACTAGTGCAAAACAACAACAAAACGTGCACCTTACAAGTAGCGCCGCGCGAAACAAAACAAAAATCAATAGCCCATATTCTTTAAAATACCCAAATCAAAATCAAGTGCCAGTGCCTGTGCATAACAGAAACAACAAAAAGTGCACCCATGCATCAAAGATGATGATGCTCAACCACAACTATCCATAGCACAGCGGTAAATTCCTATCTCTCCTTCCTACATCACTCACAGTGCTTTGGTTTAGTCATTATATGCAGTGTGTGTATGTATCTACCATACAATGCTTATAATTGATTGAGCCAAAGCATATCAGATAAATTGTTGTTATTGATTTTGGGTATCCAGGGGCGGATCAGTGCAATTGCTATTTAGGCATAATACTAGTAGTATTTGTACTGTGAAGTAATATTGGGGCCCAAAATCGATAACAGCATAGATAACTGTCTGATTTGGTTACTTGTGTCTGTTTTTTCGTAATGGGGGGTGAATTTAGGGTTGAGAACAGCAACATGCGGGGACTTAGGCAGAATTTTTGTGCTGCATATGTCCATACTGTGAAAAACAGGCCAGCTGTTTTGGCACTTAGTAAAACCCAGGTAGGGGAAAATACCGATCACTCGGAATTCAGCCTACATGGTTATAGCTTAGTGCCTTTATTTTTTTCTCATCATTGTCTCGCCGTGTATGGTGGAAACGATGTTGCTTATCAGCTTCAACCACAATATGGTTCTTGTTTGAATACAAACTTTAATTTCATGTGGTTTAAATTCACCGTCCATAAGCGCATCATCCATACTTGTTTTATTTATCGTAGTCCTAGTTTGTATGGTAATTCGACTTCCAATGAACTCGATGCACTATCTGACTCCACCCAGAGAATTATTTCCCATTTTCCGCACAGTGAAATCGTTGTTACGGGCGATTTCAACGTACTTAATTTTTCGTGGCTACGCTATTCGGGTCAGACAACACCCGAAGGAATGTGCGCCGAGATTTTTGCAGAGTTAAACAACTTAACTCAGCTTGTTGACGAGCCTACTCGGATTCCTGACGTTGCAGGTCAATCCGCTAACACTCTAGACTTGTTTCTTACCTCTGACCCTGATAAATACACTATTAGTATATTATCGCCTCTAGGCACATCAGACCATTGTGTCATATCTGCAAATTTCTCATGCCAACAAAATCCAGTTAGAGAAAAAACTCCCAAGAGAACCGTTTGGCAGTATGAGAAAGCCAACTGGGACGGTCTCAATGATTTTTTCAGGAGCTTTAACTGGTCACTATGCTTCCTCGATAGTGACGTAGATGCCAGTACAGATATGATCACAAATTTAATTCATTGTGGAATGAGAAATTTTATCCCGAATAGGTTGAAATCTATCAAACCCAAAGAAAACTCATGGTTTGATTCGAGCTGTAAAGAGGTTATTAGGATCAGAGAAGTAAGCTTCCGTGGTTATAAAGCCAACCCTACTGAGGAAAGCCGGAAAAAGTTTCAACAAGCTAGAAAGACCTGTAACGTTCATATTCGACGAACCAAATTTTTACATGACCAAAAGTTATGGCAAAAAATACTACAATGTCCCAAAGGTAGTAAAAATTTTTGGTCATTTGTAAAAAACATACGAAACACCACCTCGTCCTCGGTTCCAACGCTCGTCTTCAATGATACTCCTTTTGTCAGCTCGCAAGATAAAGCCAATTTGCTGTTAATTCGACGCTGCCAGAAAGTGTTATGACTCATCCTGTACTTGAGAGCGTAAATGATTTTATGGGACAAATCTTCTTTCGCACTCGTGCAGTTGCCAGAGTTCTAAAAGATCTCGACGTTCACAAATCCGCTGGCCCGGATAGTATCCCTCCCATTGTTCTGAAGAGGTGTTCTTCAATGCTGGCAAAACCACTGCGTAAGCTTTTCCATCTGTCCTACTCTACTGGTCTCTTTCCGAGTGGCTGGAAAACAGCATTTAAGAAATATCTCGAAGAACAAAAGCTTCTTAATGACTGGCAGTTCGGCTTTCATAGTAATAGGTCCACTGGTGATCTGATGGTATATCTCACCGCACAGTGGCACAAATCTTTACATCGTTTTGGAGAAAGTAAGATTATTGCGCTTGATATTTCAAAAGCATTTGATAGAGTTTGGCATCAAGCTTTCTTATCGAAAATGCGTGCATTTGGTATCGATGAATCTCTTCTTCGTTGGATTAGAAATTACCTTTCGGACCGCTCAATACAAGTTGTATTGGGCGGTTTCAAGTCTGAAATCCACTAAATAAATGCTGGTGTGCCCCAGGGCTCCGTTTTGTCTCCGACCCTCTTCCTAATATTCATAAACGATCTCTTATCTGAAACTTCTAATCCATTAAACTGTTTTGCTGACGACAGTACCCTCAGCTTTTCATATTCGTTTCTTAATTCACATCCATGTCCTTCGGATGTGGAACTTGAACGGCAGCGTATGATAAGATCATTAAATTCTGATCTTGACAGTATTTTCCAGTGGGGAATAAAAAATCATGAAGAATTTAATGCTTCTAAAACTCAATGCTGTCTCCTGAGCGGCACTTGCATAGAGGAAACTGAACACCTTTCAGTCCTCGGTATGTGCGTCACAGACCACCTTTTGTGGAACGACCACATATTTGACATCGCCAAAAATGCTTCTAGGTGTTTAGGTTTTCTCCGTCGATGCAAGTAATTTCTCTCCCCCTCCGATCTGGCTGTGATCTACAAAGCCTTTATTCGTCCAAAACTTGAGTACAACTCCCATATTTGGGCAGGTGCTTCAATAACCCACTTGAGTCTATTGGATAGAATTCAAAAGCGAGCTCTTAAAATGATAGGTGAAAGAACTATAACGGAAACGTTTACATCTCTGGAGCACCGTCGAAATGTTTCATGCCTTTCGTTATTTTACCGTTATTTTAACAAACATTGCTCTAGCGAAATAGCCAGTTGCATTCCTTCCCTTAAACAATTCAACCGTAATACTCGCGCTTCTAGGAATGCCCATCAATTTACCCTTGAGCCCAACTTCGGACGTACAGTTAAGTACAGAGATTCTTTCTTTAGTCGCACTACTTACTTACTTACTTTACTTTTGATGGCGCTCACAGCCCAGGATGGGCTTCGGCCTCAACTAACAAGCCCCTTCAGCCAGCTCTGTCCCTAGCTAGCCGCTTCCAGTTGCGCACACCGAGTGCTTTGATGTCGTCATTCACTTGATTGCGCCACCTGTTACGGGTTCTTCCTCTGCTGCGTACCCCATCGGGGTTGGATTCGAAGACTCGTCGGGCAGGTGCGTTGCTGTCCATACGCTCCACGTGCCCCAGCCATCTAAGCCGCTGTATTTTCAGCTTTTTGACCAGGTCAACGTCGCTGTATAGCCCGTATAGCTCGTCGTTGAATCTTCTCCTCCATACTCCTTCGATACACACCGGACCGAAAATCACACGAAGAATCTTCCTCTCAAAGCACCCTAGCAGATTTTTATCCGAATCTTTCAGTGTCCATGCTTCTGACCCATAAAGCAGGACCGGGATGATTAGGGTTTTGTATAAAGTCTCCTTGGTTCTCTGAGAGAGGGCCTTACTACTTAAATGCCTTCTTAGACCGAAGAAACAGCGGTTGGCAAGAGTAATTCTTCGCTTGATCTCTGCACTGATGTCATTCTGCGATGTAATAGTGGAGCCCAGGTAGACAAAGTCCTTGACAACTTCGAAGTTATATCTGTCCATCGTGATATTTTGCCCGAGTCGACGATGTTGAGATTCCTCTCTCGATGACAGCATATACTTCGTCTTGTCCTCATTAACCGCCAATCCCATTCTAGCCGCCTCCGATTCAATGCTCGCAAATGCCCCTGCCACAGCTCGCTTCGTTCTGCCGACAATGTCTATGTCATCCGCATATGCAAGCAATTGAACGGACTTTTGATAGATTGTACCGCTGGTGTTGACATGTGCGTTGCGTACAATGGCTTCAAGAACGATGTTGAATAGGTTGCATGATAACGCGTCGCCTTGCCTCAATCCTTTCTCAACATCAAAGGAATCGGTGGTGTTCTTACCAATTTTGACGGAGCAGCGAGATTTCTCCATCGTCATCCTGCACAAGCGGACGAGTTTGGCAGGGATGCCGAGACTCGACATGGCTCTGTATAATTCGTCCCTTTTCACGCTATCATACGCGACTTTAAAATCGATAAAAAGGTGGTGTGTATCGATCTGGAATTCCCGGGATTTTTCTAAAATCTGTCGGAGTGTGAACATTTGATCGACGGTTGACTTGCCTGGCCTAAAACCGCACTGATAAGGGCCGATCAGATCGTTGACAAAAGGTTTTAAGCGGTCACACAGGATGGCCGACAAGATTTTATAAGCGACGTTTAGGAGACTAATTCCTCTGTAGTTGGTACATTTCAGAACATCTCCCTTTTTATGGATGGGGCACACTATACCGAGGTTCCATTCATCGGGCATACTTTCCTCCGACCAAATTTTGCAGATGAGCTGGTGTATGCTCCTAGCCAATTCATCTCCCGCTGATTTAAATAGTTCGGCTTGTAAGCCATCCGCACCTGCAGCCTTGTACGACTTAAGTTTGGATATCGCCAGCCGAACTTCGGTTAGGTCGGGTGGACGGAACTCTTGGCCATCATCGTCCAAGTTGAATGGAGCGTTCTGCCTATTAGCGGCATCTTGGCTGTCTTCGCCATTAAGCAGTCTAGAGAAGTGTTTTAGTCGCACTACACGAATGTGGAATGCTCTACCCAGCTCTATCTTCCCCTCCCATTGTGATCTACAGACATTCAAAACCAATGTACATCGGTTTCTCCTTTCAAATCCCCTCCAACCTACCTTTTCGCTCGTGCTATGTTTTTTACTTTAAGGGTATTCACAACCCCTTTAGCGCGCGCTTAATAAAAAAAAAAAATAATGCAGTGTGAAAAGAGAGTGAAGACTTGTCAAAACAATCTTGTATAATCATCAAATTCGCTGGTTGGACAGCGTACCACAGAACGAAAAGCAACACGAAATTTTTCGTTTAAGATTTCTTCATGTAATTTTTGAATGGGAATTTTCGTTTTGCATCAGCAGCGTACTCAATTTTAACGAAAAAAAGGTATTTTAATGGACACTTTTGACATGGCCGCAGATTTCCATGGTTGGGTGGGTAATGGCCACACTGCAACAATATCCGCAGTGCCCTTGTGTGTGGTAAGTGTCCGATCGCTTTTTCACATTTTGTGAGTACAGGCCTGATATGTGTCTTTGTTGCTGGTGAGGTTAAGTTTCGGGGGCAAGATCCCCCCCATTCCGGCGAGCTAACTGCCGTGCTTCGCAAGCAGGCCGCGTCCCTCGGAACTTAGCATTCGTTTCCTTTTCCGAACACTTCCTTTTTTTTGGTTTCCTACCTATTCCTTTTTTTTACCCTACCTCCACACTAATTCCTTTTCCTTCACCTCCTCTTGCCTCGCAACAAAATGCGTTACGCATGCGTTCCGGATGCGTTCCACGTGCGTTACGCATGCGTTCCGCATGCGTTAGATTACATACATATACAGTTGTTAAAAAAAGAAGAAACAAAGTTTTTATTTTTAGTTGCAAATAAAGAACCTAGTAAGACGAGAAAAAATTGTCAGATACTTGGCAAGCTCTTGCTGGATTGCTGAGTGAGGACCTCTCTGGTAAAAACTTGTTTGACATCAGACTTAAAATTAATTCATAGATGTTTATGGTTATAAATAATAACGCACTAACATCTCGCCCTAAAAAAACACCCTTTCAACATAAATATTTTTAGGGCTCTTTTAATTCTTGGTAAACGTGCCAAATGAAATTTTTATACCTAATTTCATAAATATCCCAAGATTTTAAAATGGTTTAGGGTAGGTAATATCTTATTTTTTGTACTTAAAAAAAAAGTCATCAATCCATAAAAAGGACTTTAACTTTCTACAGGATACATGTGTCTTTTCAGTTTTGGTCTTTTTAGACTCAACGTTGAAAAGCCCCTAAAAACATGTGTCATATGATTAGATTGTATTATAACAAAGTTTTCAGCTTGATTAACTCCCACCTCCCCCTTCTCTCCACCTCTTTAAATGTGTCTACCTATACAAAACGCCAATGCGGGGATTTTGGGGGACTTTGGATATATTGTTGAGGATACAATTCTGCATCGATACCAGCAATAAAATTTATTGAATTAATTTGTTCCCACTTGCCCATATTAAATTTTCTATCTTCCCTAATGTCTGTCAAGTTAGCATTACCACTTCAAAATTTCAGGAATCAAATAATTGGATTAATTGTCGTGAATTTGTCGTAAATTTGTCGTTATTTTTTTTAAAATTAACCTCAAAAAAATTCTAAAAAAAAAATGAAGATACCAATAATTGTCGTGAATTTGTCGTAAATTTGTCGTGAAAGAAGAAATTTTGTCCGATTTTTTTTTTTAAATAACCCTGGGTAATGCTAACTTGACAGTGAAGTTACCCTCAAAAAAAAAATTCTAAAAAAAAGATGCCAATAATTGTCGTGAATTTGTCATAAATTTGTGGTAAAACAAAAAATTTTGTGACATTTTTGACATTTGACATTATCACCATACCATTGAAATTTGGTAATATTATGCTCGTTTCACTAAAAAATTTAGTCATCATTTTATAAAAAGATTATAACTTTTTCTAGGAAAATTATATTGAAATTATTTTGATTGCATAAGATTGGGCATTAGAAATTACCCTAAGGTCATGTCCATATGCTTAGATCATACCAAGACGAATATAAAGTGGTTTGATATACTTCTACCTTCCCCTTTCCTCATTTTGAAAGCGATTATTCAAAAAACTAATATATGGATAAAAATGGACTTCGGATATGCTGTAGAATATGAAATTCCACGTCGACACTCATCTTAAAATTTTATAAATATTTATTTTATAAGCATTATTTTTTGACAAATGAAAACCCTTATCCGCCGAGGGTATTTTGCTCCCCCCGCGTACAAGGGTGGGGGTGGGTTAAAAAAATTAACATATCCCTATGACTCTAGTATTCTAAATTCAACGAGACATTCTGCGATATCAACCGATGTCTGGTTCCAGATATATAGGCTAATTAATGTGAAATTTCGTGTTAAACATGGTGAGAAAGCAACCCTTATATCTGCGGTCTACCAGTGTTGCCACCGTGGAAACACCTCTTAAAAGTAAACTTATGATGTGGACTATT
Organism: Melangyna quadrimaculata; assembly: GCA_949320155.1. Lineage (NCBI taxonomy): Eukaryota > Metazoa > Arthropoda > Insecta > Diptera > Syrphidae > Melangyna > Melangyna quadrimaculata. Next base: position 85,182,105 of record OX439484.1, read on the forward strand.
AGTTTACCAAAGCTCATCCCGTCAGAATGAAGTGCAAGGTTTAACCTAAAATATGGCCTTAACGCCCTAACTATTATTCAATTTTAAATATTTAAACGGAATTATTCAAAAAAATGGGCTGAACGGGATAAAACGGAATTTTAAAAAGCTTATTGATTAAACTTTGAAAAGAATATAACATTTAAGTTTGAATGTCATTTGTTTGCCGAGATATGGGACATTTTCCTCAAGGGCGGGAGGGGGGTGGTCTATTTAACCCACCTTCCCCTAGATATATCTTTTTTTGTTAAAAACGATCAATTTTCGACGGCTCCCCAATTTAGTTTTTCCCAAGGGCGACTAAAAATAAATGATGAGGACGAGTTTAAAAAACCATTAAGCATTGAGCCGTGATTTGCCAAGCAATGCTGAAAGCGATCCACCCTAACCTACATAAACGTTTGACACAATATCGAAAGTAAAAATTCTTGAACTATAGTGTTAATTTGTATTTAAGAAGATCGTTCATATGTGTATGTTGAATTAACACTACAGTTTGCACGTTTTATCTATTAAGCCTCTGAACTTTATTTAAATATACACAAACGATTTGAACAATCAACATCAAAAAGGTCACGACCTAAAGTTAACTTAATGCACAAGCTTCGATCTTCAATCAACAATATACCTACTTCTTGTAATTGAAAAAAAAAAAAACTAAATAAATACTTGAAGTCAATGGGGTTAGAATAGTATTGCTAATCAATTTTAATCAACTAAAAGTACCTCAAAAATGTATTAGCACATACTTGTTGCATTGTCCAATATTTACTTTATGGCTATCTTAAGACGAGGTGTGAAAATGTTTAGATTTTTGCTAAAACAAATATGTAACTATCAACTATCTTTTAAATATGTATGAGCGTTTAACATAATGCGCCTTTTCATAGTATAGTTTGTCTTTAAATAATGAAATACCGAATTTAAAGTGATTGACGAACCCGAATAAATAATGTTTCTTTTTATTGTAGAATTTCAGTTGTTATTGAAACAAAAAATTAAAGGAAAAATAAAATCAATTTAGATATGTTAAAGGTTTATATCTCATCACGGTTGTTGGAAAAAATGATGCTAACTCATACCTTCAGTCTTGAGTCTTAAAATTTAAATTTCTTTTAATCAATGCAAGGGCTACACGAAATTTGGCACCAATGAAAAATGGCCCCAAACATAAAATGAAAAATGGTCCCAAAAATGTTTATGGGAATCATCAAAAACAGAAAAAAGATCAAAATTTGTAAATTGGGGCCATTTATCATTGTTTTGGAGCATTTTTTCATTTTTAATTTTGGGGTAAAATTTCATTATGAAAATTGGCCCCAAACTACAACTGGCGCCTGCCAGGAAACTCAGCGCACCCTAAGCGGAGCGACAGAGTCGCGTGAGCGGGACAGAGGAACACAAAAGGGAATTAAAATCCTTGAACCCGCGAAGCAGGCCAGGCAAGGTACTTTTAGGGCTCTCCCAAACCGACGCAAAACATTTTTTTGTACGATTGTATGCTGTTGTTGCTGCTTGTATTAATTTTGGGGCAATTTTTCATAAGTTTGGACCATTTTTCAATTTTGAAAATGGGGCTATTTTTCACTATCAAACAAAAAACAAACTTGGGTCCATTTTTCATATTTCATTTGGGGCCATTCTTCATTGGGGCCAAATTGCATGTAGCCCAATGCAAGGTTATAGCTTATTTGTTATATCTGTGTTTGAATGGAGTGGATGAATTCATATCATAGCCTCAAAAGTATTTAAAACGGCGCGGCGGGTTTCTTTCGGTACCTAACGAAAGTGTTGAGGCTTCTACTACTTAAGTGGTAAATAATGAATAATAAAAATAATCTAATTCTACCACTTTTTGCAACTCATACCATACGATCACAACTGCACTCATTTTAAAGAATCTAATTCTAAGAGTTCACACAAATTTTTGATTTTTTTTTTTAAATAAAGACAATTTATTTTTTTTTTTAATTTTTTGTCAATAAATCTAGGGTGGAATCGGCTAAGGTGATATGTGAAAAGTGGTAGTCATTTTCGACCAATTCCGTCTGCGTAAGGTGACTGTCACAAGTGATAATCATATGTTTGTGATTATTTTCTGTGACACCTATTTAGCTATCACAGAAAATAGTCACAAAAATATGATTATCACTTGTTATGTAGATGGAATTTGTCGATAATGACTTTCACTTATCACATATCACCTTTGTCTATTCCAGCCCTGAAATTTATTAATGAGTTAAACAGAATATTTCAATCTGAGAACACAAAAATACCCTTTTTGATCAAAAGTATGAATATGTATGTATGTACGCTGAAACTAAATATAATGACAAATTTTGTAAAGTCAGAAAATATTAATATAAACACAAATGTGAGAAACCCTGAAAACTATTAACCATATTCTCCAATGTATTTTGGCCGTCACTTTGAAAAGTACTCATTAGAAAATGACATTGATGAACAAAAACTAATTGAATTAAGAAAAGTGATGTGCAGCTATTATGTCGAATTATGTTTTCAAATTAGAGAAAGACTTAACTTTTTAAACGATAATTTAAATTTTTAAATCCAAAAAAACGTCATTGATGGAACAATGCCATCAGTTTAAGGTCTGACAGGCATTTTACACCAAATATAACGAACTCAGAATTGATTAATAATGAGTGGAGAAAACTAATTGGAGAAAATCACTTGCTCCAATTTTTGAAAACTGATGACATTGTTTCACAATGGCGTTTTTAAAAGATGGTATGGACAATTTATTGTTTGGAAACATTTTCTTAATATTATATGTTGGAGCTTTGTTGCTTATCGCATAGCAGTGCTGGTGCGGAACGTAAATTCTCCGATTAGAAAAATATAAAAAATGAAAAAAGAAATAAATTAGAAACAACAACTGTTCACAACATTTTAGTTGCGGGGGAAATATTTTTTCAATGATCAAAATCTTAATCCTCCATAAGCATTAGTAAAATATGCTTTAAGATTTAGATTTTCCGACGATTTGTATATGAAAAAAAAAATGTGTGAGTACCGGGACTCAAGGGGATGATATGTAAACATCAGTGTAGTATATAGTTTATATTATAGCATACAGTAAACAGGGTGTCCCTTAATTCGTCAATAGTATATTAGGCAGTAGCGTAGCTAGCCCTCGAGGGGCCCCGTATCAAGAATTAGTAGGGGCCCCCTCCAAAATTACAAATTAAACAAAAAACTATTTTTACAAAACAAACAAAAACACTCACAATAACAAATCCAGTATATTTAATGGTACATACATAAAAGAGTGTTCGTTATTTCCCAAAATCATTTTTTTGGATAGCACACCCCGTCAATCGAAAGCTTATACCGAAAGAAAAAATTGTTGACAAAAAAAAATTTTGTTCCGAGGTCATTAACCCGTGCCTCTAAGGTCATACTTTTCCCATACAAATTTGTATGGGAACCTTACACTTTTCACATTTTATTTTTTTTTCTCTGGAACTATAACAGTAATTCTACTATAACAGTAATTCTAAATTTTTTTGGGAATTCTGATTGATTTATAAGCCCTTTAAAAAAACTGCATTTAAAAATGTATTCAAAAAATTTAAATTATAATTTATTTCGATTTTTTAAGTTAAAAAATACTTTAATATTATATATTTTTAACATTCTCGAGTAAGACCATTGTCAACAATCATCCAGCAGATACTTAAAACTATGGAAAAAACGAAAAGGACGCACAGCTCAAGCAACAATAATCCGAGAAAAGCGAATCATTAAGCGGCTAGCTTTAAATTCCACACTCTCAGCGCCTAAAAAAAGGTCAAAAAGTGGTGTATCAGCCAGTATTTTGACGGTTTAAATGATAATTAAAATCAGTGGTAACATCAAGAGTATGAAAATAAAAAAGAAACCGGTTCTACCGCAGCTACATAAGGAACTACGGATGAATTTCGCGAGGGAGCATGTTGCCTGTAGCGAAAAAAAGTTTTAGTAGTGAAAAAAAGTTTAATCTTGACAGACCCAATGGTTACGACTTTTATTTTCACGATTAAAGAAAAGAAGAACTTATTCTGTCAAGACATCACAGAGATACATCAGGTGTTATGGTGTGGGGAGCTATCACCTATTATGGAACAATTAAATTGGAACTAATAACTAGAACAGTGAACGGAAATAGTTACAAATGCCTGATGTGATGTAACGGGTATTTCCAAAGCTAAAGAATATTCTGGAACCTCTACCTTGGATATTCCAACAAGACAACGCCCTATCCATACTTCCTGGGTAGCTAGAAGCTGGATTTAGCTGGAAAACGTTGGACTTTAACCATAACCACCCTATTCACCGGACTCAAACGTCATCGAAAACGTTTGGGCCTGGCTAGCTCGAAAAGTTTCTGATGCTGGTAGACAGTTTAGAGGATTAGGACGTCTTGGTCGAAGCTAACTGCGATGCCTGGAGCCAGATTTCACTGGACTATTCCAAAAAACTGTATGATTTAATTCTTAACCGACTATTAGAGCTAATTTCAAAAAATGGCGGGCATACTCATTATTAATTGACAAAAACATAATACATTAATGTTTTAAAAAAGTAAACATTTTTATAGTTTTGTTGTTTTTTTATAAGATTTTTCAAGTGGCCTCAATCAAGTGACGCATTTTTGTATACCCATTTTTGCAGTCCATTCTTCTAATTTGTGAAATTCCTATGGAATTTCCAAGTTACCCCTTTAAATTTTCCTACAGGTATTTATGGAGAAAAGGCTTTTGTGAAAATAGTGGCCTCAAACAAGTGACAGGGAGTGTATACATGCTAGAGCCCGTTCTCGCATTTCACTGATATTGATATTAATGATACTAGCTAGCTTCTGAAGACGCTTTGATCATGTGCTCTTCTAATTCACTTAAAGTTGCTATTTTGGTTGAATAAAAGATTTATTTCATTCTTCCCCATTCAAAAACATCAAATATTGTAGGGTCAGGCGATCTTACAGGCCATTGAACTGCTCCAATTTTTTCCTATCCAACCCTTACTGCGTCCTCTTCATCTAGTCAATTTTTAACCTCTCGACCATAGTGGGCTGAAGCACCATCAAGTTAGAAATAAGTTGAAGCTATATGTAGTTGTACCTCTGGAATGTCCTCCAATAGTTCTGATAAATCATTTTGCTACAATTGCAAATAGTTTGTAGCATGTATTCAAATCAAGGAATGTCAAAATGCACCCGTTATATCTGTTTTAGTAACAAAAATACTTAAAAAAATATCTAAAACCACACTTTTCGAGCTTAAAGCTAAAAAATCAAATATCCCCCAAAACCTAAAAAGCTAAAGTTCCAACTTTGAACGGTTTAAGCCGTAGGTTGTCGTCGCCGTCCCGTCTCAACGCCTTAAAAAACTGCATTTTTACCAATTATACTAATAGTCCATAATACAAAGTATGTCGCTGATAATTTTCCCGACACTATGTAATGCACAAACCGTTGGCTTCGTTGGTGTATTACTATACCCAACCACATTACCGACATTTACCACAAACGCTCACTTGCGGAAAGAGTCAACATTCCGATTGGAGTTATGAAGGGCAACATTCTATCAATTTATCTTACTAAAGCAAACCGTAGGTGGAGCAGTTTATCAAACTGTATTATATCTAGGAAGATTTGGCCCACCTATGACAAGAACCGAACAATTGATCTAATATGCAGACCCAGGCAAGACATAGCCAGGGTAGTGCGCACTTCAGGCGCTAATTGGGCTATGGGCTAGACTGCCCGTGGCCGCCATTTCTATACCTACATACCTACCTACCACAAACGAACCATACGCATCCATTAGTTAAAAATCCAAACAATATGGTGCGTATTCGTACGTAAGTTGTATCCGGTTCCCAAGTCAAATTTTACCCTTTCAACCTTTCTACCACTCTTTGGCTTCTCCGAAGTACCAACAGCCAACACTGATAGCTAGAAAAATGTAAATTTCGTTTTCACCGAGACAAAATTTTAGATAGGTTCCCACAAAACAATGGGCCAACATTTTGTTAAAATTTAATAATAATTGATAAACGAAATTACTAAGACTGGTTCCAGTCGCAGCTAATGTAAGCGAATATCACTAGCGCGAATTCGTTAAAGTCATTCAAAAGTACGTGTTCTATGTTGTTGTTCGGGTGCATAAAATTTACTGCGCGAACTAAGCAAATCAAAGCGTGTTAAATTTTTCAATGGTTTCATTTTTTTTTTTTTTTTTTTTTTATATTCTGCGCGCAAAAAAGGGGGTTATGAATACCCTGTAAATGTTTTTAGCACAGCACGAGCGATTAGGTAAGTAGGGGAGGATTTAAAAGGAGATACCGATGCACATTGGTTTTGAATTTTTGCACATCGAAATGAGAGGGGAAAGTCGGGCCGGGTAAAGCATTCCACATTCGTGTGGTGCGACTGAAGAAAGAATCTCTGTATTTTATAGTACGTCCGAAGTTGGGCTCAAGGGTTAACTGATGGGCATTCCTAGAAGCGCGAGTATTACGGTTGAATTGTTTAAGGGGAGGAATGCAACTGGCTATTTCACGAGAACACTCACTATTTAGCTCGCGCCAACAAAGCGAATTTAAAGTAAACACTTCAAAAGGCGACTCTTTAGCAGTACTTCCTGCACATAAATGTTTCACTTCCACTATAAACATTATGTTTGTATGTACTGTACATATCAGTATCTTCATAAATTCGCTTACTTTTCGCGTAAATAAACTGACTTGTATCAGAAATTCAGAATCACTCAGTTTGAGCGAAAGTGCATGAGTTGCAACGCCATCCATCCCAGCCTTAACCCGTTTGGGAAATGTCAAATTTCAAAAAATTTTGAAATAAGTAAGTAAGTAGTAAGTAAGTAAGTATTCATTTTATTAATCAGCCAGATTGGCAAAATTATACAAAGTGTTTTTAATGTGCTATAGAACTATTTAAATAAATTTAGCCATTAACAAGTTTCTGTATTTATAAATTGAATTTTAAAAACAGTACAGCGATTTCCAATTAGAATCATTTAATATTTGTATCGTTTCTTGCATTGTTAAACTTTTTTTCCCTAGATAAATCGTTCTTTGGTAGTTAAATATGTATAGGACAAACACTTATGAAATGGGAGCAGTCTTCTTTGGCTTGGATATTGCAGAGCGTACAGAATTGATCAAATTTACCGTTGTGTGGGCTACCATTTAAAGGCAGGACTTCACATCTTGATTTAAATATAAGTGATACTTCTTTATAGTTCAAGGAGTCTTGAAAGTAGTTGTTATTTATTAAATTGTAATTAAGCTGAGAGTAAATTCTTCTACTATTTGACTGATGAGCTTCAGTTACAAATGTTTCCCTCACAAAATCTTCGTATTTTTGAATAGTCTTGTAGATTATTTCTTTAAGTTGAACTGGATTGCAGTAATTGAACTTAAAAACTTCTCCACAAGTACATCCGATAGTTTGCCAGCCACTTCATGATAAACCAGTCTTTGTTTCTCAGTTCATACAAAAGCATTTGCTTGGTCAAACGTGTATCACGGTGCGAAAGAACTTTATTTTTTTTAGAGTTTTGAAATACAATACTGCTTAAACTTTTAAGAAGCTTCTGTATTAAAAAATAATTTAAATCCAATAATGAGTGATTTTTTTAATTAAAACAAAATGCATAAGGCATGACAAAAGGTTAAAGTGTGTAGGTCTGTTTCTCCGTTTGAGGTAGAAGGGGTAATTTTTACTATATAATCAAACAAGGGCAACACCTACAGTGTCGTACTAATCTTTGTTTAATGTCAGAAATCCATTTTGTATTTATAGTACAGGCAAAATAGTACTCCTACCCTTATGAAAATGCTGTCCCAAATATGGAGATGCAATTCTATAAGCTTAAATGCCAATCTACGTCTGTTCCGATCCAATGTTGAATTAGTGCTCTTTACGGGTGCAGCACTTGGAAAGTAAAACCCGCTGTCACAAAAAAAGCTGCAAACGTTCTTGAATAGATGTCAGCGAAACATATTGAGGATTTTCTGGCCCAATCGTATCTCTAATGATGAACTTCATTCGAGAACAGGTCAGGAAAATCCATCGACGAAGACTTAAGGAGCACAGTAGATTAGACATCCACTTAGAAAAGGTAACGAGTGCATTGCTGATCGAGCGGAAGACAAGCGGGCTGATCTAGAATTATACTGTCGTATATGAACGATTTTGTATGTAGTATTAAGTATGGAATTCCAATAGATCACTGAAATTCACTATCTTTTATTTATACGAGTAAATAAATCATATACTTGGCGAACAACGGTCGATGAGGAATCAGCCAAGGTGGAGTCAGCTGAGATACATCTCCAGACATCGTTTAGATGGCGCGTAGGAGAAGTGGAGGCCTTACTTCCCGCGCGCACTAAAGGAATTTTGGCTGCCCTTAAAATGTTTAAACACAGTGCGAGCGTTGGGAAAATAGGGAAGGATTTAAGAGGAGATACCGATGCACATTGGTTTTGAACCTCTGAATATTAAAATGGTCGGGAAAGATAGAGCCGGGTAAAGCATTCCACATTCGGGTAGTGCGGCTAAAAAAAGAATCTCTATACTTGACAGTACTTCCGAAGTTGGACTCGAGGGTTAACTGATGTGCATTCCTAGAGGTACGAGTATAACGGTTGAATTGTCACTAGAACAGTGTTTATAAAAGTAACGGTAAAATAATGTTAGACATGAAACATGGCGGCGGTGTTCGAGGGATGCAAATGTTTCTGTTATATTTCTGTCACTTATCATTTTCAAAGCTCTTTTTTGAATCCTATCTAAGATACTGAAGTGGGTTATAGGGGCACCTGCCCAAATATGAGAATTGTGCTCAAGTTTCGGACGGATAAATGCATTATAGATTACAGCCAGATCAGAAGGGGAGAAAAATTTCTTGCATCGCCGAAGAAAACATAAGCATTTAGCTGCATTTTTGGCGACGTCGAATATGTGTTCATTTCACAGAAGGTGGTCTGTGATACACATACCGAGGACTGAAAGCTTTACGGTTTCCTCAATACAAGTGCTGCTCATGGATAGCGGCATGGGGGTGTGTTTCGTTTTGACGACAGAAGACAGCATTGAGTTTTCGAAGCATTAAATTCTACGCGGTTTTTGATTCCCCATTGGACAATGCTGTCGAGATCAGAATTTAATGAGCTAATCATACGCCGCCGTTCTAGTTCCACATCCGAAGGACATGGATGTGAATCTGAAAACGAATATGAGAAGCTGAGGGTGCTGTCGACAGCGAAACAGTTTAATGGATTAGAAGTTTCAGACAAAAGATCATTTATGAATATAAGGAAGAGAGTCGGAGACAAAACGGAGCCCTGGGGCACACCAGCAATTATTTTGTTAATTTCAGACTTGAAACCGTCCAACACAACTTGTATTGATCGGTCCGAAAGGTAATTTCTAATCCAATGAAGAAGAGATTCATCGAAACCAAATGCGCGCATTTTCGATAAGAGAGCTTGGTGCCAAACTCTATCAAACGCTTTAGAAATATCAAGCGCAATAATCTTACGTTCTCCAAAGCGATGTAAAGATTTGTTCCACTGTTCGGTGAGATATACCATCAGATCACCAGATCATTGCTACGAAAGCCGTACTGCCGGTCATTAAGAAGCTTTCGTTCTTCAAGATATTTCTTGAGCTGAAAATTAATCAGCGTTTCTTTTTTTTTTGTCTTAATTTTTTTTTGATAGCTGCTTCCAATAAAAAGGTATTGTTGAAAAACCAGAACATTATCGATTTTAAAAATGGTTTTTCAAGTTTATCTCTCCTTTTTAAATACTTCTTATAGAACATTAAATTTCCTACATGTCTGTTTATTTAGATTTCATGTAAGTCAAAAAGCTTTCAAGATATAGCACGACAAAGTTTCTAATACTATATGTATACAAATGTATGTAGGAACTGTATGGCAAGTTATGGGTTCATAAAAAAATCGAACTCAAGATAATAATTTTCCCTACCATTACGATCATAGAGAACGCGAAAAGAGTGGGTCTCGCAATTCTGTCTGTCTGTTTGTCTTCGCCCCTACAGCCTAAACGGCTGGAGGGATTTTCTTCAAACTTGGTACAGTGTTTTTTGACTGATATGCCCACATGTTTTTTCAATTTTTTCAGGTCCAAAAATAACGGTACCTGCCATACACTTTTTTTCGGCAAAATGGAAAATAATATTTTTTAGTTAAGCTTTATCAAAAAAAAAATTTCAAAATAATGTTTTTGAATAATTCTAAAACACGTTTTTTTATAACCATTTTTTAAAATTAATCTTCAACTTTGAAAAGGTTTTTAAAAAAATGCTTACATGCAAGTTTTCTTAGTAGTCTAGGATGAAAGCTGTATTCATTGTGAGTAATACTTTTAAAAATTTGGATCCGACCGCATCCGACCCCGTTCCCCACAGCACCATCTTTGTTATTTAAATCCTTTAAGAAGTATTTTTGCCAATCTGCAAGGGGGGGGGGGTATGGGTGATATTTTCCTTGTTAAAAGTGTCATTAGGTAGTTTAAATCAAGGATGAAAATACTGAATACATAAAGTAAATCAGATTGCCCAAAAAATGCAAGAAAAAATTAGACAAAAAAATACATTTTATTTATTTTTGTGAAGGAAAGCAATATTGAGTTTTTCGTTGAAAAATGCTGGGAATTTTTTTTAAATAAATTAAATTCTATGTTTTGCCCAGAAACAATATAGCGAAAACTATTTTGAAATCCGTTCATTAGCTCAAAAGTTACAGCCCCATGACCACTTTTTCATAGTTTCGACCCACTGTGCGGCGGCGGCGACGTGGAAACGTCTAACTTTAAGAAAAGGTGAATTAATTAAAATTAAAAAGAAATCACCCTGTTTACAAACAGCACCTTATTGTTTCACACAAAAAATTTGAAGTCAATTGCAATACAAGAAAAAGACTTATCAAACGCGAATGCATTTCGCACGCTTCGTTGGCGATCATCATCAGCACTTCCTCGATTATTAATTTGCATCGTTCAGTCAAACAACCAAGAACTAAGACTGTGGATATACGAAAGTTACGGACACATATGCTGTACCAAAGAGAACAGTGGTGATATTATTTTGCCTTCTTCTGCAAGAGCCCACAGCAGATTTGGGGTGCGAAAGTGAACCAAACAAAAATTTTATGAGTCGAAAGATGTATTAAGGCTGATAAAAGAAATGCAAGTCTTGCAGTCCCTGGTGGCGGATGTTAGGTGGGAGGGGCAATTTTCTAAAAAAATGACTTAAAACAGAAAAAAAAAATTATTAAAAAACAACGGTAACATGTTAAATGCCCTGTTATATTTTCATGAAGGCCAGAAGCCTCTTGTTTCATTTTCTTTTTATATAAAGTTCTTTCAATGAATAGTTTTTGAAATATTAATGTTTGAAATCAAAATTTTGAAAAAAAAATTTTAAAAATGGAAGAAAAAATATATTTTTCGCAAAATTTCACGTAATTAAGTACTATTTTTGTTTCCAAAATTCAATGCCCTTATCAATTTCTTGTCAAAAACTGAAAACCGGATGGTTCTAGGACATTTACTTTTTAAGATATTAAAAAGTAAATGAACCAGCTTTCTCATAAAAATAAGACAAATCCGGCTAAATTATCATTTCAGCAACCAGTTAAAATAGGAAAAAAATGCGGAAAAAAATTCTTACATTTTTGAAACTTAGTAAGAATATCGGATTGACCATAAGAATAAAGAATCAAAAGAGTCCATAAAAATATCTGTATCCCACGGGTGTTTTTTGGAGGGGGAAAGAGGGATGTATGACTTATCGAAATTAAAAAATTATATTGATACAATTTGGACATATGATACATGATTTTAGGGGGCTTTTCGATTCTGAGTCTAATGACATCAAAATTAAGGCGATACAATCATCCTAAAAAAGTTATGGTCCATTTTATCTAGAGATGACTGTTTTTCAGTAAAACTGGTAAACTTTTAAAAAAATACCTTGAAAAGAATGGTACATTGATGAAAATTTGTATAAATATTTAATTTGACATGAGAATAAAGGATCAAAAGAGTCCATAAAAATATCTATGACGAAAGGTTGGTTTTTCTTAAGGGAAAGATAAGGTATGAAATTTTGATCATAACACCTATCCCAAGAATGGGAAGAAATTTATTAAAAATGTTTCATTTGTCAATAGCCAAATTGAATATTTATACTAATTTTTTCTATATATTTGATAAGAAAAAAAAAATAAATAGGTCCAGGATGGAAAAATGCACAGTCTCTGTCTAGTTTCGACAAGGCACTAGTCAGTGCTCTTTAGGGGAAATCTAGACGAGAAAAACTTGTCAAATATACGTCAAGCCCTTGCAAGTTTTCAGTAAGTAAAATTTAGACGAGGAAAATGTTTCATACTCTCGTGAGGTTCTCGCTAGTAAGAACTTGTTGGACGTTTTTGGCATCCTATCACACTAAGCACTATCGTTATTGATACATACGCAACATTTTTACTAAACAAATTAAATCGATGAATCGAAAAATACAAATTTTAACTTTTAATATAATTGATTAGTTTTGGTTTCAAAAAAAAAAGTTTAAAATTTCGCGCTCTTGCAAATCCTATACCAAGATAATCATATAACTATTTTCTTTCGAATTACTCCTGAAAGAAGGAAATTATAAATCTGCATTGAAATCGATTCGCCACGATTTCTGGAACTGTTTTAAAGTTCAAGATTTCCGATATCTTTTATTTCAAAGGAGTTATACGAGTATGCTGCCAGTTTGTATTGGAAGCTTTATTAAAAATGGGTTTCGCACACTTTCATTGAAAAAAATTCTTTGAAAATTTCTGTGTCGTTATTTTTTTTATTTGTATTCGCTGCGTGAGTTTGCATCAACAAATTTAAATTAATAGTGGTGGCCAGTTATTTGCCTTCAATTCCTTTTTTCAACCCCAAAGCCCTACCAAAGCAGAGAAAAAACCTTTCAGACTTTAGTTTTGATATCAGCCCCGTATTTATAATTTGTTTATAAATTGTTTGAACAAAACACGCTTTTATTTATAAACTTAATTTATTTAAATAGTAAGATAAGAGTATCTGTACACTGCACTAAATAAAAAAAATAAAATATGATATATTATTTGTATAATAAGAAAAAAACATTTATTTAATGAATTTCTAATTAGTTATTACATTGTACACACATATTTCTTTTGAACTTTTCATTAAAATTAATCAAAAATTGTAATTTACTGTCTTAAACTATATTTACTTGGTTCTTCTCAAGTGGTTCATATCCAGTTGTTTTTGTGGTGGGATGTAGTTTAGATTAAGCGCATTTTTGTACACGATGCTAAATCAAATAATATGATAAAAGAGTATTTTACAAAATTGCCCAGTATCATGCTAAATTTGCTTTAATACCGTTTTAAATTCATAAAAATTTGCGCTATTATTTTTATTATTCAAGTTTATATTTTTGATCTGAGTTATTTTACTATCGGATCACAACCGGTACTAAAATACCCTTTTTTAATGTTTCTAACAAAAATATGAACAAATATAGTCTTTACTGGTCCGGGGCCAAGAGTGGTTTTTCTGACGAGGCAAGAGGGTTCATAATCGTCAAGGCCCTAGTTTTGGCCATTAATCAGCCATGCTAGGGCCTTGTCAGAATCTATTTAAAACTCTCTAGTGCCATGTCGAAAACTAGAATGTTTTTTTGCGCGGGGTACATACAAATATACAAATATTTAATATTTTGAAAAATCGAAATAAATTATTTCTAATTTGTTTTCATTATTTTTTTTAATGCAGTTGTTTACGCTGATGACCTCGTCATACTTTCAGAATCACGCGAAGGCTTACAATTGATGATCAATCGGTTATCTACATACTGTAACAGATGGGGACTGTCTATCAACACAACAAAGTCAAAAATAATGACATTTGCACGTACGCAAAGCGCTAACAATGGAAGAAGCTGGAAATATAATGATTCGCAACTAGAAGTAACAAAAGCGATCAAATATCTAGGTTTGAAACTGAATCCAACACTAAATTTCAAAAGTCATTTATCAGAGAAAGCCAAAAGCTCGCAAAGTTTGATAAATTTAACATGGAAAAATATATTCTCTAACAAACAAATTAATTTATCTACAAAATACAAAATCTTTAATTCAGTAGTGAAATCAACTGTCTTGTATGCTGCTCAGGTTTGGGGATCAGAATACGAAGAAATCGAAAAATTTTTTAGGAGTCTCATAAGGAAACTTTTCAACCTACCCCTAAATACACCTAATTATGCCATATATTTGGAAACAGGACTTCCAAAACTTCTGACAAGCAGTCTGAAGTCCCTGAAGACTACATCATCAAAGTCTGCAGCAATCATCAGAACACAAGACTTTCGAAAAAACTGCTTTTATACGAGTTGAGAAACAAGGGCTGGTGGTTTGCAAGATGGCAAACTGTTGGAAATGAGTGTGTAGTGAGATTGGATGATGATTTCAGCAATATAAACCATCTGAAAGAACAAATGTACAGCATCATAGAGAAAAATGAGGACACAATGAGACTTTTACTGATAGAAGAAGCACAAGAGTCATCCAGTAGAATAATCTACAGTCAGCTCAACTATAATATTGGTACAAGAAACTATTTCCAGGATTCATTGAGCTATGCAGAGATATCCCTGATCTTTAAAGCAAGATGTGAAGTTCTCAACTTAAATGGAAATCCTTACAATAATAGTTTTAACCAATTCTGTACACTTTGCAACTTAAAGTCAAAAGAAGATTGTCTACACTTCATAAGTATATGTCCAATATTCAAAACTCAAAGACGCCTCTTTTTCGGGAAAAATACTCTTACTTTGCAAGAGACTATAAATATCCTAAACGAGCACGATTGGAAAACGTCAAGTAAATTTTTGAAAGATATTTACAAGTATAGAATGTTATTAATTTCAGAATTCGATTAAATTCAAAACATAAGTCTAAATATTCTTATTTATTTTCGCCAACCTGGCTGACGGCATAGCCATAGCTTTAAATTCATAATTTTGTATTAAATTGTTGTACATTTATATAAATAAATGAATTACTTACTTACTTGTTTAAAAATCGTATTACTTAATGATAATCAATAAAAAAAAACAACAAAAACTGCTGACGATAATGATGCCAATTCTCCCTTTATTTATTACCGGGCAAAATTCTTCGTCGATATCAGTAATAACATTTTTATGAATTAATTTGCTAGACCTTACCTATAGTATATTTTCTATTTTTCTTTAGCTAGCTACATGCCTCCTTTTAAGTATCAGTCCCTCTGAGAAAAATGAATTATGCTTTTTGTTATTCATAAAATAAAGGACAAAATAAGTCAGGACAACGAGCTTATCGCAATTAATAAAAAAGAACAGCTTAAACTGCTTTTGTGAAGTTGTCCCTTAGATGGGAGATCTACATAAATCTAAACCTAATGAAATTTACTGAAGGTACATCATTTACAGTGATCAAGTTAATTCAATTTTCTTTATAGAATTATCTAAAAGGGTTGCGATTTATTAGATTTCACAATACTCAATATATGTATGCATGTAGGTATTTTAAAAAGAACATAATTAGAGAACATCATTTTTCAATGGCCAACATTACCGCTCAAATTCAACAATTATGTAACGCGCATTTTGTGTCAACACTTAAAAATGCAAAAAAGGAAGCCCTTTAAGAAACATACAAAACACGACAAGAAAAACAAATCAAAC
This sequence comes from Melangyna quadrimaculata, assembly GCA_949320155.1. Taxonomy (NCBI): domain Eukaryota; kingdom Metazoa; phylum Arthropoda; class Insecta; order Diptera; family Syrphidae; genus Melangyna; species Melangyna quadrimaculata. Next base: position 85,197,955 of record OX439484.1, read on the forward strand.
AATAACAATTAGCTAGGTATGCAAAGTAATTCACAGTTTTTAAGTATCATGTTAAATACGTTTATTTTCCATTTCACACGTAAATAATAGTACTGCATTAAAGTTGCTGTAATTTTAAAAGGACACTTTATGAATAGGAGAAGAGATATAAATGAAGATACATTATGCAGGTATACTTACATTTGTTTTATTTAATTGCAGATAAATTCAGATGTTAAATTGAGCAAAATTATGTTGGCAGAATTCCAACTGTACACTTTTAAATTATATGCTTTAAAAACTTTAGATTTCTGGATCTTTATAAAATGGTTGGTATAATAAATTTCACTCCCACAAGCAAAATATACAAGTAGATATCTGAGAATTCAGAGTTGACACAAACCACAAAATGTAAAAAATAATCAAACAGATACGCAAGGTCAAACAAAAGATTGATACACTTTTATTCTCCTATTGTGTTTTTTTTTTGTCTTCCGTTTTAGTTTTGTTTTTGTAAACTTTTTTCAATTATTTTTTCTTTTTGGCAACGATAGATAGGAATAAACTATCCTAGAATTATTTTACGATGCAAGGAGACGATATTATTCCTTCTCCGTCCTCCACAACCATATTCGTGGTCCAATAACGTGAGACTGGCATAGTTACCGTCATTTATTTAGCAGCAACCGTTTGGTTTTCATTTTCACCCTTATGAGCATTCATGTCGAATTACAAACAACAACGTCAACTTTAATCATTGTACACTGCACATAGGTAAGCTCAGAGCCGTAACGAAAGGTAGGGTGGGGGCTTTAACAGATGTCAAAGCCTACCTGAAATTTTTATTTGTATCACAAAATGTAGCTACTGTTGGAGGGGCACTTGCTGTGTACGGGGTCGTACGATAACAAGCGGATACATGATAATATGACTATAGACATAATTGAAATTTATTACTTTTTGATCTCCGAGAGTCAAATTACCATTTGCGGAAGAAGAAATGATAACAATAATGATACATTTTTACTTTAGTGCAATATGGCTGGCTTCTCCTTTTGTCTGCGGAAATCTACTTTTCGGTGTTTTTTTTTTTACATTCAGCCCTATTGTGAGTTTCACCCGGAAAACATTTCGCCCGAAAATGTTTTATTCGCCTGGATTTTGAAAAGCTAATGTGAGTTTCACTCTACATTTTACTAAGTGTGTCCTCGTTCGCCACCAAAAATTAAATGAAAATCTTTCCGCCCGAAACTCACAATGGGCGTTTTTCTTTTTTAGTTCAGAGCAGAGCCTGAACTATCAAAAAAAAATCCGTGTTTCTTTTTTAGCTCAGAGATCCAACATTGGGTTTCTTTTTTCGCTCTGAACATGTTCAGAGCACGCTCTATTAGCTCAGAATAAATTGATAGAGCAGACGGAGTTGAATAGCTTAACACAAATTTGACAAGTGGAAAAAATCAAAAAAGTAAATATGGCGGACGAGAATAAATCTGAACTCTCAGAGCAGAGCACGCTCAGTTCAGAGATCGCTCAGAGTGTGTTCAGAGTGTTCAGACTCTGTTCAGAACTCTACTCTGAACCAAAAAAGAAAAACGCCCAATAAGGGAACAGTGAAATATTATTTTTTCGGGTGTATTTTCTTTCACGCGGAACTCATAATAGGACTGATTAGCTGAAGTGCTCGCCCGAATAATTATAGTTCTATCTTTTAGAAGATGACTGAATTTGCTATTAACCTAAAATTTTTCTTCTTCTAAGTAAGTAACTACCTACTACTTTTATACTCCACGTAAAAACAATTTAAGAAGGCAACAAAAGTTAGCTCTGTCTGGTCTTTTCATGTGAGGCTTAAAAAGCTGGGTGAATTATATTTAACAAAGCTTAATTTATCCATCCATATTAATTGCAAATGAAAACCCTCTGAGCATTCGAAATAAAATTCAGTTGACGGGCCTGGTTAAGCAGAGTAAGTAGGTACAGCAAAGAGACAAATAAATATTGTTTGAATGAATATACCTACTACCTCGACTTCACGGTCAAAAAGCTTAGAACCATGCACTGACTGTTTTGTTGAATGAAAATGATAACAGAGAGCCGAAGGCAAAAATAAGCTTTCAAATGAGAGTAAAAGTACCGCGTTTGCAGAAAGCTTATCTCAATAATTATTGTACGTCGAATTTTCGAGGCGATTCGTCGGTTACGATTCTTTTCAGTCGGCCTCGGCATATTCATCTACCTACCTACTTGAGTAAAATGTAAACAAAGATTCTGGTCTTAAGTTATAAGATGCATTTATGTTTACATTTTTAAATGATGCTCTTTTTGTAGTTTGTGTTAAACCGGAAGCATTTAGTTGGTTGGTTGGTAGGAAGCTTTGCAACGTCATGTGCTTGTAGTGGAGGCTAGATAGCATTTTATTCAAGAGCCCGGGGAAACTGCTCTGATTTCGATGATTTTTTTAAGAACAGGGAATTGAAATTAGAAAAAAGTTTACAATTCTCCACAGACATTTTTTTTAAACTAAAAAATCGAAAATTAAAAAAAAAATATTTTTGTATTTTGTTTTTAAAATATATGTAAACTAAAAAAAAAACACTTCAAAGGTCTATTTTTTTTTTTCATTTATATTTAATACTAAAGTTCAAAACCAAGTATAGTAAAACCCGCTTATAATCACATGCGATGAAACCAATCTTTTTTTGGTAAATACTTTAAATTTAATTCAAAATAATTAGTATTATATCTTATTTTAAATATAAAAGTTCAAAATCAAGTACAGTAAAACCAGCTTATATGCACACATTTTTTTTTTTTAATTTTATTTAAAATAATTAATAGTTCTTATTATTTTAATTACGGGGAAATATTTTATAATACACAATATTAAGAGCATAATATTTAATATTATGTTATATTTAAGAACATTGTTAATGTTATTTTATTTGGAAAAGCAAAAAAATAAAGTATTTTTTCTATTTAGGTAAGTAGTTAGGCACCTAGGCACATATTTAATACATTATTTACATAATGTGTCTTTCTCTTCTATTTCATTTTTTTCGAAATTTATATTAGGCTGACAGTTACAACAGCTATCACCACTACATGCTTTACAAGCTTGCTTACAGAAAGCCCTGTTTTTCGACAACCACAATTCCCTCAACATTTACATCGACAGAATAATATTTTTAATACGTTTTCCGGAGCAGGTGACTGGTTAATGGGATTTGGTATTAGGACGTTATTTAACTTCCATCCCCATTCGACTGGTGATAAACAATTACCTAGCCATAATTGAATCTGAAGATATACTTTTTTAAATGTTCCATCGCTGCATCCGCTGTGCACGGTAAACTGTTCAATTGCACATGGACGTCATGAACAATAAATTGTTTTAGTGAAAAAATGATATCTAAACAGATTTAGATCAACCGCAGATTTTGGAGCACTATATAAAGCTAAAATACATCTCTCATCGGCTTGATAAATGGTGTATTTGTCTTGATTCGGTTGCTTGAATATTTTTGCTTGAATGTTTTTGCTCTTCGAATTTTTTAGCAAATTTGATTTTTCCTTTATTGCAGAAGGCCGATGTAGTATCACATC